>CM048922.1:24071110-25357360 GCA_026686955.1 Epinephelus cyanopodus
GCAGAGAGAGCTGAAAAATAATTCCAGTGCTGATAGTTTCGGCATTTAATTTATTTTCTTTTACTTTAAAAAACACAATCACTGATGGCAGTGACACTAGTCTATTTATAAAGTACAAACTTATTCCACATATTTATCAGCTGTGTCTAAACAAAGAGTGAAAGAGGCGTGCAGACATGCATGCACACACAAACAGACAGATAGAAACTCAGCTCTACATTTGGTTAGGAAAGAGCAGAGGAGCAGAATCAGTTGTTGACTGGCATGGAGTAAAGACTTTTTCAAAGCTTCTGTTGCTAGGACATTGGGGAAGACTATGTCACCTCCTAAGCTAGTTCAGTGAATTATTTTGTTATTACAGAGAGAGTTAAGTGCTGAAAAAGGTAGCTACTGTAACTGCAGTCAGGGTACTGGTAACGGTATTGGTTCAGCGTGGCGAGTGGTCTTAAAAATTTACCAGCCAGAGACAAAATCTACCCGTAATTGGTAAGTGTTAGTTTTGGACCCTGGCGGCATACATCCCAGTCCTCACCTGGAGAAAAAAAAAAGCATTGCGGAGCATCGTTCCTGTGGGCTATGACAACACTAACTTGCCTGAGAAGGACTAAATGCACAAACCCTCTATTTTGTTCCGAAAATGTTGGGGTGCAACCTCGCTCTGTGTACAATAAATGAGGTGCAGGCTGTAAAAGGAAGAAATACACAGAGTGCTGGATGGAGCAGTGAGTGACAACAACCTCCGCCCACATTAAAGAGTACTGTTTCCGGTGGAAACACTAAGCAGACCAAGGGTCTAGGTACAATGTCTGAAGAGTTATTTTTCGTTCCAAAGGGACCTTACCGAAAACGTTTTGGGTGAAAACAGGGCTTTCAGGTCCGTCGATGTGGCCACACACGGGCTTGCATTTGACTGTTCATCCTCTGACAGGGTTTTAAAACTCTGGAATGTTATAACTTTGGCAGCTATTTTATCTTTTGTCATTACAACCACAGGGTAAAAAATAGAAATGCTCTTCATGTTTCATGGTAATCCACCAGGAATGTGCACTTGCATGTATTTAATTGGTCACACAGTAGCGGCTTGTCAGATGACATCTTGTTGTATAGACCTTTTTTACAGCAGACATTTTGACATGTCATGGTAGGAAAAGCACAGGTGTATTAAATGGCACTAATGATAGCAGCATTCCATTCAGGGGAGGTGCTGGTATTGTGCACGCTGGCATTCTTAATGGAACTGAGCCGTCGTTAGTGTTATCAGTTTCACCTGTGGCTTTGCTAGGATGTCAAGTCACAATGTCTGCCATGAAAAAGGTCCATCCCAGCAAGAGCTGAGCCATGTTCAGGTTTTTTTGCTGGATGATCCCCCGTGTTGCTGGGCTGGCTATATTTTTTTCCAGCATGGGGTATTAGCTCAGTCTGAATGTCGGTGAAGCCAGGTGATGAAGGTCATGTGACCAGATGTAACATTTACGTCAAACAGCAAGTTCTCACCCAGTTGTGTCATTCTTAATAAGGCTTCTTGTGACGAATACAGCACAATTTTCGGATATTTTAAAGACTAACCAACTCATGGATTAGTCAAGAAAATAATCATAAGTTGCAACCCTAGTGTAGAGAGAAGTGTCTGTAGCCCCTTTTACACTGCCAGATTTTCCGAGAATGTTTGGCCGTTTTGCCGGCAAGCTGCAGCATTTAGACACACACAGCCGGATTGGCGAGTTGATCCGAGGTGCCCAATTTTCTGCCTCGTAGGGTAGACACATTGGCTGAACCCTTTTAGTTTTAAAAAGACCAAGGCGGCCTTCCACAACGGGAGGGGCTGTTGAAGACTTGTGGGAGGAGCTGTTGATGACGCCGCACGTGCGAGCCACTGGCAGTGGATAAACAGGAAACAGCTGATAGCAGGAATTAGCAAGCAGCTAGTAGCAAGAGGGAAACGCAAACCTGACAGACACTGTAAAGATGAGCGAATGGGGAGACAAGGAATTGCGCGCCCTCCTTGTCCTCGCAAATGAAGAGGCCATGAACCGTCAGATGACGGGGACGGTGAAGAACGGGCCGACTTACGAGAGAATTACCGAAGGACTGACCAGCCACGGCTTCCCTCCCAGGTCACTGTTTATGTCACACGCTGAGCTACACATTTTGTTGCTTGCTCACGCCCCCCATTGCCCCAAAAAAGGCGCCTTCTGTAAAACAAAAGTAGGCAGGCGGCATTTTGCTGCACTCCCTGATTTTGTTTTTATACTGCCAATGCTGAAAAAAGACTGATTGGGCTTTCCTGCAAATTTGCACAATTCCTATCTAAAAAGGGCTCATGTTGGTGGCAGGAAGTTGGACAGTTTCCCACACAAGAACAAAATACTAAAGTCCAAACTCAGCGGTCAACAATCAGCAGTATTTAAAAGGTGTGGTACCGATTGTAGCAGTTGTGATTGTAAAGATTGCTGCTGCACATATCATTAATCGAAACAGCTGTTCCCCACACATAGTTCACCCACTCACAACTCTGTGCAGTTCCACTGCTTTAACGGAGCACAGCAGGGCCTTTTTCAACAGCTGGCACACCCAGAGCAAACCAAGTGAAGACTGGAAAGCCTTTAAATCGTCATGCATGGATCCTGTGTGGATGCATGTCGGTTTGATCTTTTGAACTGTTGAGTGCCTTCAGCATTTAGATTAGTCTCATAGCATACAGGCATCTGATTAGATCAGACCTAAACGTTATGTCTCCTCACTTCGAGCTCCTTCTGTCAACTTGGATCTTTTGTTAAAGCATTTTAGTGTTAGTTTTGCTGTGTTACTGAGGAGAGATCACAACAAATACTTTATTCTGCTCGTGTTGGTGTGGTACAAGCCTACATGAAGTTTGATCGTGGGAGTTTTATGTCTTATACTCTTAATCAAATGGGCCACTAAGTGCGGAGTTGATGTAAATACCTCAGGTTTGCTGATCCATGTGATTAGAATGTTTCTTTGCTGTTGTTACCCCCCATCGCTGCTAATAAACAAGACTGGCTAATGTGTTGAAACTGTGGGGGTGAGTTGAAACCTGCCAGGGAGAAGTGAGGGAGAATTAAGCGTCTGTGCTGCATGTGCGAGGAATGAGAACTTTGTCCTTTGCTATCCCACACAGGGACAAACATTATGCAAGACGGGATCATTCATCCCGAGACACGTGTGAACACGCAGTCTCCTGCGCAGCTATTCAACCTGTCTCTTCGAGGTCACTGTGTGTATGTGTGTGCAGGTACTGAAAGTTTCTGCATGTATACTGTGGCTCACCACTCAGAATACGGCTTCACCACACTTTTTGGTTCCTATTGTTCTTTGTAGCACTGAAATTAATGCAGCTGTATTATCATGTGACCGTCTCTAAGTCTCTGGTCCAATTCCCCACAGTTTCTACAAGCTGTTTGAGCACCACACAGATCTTCTTTTTAATTATTAATCGACATCCATTAATAATTTTGGACTGCTTTTTTTGTTTCCCTTAAAATAATTTCCCCCCCAAACAGTCACAGAGGCCTACTTGCCACAACATAAAATCCAGGCCACACTTAATTATTGATTGTTGAATATAACACAGTGTCATATAGTACAGAAGCAAATGCAAAACAATGAATAGCTGCAGGCACTGTTAGATGGGATTCTAAGGTTCATTTTCATTTGATTTTAATGGGATTAATGTAGATATTGTGCTTAAACTTGTAACATTTAAGTATAATTTAATGATGCAGTGAACTCACTTGAAGGTCATGGATGGATAGTCTCCCAGTTAGCTTTGATATTCACATTATCCACATGAATTTGTTCAACAAAATGTCCATGTCTTCTCTTCATGAATCTTCACACACACGTTGTAACTATCCTTCAGGAGGTTCTTGTTTAAACAAAAATGGAAATCCAACCCTGAGTCCAATGCTGTCTGAAGAGGTTGTGTTGGACTCCTCCTTGTTCTAATAAAGTTAATTTGATCTCACCTAAGGAGAGAAAACGGGTGACCTCCAGATGTTTTTTCCTGTGGCTCATTTTCTCCCCTCCTTCACTATTGTTTACATCTCACCAGGAAGTCACTAAAAGAAAGGAAGTGAGGAAGGTGAAATGGCGTGGGAAAATCCACACAACACATTTGGCGCCTGCAGATCTTCACCTAACGTATCCTCCGTTGTTCTGTGAACTTGAGCTGCCAGCAGGAATTGCTGACTGTGTGTTAAGAACATACAAATAGATAGTTTATGAGTTTGTATTAAATGCAATGAGACTAACACAGTTCACTGGTCCACAGCTTAACAGGTGGCAACTCAACTTGACACTGTCAGGCACATTTTGTGTAAAATCTGACAATTCTATTGATTTAAGGGGCTTTATGTGATATTCAGATCATTCATTCTCTACACAGTTCTCAACATGGAGGTGGTTAAACCAGCAGCTAACAGTGCTACCTCTTTTATTGTGCTAAAGAATGTCAAGAGTGCTGACAGAGCTAACAGTGTTAACCAGGGGGAACCAGCCCATGGTCTTCTACTACACACCTGTTTACCAACAAGCGTTCACACATTTTTAATTTTGTAATCTACCCATTTAATCTAATGGTTTTGGGATAGTACTCTTCTTCAGTGAAAAATGCTGATCCTAACTTCTTTCAAGTGATGTCTTCAAATGGTCTGTCTGATCAATAGTCCAGAAAGACTTAGGATGAGGAAAGGCAGCAAACCCTCAGATTTGAGAAGCATGAATGATGATGTCATGTTTGACATGTTTGCTTGAAAATGACTTAAACTTTATATTAACTATCATAATTGTTAAAGATCACTTTTCTTTCAATCGACTGATTGATAGATTGATTGGTTAAACATTTTAGGTCTACTTGTCTTACTTTCTTAAACATCTCTCAGTGGACTGCTTATTTCATCTGGCTAGCTTCTCAAAGATTTGAGCAATTGTCAAGACATTCACAAAACATGATCACTTAAACAGAAAAGTTTAACTTTTGACCTATAAATAATGCAGCAGTTTAACTTTGATATTGCAAACAACTTCCCTAAAAAGCAGATGGTTTTATAAGTGAGGCCTTTATTTGTGTGAATATTACATAACCATATATTTATTGCTGGCAATATTTTAGGGGTAGCAAAACACACCTTAACATCAGGTCCTATTAAGGGAAGAACTCCTTGTGCCTGTTTCTGTCCTTGTACTGGCACAGTGTGCACACACATTAGTGCAGAGGGAAGGGGTCATTATCCCCACCGGCACCATGTGCTGCCACTGTTATAGCAGGCAGCATGCCGTGAGAGCTATGGCCGTCAATAAGCTGCATGATTCTGATGATTTTTTTTCAGGAGCTGCAGGACGAGCCCTGTTTTCTGAAGCTTTCTGGGGCTGCGTGGTAGCTTCCACTCACGTGTGTGTGTGTGTGTGTGTGTGTGTGTTTGTCTTCCCTCTGGCAGTGACAGTATGATGTATGGAGTAGCAGCAGCTTGCTATCACGGAGAACAGGTGGCTCTCTCTCGAGACAAACTGACAACACAGTGGCCTGATTTAATGTGTGGGAGAGAAAAGCAAACTGAACAATTGTCTTTTGATTTTTGTGGTGAGAATGCAAGCCGAGGCCAACACAAGCTGAGGGAATCAAATGAATGATGTAGAGATGCTCGTTTCATTGTTGAACATACACAAACGCCCGGGCTCATTGTCTTCTTTTAACAAAGCTGAAGAAAATATATCCTGCAGGATGTCTCTTAAATTACTTGAATAAATAGTTTTGATCACTCTGTGTAGAGGAGCTGTGGTGCTGCATGTAAGACTTTAATTGGCTGTAGTTTCTATGAATATTTTGTATCAACAGGACCTTCTCAGGCCACTCACCGACCGTTTCAAAGAAACCAACTGTTTATTCATATAAGCACAGTGAAACTCTGTTTACCTCACACAGCACAAAATTACTCTTACCAGTGTATCTGACGGGTTTTGACCTCTTTGTGTATTTGTTCTGTTGACAATGAAAAAAGTACCTTTACAGGTGCTTAGATTTTTGCTTTCTTGGGTCGCTCCTTGTTTTCCTAAACCTGCTATAAATTACTTTTTTGGCCACATTGCAGAAGAAACAAACTTAAAACACAACACTGACATTATCACCTTTAAGTTGATATGCCGTACTTATTGGCGAACAGTTGGTTATTTACACACCCAGTAGATAAAAGAGCAGCACCGAATAAATACAATATTCTCTCTCCTTTTATTTTTCTTTTTTCACTTCACTAAATGGCTCTTCAGCTCCACTATGATCACAGTCACTGCTGTGTCTGTCTGCTGTTTGGTTGTTTGGCTGGCCAGGTAGTCGGTTTGGGTGTGGTTCACATTTAAACCAGTATCAGCACCGGACCCAGAGGTACTTTTTTTGTTATTTCCTCTGTAACAACAAAAAAAGTAAATGTAGTTATACATCGTAAAAACTTCTGAAGTTCAACATTTTCATTTAACATTTTTTAAAATTTAGACATGTTGCAGCTTTTCAACAACTAATGGGATTCCTGAGTAAAGACTTAAGAGCCAGAGGGCAGCACACTCTAATCCCTTCATTTTGCTCAGCAGCTGGGGAGCAAGACGTTTTAATTTCTTGGATATTGATATTGACACAAGCCTATGGCATTTTATATTGTGTAAATTAGCCTAGCAGCTAGCAGACAATCTACTCATATGAATCCAGGGACAACAGCAACATTTAACAAAGGTAACTCAAAGGTAACTCACAAATTCAGCTCCATTTCTACTCACAAGGTTGAACGACAAAACAACTGTCTTAAATTGAAAATGTTTTCCAAACAAACAAGATGCTAATGTTATACACTGTATAAATTAGCCTAGCAGCTAGCAAACTTTTCCTCTACTTATATGAAGCCAGGGACAACAGCAACATTTAACAAAGGTTACGTTACAAAATTCGACTCCATTATAACTCAGTAGGTTCACTGACGAAACAACTGTTGTATGTTAAACACATTATAAATTAGTGTTGCGCGGTATACCGGGACTAAAATAGTACCGTGATACTAGAGTATTCCAAACAGTACTATACTGCATTTGGAAAATACCGGTACTTTGAAATTGATTCAATTCATTAATTTAGTTAATTTATTTTACTCATTTATGCACAAAAACACCTTTCTTGTTCCTATTGGAGCACAGATTGCAAAAGTGGTGTGTAAGACAACACCTGTATCAACATTCGCAGCTGGCGCACGTGAAAAAAGACAAGCGAAAGTCTGCCTCGCAAAGGGAGACAATACCAGACAACACCAACTTAGTGAAACATTTGAGCAACCAAACCGTGATGTCCGTACTGAGGTACTTTCGAACCACAATTTTTTGGTACCGTTACACCCCTACTATTTATTGTTCTCAATGTTTGTAGCCAAAAGGACTTTTCCCTAGGAAAAGTACCGAAAAGTATTGAAAAGTATCGAAATTTAATTGGTATGGGTACCGAAACAAAGATTTTGGTATCGTGACAACACTGTTATAAATATATATATATATATATATATATATTATATAATATATATATATATATATATATATATAGCACTATATATATATAGCACTATATATATATATTTATAGCCAGGATAAATCACACACAAGACTTAAAATGCGGTTTGTGACTTGGCACTTGGTAATGCCAACAGAGTTCAGTCGCTACCCTTAAATTACTCAGTTCGGTTCCTCAACCCTAGAAGTAGCGTACGGTGAGTTATAAGAGATTTTCACTTAAATCAGCTGAAAAAACAACACTGAAGTGGTGAGAGTAAATTAAAACAGTAAAGTTGCAACAGTGAGCTAAAAGTAGAGCTGAGGAGAACTGCAGTGTCAGGTGATAATTTTCCGTGGGCTCATCACTACATTCACATACAAGTCATCATGTGATCTACTGGTAATATAAAATTATTGATTATAGTGTAAAATGATTATGGTGTATTTCTCCACTACTCATCAGCTATGTTTTGGATGCTGTGGGTGTGTGTGTGTGTGTGATGGATGGCGGAGGCGGAGGTCTTTGTTTTGGTCCAGGTAGTCTCAGGCCGTTGAAAGCTGATGCTGCTGGCAGGCAGCCAGCACGTTGTCTCATCACCTACTGCCTTCTCTCCATTATTGTCAGCTTGTGGGAGATGGCTATTGATCCGTGTGTGTTTGAATGTGTGTGTGGCCGTATCTTTCTCTGCCAAGCCACGTTTCGCTCACATATACACACCTTTTAGGGCTACAAGCAGAGAGAATGGGAGAGAGGATTGCGTGCAATTCAGAGGTGTCAACGGAAACCAGTCCGAGCTGTAGATCATGAGGCCGCAGGAATGTAGAAGTGACACATTAAGGATCGTTTTTAATGCGATTGTGTCAGGGGCCGTGCGTGTGCAGCAGTGTGTTAGAGCACTGACGCTGCAGCATTACCAACACAGTGGCTCTCCTCCTGTTCCCTTCCCTCCCACTGCTTTTCCAGGCCAGCGCTGAACCCTCAGCCCGACTCTGTTTTTCACCTCACACACAGGACGCAGCCCAGGAAAGGGAAGAGGGTGCGGCTCTGAAACAGACTTCGATCAGCTCTTTTTCCCCCCCTTGCTCTCTCACTCTTACTATTTCTGGTTGCATTGTTTCACCTCCCTCCTCTCTCTAAAGAAAGTTCTTACCAGTTTACTGACTGACTGGTTCATGACATGCACCTCAGCTCCTGTAGACTAACCAAAGTGTATTCTGTTTGTCTAGATGGCAGCCATCAGGAAGAAGTTGGTGATAGTTGGGGATGGTGCGTGTGGGAAGACCTGTCTGCTCATCGTCTTCAGTAAGGACCAGTTCCCAGAAGTCTACGTCCCCACTGTGTTTGAGAACTACATCGCTGACATTGAAGTTGATGGCAAACAGGTACTTTATATTTTGAATTTGTTTGTGTGCATGTTTACATTTACCAGAGCTCTCTCACAGTTCAGTACACACAGAGTAAAATGATCTAGGTAACTTTCATTGTTCATAATACGAATTGATTTATTTATTTTTCTTATTGTTTTTGTTTGTTTTTATATATCTTTTTATTATTGCATTTTTATTTCTGCTAGTGCTTTCTCCATCGTCCTTCTTATTGCTAAAGGTTGTGAGAGAGCGGTGGGTGTGGTTGTTGTTTACTGTGTTGCCCAGTAACTGTGGCAAAATTTCAACAAAAATATATTAAAAAATAAATAAATAATATGAATTTTGAACAAAGTTCACAGTCCCCAAAAATTAAATAATTTTTTCCAATTGTATGGTAAAAAAAAACTGTATTTTTTTTTTTTGTTGTTGTTGTTGTTTTTGGTTTTTGTACATTTTTTTGTTTTAAATCATTTTATTGGTTTATATGTTTGTTTTGATAAAAATTAATCTTGTGATGATCATCATTCACTCACAGATATTTCCCACCCCTGGTCGGATGCTTCAACTCAATGTGTCGTTTTAAATTTGCTGCCGATTTAGCCGATGTTCTGACTTGTTCTTTAGACTGGACGGGCACAATTTGCTAAAAAGTTTTAGAGTTTTAGAGTCTGCATAGATTGAACTGGTTTCAGCACAACTGGTAGCTGCTTTGCCCAAATTGCCAGTTGCTCTAGCCGTGCCGGTGTTGTGCCCAATACTGCCTCTCACATTGAATAGTGTTTCTCTTCTGTTAAAATGTGTATCACCCACCCCTCCCTTTGTGGTGTGGAAAGGAAAAGGTTTGGTTTCAGATTCAGGTTGGGGGAAACACATATCAATATTACTTTACTGCAGAGTGAGTCTTTTTATTTTCAACACTGTGAGCACATTTAGTTAATGATATTTGGGTTTGAATGCAGGAGTTGTACTAGTAATGATGTGCTTTTCCATTGTTGTATTGGTTCTTGTTCTTGAGTAAAGGATCTGATTTTATCTGCTGATCATTAGAAACATTCCTCAGAACAGGAAGGTTTATGTGACACTGAAACTGCTGCTGTAGCGGTAACAATGTGACCTCATTGGCCCTGCTGGTTGAGAACCACGTGCCGCCAAGACTGGTGGGGATAAGTGTGTATTGTAAGCAAATCCTTGGGTCTTTTCATTGTTATAAAGCAGCAGACCTTCAGCCAACAACAGGAAATGGACCAGTGCCACCTTCCTGCCCAGTGTTGAAACCACCCCTCTTCATACATTATGACTAATGTCCCATTTCCTGTTTCCTGTGTGGTGTAGTACAAAGTTGACTGTACTCTGTGATAGGCAGATTTTTTCTTTTTTAAACTGTATTTGGTGTAGTGAAATATTACTCAGGAAGTCAGTGTTCAACTCACAGCTGCTCCCAACTCGTCATTCTTTGATTTGTGTAGTTAGAACCAAGCGAAGACGAGATGCAGGCAGCAGATGCAGGCTGACTCCTGAGAGACACCTAGTGGTAAAAGAGTTGTAGAGCAGCGGAAATGGACACAGGTTTGTCATGGTGTGGTGTTGCACACTTTCCCGGACAGAAGATGTGGTACAGCTCAGTGTACTGCCTCATGTATTATGGAAAATGCCAGAAGGCAGTGTGGCTAGCCAGTCAAGCAGTGTGTCGGCCAACAAGCAAGACTTGGCAGGACATGAGGGCAGGGAGACGTCAGAAAAGCCCAGATGAACTCCAAACACACACTGTAGTTGCTCGCTTGTTTTTCCCTGCTCCCCGGCTGTATCGGGCGAAGTTAGTTCTCCAGCTGTGATTGTAATGTGGGTGAGGTTACTGTAGGATTAAATCAGCTGGATGCAGGATGAAGTAGGTCAAGATTACAGTCGGAGCTAAGAGGCAGCCTGTTAGGAGACATTTACAGTCTAAAACCACATGAGGTATGCATGCAGTGACACTTCTAGGCTACACTCCTGCAGTCTAGCATGAGCTACAGACCTTGCTGAGCTTTTTTTGCTGGGCATTTGTTTTTATCTAGAGCAGGCCAAGCACTCTGGGACTGCTAACAGTTTGATTAACAGCCTAAGAAAACCCCGTGGGAACCATCTCCACCTCTCGGGAGTTGCTTTTTAGGCCTGATAGGAATTGTTTCAAATCCTCTTGTTCCTTCCGCTTTCTAGTCTGGCCCCGGACCAAAACATGAGGCGCACTGCTCTGCCTTTTTTGTTGAAGCCTGCCCTGATCAGACAGAGCGCTTTTTGCAGCTTGCTACATCTTTTTTTCCTCCGAATTGTTGCCAGGCAACCACAGAATCACCTGTCCGGTTTGCTGTGGATTTAACTTGCAGAGCTGTACCTTAACTTCTACACGGGAGCACTTTGGGACTGGACACAGTTAAATCTGAATATTTGAAGTAGTTTAAATATTCATTTTCTTGAATATTGATACTATAAATGTTACTTTACCGCTGTCTCTTCTCTCCAACAGCAAGTTGACACACACTGCCACAGTGCCCCCCATAGCCCCGCCTCCTGTCACTCACTCTCTCTCAGTTTAAGTCAGTTTAACTCAAAGGGGCTTTATTGGCATTGGAAAACTAAGTTTACTCTGCCAAAGCAACTGTGAACTGAAAACAAAATATGGATGTAGAATAAGTAAACCATCTACTTGTGGAAAAAAATGTGGCAAACTTTTTCAACATCAGTTTTTCCTCCTGGTATCGAAAATGGCATCAAATATTGATACTTTTAAAGGTATTATATCGAAGTAAGAAGTCCCAGCATCGTGACAGTAGTGTGGATATACAGTATAAGACCCTCAGACAGAGGTGAAATCACAGGGAGTACGTCCAGCTGGTCCAGGAGCTTCGCATGGATGATGGTCGGTTCATTTTAGGTTATGTTGAGATAGCCTTGACAATCTGCTGCCAACCAACAGGCTTAATTAAGTCTGGTAAAGTGTTAGAAAGTAGTTGAGACTAAAATTTGTTTAGATGCGTCTTGCAGCTTGCCGAAGGTGACAGTGAAAGTGAGCTAGTGTTAGCTTAGCACAAAGCACCACTACAAGTGGCTCACCCCTCAATTCATCTGACTGGACCATGGGGAGAAACACCAATGATGTCAGGCACTTCTGTGCTCTGAAAGAAGTGTTTTCATCTTGAGGCATTCAGGGCAGTACTGCAAAAATGTGAGGCACAAAAAGCAAAAGGGTTCACTTTCATGGAAAACGATTACAACAAAGCAGCAGCAGCAGTAGCAGGCTGCTAAAACACTCCTTTACCTCTGTTCTTGTTGCCCATCTTCTCTTTGTTCCCTGTCGCTGTCATGACATGGAAATATCCTACCTTACTTTAATAATTTAGCTTAAACTGCGTTCCTCGCCAGCAGGCACTTGCATCACTTAATGTTCTTTTTCTCCCTCTCTCCCAGGTGGAGTTGGCATTGTGGGACACAGCGGGTCAGGAAGACTATGACAGACTGAGGCCTCTCTCCTACCCAGACACAGATGTTATCCTCATGTGCTTTTCCATAGATAGCCCCGACAGTTTAGGTAAGGCTGCATACAAACTGCCTCCACTTAGCAAAACCGTATATAACAGCAATTTGTTGTGTCCCAGTGAAGTCATTTTTTGTGAATCCAACTCTGACATCACAGCAGTATTTAGTGCCCCTGAGCTCATGAAACTTGACACAGAGAGAACTTGATTGAAACATTGATATAAATAATCAAACCTTTGTTTTTGACCTGTGTAGTGGTACTTCAGTGAGTAATTGAGAAGAAGCAGGACAAAACACATGTATGGATTCAATCCAGACTAAAAGAAGACAGAAAGTACAGAACTTGCATGTTGCACTGATACTCAGTATAGGCAAATACTACCTGGTTGGGAGTTCTCTCTGAGTGTAGGGAACCATTTGCGTCGGAAAAGCTATAATCCAGTGTTTCCCATGCATTCGTATATTTGTGGCTGCTTGCCACAAGATCAGCATTTCCTGCCACATTGATTTTCTATTTTTGGAGCTGGACTGTTAGGAATGCTGTTGACATGTAGACACCGATCAGCCAAAACATTAAAACCAGCGGTGGGTGAAGTGAGTAACATTGATCATTTTGTTACAATACAATGCTCTGCTGGGAGACCTTTGGTCATGGCATTCATGTGGATGCCACTTGACGCTTTTCAACCCACCCAAACACCGCTGTGGGCCAACCGACCCCCCTCAGGGCAATGGTACTCCCCAGTGGCAGTGCCCCCCCCCCCCCCAGCAGGAAAATGAGCCATGCCACACCACAAAACCTGCTCAGGAATGGCCCGAGGAACGTGACAAAAAGCTGACCTGACCTGACCTTCAAAGTCCCCAGATCCAAATTTAATCGAGCATCCGTGGGACGTGCTGGTACCTCAGAGGTACCCCCAATCAACAGTGGGGCCTCCCACTTGTCTCTGGCATGTCAAGGCATGGACGCATGACCTCTGGAAGGTGTCCTGTGGAGTCTGGCACCAGGGGCGTTTGCTTTCGATCATTTAAGACCTGTCAGTTGAGGGCGTCAAGTGGCACCCACATGAATGCCATGACTAAAGGTCTCCCAGCAGAACATTGCACTGTAACAAAATGATCAGTGTTACTCACTTCACCTGTCACTGGTTTTAATGTTTTGGCAGATCGGTATATATATCGTTCTTCCGTTATTCAGAGCACCACACTGTCTGGGCACAGATGAGGCACCAGACCACCAGGCACAGTAAAAGTGAAACTTAACTGCTTATTATTTCATATACATAGAACACTCTTCACAAAAGTGTTCTCATGTCAGTGTTGTGCATTGTTTTTCCAAACTACTTTAGATGAAACCTCACACCCTACAGACCAGTGCTCGTCTAAAAGTTTGCTTTCACTCGCCTCACCAGTGGCTTCTCCTCAAATCCAGTGATCTGGTCTGATAATTGATCGACTGGTCAGTTCTTCACCCTATCAAGAAACTGCTGCAGCTTGTTTTTTCACAAAGTTTTTGGATGACAGAAGGGGGGAAAGTGGTTTTAGGTCAGCTTTAAGCCCAATCTCGACTAGAAACCTAACGCGAAGGGGTTGTTTACGGCTGACCGCATTTTTGCCCCCTTCCCCGACTGGCTTGTAACCCAAGACCACAAAAGACTTAAAATTTATCCAAGTGTTTAGACTGGAGAGGGGAAAAAAAGCATTGGACAGTTAACCTCTTCCCTCCTGTCCTGTGTGTGTGTGTGTGTGTGTGTGTGTGTGTGTGTCTTGGGGCAGCTGTACAAGCCTCCTCCAGCACATAATAACTGGGTACAAGAGTTCTGCCATCGCTTTACACAGACCTGCAAAAACCTCAGAGTTCAAAACACAAAGACACACACACAAAACAAAGGTAGCTGATCCCTCCCTCTCCTTCAGTTCTGTGGGAAACACTGTAATCATTTTTCATGTACAGATGCAGGAAGGCATTTTAGCAAATGTTCCATTAAATGTCCACATTTTCCACCACAAGGAAACTCGTCCGTCAGCGCAGTAAAACCGATCCTCTCCATACGTTTTTGCCTTCTCATTATTTATGTATTTTCCATTAGAATTCCCTGTTTGCTGCCTGTGCGCAGACTTCATGCAATTAATGATCCATTTTATGAAAACCTAATGCTCATTCAGATGGTGTTTGTTCATGAGTGTGATTAAATTATTGGTGTGGTAATTAATCAAGATGAGCATCGCAGTTAGCTTTGAGGCTGCGTTCCTGTTCTGGTTTAGTAGAGTTAGTAAATTAAGTAATGCCACACTTCTGAGATGACTGTTTCTCAGCCACAGCTATTTCAGTGTATAATTGGGATGTTTAAATACAGGACAAAAAGACATTTTAAAGTCAGTTAGAAGTTTATTGAACAAACTGTAGACAGTTGAGTATCAAGAGTGAGCTACTGTAGATTGTGATCAGCGCACTCTTAATAGACACTTTAAGAGAACAAGATGAACAAACAAATCTTAAGACTTTAACCTAGCTGCTGTTGTCATGTGGGGTTTGAGATCATGACAGCACTTTCTGAAAGCATATGCAGCAGATGTCACGTGTATGTCAGACCAGAATCTGCGTGTTCTCAGGCCTCAAAAAAACAAATCAAACAGAAGAAGAAAACGTCTTGTTTAGTGAGACGTCAGCCCCGGGGCTTTCTCCCACAGTGTGTTTGATATGTGCAGTGCCACAGATGGCATGGCTTCTCTATCGCAGTATGCCATCCCCTTCTAGACAGCACAGATTTTGGCAGGCAGGCTCGACCATGTATCAGCGAGGGGTCGGTGACCTCTCAGTGTTTACGTCTGTACAGTCACAAGGGAAATCGGCGAGGCCTCTCCCAACTGTCCTTGTAGGGGGAAAAAAAGTCTGGAATTTGCTGTGCAGTGACTTGACTTGTTTTCTTAAATCTTCTTTTTTCTTTTTTAAATTCTTGTAGAGAACATTCCCGAGAAATGGACGCCTGAAGTGAAACACTTCTGTCCCAATGTCCCGATCATTCTGGTGGGTAACAAGAAGGACCTGAGGAATGATGAACACACACGCAGGGAGCTGGCCAAGATGAAACAGGTGGGTTTTTATATCCTTTTACGTCACTGGCAACAAATTATCCCCAAAGCAGTGGTGTTAGAAGTTTTCACATCCATTAGTAAAAGCACTTACACCACAGTGTGAAAAAACTCCACTGCAAAGGAAGGTCCTGCATTCAAACCCAGCTTAACTTAAAGAATGTTAGTATTATTAGCAAAATTATTAGCAAAAGTAAAAGTATTGATTGTACAGTAAAATGTCTCCTGTCATTGTTTTATATTATATATGAGGTATTTGAGTTAATATTACCGCTGTATGAATGTGTATGTTGCATTTTACTGCTATTGAGGTTTAAGGTTGTGCTAATTTTAATTTTGTTTTTAATTTTAACATTCAAAATTACCAAATCTGGAGATTGATGGTTTTCACTTGACAGGAAGCTGATGAAAACTGTAATCTAAAAAGCTGTCAGACAAATGTAGTGGAGTAGATGCATAAAGTAGCATAAAATATAAATACTCAGGTAAAGCACAAGTTCCTTAAGTTTTTAAGGAAGGAAAGTTTGTTGTTTTGGAGTAAAAACCGCAGCTTATTGTTGAGATTTTCAGTGTGTAGGCCAAATATTTAGCTGATTTTGATAATGTGAGAAACGCTGTGAGATTTCAGTAGGAGACTTCTCCTTGAGCGAGACCTGGTTACACACAATAACAAACTGAGCGGATTGGAGGAAGGTAAAGGGAAAAGTTTATGCCTCGAGTTTATGCTACATGCCTCAAGTGGTTACATTGCAACACGTGGTCTCGCTCAACATTGGACCAATTTCAAAAACTGTTGTTCCCATTAGTCTCTTAAACATGGGAAAATGGGTCCAGGCTGAAATACCAGTTTCCCTTTAAGGGCAGAGCTTGAATAAATGCACTCACATTCCACCACTGTCCCCCTCCCTGTTGAATGTCCACACTCATAACATTAGTTTAACTCACTGTCTGTACATGAAACCTCCAGGAGCCCGTCAAGTCCGAAGAGGGCAGAGACATGGCCAACCGCATCAGTGCCTTTGGCTACCTGGAGTGCTCCGCCAAGACCAAGGACGGCGTGCGGGATGTGTTTGAGATGGCCACCAGAGCAGCGCTGCAGGTCCGCAAGCGCAAGAAGAGGGGCGGCTGCCAGCTACTGTGAAGGGACGGAGTCATCGGCCAATCAGCACCTGAGGGAGGACTCCCCCCTGACGCACAGAGCAAACCTAGAGAAACCTTAAATCAATGGCTTCCGTGGACTATACTTACTTCACAGATGCAGATATGCCACAGGAGAATATGAAAGACTGACACACCTGTTTAAAAGCAAAAACAAATCAGCCTTTTTTTTTTTTTTTTTAAACAAAAAAAACCTCTGTTTCCTCTGCTACTCACACACGTTTGTTTCTGTTTGTTTTGTTTTCCTCCACCAGCACACCAGCCTGTTTGTGTGAAGGACCTGTCCCTTCCTCCTTTATGAATGTATGTTTGTATTTATATGTGCATATACTTTACAAATATATCATGTCTGTGTTGCGATTGTTTACAGAGAAGGGTCTTGTAGCGCACGTGCACACTGAACTGCAAGACAGTTTTTAGATTTAATAGTAAGGAACCCCTGTATGTACCACTCAGTCTCCCTTTACACATCAGCTTCAGTCACCTTCCTCCTATGTGTCACACCACTATTAATTTTACACCCTTAAAGTCCTATTTCACCAAGTGCTGAGTTAGCAGAGCTCCAGCTTTGTCTTCCGACACAAAGGACTAAATTTAGAGCCTGTTCACTCTGCGTTAATCCACTGAAACCTACAGAAACTGAAGCAGCAGCAGCAGCAGCAGCAGCTTTGTGTGTGGAGAGGTTTTGGACCGCACCTTGCTCTGTCTCTCCTCCATGGCGATAGCTTAAACCGGCACTGGAGACAGTGGCCTATTGTCATGGACACAATACTCTCAGTCATGCTCACGCTGGCTCCGACTGACTTGTCTCTACCAAGACGTCACCAACGCCTTCCCCAAACAGGCCCTGCCTGCTGTCTGAACTCTGTACTGTTTGTTCAGATCCAGTATACAGTCATGACAGTCGTCACTGTGTACTGAATCTACAGGTGTCTGGGCTCGACATGTAATGGATGCACACTGCAGACACATTTTAGGCCTATTCTGTGTGTAAAAGCTGTAATAAAATTTCCAACTGACAACTTGATTGACAGCTCAATTTAGGCCTAGCCAATGTGAGGAAAATCCAATTTTTAACCAAATACCTCAATATCGATATTGTGACGATATTGTATGGCTGACTGTTGGTGCTTCCTGGAAATATTTACAGTTTTTGACAAATAATCATCAGTAATGTGGATTTAATGACTGCGTAGGTAAAGGCAAATAACAGAACGGCTGGGACGGCTCATAAAATAACATAATTTTACTGTAATGCAGCCTTAAAACCAGGAGAGGACAATACTTAGGATATTACAGAATCAGGATGCTATCTAGTCTCATATGATATGGATATATTGTTCGGCCCTAGCTCAAATGTTGTCATGGCCGATGAACCATCTTGATTTTTACAACCCACTTTAGACGAAACTGCGCCTGCTTCCGCATGACGAAAGCGCGCTACCTGATGTCAAGGTCCCATATTTGGCTGCCAGCCTGCTATTCAAAGAGGCCAGAAGTGTCCCACTTAAGAGTAATTTCCTGTGTCTGAGTCACATTGTTTTCACCAGTGCCCTGCCCCTTAAGGAGACTAGTAGTCATCCTGTGTCTAGTCATTCGAATGGGAGAAGAGAGCGTTGGCGCAGATCATGACCTCACTGAAGTAAATATGGGACCCATTTTTCACAAGCCATGCATCTCCCGAACAAGCTAACGCTAACATGGTATTTTTCAGACAGAAATCAGAAGAAAATTAACTCTGATCAAGACCTGTCTCCGTCTCGTCAACACATGCGCGAGGTCTGATCGGACAACTCATTCGATCTTGTACTCGGCTCATAGCAGATAAAAACAAGCGGCAAACTAAGGAACAAACATTAAATTTGCACTGTATATTGTGTTGTATTGTTTTTAATCCGCTTTCATCCATCCACACAACATTCACAACACTTCAAAATGAGGTGGGAGGATGCAGGAGAGAGGACCGCGCCCACTTAGGAGAAATATACACCATTTTGTACCATTGACATGCAGCAGTCTCTTCCCCACTGGAACCTTTCTGGCTTTGTAGTCTTCAAGCATCAGAAATGAGACTGAGGGATCATGGGATACATCCATGGGTGCGCTAGCTAGCAAGTCATAGAGTCAGGCAGAGTGCTTTTGTCATATAAGTGGGCGTCATTTTATCTTCCGTGGGTTGTAAAAATGATAGGCGACACCAGATCAGTAGCTCTAATGACTGTTTAAAATTGGGTTTTTGTTGTTGTGTAATTGGTCTTTATTTGACACTACACACAAGCAACATTCCTTGAAATGTGATTGGAAAAACTATCTGAATGTGTAGCAGGTATTTCTCGAGTAGCCGTCAAAGATCATTAATTGGGGGCCACCTGGTGAACAGATTGTGTATGTGTCTGAGGACATTTGTGGTGTGTTTGGGCTCAGAGCTGACACAGTAAATTTGAATTTTATTACAACAGAATTGATGCCAATTCCAAGATCCAACTTTTCCAGTCGCCTCAACCACAATTATCAGAACTAACCATTTTCCCCAGATGTGTATCGTCATCACTAAGTGACAGAACCATCAAACCACCCCATCTCCACACAGCCAGCCCTCTGACACAGCTAGTGTGTGCCTCTGTCACGGCTGGAGCATAACAGGTCCTGTCATGAAAGAGCCCTGAACACACTGTAAGTATATTTAACGGTCCCCGCATTGACCTTAGCACCATCATAAGCTACAACTGTGGTGATCCTTTTATCCAGCACATTCAGATCCGTGGCAATCGGAATGTTGCGGGCTTGGGCTAATTTCTGGACAGTGCCTCTATGTAACGTCAAACACCATAGTTCAAGAGAAAATGTTGATTGTGATGATGCTTTACAAACAGGAGTGGGATGTGTTGAATGTCTGGGTGAGACAAACATGTTATTAAAGTATTTTTGAAATACTATGTCATCTTAACTGCTTCTGTTTAGCATGCATATTTTATTTTTTTTTAATGAGACTCAAATCTGACAAATGATTTTAATCTTCTCATAAATGCATACACATTCACATTCTGTCATGATTTGTGTGACATTCCTGTCAGCAAAAGGACTTTTGTTTGGACGACATAAAAGAACGTCTATCATGTTTTTAAAAAGCTTTAATTTTACAAACAAAAGTTGCAAAACAGTTCAAAAACACTTAATTTGGTTAACACCAATTATAAAAGTCGAATTGCACAATAGTACTCTTAAAGAGCAGTGATGATTGAGCAAAGTCAAACACTATACATTAAATAACCCTGAGACTGACATATTTGGTTGGTAAAATTCATTTTTAGGAACAATATAAATTCATTTAAAACTGCATATTCACATTTCCAAATTATCTGATGCAATTTTAACCAGGAGCATCTGCAGCCAAGCATTTGCAGCCAAGCAGTGTTTGTGCAGTCCACGCAGGGAGCCGGCAACAAGCTATCTTTCATTGTCTTTGGTCAAGTTCATATAGCTGATATTAAAAAGACATTTTAGAACACTGTTTTTGTATCACAAGTGCTGTAGAGATATGTGTTAAGGTGCCATTAAGACTTTTTTTGGAGAATCGAGGACAACTGATGCAAAATGAATCAGGATGGAAGTCTGTGCTCTGCCTCCCATCACAGGTCGCTCCTCCACTCGGGTTCCAGGTGCTGCTGAACGCCGCTCTCTGCTGTATCCACTGATGAGAAAAGCAAGGTGAACTGAGTTAACATAATTTCCAAAATGTTCCGTTAGAGGGGGATACTGAAAAAGTCACGCGTCCGTTACCTTCAATATCAATGTTGATGGAGAGGGCACAGATTCTGGCCACCACGTCCTCGTCTTCCTCTACCTGCTCGTAACCAGTGTAGCCTCCTTCCTCTCGACAGTACTGGATGAACCTGCAGACGATGAGAGATGGAGAGCTATCAGAGATTGCTCTCTTTAATTTACATTTTAAGCAGGACAGCGCCTAAATTCATATTCCAGTACGCCTAAGAAAGTTCTATCAGCAATTGTGAACATGAGCTGCTTTCTCTCAAGGCCAGAAGTGAACTGAAGTGTTCTCAGTTCTGCAATAGAAAATATAACCATATACTCAGAGTGTTCGTGGGCAACCTGCATCTCTGGAGCCGCATGAGATACTTTAGTTCCTCCCTTTGGCTCTCACTAAACAATTATATGGAAAAAAAGAAGATTAGCAGTTCAGCATATGTTACCATGGTGATTTATCCCGGTAAAAACAGAACCAGCTTCGTAGTACTGAAAACCCAGAGTTTACCCAGAAGTTACCTCGCTAACTCTAAGTCCTGCTTCGTAGTACAGGCCTCAGGGTGGTCTAAGTATCATCTATAACATCTTTCCAAGTCACGTCTATTGAGCAGCTGCAGACTTTATACATGATGACATCACAAATTTAAGTTTCAGCGCTCTATTGTTTCAGATTCAAGAGAAAGTTGTTCATGTTTACTAATAGTTTTTGGAATAACGTATGAATTTTGAAACAGGGCGTAGCTCCCATTTACATTTCTATATATATATGTGTGTGTGTGTGTGTGTGTGTGTGTGTGTGTGTGTGTGTGTGTGTGATGCATACCGGCCCCAGGTAGGATCTGCATTTAGCACTCTGGGGTTTCCCACCACAATCAGCAGGGCTTTAGCTCGAGTCACAGCCACGTTGAATCTCTGGACAAGAAAATAGTGTGTCAGATTCTTTTTTGAGCGTGTGTGTGTGTGTGTGTGTGTGTGTGTGTGTGTGTGTGTGTGTGTACATACACAGAGTATGTGTTTGTGTCATACCTTCTCATTCTTGACAAAGCCGAGGTTGAACTGCTTGTCTATCTCTATGTAATCGGGGCTGCTCCGGACTGTAGATACCAAGATCACTCTCCTCTCCTGACCTTGGAACTCCTCCACTGAACCAACCTGACACACACACGCATATTAACACACTTCAGGCTCTGCGTCTGCAATATGTTACACATTTCTTAAGTGTGAAATACTCTGTTACCTTTAGCGCGTTCATGTCCTTAAATTTAAAGTCTTTCCCAACTTTCTCCAGGGCCCTGCGGATTTTCTGCACCTGTGTGACAACAAGAAAAAACAAACTCATTGCATGTTTCCACTTCATGTGTGTTTAGCTGCACTTTGACGTATGTAATCTGCAGCAACAATAAACTACACAGTCGTATTCTGTGCTAAAGTTATTCCAACCTGTTTCCTGTAGGGGGCGATGATGCCTATGTCTCTGGGTGAGATGGTGCTGTGGCCCTTCTTCCCTTGTGTCTGCAGCAGTTTCCTCACATAGTCCATCAGCACCTCCACCTCTGCTATGTTGAAGAAGGAGGGACTGCTTGCCTCGCGGTCATCGACACCGGTCACGCCATGGAAGATCAGTGGGAAGTTCTGACAGGTGTGTGAGATACATTTGAAATGTTTCATTATGGCAATATTACTGAAAACATTCTGGGATAACCTTTGAAAACTAAGCTGCTATAATAGTTTGTGAGGTTTGCTTGTGTGTTGAAATTCAGCCAAGTGAGTGAGTCACTGTTATCGTGTGTTATTCAGAACAGAATGATCTGACAAATCAGTCTGTCTCTACTGTGACTACAAATCTTCAATGATTTCCGTGTCATTCACGATGAACTCATTATTTCATATCAAAAAAGTCAATGTTAAATAAAAATTAAATACAAATACACACAAATTAAATTGAAATAAATAAAAATTATAGTTCATTTGTATTTATTTGTATAAATATAAGTCATTAAATATAAGTCGAGTCAAAGATAAAAGATAAAGATAAGTTCGCCAAAAAATCATTAAATTCATCAAAATGTTAAAGGTGTTTTCCTTCAATGAAAATCCTCCATCAAACACAAATAGTATTAATTGATATTATTTTATTATTCATTACTATTATTTTCTGGATTAATCATTTAGTCTATGACGTAGACTATTAGACGGTGGAAAAAATGGCCATCATAATTTCTCTGAACCCAAGTTGTCATCTTCCAATTGCTTGTTTTTCCAAAGGATATTCAATTTACAGTGGGGATTCAGAAATAAACCAGGATGTTTGGCATTTTGATAATAAAAAAAGACTTATAGTATTAATAGATTATCAACATAGCTGGCTATAATTTTCTGTCAATTAATTAATAGATTAACAAACGTATTGTTTAAGCTTTGGAAAATAAATGATCCAATTATATATAGAATAACAAAGATATAATAGTGTTAAGGTGCATTGGTGGTAATTTTTCATGCTTTAATTTTTAAGTAGGGATATACGGCCAGTGCTTATGGGTTGTTTTTTTTTGTTATTTATGTCCCCTTTGTGCCAGGAACACTTGATTATAAAAAAACAGCTGAACTGTTTGACCTTTTAATGAGCACAAATGAAAGCAAACACATTTTAAAGCCCTCGGAAATATCTACTTTGTATTGTTGTGAAAACATAAACAAATTTCTTTGTCAAACAGCTGCATTTATTCAAGTTTCTCTCCAAAACCTACCTTTGACAGTTTACATTTGAACACATCATGTGAAAGTTATAATTTGTCTTTGCCCAATACTCATTTTTACTGAATAGAGCTTGAACGCATCATAATGTAACTGTTAGCCGTTAGCAGCTGTCGGCTCCCTGGTGCACTGATAGTGAGTTTTCTGTGTCCTTTCATCCTGACAGCGTCCCAGGGAACATCTCTGTTTCTCCTAAACACATTTACTATTGTCCCAGGGACAGGACGCTGTTAGTCTGGAGCTGCTTTTTGACCGTCAGCCAGGCGAACATCGTCCAATACAGACGTTTGACCGAAATATTGCAGCGTCCCTGTTTCTAATCGATAAGTTTCTGTATGTAGTGTTTCATGGTCTGTACAATATGTGTGTGTGCTAAAAGAAGGAGCATTACCTTGTTCTTCAGGTACTCCCATCCACAGTAGGAGTTGCGTAATATTTCATCTGCGCAACACTGCAGCTCTCTGTCATAGAAGAGCTCGTTGGGAATCTTCAGAATGGCAGGATGGGATCTAAAAAACAACAACATAAAATCAATCAAAATTAAACACATTATTTCTGTAAAGCAGTGACTCTGTAACCATGTCTACTACCACACCTGTAGTTGCGCAGCAGTTTGGTGACAAAGCGATTGTTGAACTCGCCCTCGTCCTTCTGGTACAGAGGGAAATCCTTCATCATGCGCTCCAGGAGGGACACTCCTGCGGACAGCAGAGCCGTTTAACTCAGAAATACACACACAAGTAGGGCAAGACTGTGTTTCTATGTTCACTCTGTGTGTAAGCTAACAGGACAGTGTAGATGTGTGTCTGTACGTACCCATGCCATATTTCAGTGCAAAGGGGGATCTGAGAATGGGTCCGAGCTGCTTGGGGTCTCCTGCCAGAACAACCTGACCAGACTGTGCATCGAGCAGCCCTTTGTTCCACAGATAACAAAGATCAATCAACACATAAAACAAGTTCAACGCAAATGGAGAAAACATAGTTTGTTTTCTTACCTGCCAGTGGGACTAAACATTCGGTCTCCACAGCGTGTCCCGCCTCGTCCACAAAAACATGAGTGAAATGTCCATCGGGAATGTCTCCTGTGACCAGCCTGCAGAGATCAGAGAGGACAAACACTTCCTGTCACATGACTTTATCTGCACAGTTTACTGTTAGTGTTTCAGATGACAGAGAATAACATGGTTTGAATACTGTAGTGTGTCAGGTCATTTATGATGTCATGCAGGTGAGCAAACATTCACTACCTTCCAGCTGTTAACAGGGTGGTGACCATGATCTTATACTCCATCAGCTTCTCTTTAGCAGGAAAAAGGTAAGAGTCTCCTACCAGGTTAGAGCATGCCTGTGAAGGTACCACAATGTCTGTGTAAACAAACCTTAATCATGCAAGAAAAAGACTTGAGAATGCAACACTATCAAACACATACAGGAAGTGCAGCAGTATTGCAACATGAAAGCAAGTGTCATGATGTCTTCTAAGGGTGCTTTCACACCTGCCCTGTCTGGTTCAGTTCAGTTGAACTCAAGTTTGTTTGCCCCCTAAGTGCGGTTCGTTTTGGCAGGTGCATCAAAACATCCAAACATGATGCACTGAATGTATCAGCACTGACCTTCAGTTCATCAGGGACACAGTTTGGGTCCCTGCTGCTTGCGTACATGCGGAACACTTTATGCTCGTCCACGTGTTCGCGAATCTTCTTGCAGAGCAGATCAGCAGCGCTGTTGGAGGGAGCGCAGGCCAGGATGTGGCATGAGGGCTGGATCTTCTCTATCTGCTTGATGGCCTCCACGAGAGTCACAGTTTTCCCTGAACAGAAAAAGAAACACCAGAATTAAGTGAAGCGCACTGAACCTAAGCACGACACAAACATAAATTGCTTAAAAGACCAAGATGAAATAATATGCAAGAACTTGCTGTACCTGTTCCAGGTGGGCCAAACACCAGGTAAGGCGCAGGTTTGGACGAACCAGCGACAATGTGTTGGACAGCCTGATACTGCTCAGGGTTTCGCTCCAGCTTGTAGTCAAACAGCCTATCAACAGAAAGAGCATAATGTCAGTGTTCCAGGAAGAGAGAGTCAGTCGCTACAGTAAATCACATACTGTCTTTCGTGCTGTTTAAAGGCTGAAACACGCTTTTTCCGTGTGCATGTTGGGGCCGTTTGGAGGTGTTTGCACAGCCATTTCTTTTATGTTTTTGACTACGACAAACATCTGTGTTGTAAAATTACCAGCTAAAATGTTGCATTTTCCATAAAGACATATACAGTCTATATGTTAACATGTCTGACCTGAGTCGGGGAAGCTCAGGTTGGTGAGAGTCAGCGGGTGCAGCAGGGAACAACACCTCTCCCAGTCTGAATACAGCTGCCAGCTCTGCTGCTCTGTGCTGAATGCGCAGAGTCAGGCGGTTGACAACGAACTCAACATTGAACTTCATGTTGTCCACAAAGCGACCCAGCAATCTGCAAACAAATTCACAGACAAACTGGGTGAATGTCCGATATTAACACGTGTTTAATATGAGTCATAGAAATCAGTGTTTTCATGTTGTAATTATTGCATATTACTGTAATGTCTTGATCTTACTTTGAGCTGAAGCCGAGTTTGACCTTGTCCAGCTGCACACTGTGGACGTAGCCACGGTACTTCACCCCTTTTTCTTCTTTGGGATACACCAGCAGTGAATCCCCTCGCAGCACAGACGGACGGTTCTCAGACACACCCGGTACCTGGGAGGTGAAAAAGAACGAGGGAAGACGTGAATTCTCAAGTTATGTAAAGAAACCTACACCATCATATCATCACTAATGCTTGCTTTATATGGCAAATACTACTGATCTTTCCACTCTGATTTCTGATTCGATGTCCACTTGTCTTTTTTATATATATCCCTCCTGTTTAAGCACTACAGATGCTATCTGTGTAGCTATCTGGAGCTAGTTAGCTTTAAGAAATCTCTAAGGGAGGGAATGAACACGTGAAGGAATTAGTGATTATGTGTGAGCTGTAATTGAATAAGCGAGAACATATTAACCTCCAGAACGAGAAGTTTCTTGTTCATTGTATCTATGTCCATGGTGGCGTATTCTCTTTCACTGTTGGGGATGTTGTATCTCCTGATGTCCACCTCCATCTGGAGCTCCTCCAGGTACAGCAGCAGCTGAAACTTCTCAGAGTAGTTCTCCCAGCTCAGGGGACTCGCCAGCAAGACCCTTCTGAACAGACCAAAGGAAAACTAACTGTATTACAGTGTGTGTGTGTGTGTGTGTTTGTTGAGACAGAAAAAAATCACTGCCTTCTGTATAAAACCAAGACCATGAGCTTTCCCTAACCTTAACCAGTGCCAGCCGCAGGCATAGGCAGTATAGGCGAATGCTGAGGGCGCCATCATCCATGGGGGGGCGCCACAAATTGGTAAAGAAAAAAAAAAATCTATTACCTCCGCCAAGGAGGTTATTTTTTTGCCAGCGTTGGTCTGTTTGTTTGTCTGCAAAATAACTCAAACAGTTATGAACGGATTTTGATGAAATTTTCAGGAGAGGTGGATAATGGGACAACGAACAGATGATAACATTTTGGTGGATAAAATAATAAATAAAGGGTTAGGGGTCTGACAGCCTCAGCAGCAAACCCAATTTCTAATGAGACGATGAAAATAGCGCCATCTGGTGGCCGGAAAGCACGTCTTGTTCTACTTGCTAAATATTGTTGTAATTCTAAAGTTGAAATTAATGTTCTGTGTTGGAAAAAAAAGTGAAAAATACAAAAAAACATATTATATTATGTGTTATGTACGAAATAAAAACGACATAAATACACCACAGTGTCTCCATGGTGAAGGCATATATAACCTAATAATGACAGTGATGCAAATAACCTAATTGTGATGCAGGCTGCAAAATCTGATGCAGAGGGGGAGGGAATATCACCTACTTGGCGGAGGTCTGCACTCTCTGAGTGCTTTTCTAGTCTTTTACTATTTTTTAGTTATACTATTACTACTTTTATTTTGAAATATTACACAAGGGAGAGCTAGTTATCATTTCTTCTGAGCAGCTGGGGCCCTAACAGCTCATGGAGGCTGCATTGATTTACACAGTGAAGTGAATGAAATTAATATTGGATGAAGGTAAATTATAATGTTCACATGATGTGTACAATTTAACCTTGTAAAATGGAGCATTTGGGGTGAAACTTGAATAAAGACAACTGTTTAAAGGAGAAATTTGTCGATGTTTTCACAGCACTATAAATAGATATTAGATAAGGAATTATGACGGGGGGAGGCTCGCCAGATGGACACTGTATTGCAAAATTGGCTTTTTTGGCAGAACACAAATGAAATGCACTGTTAATGAACATTTTACCAATATGTTCACTATCAACATTTTTGCTACTTCCCAGATATAAGGGCTAGTGTAAAGGTTTTAGTGGCATCTAGTGGTGAGGTTGCAGACTGCAACCAACTGAAACTTCTTGTGTGTGCCAGGCATGTAGGACAGTGATAGTCAACTAGGAACTGACAACTGGTACTAAGAAGAAAAACACAGTTTCAGTATTTATGATATGTAGCATTTTCCTGCTTATATTGAAGCAACCCCTAAAAAGCTGAGATGGAAAAAAATATGTACGTTTGACCCTTAGATATTTTGTACATTAATCTATCATCTTACAACAGCAGCATTTAACCTTAGCGTTCATTTAACTTTTTGTTGTTTTTTGTGTGCTCGTATTAAACATTCTGTTACTTTTAATTTATTGTTAAAATACAATTATTAATTAAATTATTAATATTTTTTGTTTAAGTCTGGCCCCACAGTGTCTGCTTAGAAAGATTCATACCCCTTGACAGACATAGTCAATAACACCTGGTGTAAAACAATGGTGGCACACATGAAAATGAGGATGGCCCTATCTAGAGCCAGGATTTGTCCTTTCTGGGCTACTGTACAAACAACCTGTCGGTTAAAAAGGACCCGCTGTGCTACTGACCTATAGCCGAAAATGGCATCAAAAACTGAACTGAATTTACCTTCTGTCGCTGAAGTACGCCGGCTGCTTCAATAACTGGATGAGCTGGTTCATGTGTGCTGGTATTTGATACTTTTTCAGCTCGATCACATTTTGTAGCTGCATCACTGACAGCCTGGTGAGAGGAGACAAAATGGAAACAGTAAGATACATCACTAGGAGACAAACAGCATTTAATTTTTTTGTTAACATTTGCTTTATATTGAAGTGTGATGAGTGAACAGTGATACCCTTCAGGTCGCTGTCCATCCTCAATGGTGAAATTCTCTTCTGGGGTCCAAGCAGGGAGGGAGCGGGGTTTGTAGGGTGCTATAGGCGCCAGCTCACGCCCTAAGGCAGTTATACACTGAGTCTCAATGAAGCGCACAATGTGGAACGCAGTGGAGGAAGGCTGCAAGTCTGGCTTGAATTCAAAGGCCAGTGTGGCTGGATAGAAACCAACCACACTGCAGCGGAAGTTAACCTGGATTCCATAGGTGTCACCTGAGAACAGAACAAATGTTTAGTAGTTAACTGACATCATACATTCAAATAAAGGTACACTTGTTTGTGGTATTTGCACTACCTGGATGTAGACACAGAGGGTTTGCCTTGGTCACATTGCGCTCATCTCTCAGAATGAGGTCCTTGAGCCAGTGCAGTGGGGTGTAGTAAGTGAAATATATCGGTTCATTTCCTGTGTTTTTCACGTTCAGATTTACCACACACTGTTTGAAGAAGAAAAAAGACATATATGTAGTGGAGCTTCATAGTTGTAGCAAAGCCAACGACGGGTTTATGTGTTTCAGCTGATGATGATCGCAGAACGTTGCAGTTTTTCAAACATTAATACCTCACATGTGCCGTCCACCTGCAAGGAAAGTTTCCCGTTTTCAAACGGATGGTCGGAGTCGATGTGGATACCACGTTTGTCGGAGGTGAACTGAGCCCTGTGGAGGAAAAGAGAGGGTTATGACGCCCTGTATTAAAGGCAGCTGACTTCGGAGAGCCAAATTTCAGGTATTTAGTATACAGAAATAATAAGGGCAAAAGAAGATAAGATAGTGAATGCAGGACTAGTGACAGAAGTTACAGCAAGCTGCTCCATAAGAAGCGACATACTCCATAACTTTGTGGACTGGCTGTTATTAGCCTGCTAGCTATCGTAGCTCCTGCAGTTTATGCTCACAACCTTACCCATGTTATTTCCTGTCCTGTCTGCTTTTGGCTACGCCACATGAGTACATTCAGCCTGTTATGTTGGCCTGGACTACAAAAAGGACCCTTTGTTTGTTGATTGTGACTTATTACTTTGGCTTATTGTCTATAAAGAAAAAGACGCACTAATCTCTTCTATTAAGTTACCATAAAAAGTCTGTAAACATGTTTGATTAGAGAGGACTGCTGTGTAGAAAGAAAAGCCCACTCCTAGAGAAGGCTCTCAGGAGTGTGATAATCAGAGGTCTCTCATTATTTGGGCCTCATACCTGTCTGTCTTCAGTTTGTTCATCAGAAGTTTGGCCAGAGTCCTCCGGGCTCGAACTCCCGACTCTGCTTGATCTCCGGAGGTGACTATCCTGGGACTGGCCACTCCATTCTGCACAGGCTCTGGCCGTTGGCCCCGAGGTGAATGCCACTGGTCCATAAAAAGAGCTGTGACCTGTGCAGAGGATCACTTCATGTCAACTTTGGCATCTGATAAAAAGTAACATCGAGTGGCTGAGTGTCCTCCGTTTGATTTTTTAATCAGAAGTAGTACATAATAATATCCTCACCTGTACTCTAAAGTATCTGCATATGGATATAACTATATAAAGTAATTAAATGTAACAGTAGGCTGTGTCTTAAGAAATTCAAAAGAACTTGTGTCAGACAGGAAGTTTTGTTTCTGGGAAAGTGACACCGCCCTGTTGTTATACAAACAGTGATTAATGTTGTTTTAGAACCAAGATTTCTTCATAAAGATTGATTTGTATTTCTGTTTCACTAAAGCAATATCACACTGCTGTTGCACCGTGTATCAGCACGACTGTGATAATTACAGCTGTTGTTTATAAAACAGTTCTACAAGCGCCATGTATCAACAGTAAAAAGCAGAAACTGGTTATGGTGCATGTGACCTATTGGTTATTCATAGCGTGGTCTGGTGTGTAAAAGACTCTGACCCTTAATCAGGAGCAATAAAACTTCTGGGTAGATATAGCCCAGGTGTAACTTTATTTAAAATATTTTACAAATTTAATCTAGCAGTGATTCTTTTGTTTCATAGCATTCACAACAAATTATTTTACTTTTGAAGTTAATATTGAATACTGCATTTTACATTGTGCTGTTAAATCTCTTCAACCAAGTTGCATCAAAGCAAAGTCACTTTAAATAGAGTGACAAAAATCTAATATAATTATATATAATATAATTATTACTGACTATAACTATTGTGAAAAAGACATGCCATCAAGGGGGAAATACAGTGTCCCTTTCAAGTGACATTAATTTTGCCGAAGATTCGACATGTTAATATCATCACTATCAATATATATATAGCATTGTTTGTACACTTTATATACTGTCATATTATCCACCTACCTCTTGTGTAGTTAGTTAGTTAGTTAGTGAGAAGCAGGATATTTTGAACGTGTAAATAAAACAAAAATAATCATGCAGTAGCAGACAGACAACACAGGTTACTAAAGGAAGCATGAAAACTGAAAACAGCATATAATAATGATTTGCATGTCCAAAAAGGAGTGGGAGGAAGTACCAGCTCTTCTCCATAAATGAATAATAGTCAATTATGTAGCTCCCCATGAGTACAAAACTGTACAATTATTAATTGTCCCACACCTTCTAATATATTAAATTAATTACCAATATTATTTGTCTTACAGCAAGATATAGAATATAAAAATAATTAGAAAATAAAAATTCTTATAAAAAGAATCATCTTTATATCCTATGGAAGCATATTGCATTCACTTGACAAATAAAATAAGCCCTGTTTTTGGGAGTAATTTATTTATTTTTCTTATTTAAAAATTACTTTATTTAAAAAAATTACCACGAAAAACAGAAAAAAATTACCACGAAAAACAGGAAAAACATTACTCAGAAAAACGGGGGAAAAAAATTACTCAAACAATAGGCTTTATGCACAGTTCCACTACTTCCTGAAATTAAAGCAGCTCCTTTATTTCCTGTCTTACATTATTGGGCAAACTGATTAATCTATGTGTGTCTGACCTCAGTACTAGTCACAACAACGGTCAAAAGCCTATTACTCAGGAAAAAAACCCCAGAAAAATAAATAAATTACTCAGAAAAACAGAAAAAATTACTCAGAAAAACGGGCCTTTTTTTTTATTGTCAAGTGAATGCAATACGCTTCTGTAATATCCTCATCCAATCATGACAAATGTGTTGTTGCTTTGTCAAACTACATATATATACACTCACACATACACAAAACTGATGGCAATACATAAATGAATGAATAAAGAGTAAACACCTAGATAGCAGAAAGCTCATCCCATACTCATTCTTTTTTAAAATCGTTTATAGTTTCGTCTCTTTGTGGTAATTTTGCTTCTTTTTTTTGGTCACTTTGTGTCTCTGTACAGTTGATTTACATCTCTTTGTGGACAATTTGTGTCTCTTTGTGGTTGGTGAGTTGAGGAATTGTGCAAATGAAGGCCATGCAGGGAGGCCCTTGAGACTTTGGGCCCCTGGGCCAGTACTTAGTAGGACCATTTAGTAATCCACCCATTAGTATTAATTATATTATATTATATTATATTGTATTATATTATTAAATAAGATTATATTACTTTTTTTGTAGTCCTTGTTCAAGCTGTAGCTGCACACACTAGCTGACTGATTATGTAGACTGCACACGGACTCTGCATTATCATTATAATTTTAAAAGCTGTAAATGCGACAGAAATTTAAAATACTGCTGCAACAGGTTTCACTGCTTTAAACATAACGCGGAAGTTGCTTACCGTTGTGTTGAAGCGAATAGTGTCTCTCCGTCTTGTTATTTTGTTGGACACCTTCAGGGCATGGAGGACTGACCCAAAGTTTGGATCTTTGGTTCCTGGGTTTCTAAAATAAACGCAAAAATATTGAACATTTACGAAAGATCTCAAACATGCACACAGATCTCCTATAATATAATATAATATAATGCTGAATAACGTACCTGCTCCTGAACTCATCGTTGTAGATGTCTCTGAGCTCCAGTCTGTCGGTGATGGATGCTCGGTCACTCTCCCTCAGGAACTCAAAGAACTCCACTCCAATCTGGCAGCGTGCGCTTACAGGTAACCTCCTATGAGCCATTATCACAGATTGATGTGGTCAAAGATGTCAAACAACAAAGTGTCCGGTTATGAATACAGTAGCTACACCGCGCATCAACACAGCGCTTATATTCGCACATCTCAGAGGAAATCCCGGAGACTGTGCTTCCCTTTGTACGCCCGGACAGTCCGCGGGGGCGGTGCTTCGGTGTCTCTCGCGTGACGGAGCCGCAACACCAGGACGGCAAAGACCGGAGAAGTAAAACAGGTGCATCCCCACAGCCTGTAAGTCCAGAGAAACGAAACTTAACGTGTTGAACCATGTCAACAAGTGGGTACAGCGAAACTATTGACACATTTAATCCGAGGAGAGATATAAAAACATCAGATGTGGATGAGTCAGCCAGTGGACACATCGGCTACAGTCACCTCAGGCTTTATTGTATGTGACCAGTTATTTTAGTCTGTGTAATGCAAAACACCAGACACACAGTAGTACATTACTGTCGTAATATTATTATTGCTGCCTAATAAACATAATAATAACAAAATAATAGAATAAAATAAAGCGCATATGGTCTTTAAATTGTGAATTAGAGGTCAGTGCTTTCAACATCTTACCACAACATTAAACACAAGACTATATGAAAGCAGTTTCTATTGTATGTTCATATATTTACACAGCACTTATGTTTCAGCTGGTCCCTTAGTGAACTCCTGGGGTGGTTTAAATGCATATAAAAAGGAGATAAATTCCCTCATGACCGGTCATATTTTGCACACACAAAATGATATCTTTAATTCAAATGTGAGGCAGTATCAACACAAGTAGCACAGGATATCCTGTTGTTGAGTGTGCGTAGGCAGATTCGTTTGCTGTGTAAACACGTCAATTCAAATTCAAATATGAGCACACGGTTGCATGGAAGTTAGCTGACGAAGCTTTATTATGATGCCGCCTTTTTGTTTAAAGGTCCAGTGTGCAGGGCTCAGGGAAAAATATTTTCTTAAGTGTAAATAAATAAAGTGAAAATAAGAATCGTTGTGTTGTCATTACCGTAGAATGAGATGTTTATATCTACATAGGGAGCGGGTGCTCATTCACAGAGTATGCCATGTTGCACCGCCATGTTTCTACAGTAGCCCAGACAGGACAAACTATAGGCTATATACTATACGAACTATAGGTTACAGATCACAGTGTAAAAGTGAACCACACATCACTGCTGATCACCACAGAAGACAATGAATATAAAGGGAAACTCTGCTGATATTGAACCAGCTGTGTGGCATTGCAGACGAAAAATTGCAGTGTCGGCCTAAACTAAAACAATTGTTATCTTCATTGGCTCCCAGAGATAACCAGCCTTCCCAAGGCCGTTTTCCTCTCCACTCTCCTGGATGTTATGCAGACAAGATGCTCCGGCCCTATGCCCCGCCCCCACCCCCTCCTCCTGTGAACTTTGTTTCTGGATCAGAACTCTCCGAGGTCGTCTCCACGGCAACGGCCGTGTCTTCATCATCAGTTATCAGACGGCAGAGACAATGGGCTGGGACTGAGTGGAGATGAAGTACATGGGCTTACACATACACACACATGAAGACATATAACACGCACACCCCCTCCAACTCAACGCCTTCTTGGCTGCCACCCCCCCTCCTTCGTCGCAGTGTAGCATGGGAGGGTGATGCAATGCGCCCAAATGTGGCTGCGTGCGCGCCCCCCAGTGTCTGTGCTGCGACACCTCCCCTCCAGAACACCACCACCCCATGTGTGCAGGTCTTCGAGTTTTGTTGTAATGTCTTATTATGTTGCTTATGTGCTGAGGTGTTTTTTCCTAAACCCACACTGTGCCCCCCTACAGGAGCCTAGTTTGGGAGTTGCTTTTTTTCCCTCTTCCGCCCTCTTGTTCTTCCTTTTCATCTAAGTAAACAGGGCGCTGCTCGTGTGGCGACCCACAGTTCTCCTGCTCCTGTCCTCCCCTGTTATGTGTCACTGTCGTTTTTTATGTTTCTTGGACAGGATGTAACTGAAAGGCAATTGCCCCCCCGGGTATTCTGATTCTGATTCTGATCTTCGGTAGCTAGCTAGCTAACCCTACACTTTTCAGGGTTTGATTTTGGTTTTGGAACAGGGAAGAAACATATTTCTTTTTCCAACCTCTCCAGGTAACGAGTATCATTAATACATGACGTGCCCCAGACACAACATTTAGCTCCACATCCACAAAACCAGCCTGAAAATGAAGGAAATCTGAAACGGCTGCATTAGCGTCAATGGAGCACAGCTGTGTTGTTGTCGAACCCTGGTCTGAGCCGGCCCGATGCTACGTTATGATTGGCCAGTCTGCGTCCAGGGGCGGGACATAGCAAAGGGTCAATAGGGCTCCTGCTGAAAACCTGAGCAATGAATGCTGAATAAATTTTAAGCAGAGGTTTCAGCTGGCAATTCTCGCTGCTTTATGTCACTAAAGCTCCCTTAAATTACACCCTGTAATTTTAAGGAAATATAATGGGTAGGCAAAGAACAAGTTAGACTATCAAAAGAGCAAGCACTCTGGAAACGTTCCACGTGAATGAGGAAATTGGCCTCGTCAAAATTCTTACAAGTTAAACCTCAGAATGTTGATAGACTCTGCAGTAACTTGAGTAACACTGTGTAAAAATAGACACAAGTTTAGAAGAGTTAAGTCAAACAGTGGTGTTGTTGCACTGAGTGATGAAGACCAGGAGATCCTGATGCAGATAATGGGTGCGAAACTTGAACTCCAAATATAAGGCTACAAGGAGTGTCTTACTCATTTCACCTTTTGCCCACTGAGTCCGGTAAATCCAGTAGCCTATAATTAGTTACAAGTGACAGAGATGGTTTAGATTCACATCAGTAACTATGTGTCACAGTTCTTCACAGGTGTTTTTTTTTTTTTTTTTTTTCGGGCTGAGTTTGAGCCAAACCAAAGCCCTGATGAAGACCTACAGTGGCTGAAACACTTTGGCTTTGAAAGGCCTTTTAATTCTTTCTTTCAGGCTCCAAGCCCTCCTGAAACCCCCAACAGGATAAACAGTCACAGGAAATGACCTAATGATTGGGCTCACATTTACAGTCATCATCAGACTTAGGTTCATTTCTCTCTGTGTTCTCTGTTTCAACAACTATTTGGATATGATATAAATAAGAGGGAAATACTATAGGTATAAAAATATCTAATGGCTCAACTACAGTGTGTCAAGTAATCCCATTTTTCCAAGTTTAACTGAAACTGAAACCTAATTTCTTGTTCCACATTTCTTCGCGAACCATAAAGCGAGTCAGCGTTTTCCTCTGACTGTCACATGTCAGCAGGTGTCACTGATTGTTACCATGGAAACTCTTATCTTTACAGCTGTCCCCATAACCCGGTAATCAGATTGAATATCCATTTCCTTTACTAATTTGAATTTCTGATCGTAAACTGAGATGTGGGCAGAGTCAGAGGTCGAGGCTCTGTGTAGGGTGGCAAACGTTTTGGGCTTAAACTAGTCAGCCTGTCCTTCTGTGAAACAGTTGCCCAGTTGAACATAACTCACTAGTAATGTTGGTGGATTTGTTAGATATGAGGTGCTTACAAAGTTAATCTAATGTAATGAAATGCATCACTCTAATTCTGTTCATGCCACTTTTTTATTCTTTCTCTTTTTTCCATGTGAAGCACTGGAGCTCAGGATGAGTGTGCGAGGTCTGCTGGTTCTTTCAACAGAGGTCCAGCTGCCCTGCTACTCTACCCTGTGGGGTGAGGATCAAAGGTGCAAAAATAAGCCAAACATCTCTTAGTCCTCAAAAAGACTTTCAGAGACAGACAGTACAAAGGGTGTGATTATGTGTGAATGTGCATATTACCAGAGGCTGGGTGTGCACGTTAGTCTGTGTATCTTCCTCTTCCTTCGCATCGCACATTGTAATGCCACGGTAACCCCCGTTTGTGAAGCAGTAATGGATTAATCTAAAAAGAGAGGTCAGTGTATGAAGCATGTCACAGTCCAAACAACTCAACTCTACTGATGAGGACATGTGGCCTTACTTGTTCCAGATGTAGTCAGTTCTCAAGACTCGGGGGTCTCCAATCACAATCAGCAGGGCTCGTGCTCGGGTCATTGCCACATTAAACCGCTGAGGAGAAAGTTTCAGTTAGTGTGCATGTAGTGTTGAGTGTGAGTTTATCTGCTGCTGCTACCATAGTGGACATTCGGAGTATCATGGAAATCAGTTTCTTTAAATTTAATAGTTGCACAAATATTATTTATTGCTCCTAAGTTACTGTGTGATTGCGTGATGTCTCCCACCTTCTCATTATCAAGAAAGCCTATAGTGAATCGTTGCTTTTTTGCAGTCAGCTTGAGATTGCTGCGCACGGCAGACACCAGAATCACGTTGAACTCTTTCCCCTGAAACTGCTCCACTGAACCAACCTATGAAAAAAAAATATAAATACAAGGCTCTAAAATGTCTCTCAAACATGTTGCAATAAACATATAATCACTTCCTGTCTCCATACCAACACATTTTCCAAGTTTTCCTTTCGGAGATCTTTGTCGGTCCGAAGGGCTGTCTTGATTTTCTCCACCTGTCGGGACACAAAAATAGGACGATGTTAACAGGACGTTGCTAACCAGATGTGGTGCTGGTCATTTCAGTATAAAGTAGTAGATTGGATATTCATTTAAGGGGAGATGAATACTGGTTCCCAAAATGACACCCTTTCAATCTGATAAAAGCTGCTCACCCATCATGTACGACAAAAAGCATGTTGTTTACTCTGTTTATTCCCTTAGCTTTACACTAATGGAGGAGTCTCGATCTGTCTCTCCGTCCTTTGATTTTCTTGATGCCTGTTCATCTGATTGACTTCACACTTGACGGGTATATTGCTGAGGACTCAAGGAGGTGCAGTGTTGAGTGCAAACTCTTGAGATCCTCAGGACATGTATTATTTATTAGTAGTGCACATTGCACACACTGTGGTGAATTAAGACGGGACTGCTATTGACTGTTATGCTGCCAGGAAGCACGGTGTTGAGTGTGAGGTTATTTGAACGAGTGGTTTTCAAAAGCTGCAACCAGCAGTGCTGCAGGCCATAAATGTAAATGTTTATAACACAAAAAGAGAAATAACGTATAATAATTGACCATGTTTGCAAATTGAGGTGTTTTTATAGCTGCACACTTTTACTTTGGCACACAGGGGATTATTTTTGTGTTGTGTGGTGCTCGACACCTGGGAAGAGAAATGGCAGTAGAGCTGACTTGCAGCACTTTATCCAGGTATATTTACTTATATACATGAATTATTTTAATCACACTCACTTGTTTTCTGTACGGAGTAATGATGCCAATTTCTCCTGGTTCAATTTTGGTCACACCGTTTTTGCGACAATGCTCAACAAGCGCTTTTAAGTATTCCTTCAGCACCTCCACCTCTGCCATGTTGTACACAGAGGGACTGTTGGCGTCGCGTTCATCAGTGCCTGCTACTCCATGGAAGATCAAAGGGAAACCCTGAGACACAGAGAGAGAAATGAGAGCAGGGCGGAGAGAGAGAGAGAACTGCAAGTGTGCGTGTACGCATGGTCATGCCGACATTACTTTCTTGGGCAGGTGTTCCCATTTGAGGTAGGCTCTGTATGTGGCTTTAGAAGCATATGGTTGAAGTTCTCCATTATAAAAGAGCTCATTGGGAATTCTCAGGATTGCAGGATGGGACCTGAGAGAGAGTGAAGAGGAAAAGAAGACCATGGAGAACACTTGGGCAAGTGGGCGGAGCTATCAAAGAGGGGTTTGGTTACATTACAAGAAGATAAAGAAAGGAATTTAGGCTCCACCACAACTGTACCTGTAGTTCCTCAGTAGCTTGGTCACAAAGCGGTAGTCAAACCCGTCCTGCTCATGTGGTTTGTAAAGATTGTTGTCGTTCATCAGACGCTCCAACAGAGACACACCTGCACAGAGTACATGTCTTTAAACCTCCTTAGGCAATAATAGACAGCATCTGGATGCTGCTTAAGTATGTGATCTGTAACTTAGAGATCTGTTGAGTTAGTAGCTTCAACTTTTACTGTTTCACTTGACCTATACGTTCAAAAGGTACAGTCTGTGCTTACCCAGGCCATGTTTCTTAGCCACTCTGGATGTGATGATGGGGCCTAACTGTTTAGGGTCTCCAGCCAGCACCACCTGACATTGCTGCGGATTCACTAAACCTTTGGCACAAACATACAAACAGTGAGAGCACATCTAAAGCGAAACATATATGTTAAATCAAACTTGCTGGCCACCTGCTAGAGGGACGATACACTCTGTTTCTGCAGCCTGCCCTGCCTCATCCACAAAGATATGGGTGTAATGATGTGAAGGAATCCCTCCTGTCACCAGCCTGGAGACAGAGAGATGGAGCAAATCTTGATGCAAGGTAGATAAAAAATTAGGCTGCATTAATATTATGAGTGTTATGCTCTTTATAGAATAAGGCTCCAGTTGTGGCTGCGAAGGACTGTTTGTGGCTTGTGTGATCCAAACATTTCCTATAACTCCATAGAATAATAATGTCCAAAAATCTCAATGTGTTAACAAAAAACAGATCTTTTTGTTTTATTTCCTCGCATCCTCTGGCTTTTTTGTTTCGTCTTCCCCTTTTCTTCTTCCTTAACATCTGTACATCTACTTTTGCCTTTTTGTATCTTTCAGTATGTTCATATTGTCTACATGTGTGAGCACAAACTGGAGAAAAAAGGGATTTTAATAATAAAAAAGAGTCGGTACAGAACTATAATTTGAAAAACACTTCATGTATGAAAATGAAACTCAACATGACGCTAACATACAACTTTTCTCAGTACAGTACGCTGGCTTATTATAGCCAGGATGATGACACAGGGAACACTGTTTAGCTGAATCACAGGTGTAACTAATTATTTTAATAAAGGCTGTTCCCAGTAAGCCGCACAATTGAGCCAGCACTTTACCACTTTACCACATTGCCTGTGACTGGCACACCTAAATGGAATGCAGCCATTAATTATATAATTAATTACACCTGTGCTTCTCCTGCAGTGAAACATCAACATATGTGTCTGTTGTAAGAAACCCTTCTAAGCTATTTAAAGAGAATTTGAACAAACATTAGATGCACCCTACCTTCCTGCAGTTATCAGGGTGGTGATCAGGATCTTATACCTCATCAACGTGCGTTTAGAGGGAATCATGAGTGTGTCTGTTTCAGGGTTCACGTTGCAGCAAGACTACAGAAAACCACAAAGCACATATGTACATAAACAAACAAACGGGCATACAGTTAACATAGAAATGCAGAGGGCAGAATGAGTTTGACAGGACTAAACTAAACAACACCTACTTCACAGCAGTAGCTGAGCAATTGATAAGTGCTGCCTATCATCATGAGATGTAAACTGTGATTTCTTAAAAACAGTACCAGATATCAAAATGCAGACTTGGTCCAATAAAGCCGAGAGTCTCGTGAGCTGTTTAAAGTTTGAACCATTTTTCTAGGTCAAAGTATGGCCATTTGGTGTGGCCTCAAATTGGAGTGACCTTACGTCGATTTCTCAACAATCTCGCATTCATTTGAACGAGCAGGTTTTTTTTTACGAATTTCGTAAAAACTGCTCAGCGAATCTCTGAGAAAAGTCACAGCACACTATTCCTGAAATTTTGCACCGAAGTTTTAGTACAGAAGAGGAATAATAAGAAATAGGTATGAGGAACAGTAGTAGGTTGTGCCAGTGTCTCACAACAGGCAACATGAATATACTCAGGATGTACTTAATAAGTTAAAACAATATCAGAGGGTTAAAGATGATACTTGATGGAGGTGAAGCAGCAGAACTTTTCATAACTTGCACTGGTGTGTTTTCATGGATCTTGTTTGAAACTGTTGTATTTTTTACTTCTTGCAAAATACTTGTGTTGCCTTTTTCGGCTAATGTCTAGTTATATATATATATGTTAAAATAAAGAATTCATACCTTAATCGATTGAGGGATGTTTCTCACTGGGTAGCTTAGGGCGTACAAGCGATACACCTCATGCTTGCAAATCTTTCTTTCCAGAATCTTCTCACAGAGATGACTGGCTGCATTGTTGGAAGGAGCACACGCCAGGATCTTGCACGACCTCTGCGTTTCCACTATCTGCTTGATGGCTTCCACCAGAGTCACCGTTTTGCCTGCACAGTACATGTGAAAATACATTAATTTGAATACAGCTAATACTTAAGCATCAGGAGGCAGTCACACATGTATGTGCAGTACCTGTGCCAGGCGGACCAAATACCAGGTAAGGGGCAGGCTTTGCTGTTGCAGCTACAATGTGTTGAATGGCCTGTTGCTCCGGGTTGCCTTCAAGATTTAACAGCCTAATGACAGAGAGACAGAGGTGCAAACAAATGGTGTCAGAGCTGAGTCACAGTTAAGGAGACATTTTAGCTAAAGATGGTATAAAATGCTCAAGTATGATCTCATGTTTTTACTGGAGTCTTGAGCTTGAAGAAGTCTGACCTGTGTAGACGTGAACTGTGTGACGAATGTTGTCCAGTAGGAAACAGCACCTCCCCCAGTCTGTGCGTGGACACCAGGTCTACTGCTCTGTGCTGGGTATGCAGTGTCGTGCAGTTAATAATGAAGTTAAAACGGAACATCTGATTCTTCTTGAAATCACTCGGGCACCTGTATTCAAATTCACATGTAGCCATGTGAGGCACTAGGGACTGAACAACTTAAAAAATTCAAGTGATAAACAATGGGCCTCACGAAGGAAGCAATACACAAACAAAATATCTCTTATGTTTGTTCCTATCCACAATTTGTTCTTATTTTGTCAGTGCCTATTGATTTCTGGGAGTCACCAGTGTTTTCTTAGTTTTGCTCTTCTTTTAGGAAAAACAAAATTTTATGAATGGTCAAGAACACTCTGACATAGATAGGACAGAAATGACACGTTCTCTTATTTATTTATTAATTTCAAACTGCAGCAATATAAAAATGATCGTGTATAGATTTAATTTAAAATGTGCAAATACTTCACTAAACAACAAAATGTTCTGCTCTTACTCTTCACTGAAATGCAGGTAGGCCCGCTTCCCAGTCACACTGACGACCAGGCCTTTGAAAACGTTCTTTCCACAGGCCGACCTGTCTAGAGGAGACACCAGCACGGAGTTCCTGGACAACGTCTCTGGGGGGGAATTTGAGTCACCTCCAACCTGATGGCACAAAACATTTCTGTGTAATTTAAGGTTTCATTCTGAGTAAGTGAGGGTTAGGCACCGGCCCAATGAACAGCAGCTGTCAGTCTTCATGTGTTGTTGTGTTTTTAAGGTGCATCACCTTCAGAATGAAAACGTTGCTTTTGTGTCTTAACATTGTGTCTTCCTTGTTGAATTTCTCAATGGCTGTCTTCTGCTGGAGCTCCTCCAGATGCAGCAGCAGGTGGAGCCTCTGGCCGTAGTTCTTCCAGTTGAGAGGTGTCTTCTCCAGGATCCTACAAAAATCCCAGTGACATGAAAATATCAGATAACTTCTGTAAGCAGTGGCAGGGCATGTTCCTTGCTTTGAAAATGTATGACTGTTTGCATTTTACTCACTACAAATCAGCCTAAACACCTTCAATCTGAAAGTTTATATTCTGGCATGCACCCTACAAACCAGTGTCCTAAGGCCCAGGTCAGACCAAAGGTTCATGACGGGACGAAACGGAGAGAGAGAACGTTTGCAGTTCCTCTCAGGTCGGCTGATAGCGTCACCTATGACTCAGCCTGTCAAATCGCCAGCAGCTGGTTACAGAACGCGAGGCACGTCACATGATTCAACAGTCAATCTGCCTGTAGCGAATTACGCTGGCCAAGTTCGTTAATCTTGTCTCGTTGTGATTCTTTGGTCTGAAGTAATCTTAACACACTGATCTTTTTTTTTTAAGTTGTCTGTCAAAATATAAGTTGCTGTGTAGAATAAAAAGACTCAGATGTGTATTTCCAATCACAGCAGAAGTGTGCCATGCTATGGTAAACACAGCAGGTCCATTTAGCTTGAGATGTAGTATTTTCACCCACTGTTTGTACAGTGACAACAGCTCTTGAATCAGGGTGGGGTGAGACTACTTCAAAGATGAGTCATTATGTATTGATAGACTCATTTTCCTTAACCTGAATATTAAGTTGTGTAATATATCCTGACAGGCGTTTGTATGTACTTTTTAATCCGGTACAAATTATGTTCACCTTCTCATTTAGTGTGTGTGTGTGTGTGTGTGTGTGTGTGTGTGCATGTGAAAGTACGTACGCGCTGGATTTCTTGAGGTTTCTGACGCTGTTGGGCATTGGATATCCCTTCAAAGGCACCATTGGCTTGAGCCTATTGAATCGAACACTGGGGTGGAAAAACCAAAGACAAAACACAAGACAGTAATAACTCAGATGACTAATAACACTCGTGACCTAAATTTGGGTGAGTGATAGCGTTCCATGTGAATGACTGTCAGTTATGAAGCTCTGATTTATTCAGACTTTAGTGGTTATTTCTGCATGTCTTGTTTATGCACTCTGGAATCTTATTTACATTACAGGTACAGATAAAATGTCCCAGTATGAATCCAATTATTTTCACTGTGAATCAGAAAATGGTCGGTGGGCCACCCAGCACCCTCAGTGACAAAGATAACATGAATATGACAGAATATTAACTTGTTATACCCCTTTGCAGGTTTCGAATTCTCAGTCCGGTTGTCGCACAGTGACTCTGGGGCTGCACAGAAGGGCTCCTCACAAGCAGATGTCCGATGTGTGATTTCAAACAGGCGCATGATCTCTGACTGTTCTGAGGCCTGCTGGTGCGTTTTCAGCTGAAAGATCAGTAAGTGTTCATAGAGGCCTGCATGCTCAGAGTAGAAATGGACCTGGAGTTTAAATGCCTCTCCTAGACAGAGCATGGCAGAAAACAAAGGGAAGAAATGAGATATACATATGCATTAATATTACGTTAGGAAATGTGAATTAAAATAATAGATGTTTCACAGCTGGAGACAATCTAAAGATGTGGCATTTGTCATTTATATAGACAATAATGTTCTGTCTTACACCCTGGATTCAGCATTTTCATTGTCAAACTACTTACTGTAACTTAACACATGACTGTCTGGACGAATTTTCAAAAGGATTATGAACATGATTCTGAATTCTGAATTCTGAATTATGCAAAACGGCAGAATGTGCTTCACTATTACCAGTCAGATAAGCTTCCTGTCTCTGCTATAACTACAGCTCAAAGCTTTTCTCTCTCATTCTATAAACATAACTTCACTGAAGCAGTTTAATGTACATAGGCCTGTACAGCGATACACACATTCTCGCACATGAGGCATTCCAGCCGCCAACTAGCTGCATATGCCTATTTCTAATAGACCAGATCAGCATATATGGTTACTCCATGAAACAACATAGCCACACCCCTTTTGGGGGGGGGGATAGATAACCAAAAATCATAAATATGTCTATAGGGCTGCTACGATTAGTCGATTAAAATAATAGGTGACTATTTTAGAAGTCGACTAATCACTAGTCATTTTTCATAGAAAAGTAATATATAAGTACCCCAAAATACGTAGGAGACAAGACATTAGATGACATAATTTTGGGGTTTGGGAGAGACAGACCAACATTTTTCAACATTTTAACACATTTTTCGATCAAATGATGAGTCGACTAATCGAAGAAATAATCGACAGATAGTCGACAGTAGTAGTCAACAATGAAAATAATCATTTCTTGTTTAACAAATGTTTGTTTCTTTAGACATGTCAAATAGTTGTTTTTGACCTTCTCTGAACCTGAGCGTTCACGATACATTGGTTAATTAAGGTTGATTGCGGTCTTGTCCCTTTAATATTTCCTGTCTAGTGGATGAATAACCCAGCACAGTGTGGAGATACTGCTTATCAGAATGTCTTAATATATTTGATCCAATTACCAGGCATCATTAGACTAAGTGTTGTCTGTAAATAACCAACGTTGTTTGTTTTTTAAGACTATTTTTTGGCATTTTTTTTGGCTTATGATTGTGTGTGTCTTCGTCATACCTGGACCAAGAGGGAGTTGCTTCATAGACTCAATAATGTTTCCGTGAGTGTCTCTGACAGTGAAGACATTCTTTACGAGGTCAAAAGTCTGCAGAGTAACATAAACCGTTCTGACGCCCATGTTCCTCATAGTGACCGGCACAACTTTCTGTTGGGCAGAAATGTTACATGCAAGCTGTAAATATGATCACTGCAGCCATTAGCAAATGCATATCCAAACACACACACACACACACACACACACACACACACACACACACACACACACACACACACACACACACACACACACATCACTCTCACAAATAAACCTCTCATTAACCACAACCACCATCATGTCCAGGTGTAAAATGAACCCGGCTTCATGAAATTGACCTGAATAAGAATTAATATCGTTTTAGGTGTTTATATCCATAATAGTACATTTATATACTGACACTGGGCCTATGTAGGACAACAGGGGTGTGTAATCTAATATCATACAAACAGTAAGTATGTGAACTCAGGTCTGTCTGTAAGAATTATTAATGAATTATCTCAAAGGCTCCTCAATTTAGTAATTAAAAGCACAGCTTAATAGTCCTTTTAGTCTCACCTTGTTTTCATACACAGTGAGGCCTATCTTCTTTTCCATTGATGGAGGGTCTGAGGTTATGGTGACATCACATTTACTGGATATCGGCTGAGTCCTGTGTTATTGACAAGTAGTAAAATGAGACTTGATTTAAATTATATTGTACATAAAATGCACGTGTCAAAACATGTACAGTACATATGTTGCAATGCTTTTATTAAACTTCAGAACATTCCAGTTTTCACAGACCTTAATTACCTTAAAGGAAGGTTGGGGAGGCTGCAGGATTTTTTCTATGTGTGTGTCACATGTTTTAAAATCTCTATCCCTATTAAGAATTAATTTGTCAGTTTTGCCTTTGAGATTATCAAAGAAGAAGTTAATGTTAAAACAAGATCACCACAATCTGTTGACAAAATTTGTAGAGGAACTTGGAGGTCTGTTCATGTTTAACAGCAGGGTTTTTGGTCTGCCTGTTAACACAGTGTTAATATAGTCAAAGGGAGACTTCTAGGTCAGGAACATTCATCAACTTGAAGTTTGGAAGAGCTGATTCAACGGTAATCTGAGCACTGTCACTATTATCTAGCCAGGTTTTAATTAAAAACATAAAATCAACATTATAGGTATTAATACGATCATTAATTAAGCTAGTGGTACACTGGGTCCTTGCTTGTCCTGGGAATAGTGCCATTGACCTTGTGGCCTGGAGTAAGCATTTGCTATATTTTGCTTACAACCAGTTGTCCTTACTGGACATGCTGTGCTTGTATCAGGGTGGGGAGGCAGAGGATGACTCTGATGCTATTGAGAAGGGTGGTTAAACCCTCTCCAGGTGTGTTTCTGGTGAGTTATGTCATGTCTTGTCGTTGTTTTGATTCCTCTTGTCTCTTGTCCGTGGTAGAGGGTGCAGATGGGTGACGAAGTAACATCATTGACAAATAGTTATACTCCTGACTTGTTGAGGCATATTCCATCTGCCCTAAAACAATATCTGTGGTCCTAGATAAACTTTAAATTGTCAATAAGATGCACTGTGTGGAGGGTTTATGTAGCTGAGAGCCAGGTGGTCAGTGTCAGCGATCTGCTGAATCTCAGCCCTCCTCTGACTGGTGGTAAAGGGCAGCAGCTAAACACCAAGTCTTTTTTGATACTTCTGATGGCTCTTTCACAATGCCATTTTTCCCCAAATGCACTGATGTTTTTCACTGTTGGGTGTGCAGTCAAAATATGTGGGATTCTTTCTGTCACATCAAAGTTCTTCTTCTTCTCCTCATGCCTTTTACATCTTTAACAGCAAAACCACCCACAATCAGAGTTTGAGGCCTGTCATTAACTTTCCCTGTAGCCTTTTGCTTTAAGAGTTACTCTCACCCTGTTGTGTGAGGATGAGAGGATATCCAGGTCATCTGACAGAGATCCAGGGTCCTGTAGCAGTGGTGCAATCTGTTCTCAAGTTGTACACTTGCCTGCTGGTGAGGTCTGTTGCCAACTTTCCCTTTTGCAGCTGTCCATGACTATGTCCGACTAAGCACAGGGGTATGAGGCACTCTGCCTGGATGGTAGTGCAGGCCAGCCAGCAGCATCACAAATCTCAGGGCACGGGGCTCTGGCTGTCATTTGTCCTCCCATTTCCCAGGGCAGTGATTTATTCTTATGCTTTGCGCCTGTTTCTCAGTAATATTGTTGGTGTTAGTAAGCCGTGTGTTAGCATTCTCTTGTCTGTTGTTCGGAGCCAATGGTAAAGTAGTATCATTCTCATAAAATATATGGTTGTAGCCATCTGTGTCTTTTGTAAATCAAAGTCCCACTGATTTACAAGTATCAAGAATCCCCTGTACATAACTTTTAGCAACAAACAAAGCAAAGTGGAGAGCAAGCACCAAAGTGTCTGCACTACAACAAGGCAGGAAGCTTGCTGATGATCATATTTTAATTGTTGAAATTTTCTTGTATCTATCCTTCACTGGGGCATGCAAATAGTGAGAGATAGTAAAGAGATGTTTTGGAAAAATTCACGTCACAAAAATCAGGTTTCAGCGCTGTCATGTTCTGCCTGCGCACGCTTCAAAATAAATCAAGATAAATAACCTAAATAGTATGGTACCTTTGAATACCAGTAATTACATATTTGAATTTGTCCGAGCTTTAGAATTCAGACTTTCTCACCTGTATTGCTGAAATAATTCTGCCACACGCAGACGAGTTTGAATGTGTTGGCGGGCGTGCTCAGCCATGTGTGCTTCACTGTCAGATGTATTTTGTGGCCCATCCAGGTAACCAGGTCCTCTTGATCCTGTTTTCTGAGCAGACGGCCACACGGGCAACATCTCTGGCTGCTGATACAGCTGGTGGAATGAGGTCATTTTGTCCTGATGGTACGAGGAAAAAAAGAACCAGAAAGGATCATAAACGTGCAGAATAAGTATGAGTTACAATCACTGTTAAGTTTATAATCCATTCTAATGCCAGAGGTGTAGAATTACTGCAACTTGTGGCACCAGGCCTGAACATAACATCATATTGTATTAGTACAATAATAGACATAACTAAAAGAAATACAGCAATACTTCACTATCAATATCCAATAAATAAATGCAGTATTTCTCAAGCTAAATAGCTAGCTAGGCTAACGTTAGCTGGCTAGCCTGTGAGGCTAACGTTAGCTAATTGTTGCTACATTTACCCGCGAGGCGGCAGTGAAACACCCGGAAGACAGCTAGCTTAAAATGGCGCTGCGTTTGCTTTGGCACAGATGAGGCAGCAAGAGAGATGCTAACGTTACAAAGCATCGTAAACTAAGAGTGTATCGGTAAGTATAACTCTAACTACCCGGTGTAGTCTGTGATTTATTTTGAACCCGTTTAAGTGTGGCAAACAATTCATCAATATATGTAAATAGATCATGCTAAATATGCTACCTAACGTTAGCCCTCAGCGGCACTAGCTAACCTTGATCTCCACCACAGCTGAGGATAGTAATACACTGTTTATCAAACATATATACATGTATAAGTAAATTTAACTCACCTTACAGCAGACAACAGGCACAGTCAGAGGCATGAGACACTGATGAAATGTGAATTTTGATTTAAGTTTTGGTTTGAAGGATAATTTAGCCCAGTCTGAGTGTATCCTAGCGACTGCAAGTGACAGAGCTTGTAATTTGAATGTTGACATGTGTTGACTCAGAAGTGTGTTTCCCAAACAAACAGTATACAGTATGAGTTTTATCCAGTAGTGTTTGAGAAAGGTCTGTCTGCAGGCTACAAGAGAAGGTTGTGACCTTGAGGGGGAAGAACCTATTGTAGCAATGCTCTGAATGGTTGAGGTCAGGAGTTCAAGGTTCAGTGTGTAAGATATGGGATATGTTGGCAGAAATGGAAGGAGGGAATCAAGGAGTAATAAACAATGATCTTTACTAGGACAAATTCATATAAGCCAACAGCCTTGCACACAGGTACACTGTTCAAAAAATGAAGGGAACACTTAGATCACACATCAGATCTTGATGAACGAATGATTCAAGTTGAAAATCTTTAGTGAAGCACATTGTATAATTTGTTGTGAACAAAATGACATAACTACGATCCTAAAAAAACAAAATAAAAATAACCATAAACCAAAATCATCAACCCACTGAGGGCTGGATTCAAAATCACACTGAAACTCAAATCACAGGCTGATCCAATTTTGTGTGAATTTCACGGCAACTCATACTTGCTGTGAAATTACTCAGTAATGTGTATGGCCCCCATGTTCCTGTATGCACAATAGGGGTGGGGGGAAAAATCGATTCACATAAGAATCGCGATTCTAATCATCCACAATTCTGAATCGATTCATAAACTTCAAAAATTGATTTTTTTATTAACGTTCCCCCGTCTCTCTGCGCACCCCCACGGGCTTCTGTACACAGCGTTGCAGCAAGCTTGGAAAAAAAAAAAATGATGCGGCACAACTCTACTGTGAAGAGGGGCAGGAGCTATGGAGGAGCAACAAATTCAGCCAGTCCCATCTTCAATGAAGGCAGGAGTTTGGACTCATTTTGGGTTTTATTATCTCCCTGGGACACAGCAGCTTGACATGAATCATTCAGTATGCCTTAACGCACTATGCATTGTATCAATATTTGAATCGAGAATCGTTTAAATCGAGAATCGATTTTGAATCGAATCGTGACCCTAAGAATCGGAATCGTATCAAATCGTGAGACACCCAAAGATTCACATCCCAAATGCACAATGTCTGGACATGCTCCTGATTAGTTGGCGGAGGGTGTCGCTGGGGATATCCTCCCGCACTTGGTTCAGGGCATCAGTGAGTTCCTGGACAGTCTGTGGTGGTACATGGCAGCGTCACATGCAGCGATACGTAATGTCCCATAGATGTTCAGTGGGATTTAGGTCAGCAGAACAAGAGGGCCAGTCAATGGCACTGATGCCTTCGTCATCCAGGAACTGCCTCCACACTCTGGCCACATGAGGCCGGGCATTGTTCTGCACCAGGAGGAACCTGTGTGCCATCCTGGAGGAACTGGATTACCTGTGCAACCTGATTGGACTGCAGGTACCACCTCATTCTACCAGTAGGGACAAGGACACTACCAGAACACGACTAGAGAACAATCAAGTCCTCCCTCCATCAGTCCTCCCTTGCGCGTCTCCAGTTAGTTCAGAACGCTGCCGCTCGTCTGCTAACTGGAGTACGAATGAAGGAGCACATCACTCCCATCCTGGCCTCCCTCCACTGGCTGCCTGTGCATTTTAGAGTTCATTTTAAGATCCTCTTATTTGTTTTTTAAATCTTTAAATGGCCTCGCCCCGCCCTACCTCTCTGAGCTTCTTCACCCCTACGCCCCTGCCCGGTGCCTAAGGTCAGCTGATCAGCTGCTCCTTCAGGTACCGAGGTCTAAGCGAACACTTAGAGGAGACCGTGCATTCTCCATTGCTGCTCCAAAAATGTGGAACAATCTACCACTGCACATCAGGTGGGCCTCCTCACTGTCTGTTTTTAAAACCCACTTTTACTCACTGGCTTTTAACCCAGCATGAGACCTCGCTCTGTTTTTATTTGTTTGTTGCTGTTCTTATTCAGTTTTATTTTGTTTTATTTTGCTTGTTTGTTTTTACCTGCTTCTTTTTGTTGTTGTTTTATGACCTTATGTACAGCACTTTGTTTCAACTGTGGTTGTTTTAAAGCGCTTTACAAATAAAGTTGAGTTGAGTTGAGTTGAGAAAGGATAAGGAGAGAGCAACTGTCCGTGGCCATCACATGTAAAACCATTCCCTTTTTGTCTTCCTTTTGCCTCTCCATTGCACCTGTTGTCACTTTCATTGTCAGCAAAAGCAGGTGAAACTGATTCAGAATCACTTGTGCTTCCTAAATGGACAGATTTATATGACTTGGACTTTAACTGACTTTGTGTTATATTGTGACCATTAAGTGTTCCCTTCATTTTTTGAGAAGTGTATGTGGAGACAGTCTGAGCTTTGGCACAAGCTGGGTCTGGCTTCATTCACAGTCTGGGGACGCCCGCCGGTCCAGTGCAGTGAGGTCTCTCCACAGACAGCAGGAGAAAAACCCAGTTCAGACCAAAGATTTACAATGAGACGGGTTAAAACAAGCAACTACTTGCAACGCGCCATTCTGTAACGTTCTAAAAACCTGCCAGTTTACACCAATGCAGCTAGATGAGATGGTGCATCATCTCTATGCAACAACTCTCTGTGCTTCTGTTCTGATTTCCAGCTTTTCAGGCTTATTTTGTGGCTGAATATATTTTGTAGCTTTTTGAAATATAAAGAGGAAAGTGATAGTGAGATACTGGATACTGTTGCATTTGTAGTGGTGATGAAACGGTGAAAAACAGAAACAAAATGAGTATCAGATGATTGTGTTCATAATAAATATGCCACATTGATATAAATAATCAGCGTCAATTAATCAGTCAGGGTCATCAGTGTGAATGGTTACGTACTGTTGCGAATCTTTGGTCTGAACTGGGCTTTAAAGAAAAAAGGTGCGCACACACAGGTGCTGGGCTATTGGCCCGACTTCAACATACCAAACATTGTTGGAAAAACCCTGATTTGTTATGTGAAAGTGCTTTATTTAGTGTTTAGTGTGTTTAGTGTCTGTTGGTTTAAATCCCTGGGTGCGTTTGTTTTAGAGAGGAGGAGACCTCTGCGGACGATTCGGCAGTTCACCTCACAGTAAAAACCACTGAATGTCTATATCAGCAGAAGGGGCAACCTCTAGCTCACATGGTAGCTTGTGCAACCAACATAGGCCGAGTCCTCTGCAGCAGCCTGGGTACAGTTCTGAGGCCCTTTGCTTCACATCACCTCTGAAAAGTTTCAGCAGGGTGCAATCTGCAGTCCTCACCCCTAGATGCCACTAAATCCCCCTAAACTATACACACTGTTCCTTCAAGTCAATTTATGGTTAGGGCGCAAAGACGACTGTTTAGGGTTATTATTATTATTAGTGATTCATGAGTTTATATCTGCAAATGAGCAACACATTTTTAAGTGCCAAAGAGTTGGCGATACAAAACTTCACAAACCTAAATCCTACTTTGAGGTGTTAAGTTTTGTTAGTTTGAGCACGAGTGTTTTTGAATGTGCATATATAACTTATCACTTAATAGAAACTAAAAACAATCGATAAACTTTAACAAAGAAAATCAACCATGTACAGTATGTTAGTGTTTTTGTTCTGTTGTATTTTTTTTGCATAAACCAGCATGTTCATTAAAACAACGCAAGAAATGTTTTATGATATGTGTGTTAATGTCTTTGAGATATTAACAAGATGTCTTTGCCCCCCTGCTTCTTACAGCGTGGAGAGATTTGGACGAATTTTGTCCAAAGACAAACGTGATTGTGTTTCCCTTGAGAGAGGGGAAACCACAAGAAAGCTCATTTGAGTTGAGCTGAGTTGAGCCCCCAACCAAACAGAAAGATCCCACATGCAAATTATTGTGTTATTTTAGAATCAGTAGGCTGGGGGGGAATTTCCTTTTTTTTTTTTTCGGGTTGTTGGCTCGCCTAAGGCCTAAGCCATTTGCTTCTCATTTGTTAATTAACATTTCTTGGTGCAAATTATTTTCCAAAACATTTTTTAACAAATAATGGTTTTAAAAAGCAATAGGGACAAATCAGCCATTTAAAGTAGTAGTAGTGGGGACATGTACTCAGCATCCACAGTGTAAATGACACCCATGGGAGAGACTCAGGCACAGAAGAAACACTTGATTGTGTCTCCCCCTGAGAGAGGGTGTGAAAGCACAAGAAAGCAAGTTTCAATTCAGGTCCTGATGGTCCTGAAAAGACAAACTGTGACGGTGAATGGCTCTCAAACAACTGATTGATATTTTAGACTCAGGTTTCAGATTGTTACATTTGATCTGTGGCCACTTGGGGGCAGTGCAGGCTCTTTTTTGCTCAGTGTGTTTAAGCAGACACTATGAGCTGTATTTCTAAAATGCAAATGCAAGCTCTACATTAAAGTAGCCTGCACTATTCATTTTGTTATTTATGTGTGAGATAGTTTAGAGTCTTAAAAATGCTACTATATATGAATTAAGATTGATTTGATTAAATTTGGTATCTTAACTCCTCAGACAGGAACTTATTTGTAAGGATTTAGGGTGCGGTGAGTTTAGAGTGACTGTATTGCAATATTTATGGTAGCATTACGCTATTACTGTTAGTACAGAAATTTGTTTTGGTGTCATACTTATTATATTAATCATGTTTTGCCCTTTTTAAAAAGCGATAATGGGGTGCTGATTAGACCTGCATGATATGCAAACAAAAAAAATCATGTTGCGATTGTTTTTGACAGATACTTCAATTGCAGAATGAGTTGTGATTTAAATGTGATTTTCATTTAAATAATGACAATGATGTGACTTTTGCTGGGGTTTGTACGAAACAGAGCATGTTTCCTTGCGTGTTGAATATGATTTGTAAGCTGGGGCCTCTCCGTAGCACCGCAATGCTTCATTTATAATGGTATGTTGTGACACATTTTACCTTTATTAGAAAATTGCAACTCCTGTGATTTGGATATTGCATTTGGCCTTATTGTGATTTTGATAACATTTAGATTAATTGTGCAGCCCTAGTCCTGGTTTAATATTTGTACTGTTAGTAGTAAAAATCAGTCATACCAAACAGCAAGCATCATCATTAGAATACCTGAAAAAAATCATAGGATATGTAAACTGTCAAATCAGGTTACATGTATTTAATGTTGGGACACTAAACAGTAAGCACAGGGGAAACTAGTGAGGTTACCATGATAGTTATTATCATATTATCACTTTATATATGTTAAGCTCATAATTGAAGAACCAAACTAAGTGTCCAGAAATCTGTAAGTAGGTGCATACAAATAATAATGAAATTATCATACATACATACATACATACATACCTACATACATACATACATACATACAACATAAATAAATAAATAAATAAATGAGCAATGACAAGGGACTATGTAAGGTAAAGTTGCATTGTACAGTATGAAGCACTAGATGTTTTTGTCTTTATGGTGGATGTGAGTTTTTGGAAAGTTTAAGAGGGGTTAGTTTGTGTGTGTGTATCTGAGCGTAGGAGGTGTCCACTGATGACTCTGAAGAAAGTTTGGAAGTGGCCAAATGAGGATTAGAGGAACAGGAGGTCGGGTTTGTTTGACACAAAATCTTCAGAACAACCAGGGGTGTTTGTTTATCCTGATCAGTGTTAGTGCTGTGCGTGTGTCTGTTTGTGTGTGTGTTTCTGTCAGCCTCCTATCTGTCAGCCTACCCATGTTTGTGTTTGAAGCCGAACGCTGTCAGACCGCACGGCGATGACTCAGCCGTCCAGATTGCCTTACTGTACGATCATCTCTCTCCAGCCCGGCTGCAGCGACGGTGACTCAGTGATCGTCTCGTTTGCCCCGGCGGCTACGACCCCACATGAGCCAGAATCGCACCCAGACGGCAGAGCTTGTGTGTTTCTGCGTGCGAGTGTGAGAGAGACACACGGTGCCCCCCCGATAGCAGCGTGCATGTGCAACTGTTTATCCGAGGACATGTCGATGCATTGTGTGTTTGTGTGTCAGTGACCCACAGAGACAGCAGAGCCAAGAAATGACTTAAACGGCCGCAGCTGCATTTCCATGGCAACAGGGTGTTTTAATGGAGGGACATTATGGGCTAGAGAGCAGGGTAATGACCGCTCTGGCCGTCGGAATGCCTTGATCTTATCACCATGGCGAGAGGGGATGCTCCCACTTTCTGATGGTCTAATAGCCCCTGCTCTAATAGACAGGCAGCCTGGGCCGCTGAGGTCACTCGGAAACACAGAACCACCCCTCCCACACACACACACACACACAAAGCCATAATGCGGCTTTTCCACAGAAGCACACAACTGCGTCCAGTGCTCTGGTCATGCACTGTAATAGCTAGTTAAAGAGTCCTAATATAACACTGCCTGTATATTTGTGATGGAAATGTAATCAAAGGGCGTTTCTTCCCGGAGAGGAAGAAACGAGGGAATAGATGAGGAGAGAGCAAAAGAGAGAGATAAGAGATTGTTGAAAACCTGCGTGCAGAAGAATGGCCCGTCACTGTTTTTGGCACCCTCGCACACTCTAGCACTCGCACACCCTTGCGAATCTCACACAGCACGGCGGAGTGTATACACGGGTAAATCCTTTAAGTCCATTTGAATACCACAACAGTCTTCCTCTAATCTGTTTGTTTGAAATTTGTGATGAATCGGCAATTTTCAGCAGACCCAACGCAGGGCCTTATCCGCACCTATTTGTCCACGTTAAGGGTTGAGTTATTTCTCAACACGATTGGTTGGATGCCAGCGGAGGAGTGTGTGTGCATGTGTGTATGTGTGTGTGTGTGTGTGTGTGTGTGTTTCCTCTTTATCTCACTCAATGAGTGAGTGGAGGTTGGCTGTAAGGCTATCTGTCCCTCTCAGACACCCAATCTGTCTCTGTCACTGTGCCTGCAGTCTGCACACACACACACACACACAGACACACACACATACATTAATGAACTGGCCTCAGTGACGTTACCTTTGGTAGATGCTGATATCGCATCAGTGCCACGTTATTGTGTATTTGGTACTAGCCAGACCAAAAAATAACTCACTTTAGTAGTGACTGACTAAAGTGAGTTGTTTTCCTGCTGTACTTAGCTGTGATCAAATTAAGGATCTCAGTCTATTAATCAAAGTCTCCTTCTCTGTCATGACAGGCAGATAGACAGTCTTCAGAGTGAGAGCTGCGCCTGTGCTGAAGTGTCCCATTGAGTTCGCTGAAGTGGACTTATCTCCAACCATCCCTCCTCGCATCTCACTCTCTCCTGGATCCAGACAGGGCTGAGCGCCACACTGCTGACACCACAGAGGCCTCTCTCTTCTGGGCTCAGTCCCACACTCAGACCCCCTCAGCCACACATCCTCCTTACAGTTGGCAAAGTGCTGCGTGATACTCAAGGTAATGATCTTGTATGTAAGGACTAGACATTTGATGGCGATGGTGGTGATGTTGACAGAAATATTGATGCTACTGCCAGAGATGCCGCTAATTCTGAGATGACAGTAATGTAAAGCATTTTATTCCTGTTTTAGATAGCTATAGGGAGAGATACCACAAAGGTCCCCAGCTGGATTCAAACCACATGTTTGATTCAGACTGTTGACTTTGACAAACACAGCGGGGTGTGTCAGACCATCCACACATGCTGTACAGTACCGCTATCAGGTAGATGTGGTAATAGTGTCAATTAACTATACACAGACCTGTAAATCTACTTTTTCTGCCATTTAGCTCTTAAAGCTCCGTTTGGATCCAACCGGAGCACCGAGCCCTGGTTTGTTATTCAGGTTAAAGTGGGAAGAAGCAGCGGGTATATCGGGCAGCTGAGTGAAGTGGAGCCTGCGGAGGAAACACCGGGACCGTCTGGATGTAATTGTCTGTGGAGGTGCTGCGGTGCTCGGCTGCACAGATAGGAAACCCCATGGCTGACAGGATGTACCACTCTCACTCCGCTCTCTCTCATGCCGGCGCAGAACGTACGTGCTACTTGGCCGTCGGATGTAGTCTGTGTAGTGTGTTCAAATCCAACTGACACAGGGCGGCTTGAGGCGACATAGACGACGCAACAGTGGGCTTTTGTCGCTGCTAGTTATATGATGTGTGAAAGGAATCCACGCAACACCTATTTATCAAATGGGGTACATGTTGCTCAGGTCAGTTGTCACTTGGAGTCAGTTACTTATGATGTGCTGGAAAAATGTATCATCTTCCACTAGACTTGTGCAGTGGTGGTATGTAACTGAGTACTATACTCAAGTACTGTCCTTAAGTGCGGATTCTACATCTCAGAGGTCCATATTGTACTTTTTACTCCACTACATTTGTCTTAGAGCTTTAGTTACAATTCATATTACAACTTCAGTACCCTCCTGTCCAGCTTAAAGAACTGTATACTTAAAATTTTCGTTGAAGATTAAAACAACATTGAAAAAAACATATATATTTGCAAGATGCAATGCGTGAGGTCTGCCCATGGGACAGCACAAATAGATGTTTGAAACTGTCCAGGTCCACTATATAGACAAACACAATATATACAAACACCAAAAGTAGCACTTCAGATTAAACAAAAGAGATTAAATAGCAAATGAAATGTTCTACTATGCTAATCTTGTTCATTAAACCTGCACAGAACACAAATGTTACATGGTATTACATAAGGTTATCATGAGGCAACCAGCAGAGACTAGGGCTCTTCCACTGGCACTTTTCGCCGCATCAAGTCAAACTATGGCACGTCGATTTGCGTTTCCATTGCTAGTTTAAACATGCTGAGCCATATCCGAAATGGGCCATCTCTGGAGTTGGGCCACAAGTGCGCCTGACTGCCTCCAAACGTGTATCGGTGACGTCTTGCTGACAGCAGCCATCCCCTGATGACACCCTTCTCCTTTCCTCAGCTGTAGAGGCGTCATGTTAAGTTACTGATAATGAAAACTCAACATGACCTTATTTTGCTGATTCACAGTGAAAAGCTTTTACATATCAAAAGAAAAGGGGAGTTTTATCGTGAAGAATTTATTGGAAATTAAATGTATTAAATGCATCTCCTGATACCACAAGGAGGAAGAGTAAAAGCAGGAACAGCCACAGTGAGATGTTAGATGAAGAGCTGCAGACAACAGGCTCTTACTGAAACCTCTGCAAACAGCTCACTTCCAACAGGTAAACTTCTTTTACCTGCTGTGCTGTGTGATGGAAAAACACTTACATCAAAATAGCGGGGGACCTTTAGCTGCAGATCAGCCCACAGCTTTTAATCAGTTAAACACAACCAGTTAAGCACACACCTTCAAGCAGGTAGCCCTGTTGTAATGGACACGCAAATTCCTGCAGTGCTGGGCTGACGTGCAAAGTCAAATCAAGTCAAGCCAAGCCAGTGCATGTGTATGGAAAAACGCCACTGCTGCGCTGCCTAAAATATGGTCCAGCACATACAGCACACCCACGTAAGACCACAACGTTTCATCTCACACTTCAGTTTGTGTTCAGTATAATGAAACAAGATATAATTATTGAGCTTTGGAGGTGTGCTGGCAGGTGGATTTAATAACATTTGGACAGAGCCAGGCTAGCTGTTTAACTTTTGTGTCCAGTCTTTGCTAAGCTAACAGGCTGCTAGCAGTAGCATGCCTTGTAAAACATAAGGAACGTGGCCATCAGGATGCATGAAGTGAGGATCATGTCTCTATCCCAGAGAAGTTTGATACACATATACATTTGGCCAAGACACACAAACAGTGTTGACGCTGAAGATGTGCAAACCTAAATAGTAAACGGTAGAGCCATTTAGTGTAGCATGCAAAGAGCGTCAGACCACATTCTCTGAAGCTCCTTGCTGTTTCTCTGTGAGGACAAATAGGCAAGTTGCAGTATTTCATCTACTTGTGTTTGTCCCATGGGCAGCGAGGACCTCACGCGTAGCTGCATGCAGTTATATTTGTTATGTTATTTTTATCCTCATGTAAAGTATAATCCCTGTAATTGATCTCTCAATGGTATTTGACCTTTTTATGGAATACCAGTATCTGTAATTTGTACAAATGACTGGTTTCTCATACCTAATGAACTGATAATCAGATAACTGGTTGAATCTCAGGGGTGGAGGCTGTGACTGTGATGGGTAGTGTGTTTTTATTGTGTATCCCTGCAGGTATACTTCTGATTAATTGCTTCTATAGGTTTCTCAGCATGTATATCTACATGTAGTTTAGTCTGGCGTGATGTATTGTTCCGAAGTGGAATCATGTTTATTGATTTGTTTACCAGTAGTAGGAGCTTTTCAAGCTTTTGTTCTCACTCCCTCACTCTTGATCTTTGACTCTAAACTATGGGGTGAGAGAGTGCATTGCAGCAGGTGGATGTTCACGTGCAGGGTGGCCACATTGTCAAATTCCCCCGACCGATCCGAGACACGAACCCCCTTCAACATCACCTTCCCTTACAGCGCGTAACCCCATCAGATCGCATGTTCCTCGTGCTGTTGTTGTTGTATGTGGCTTGGCTCTCTGTGTGGTAAACAGCTGTTGGTGTGCGCTGTAGTGTCTGATAAACAAATTAGACTGTTGTTTACTCTCCCCTAAACTATCCCAGTTTAAACACTTGACAGAGACGGAGCTCCAAGCCAATAATGAAGATGCGAGCATCGCACTGTGACGAGTGAGAACAAAATCATGCTGCCCGGGTGTACTTAACACACGCACACACATTTGATGAGAAAGTTTTAGTGTTTGTATACAGTATGTGTGTGCAGAGTGGCATAGCTTTTCCCTGCATGAGGGGTTTCATGAGACCATGCAATACAAAAGAGTGATTTATGCTTTGGCGTGTGTGTGTGTGTATACCTGGTGTAAATGAGTGCATGTATAGCGTACATGTGTGTATCCTATCACATATGTTTTTGTTTTGGATGTATGATCTATAATGTACGTTGGTGCTGCTGCCTGCCCCCACAGTCTCTGCACGAGAGCAGCAGTTTTCCAGTCTGAGGTGAATCAAAACATTGTCAGTGGTTGGCTTTAGTTACTGGAGGAGGATGTGGACACAGCATGGTATTGCCAAAACAAGGTGTGGTGTGTTGCAGCTTCTCTGGCTGACAGTGGGTATAATTAAAATACCACAATTATTTTAGGGACTGGGACACAAATGTGTTGTGACTGCTTCTTTTTCTCCTGAGCTTTTGTCTGTAAATAGGCAGATGGTTGGTACTGTGTTATCTCCTGCATACGTTACAGAGGTTTGTTTTTGCTGTTACACCACAGTCAGTAGAATTATCTATAAAAATGCACTAAAAGAATAACTCATTCCCCAAATGACCCACCCCGTTACGTTGAATTCCCCAAGAGAACGTTGTTTTTCTCACATGCCTCCACAGTGAATGAAGAATCCAAATTCTGAGAGAATTATTGATGAATTGAAGTCATAGGTGACTGCATTAACAACAGCAAAACTATATCAAAACATCCATTTACTCACTGTCACCTAACTCGTGCAGTATAATCCAAGTCTCATTAATACAGTCATATGCTGAGGACTTCAACTGAGCAATTTTAACAGCACTTCCGTCAAACAGACAGCTCTTTTTGACGTGGAACTGAACTAAAAGCGAATTAAATCTATGTTCTCTTTAAGGCCAGACTTCATTGACAAAAACAGTAATTTTTACCTTGCTGAACACAGGAGCTGCTGGTCTACCGCTGCCTTGATCAGTGTATTGTGTGCCTTTGGTGTTTTGTTGTTTACATTCACCAAAGTCACACAGTAACAAAAACAAACTACCGATTGAGACAGCGACAGCCATTTTCATTAAGGCAGAATTACTGTTTTTGTGAATGGGGTCTGGCTTGAAGAAACCATAGATAGGTTATAGTAAAGTTTAGTAAACATGCATGTGTTTGGGAAGAAGTGAGCATACGACTGGATAAATGAGACGTGGATTATACGACAAAAGTTGTGTTAAAGTTTGTGAACTGTTAAAGTTAAAGTTTTGCTGTTCTAATATGTGGACCCCAAGAAAAACAAACTTGGATGAGTAATTGATACACAAATGGCCATTTGGGGAGTATTCCTTTAAATTTAGAAAAAGATCAAATTTGTTTTACATGCTTACATAATTTATATATTTCATTTCTCCTATTTGAAGTAGCTAGTTAAAATTGACCTCGGATTTCAAGTCCGGATATTAACAGTTACAGTAAAACTTCTCTTCTATTGACATGTAATAGAATAAAATTCTAGATATATGAGATCAGGCTCCAGATTTAGCATTATTATCAAAGCAGGGTTAAGCCCGTTTGAAAGCTCTATTATACTTGATTGAATTATCTCCTTACAGAGAGTGGGAGGCCGAGGCATAAACAAGTCACTCTGAGTGGAGAGAGGGACGGATGAGTTTCCTTCGGTTGTTTTTGTTACAGCCGCACTTTATTGTAAAACTGAAATGATATTGTTCCTGTGGCAGCTCTGTGTAAATGTTTTGTGTGCAGTATTCCTCCATTTCGTGCCGAGCGCTTGCTCTGTTTACCACTGTTTACTGAGCGACTGAGGCTACTGTACTGTGTCCTTGCTCTCGATCAGCTGTCTCCGTGCTGGTAGAAGGTGAAGCCCAGTCAGGGATAGTCAGTGGAGGCTTGCTACTGCTGCTCTGGGCTACAGGCATCAACAACTGATTGTGCAAAAGACTCATATGAAATTAAAGATAATCCCGAAATTTCTATAATTTCTGTAATTCTATGTCTGGGCCAATTTAAGTGCCAGCGAGAATATACAATATATGGGAAGATGAGCAGGAAAATGAACATTGGAGAGAGCTGCACCTCAAAACACAAACAAGACAGTCTCCCACATTCCACATGGACAGTGTTTGTTTGTGTGGTGTGAGTTTGGGATTCGTCAAACGACTGAATTTGTGTGCATCTTTAGTGGTTTGTGTTTCTAAAGGTGAGGAGTCTCGGAGACTGGGAGTGGGACGCTGGCTCCAGTGATGTGGTAAACACTTCTTCTCCACTCTAACCATCAATAAACACACAGTTGTGAACATGTTTGAGTACAGGTAGGCGCTCCAGTAGATGCTTTCACCTTTCTCCTATTTTCCACTTCAGAAGCTCCAGCCTTATGTTATTTTTGTTCAGTGTTTAAACCGAGGTGTCAAACATACAGCCCACGGGATGGAACAGGCCCACCAAAGGGTCTGATCTGGCCCACTGGATAACTTTGCACATCTAATATTGACCAACATATCTTCCTACAATGGTTCATATGATAGCCTACGAATTAGTGCCCCACAAATGACTTACATACTTAACATGAAGCTACAAAGGTGAAGATTGGGAAAGGAAACATGATGTCAGTGTTTCCATAAATGACTCAAAGTTCACGTTTCCTAACACCTATCTCCAGGGGGAAAGTCCTGTGTTTTGTGACCCATTCACCACCCGAGTCTGCCTTACTGGACTGATCATTGAAGTTGTTGGAACTGATTCGATTTTCTGCTTTATTGGCATCAGTTTGATCAAGAAGCAGTGACGAAAACATGGCGTACCTGCAGATCATATACATCTGCAACAAGAGAGAAACAGGGTAGAAGTGGGCAGTGGGCCAGCACGAAAAAGAAGTGGAAATATATGGATGCAATGTCCCTTATGGAATCTTCCATGACAAAGAGAAGGTAATGTTAGCCTATATAGAAATGAGTAATTGCAATGATGATGCTTACAGCAGATTGCAATTTACATAATAGCCGCACTGAAGGTCTGTCATGTCATAACTCGAGTAGCCTCTGTGCCAAATGCAAGATGGTGACAGCCTAGGGAGGTAACTGCAGTGGAGAGAGGCAAGGGAGCAGATTTGGATTTACATTTTCCCTTATTTGTGAATTTGTGCAACAGATTAAACAGTAAAATGCATTGAACTCACTATGCAAGGTTTTTGTGCGTATGATTTTTATCCGATGACAGATTGCACATGGTATGCAACAGCCTTAGGACAGACATGTCCAAAGTCCAGCCTGTGGGCCAGTCGTGGCACACGGACGAATTTTAAGTGGCCGGCTGCTTATCTTTCAAAATAGTGACCAACCACACAATATAGTATAATCATGCAAAATCACTTTATATGTTTTCTGTACGCCTCACAATGGCAATAGTATTACACACCAAGTAGGAATTACGCAGGCAGAACAAATGTGTTTTTGTGAACAGGTGTTAAACAAGCAAATAAAGCAGTTGCCTAACTGCAAAAATTTCCCTAAGTTGCAGACATGGCAACAGCAAACAAGTTTAAAGTTGACAGTGAGAACCACCACTTTCAGGAGCAGTTTGCAGTTGAATCTTATTTGTTGATGATTTATTTACTTATTTTTAATAACCCATGTGATCAGTGCCATAACGGAAACACGTGAGGCCCCCCTGCAGCTAACTCTGGACACACAGACAAAAGAATCACAATGTGCTCCTATGTAATTGTAAGAAAACAAAAAGAAACAAAAAAACGTAGTCGTTGACCGAGTGGGGGAGGGGGCCCCTTGGACTCAGAGGCGGGGGTATACTTTACGGGCGTGCATATGATGTCACAAGCAGTTGGCCTCCAGGTAATTTCACATTATGTACTCTGACCCTCATTAAAAAAGTTTGGACACCCCTTCCTTAAGACGCGCCAGGTTTCAGGATCAGGTTAAACAGTGAGTAGCCTACGTCATATAAAATGCTGCTTCACAGTACCACAATCCCATCCTCTGAAAACACATGAATGCTATTGCTAAGGCACTGCCAAAACTTTGGTTTGTAAAGCAGGGGATAACTTAACTTGCTTACTTAATAGCTTCCACTTCAGTTTGGTGTGGTGATGCCAGCATTGCTACACAGGAGTGGAAATTTATAGAAAAACTGCACATGCAGTGGCAGCGAGAAGCAGACTGACTGAATGTGGAAAAACTGAAACATATTGCTGACATTGCGAATTTATTCTAAATGGCGCAGGCTGTTCATCATCTGTTTGGTAAATGGATGAACGTTTTCAGACTGTACTTCTTTACACTAAAAGAAAGGAAAAAATACAGAGTGTTGTTATTGGTAGGTTCTTATGCAATGGTTTTACTGTTCAAGCCCACTTGAGATCAAACTGTACTGTATGTCGCCCACAGACTAAACTGAGTTTGACACCCATGTTTTGGACCCTTCTTCCCCGCGGCAGAGGTTTGAGCAGACAGAGTGTACAACCCTTTGGCGCAGCATATGCTTAGTAAAAGTCACAGGGATAAGTTGTGGTTTGATTGTGTGTGTGCATGCTGGGATGGCTCAGCGCTATCTATCAATGTCACTCAGGTAGCCATGGTATCACTGTTAGTGTCAGCATCAGTGTGTGTCAGCTGGTATCACTCACTGGTATCTATGTCTGTGAGGCCTACACAATTTGACCCTGACCCTGTATCTCTCCTGTTTCCCACACCTCTGTCTCTCGTTGTCTCTGTGTGTGTGTGTCAGTGTGTATTGTCAGCCCAAACCCCCAGATTCCCTGGTATGTTGGTGGAATTTCGACTATTTTTCCAGGTCACTGTTGTTTGTGCCTTGCGAGGTGTGTCTGTAAATTCCCACACAGGGAGGGAGATAAACACACTCACACTGTCACACGTATATACAAACCTCGTCACATCGCAGCCCACACCTTGTACGGTGAAGAATTTACCGCGACTAACTGTTTTAGATGTCCGTCCCGGGCTCAGCACCAGTACTCTTTGTCCTTTAACCCACGCGTCTGTGAGCCGAACCTGCGGGAATATTCTGCACTCTAACGCAAACCTCGACTTCTGGCCGAGCAGTCAGTGAGTTATATCACGGATAAATTAGGTATGACAAATTGGTGTTGTGTCAGGTCACACAGGCTTTCTACTCACGGAAAATTCATTGAGGTCAACCTGCATGTGGTTGTATGTGTCAGTACTTGGAGCAATTACAGAAGCACCGGAAATGTTTTACATGCAACGGTGAGTGAGTGCTGAAATACTCCTCCATCAATAAATGGAAATCGTTAGGAAAATTCCTGTTTTATTCTCTCACTCAGCTGAATCAAAGAATTGATTTGCCAACAGCTGCCTCTTGGACCAATATTTTAAGTTACTTGGAAAGGAGAACTGCAGTTGTTGCTGTGATATTATAGAGGTGATGGCTATCAAAATGAGTTGCTGTGAACCATTATAGGAAGTGACAGAGCAAAGGGGGCAGTTAGTGAAGGCTGAGGGGTTGGGGGTAGTGAGGGGTGGACAGTTTTCGCTGTAAGTCTCAGGAGATAAGTGCTTTGTGTCGTAATCCCCTTTTTTTTCTTCAATGCAGACGCTGCATTTCATACTCAGACTTTCTCTCCCTCTCAGTCTCTACACCCCTGGGGTCCTGGCAGGTCACATAAATATTAGTCTGAGCCCTCTAATAAATCTGCACCTTCTACAGGGGCTGCACAGTATGAGAAAAATATGCAATGATGTTAAATATCGTGATAACAATATTGCTTGTGATAAACAGATATTAAAGTGTACTGTTTCTTGACTCAGCTGCAGTTTTTATTCATGGACAAACTTAAACCTAGATTGTACCTTTATTTTCTACACTACAACCTATTAAATTCATCTCTTGTATTTACTGGCTTAACATAACTTTTTATCGGCCTCGGGCCATCGGGTAAACCCTGCCTAACAGCGAGGGCTGATTGGCCAGAGAGGTAAAAGTATACAATGCAGGATTTTCCTTGAAAAACAATGTATAAACTACAGTTGTAACCCCTCTCAATCATCACTTATGACCCACTAGAAGTATTTATCTTCCCAGTGCCTGTATTTTCTTATTTTGCTGTGTTTGGAAAGTTTCAGGGCACAGACACAGGTGAGGTCAGGACTTTATGCAAAGGTAGAGATCAGGTGCCAGACCATAAACGGCACACATACAAGAGGAAGCTGAGAGATTTGCCGACACACAAAAAAAAGCAAATATATTGAGGTTAAATGTCAAGTGGAGTGAATCTAGGGTTGGCTTTCACTTTCACTTTGTGGGAATATTATTTGCACACATTTAACAGCATGTGTGTATTAGACAAAATAGCATTTCCAGAAGGAATGTGATTTAATACGTTAGTTAGGGCTCATCTGTCAGTGACCCCTGAGTTGCTTTGAGGTTCATAAGCTGAGCGGTCTTTTTTTTGTTTTTGTTTTTGTTTTTTTTGTCAGTCAGTATGAAAGTTGCTGTCTTCATACGTAATCTTGTCAACTAACCAATCGACACGCTACATCTAGCAAGAAGCAACACATTTATAAGGGAAGAGAGGAGATACAAACGTAACTATTGTGAACTACATTACAGTATGTTATTAGGGGTGTAACGTTCACAGTTTACAGTTCGGATGGATACGACACAGTGGTGTCACGGTTTTGAATGTTTCCGATACAGCAAATGGAGGGATTACAGTCTGGCTGAAATGAGCTGATGTAACCTGTTGTCCTGTAGCAGATGTGACACACTGTTGTTTTTTATCTACCACTCTTTTGCTATCGCCCTCATAATTTACAGTGAAACCAAAGTGGTCAGACCTAATCTTCAGACCTGTAAATTAAGGGAGGATCTTCTGTGTCTGGTCTGGTAGTGGCGCTACTAACCAGCTTGCAATGAGCTAGCTTAGCATAGCATACTTCCAAGCATGTCTCACTGAAGCAGAATATTTTGGTTTTGGCAGAAGGGGCAGACAACATGTTGCCTGTAATGTTGTGTGTGCTGCCTTGTTGAGTTGAACTGAGAACATTATATTAAACACAATTAAAAGTCATATATTTAATTTTCCAAAGCAGTTGGCAATGAGCGCCTAAGGTGAAGTTGTCTAGTTAAACCCAAAATACTCTAAATTTGAGGTACCTGCTCATAGAGACCTGGAAATGAACAATTTCCAACATAGTTCCAGATTTCATCGTTCTAGGAATATTAATGAGGGTGCTCTACCTCTTACTGCTTCCACAGCCTCTCAACCAAAACCCGTTGGCAACAAAGCTCCACTACCTGATGACTCACACCTTCCCCATCAGACAGAGGCGAAGCAGAAGGATGAAAGATGGAGGGAAGAGTTGACACTGTGGGCAGCTACACTGTAGGCCAGATTTTAATCCAGCAGAGCAGGTGTTCTTTTGAATAAATTCACCTCTTTGCCGGCCGGCCAGAGAAGAGCTTAGCTACATGAGCACGCCGTTAATGTTTAGGAGGTGTCAACTGGCAACGGATCAGCGGTGGTCGTTCATTGTGCTGAAGGTTCTCTGTTGATACATCCAAACTTTATGACCCCTAACCTCAAGCAGACTCCCCTTCCAACCTCCGGGAAAAAAAATGACCCAGGTTCTACTGGCCCCGAGGGGTGAACTCATCCCACTACGCACACACGTATGTTTGCATGCACTTCCTGGTCACAAACGGTGAGTGACAGAATAGAAACGCTCGCTAACATACTGAGGGCTTTACCAGACAGGTGACAGGTGAGCTCTGGGGTCACTGGAGGGGTGCTGTCCCAGCCTGCAGGTATGTACATGTGAATATGTGTGCGAAACAGATCGCATGGCCGACACCCGGACCACCCCCACGGAGAATGCTGCTGGGGAACTGTTGGTGGGGTCTCCAGCTAGGTTCCCACAGACAGAAGCCTGTATCAGAGGCAAGGAGCAGGAGGGAGGCGGTCAGAGGGATGTGGCAGGTGGGGCGAGTAATGATGATGAATTGTGGGGAGCGCGGTTCTTTCTGCTAAGATTAAGATCTGCTGATAAACAGGCCCGCCAGATCTTGAAGTAACCCCATACATGTGTCTCTTCCTTTCTTCCATCCATGCGACTCTTCCAGGCTCTGTGTGTTTGTGTGTGCGCGCTTGGATGCGTGTTTGTGTTTGTAATCGGAGTGCGGTTTAACCTCTGTTCTCAGGGTTGTTGTCATTTGGCAACCAGAGCTCAGACTTACATGTGTTACAGCCTGGACATAAGTAACTGTCGGTACCAAGACAAGGGGAGTCAAGAGTGAGACCGGGAGACAGCAAGAATATAGTTTTTTAAAAAGCAACACCGTTGAGAACTGTGATGATGTTGCATAAATGATTCAGTGCACGTGGGCTGCCTGTGTGGCTAACAGTCTAATGGTTGACACAAACACCGGTGAAATTGCATTTTAATGTGGTATCCAATTGGATGCCAAAGTTAAAAACAAAAACTAAATTTAAATTGTATTATTAATCCCTGATGATCTGCTTTAAACGCAAATTACTTGTCTGTGTGCGAAATTTTGTGGGTGAGGAAACAGTATATTAATTTACGCCTACAGTGTATTAACATATTTCTCCTTTTTTGTTATTGTTGTTGTTGTTCAGCACTGGTAAATGTGAGATGTTTGCCAGAACTGAACATTTTTCAGTTCGTGGCCACCAGAAAAATAGAAGAAAAACGACAAATGTGCAGTGCTCAGGGCAGAATAGACAGCCAGCGCCTCACCACACTGCTACCGCTTGTGACATAGTGTAAATACACAGCACTCTCATTGCAGGGTATTAAAAAACATGCTGGCCTCTGAGGGGAAAAAAAAACTTTTTTGACAAGTTGCGCCGAATCTGCCGCAATAGCTGCACTTGTCACTGTCCACAAGTTATTCCTCGTTACTCCTTGCTAATAAGCATTATTCTTCTTCCTTTGGCGTTTAACAGCAGACAAGATCACTTGTAGGCATTTGTGCTGCCCTGTCAGGTCTGAAGGAATTGTATCCTTAGTACCTGTAGGTACTGCAGAAAAATGTGTGCCATTGTGTTTTTTAATTCTTGATCTTAACTTCTTGTGCCTGTGATTTGGTTCCAGTCACACCACTTAACCTTGCTGTGCAATTTAAGGACAAATCTGGTTTTATTTTGTTGCTTGTTATTTATGGTAACTGTCGAAAGGCTGTATTTATGACAGTATCCACCCGTTTACCTTCTGAGATCTGAAACCAGGGTTGACATTTCTTCAACGGGGCAAAGCAGCAAGATATTCCGACAGGTCATAAACTAACCAACTGATTATCTAACCCACTTTGAGGTAAAACCAAAAATAAGCGCACCCATAATGTCCAGAATAATCCCCCATTATAAAGGCAATGTCTATACTCATACAACTACTACAAGTGCAGCAAGTCAAAGTTAAACCCCAAAGTCAGTCTGTAAACTGCGATGGATGTGTAAAAAGGCTGGGTGCTAATTTTACTGTTCCCCTATGTTTTCTCCTCCAAACGACTCTCCTATCGCCAGATCTCAGTAGTTAATTTGGTGAATACAATCTTATCATGGCCAAAAGAGCTTATAGCCAAACCTACAAAAAGAGCATCAGAGCAGTTGTGATAAACTGTAATGATCCTTTAAACCTCCTGTGTGGCTAGATGTACAATCTCCCTCGCCCACAGCGCTGCCTGCCAGCTGTGAAGTCTAATAGTTTGCCTGTTAAACTCTGCAACAGGAATGCTCTCAGCCTGGCATCCAGGACACAGATAGACTCCACCACAGGAAGCTGGCACTAGAATAGTCTCAATGACTGGAATTGTTTGATAATATTACCCTGAGGGACGATAAAGCTTATCTTATCTAACGATATGGGCCTCCTCTGGCTATAAAAAGACCTCTTCTAGGATGTTGAGGGCTCGTTTTGGGGCAGTTGGTAGACTGGAAGGTGAATCATGATATTAGTCCATTAAAACCTTTGATTACAAAGCACATAAAAGAGATTATAGTGATTGAGGTGACTATGGAGAGCAATTTTGTGTCTTTATCTCAGCTGCTGTATCTGAGTTTGTGACTGCTTCCTGCATCAAGGTATCTCCAGGACACATGCCTTGCATTTCCTATGTCATGGCATCGTCGTGTCCTATCAGGCCTGAACATGGCTGCATCCTGTTCCAAGCCAGGGCAAGGAGAGGTGGTTTTATCAATCAGACACTCACGGATTAGAGCCCTACAGAGAAAAAAATTGATTGTTGACTAAAAACATATTGAAATAAATGGACAGTTCACCTGAAAATCAAAAATACTTTTATTCTTACCTGTAGTGCTTTTATCAATCTAGATTGTTTTAGTATGGAGTGTTGGAGTTATTGGCTGTTGAGATGTCTGCCTTCTCTTGAAAATAATGGAACAAGATGGCACTTGGCTTGTGGTGCTCATAGCCCCAAAAAATAGTTTTGAAAAACTCAACAGCAATGTCTCTTTCCAGAAGTCGTGACCTGGTTACTCAAAATAATCCACAACCTTGTTGTGATCAGTTTCTTGTAGGGACTATTTTCTCCAAACTACTCCCACCAACTGTATTACTGCACAGAAGGAAGTGTGCATCTACTCATGGACTAGAGGCTCATGCTTGTGACCAGAGATTGCATAATTAAATTCAGTCATTTTGACAGATTATACCACTGAGGACGATTAGGATTAGGATTTTAAATTTTGAATTAAATTGACAGGTAATAATAAGTTATGATGGTGTTTTTACAACCCTGTCTGTTAAATAAGGGACAATGAGAAAGTCTAACGCAACTTCTGCTTGTGATAGTACTAGATGGTAACATTAATTGCCCCCTCAGCTGAGCTGTAATGTTAGCTAGCTCAGTGGTGCTAGGTGAGCTAGCAGTAGATGCTCGCTTCCTTCTATGCGCTGATACAGGTGGCAGCTGTCGTCCGGTAGAAAGAAAATAGTTTCTACATGAAACTGCTCACAACAAGGTCTGTGGATTATTGTTGCGTAACTGGGTCAAGATTTCTGAAAAGAGACATTGCTTTTTAGTTTTCTAGGACTGCCCTCTAATAGTTGAAGGTCATTAGTTGGCAAAATTTCATTGGTCACTTGGTAAAACTCTATTAGGAGCTGCACCTTGTCAAAATGAATTAAAACCTATGTGAATGGACCATGTTGGAATTTAATTTGAAAGGATAAACACAGGAAGTGGCCAAACTCAGCAGTCAGACAGGAGTCACGCTAATTTCCAGGGCTGGTACCTGCGGTTATTACACAGGCTAGTTAATAACATGTCGGGCAGGAAATCCAAAGTGTGGGATCATTTTGAGAAGGTGAAGGATGAACCCAAGGTGATATGTAAACTCATCTTCATTGGTCAACTACAAACATGACGCGTCATCTGAGACATGGAAGTAGCTACATGCCCATTAGCCACTTAGCACAATCCTTACTGCTTTGCCGACAGCGTCATTAACGGGCGGCTCGCTCAGTGTGTGACGTGCACTTGTAGATAAAACATAGGCCTATAATAATGAAGGTTCATTAGTATGGTTTTGTATTTCTCTGTAATGTAGCACAGTGTTAACAAAGTTACTGATACTATTCTCTCTCACACCTTCAACCCAAACCCAAGCCAATATATAATTTAATAATTAAATTAATATAGTAAACATGCGGGCGACTAGTTGACTAATGGCCCTAAATGACGACTATTGGTTGACGAGGAAAATTCTTAGTCGGGGGCAGCCCTAGAGTGTTCAGATGTTTTTTCTTTTTTGCCATCTAGTTTTATTAGCCCATATGCGAGAGAAGGCAGCCATCTCAACACTTGGCAGCTCACACAAAATCAGTCTAGATTAATAGATAACACTAAACGCAAGGAAAAAAATATATTTTTTATTTTTGGGAGTAACTGTCCCTTTAATGCTGTATGATTTGTGCATACACGCTACTTTGGTCTTAAGTTTGTGCTTGTGTGCAGTATCCCTTTGACTTCACGTTATCAGGAGCGTCTGGGCTCCAATGTAACAGAGACTGAACGGGACTGAGAGTCTGGGGAGCAGAGGGGGCTGAGGCAGAGAAGATTGCTGGAAAGTATTCCCTTTGATAAGCCGGCCAAGAAGCCTTTGATTAAATGTGGTCCCAGCAGGAGCCCACACTAGGTCCTCTGTGGCACGACCATGTCCAATCACCAGCTATCAACAGCCGCGGGTAATTACAGCCATCTAGTCATTAGCCTGGGACCCACCTGGAATTCCACATAGCGAGGGGTGGGATGAGGCCAGCAGGGGTTGGGGTTTAGGTTGGGCCTTTAATCAAACACTTCCCTCCCCTTGACTGATATAACACACCCCATCCCAACTCACACAGAATCAGCCTTTGTTGCCGACATAGATTGTATTATTACTGCCCCAGTGTCTCTCAGCTCATGCTGGTGAGGAGCAGAGAGAGTGTGTGTGTGTGTGTGTGTGTGTGTGTGTGTGTGTGTGTGTGTGTGTGTGTGTGTGTGATGGGAATAACACGGCAGGTTATGACAGCAGTACAACGGGAACTTACTCACTATCCTGCTCGGTCACACTGATTAGTTCTGCTCTGTCTGCACTGTCTAGCCTCTTTTTTTGCCATCAACCTCTGTGTTTGTCCGTCTGAACAAAAAACAAAGATTCCAGTGTCATACTAATGCACCATATATTTCATATGAACATCTGTTTAGATAAGGCAATATACACAATGTTATACAAGCAAGCTGGAGAGCAGAGAAGTGAAATCTGTCTGATGTTGTGGTTATGTGTGACTGAATGACCGTCCAGGCCTTCTTCTTTTCCCTCGTCTTCTTTTTCTCAGCGGCAGTTTGTCGTCTTGCACGCAGAAAACTCGAGTGCACTGTATAGTCATAATAATGGGAGTGCTCTTCTCTCTCCTCGTGTCAGCCAATGTAGTGCAGTCTCATCCGCAGATGAGAAATGAAACAACACTTTACAATTTAAATAAATCAACTTTAAACAGCTTTTTTTTTTCTTTTTTTTGTTCATTTTTTTTTTACAGTTGCATTCAAAGTCCCAATGATGCTTCCGTCCATTTATTCATCTAGTGTCCATCTCCCTGTCCTCTGGTAGTCCTCTGCCTGGACTTGTGTTTGGCCACACAGAGCCAAACTTATGCTTAGATGTCCACTTCTCAAAGTGCACTTATCAAGCTACTTCCCAAAGTCCAACCAAGTATTTGTATTTGGTAGATAAAAGAAAATTATGTGAGTATATGATGTTTTTTTTTTTGTAATAATACTGGATACGTTTGAAGGCTCAGTTAATGTAAAAATGTGTCTTTAAAGCGTCATGAAAGCAGCAAACCATTTTTAACCCAGAACCACACGCTAGGGAAAAGGCCGTCTGGACTGAATCTTCGACAAAAGCCCAATCCACCCGAATCCCAAAGTGTTCATCATCTGATCCCAGCGGTTCAGTCACAGGGCCATTCACAAACAGGGGCTAATGGGTGTTAATTCATATTGATGGGTACTGAATTCTAGTGCTTTCACAGAGACAGGTAGAAAAGCCATGCAATGATGAACTGAGGTGGGGGCAGGGGAGGGCGGAGACGCAGAGCACTTTCAGACAAACTTTCCCAGAATGCCATGTTCCACAGGATGTCCTGTTTAAAGGGGAGAGGGGTGGGGTCGCATTACAGGGGGCGGAGGGGGGCGTGTCCTCAGGTCTGGTCCAACCATTCGGCTCGTTTGGGCGCTTTGCACGTGTGTATGTCCACCGCTTCCTCACAGTCCTTACACTCCACGGCGCAGCACCATTTGAACTTGCACTCGCACTTGGTGATTTGCTTGACTCTCGTGGTGTCGTAGCCCCGCCCGCAGCACATGACCTCACAGCCGTCCGTGCCACGTGATGTCTTATTGCAGACCCGCCCAGCTGTGCCTAAGGAGCCTGCAGAGAACACAAAAGAGTGGGTTAGAGATAAACAATACAATCTATGTAGTCATACAAAAACAAAAATACAGGTGGGTTGCGGTGTATTTATCTGCAGACACCCTTTCCTCTGCTTGTATTTTTTAAATTTCCTCGTTATTTTGTTATGTTCGGGATTTTCTTTGTCACAGCACTCAGGTGAGGTTGGGACTATATTAAAAGGTAGCTACAAGGTGCCGGGCTATAAGCAGCGTGCATCCAAGAGGAAGCTACTAAAGCTATGGACACAGCGCCGGAAAAAATACAAATACAGCGAGGCTAGAGACCAAAGGAAAGGGCTGAGGTTGGCTTTCACTTTTGCTGGTGATACTGTTTTCAAACAGTAGCTGACAGTTCCTACATAGCATACCTTTAATAAAAGCTAGAGCTTACTGTAGCGAGTTTCTTGTGCTATATGTTTCACTTCCAATTTTTCTGTTGTCAACAACAACGTTTGGGTAGTTTTGATAGAGAGCCAAAATCCTTACCAGAGCTGAATTCTAAACTCTAATCAATTAGTCAATCAAATAAACATTAATCAGCAGCTGATGATTGATAAAGCAAAAAAGCGACATTTCCTAGTTTTAGCTTCTCAGTCATGGAGAGTTGCTAAGAATGTCTTTGGTTTTGGACTGTTGGCTGGACACAACAAGAAGTTTGACAAGAAAAATTCATGAATTCAACATAACATGGGGTGAATAACTGATAACATGTTATCGTTTTGTGAATGAAGTGTTCCTTCAAAAATCCTTAGTCGTAGCCCTAGTCTCAACATCGCATCGAGCTAGCAGTCTTCCAGTCTTCTCTGTGACTCAGTGCAACCTCTAATCGAGGGTTACTATTATTGTTTTTACTGAAAAGTTTATTTTTAAAAGTGTGATCCTGATACAGTGTAATATTATAACATAAATGACTATCTTTTACAGCAGTGGTTCCCAACTGGTCCAGCCATGGGAACCGGATTTCTCCGTAGTCATTAATTCAAGGTCCACACAGTTTAATAGATTCAACATCATAGTGACATTCATGCTGCATTCACAGTGTTGGCAGAATGTAAGAATTCCACCCGTTATTCTGACATGGGAGTGTTCAGGCATTTTACCCAGAGGCTTTAGTTGCACCATTTCATTAGCTTAAACCCGCCACTGCTGCTGTGTAACATATGTGGAGAACTTCATTAAAGGTGATATATACGCCATTCAGAGTTGATTGCTGAGCTTAAATTGAGACAATTAGCAGTGGCAGCCGCATTAACAGTGCCAACAGTGGCAACACTGCCAACAGAGCTAACAGTGTGTACATGAGGGGTAATCAGAGGGTAGGTGTTACGCTTCTGTGACGACACCATTCTGCCTACGTTTGTCAGTGCAGAGCAGCGGCACTTAGCCAGCCATTGGGATACATATACATACGCATGCACACACAGCCAGCTCCAATACCACATTTAAAGATATTATGTGACGGCATAAACCAATGACAGCCTTACCCTTGTATAAAATGGTGTTCATTAAAACCAGCCAACACATAAATGCTAAATTGAACAACATATGGAGCGAATCACAGTGTTTGTTTACCATTACTGCTGGGTAGAAAATCCCAGCATTGTGTACTTAAAATGAAACGACGACGACAGAAACATCTGATAGATTTGAACACCCTGTTTAACTGTAGATCTTCGGAAGTTACAGTTGTGCTAGTAAATGACAACAGAAATAAGTTTGCTGATTTTCAGATATCTCTACAACTTAAATGAATTGCCAGTTGTCTACCCGGAAATGATTGAGGTAGTTAGCGCAGCTCTGTCTATAGATATACATTCCATCTCTCAGCATTTTTTTTTTTGGTTAGATTGTGAATAATTGATGTATTGTAGTACGATGCACATATTTGTTTCTTATTTTTCTATTTTCTTCATATATATATTGTGTTATAACTGTAGCATAATGCACATATTAATACAGACTTAGTATTTTTCTGTGACCCAATATCCCTCCAGGGAAACAGCAAATATTCCTGACTCAGACTCAGATCATTACATCATGATCTCTGTCTAGACAAACGTCAGGACATACTGTAAACAAGTTTATGTTCCGGGGCTGGACATTTGAATAATTTGTGTTATTATAGATGTGACAGTTTTAGTGTTGCTTTAACTTTATTTTGGTTCGATGTTTGAAGTGCAGTAGCAGAGTCACTGTTGTTGAGCGCATCTTTGTCGCGCTATTACCTAACGCAGTGGCATATTGTCTGTGTCTTATGTGAATGTCATCCCCACAGAGATTAGTTTTGGTGTTTCGTGTGAGAAGCTCCCTGTTTGAACTGCTACCTATCACAACAAGCTGCCCAAAGAACAACAGACCCACACACACAACTATGCAGTGTTGGTAGAGTGGCCTATAGTTACACTGCCTTTCCCAAGCCACTGCTCCCTTTGAAGCCACTCTATGTGTGTGTGTGTGTGTGTGTGTGTGTGTGTGTGTGTGTGTGTGTGAGGGTTAAATGGACAGTGGAGCGTGACAGACAGACAGGCTCTCACACTCTGAGGCCCACTCTGCCCTCCAGCTACGCTTAGTTCAGACAGACAGAGAGGGAGAGACTGTGACAGACAGAAAGAAGTGGGTTTTTTTTTTTTTGTTGTTGTTTTTTAAATTAGCTGCTTGTGTCCCTAGGCTGTGGATTCCACTGGGAAGGTGAGAAAGAGGGGGAGGATGGACGAAGGGACGAAGAGAGAGGCATACAAAGGGAGTAGGGATGGGAGGAAGAACTGGACAGAGCGTCTTGGTGATGGAGCTGTTGATGTCAGATATCAGAAAAGTTTGTCCGTCAGTTTCATCCATCAACTGGCCAATCGGAAACAGGCATAACTAATGAGGTGCATTGTGTAAAGGTTGATCAAGAAATTCTCTGACCACAAGGGTGTGTATAAGTGTGTGTGTGTGTGTGTGTGTGTGTGTGTGTGTGTGTGTGTTGACAGAGACTGATAGAGGTCAGGTGGTCACAGAACGACCATGTCCTCAGGGTACAAGGATATTAGCTTCCACCGACATCACACGGGAGGCCTGCTGTGTTATCCGACTACCATTACACACACACACACACTAGTCATGCATGAACATACACACACAACATACACATAACACCACTAAAACATAACACAGTCGGGGCAATCCATCAACACCCATGAGAAACTGCCTCTCTGCGTCTTTCAGTCCAGTCTACCTTCCTCTTCTTCTTCTCTTTCTCTGCTTCTGCCGTCTTACCTGCTGTTTTGTCTTGCAGGCAGTAATCCGGAGAGTTCTCAAAGTAGACCAGGTCGTTCTTGGTGGCCTTCCTGAAGGCTTTGTTAGCCACGGCGAAGCCTGTGCCATCCTGATTCATCGTCACCTCGATTGCCCCGTTGTATTTCCTCCTCAGGTAGTCGCCGGTCTTTCTGAAGTCTGACATGGCCATCCAGCACGTCCGCAGCGTGCAAGAGCCGCTCACACCGTGGCATTTACACTCCAACTTCATGAACCGCTTCACTGCCTAAAAACATAGAGAATAGTGTTCATTTTATTGTAGCCATCTTGAAATATGGTTTTACATGTTTCTAAAATGCAGAGCTAAAGGCAGAAGTGTTTCTTAAAGGGTGGGTGTAACCTAATTTCATGAAAACACATTTCTCACTTACTGTACCACTAGTGATATTTAGTCTCATAGATCATTTTTGGTTTCATCTGCCTAAGTTTTGCGATGGATATCTGCTTCTGAGATTTCTGTCTCCACTCCAGTGCAGTGGAGCTGAGAGGATTTTTGTTTGAGGTGCTCAAAGTATTAGAACATTAAAAATTAATTCTCGATAATCCCCAAATCTCTGCAAACAGTTTGTGTCTGAGCTATTAATCGTCCCTATAAAAACTGTTGACAGTGAAGTCTCTGGATTTCCCAGAGATATGGGGACACTTTGTTGTTGAATTCTCCAAGGCTACATTTTGACTGGAGGCAGAAGTGTCCCATTCATATTTTTTCAACTCACATTTATTTTATAACATATTCCAAATGCACAAAATATTCCATGCATGAGATATTCCGATTTTGGTGCCCTTACCTGTTTATCACATCAGAATATGTTTTAAATAGGTAATAAGTTTTCTACCAGTAGCAGACTTGTTCGACCATGCAAACACAGCCTCCCTCTTTCATTCCTTCAACCACCTTTTTGAAAAGGTCAGCATTGTGATATGTGTGCATATCCAAAAATCTGTTGATATCCAAGACTTTCATAATGTTTGAATAGGCATTTGTTTTTCCTTGTGACCAGAAATGTGGGCTTTTCTTTTGGGGCATGCATCTCTACCCCAGCCTTGCAAACTGTTGGCTAGTTGATTGTGAACAATGCTTCCCTGACAACATACAGCTGACCATAAACCGGCAAGAGGCAGTGTGTCGCAAACTACAGTAAAATACCAAGTTGAGACACATATTCCAAATGCACGTTATACATGTTAAGAAAAAAAAAAAAAAAAAAAAAAATGCTATTAAAACCCAAATAATACTGGCATGTCCCACGTCTTAATTGGAAAATGCTTCATTTGGAAAAAGGCCTAATTCATAATAAAATGGAATATGCTGTTTACAGAATATTGTCATATTCTGAATAACAGTGAAATATTATTGTACATGTAAACACAGTCACTGTGAATGGCACAAATCACATGGAATTTGACCCTTTAAATTCTGATTTGTGCCACTGACATATGTGGTCCTAAATCAGATTCAAGTCTGATTTTCCTTTGAGAAGTGATCAGTCATATCATGAGATTTTTACATCACTCGCCTGAACCAAATGTCTTGCCGCAAGAGTCTTGAGGAGAGTTGATGTAGTCAAAAGTAGCCCTTAACGTTCTGAAACTTTCTGTTCCAGTGAAGTCATTCTTGTCACAATCCCACCGCTCCTGGCTCCAACTCCACCTCCACACACACCTCCGTACAGAAGTACTGTAGCAGCCATTTTTCCACAAAAAATATGCATGCTGCGAGTGACGTCTTGTCATTGTTCTTTTGCGTGTGTGGGTAAGTTCAGGACCAGTCCACGCTGGAATCTGATACTGACCACACTTAAAAAAAATAATGTGAACAGCCAAACAAAGAAACAGAAAAGGGGGGGGGGTCCGAGCAATAATTTTAAATCAAGCAATCGAGTGTTTTTCAACTCTGCGAGCACCACAAACAAAAATTTCTTTCACCTACATTGGGGTAGCAACATAAATCTCAGCCCCCATTTATACTTGTGATCTATGTCTTAAAATTGTGTCTGTATAAGAAACAATATTTTGTAATGCACAAGGGCTGTCACTTTTACAAAAGTCAGGTTCAGTCAAAGTTGAATGCAACCCACCCATCTTGTCCTAGCTCCTAACAGTGCATTGTAGGAGCCCTCCCGTTCAGAAGCACAAGACACGGCCTGTGACCACATATACTCTGACATTTTGAAACTGAAGAGGATATTACAGATCAAATATTAAATCTTTTTCTACATTTGCACAGCAGTTTGAAAAGTCACAGCCCTAAAATGCACTTATAATGCATTGCAATGAGCTTGAATCCCAGCAAATGTAAGTGCAGATTGTACAGCCTTGTAAAGAAAAAATGCCTCCAACAAGTGTTGATGATAGGTTACCTAATTCTGTGTCAGAGCTTTAGTCAGGTCCAAAAAATCAGCCCAACCCATGCAGTTTCTGTCAAACCCTGGCCCGGGCCTGGACCACAGCATCAGTTTTAGGCCAGAGCCTGATTAAAAAACTATTGTAATAATTCTATACATATATTTTAATTTTAAAACATTTATTACAAGCTAAGCATTGACGATATTCCTCGCATCACTTCTCCTTCTTCTCTTTCTTATTTTAATAGTCTGTCATCAGTTCTGTGTCATTCACACAACACGTTCAGCAGAATAGACTGCGCCCCTCGTTGCGTCTCCATTTTCAAGTGCGCACAGCGGTCCACGGCAATGTGGTGCACAAATAATTTTAACTGTGCTCCACTGCATGTTATGCACATCTCTCCCACTGCCGGAGAGGCAGAAGCAAACACTCCAAGCCAAGTCGCCTTGCAGCCCCTCTAGCTCTCTCTTTCTCTTTGGTCCCTCACTGACATGTGCTCTGTCTCTCTCCTCCGGTTCTCCACTTTGTTGTCCAGTGCAACTCCTGCCCCATTTACACACAAGGACTGCCAATTTCCTTTTAAAAACGAAGTTGGCGAGAATCAGACCCAATCCAAGCCCAGGAATATTGAGAAATTACAGCCCAGCTCGGTCTGGACCCAGCGGGTTAGGTTGGACTAAATCGGCTCAGGCAGAGAATCAAAGCGCTACTCTGCATCCACTAGTTCATCTGCTCCTCCTTTGTGATTTGCACATAGAGATTTGATTCCAATGCAGATGGAACCTTGATATCGAGAACAGTTATTAATACCACGTATAAATGCAAAGGCCTGGGGCGTCGGTAGCTTAGTGGATAGTGCCGGCATAGCTAGATATACCACTAGATGTACAAGTGAGAATAAATGATTTGTTTTTGGATAAATTGACACTCACTGTTCTGCCACAGCGGTTGTTGTGAAGGTTCATGAGCGCCCGTGCATCTCGGACAGTCCTCTCTTTGGCGTCTATGAAGGCTTTGGCAAACTTTATCCCATAGTTGATATTATCACTACAACCACCCCAGTCAAACTCTCCTCTGTCATCGCTAGCTCGTCCACGTTTGTGCGGGTCGCAGTTGCATGTCTTCAGCTCCCCCTGGCTGCAGGCGCGAGTGAGCGCATACACCACTCCTGCTGAGGAGATGGCGTAGACGAATGCAGCTTCACGACTGCCTGAGAAAGAGAGACAGAGAGGGAAAGCACAAAAGCAAAAGAGAAACAAGAGTTTAGACTGAGGTAGAGGTCAGAATAACACAATCAATTATTGTAGTTACACATATCATGCAACACAAGATTATCTACGACCTAAAGACTTAAAACTGTGCAGTGCACATATTGACATGCACGCACAGATACACTTAATGCCATGACCAGGCCTGGGCATGAGCCATCAGGACATGAAGGTGCAGCTGACGGGGGCATATCAGGCCTGATGTGGAGTATAGGACAGCTCTGTTTAAATATTATCATGGAAATAATCCCAGCTGCGGGGCTCTCCTCTGCTCACATAAATTGTTTAAATACAGACACAGTGATACCCCATTAATCAGCGCCAGGGTGATGTCATGACAGCATTTTCTACCATTGCTGTGCTTTTCTGGTCTCTTTAGTTCCTTAGAATATGACTCATCTATTGTGTGGCCAAAGACACATAGAGAATTAGATATAGTGTTTAGTCACAGTTGCTTTTTGCAGCGCCCGTGGGAGTGAATGCTTTAAAAGACAACAGCCAGAGGGGGAAGAACTTGTCCATCTTTAGTCTCAGCCTAACAGACATATGTGGATTTCACTCGGTGCCTCTGCACTCAAAGTCAAAACAACACGAATGCTTTTTCAAATAGAAGAAAATGATGCACCTGGAATGAGATTCTAACGTCCCCAGTTAGTAAATGCATGTCCAGTTGGGGTGGGAATCTTTGGGAATCCTACAGGAAGCAGAGAGCTGCACTGTGTTGTTGTTAACGTTATATCTGCGGCAGTGGAGAACAGCCTCTGTGCTGCAGCGTGAGTACAGAGCAAAGCCACTGTTATCCAAAACACTGCACAGCCGCAGGTCTTTTGAAATGAAGCGGGCTGTGGATTGTTTTATTTTCTTCACCCGACCAGAGTTGGCTGAGAGTTTCGTAAAGTGCTGCAGTGCGAGTTGGTCGGATGGTCTTGTTTGTTGAGCGTACCACTCCACTAACATTAGCTAATCTCTGTGTGATTGGGCGCAAAGTATCTATTGTATTGTAAAGCTAATTATTAAGATATTAAAGGAATAATTTTCAACCAGCTTTGTGTCACAATGTGGGTAGAATGTGTGAACTATTGTAAACTTCCCTCCATCGTAACAGCGCCCAGATCTCCCTGCTCATCTCTCAGCTCAAATTGGATTTTTGTCCGCTGATAGTGCAGATAGTACTTCTGCATTTCTTGCCTGCCACCACGGACAAAACGAGTATGGAAGCAGATCAAGAAATAGACCCACCCCTCTCTCTCAAACTAAGATCAGACTCCAATCAAACTGCGATATTCTGTTACTGTGTTGCCTGCAGATGTTTTCAGAAACACATTATAACTTTTACTATAATTCAAACATTTGTCACCAGCCTGCTGCCATATTGTTTCTTGTGTTAATGTTCCATAAGCATAGAAGGTAACTGATGTAACAGTACATCATGTTATGTAATCAGCAATTGTAATTGTCTAAGCATGTTCAGCTCCCAAGAGGATAAACCATTTTTAGACCCTGTCTACATAGGATGTGTTTCAGTCGTGTTCTTCATGCATCCATCTCGTGCACATCTGATGTTCCCAAATTCTAGTCGACAGCTTTTCAGCATGCTGAATCTGTTGTTTGTGATTTTGTTTGCTAGCTCATGGTAAATATAATTTGTTCTTTCAACATCTGGTTGTACTGTTAATGTGCCAAGTGACTAACTAGCTTATTATATCCATCCTGTAGGTCTTCCAGTTTCCCTTTTTTAATGACTTATACAGACTACGACTGCCTGATGGTACGTAGGAGTTCTTTCCTCTCATGTAGGCATAGAACATATGTGCTTGAGAACCGTTCCAAATTGTTCCATCGACCATCGAAAATCGTTTATTTCCAAGTTTTTCAGTTCCTTTCATCAATACCAGCATGATTTTCTGATAGTTGAGCATTGCAAAATAATGACTTAAACTCATGCATCTATGCTGCTTAAAGCATGATACAAAACGGAGTCGTGGCATTGCGCAAGACACTAAGTCCAACGGCTTCATTTCCGCAGACAGATGACAACTCTGCTGCTTATTATGTCTGTGAAATGATCAAAACAACTCACGGTGGGCACACGAGCAATATACTGACAGATTTTTCTTCACAACATGGGTTGTCTGTCTGTTGTCTGAATTCGTGCGTAGAAGGTGTTTGACATTCTACGCACACCGCTGTTTTTCAGCCCAGCAGCACGTTCGTTACAGAAGGTAAATATGTTATAATAACATGAGCGCCATGCAGCTGCACTGTATTCACACTCAGAGATAATGAAACAGTTACATTGACGCTGAAAACCTGTGTAGTCCTACTTTTTTTCCAGACAGAAAATTGGACCGATATTAGCACCGTTATCATTTCCCACCCTTTGATATGAAGCGACACAACAGTGGGCGTTTGTCGCCACTAGTTCTTGGATTGATGGGCGATAACAGCTTGTGCTTCACTTGTGCGTCACACACATAACTATGATGTGAAGCATCTATGTATTGGCCTCTGAGCCCTACCAAAATATGGGTGACCTCGAAGCAGCACTGTGACATAACCCATCCTGCGGAGCTTAAGTCGGCCGTAGACACTGACGGAGGCCGTGCTGCTGTCACCACGCAGCCTGTGTAAACAGGATGTTAGATTTTTAATCTTGTTTTATATCAGGCTGGCTCACAGGTGCGTATTAACAAAAGCAACAGAGTACATTTGTGTCTGTGGTCTGTTGAGCTGTCTCACAGTTTGCACACGTAATTGTTTTAGTTTGATCACAAGCGCAAGTTGGAATAATTTTTTAAATGCTGTAGTAAACTATTCCATAATCTGCAGGAGAGGATAAATAACATTTCATTACATTTATGAATTTGGTTTTAAAAATACAACACTGTGTGCAAAATAACATCACAAAACTGATGTTTAAGTGATTATAAATTAGCAAGGGTGGGGCACTCTTATGTCTAAAAACAAGGTTCAGCCTGCACACCTATCTGAACCAGCCTGGGCCGGAGCAGTTGTGTGATCCAACCTGCCTTCTCTGTATTCACTGGAATGTCCCGTTCCATCTCTGGGGTGAGGAGAAGGGGGCAGCGGGCGCTGTTCAGGGGGCGTATATGGGGGAGGATGGAGGAGGGCATTGTTGGTCATCATTCAAACCTGCGCTGTTTGTCTGACAGTGAGAATATCTCTCTAAATATTTACATCTACATTACTGTTTATTCCTGTCCACCACACACACACACACACACACACACACACACACACACACGGAGCCCATATCTCCATATCTGCTTTTTTTTTCATGCATCGTCGCCCCCCACACATGCTTAGGATGGCTGGAAGAAGGACAATAACATGTCAGATGGAGTCTGTGAAGACAAGCACCTTCTTTTGTGCAACCTGAATCCAACTTTACGTCAATGTGCTGCTGTAAATGAACCGTTTACCATCATGCCTTGCTCCAAAGGCAACAAAATCAAGAAAAAGCTTAATCTGTCAACCCTTTTACTGGTTGCACTACATGCAACAGTGACAGCTCTATCACTGTCAGTGCTCTGCATCATGATCTTTTGCAAAATAATACAGTGGACAATTTTTAGAACAGTCCTTATTTAATCTTTCATGCAAAGTAACCAGCTGACTGAAGACACCGTGGCTACTAGGTCGTCTTACTGAAGAGCCCCTGGATTATACATGCACCGGCTACAAGGATAGATGTTGTAACATGCGTCTGTGTGCATATGTGTATAGGCATGAATCTGTTACAAAGCAGAGAGGTCTGGCAGGAGTGGAAAAACAAAATGACGACAAGCCCGCGTCTCGAGGCCCGTGTGTTTATTGACGAGGCGTAAGGCATTACAACAGTCCATTAGCGACTATAAACACGGAGCACCAGCATACGTGAGTATGAGACGGAGAGATCGGAGAAAGAACAGAGCAAGGGCAGCAGGACGGAGAGGAGAAGGAAGAGATAAGGGCGGTAAAAGTGAGGAAGAGGGAGGAGGAGTGAGATAGTAGCAGATGGGACTCAGGTTCAGTATCTCTACTCTCTGGCCACACAGTCAGTGATCAGACAGGCAGACATTTGGACACACACGTGGACTTACTCCGTAGCAAGACGCGTCCAAACACAGTGTGGTCGCGGTCCAGTGTGCTGCAGTTCCAGCGGTGGTGTCTGAACTGGTGCTGGCACTCTCTGATCCACTCTTTGGTGCCCTCGCCGATGGCCTGCATGATGTCCGGGTGGCGCTGGCAGAGTTGCCGCTGCTTGTTCACCAAGCCGGGGATGTTGTCGCAGATCACACGAGCCCCCAGCGCACCAATGTACCTGAAGATGGAAAAAACACAAGAAACTTCGAGGGACTTTTCTCCACACTAAGTTTATCTAGAAGAATTCATATGTGGAATATGTAGTACAGCAGTGACTGATGGGATATTACATTTGATTGGTACACATAGGTGCCCTCATATGGTAGATGTATACACACGTGGCTACATACACACTCGAAGGTGGTGAGTGGCGTGAAGGAGAGCCGTAGCAACAGTCCTCTGTGAGTCAGAGTTCACTACACTTAACAGTTTAAGGTTTGCGAGCAGGAGGGGAGTGGAAACCATTTACTCCGCTCTCCAAATAAATAAGCACTTAACCTCTCCCCACAAGACCTGCGTGTGTATGTGTGTTTAAATGTTTCCCAATGGGCTAGTCGAAATCATGTCGTCACAAATCAGAGCACAAAGTCCGGGGCCTCCAATAACCCTGTCACACTAATACCCCATTTACTCCTCTCTGTCTTCTGCCCGCTCGCTCTCATGCTCGTCTTACTCACAGTCCTCCTGCATGCCTCTTCCAATCTCTCTCCCTGCCCTAATAAAACAGACTTCTGCAGTATCCCGTCAAGATAAATGCGGCGGTGAGCTCACAAAAAATAAACTCTGAACCTAATCTTGTGTGTGCATGAGACCTCTTGCAGCTCGGTGGCTGCAGCGGGGCTTTGGCGGGTCAGCGAAGGGAGGTCAGGGAGCGTGTAGCTGTGTGGTCGTGTTTTTACGAGGCCAGGCGAGAGGATGGAGACTGAAGGCTCTCTGCTCCCCAGAGTGGGATTAGAGAGGAGGAATAAGAACAGAGTGCTCATCAAAGGAAAGAGCCAGAGCAGCAATTCACACTTAATTTTCCCGTTCTCCGTGAGAGTCAGGAGGACCTGTGGATTTTATAGGATAGTAAATCATTATCCACAGGTCTAAAACAACATGATGTAAACTGCTGCGACTCTACTGTGAATCAGAGAGGAAAGACAAGTCACACACAAATAAGGAAGAGTTCTTTTGACTTCTGATGATGCAGCTGATATTACACCAACCTCTTGTTGCCCTCTCCTTGAAATATGCTAAAAAAAAATAATAAATCATAATAAAAAAAAGCACTTGCAACATGACTCGGACATCAGCAACTATGACTCGAGCCTCTTGACTTTTGAAAATACTTGATATCTTTCCACAAACAAAAAGGCTCAAAAGTGTCCTACAAATCAATTAATTTCCCTTGATTTTTTGAATCCACTGAGATAAACGCTATTCGTTCCCAGTCAGCGCTTAATTCCTCAGATCCACTTTGTTTGAACCAATCTGATGCATCCAGTCGAGTTGCAGGAGAGAACCATGAAGAACTAACAATGCGTTACTGAACAGAAAAACAGGTCAAAAATGACAGACGGAGATGCAAATACTTCCAACAGACTTGTAACGAATGAGCTCAAATTTTGGAAAAACATTCACGATTTTTTTTAAATTTTAATATTTGTTTGCATTACATTTTTTTTATGTCGCACTCGAAACTTAACGTTTAGCGCTTGGGACTTGTCAGTCTTTACTCTGGACCTGACCTGCTTTCATGTGCTGCATATTTTTAATAGTATACCTTTTAGCTGTACTGGCTTATGATATGTAATATAATTAAGTAGGAATGAGTTGTCAGTGTTTTTTGGGGTGGATGGTGTAGGGGGCACCTGGCAGATTTGGTGCCCTGTCATATTCATCATCTGTCATCATTTTCTCGAGTATGACAAGTACAAAACTATTACCTTCTTGGGATCTCTTGCTAAATGTGCTCAAGAAGCAGCAACTAAGCAAAGTCACTTTACTTTACTCTGTTATGTCAGTTAGTCAAACTTGCAACTGCCTGGCACACACACACACGCATGCACGCACACACACACACACACACACACACACACACACACACACACACACACACACACACACACTAATTGTTTCTCTTCAGACCATTACCTTTGACAAACACTTGGAAACAGTGGCTGCTCTTTATATGTCACAAGAAATCTAATTTCATGCTTGCATAATACCTGCATCACATTATACATTGCCTTTTTTCCCCACCTTTCTCAAATGTCTGGAACATCCCACAATCATTTTCGCGACCCAAAGCCCCAGACCTGCCCCTATCATCACTGCCTGCACACCCACAGAAATGTGATAAACGGTTAGATGCTGTATCTCCTGCACTAAATTCCCCTCAAAGCCAATAATGCCCAGCCAAAGCCTCCACACACAGTCTCTTCCCACTACTCCCCATAACTGCTTTTAATCTACACAAACTATTAGGCATTCCATCACCCCCATACCCGCCCACACACAGACACTTCTCCTATAAACACACTCACACACATGGACATTTTCACGCATGTTATTGCGCAGGCAATGAGATATTTTTTCACCCCTCACCTATGCTCTACATGGCTGGTTTTGGGGTATTTTAGTGAAGTCATTTGTGTGTTGTGTGTGTGTGTGTGTGTGTGTGTGTGTAATGAATGCTTGAATGCACCTTGAATGCAGTTGAATGCAGGCCCCAGCTGAGCTGAACACGCGCTCAGCCAACAGCGCCAACATAAATTACATTTATCGCTCTATTATTATTGCTCAGTGTGGCAGGCCAACAAACTGACACGAAGAGCAAATGCATCTTAGAAACAAAATCCTAAAGAAGCTCGAGTCTAGTTCACAAGCTCATCAATTAGTTTATTCTCACGGTCAGTGCTCCTTACTATTTTTTTTGCAGGAGCAAATCATTTTTGAATTAAATAAAGTGAAACACATTTATTGTTTCTCTTTAGTAATGTCCTCATAGATATCACAAGGAAATGCACAAATATAAACCCTAATGCGTTTAGATTTTTTGCAGCAAAATGCACAAATAAAAACAATAATAATAAAGTTTAAAATGTTGCACCGACTAAGAATTCACTGCACAGAGAGTCCGCGATAATAAATTAACATCCCCTCATAATGGCCTTGTCTGTCTGCTGCTGGAAAATCGCTGCTGTGAATTAATTATAAGGGGTTTTGCTTTTGCATTTTGGAGGAGGGTTATTAAAATAGTCATCGTAAGTTAAATTCGTTGGCAGATTGAATCCCTAAAGTCTCTAACGAAAGACTCAAAGCTAGGCAGAAGTCCCAGCGCCGTTTCAAATGATTAAGATCAATGATTCATGTTTAGATCGTGTGCCATTTCCTTAACTCCCTTCTGCAGCTAGACAGCTGATTTAATTTAGTAAATAATAATAATAATATTTTACTTAATTGTGTCTTCCAGAAAGTGGAAATTCGGCCCCCATAAATCTCGTCAGGCAGGTAGGCCTGTAGGTGTGATGTGTGCGCACAGTACTCACCACCATGAGGAGTCCACCCGAGGCGTCACCAGCAGCAGCAGCAACACACACGCACAGTAAATCCTCGAGCTGGCACCGGCGTTTTGGCACGAAGAAGACCGGGGTGAGGGTTTGGCTCCCGGTGAACCACAACTCCCAACCCGGGCAGCCCGCAGGCTCAGAATCCTGTTCAAACCCAGCATGGCTCTGCGCTTTTTTTTTTAACCACAAAAAAAAAGTTCCCAAAAAAATGTGATTTCAGAGGGAGGGAAAGCCCGGCTTTAACAGACAAGATGTGAAGTAGGCTATGCACCCATTCAGTAGGTAGGCCTCATTATCCAGTGTGTGGCTCCATATTAAATATAGCGCGGCTGTCAGGAGTGTGAGGAGCGCGTTTTCGGTGCCATGTGCGCACCAGACTCTCCACTGAGCACTTCTGGCTGCAGACAGGAGGTTTACCTGACGAGACGAGCAACAAGTGTCGGGTGCTTTACCTCTCCAGTCAGCTCCCTCTCCAAAACTCTTATCCTTGGTTTTGGTTTTAGTTCAGAGGCAGAAATAGGATCCGATTCACAGCTGGAGGTTTGCAGATGCGACACTCGCTGCAGTTTCTGTCGGCTGTGTGAGTTTGCGCTGGGTCGGATGCTCGCACCGGACCTCTCCTTTATCAGTGCGCTGCGGACAGAGGCAGAGCTGGGAGAGACAGGGGGAGAGAGAAAGAGATGAGGGAGGGCTCGCTGCTGACGGCTCCTCGCGCCCATTGGGCAGATGCAGGGGTTACAGAGTTTGACTAGGAAGGAGATATTAAAGAGGGATGGATGGAGACAGGAGAGGTGCGTTCCTCTGTTCCAGTGTGTGTGTGTGTGTGTGTGTGTGTGTGTGTGTGTGTGTATTTGTGCTTGTGTGTGTGTCTTGGGGTGATGATGCTGTTGCAGTCCTAATGTGAGGAGTTCATCTGTAACCACACACAGAAATTGTTATAATTGATGATGGCGCCTTCATTTTACAACCCTGTAAAATTGGGTAATTAAATCACAGGAAAAAATGTGGTTCTTCATATTTTAAAGGGATTTTCTGACAAATTAAAAGTAGTTTTCATTCTTAATGTAAAATGCCACAAAATGCAATCATGTAGATGCAGAAATACAACCAGAGAGCAAATGCCCTACATGAACCAGTATGCTGGAAATGCATTTGCACCTTTAGATATAGTGGGTATTAATTCACACAAATATAATTCTATAACATATATAGTAGAGTAGAATAGAAAAGCCTTTATAGTCATTGCATAGGAATACAGTGAAATTAGTTGTGAGACTCAAGTGATGCATTCCAACAACGAACATAATACAAAAGACAGGACGTTCAATACGCAGACAAAAATAGAGAAAAAATGCACCAGACGAGAGAGCCGGGAGCAGCTGCACAAGTGCATGTCTGTAATTAGAATTAACACTGTCATATTCAGTGGATATGTATATGATTGTACTTCTCCTCATAATGTTCCTCAAATACATAATCACTGTGCAGCATAGATTTAATGCTGCTGGCAAAATCTGGCACACTTACATCATATTAATATCATGTAATAAATGTTGTCCCTGATTAAGATTTAAATCTGTGACATTGTTTAAGTTATTATTAATAAATACTTGTTTAAATGTTTGTTTTGCCTGCAGCCGCGCACCACCTAAAGAACAGCAGAAATGAATGTCAGAGAAAAAAGGAATGGGAAGGGAATGTGGGACTGGTAGAACAGAGCCAAATCGTCCAGTGGAACAGCACTATGGCTTAAATATGAACCACATGTGTAAGAGAAAGAGAGTGCTGAGACAGCGTTCGAATAAAGCACACACACACACACACACACACACACACACACACACACACACTCACACACTCGCACAGTGCATTGTCCCCGGAGAGCGACCATCCTTACCTTTTTTCCCATGCATGCATATGCATCTTCAGGTCGTCCTCAGGCTTGGCAGTGACCTGTCACTGTCACTCATCATCAAATCTGATATATCTCTTTGTCCTTGAATGACTCCTGACAGATTAAAACCTACTTTGAAGTGTCCGAAGATCATTCACAAACTCAAAGGCAACAGCTTGAGTTGTTCACAGACACCAGTTCACACCGGTCTTATCAGCGTCGACTTGAACTTCTCCGAGGGGGTTTGTGATATTGGATTAAGAATACCACAGTTGATTAAGCTGACCCAGTAATGCTAACCAACGAGTAAACAAATCAGGAAAATCCCTGTCGGAATTGAAACTATTAGAATTAGCTATAGCTGTCGCAAACTGCTGTTTCATCGAAAGCTTGAAAAAACAGCTCTAGTGTTTATGCCAAAGCTGCTGTTAAAGCTAAGCTCCTTTTAGAGACATTTGTATTTCTGCTTACAGCTCGGCAGGCAGGCCGCTGTCAGAATGGCACTCACACTTTAAAGCGTTTTCAGAGACCAGCACATGCACAGCCGCACAGACTAGGGTTGTGAGAGGCCGCGAGGTGAGGCAAAGAAGCACAGCTCCGGTGAATATTTGTACGCTGCAGCTTAGCTCACAATTTTCTGCTAAATCAAAAGGAATTAGGGAAGCACAAACACGGCTGAGTTATGCTGTCTCTCATGGGGCTGGAGCTGGAACAGACTTTCTCCCTCTCGCTCTCTCCCTCCGTCTCTCTCCCAGCCTGTGAACTTGACCCCAGCTTTCTCCTCATAAACAATAACAGAGTCAAGCGCCTTCTTGTCAGTTGGAGGAAAAGTTTGCCCTGATGTACGAGGTCCAATCTGGCAACCATCTCCTCAGAGGAAAAGTACTGACGGGGGTTGCTATGTTTAAACGTTGCACTGGGGTGAAGGAGGGATAAAGGTGAGATTTACAGAGGCAGTGGTTTTGGACTAATCCAATTGATTTCTGTGTTGATACATTATAATCACTCTGGATTATTTCTCAAAGGAGAATTGCAAGGAGAAAGGGAAATGGGGCGGAATGGACCAAGGGCAAGCCAGAGGCATGCACTGAAGGTGGAAGGGTTGGACTAATGGCCCAGTAATGTGTCCCCTGTGGGGATTATGCTGTGGGCTGTCACCAGTCAGGCAGTCCAGGGATGAGCTCAGCGTGTATTCCCATCCCCTGGCAGGCTGGAGCAGGGAGGACAGCCTGTCGTCAGACCTGGCACAGTCCCCATACTGATGGGACACATAGGGGCAAACTCAACCCTGGGCAGGTTTGAGGGAACACGAACAAGTGACAGGTGTAAGAAGGACAAAGACGAAAAGGTGATCAACTAAAGCAAGTTAGGGAAAGACTGGGGGTGGTACTGTATCTAACATCGTTCTCTAAGGACTGAGGGTGTCGTATGCTTCACAGATTGTAAAGCCCCTTGAGCTAATGTGTGATATCTGATATAAGGTTATATAAATAAAGTTGACTGGACTAACGTCTCGTAGTAACAAGTGCTCTAGCTTAAACGACGAAATACCTCATTTGTCATTGCCTTACTCGTAAGCCTTAGAACATGATCTGTTACTCAAACTGGACTTCCTGGATTTTATATCACGTCTCTCCAGTACCTTAAGCTAAGGTCACACTACACAAGTTTCAAAGTCGTCAGACTTGCTGTCTTGTGATCACAAGTCTTGAAGTAGTAGTTTTCACACCACATGATTGACCGGCAGCAGGCGGTCGCACACTAGATCTTTAACCAGGAGGAAGCCCTGATGAGTATGTGTGAGGCGCTGGTCGGCCATCAACCTGGGGGTTCTGTGGGTTGGGCAGGTTCGGGTAAGCTTACTAAAATGCACCAGGGGCTCCGGCAAGTGGGTCAAAAAGTGACAAGGCAGCAATCTGAGTAAGTTATTAATAACTAACAGAAACATTTTATGCAACAGTCCCCCCCCCCCCCACTCTCCGTTTCAAACACGCTCGGGAAAGTACCGCAGTGCTCAGTCCATGTCTCAACCCATGTCTCACACTCTCACACTCAACAACATGGTCCACAACAGGTCCAGATACTTAGCGTGGTAGATATCTAAGGTGCGTCTGCGATGCATCGGCTTGCATCTTTGAACAGTTTGCACATAGCGCTCGAGTGCCAGTTTGCAAGCATAGAGCCAACATTGATTTGCCTTTGATCTGGGGCGCTTCTTTAGGGGAGCTCCAAAAATGGTTGGCAAGTGGAAAATCAGGGCTAAGCATGTAGTATGTACTAGGCATTTAACAACACACCTCACACGGAAAACCAGGTCTGGCTGTTGGTGGAGGACAGCGTCAGAAAGGTGTAAAAGTTGGACACTTTGCATGCCCAGCTATCCATCTTGATCTCTTCCTTACAAAGCTTTGCAGTACTATAAAAACATCACGCTACCTCAGTTTTAATTTTCAGTATCAGCTGTCATTATTTGCATGGCCACAAAGAGATGGCTCGTGAGAACAACAAAGTCCAGATTTATTGGCGTTTTGAGAGTATGTAGCTTTAGTATTGTAACATATTTGTGAGTAAAACAGGGCAGTGCAGGCCGGATATATTGTTGGAAGGAATTTGGTTGGATTGTTGAAAAGTGGGCGTGTCATAATGGCCTTAACAGTGAGATGCAGACGAGATAGTAGTATCCGTCAGAGATAGAGTAATCTCTATAAACAGATATCTGCATGCAGAACCTGGAGGCAACGGGGCAAGATTTTGGTATCGGAAGTGTTGTGGTTTCCGTTTGTAGTCCAAGTAGTACTGACCAATTGCATTTGAAGGCAGGTAAACAGTCTGTCAATCTCGGAACCCATCGTCAGACGACAAGTTAGCTTTGTCTTAGCTTTTATAAAAATGTATCTGCATTCATAAGCAGAGATTGATTAATAGAGAGTAGCCAAAAGAATTATCGGTCCAGATATCCATTAGGTACACCATATCAGCCCGAAATATTGGCCCTTGCCCTCAGAGGCTTATTGTCCTCAAAAAAGATGGTTGTCGGATTCTAATGTTGGGGATAAAGTGGCAAAGTTCGTCATATGCTCCAGTAATGTTAGGTGCTGAAGCAGTCCACTGTAAAACCTTGCGTAAAATCTGAAACTGTCATAAATAATGGTTTCCTTGGAGTGAATCAGTTCTAGCCAGAGGGCCTGTAACTACAATTTTTGGGGGAAACAAAGACACACAGATGTAAGATGCTGTTTCCAGCTATCTAACTTAATCTAACACGAAACAATTGATTGATTGGTGGATGTCATGATGTTGACGGTTGAAACTGGTTGGTACTAGTTTACGCAAGTGCACATATTTTGTTTTACAGGTAGAAACATGATTGGCTATTGATATCAGAATATGAAGTGGTTGATTTTTGATTTTTGATTTTTTTTGGTGGGGGGTTGGGGATTATGTTGTTAAATAGGGGCACAATATGGCCAGGAAGTCAAACTTTAATGGTTAAAAAGGCGTTTTTCTTGTCATCTTGACTGAAAACACAGTGCTTAACCGTATGACTAATGCTGGTTTTATCTCACAAGGACAGTCTCCATTCTGAATATTTCATTTTAATGCTTGCAGGATGACTTATTGTAGATGGATTTAATACTGTCATAGTTTCGGCGTGTTAAGTAGCCGTGAGGATAAAAGGACCAGGCCTGAGTGGCTGTTTGGATAACAATCAGCTGAGAATCCAAAAGCATTATCTATAAAGCTAATGAAAGGTCAGAATACAACACAGACCCTAAAAATACACCGTCCTCCAGGGACAGGCAAGCCACAATGTGCGTGTGCACGAGCATGCCGCGTGCACATCCAGGTGTGCAAGCCAAAGAACCAGATCTGTGATAATTTATTGTCCTGTAAATTTAGATCTGCCGACAGAGATGAACTGCCTTGAACAAACACAGTGGCGTTGGAACTCCAGAAGCCTCCGAAGCGTTTGGCTAGGTCTCAGAGAAGGTGTCGGATCCTGTTGTCAACCACTTTCCCCTGATGCAAAGGGTGCAACGACAGGCATGTGCATTGAGAGAAAGTTTGTGCTTGCATGGATCAAAAAAAAAGCTCAGACAGACACGTCCATAACTGCTGCTACACTATGTACCCATCATGGTTGAGCTGTGCAGGGCTAAGCTCTGCATACGTGTGACCCTTTCTTTCTTTATCCCCAGGGTAGCCTGTCATTAATAGATTTTATAGCTCCTGTGAACACTAAGTGTCCGTAGATGTGATGGTGATAACTCTATAATAGAATGTTTACTGGGTCGCTGGAGGATGCCGTCATGCTGGACAAATTGGGAGCATGCACACACATGAACACGTACACAGGCACACACACACAGACTGGCTGTAGAGCAGGTGATAAAGATGACATCAAAGGGATATCCGAGGCAGCGTGGCCTCTTTGACGTTTAGCACATCTAAGACACTTCTTTGGAGAAAAGGCACGCTCCACTGGCAATACATAGACTGGGACAATGATACACAGACAAACAGTCACACAGACAGAAATAATCAGGCATACATCATTCATATTAGACGGGATAGACTGGGCTAAACTTTAACCTGTCTGCTTTGATTCCCTTTTTAAATAGCTAGATGTTGAAAAATGAATTTTACCTTTATGGATGCTGGTCATGTTTTAAGCAGTGTCTCCTTGCTCCCTCTTAGTGGAACTGAGTTTGTGCTGAGTGGTTTCCTGTTTTAGTAGGGAACTGTCTGTGTGACGTACACTGCAGGTCATGGGCAGCTGGTCACATGGTGGCTAGCTGAGGTAACAGTGAGCAGTGAATCAGTAAATTGAACTGTGAAACAGTGATTTTTGTCTGTCTTTGTAGTTTTTATACACAGGATAAGGAGTGAGTCACACTGTAAACCGAGATTGGAGTCACTGGTAGAATATGTGAGCTTGTATTTTTCATTTATCGAAGCAGGAGTTAAGAGACAAGTGTAATAAAACCATTATAATAAGTCCGGTTGTGCAGATTAATAGTGCAAAATATGATCATCAAGTAAATAATGATGTATCATTATGGACAGGAATAAGACTTGGCTGCTACCCAGCAGTGTATATAGTAAAAAAAATAAGCCCCTTATCAGCTTCATCCATAAAGTGATGAACACACGAAAAATTATCATGCAATAATGTAATACATATTCTGAAATGAACCATTCTGCATATTGAGTACTTACTTACTTTCTGTACTTTACATATATTTTGATGCTCATACTTTTGTACTTTTACTTTAGTCAGATTTTGAATGCAGGACTCTGTGGTGCTTTTTTACACCACTCCCCACAAGGTTTATTTTAGGATTAGGAAATCTTTAGGATTAAAGTCTTGTGTGTGAGCAGTTGTGTTCATGCGTGCGGGCATTTGCAAGCAAAATATAGTTATTTGGTCGGAGTGACTGATTTTAATCATTATATTGTCAGCAACAAAATACTGCTCAAATGGTGTAGCCTACTTTTCTACAAGAAAATAAGACAGTTTTAATGAGTCCCTTGCCTTTTCCCAGTTTTTTTTTTTTTCATTCAAAAATCAGAATAGGAGAATGTGTAAGCAAGGTGGTAAAACAGATTTCTTTATTTTGGGGTTCAACCTTAAAGCTGCTTTTCAGAAGATTACTTTTTGACTTTTTTGCCTTTATATGATAGTACAAATAGACGGGAAAGGTGGAAGAGCAACAAAAGGCTAGAATCAATATTTTTATATCAACAGTGAATGTCAAATTATTAACCAACTCTGCCGTTACCCTCATCTCTACATGTAGCGTCTTTTACTTCCTCTTTGGTGTTATGGCCAGCAGCTTGACTATGTGTCTGACAACTCTGACAGCTGTTCTCAGCAAAGAAAATGACAATAAACCCATTGAACACCTGCCCAACACCAAATGCAGACAGACAAGAGAGTTAGCGATTAGCTGGTGAACATAGTGTAGTATTTACAGTATAGCTAAAGAGCCAGATATTTTCCTTAGGAGTTGGTGGAGAGTAAAATCAGAGATACCATAAGACTGACAGGACGGATGCAAGACGCAAAGTAGCCACATTAACAGCACAACTCGATGTTGAAAGTATAAATGATATTTACCGTGCACTAGTGAACAATCACATGAACAATTGCAACTGTTTTCTGTTAAAGAGCTCAATGGCTCAATGATTTGTTTCGATTTCACGTTCTCTTGACTTTAGCTGTTGGTTTATTGTCCTTGCTTTTGTTTCTCTTCTCGTGGACTGAGTTGAATGTCAGTCAAAATTATTTTATTCATCAACGGGCTCTGTCATCTCTGACGCTGATCTAGCATGCTGAATTGGCCAAAAAAAAAAAAAAACTGACAAAAGCCAACTAGTGCTAACAGTGCAGATCACACCAACAAAACTAGGGCAACAGATGCTCACCGTATCCCAGGGCCTTAACATTCATTAGGTGACCAGGGACATGTCTCAAAATGAATCTTAATATTGAATGTTGAATCTCCATGTTTGCTTGATATGTAAATAGACAACTGTTTCTTAACATTTAACCATTACAGCTTAATGAGGTGATAATATATCACCGCTTTGTTTGTTGCGTTGGTAAAAACATCTGTGAAAGCAGCTTTAACTGAAGATAACAAAGTATAGCAGTATATCAAACGCATCAGAGACAGAAGAGTTTGGACTGTGTCCAGGTTAAGAAAAAACACAGAGGCATCTTGTTGGCTCTCCTATCAAAGATGACTTATGCCTGCCATAAACTAGAACATTTCGATAAGACTTTTGAAAGGCTAACGTCTGACACCCTCTTATATCTAAAGACAATGTGAGTTTTTAGTCATACACTCAAGCTGAGTTATATAACCACTATACACCAAATGATTGAGATCACACAGGCTCGCTGAAACAAGAAGTTGCTTGAGAAGTCGTTTGGTGTAAGGCTGGTGTTTAGAGGACTCAACTGCTGATATTCTGTTTTTCTGCATGTGAACGTTTGAGCTTTGATTACTGCTTTTAGAACATACAAGAAACTGTGGTGCGGATTAAGTCCTAAGCCTCTTTGGTGTTTGTTTAGTCTCATTAACCTCACCTTTACATTTCTCTCCATTACAGTGTGTAAAGAAAGACTGAGAGAGGAAGTGAGGTATGTGTTTATTTGCATATCGAGAGAGAAGCAAAACATAATTGCTGATGGTCATCAGAGATTGATTGTTAGCCAAATGTTTATTTCAGGTGAAAACTAAATTTGTTTAAGACAGTTTCTCATGTGAGAGCACATACTGTATATGAATTAATCGTCACCCTGCAAGTTTCACCCTCAAACGTTTTTGCAGGTCATATTGTAGTTCTTTGGGGCATTAGTAGCTCAGTCCATAGGGACCTGGCTTGGGAACTGGAGGGTCACTGGTTCAAGTCCCCATATGGACCAGATATGTGCTAGTTTGGCGCCTCCCTCTTGAGCAAGGCACTGAACCTCCAACTGCTCAGGACACCTGTCCAAGGCAACCCCCTCGCCCTGACATCTCTCCATTTGATGCATTTATAGCTCCTGTTTGTGCATGTGTGTGTGTATTTCAGGCCTGTGTGTATATGACCACAGAGTGAAAAAAATCAGAATTTCTTCTCAGGGACTAATGAAGTATATCTTCTTTTTCTACAAATTTGTTACAAAACAATAAAAGAAAACACTTCCTTAAAGGGTAATTTCAGTATTTTTCAACCTGGATCCCATTTCCAAGTGACTAATGGAAACAACAGTTTTTGAAACAGGTCCAATGCTGAGCGAGCGCACTGCACCTGGCAGTTGCAAAACAGGTTGCAATGCAACCACTCTGGGCATTTGGCACCATCACGGCATGTCAACTAAGAGTGTTTGTTTTTGTCACAGCCTGACAACATTATGGACAGGATCCCTTAAAAGGTAGACCTTTTTGTTTAAGAGTAAGATCCTTTATGTTTCACCAGAAACAGCTCAGAAATCACTAACCCCAAACCCCCCCGACTCAGTAAAACAGTAATTTTATCATTGCAAATCGCCCTTCATTCCAAGACAACACAAACAAAATAAAACTAACTAAAACAATCTTGGTTTGTCTTTCCACTGTCCCAACAATCACCAACTCTGGTTTGGTTGAAGTAAACCCTTTATTTACCCAGTAAGTTGTGAAAATAGGCTGGCTCTATATACCCTAAAATTACTATTTATTTAAATGGAGTCCGGTGGAATTGCTGATAGCAATTAGAGGGCTGTTTCTGGGTTAAGGAAAAGGATCCAACGTTTGAACACAGAGATCTATTTTTGGAGCGATCCCTTCCATAATGTTGTGACACTTAGAATCACAATCTAGCTTGTCAGTGACAAAAACAAACACTTTTAGTGGACGTAAAAAGATGGAACGAATGCCCCGAGTGGTTACATTGCAGCCCATTTCGCCATTACCGGCTTCAGCAGTCTCACTATTTCAAAAGTTGTTGTTCCCATTAATCGCTTAGGGTCCAGCCTGAAAAAGACTGAAGTGACCCTTTAACAGCTAACTGTGACAAATGCCCCAGTACAGACCGTATTGTGGTGGTTATACGAGCCTTGTGTGTCCTGTGACGGAGGTGGCAGAGACCTTATGGTCGAGGCAGCAGGAACCCTGCTGTGGATGTTCTGTGAATACTCGCACTGTGTGATTGACGTTCAGTCCTGTAGTGAAAATTGTACGGGCTACCTGGTGTTTTAGGCTGAATTCTTGAGCGCAGGCCATTTGGCCCTTTGGCAAAAGGCTTTGTGGTGAAGGCTCTAAGTTGCAGGAGAGGTCCCTCCACGCCCTGAGTGATGAGAGCAGGGTTTAACCGGCTGCAGGTGCGCTCGAGACAGTCGGGTATGGCCTTTGAAGTGGAAGCCAACTGGGACCCCGGCCCATCTCTGACCAGCAGCCAGCACAGACACATTCGCTTTCAATTAACACTCTCCCTTCTTTCCCGATCGCTGCTCTTTTGCTTTCTGCTCTCTTTTTCGATACTCATCTGTGTTTATGTTCAGAACAGAACGGTCTGAGGTGCAGTAATTTAATATCGTTACCAGTTAATGACTATCCTGACCGTTTAAGAGCCTGTTATTTGTCTGTGTTTGTGTAAGTGTGCTCAGTTCTTACTTCACCTCTCACTTAGGCTTCATGAATCTTCTTGTGTTTCAGGGCCAAGTTGTGCGTCCAGAGAACTGCGAGTCCTCAGAGCTCTGACACCCTGATCTATTGTTTCTGATTTATCTTTATGTGATGAAATCAGGGATCTCCACACTCTCATGCTCTGTCATCTGAACAGGACACATCCTGTCTCTGACACTGCTAAACAAGCAAGCTAAGTCAAACCAGCTTTACTGCCTGATAGAGAAATATTGTAAATGCTGTTGTGGCTTATTGGCTGCCTTCATTTGAACACATATACACACACAAGTATGTATGTAAGCATGCACACATCTCATTAAAGAGAGTGAAAAAGAGAAATAAATGGCTGTTTCGATGGTAAGCTCCCTGGAGGCAGCTACATCTGGCTCCTGTTAGCCACAAGCGTATAAAAATCAAATGCGGTTTAGTCCCAGGCATTCTGTACTACAGACACACACACACACACACACACACACACACTGGGAGGTAGGACTCCAGCATGGTGGTCACCCCCAACAGTCCCAGTCTCTCCAGTACCAACCCTAGTGAACTCAGCAGACATCAAGGGGCTCAGACAGGGACTAGTACTCCTGGCACAAATACTAACAACAAGCCATATACAGCCGCTATACAAAATATTAAACCCGTAAAACCCTGTGGATACCTGTCTGCTGGGCCTCTGCTAATATGTCTGAGTGGGGGGTGTCAATAATAGAAAAAGTTATAAAACTTAAAAAAGTTGAAGTCATAGTTCTGTCTGTGGAAACATACTGTGTTCAGACAAAACAGGAAAAATAACCGTCACGAAATATTTTGTATCCAACTGTGAACATACGCCTGTAAGAGGAAATTATTATTTGAGTACTCACATAGTGTGGTCCTCAAAAAGAACTCAAAAATGTTTTACTTAAACTGTAGATATGAATTAAGAAAACTGTCTTAGATTATTCCATCCTTATTAATAATACTAGGGCTGAAACAATCAATTGATGTATTGAATACAGTGTTTTTTCAAGCATTTCAAAGCATTTTCTAAAGCCATGCTAACAGCACCATGAGGCTGTACTTTGAGCCAAAATGGAGGCAACCTACTGTGCTTAAAACCAAAGCTCAAATGCCCAAAACGGCTGTTCCTCAAATGGCCACTTGAGGGTGGCTCCAAAAGCGAGTCAATCCTCATAGACCCTCATGTTAAAATGCTAAACTTTACACGAGAAATAAACACGTTGACAGCCTGGTACAAAAAACAGTTTTGGTCTTTAAAACTAATGTTCCCATTCATGACAACAGTACTGCAGGTTAATTTTAATACAATTCACCCGTTTACATTTTACTAAGGCATAAAGTTCTGCATAATTAAAAGGGTGGCAGCTTTGAGTGACAGGTGCGTGCCAAAAAAAGAAAGTGTTCAGTGTATCGTTGTACTTGCAGACCCAATCAGGAATGGGGTATTCAGCTAAATACATTTTGTGTCATGGTTTTAATCTTGTTTTCTGCTTGAAAAAAATTTCATTACAGTTTGCCATAGACTGTAAATATACTGCGCTAACCAAACCGGCAGCTAGCGTCAGGGTTACCTCCAATCTGTCATCCCAAGTATGATAACTTCTTTTCACTTCTGGCTCCTAAAATTCAAGCTGGCGCTGGACAAAATGCCAATCATGGGGCTTAAAAATGGGAGTCCACAAACTGATAGGTGAGGTTACATTGGCTACATCTGTTATTTTTATACAGTCTATGGCTAAAGTGTAGTGTGTCAGCTTGCTAACATACTCACAATGACAATGCTAACATGTTGATGTTACGATGATATAATGTTGTTAGTTTTTGGGGGGCAGCAGGCCAATCAACGCACCCCAGACATCCCTCTCCCTAGCAACATTTTCCAGCTCTTCCTGGGGGACCCCAAGGTGTTCCCAGGCCAGATGAGATATGTAATCCCTCCAGCGTGTTCTGGGTCTGCCCAGGGCCTCCCACTGGTGGGACGTGCCCAGAACATCTCAAACGGGGGTCGCCCAGGAGGCATCCTAATAAGATGCCCGTGCCACCTCAGCTGACCCCTTTCGACATGAAGGAGCAGCGGCTCTACTTCGAGCTCCAAGGTCCTTATCCTATGTGTAAGGCTGAGCCTAGCCACCTCATGGCGGCTCATTTTGGCTGCTTATATCCGCAATCTCATGCTTTCGGTCACTACCCAGAGCTCATGACCACAGGTGAGAGTTGGGACATAGATGGACCAGTAAATTGAAAGCTTCGCCTTCTGACTCAGTTCCCTCTGATGGCGATGTTAGATGAAAAGTGGATCACCAAAGTCAGTAGGATCCACCACCTGGGGACCATGAATATCTGCACAAAATTTCATGGCACTCCATATAAGTGTTTTGTTTTTGTTATCAACAAAAGATATTGTTCAGATATTACAGTCTGGACCAAAGTGATCCCAAGAGCTATGCTGTTAGCATGGCTAAAGATATCTAATATTCTCTTGTTCCAGCTTCTACAATCGGAAGATTTGATTCTTTTCTTTGTTATATACGGTTGCAAAATGGACATGCTTGGGTTTTGGTCAAATAAGCATTGAAATGATGTGAATGCGAGCTACTGTAGAAAACAAGGATGCTACGATGAGTTCATCAACAGGATGTAAGAGATAGTTTATGAGACATAAACAGACACTCACAGACAAACAAGTGACCAGACTCACTCCCCAGACGTCCAAACAAATCCACGTACACTCTGTGACACATAGCTGTGCAATGAAATTGTGACTCATTGATCTAACAGCCATCATCATCGTTGCTGGTGATTGTTAGATCTCTGACACATGCTTGAAGCATGTGCTCTGGTGTGTAATCAGTGTGTAATTAGTGTAGTGGTTGACAACATCATTAGGGAGAAACCGTGGTGCTCAGGCGAGCAAATGGAGAAGTAAGTTCATTTCTAAGGCTATCACACTTTTCACCTCATTAGAGAGTGAAGTGTAGCATCATTTCTACAATTTTCTGGTGTTCATGTCTAAATGTCACTGAGGTCAAAGCCAGCTCATCCTGTGTGCTCGTTTGAGCCCAGCAGGCATGTCTGAAAGACTCTGCAGCCCTGTGAGTCTGTCTCTGGCCTTCAATTTCCTGCCATGTTAAATCCTGGTCTGAACAGCTATCTTGATTTCAGTGTGGGTGGGATGGACAGCGCTTCAATAACTTTTGTTTTTACTGATATTAGCATGTAATGTCAGAGTAATACCACCAGTATGCAAACATACTCTTTTAAAGCTTTTGTCATGAATGTTTGAGCGCTGGAATCATCTTAAAGCTTTGCTGCACACACTGCCCTGCGTGAAATAGCGACACCAGTTCACCAGCTCCATTTAAGAGTCTTGTGATTGCCAAGCCGATGTCAAAAAAGCAGCGAGAGACTGTCGGCATCCAAATGAAAACATTTTCTTGGTGAAGAACACCAGATTTTAACAATAGTTGTGTTGTGGCCGGCTGAGGCGGTCCAGTAAAAGCTGGCATATCCTTGGCAGCAAGCTGGCTCTTGTCCTGAACTGTCAGAGTGAAATGTTGCCCTTATGTCAGCTCTCAGTAAACTCTACTATCTCTGACTGTGATGGACGGGCCCTCTCGTGGTCTCTGGAGATCTAACTCACGCCGAGATACACCGAGGCTGAGATCAGCTTCTGGACTGCTTTAAGGGCCTGGAAGCATCCACATGTTTGCTGCTGCCAGGTTTCAGTAGATGGTGAGGTGGATCAGAGAGTTTTAGGCCTTCTGCGCCTTGTTGCAGTGGTGGAAGAAGTACTCGGCTCCTTTACGGAAGAAAATGTTGCAATACAACAATGTAGAAAATACTGCATTTCAAGTGAAAGTCCTGCATTTAACCTCTAAATACAGTAAAAGTACAGAGGTAATATCAGATGAACATATTTAAGATATTTAGAAAGAAAAAATAAAATGGGTATAATATTATATATTACGTTATTGTTACACATTAATAGATACTAAACATCAGTGTTGTAGCTGGAGGAGGTGGAGCTATTTTAAATCTATTGTACACTGATAGGTAGTTAAGTGGTTTCCAGGGTCACAAGATTAATCTGGGGGATTGTAAAATGATTAATGGAGTAGGATAGAAGAACATTACATTTCTGACACACAGATCTGCTTAACCGTTTTTGGAATATACCATAATCTTTGCTTTTTTGGGAAATGTTGGGTAATCTAACCTCTTTGAGCCAGTTACCTAACATAATCCACAGATCTTGTTGTGAGCAATTTCACCTAGGAACTATTTTCCTTTGACTGAACTACACCCGCCAATTGTATCACCCCACAACAGGAAGCGTACATCTGCTGCTAGCTCACATAGCACCACTGAGCTTGCTGACATCAAAGCTCAGTTAAGAATGACACCCTCAATATTAACATCTCGCATTGTCATGAGCATGAGCCTTTTGTCTATCAGTAGATGCACACTTCCCTCTGCACAGTGATACAGTTGTTGGGTGTAGTTTGGTAGAAAGAAACTAGTTCCTACATGAAACTGCTCACAACAAGGTCTGGATTATCTTGAATAACTAGGTCATGACTTCTGGAAAAGGACATTGCTGTTTAGTTTTTCAAGTGTATTTTTTGGCACTTTGAGCACCACAAGCTGAGGCAGACATCTCTACGGCCAATTTCTCCAACACTCAGCTATTTAAACCAAAACAATCTGGACCGATGAGTAACACTACAGGTAAAGGGAAAAACTTTTTTTGATTTGGGGCTGAACTGTCCGTTTAAAATAATCTGATCACAATATACTGACCACGATTTCAAAAGTACAGTATTTCCTTCTCAAATGCAAAGTTGCATAAAATTAAAATATACAAGTAAAGTAGACGTTCCTCAAAATTGTACTTCGGTACTTGAGTATATTTCCAGTTTGAAGTTAGCCCTATATCTAAGCCACTGCTGTCATTTCTGCAGAAGATATCTAAGCCCAGCCTCCCCTGGCAGTCTCCTGATGCACGTCTGACCTTCCCCACCAACCCTGATCCTCACACACAAATGTTGCAATGCCTGGACATCTCACCATGTGCTTCTAATCCAACTCCAACGTCCTCCTTGGTGGTCTTCTGTCTCTCCATTCTACCACACTAAGCGCTCTCACTCAGACTCCTTTAACATCCTGCCCTCTTCACTTAAAGGGGAACTAATGGGGTTTTTTTTCAACCTGGGCTCTATTTTCCGATCTACTTTTGTCTAAATGAGTGATAGGATGTTAAATATTTGACATTTCTCCAGTACGAAACTAGGACTGACCTGCCTGCAGCCCGTGAGCGCGCGTTCTATTAAATAATAGGGCACTCAGACAGCGTCAAACAGCGTCAAAATACGTCCACTAAAAGTGCTTTTTTTTTCCACACAGATAGGCTCGGATTGTTAGTATAAATATCCAACAACATAACGGAAAGGAGAAGTGAACGTCTTTGTTTACCTTTAGCTGGATTCAGACATGTTCCTCTGCCTGTTGCAATTTTAGTATATGTGCTACAGAAGTAACACTGCTCCCTCTCTCTCCTCGTCCGCTCTTCAGTTTCAATGAGCTCTGCATCCATGTATGTCAGTGTACTCCCTGGTTCCAATAAATACGGTCCATCCAGAACCCTTATTACAGCTGTCAACAATTCATTTATTTCTTCTTTCACGTGGATATAACATTGTTTATGGATGATCCCTGTCATGTTGCATCAGATTAAAACACACAAAAAAACAGCTTTACTGATATTCCATGCAGTATTCAGCTAAATACATCAACTCTACATTTAGTCAAGTATTTACTCTAATTATTCAAGTTATTTTAAATGATAGACAAAAAAACTACCAAAAAGGGAAGGAATTACAGTTGTCAGAAGGAATACTTTTCAGAAAAGTATTTTTTTCTTTGTTGTGGAGAATTAGATGAGAAGATCAGCACCGCTTATAGTGTCAAAGTGTTAACACAAACCTGGAGCGAGCAGCAGGTTAATGTATCTTGGTGCTACTGGAAACAAACACCTAAAGCCGCAATTTGTTTTTTTTTCATCGTTATTGGTAAAAATGCATAGTGGAGAATGCACATCACGATTATCCAGAGACAAAGATGATATTTGCATCCAAAACGCAACCATGTTCAACAGGAAATAGGGATCGTAGAGGATTGGTGTCTGTAGCTACGGTAGCTGTTATTATCCGTCATCAGTCAATTTCATCTAATTGTTCATCATCAGATATCCATCCCTAAGAATAAACACTGGGATATAGAATGATCAAAGGACCTTGACAGGTTGCCACCAACAACGTTCACTCATGTCTTTTTGGTTTTTGGCATTAGCGCCTACACCTGTCAGCAATTCAATAACTTTAAATCTTTGGAGACCGACAACCAACTTACAAACGGTTGGGTACAGGACCTTTAGATCTACAAGCCAAATGTCAACGACACGATCATTTGGAGAAAAATAAGCTAGCTAATGTTATGCTAACTGAATGCCAACAAAGCATCAGCTAATCATTCATAATTAAGCTTAAAAAAAGTAGAATAAAACACAAAGTTAGCCAAGTTTGTGTCTACAGTATACTGCAACTGTATCAGAGCAACCAGATGCAACCAGTGTGTCTCAGCTGCTCCCAGGTTGACATTTACTGAGGAGCACCTGTCATTTTCAGCTGGGAAAAAAAAACCCACTTTGGTGGACATGGGCCTTACCTTCATCCTCTAAAGATGGTCAACCTGCTGTAGATGATGACACATTCCCGCTCCCTGTTTGCTATCATACCAGACAAAAAGGCAGAACATCATCACGGCGATGAAGCTGGAACTTCAAAATGGATTGATTGATGCTGGGTTACATGTTGGACTGTTTCTTGGCTAGGCGAGTGACTTTATAAAAAAGCTTGGTTTCACCTATTTACAGTGAGTTTTCCTTTTCATGTCACAGCATCTTCATGTAGTCACACTGAGCATCAAGAGGAGTCTTTGCACTACAAAAGAGTCCAAATGACAGACTGCAACAGCATTTACATGGCATTGCATGAGCATCAAATTAAAGGTCTTGTAAATCCCACAGACCGCCTTATCGGCCTGCTCTCTGAGGGATTTGAAACAGACGCTCGCTCGCTCGTTCAGTGTGTATGTATGTGTGCAGTTGTGCCCTGTAGCAGACTGTTAGCAGGGAAAACACATGTCCACATTAAGCGGTTTCACTGATCAAGCTGATATGACTGGAGATGAAAGAACTGAGCGGGAACTCGTCCCCCCCTCCCACTGCTGCTGCTGTGAGCTGTCAGCAACGATACTCACTTAGTCCGCTCATGTTATCATTAAAAACTGTATGTCAATTTAACACTGCTGCCTACAAGGGAGAGTAAAATACAAAGGAGAGATGATCAGTGTAGATATCACTGATTTGGACGCGGGTGTTTGCGAAGCACATGATGTGGATTCAGTTTTCAACAGAAGGAATTTCACAAGGTTTTTGTAAATGTCTCCAGAATGAGAACAATGAACAGGAAAGAAAGGGAAGGAGGAGAGCAGAGGAGTGACTGATTGCAGGGCATCACACCAAATGGGAACCAGAGACTGTGAGATGTCAGAACTACTACAGATTTATACTTTACCTGCTCCCCTGAGACCTGCCACACATACACCCGCTCCAAGCAGAACAAAAGAGGGGGGGGGGGTATGAAAAAGTATGGGCACCGCGTCATAGGTCAAACGGTGCGAGAGGATTAGTTAAAGAGGCCTACAAAGATGAGTGAGAGATGGAAGACCAGAGAGCGAGAGGGTTGGGTCTGAGGAGAAAACGGCAACATCAGCTGGGTCTTATTTAGATCAACCTTTTGTACTCTGAAAGGAGCCCTGTGCACCCGCCCGTACATCTGCCCTCCGCATGTTGGATTGCAATGGGTGGGCTGCCCTTTACTGCCTCAGCCCTCTCCTCACACTGCCCTGTGTCTTTGGTCAGACTACGCTGTGTACACTGACACTGAAATGGTACTTTAACGGAAAGTATACAGTATTGATTCTGATACTTCTGATTCGGTACTTAAGGATGGTTCTAGGGATGCACGATGATATCAGCATGCCATTGGTATCAGTAGATAAAGGCTTTGAAATTAAATGTCAACCCACAATGAACAATTCCACCTAGAGGACAGGCCAATAAGATGAAGCTTTATTACCTGACTTTAATTAGTCAATATAGGTCAGATTTTTCCTGGTTGTGGTGATTGTATTTAGCCAATCAGCCCCACAGGTGGGACTAACGTTGTTTTCAAGTGAAGTGCTGGAATCCATCAGGAGTAATAACAATTGCGAGCGCTATAGACAAGATAGACGCAGCTATCAAGGGTTTTCTAAATCGACACGTCTTCTCGATATTCCCCAACGTTGCATTTGTTTTGCTTCGCTCTGCTCCACTCTTATGACCCTGGCAAAAAAAGAATGTATGTTGGTATGGCTACACGTCATTTTGGACTTAAAATGACATTAGATTCAGGTGGATACGTTGGTCTTGAGTGATTGGTGAGGGAAAGTCGAATCTCTCTCCCCCATCTAAATCAATTAATGTAGAAACCTCAGTGAAGATGGAAATGGAGTGTTTATGTGTTGACAATGGTGTCTGATATCAGGCTAATTTGCCCACTGAATGTGTACATTTTGAAAAGCATGGTATTTTATAGCTACATCTGCTAGTGGGCCATCACAATAAGAGTAGGCATAGTAATATTTTAATTACACTACAAGAGAGACTATATGTTCTCTGCAATTAGGTGGAAAAAGAAATGAGAATTTATCAGTTTCAGCATTGGCAATTGGCTAAACTGAGTTGGAAAATATTGGCAAATTTGATTTTGGCATGCTTTACTATCCCTTTAGAATTGTATTCAGAAAGCACCACAAGGCACAAAACAATATCCCAGTGAAAGTCATACTAAGGAAATTAATTCGGTTTGTGATAGCACAACCCATTTTGCCCCATTTAGAAGAAGATCTGCAGCATTCTTGATACATTAACTCAAGCATATAGGTTCATGGGACTGGCTCCGAACATCAGGAACACACAAGCTCTCCATCAGCCGCACCTCATGGCACTGCTTCCCCTCCACTAATACACACTGACAACACCAGTCAGGAAAATGTGGATCCCTACCTTGGCAGCTTCCTCTCCTCCAGCGCTGACAGACAGAAATACATCATGGTATCAGCTGTGCCAGTGTGGCCTTTGCAAAAATCAGAAGGAGAGTTTCTGAGAACTGGGGCATACAAGTGAGAATCAAGCTGCTCGTTCACAAGGTTGTAGACACATCAGAACCCTGGAGTACTACCAGACGAGGAGGCTATAATAGGACAGGATAGGATATATATAATAGGATACGTGCTTTAGGTTTCACATAAAATCTTTGTTAGCACTGTTGCAGTAATCACAATATTGCAATACCAAGCTGTTAACAAGCCAAACACAGGGAATGGCAAGCAACCACACCACACCACTGTGTTCATGTTTCTTTCTTTTTTTCATAGGAGCGCTGTGTTTTAACATAATGCTACTATTACTAGCAGAATGACTGCACACTGTTTTAAAATAATTGTGTCACCGTTGTCATTTAAAAAGCAACAGTATACCAAATAATAGCCCAACACTAGCACTAACATCGGGATAATATAAGTAATTGACAAAAACAACAAAAAAAAGTGGTCATACCACATATTGTGCTGTTGAGCCACACTTAATCACCGCAGGGGAAATTCCATCACTGCAACAGCCCTATTAACAACTGTGTAAATGAATTTAATTTTCTAGGCTTTGATCCGCAGCTCCTTCATCATATTGTGGAGGACAACATTAGTAGCCACTCTCCACACTATACAATAAATGCCATCTATCCTGGCCTGCTATACCCAAGACATTCCAGTGCTCATATGCTGTTTCCTCGAGCCACTGACCAGTGGGCATCTTACCACCGCCCAAATACAGCCCTTGTCTGACGGACGCAGATGTACCACCACAGACAGCGTGTGAGAACGCTGCATGAAACCACCGAGTGTAACTGACAGACACGCATGACAGCTAACAGACCGCGGAGCCGCTAACTGCTACTTTGACTGGAGGCTGGTCTGAATTAGAGCCCCTCCGCGGACCTCAGACCCCAATCCAAACCTGACTCCTGTATAAATCACAGCCGGCCAGGTTAATTCTGAATCCTGACATTTGTTTCCTTTCACGGGCCAACTTAGCCTATCTCTCACTCTTTCTCCTGATCTCTGCCTCTCCTGCTCCCCCTCAGCCCACGATGAGTTAATCCGCTTTTTTGAGAAGAGATGCGAGTGTGCCTCACCTGTGCAGAGTTAACTTTGAGCAGCTGATACATCTCTGAGTTCAGCCTCAAGGCCTCACAGACAAGGTCTCTCCTAAACACAGCTGTAAAATCTTTATGGATATGTCAACCAAACTTTAACATCAAACCAGCTCACAGGCCGCATCAGCTGACCATAGATCAGCTGTTAAGTGATTACTTGCTTAATATTCTTAGATAATCATGTGCAGATATCTGACAGGAGTGAGCACATAGATTTATCATCTATGGGAAATCGTGGACGTAATAGCGTGCAAGCAGTGTGACATGACATGAGCAGGTGTGTGTGTGTGTGTGTGTATGTGTGTGTGGGTACATATGCTGGTCACTCACTGGTGGTACCAGCTGAAATGTCTAACTGGCTTCATCTAAAAGTGCTCAGATGGTATTAAAAGGTCACATGGACTTCAGCCTGCACTATGTAGGTATGGCTGTTCGAGGAGAAGCATATCCAGATGTGTGCTTGTATGCATGCGTGCGGAGGCCTAATGGCCTACAGTGACTTTCTCTGATCACACAACACACACAACACAGCAAAAGAACACATGAAAGCTCTGTCAAAAGAAACTCCTCAGGCTTCCTCACAGGAAGACCCCATTACAGGGTGTGCATCGATAAAAACGGTCCCCCCATCTGCCCTGTGGCTCCCGATAGCCATCTCCTCCCCTCAGTGGGTTCCTACTCAGCCTGCGCAGGTCCGACTGTATAACTGGCCCCCAGGGAAACAACATAATGGAGTTAAGGACTCTATTTATGCTCCAGATAATACAAATTTACCCTTACTTAATGCCAGATTCCCCTTACTGCTGGTGGGCACACACATCTTAGCATGCTGTGTTTTAAATGTGTTCAGTAATGGAAGTTTTTGTTTTTGTGTCTATGGGACGAAGCAGATTCTTTGATTTCATGTGGGCACAGTAAAGGAGAGGCGAGGGAGTCTGTTTGGTTTACATAGACTAGTGTATGCTTTTATTAATTATATTCTCTTATTTATGACTGTTTTATGTAATCTCTTTATAAAGCAGTCAAAAGTTGTTGTTTTAAAAGTGCTCGATGGATAAACCCGATTTGTTCCAAAAATGATAATAACTGTAAATTCTACTCTTGCATTTAATATCTAGAACTGAAAAATTGCAGAGTTAGAGGGATAAGCCATGGTTTAACTTTTCATCGTGCAGTTTCCAAAAGGATTTTTTTGTGCCCAAAATTACCAGTATACATAGTATATATCACCGGTATGTACATGTGTACAGTACATAGTATTGATATACTACAAATACACTACATACATAGATGTACAGTACATGCAGAATATAGGGAAGTGCAATATACACATGAAAACTGAACATGCAAGACACCAGTTACTATGTTACAATTTACAAGCAATGAAAACATCTGTGTATTGTATGTTACGATACTACTATTTTACTGTAAAAAAAAATAGAAAGTATGAATGGAGGGAAAAAAAGATGATATTAAACAGTATGTGTGATTTGAAGGCGCATCACAATGCAAGTAATAGATGTGATCAGCATAAAATGTGACTCCCTTCACCTGCCATCCCTCTCCATCCTTTTGAGAATTGTTGAATTTTGACGAAGGGTTTCTATACAATAGGGATGACTTTTTTACAGGCCGACTTAGAATTTAGCATCTTCCTGGTTCCCCTTTTTTTCCCGGTGGAATTTTGGATTATTGCAGAAAATAAGATCTGTGGCAAACAAACATTGCTGAAACTTGCATGTTTGGTTCAGCAAGATAATCTTCACAAAAGACCACAATTTTTGTGATTCTTCGAGCATAAATGCAAATGCCAGAAGTAGAAAGCTGATGTTGGGCCTAGAAATGACCTGAATGCTTTGAAATTTCAGTCTTTTTTCATTTGTTTTTTTCTTCACCACTAAATTAGAGGAGGAAGTTGGAGGGCAGTGTTAAGTGTCAGACATGGATGAGGCCAGTGTTGCCAGCGCAGTCATCAGCCTCTGCTTCAAGAATTTAATTGAGACGAATTCAAGACCGTCATCTACAGCTGCCAACTGTAGCCATGCACTTGATTTGCATGTAGTGATGAGGCCTGACCCGCTGCGTTCTGAGTTATTAAAAACATACCGAAACATAGGTTGCAATAGTCCACCTTCCACCTTTTCTTCCCTCTTTCCTCTCTTTATTATTCCTCTTATTCTCTAAATCCTACTATAGTCAGCTTGCGTGTGGGTGGTTGATAAGCGTATATGAATATAATTGAGTGCTATTACAACTTCCAAGTCCTGTTGCATCCTGTCAAAGCTTCAAAGATATGAGTGTAATTATCACTGAAGCTTTGAAGTCCTAAAATGGCATTCGGGACAACCCTACCAAAAGCCCATTAAAAAACCCTGTGACCTGGAGACAAGGGAACTGGAAGTGCTAAAATGCTGACTCATTTTAAGACTCATTCCTGCACTGGTTTATTGACTCACAGACTAATTGCATGCTTTAAATTATTTCATGTGATGCTACTCAGCCAATCAAATCTGTGCATTCTGACTAGTAGTTTGTTTCATCATATGTTCAGAGACTTTGGCAATTATTTAAAGTGTTGATGTGAAGTACCAATAGAAGATAAAGCACAAAGCATCTTAACAAACATATGCACTTAAATCCAAACTTAAAAAATACAATATTTTACAAGGCCCTGAATCCTAACAGAAGTTAGACATTAGACGTGGAGGGCGTCCCCACTTTTATAAATGAACAAATCGGCTGCAGTCTGTTCCTGAAGGCGCTCCTGTATTCATCCAGAAAGCCATAAAGTAGATTAGAGGTATTGTCCATGGTAGCTTGAGCGCTGCAATGATGTGTGAGCAGCAACATCATTAATGCTCCCTCTGTGTCCTACAAAAAAAGCATCAATCAAATAGATTTTAATAGCAGTCACATTAACAGTTTCAGGAGAGCATGACTCAAACGTGTAGTCTTTGTGCATGTAACACTGCATCTGCCACATAAGGATGCAATACTATGATGTCTTGTTACCCTGGGAGTTGAACTGAGAGCGTGTTTTTTTTCCCCTTGCAGTTTGGAGCGATCTCATCATGACATTATAATGTAGATGAATGGCCCTGACCTGGCAGAATCTGCTCCATCACTGCTAATGGAAGAGAAAAGTCATACTTCACTGCTTGTGCAACTCTGCTGGCAAATCAGTCTGAATTACAAGGCCTCGCACCAAGACAGGCTTTGTTTTTCTTTTATTGATCGGTCGAAATGCAATACTCGTATGACACTGATGGATACAATGTGCCTTATGTGTTGGTAGGGTGATGACTTTTATCGGTCTCTCTTGACCCTATTGTTCCAGTGGCTCTGATCAGCCTTGGGATCAGCCTTGATCCCTACTTGACCTGGAAACCTCAGTATAATAAACTCATTGGTACAGTAGCGCATTCGCTGAAAGACCTAACAATTCAGATTCAGAATACTTAATTGATCCTGGGGGGATATACTGGAAGACATTACAGTTGCTCTTATACTGTATATAGATAAAGAAATTATAAGAAAATAGAAATAAGAAGTACGCAAGAAAAAATATTCCATTGTCCTACAATGTATAACTCGATATATTAGTGCTTTAAAGCTTCAGTGGTTGTCATGGTGATCGGCGTCCATTTTTTACCTGCAAACTACAGAAGGAAACTGAAAGAAGGTGGCAAGAGTCAGGCATGGATGAGGCCAGTGTCCTGCAGCCCGACCTGTGGTGTTCGACTTATTAATAACTTACAGAAACATTACGTGCAATAGTCCACCTTCACCTCCAGCCCTACAATATATACATATAAAGATATAAGGAAAATAGAGATATGTTGTTTACGAAATAGAAATATATGAAACATGTTCAAATAAGTGCACAAGAAATATAAAAGATATGTACAAATATGTGCATTAGAGTACGAGTGTGCAAAATATAAATGCAAGAGTAGAATACGTAAGACATAAATAAGAGAGTACTGAATAGTTTATTCATTATTGCACAGGGCTTCAAGTCAGTGTTGCATATTGTACAGGTTTTCAGTTGAAGCAGTAGAGTATTGCAACAGGACATGGTTGCGGAATTCAGATTTCATGTGTCAGCTATCGCCTGAGGTTTTGGTTTGATCTTCTACGGCTCAAGTTTGACATTTAATTTTTGAACACAGTCCAATGAAAGGAGTCTTAATGAGGTACGACGATCCTTTAGTTTATCTATAGTTGGTCTAATCTCTCATAATGCTGAGTGTGGGAACCACTTAGAAGAAAGCCTCTGCCTTCACACTGAGTTTACATAGTGAAAATCTGAGCCTGTTGTCAGTGTCTCTCACTATAAACAACAAACAGCCCGGAGGGAGTAAAACTAGCTACAGTTAAAGTGCTAAACACACTCGCGCCTACATGCACGGACAACATTATGTGCAGTGGTCCCTCTCGCTGTGAGGGATAAACACCCCGTCGTGTGGCCCGATCTGTTTACGAGTTAGCCTCTGGCCGGCCAAGGTCGCGGAGGTTGTGCATGTGTGTGTGTATGAGAGTGTTAGGGAATGTGTGATGGAGGGATTACAGGCCGCTGCTTTCATGAGGAAAAAACAAACACAAACACAGGCAGAATGTTAGACAAGCTCCAGTGTTGAGCGTTTGTGGTGGGGGAATAGGTTTGTCTTCGGAGCAGCCTGCTGTCTGTTCCTGTTAGGAAGATGGCTACCATGTCGTAGATTAAAAGGAAGGTCTATCAGTTTATCACCTCCTCTCTCGTTCTCTCTCAGCCAGTAAATTGTGTTGATAGTCTCTGTGGTGGGATTGACATTCTCGGTTAGTTCCGCTGTGTGATCCTGCTGGTGGTCGGTCCATCTTTATCCTCGTGGGAAAAGTCTCCACCCGAATCTCCATCCATCTGTCTATTCATCCATCTATCTATCTATCTATCTATCTGTCTGTAAAACATTGTTTCCTTTGTTCTGATCTTTTATCTCCTCTTCTTCTTTCTGGAACATTTCTCTTTTTTTGTTCACCTGTCATACTCCACCTTTTCCCTGAATGACGCATGTTGGACCCAACCACTGGCAGGGTGCAACGCCCTTCTGGCGAGCATCGAACGGTCCACAAGCCCTGGGATACATGCTTCTGAACTTACCCACTGGGATGTTTCACAAGAGGCCAGCTGGGAAGTCGGAGGGAGCCAAGAGGAAGGTGAAGGGGGTTGAAGGAGAGGGTAGATAGGAGAAGCAGAGGAGACAGAGATGATATGGGTAACACATGGAGGAGGATTTAAGAAGTGGAGGTTCTGGTTTGTGTGAGAACGAGGGAAAGACAGAGAGTTATAGAGAGAAATGGTGGGAAGACTCTTAGAGGAGAGATGTACACAGACAGTCTGTGCTTGACTTTGTTCTAAAAATGTGTAATAGCAGTAGGGCTGGCAGGATGTCAGATTATCGCTCTATGATTATTATGAAGAGTTAAAGATATTATCGCGATACCCAAAGAAAAATAGTATTATCACACCATCAGTCAAATTAATCTTTAACTTTATTCACTGTGTGTTTTGTCTTGTTTTTGGCAAATTAATTACACTTAAAGTATGGGTGTGGGGAGGTGGAGATAGAGTGTGTAACCATAAGTGTACAAACACTTACAATAAGAGCAATTACACTTAATGGATGGTGAAAAGGCAACCAGATGGTATCGGGGGAGGGAGCTGAAGCAAGAACAGACAGAGATGGAAATGATTTAAGAGGCACTGGATTATTTACACGATATTATCAGATGTGTATTATTAACATAATATCAATATATCATTTTTGAATATCATGGATATTGTTAATAAGGGTATATCATCAATAAATGAAATGCAGTACAATTAGAAAATATAAGCACTTCAAAACAGTAGATTTAATAGATGTGACGATTACCAGATACTTTTAATTTAACTATGACATGTTGACACCTTCCATTAACTAATAAGCATAACTGTTTGAAGCACCTGTAGCAACATGTCTTGCATTTGATACTAGAAACATTTATTTTCATACAGTATATATATATATTGGGTGACCATTTTAGTGCACCTGCATTTAATAAAACACTAATCAGGAGATTTACTACAATACCAGGTTCGTTAATAAAGACTCAGATCATTGCTGCACATAACACTACATTAATACACTCAGCAGTCATTATAAACTTGAAAAAGGGCTTCGGTTCCTCTCAGAAAAAAAAAACCCCTGTGTGTTATCTCCTTAAGCTGAATAAACTTTTAAAAAAACTCTTCTTGATCAGCTGGAAATTGCATCGTGCAGAGATCCATTTTAGAGATCAGAGCTTCTCACAGAACAGCAAAACAGCAGGTGTGATAAACTTATAGAATATGATAAATTGCCATGGTTCCCAACTGATGGGCCGCAAGTGACTTACAAACATGTCAAAAAAAAAACAAAAAAAAAACCCACTTTATTTTGAAGTACAGTGAATTTTCCGAGTTTTGACATGAAGTATGACAGTCAATGACCAAATGCAAGTAGAGTATTAACTAATGGAGAGCTATATGACAGAGACAGCAAACTAGCTCAATGACATGACCAAATGCAAGTATGATGCTGAATATATTAAACTGTGTGGTCCTTGCACAAATGACTGAAGAGAAATTTGGGCCCTGTGGCTGGACCAGTTGGGAACCACTGGCTTTAACTACCCAACAATATATGAAAGAGTTAAAATCAGCACAACTTTAAACATCAACAGACACATTAATACAGCAGTAATATTCATCCAGCAAATGTTTCCCACTTCTCTGTATTTTAATAACAATTTTATTACAATTTTTTTATACTGTCATTGTGAGAGAAATGGGTTGATTGTAAACTCTAAAGTAAAAATATATATATATTTCTTTTTGTATTTTTTTTAATTATTATTTTTTTATTGTCAGTAGTTCGTGGCGTTAGTGCAGTCAGTTGCATTGTATTAAAGTGTCTACAAATGTTTATCCTTGTTTAAACAAATCAAATTTTTAAAAGCATTTAACATAGTTTCTCAAAAATAATATATTTCGCAAAACTTTTATATTGATTTGCACAGCATTGACCTCCATTGCCATCAACAAACAAACAAACAAACTGAAAAGTCAAAAGTCATGCATTTTTTAGTTGATTTACTTCATGCCTGTTCCTCACATGTATTTACAAATGTCCAGATGTTAAAATATCAGGTGTTCAAATTGGTTTCAGCAGCAGCGGCATTATCTCTGTAAGTCAGTTTATCTCAGGGCAATAAAACACAGTTGAGGAGCAGCCTTATATCCTCACTTATTCACTCCACATAAAACATATTTTTTTTCCTTTTCTTTTTCTCTCCGTATTTGGCTGCAGCTGCATGCAATTGTATGCACCGTACATTTGGGAGTAACTGCTACAAGCATTATGATACACATGCTGCAAGTCTGCTGGAGTTTATGAACATTTCAAAAACCTCATATTTCTGAAATTGGGTGACGTCACCCAGCCACTGATACTGACTGCAATGCACAGTCTATGTACGACTGTACCTGTCCAAGTTTTGTCGTGTGTGTGTGTGTGTGTGTGTGTGTGTGTGTGTGTGTGTGTGTGTGTATTGCTGGGAAGAGAGAGACCCCCACTGAAACGTTATGTTCTTACAGTAAATAATGAAACAAGTGACTGACAGCAGGCTTCTATACAAAAATACACTCACCAGCCACTTTATAAGGTACACCGTGCTAGTACCAGGTTGGACTCCTTTTGCCTTCAGAACTGCCTTAATTCCTGGAGGCATAGATTCAACAAGGTGCTGGAGACATTCCTCTGAGATTCTCCATATTGACATGATAGCATCACACAGTTGCTGCAGATTTGTCAGCTGCACATCCATGATGCAAATCTCTCATTCCACCACATCCCAAAGGTGCTCTATTGGACTGAGATGTGGTGACTGTGGAGGCCATTGGAGTACAGTGAACTCACTGTCATGTTCAAGAAACCAGTTTGAGATGATTTGAGCTTTGTGACATGGTGCGTTATCCTGCTGGAAGTAGCCATCAGAAGATGGTACACTGTGGTCATAAAGGGATGGACACAGTCAGCAACAATACTCAGGTAGGCTGTGGTGTTTAAACCATGCTCAGTTGGTACCAAGGGCCCAAAGTGTGCCAAGAAAATATCCCACACCATCACACCACCACCAGCAGCCTGAACCGTTGACACAAGGCAGGATGGATCCATGCTTTCATGTTGTTTACACCAAATTTGTTGGTACGTACAATGTGTTTACATGCTTTAATGTTCTCATACTGTCTGCCTGAGTACACCTGTGATCACTCTCTGTCTGACACGCTCAGTTTTTCTATCTTTATAGACCGTTTCACCCGCATTACATCACTAGGCAACAGCTTGAATTCGTTTTCGCTTCCTGTCAGCTGATGTCGTTCACGCACACTGCAAAACATTCAACAAGAAATCCAAAAACACCCATTTACACTTTTTACGTTTCAAACTGTCTTTAAAGTACAGTTGTGACATCATAAAGTCACAGAACTCCTTGTTTGTTTGCGACTAAGATATTGAATGGATCGTGTTGGAACACCGTTGCGAGGTAACCACTGCGAAGGAAAAGCCACTAAATATTTCTGTTTGATATCATTTAGCAAGCGGTGACCATTAAACATCATCATCTGTGTGTGTCATTTCTTCTCAGGAACAGCTTGCATCACGAGTCAGAACAGCAACTATAGATTATAGTTAAACACTGCCACCTACTGACATAAAATAGCACAGCAGGACATATGGTAGACGACAATACAGTTTGTGGTGGTCACATTTTTTTACAGTAAGACAAACAGAAGGGACTCGTATAAATCACAACCTCAGAAATCTTATATGTAATTTTATGAGCATCTATTATCTATTTATGAGAATTTCATCATGGTGTTTTTCATTGTAAGGAAGAATAGTGAACTCCTTTGATTCATTGTTTCATGATGTAAGGATAAACTTGGGACTTTATGAACCTTCTTATGAACTCTTTGACACAGGTGAAGCCTTCCATGATTTCACCTCTGTATGCCGAGACGCGGATGGTTCTCAGAAGCTCATGAGCGAAGCAAGTTTATAACCTCGTCTCGTGCTCATCAAGGGTCAGACAGGCCCCGTATAAGAGGACAGATTGCATCTCAGATGACCTTCCTTTCTGTCTCTGTCTCTGGTTCTCTCTAACACACACACACACACACACACACACACACACATGTTGGTCCTCCTCTGATAGACCTAATAGTCTCTAGTGTTCAGAAGATAGAGCCCAACTCATACTGACAGGACAGATTAACACACAGGCCTTAAACATGAGTGGAACAAGTCAAAGGTCAATACACAGAGAGAGATGTAAACTGTGTGTGTGTGTGTGTGTGTGTGTGTGAACCCTAGGTACAAAATCATTCTCTAAATCGTTCAATAATAAGGTGATAATAATAGATGTACTGTAGACAGTGAAGATCTTTCATTACTGTAGGCAGAAATCTTCTAGATGTATGTGTGCTCAGAAATCTGCCTCACTGATGAGAGTTAAGACCCAATAACACAGTCTGTGTTTCAGGCTGTTTCCTTTGTACTGTTTTTGATTAGAGAAATAAGATGACACAGGTAAAACTATTTATGATAAAAGTGCATAGAATGATGACAGGAAAATACGTGAAGATTACAGTCCGGTAGGGGGGACTGGGGATGGTCGGCAGCTGTTTTCCGGTCCTTCGAAGGACACAAAAACGTAACATCAAAATTTTGTGTTTTTCACCTGCACCTCATCTAGTATGTTGAATCATCTAAAAGTCACTAACTTTTTGGTCAGGGCAACATTTCAGCTTTATGGTATCAATTGTCTGTGGCCATATTCTATATTTTAAAACTGTGTAAGACAGAGATAGTGGAAAAGTATTACTTATTACTTTATTTCAAACCAAAATAAAAGAAGACATAACAAAAAACTAACAAGACAAAGATAACAGTGTCCGAAAAGTAGTAGGTAGGAGTAAAACTTATATGTCCCTACCCCTCTCTTACATTTCTTCTTTTAACTCACATGTTTTTTCAACAAATTCCCAAACTTATTTACAATTATATACAGCACAACTTTTCCTCATCTATATATCTGCCAAAAATATCTTTTTTTATAGTTTTAAATTGATTTATATTTGTGCTTCAACTCATCACGGAGCCCATTCCACAAATCCAACCCACACACTGAAATACACAGACTCATCTTAGTTGTACGCACATATTGTTTTTTAAAATTCTCCTCTTACGCTATAACCCCCTCCCTGTCACAATTGTGATGTAAGATTTGAAAGTCTGATGAGTGATGGTAGCTGGTTAACATAATTTCATCGCAAAGTTGGGACAAATGTGAGCAGGGTTGGTTGGCACAAATCTAAAATTAACATCTGTAACTGTAATTGTATTTTGAGTGATTGGAACCACTTTAAAGGGTTTAAAACAATGTTTGTGTTGTTATTTTCTTACTGGTAATATTTTGAATGGTCACTGGCGAAAGTATTTAGACATTCCCACAGATAGTGTTTTTTAAATGGGCAGATATTCACTGAAATTATCATTTTCTTGTTGTTGTTTGGATTAAATGCTGACGTTGTTTTTTATAGGTCACGTTTTTGAAACTATAGCATATTTATTCAAAGCTGAGACCTTAACCTTTCATTTGCTGCTGGTTAGAATATTGTAACATAATTTTTTGCCAGAGAAATACAGCAGTGAGAAGTGCCAGCCAGCCCCGGTCTCCCCCAGTAGGTGGCGGTAATGCTGAATACATCCAAGCTTCGCACCTGTCACCACACACGAAGAAGAAGCAACATTAGAGGGCGTAGAAGAAGAAAAGTGCCCCGCGTTTGGTTTGTTTACAGTTTATGTCCGACAGACTGAGCAGCCAGTACTTCATGTCATACTTGTGCACTTGGTGAGATATATGTTTTAGTCACGCATAGCACGTTACTACTTTAACGTTACAGCTCGGACTTTGTAGCGTAACGAAATTTGGATCGCCGCCGTAACGCTAGCTAACGTTACCTGATGCTATTTACCGTTAAAGGTGTCTCTTCATTGTTAACCACTGTCCTGCCAGGCTAACTTAGGTGAGTTAATACACTTAGTAAAATTATGTTAGACGTGTCTGTTGTAGTAACTGTCACGCTTTAACTCCAGAGCCGACAACCCATTATTTACTGCACTGTTTCTGTCGTTGTTGAATGTTTTGTATGAAATATTAATCAGCGTTAGCTTGGTAATGTAACAGAAGCTAACTACGAGGTTGTAAATTAGCTGAGCGCTAACAGACAAGCTACATCCGCAGTAAACGTTAAATACTGGTTGTAGATGTCTCGATATGCTTCAAATCAAACGTCTAGCATAGCTGTTCTAGTTAGAAGTACAACACTGAGAAACACACACTTCTTTGTGATTACATACTGCTGTTGTTGTAGCTGTGTAGCATGCCAATATTAAACGTGTAGGTAGCTGTTATTGTATCACTTTTCACCACGTACAGTAGTGTAACACCAAAAAATGTTTGCTTTCTTTCCAGATAAGAGAAGAAAGCATAGCAAATGTTATTAATTCTTCAAGAGTCTTTTCAAAGCTTATCTTAATCCAGGAGTGGAGTACTGCATCATTTCTCCAAGCCACTGCCTCATTGTATGCGCCCCAGCTTTTTTTTTGTTTTTAGATTTTTTTAGGATATGTACTTACCCAGTTATTTATTGTTTATTTAGGCTGCACACCTTAGTCACTTTTACTTCTGGTAGCTGTAACTGGTACTGGCTGGCTGTGGTTTCATATTATTTTATTTGTTCATTCACTGTGGCAGCTTTTAGACAAAAGAGGGTGAGTTTGTGGCTCTGATATGTTCTGTTGACTGTTATCACATCACCTAATAGTTCATTTCATCTCATTTTGCTTTAGTTATCTTAGTTGTTTGTTTAGTAAATCATCATAAAATGCATCTTTGGACTTTGGAGTTACAGTTACAAGCCTACTGGGCATGGTGCATGGTCTCACAGGAAACACTCCTTGGATGGGAGAAATGATCATCTTTTATTTTTGTCTTGACATTTCATGAACCCAGGGATGGATACTGATTACCATTTTGAAACACTGCATGGCAACGGCGATCATGACAGCGCTGATGTCACCTCCTGGGTTTCAGTGTGTCCCAGAGGCCTCTGGAAAGTCCAGCAGAAGCAAACACATGAAGGGAGTCAGCAGACTAATTCTGCAGATGATGCATGTATGATGCTTTTCTGTTACTTTCTTCCTCAATATGAATTATTCAATTTTAGTACATATTTTTGAAAGTAAAATATAGTCAGTGTGTAGTAATGTAGCTCATATTATGTCCTTTTGTTTCCTCCAGCATGTTCATCCAGTTACTGTCCAAGGTTGGGTTCACTGTGTCAAGTCCGAGTGCGGCTCAAAGCCGACATGGATGAAGCAGACAGTTTAGTATCTGAAAAGGGAAATGAGCAGCTGTCAGTCCAACTGGAACAGTCAGCCACTGAGGTTGCAGAGGCCACAGCCTTCCCAAGGTGTCTGGACTCTGTGCTGCAGGTCCCACTGGGTGACTGGATAACACTGAGGCTAGGTGACGGGCAGTGTGATATCACAGAAAGGTGCGTGGAGAGGATGACAGCAGGAGAGAAGTGTGAGGTAAGAGTGAAGAGAGGACTTGAAAAATGATTCACTGTCTCTGTGTGTCTACTTCTGGTGAAATTCTCTGCAAATTGTCTGTAAAAACTGACTAAATCCATCATTTTGATCATTATTGGTTTTTAGTTTTACATATGCAGTATCCACACATATATATTCACAGCTTACAGGCAGTGGTGAAAGAGGGTTTTCTCTCTTGAATATGAATTGCAGGCTCAGTAGTTGCACATATTTACCTTTGGCCATTCATTTTTCAAGCAGGTGAAAGGATCCAGTCAGTCTAATCATTGTGTTTTGCCTCTCAGATCCAGATTTCTCCAGCGGGACCAGATGTGTCTGTTCCCCCTCCTGCTGAGGAAAACCTGCGTTTATGTGCCACAGTTGAACTCAAAGCTTTCACACCAGGCAAGGAATCCTGGGAGGTGTGTCCTCGTGATAAGTGGCAGTGGGTGAAGTCACACAAAGAGAGGGGTGGAGTGAGATTCAGAGGCGGGGATGTGTGGGGAGCAGCCGACAGCTACAGCCGCGCCCTCAAGCTTCTCATCACTCTCCATTACCACGTTAGAGAGGCGAAGCCAGAAGCGGAGGAGCAGACAGACACTGACACTGGTCACCTTCCTTCAACTAATGAATTCAGAACCATCAAAGCAGAGCTCCACTCAAATCTGTCCCTGTGCCAGCTCAAACTAAACCAACCGGAGCGGGCTAAGGCCAGTGCGACCAAAGCTACTGAGCTGGAACCAGGCGGGGCTAAAGCCTGGTACCGACTGGGCCAAGCATGTCAGATGTTGAATGAGCTGGAGGAGGCCAGGCAGGCGTTTAGGAAACTGTTGGAGATACAGCCAGAATCACCTGCTGCTTTGAAGGCCATTAAAGATGTAGCAAGTAGAGAGAAGGAGAGAAATGCACAGTTGGGACTTAGACTCAGCAAAATGTTCAGCTGAGGATGAAATATGGCAGTGTATTATCGAATGTTACATGTGAAACGTATGTTTCTTTTTCAAGATTCACCACGAAATGGAAGTGCATGTACTGTACATGCACTGGGCTCAAGAGTACAGCCGTTAGGGTACGGTCACACATGAGCAAAACGAACACTGGCAAATATTCACCTCCTGCTCTCTTCCATTCAGTTCGAGGATAAAACATTTGCTTCTAGTGGCATGGCAAATTCACATCTTCACATCGCGTGGAACTTTGGTGAACTTTATCCGGGAAAGTGGAAGCTTCAACCAACAGCAAAGAGTATGTGTGGAAGACACTGACTGTTGCTTATACTGCCTGATATGTGACATGAAAAATACGAACTGCCCCATGTAAGAGGTGTTACCTGGCCGATATGCGTTGGAGACAGGCATGTCAGGCAACTAACATCATATTTTACAATATTTATCAGCAAGCTAGCCTTCGGTGTTCATCAGATCAGGCAGTGCCCACACTGAGCTGGAGCACAGCCTTGGTTGGCAAATGTCACTGGCCTGCATTTGTTCATGTGTAACTGTACCCTTAATCTGTGACTGCACGTTGTTACCCCAGCTCTTGTGAGTGAGATGCCTGAATGTAACTTCAAAGTAAAAACTAGATGTGGAAAAACTTATTTTGGTGTAATTCATAAATTTAAACAGGAGTGAGGAGAGTGTGGGATCATGGTGATATTCTTTGTGTGCATTATATGAAATAAGCTCTACATCTGTAGTCGATGTAGGTTCCTCCAGGTAACCACATGGTGTCAGGCTTCGCCTGTTACATGGTGAATGCTGTTGGTGGTCGAGCGCAGTGGCGGACTGTACAGTGTGTTGTGTCAAAATGCCGAAACCCGGGATCGAACCAGGGACCTTTAGATCTTCAGTCTAACGCTCTCCCAACTGAGCTATTTCGGCGTGCTTCAAATGAGAAAATATCCCGTTCAAGAATTGTTCATGTATTTGCGAAAAAAGGTTGATTTTGCATTATGGAGTAAATGTGGTTATGTTCTCACCAGGGCGGAAACTCGACGAGCCTGTTACCCAGTTCAGTGCTGATGTAACGTTTTCACAGTCTGAGCTTTCTCCCACCTCACTCACGTGAAATCACTATTTTCTACATATTTCTGCTGTGTACAACTGCGGAGGACAGAAAATGACATAAATAACGTTATAAATAAATAAATGTATAAATAAGTAAATGTGGAAATGAATAATTAAATACGTGAATAAAAATATAAATAAATATATGTATTTATTTATATATTTTTACATTTATTTATTTCCACATTTATTTATTTCAGTATTTGTGTTTTTCTACATGTATTTATTTCCACATTCATTTATTTATACATTTATTTCTGTATTTAGTTATGTATTTCTACATTTATTTATTTATTTAATTATTTCTACAAGGACAAAACACATAAGTATAAATAAATAAATATATACATGTAGAAATGCATAAATAAATAAATGTAAATATATTTACTTATATTTTCATTCATGTATTAAATTCTTTATTTCCACATTTACTTATTTATTTTTGCATTTATATATTTATTTATTTATACTTATGTCATTTTCTGTCCTCCATATACAACAACGTAACACGTATTGTTTACTGAGCTGTGCATCTGCCCTTTTATAAGTTATTAATAGCCCATATTTCTTGAAAGTCTGCATTGCATTAGAATTTAAAGATATTTTTATATAACAGTGGTGTGACTTTTATGAAAAACCCATTTGATTGTTTTGATCCATGGACCCTTCCAGACTAAAGGAATATGAATAACTTACAAGGTTTTTACCCGTTTTTTTTTTTTCATCCAAAGATCATCCATTAGAAAAAATTAATTGCTTGTCAACCAGAGGAGGCGTCTTATTGAGACAGGCCTTAATTTGCCAAAATGTGTAGCCACATCGGGCTAAAATAAGAGACTGGGTGTTTCATTGGGACTGGGCTTTGACAGTACACAGATGTAAAATACTGGGGTGTAGCAGAAAATTGTGTCAAAGCACATAACAAGTGGTGATGAAATACTTTAGTATGACTAAAGGGGATTAAAGATACTCAAGTAAATTTCATAAAGAGAGCTACCCATTACAGTGAAGCTTGTCAGTTAAAGCATCACATACAAATACTTCAGACAAACACTTGAATGTGGGTTCCATGTGAAAGAGTCACTTTATATCCCCAAAAGTAGTGTCGTGCAGTCTATTCATGATCAGAGTTGAGGAGTAACTAGTTACCTGTAATTGTAATCTCTTACAGCTAATGAGGAAAACAAGCAATTTAATTAAAGATACTAATAAAAATGCTAATGATTTTGCTTTTTTTTTCTCACCATGCAGGAATGTCTTGTTTTGGCACAGTCTATTTCCTGACATTTTTCAGCTTTATTGCCCAGTTTGAAACATTTGTTAAAAAGTCATCAAATGTAGTAGTTACATTACTTATTATATTTTTTAACAGGGTAAGTAGCAGTGGCATAAATTAGTTACACCGGGCCCCTGTCCAAAAAAAAAAAAACAAAAATAAACATAATGGAGATGAGTTTGCCTTTTTCAATGACACAGCGATGGGCACTGTTTTTAATTTAGTCAGAGTCCTTCTATGAAAACAGGTGTATTTTCAAGGTGGTAATCACTCATAAGGGTCCAGTCGCCTCCCAACACATCGCTGAAGGGCCCACCCTCTCTATTGCAACCACACTGCCTACACTGTCTATATGTACACCTCTGGTAACTAGTAATCTGTTACATTTCAAACGTAACATTCCCAACATTGTATGATGTGCAAAAACAAATGAGGATGGTATTGAGAAAACAGATCATTTATTTGCTCTCCCTGAGGCTCCACAAAGCCTGAATAAAATACAAAGCTTTTATTGTCACATACACAAGGAACAAGTTAGACTTTAAAATGAAAATATTAGCTTGCTGACAATTATTGGATATTCAGATGTAAAAGGCACATAATGCAACAACATGCCACACCTTAGCTGAGGCATGTAACTCCAGAAAACTCACTTTCTTTTGTCCCCTGTTTAACGTAGTTGTCTTTCCCCTCCTATCTCCTGTAATCATTGTCCTGCAGTCCCACAGTCTGTCCTTCCTGTTGTCAGTTCCTTTTAGACTTGTGTGTCCTGGTGTTGTCAGCGTGCGTCTGGGCTGCTGACAGCTGCCTCCATGCATCCATGATGAGTGCCAGCGGTATGACGATCCACAGCACGTTCATGAACACAAAGTAGAACCAGAAGTAGATTGGGTGTCCCAGCTCACTGTGAGCGTAACCGTCTCTGTGCTCCGTGTAGAAGTAAAGCACTGCTCCGTACAGCTGACCTGCAATCACATTATGCAATGAGACACATCATGATAAGAAATAATCATTTTTATTCAGTGACAGCTTTTTTGGTATTTTTTTTGTCATCTTACCTAATGAAATGATGAGCTGCAGAACAAATCTGTAGGGCTTGTTAGTCAGGAAGGCAAACACAGCCCAAAAGCTGAAAGGTCCCCATAACCATGCAGTCACAGTCTCCATACACACAGTGAAGTTATCCGCTCTAGATAGAAAAGACATATGCAGCTTTGATCTTTATTTTTTTTATGCAAACGTTCAGCATAGTTGTGTGCAAAAATGAACTCACATTACATATCGACTGTCTCCTTTGGAGTACTCTTTCCCTGTGACAGAAAAATACAAACATATTGAGTCAGTTTACAGCTTTTGCATTTTTCTAAACATGTTTTATTCTGTCTATACTCACACAGCTGTGACAGGAAGCTCTGGTCTCCAGGAATAACATCGTAATACAGTGAGAACCATCCCTCAATGACTCCATGGATGAACCCACAAACAGCAAACCAGCACACAGCCAGACGCCTCCACGTCCCCAGCCTGCCGCTGGCCCCTCTGCGGCCGGTGATCAGCCAGGTGACGAGCAGAAACACCCCAGACACAGAGAACAGGAAGGCCAGAATCTCTGACATAGATCGGTCATTGGCCACATATGTGGGGATGTGAAGGTCCCGTGGCCAGTAGGGGTGAAGAACTCCAGTTTGTGATGTGGCATCCATCTTCTGTCAGGAGAGCATGGTCAATACACTGCATCCACAGTAGGCTTAAAACTAATTTAATTAATTTAACAATGTTACATTAAAAATAACAGTCAGTTTAATGATGAAAGAGCAACAAATGTACAAACTAAGTTATTACATGTAAGGTTTAATTCAAGGAGCTCTATATCACACTGATACATGTGTTTATATTCTTACCAGTGATGAAACAAAAACAGTTGTCCAGCTGCACAGAGTTTAACCTCTGTATTAAATATAAAGTATTAGATTAACTAAAAAGTATAATTATATTGAAGATCCAACAGTCAGCTGCTGTCTGTGTGCCATATGAGTGCAGACAGACTCTAACCCGGAACTAACAAGAGCAGTGGGCGGTTCCTTGTGGCTATAAGAACCAATCAGAAGGCCGTATGCATAGAGCTAGCGGCCCATTCGATCTACCGGCTCGTTGATTGGCTCGTCACCTCGGAACATGGACGTTGTCGTTGGCAACCACCAATGAACATATGTCTCTTACTCGAGAGGACCGCCCCCTTTTTTCATGGACAGAGTTATAAAGTATTTCAAATGTTGGTGAAGGGTGAGATACGGAACCTGAAGGGAAGCTATTTTATTTTACAAACTTTTACAAACTGTTCCTGACAAACATATCTCACTCTGGCGTTGCAGTACGAGACCAGGAAATGACAAGAATGTCTGAAATTTCTAAAAATTAAAATGATAAAGAACCATAAGGCGTGGGGCAATTGAAATTAAAAATGATTATATATATATATAAATATATATTTAACATTTTATTTATATATAGATAATGCCAGGGAATCAGAGCACTAACATCATACATCAGCTCATAAAATGTTATATAGGGTTCACAGATTAAATGTTTCAGTAGCTTTCCTATGTTTTAAAAAATAATTTTGATTTAATGCATTGTTTGAGCTCATTTTCAAAAATTAAAATTTTTATTTATATAGCACCTTTCATACAAACATGCAGCCCAAAGTGCTTCATTGCTCATTATTATCCACTTCTCATTATTATTATTACTGTTATTATTATTATTGTTATTTATCGCGGTTTCTTGTATTTTTTTCTACTTTATTTGCATGCCTAGTTTTTAAGTTTAAATTTTGAAATCTTTAATCTGACTCTTTCCCCTTGACTGCTGTAACACTGGAATTTCTCAATTGTGGGATCAGTAAAAGTGTATCTTATCTTATCTTCACATGGCAAAACTGGAATGACAAATACACAAAACAATAAAATATTTTAAAAAGCAAACCAACCAAAACAGAACAAACTAACTAAAAGATTATTATCATTCCATAGAATAAAAAGAGACTAAGTAAATAAATAAATAGAATAAAATTAAAGGAGAGATACAACAAAGGTAAAAACCAATGATTAAAACTTAAAAATCAAGACTTTAATGTTACTCCACATTAAAAGCCAGATTAAAACTGTAGGTCTTTAATATACGTTTAAAAATACAGAGAGAAGGGAATAATGTGATATTTTGCAAGTAACAGAATCAAATTGATGATATAGCATTGATTTGCTTTAGTAGAAGGGTAGGTAAAAAGCCAAATGATACATTTTCATAAGAAAGGGAAAATTCAAAATCAGTGTACTGGGAAATTAAACAACAGACATCTTGCCAAAAAATATAAGAGTGGGGACAAGACGAAAACAGATGGCATAAATCCTTAGTTGACAAAATGAGCAGTCCACAAGCATGTCCTTTTTATGTCCTTGTTGAAATACCTAGTGGGATAAAAAAGAAAAAAAAATCATCGTAAAAGTCACTTTCTTATTTATTTCTTATTTATATGAAGTGAGGTTATTCCAGTAGGAAGCAACATTTGGGACAGAGACTATTTCATTTTGAAATAAAGCACGAACAGCACAGTTATTGTTGTTCTATGCAGAGGAGAAACAGATCCTACCAATATCAGCAAAAAGATCCACAGGTTGTGAAGTCCACTGAGATACTACTGAGTTTTTAAGAAGCAATGCGCTGACTAATACGACACCAGAAGGGGCTGCATCAAGAACTAAAGCATAATTCCTTGGTGGTGTAGAAATACCATACTTGTCCAAGTGGTCTAAAATATGACTTGAGGCTCCACTAGAGTTCAGGGCTGGTTATGGATTCCATTAATAAACAGGTTTTCTAAAACAATCATTTGTTTACAGCCTCCTGAGACCCTGTGTCTTCATATGAGAGCATCACATTTTGGGTTTACTGGACGTTACACTTAATTCTTCTTAACTTACACCTAAAGTCCTCATTTGTGGACACTTTTTGTGCATAATACCCTAATCCATGTAAAAACAAGATGGCAGCCATCTTTGCAAAGTCAGTCTACAGCTGATCCCTGACACAAAAGAAGACAAGGTGCAAAACCTGATCACATTTTATGGTTTAAAAATATCTATGATTATAATGTTTGTAGCTTGATATGGCAACAAATCTGACCAATTTTAGCAATAGCAACAAGCAGGCACTGTCAATTAGGAAGGACTTGTTTGAGGACATTGATTATTGTTTACAGTGTGTAGCTTTTTATACTTATCTGGTCCTACTGATTCCAAAATAGCCAGAAGAAATTAAAAATGCAAAGCAAACAAAAGTTCGGGTCTCAGGAGGATATAATATGTAATATCTGTGAGGGGGAAATTAGGTTTATACAAATTAAAGACCAGGAAAGGAGCATTTGATTGTGGAAAAATCTGACTGTTTAAGTGGGTCTTTTACCACCATTGTAGCTACAGAGAAAAAGAAATTTAAGGCCACTTCACTGATAAAGTTGTGCACATCGTTATTCGCTATTTTTACGCAAAACACTCGCAGAGGGGTTTTTGTACGGTAAGAAAAAGTAACTCCCAAGCCGTGTCAGGGAATCAACCCTGCCGTGACCCGGATTCGAACCGGGGTTGCTGCGGCCACAACGCAGAGTACTAACCACTATACGATCACGGCGAGCTACTGGGAGCCATGTATGCGAAGGGTTCAGTAGGCTTTATGAAGCTACATGAAGTCGGAAGTCATATTATTCCATCTCTATGAAAAGAACAGCAGTGTGCCGGCATTTAACCCACGTGGCCCGCGATCTCCACAATCCTCCAGGACCTGTAACACGACAACGAATAGGTTAGTTTGTTAGCATGCTAACTTATCAGCTACACCAGCGACTAGCGTTAAATCAGCGGGGGGTTTTTTGTGGAGCACTGCTCAGATAACATGTCTTTACAATTACTACATGTTTCTTCGACGTTGAACAGGCTTTCCACAGCAAGTAGTGTTACATGAAACATTAAACTGTGAGTTCGTTAACGTCCAGTTGCTCGAAAAGTTACTTTTAACGTTAGCAAAGCAAGCTAACCTTTAAGCTAAGTTACAGCATACTTAGCTAACGTTAGAGGTTAGCAAGGTATGGACAGTAACTTCAGCTGTATCGTTACCCTTCATTTAAGGTTTAATGTGTTTATGTGCCATTGGTGGAATGTAACGTTAGTTACTCAAGTAGTGTATTTAAGTACAGGGTGGTACTGTTTTTACACTACTTTATATTTTACAATATTAAGGAAGCCAGTATTGTAGTTTTTACTCCACTGTATTTATGTGACAGCTTACTTTGCAGACTCAGTTCTTTATTAGCAGGACAAAATATAAATAAACTAATAAATTTTGATAAATGAGCGTAGATTTAACTACCCAGCAGTAAGTTATATGAAGTTAGTGAAATAAGCTCCACTTTTACCAGCTGCAGCAATAAACTGACGTACACATTAATGCATTAGCGTTGCGTTATAATGCAGTGATATTACATAATGCTATATGATTATAAAATGGACCATTCTGCGTAATAACTAGGCGAAAGTCACTTTTACTTTTGTAAAGACTTAAAGTTAGATTTTCAATACAGGACTTTTATTTGTAAGTTAATGTTAATAGGGTATTTGTAATTTTACTTTACTGTTTCGTACTAAGTAAAATGTTTGAGTACTTCCACTACTGATTGCTGCACATCGCTTTGACGTTTCCGTCACATCGTGGCTTGTGCCGCATTTTATGATACAGAGCTGGAGTCGTGTTAACATATAAAAGAAATGGACATTGAGAGCTGTACAACAGTCCCATATGGTCTAGCGGTTAGGATTCCTGGTTTTCACCCAGGCGGCCCGGGTTCGACTCCCGGTATGGGAACTACTCTTTTGCGCTATAGAGTATTTAATGTCTCAAATGTCTTACCTAACACACAGAATGTAATTTATATATTTATTTTATATTAACAGAGTGTGTTTCTACATAATATAATTTGAAGTCAGAACCGGTAAAAAAGTGACAACAGTAAGCATAACTTAGAGAATGAACTGATTATCATGTTGGTTATATATAACAATACATATAACAATTAAAATACGATCCATTATTGTTTATTAAACGATCCAGCATTATGTAAGAATTAACCTTGAATAGATTAAGTGCATTTAAATGCATTGTGCTAGTAATAGCTCTGCTGAATGCTGCACTTTCACTTTTACTTTTATTGTGCGCTAAAAGTAATTTTACTGGGGACAAAATGTTTTGACTTCTTTTAGGGCTGCTAATAATCTACCAACATTCCAAGTAAAGGGTAATATTTTTTCTTGCTACTTGTTTTTGTCAGTTGCTGAAAATAGGAAAATTATTATAATGTAGGCTGCTTAGATATAATCACCTGATCGCTGGGACTGTTTTTAAAAAAGTAACATTATTTTGTCATTTTTAAAAAGACAAAAAGTGGAGAAGCAAAACCATAACTTTGCTCCATCTAATTCAATAATGGGGATACATTTGCTGCAATTGCTCCTTTGAAGAGGCCACAGAAATACAGAAATGTAGGTGAACATTTAAGATAAATGTAAAATATATCTATATATTTAAAATATGTATGTCCTGTTTATTAACATCAATTTATGTTTTCATCTATTTATTTCCATATTATTTATTCACGCATGTATTTACTTATTTTTTTATTTACGGTTCTCCGCAGAGCTGTGTCGCGTAATCCTAATCACATGACGCCCCGTGTCACGTGATGCTATGCGGAAGCAGGAAGCGTCTTCTGCACTCTACACGGGTCAGTGTGGCGTATTTTAACGTCGAGCAGGTGATTTTAAGTAGAAAAGTCGGCGGTATTTGAGCCGGTATAAAGAGTCGACATGGGTGTGTCACAACTGGAGGAGTCTTCTCTGTTACTGGACGAAAAGCTGCTCCGTTTCATGGACCAGCTGGAGTTACTGGAGGAGAAACGAGCCGCCCTCAACTCTCTCATAGAGCAGGTAGCACTCAGAAAACCACGCAGAGTTTACCTATCATTTGCTTTAAGCAGGCTTACCACTCACAGACAGCTGTTCCTGTTTAATGTGTGTGTTTTAAAATGTGAACAGTAAATGTATTTGAAGGTGTGAGTTAACCCTTTTTGAAATCGAGCTGAAATACTGTGCTAGTTTTACCCCCTCACATGTAAGGCTCTGCTTTTTTTTGGTAATAATCTAATACTGTGATTGTCTCTGGGTTTTGTACTGTTGATGTTGCACCGCTACATTTCAACTGTAGCCCAGAGTGGACAAACCAAACACAAGCTTAAATAGGGCCATTTGCATTTTTGTATCAGCCACTATAATTAGCATTCCCTTCATGGCAAGGGAATGTACCTGTGTAATGTAAGGTTATCATTGCATGTTCCCCACAGGGATGGTTCTCCATTTCCAAGGCTCGATATTCCATGGGAAACAAACATGTCTCTGCACTTCAGTATGCAAGTGAGATAGAGCCGCTGGTCTGTGTTCATGCCAGGTAAGGAATTGGAAGACCAAATTGAATAAATGCTCCTGGGAAAATTGTTGTTCGTTGGGATTGAGTGACTGTCAATATTTCTGACTTGGATTTTTGTGTTACAGAACGCTGGACAATGGTGAGGTGGATTTCTGCTCAGAAAGGGTCGAACAAAAGTGCAGTAATGAGGCTGGAAAAGATGCTACGTCAATAGAGGATATTGGACCTCAAGAAGAGGGTCAGTCTGCCGTAGTGCATGTGGTAATGGAAAAGGAATGTTTGCATTTACAAAAAACAAACACACTTTTAATGTAACAAATGCAGGTTTTCCTTCTACAGGTGTCAGGAGAAGAATCAAACCAAAAAAGAATACCACAGAGAAAGAGGCGAGCGAAGAAGCAAGCAGTGAGAAAGCTCCTGAAGTTACTCCTGTGAGGAAAATTGAGCAGAATCCTCAGCAAGATCCGCTGAAGTGGTTTGGGATTCTGGTGCCACAGTCTCTTAAACAAGCACAGTCATCATTCAGGCAAGGTATGGTGTTATATTTCCAAAAGATCCTATACTTTGCTTTGGTTTTGCTTAAAGCAATCAAATATGTGCTTTGCTAATATGTCAAGATGTGGTTTTCTTTCTCTCCACATTGTACCAAAACAACCATGTGTCAGCAATTGTACACACTGTATCTGTTGTCACATCAGTTTATTTTTGCTGAGCTTCTTAAGGCGGCACTGAGAGTTGAACTCATTTCAGCTTAAGAAAACACATGCTCCATCACTTTAACAGAATTTATGGATCATTTACAAAACACTGCAAAGAAATGAAACATGGGCAAAATGTGATACACATTTGGAAGTTTGAAAGCACATACACACGGGGTTCCCACAGTCATGAATACGTGCTGCTGTACTGCATGACTGAAACATCACTAGTGTCACATGATACATATTGGCACATGCAACTAATTGGCAGGGGGGATGTCCAACATGCTAATAATGTTAGCAACCCCTAGCAGTTTGCTTAGCAACAAATGCCTGGGAAGAGTGTGTATTACAATGTGTGGCTTTTAAATGGCAAATATAATACACAGCTCAAGAGAGAGGCAGATCTTAGCCGGGCTGGAGTGAGGCTCTGCCCCAAAACTTATGATGTTTTGTTGCAGAGCAGCATAGTGGCCAGATTTAGCTGTGGGGGAACAAAGTGTGTGTTCCTATCCACATTTGGAAATGTGCCCTTCCTCAAATTGCTTGTTGTCAGAGAAGAGCACAGGCTGATTATTTTAGATCAGTGAGTCATGGAAAGGGTGGAAAATAATATGGAAAAGTTTCAAAAATCATGTACACAGCATCACAAAGCACATTGCAAACACAGAAACACACTTAAGTTGACTCCCTGGGAATCCTGTTTTTTTTTTTTTCTTTTCACACCGACAGCATGATCTAGGAATCATTGCAGATATTTGCTACGTACCTGGTGTTCACCTTACTAACCTCCTGATTCAAATAAGCTGACAAACTACAAACAGTTTACCAGTTTTCCTCAGATACAGGCTAACCTAGCCTATATTTGTAGCATCTTATGTTATGCGACATGAAGTATGTATTATCAGATTGTTGAAGATGCTTTATTCATTTGCTTTTGCTTTGTATATTTGAATTCCTTAGTTGCAATGTATTGAACTCTTGGCGCCACATTGGGTTCATGCACAATCTGCATATGACATAATGCTCCTTACAAGGTGTTTAGAAAGAACATTATTTTATTTGTATTTTTATGCATGTGTGCAAGATGAAACCTCAACCACAGCTCAATGACCCACTGGTAAATCCTTTTCCCTGTCTTTAATTTTCTCTCCTTTTCCCCTGTAATATCACAGTGATAGAGCTGTCAGCTGAGATTGCAACCCTTCAGACTGCAGTGTTGAACACCAGACGGGAGCTGCAGCACAGCATGAAAAACAAACACAGTCTCCAGGAGGAAGCCTTAGCAGCCCAGTTGGACCAAGTGGCAGACTAAATAACTCTGTGGAGTCAAAGCTGGAGATGATCTCAAAAGAGCGTGTGGCCACAGAGAGTGACAGGTTGGAGTTAGTAGATTGTGCTTGATGGCCAAATGAACTCAAAAGTGGAGATTACAGATGGTTCTGTAATGACTTTGGGACTTAATAGTAGATTACATTTTATCTGTGTGTTTTTGACTGTCTCACTGTTAGATGTGTGGCCTGTTTGAGATGGATGTGTTTGTGGATGCTGTGTTTTAGGATTTAAATTAAAAAATCTATGTTGTAGACTGTAAAATTAATTTATAAAGACAAACAACCTGCTTGAAGTTTTTTCAATAAAATTCCATCACCATTTCTAACAAGACACTCTCTATGTTATAATAAATGGATTTATCTATTAAAAGTTTACTAATACTTTATACATCAATTATAAATCATTGATAAGAACCAGTTTATGTTGCAGGGTTGTGAAAATTTCTTTTCAGGTCCTCTCTCTCTCTAAACATGATCTTGAGAAGGTCATCATTGCTGAGAGATGCTGCTCCCCTATGAGCCAGATGGCAGCCTCAGATCCTCGGGCAGGGCTCTGTTGGCTGTTATTATTACTATTATTAAGGTGTTAATAAATTAATTGTGGTCTAGGTTATCTGCAGCCATTTTCCAGAGAGTAACTCACCCATATGGCTTAGCATATCAGTCATTTCAGTCATAATTAATACAGTACATTTTTAATGTTTCTGTTATGACTCTCTGTTCTTAACTGTTTGTTTAGTGTAAAACACTTCGTCATATTGGTTTTGAAGTGCTGTACAAAACAAAACAAAAAACTTTGAAAATTACACGGTCCATAATCACTAAGGGTATTTTTTTGCAACATTGTAAAGCATTGGTAAACAACTTATCAACCTTTAATAGCGCTATTATGATTATTATTATTGTTATTATTATTAATTCTTCACAAAGGAGGCCTTTTTACAGACAGCACTTAATTGATCCTAAACTTGGAAATGCGTGTGTTACAGCAGCAAGTGATCAAACAGTATGTGGACAGTAATATACATGTAAATATGAGAAGACAAAAACAGATGTAATGAAATAATGATAATAGTAAAATAATAAAATATAATAGATAAAATGAATATAGAAATAGAAAATATATACAAAAAGAAGTAGCGCTAAAATTTAAAATATACAAAACAAATATACAGGGATAAAATAAAAAATAACAAAAATGCCTAAAAAGAGTATGAGCATAAAAAAAGATCAATTATATACATAATATATATACTATACATAGTGTAATTGTATTCTGTTTTACCTAAATAATTAAACAATTAGAATAAATAAATGCTTAATAAAATAATAAATGGTTTATTCTATTCTCCATATTGAAATCCAGTCTCAGTCTGTTAGTATAATATCCGAGGAGATCCGCTGCTCTAGACTGGGGACAGCCGAACATTGCCGAGAACTGCCGAAAGGGGAGACGAGACTCGGTTTATTGTGTGTACTTCCTGGTCCAATTATAATACTGTCTATATGCCTCCATGAAACACGGCGCTCTGCCTCCCCTTCACTCGCGTCCTAACGACGGCTGGGCGCGCGGAAACAACGCATGTAGCTTCATCACAATATCATTGATGTCTCCAGATATCCGCAGCAGCCCCGTGTACACAGATTGAAGTCGATTTCGGACGTGCAAGCGACGCAACTCCTGCTTGGAATCAATTTTCCTTTTGTCTGCGCAACTGGCATCAACATATTTTTTTTTCTTCTTTCTCATGTGTGATCCGAGATCGGGAAGTAAACACGCTGGCCTGCGCACATGATTAGAGGCGAGGTGAGATTGATACATCAGACTCAGATTGTCCTTGATCGCAAGTTGATTTCACTTCGGAGCAGAGAAACTGTGGGCTCCAATGGCGTCAGTTTCGAAGGTGTCTATTCTGGATTACTTTAATATTGTGTTTGAAGGTGAAAATGGCAAAATCGAGTCCAACTGCAAGGCGTGTGGCACCAGGATCCAGGCGAAGCGGAGTGTCACGTCCAACTTCGTAACGCATCTCAAGGTAATGACTTCAAAATGAAATGTTTTATGGTGTGCACTTATTCTCTGTCTTGTTATATTCCTGTCAGCTGGCCCTACAGCATCCTTATGTGTCAGCTGTATAAACCTGACAGTCTGTTGCTTCTGTGCTCACTGGATCCTATTCCACAGATGTCACAACAAGACAGTATGGTGAAGATGACCAGCACAGTAACTCTTCTACCTGTCCGCCTCTAACATCACTGATCCTCTTCTCTGTCTCTCTCCCATTCAGCGGAAGCACCAGGCTATGTATGATGACTTTGTGAAAAGGAAGGATATGAAGAGAGAGGGCTACTCCTCCGGCTCCCTGCACAGTTTCACCACAAATGGAGGGAGCACCCGCTACACTGTCCCCATCAGCACTCGAGTGGGAGCTGGAGGTGGAGGAGGGAGTGTTGGAGGGATGGGAACTCTTGAGGGAGGAGTAGGAGGAGGCTCTGGAGGAGGGGTGACCAAGTTTGACAGGCATGACCCACGACAGGTGTGTTGTGATTCATCGTCGTTTGAGAAGCAAAAACAGGAGCTATCATGTCTGAAATCCTAAAAGTGTTAAAGGGTCATTTGTTGTTTTCTTTGTCGCCACAGGTTCTGATCTCCGAGGCGATAGCTAAGATGATCGTGCGCGATCTGCAGCCAGTGTCCATCGTAGAAAACCAAGGCTTCAGAGAGCTGCTTCAGCTCCTGGAGCCACGCTACACCCCCGAGCCCCAGCACTACATCCAGAGCCAGCTCCTCCCAGCCTACGCCTACCAGGCCCAGCTCGCCACCCGTCAGGCCTTGACCTCGGCGCACGCCCTCAGCCTCAGCCTGGATCTCTGGAGGGGCTTAACTGGAGCCACTTCAGGGTAAGGAGGTAAAATCAACCAAAAACAACATGATCCCCTCTTGGTTTGATTCCCTCGCTGATGAGTCCACTTCTCCTCCGCTCTCTCTGTAGGTACCTTGGTGTCACCTGCCATTTCCTCACATCTGATTGGCAGATGCGTTCAGCTCTCCTGGCGTGCCTCCCCCTGACTGGAGGCAGCTCCGGGAGCCGTGTGCTGTCAGATTTTGATGAAGTGTGTCACTCTCACGGCGTGTCAGGGAGGGCGTTTCGTGTGGTTGCGGACCCTTTTCTCGCAACGACGTCGGCAACTGTAAAGCCATGTTGTCTGCCCGGTTTCCTGGTTTCACCTCCTCTTGCTAACGGGCACGACGAGGATGATGAAGAAGAGGCGGACAATGGTCACAATGTGGAGGAGGGGATCAGGAACGGTCACGGTGAGGAAGGAGAGGAAGGGGAGTGGGAGGACTCGTGGGAGCAGGGTCTGGGTGTTTGCCGAGTGGACTGTTTCTCTCGCTCCCTTGAACAGTGTGTCAGAGAGGGGTTACGCTCCTCTCAGCAGGTCACCTCCACTCTGGCCAAGGCTGCGTGTTTCTACAACTACATTACCTCTGCCGTGCCACCTGAGAAGCTCAGCCAGGTGTTTGATGGTCCTGGGTTGAGCATGGGGGGACCAGGAAACACCCCGACAGCAGCAAGAGACTGGGCTGCTCAGCTTAAGGTATGCAAACTATACAGGTAGTCCTTCACTGACTTGTGGAGATCTACCCAAGTCTTGACAATAGGTGTGGCTGCTGCAATAACACCCCTGCAGACTTTGCCCATATGTCTGTCTTTGTCCCACATTTGAAGAGCTTGCAGGCCAACCTTGTCTGTAATTTTGAAAAGGGATTTGCAACCTTGCATTCTGATAGCGTTGTTTGGGGTTCCAGAGGACCTTACTACTCTGACTGCCGGACAGGCCGCTGTAGTGGCGTATGCATCTCTCTTAGCTGGTCGCTCGTCTGGTTTAAAGACCTGGTATTCTTCCTCGAACTTGAGAAGATAAAATTCATTCTTAGGGGTTCTGATAGGCCTCATCATGCCTGATAGGTTATTATAAGGTGTTACTAGTATGCAGCATGTGTCCGTAATAACTTAGTTTCATAGCTGGTTTATGAAGCTGTTTCAGGAAGATTTATATTATGATACTAAGAAATGCTAGCTTTCTTGCAATGACAAAAGCAAGAGTATATTTCCATGATTTTTTGTAGCATAGTTTTGTTTCATTTGTGATGCAGGTGCTTCGGCGGCTGCTGGACTCCGTGGAGTTCCTGGAGGAGGTGAGTGGTCCAGGGGAGCTGGCGCTGGGTGGCTCAGAGAGAGCCCTGCTGAGGGAGCTCACCGACACTTTGGAGCCCTTCACCGAAGCCTGGGACATGGTGCAAGGGGACAGACAGGCAGACGTACAGACGGACAGACATGTCTCCATCAGCCTGGCTCTGCCGTGCGTTCTCGGCCTACGTAAGCATCTCTCCGAGACGTCGACGCCCCACTGCCCCTCCCTCCTGGCGGGCCTCAGCCAGGCCGTAGAGCGCAGGCTGGCCCCCGTCCTGGAGGACCCTCTCTACATCACTGCCACCACGCTGGACCCCCAGTTCAAGCTCACTTGGAGCAGCAACCCTGACTGGCACAGACAAGTTCTCATAGAGGAGTTATCCAAACATTCCACAGCCTCCAGCCCCACAGACCCCAACACAGACCTACACCCTCAATCCCAAACTCCTCCTGCCCCGGCTCCGTCGCCAGTCTCCTCGCTTTCCCGGCCCTGTAAGCTGTTCTCTTTCATCAAGCAGAGACCCACAACACAAGCCAAGAGCCTGGAGCAGGAGCTGGCTGTCTACCTGCGAGAGGAGCCAACAGACGAGGAGGCTTTGCATTACTGGCGGCGTAAGGCGATTGACTTTCCTCTGCTCGCCCAGGTGGCAAAGCGGGCGTTCACCATACCCGCCTGTGGCACTGTAGTCGAGAGCATTTTCACTGCTGCTGGGCGCTGTCTGCGGCCAGAGAGAGGCCGCGTCTTACCAAAGAACCTGGAGACGCTCATCTACCTCAAAGCAAACTACAGATTATTATGGACTTAAAGCGAGCAGTCAGGCATTTCTTTTACCAAAATAACAACCGACGGCTTTATACCTGCAGCAGAGTTACTTCTTGGATACTAACCTCTGTTCCTCTCTAAGGGAAGCTGAGCTAGCAGCATAACATAGTCCTCATCATTTGACGTGAGATGGAATGAATTACCCAGAGGCTCAGTTGTCCAGGATTACTGTCTGTTTACCATGTAGCCTGCATACAGACTATCATCCCACATGCTGCGGACCAAGGGGACTAGAAGCAGATCAATACTAAAGCAGTTACTTCAACATTATTTTGCCTGGTCAGGGTCTTCAGACAACCGCAAGACCACAAAGCCTCCGCTCTCTATCCTCTGAACCCCGAACACAGCTTGTGTCTGTGCACTGACAAACCAACAATAACCAAATGGTCAATTACTGCATACTGTAGCACATGATTTATTTTCACTGATATACAGTAACCCTAGAGGTTGTGACTAATTCATTTGTTGGTTTTTAAAGCAAAGCCTCAGCTGCTAAACAATATGCATCACCCTCGTATTCTTTTCTCTCTCTGTATGTATGCCTCATCACTGGTACATCATAATAAACGAGTTTCATTTCCTAACGCAGAGGTGTGTGCATTTTGCAGATGCTGGTGCACTCATGCATGTATGTTACACACCTTTTTAAGCGGAAATCTGCTTCATATATCTAATTTTTGGCCCTAACTGCTTCATATTTTCCGATTCCAGTCTTAGTTTTTCCTTTCCCGCTGTGAGGGTCCAAAGACAGGAGGATGTTATATGCTGTAAAGCCCCCTGAGGCAAACTGTTATTTGTGATACGGGGCTGTATAGATAAAATTGAAATTGAAATTATTATTTGTACAGCCCTCTGAGGCATGTTTTGTGATTGGGCTTTAATAAACTTTGACTTGACTGGACTAATCAGCAAAGCACTTTGGGTTGCCTTTGGGTTATGAAATGTGCTGTATAAATAAATTTGCCTTGCCTTATAACTCCACATGTGCTCCGTCAGAGTGGAGGTCAATTTCATTTCATTTTCTTCACCAGCACTTTCTTCCTTTTTCAATCAATGTCCAATTCTACTTCTGAACTTTGTGGAATTTAAATGGGTTTGACCCGGCGTCTGCCCCCAGACAACTAGCTGAGGATGTTCATGTGCGGCACAACTTTCGCTCTGCCCGACCTCACTGAAATATTTTGAAACCGCTTTGAAGGAGAAACTGTGAACGTTGCTGTGTGCGTTTGCTTTTATTCGAGAACTCTGTTACTCTTGGCCGGGCCGGTGGGGATGCTGGGTAATTGCATGTAATTCCATTACAGTTAAATTTGAGTCAGCAGGCAGTCAGCAGTCGCATCCTACGCAGTCCTTTCCTTCAAAGCCAACTAGGCTCACAACATCTTATTACTAGATGGCAGGAGACTATATGTTGCTCCTGTACTCGTGCTCTCAAACGCTAGATCAGAGGGCACAAGCTGCTTCGATGCATTGATTATTTTTATGTGATAAATAGGGAGCAACAGCATCGATCGATATGAAGATGACTGGCTGTGAAGGAATTGCAATAGATCTGATTATAAAGACTGTCACAGGGATTAGATGTCTTCTTCACAGGCTGCAGAACAGCTTCATCCCCGTGTTACTGTTTTTGTTATAGTTGAAAAGCACTTCAGAGGAAGTGTGTTAATCTGTGTGAGATACAATGAGATTTCCCCCATAGATCATCATTATCAAAGATTGCTGTGATCCTAATGATTATCACCGCGGGACGTCTCTGTGGATTTAGATACGTCGCTTGATATCCGTGTGGATGTGTCAGCGTGTTTATCTTTGAAAAGTGTTTTTGCTCATTCCCATGGGTGTGTTGTTGTTTGCGAGTGTATGTGGAGCAGCTTGAAGCGTCTCTCCCTCCCTCCCTTTCTCTCCCCCCGACTGTGACAGCTCATCCATTTGAGTTAGTCGAGCAGGCTGGGCTGCAGTCCTATTGGTAATTGCCTCTGAAATGAATTACTTGGCAGCGAGTGAGACTGAGGGAGGAAAGGAAATTGTAATTGAACTGCCCCCTCCCTCCCACCATCTCCCTTATGCCTCAAGTTATTACATCTGCAGTGCAGAAAGCCATTTTCTGTCCGCGCATAGACACATGTAGACGCAAAAATACACACACGCTTACAAATCCAATCTCTCCCCCTCCCCCCACACAGTGGCCTCAGCAGAGGGCCATATTGATGCAGGGCAGATTTCATAGATTGATTGTTCACGGGCACATGCGCACTGGGCCACACTTCACTCTTGCACTCTTAGAGACAAATACTTACACACTGGTGTTTGTGTGTGTTTGTGCTGCACTGATGTCTGTCCTTCCCTATTTGGGGTGCCCTCTTGCTGGCCTTTGTGTATTGCTAACGTGCTGCAGGTCACTGGAGTTGGCACAGACAAATGCGGTGTTCAGTATCAACAGACCCCTGGTTACCCCATACACACAGACACATGCAGGCAAACATCGTTATTAATAACCTGCCTGTTGCTGGCCCGTTGACAGTTTAAGCCCGATGGATTAAAGAGCTGCCACTCATTTTATTTGGGTTGTATATATTTATTTCTGTTTATACACAGAATATGGTACTTTCCTTTCTGAATATGGCAACTATAAAGTGTGTAAGAGATACAAGTTCAGCAAAGCCCCTGAGGGTCCTCATGCAACACATGGTTACCCACTCTTGTGCTGTCCTTTGGCCTTTTAGCAGCCAGGGCATGGAAAGAGGAGCAGTATGTTAACCTATCACTGCCCCGGCCAGACATGCATGTGTTGTGACTCCCACCAGGGCACACAATAGGATCTATTTCTGTAAGTGCACTAGGGTTATCACTCTACTTACCCTGAGCTATCTCTCTCTCTCTCTGCCTGTCCCTCCCTCTCTATCCAACACTCTCACCCACTTACTCACAATCATGGCCGACAGAAACAGCCGGGTGTCTGTTAAGAGAAAAGACAAGAAGGTGGAAAACAAAACCAACGATGAGAAGGACAAAGACAAGGGGAAGGAGAAAAGTGTGAAGAAGCCTGACAAACTTGTGAAAAAGCCGGAGAAGACCCCCGAGCAGCCCAAGGCGGAAGAAGAGAAGAGGAATGGGGAAAGTGGAGGCGCAACAGGAGCAGAGGCAGCAAACAGTGAGGAAAATGGAGAGTTTCAGCCCATAGAACTGCCGCCGTTTGAGATCATCACAGGGTGAGTGAGACTTATCACACACAACTCAAGAGTTAGTGTGTCACACTTACCTGTTTTGCTTTTTAACACTTAAGTCATTAATTGTTTTCTCTTGTATCTAAAGTAGATTTTCATGTCTTTCTTTACATCATATTGTTCCCAGCGCACGTTCTATAGTGGATTTTGGCGAGGAAGGATACTAATGGCTTGCACCTGCCATCCTTACTAACCCAGCGGTAAGAATAGGGATGAGTCACAGAGCTGACAGATGCCGGCCCTTGCTTTATCACTCCGCCTAGCATCTGTTCCACAGTCTCCGTCTCTCTGAGTATTAGCTGTTTGATACGAGAGATCTATTTGTGAAATCCATCTGGCTATTCATGCGCAATATAACAAAGGATTAATAAAGAAAGACAGGAGGGGAATGTGCTTTGTACAGTGGCTGAATCGTGAAGAGCCTCACACATCTACAGATAATGGGATGATGTGGGAGCCAAAAATATTTATAGAAGCACCGGTTTACTCAGCAGTAGCCTCGTTAATATTCTATTCACTGTGTCACCATAGTTTATTTCCAAGACTCAATATCATCGCTCTTTTTTTGTGCCTTGGATGGTTGACAAATTCTTCTCAAAATGAGTGAGTCATGCTGCCACTATTAGGCAAGGAAGTGAATGTCAGTCACACTGTCATGCACTATCATTAAAGGTGACATATAACTTTGGAAGAACTGTTGACACATCATGCTGATTGGGTTTATTTACTCTTTCATGCCCATCCAAAGGTCCAGTCTGTAGGATTTAAGGGGATATATCGGCAGGAATGGAATATCATATCAGAAGTACGTTGTCTGTAGTGTATAATCACCTGAAAATAAGAATCGTTGTGTTTTTGTTACCTTAGAATGAGCCGTTTATTTCTACATAGGGAGCAGGTCCTCGTCCATGGAGGCTGCCATGTTGCATCGCCATGTTTCTACAGTAGCCCAGAACAGACAAACCAAACACTGGCTCTAGATAGGGCCATTTGAGTTTTTGCTTTTGCCACTTAAGTTATCAGCCCCTATCAGCCCCATCACAAAAACACAGACTTTTTTTAGACATAAAACTGCGTTATTCAGTGTTTTTACCAGTTTAAATCACCTGGTCTGCTTGTTTTGGAGAGGAAGACCTCTGCTGATAATTCGGCTCCTGGTAAAAACCTCCCCATCATTTGGTTCGTAAGTTATTAGACAAAAAGGTGAGCACACACAGCACTGATTTGTAACATGAAACTGCTTCATTCAGTGTCTTTACTGGTTTTAATCAGCTGGTCTGCTTGTTTTGGAGAGGAAGAGACCTCTGCAGATAACTTGACTCGCTATGAAAACCTCCTGATCTGTAAACATGAAAGGAATCCTAAGTGGGAATTCATCTTTGTGTTGGCACACGGGAGAAGTTTAAGCTGGTTGCAATTTGCAGTACTCACCACTAGATGCCACTAAATCGTACACATTGCTCCTTTAAAGGAATACTTCACCCAGTAAATTCATAAAATAAAATTTGTTTTCCTTGAATGCCTCATGGTGAACAAAGAATTAAAAAATGAAGAAATTTCTTAATGGATAAAGTCAAAGGAGGCTGCATTTATAAAAAGCAAAACTATATCAACACGTGCCTTCACAAAGTCTCACACAACTTGTGCAGTACAGTCTAAGTCTCATTCATCTAGTTGTATGTTCAGTACTTCCCAAACAGACAGCCCTTTCCGATTGGGAACTGGATTCAAGTAAAACTTATGTTCTTTTTAAAGACTCCATTGACAAAAACAGTAATTTTACCCCACTTAACATCAGAGCTGCTGATCTACTGCTGCCTTGATCAGATAGTTTGCTTGTGTTATTGTGTGACGTTGCTGAATCCAAACAAGCACTTTAAAACACCAAAGTCACACAATAACACAAACAAACTAACTGATCAAGGCAGCGGTAGACCAGCAGTGTCCATGTTCAGTGAGGTTAAATTACTGTTATGGTCAATGGAGTCTGGCTTTGAAGAGAAGACATATAAGTTTCACCTTTAATTCAGCTCCCCATCTGAAAGGGTGTCTGTTTAGGAAGTGCTAAGCATATGACTGCATAAATGAGACTTGGATTATACTGCACAAGTTTCTAAACTGATGTTTTTAGATAGTTTTGCCCCACTTGACGTCAATTCATCGAGATTGTTTTTGTTTTTTTTTATTCTTTGTTCACCAGAGGCATGCAAGAAAAATGTTTTCTTAACCAATGAAACATAACACACGGTGCGTAGTTGATATGGAAATGGGGGTGAGGTATTCCTTTAACCTCCCTGCACTAAAAAGCCCCGTGATGACAGCTAGTGCTGTGCCTCATGAAACATTTGCTTTGGTATTTACTAAAAGGCAAACATAGTTTTCAGATCTCATTTTCAATCTCCACCAGGGAACAGATGAGCCCGTTCTACTTCAAGTTTCAGTTCAGGAACGTGGAGTACTCATCAGGGAGGAACAAGACCCTGCTGTGTTTCAGAGTGGATACACCAGGAGGCACCACAGAGCCTCTGAAAGGTTATATGGAGGATGAACATGCCACAGCTCATGCTGAAGAGGCCTTCTTTCAACAGGTAATCCACGCTCTCACCCAGACTTTCTTACTGGCCGTATCATGTAACACATATGTGAACTCCCTGCAAGCTTTGGTTTCTGTTAGCTTTTTCTGTTGTGATAATGTTATATGATAATGTTTATTCTCTTTTATCCCTCTGTAATTCCCCTCTCTTTTCTTTCCAGGTGCTCCCTAATGCATCCCAGGAGTGTGAGGTCACCTGGTACGTAACATCCAGTCCCTGTGCAGCTTGTGCAAACAAACTGGCCACCATCCTCCAGCAGCGCAAGAAGGTCCGTCTCTGCATGTTCTGCTCCCGTCTCTTTGAGTGGGAGCAGCCGGAGATAGTGGAGGGGCTCCGGGCTCTGGCGAGCGCCGGCTGCAAACTGCGGATGATGAAGCCGTCTGACTTCGTACACGTTTGGGAAACGTACGTGGAGAAGGAGGAGGAGAGCTTTGCACCTTGGGAGGATTGTCAGGAGAACTACAACTACTATGTGGAGAAACTGGCTGATATCCTCAAGTAAATGTGAGTCAGGGGCTGATTTGCTACTTGTGTGTTTAAAGAATCATTGGATTGTGAGGTTTGTCTGCATAATGACTGTCTCATATTTATGCCTTTTGTCACAGGTGCACACGATGGACAAGATCTCCCCACTGACTGAACCACAAATCAGCCTACCTGTTATATCCCCACTGGTTGAATGTGTGTTTCTTGCAGTCACAAGTGACGGTGCAGATCAGTTTTAGTTTGAATGAACACTCATGGAGACATTTTGTATTTTTTATTTTGATAATTTCCTCGGGAGACACAAATTGCTTGAATGGCAGTTGAGAGGAAGACAGCAATAACATAAACTGCTGTAACATTTAATATTAAATAAGCTGTGGTGTAGACTAACTTATATTTACTCAAATCTGGGGGCCAGATGCACAACTGCGGCCATTTATAGCGCCCGTACCACTAATTCCTCACATGTACCTGTAAACCATCTTCGAGGTTATGTCTCAAACATCATTATTAAACATCAGAAAGGTTCATTTATAGCGCTCATATTGAAACAGACTTCTTAAAGTGCTTTACAGTTAAGGATGGAAAGTAAAAAGAATGAATTACCACTCATAAATCATTCAAAAATTACTGTATAAATGTGCCTTTAACATTTCACACAATGAGATGTAGACCGCAAATTAATAACATGATCAGTGAAATGTTTTTGTGCGTACACAGTTTATACATCTGGCCCCAGGTGTTTGCTACAACAAGTAAAAAAACCAACCAAAGGAGGACTGATATATTCTCCTGCAGGTCAACACATATGTACAGTGCACTTAACTGCTAACAATGAAAGCCAACAATGTATATGATCGATGCATATAACATAATAATGTAAACAGTGCCTTTAACAGTTCATCAGTGCAGTGACGTGGATTAAAATATGTACAATTCTCAACAGTACTGTGCCACTAGGTCATGTTCAGTGCAAAACAAATCTGTATTTAAATGTTGTTCCAGGGTGCAATATATTGTTAACTATTTTAATTTCCATTAAATTTGGTATCAATATTTACAATTCCCGGAGGACGACTCCTAATTAATTTACTCGACTTTTATCTAGCACTGCAGACAAGTCAAAACTTTAAATTTTATATGCCGCTTGTAGCCTATAAACAGCGAGAATGTCTCTCTAGTTTTAATACATCAAAAAAGTTTTGTAACCCATCAAAGCCTCACAGGGCTGTGTCACCCAGTGGCTGAGTTGCTAGAGCAGGTGTCCCATATACAAAGGCAATGTCCTTTCTTTAGCAGCAATAGGTTCAATGCCAGCCTGCAGGCCTTTGCTTCATGCCATCCCCTCACTCCCTCCCCCGCTTCATGCTTAGACTGTCCTATCTAATAAAGGCAAAAAAAAAAAAAAAAAAAAAAATCTTAAAAAAGCCATAAAAGTTTACAGACTTGTAATTATTTGCCAAAGTGATGCAACGAGAGCTTCAGTGACTCATTGTTTAAAGGAAACCAGTCCACCGTTGTTTTCTGTTGTGTCATGGTTCTCACCCGTCACAGCTAGAAAGGATGTCGAAATATGGATTAGAAATACTTTGTGTCTCAGTTATGAAGAAGTCAGCACAGAAAATGGGCGAAAAGAGGAAATATTTCACTGGAAAAGTGCACTTGGAGTATAACTTCATTACCTTGGTCCTCCTGTGAAGTTATTGGTAAGGGTGTTGTTTCACTGCAAATCGTGCCGTTCTCTTCTGCTTCTGTGGGTGGGATTGTTTCAAAATGCAACCAAGCAAATATATCAGTGAGGGATGGACCCAGGGGACTTTACAAACACAAAGTAACACAGGATTTGTATCTTCCGCTTTACTTATCTGTGGGTTGTTGTTTTTTTACCTTTAGATGAAGCTCTCAGTTCTGCATCAGTAATGTACTTAACCAGTGGACAGGCTGCATCTGCAGGAGGGAGGAAGCAGCTTTAACACAACAGCACCAACGGCTACAGGCAATGAGAGTCAGGCTGTGACTTGAAAATGTCAGTAGGTGGTTTCACAAATGGTATTTTCTACAATAGCTCTGAAATGAATCACTGGTGGAGCTGTATCTGCAGCATGTGTGGAAATGGCGACCAAAACCACAAGCCATGAGAGGTGGCGTCAACGTACCATCACGGTCCTTTAGCTGAGCCATGGTAGGAAAGAGCTCTGTCTCTTCTGGCTTATCATCATCATCAGCTATGAAGTAGAAAAGAATAATAGGTTGATGGGTCACCTCATTGTGGTTTTTGTTTAATTTGAGACGAAGTGGGCTGGCCACTTCATGTGAAGCATGTCACATTTATACCTCCATTTTATCACCTTTTAGTTTATCATCTTTCTATTCACTTTCTTTTAGTGTCTGTTTTAGTCTCCTTTAACTCCTGAAAGAACATCATAGTATAGTAAGTCAAAAAAAGTCATAGTATAGTATGTCATTAAAAAACATAGTATAGTTAGTATGTCATAAAAAACAAAGTATAGTTAGTATGTCATAAAAATGTCATAGTTTAGTATGTCATAAAAATGTCATAGTATAGTATGGTATGTCATAAAAAACATAGTATGGTTAGTATGTCATAAAAAATCATAGTATAGTTAGTATGTCATAAAAATGTCATAGTATGTCATAAAAAACATAGTATAGTTAGTATGTCATAAAAATGTCATAGTATGTCATAAAAAAATCATAGTATAGTTAGTATGTCATAAAAAAAACAGTATAGATAGTATGTCATTAAAAAAACAGTATAGTATGTCATTTAAAAAAACATAGTAGAGCATGTCATAAAAAACGTATAGAGTATAGAACGGTGAACAGTTTCACTGGAACTACTTGGGAATTAAGAGACACTGTGCTGCCAATCAGAATCAAGTATTGTTTTCACATTGTAACTGATCAATTATTTAATAATATTGATTATAGGTGATTTAATTATGCAGATTTTTAGAATCCATGCACTCAAGGAGTCTCAAAACTTCATAACACCTGGTTTGCGCAAGATTCTGAGGACAATGCATCCAATGAAGACGGCGATGATGCCGAAGAAGATACAGCCAGAGATGGAAAGAAGCACTCTCCTCTTCAAAACTGCAGATTAGAAATTAAAAACAAGAAGAATGAAAATGAGACATACTATTTGCTCTGTAATAACTCATAACTTCCAGACCTCAGTTATACTCACGAAGGTTCTTGGTCTTGAAAGAATCACTCATTCTTGAATATAATGGTCTGTCGTTGCGAACGCCCCGGCAGGTGTACAGGCTCTGCTCAGGGTCATTCTGGGGTGTGACTGTATGTTTGTCAGTGTGCGACTGATTGATTTGTCGGTCCTCTTTAAACCTGTGACAATCCACACAGTACACATGAGTGCATTCATAATACTTTAATCTGTAGTATTAAATTGTATTTTTTCTGTGCATTACCACGTGTAGTTCCACATGTCCAGACTTTCCTGCACCCTACATTTGAGCACCAAGCTGTCAGTGGAGAAGACCTCGGACCAGCCAGTCAACAGGACGATATCAGCCTGTGGGCGCTCTGCAGAAACACAATCAAAACTGTGATGAACACATTCAACACATTCAGAAAAATGTTTGAGGGAAGTCTACAAAAACTTACCCAGAACTTCAAGTCTTGCAGCTTGACTCTTGTCTGAGAGGAAGACTGAACTTCCTACTCTTCTAACTAGGCATTGATATGATCCAGTGTCTGATGTTGCAACAGACTTGATCATGAAATTGTTTCCAGATTCAATGTCTTGAGTGTCATCTTTGTACCACAGGTATTCCCATCCAGAAGAGACATTAGTGTGACAGCTGAAGGAGACTGAATCTCCACTATGCATCTCATTATGAGTGGGACTCTGCATCAGTGTGACTCTGGGTTTTGCATCTGTGGAGAGATAATAATGTCATCGCAACAGCATTTTATTGGATATCACACTGCACAAACCAAAGTAGGAAGAAGCTGGCCTTTACCTAGATGCTTTAGATGCTTATACATGCTGCAGTATGTCATCAAAAATGTGATAAAAAAAAACCTCATTGTAGATAGTATGTCATGGGTGTGGCGGCGCAGCAGGGGGAGGTGTCGACAGATCCAGCTTGGCTCAGTGACAGTTTCGTGCCGAAGGTGCGCTAAAAGCTCGCCAGCTGAAACCAGGTCTGCTGTCAGTGCAGGCGGAGCGAAGCCGGTGTAAGTGGAAATTTGGCTGACCGGCGGACAGTGCGCACACGTCACCAAAACCTCACAGGCAGGTTTCCAGAATGTCAGGCACATTAACGATGCAATAAATACCCCAAAAACCACTATTCAATGCAACTATCTGCAATCAGCACATAAATGTATCTCTATATCGACTGTCCCGCCACATCTGATGTCAGATCAAAGGGGATTGGCACCGTTTGGCACGTGTAATGGAAACCCAGCCTGATTTGATTAACACAACTGCAAAATAATGAGTTCACATCCCTCTCAGCCAACCATGAACAGCCACAGCATCAGATAGGGAGTATATATTCAGCATCTGTCGTCTTAGAAAAGTTTAAAGAACAGAAACAGGGTGAGTCTGCTAGAGAGAAAGAGACAGCGCATGGGCATGAAAGAAACGCAGCATTGATTTACAATTGTAGTGACCTCCTCCCAGGCTACCTTTGCATCATCAGCCCGTGGAGGTCTGCCCGCAGTTCCCTATATTCAGACACTGTGAGCTTGGACCTCCCGGACCAAAACATCAGTTTCCTCCTGAGAGAAGTTTGGCCGTCTGACGCTGCTGCTCTTCTGCCATGGCGAATTGAGTAATCTCTCAATACGCCTTCGGGCGGCGCAATTAAGGGCGAGGAGAGTAGCTCATTTGATTGGTGTGATGTGTGTAAAACCCACTGCACACCTTCTCTCCTCCCAATTTCCGACTTGCGCAGTCAGGAGGGACGGATGTGGGCAAGCGGAGAAGCCGCGGCACGGCGCACGGTGTGCAAAACTTGCAAAATCCGCCTGGCAACACCCAGTTGGCGAAGCGCAGGCGCGCTGCGTCTTGCCCAGTCTGTGACATGAGAGGCCTGTGTCTTATCTTTTCATTTTTGCAATTGTTCTTACCAGTTTTATTCTGTTTCAAATGTGTGTACATTCTGTATTGCAATATATTTTTGTGTCATTCTTTTATCTTGTACAGCACTTTGGTCAGTTGCAGTTGTTTTTAAATGTGCTGTATAAATAAATTGGGCTTGGCTTGATTTGATTTGATGTGATTTGATAAAAGCATCATGGTATAGTACAGTATATCATAAAAAATGTTACAAAAATATAGCATATTATGTCATGAAAATGTAAAAAAAAAATGTCATAGTATATTATGTCAAAAAAATATAATAAAAAATGTCATGGTATAGCATGTCATCAAAAATGTAATAAAAACGTCATAGTATAGCATGTCAACAAAAATAGGATTAAAATGTATAGTATAGTAGTATGCCATTAAAAATGTCATAAAAAAAGGTCAAAGTATAGCATGTCATCAAAAATGTGACAAAAACGTCATAGTAAAGTATGTTATCAAAAATGTGACAAAAACGTTATAGTAACGTATGTCATCAAAAATGTGACAAAAACGTTATAGTATAGTATGTCATCAAAAACGTAAAAGAAAATGTCAGTATAGTATGTCATCAAAAATGTGACAAAAACATCATAGTATAGCATGTCATCAAAAATGTGATAAAAATGTCATAGTATAGCATGTCATCAAAAATGTGATAAAAAACATCATAGTATAGTATGTCATCAAAAATGTGATAAAAATGTCATAGTATAGGATCTCATCAAAAATGTGATAAAAATGTCATAGTACAGTCTGTCATCAAAAATGTGACAAAAATGTCATAGTGTAATATGTCATCAAAAATGTGATAAAAACGTCATAGTATAGTATGTCATCAAAAATGTGATAAAAACGTCATAGTATAGCATGTCATCAAAAATGTGATAAAAATGTCATAGTATAGTATGTCATCAAAAATGTGATAAAAATGTCATCATATAGTATCTCATCAAAAATGTCGACAAAATGTGATAAAAACGTCATAGTATAGCATGTCATCAAAAATGAGATAAAAACGTCATAGTATAGTATGTCATCAAAAATGTGACAAAAATGTCATAGTGTAATATGTCATCAAAAATGTGATAAAAATGTCATAGTATAGTATGTCATGTCATAGTATAGTATGTCATCAAAAATGTGATAAAAATGTCATAGTATAGTATGTCATCAAAAATGTGATAAAAACGTCATAGTTTAGCATGTCATCAAAAATGTGATAAAAATGTCATAGTATAGTATGTCATCAAAAATGTGATAAAAATGTCATAGTATAGTATGTCATCAAAAATGTGATAAAAATGTCATCGTATAGTATCTCATCAAAAATGTCGACAAAATGGGATAAAAAACGTCATAGTATAGCATGTCATCAAAAATGAGATAAAAACGTCATAGTATAGTATGTCATCAAAAATGTGACAAAAATGTCATAGTGTAATATGTCATCAAAAATGTGATAAAAATGTCATAGTATAGTATGTCATCAAAAATGAGATAAAAACGTCATAGTATAGTATGTCATCAAAAATGTGATAAAAATGTCATAGTGTAATATGTCATCAAAAATGTGATAAAAACGTCATAGTATAGTATGTCATCAAAAATGTAATAAAAACGTCATAGTATAGTCTGTCATCAAAAATGTGACAAAAATGTCATAGTGTAATATGTCATCAAAAATGTGATAAAAACGTCATAGTATAGTATGTCATCAAAAATGTGATAAAAACGTCATAGTATAGTATGTCATCAAAAATGTGATAAAAATGTCATAGTATAGTATGTCATCAAAAATGTGATAAAAACGTCATAGTATAGTATGTCATTGAAAATGTGATAAAAATGTTATAGTGTAATATGTCATCAAAAATGTGACAAAAAATGTCATAGTATAGTATGTCATCAAAAATGTGACCAAAACGTCATAGTGTAGTATGTCATCAAAAATGTGATAAAAATGTCATAGTATAGTATGTCATTGAAAATGTGATAAAAATGTTCTAGCATAGTATGTCATCAAAAATGAGATAAAAAAGTCATAGTATAGTATGTCATCAAAAATGTGATAAAAACGTCATAGTATAGTATGTCATCAAAAATGTGATAAAAATGTCATAGTATAGCATGTCATCAAAAATGTGATAAAAATGTCATCGTATAGTATCTCATCAAAAATGTCGACAAAATGGGATAAAAAACGTCATAGTATAGCATGTCATCAAAAATGAGATAAAAACGTCATAGTATAGTATGTCATTGAAAATGTGATAAAAATGTTATAGTGTAATATGTCATCAAAAATGTGATAAAAATGTCATAGTATAGCATGTCATCAAAAATGAGATAAAAACGTCATAGTATAGTATGTCATCAAAAATGTGATAAAAACGTCATAGTATAGCATGTCATCAAAAATGTGATAAAACGTCATAGTATAGTATGTCATCAAAAATGTGATAAAAACGTCATAGTATAGTATGTCATCAAAAATGTGATAAAAACGTCATAGTATAGTATGTCATCAAAAATGTGATAAAAACGTCATAGTATAGTATGTCATTGAAAATGTGATAAAAATGTTATAGTGTAGTATGTCATCAAAAATGTGATAAAAACGTCATAGTATAGTATGTCATTGAAAATGTGATAAAAATGTTATAGTGTAATATGTCATCAAAAATTTGACAAAAAATGTCATAGTATAGTATGTCATCAAAAATGTGACCAAAATGTCATAGTGTAGTATGTCATCAAAAATGTGATAAAAATGTCATAGTGTAATATGTCATCAAAAATGTGATAAAAATGTCATAGTATAGCATGTCATCAAAAATGTGATAAAAATGTCATAGTATAGTATGTCATCAAAAATGTGATAAAAATGTCATAGTATAGTATGTCATCAAAAATGTGATAAAAATGTCATCGTATAGTATCTCATCAAAAATGTCGACAAAATGGGATAAAAAACGTCATAGTATAGCATGTCATCAAAAATGAGATAAAAACGTCATAGTATAGTATGTCATCAAAAATGTGACAAAAATGTCATAGTGTAATATGTCATCAAAAATGTGATAAAAATGTCATAGTATAGTATGTCATCAAAAATGAGATAAAAACGTCATAGTATAGTATGTCATCAAAAATGTGATAAAAACGTCATAGTATAGTATGTCATCAAAAATGTGATAAAAATGTCATCGTATAGTATCTCATCAAAAATGTCGACAAAATGGGATAAAAAACGTCATAGTATAGCATGTCATCAAAAATGAGATAAAAACGTCATAGTATAGTATGTCATCAAAAATGTGACAAAAATGTCATAGTGTAATATGTCATCAAAAATGTGATAAAAATGTCATAGTATAGTATGTCATCAAAAAGAGATAAAAACGTCATAGTATAGTATGTCATCAAAAATGTGATAAAATGTCATAGTGTAATATGTCTCAAAATGTGATAAAAACGTCATAGTATAGTATGTCATCAAAAATGTAATAAAAACGTCATAGTATAGTATGTCATCAAAAATGTGACAAAAATGTCATAGTGTAATATGTCATCAAAAATGTGATAAAAACGTCATAGTATAGTATGTCATCAAAAATGTGATAAAAATGTCATAGTATAGTATGTCATTGAAAATGTGATAAAAATGTTCTAGTATAGTATGTCATCAAAAATGAGATAAAAAAGTCATAGTGTAATATGTCATCAAAAATGTGATAAAAATGTTCTAGTATAGTATGTCATCAAAAATGTGATAAAAATGTCATAGTATAGCATGTCATCAAAAATGTGATAAAAACGTCATAGTATAGTATGTCATCAAAAATGTGATAAAAAACATCATAGTATAGTATGTCATCAAAAATGTGATAAAAATGTCATAGTATAGTATGTCATCAAAAATGTGATAAAAATGCCATCGTATAGTATCTCATCAAAAATGTCGACAAAATGGGATAAAAAAACGTCATAATATAGCATGTCATCAAAAATGAGATAAAAATGTCATAGTATAGTATGCCATCAAAAATGTGATAAAAATGCCATCGTATAGTATCTCATCAAAAATGTCGACAAAATGGGATAAAAAAACGTCATAATATAGCATGTCATCAAAAATGAGATAAAAACGTCATAGTATAGTATGTCATCAAAAATGTGACAAAAATGTCATAGTGTAATATGTCATCAAAAATGTGATAAAAATGTTCTAGTATAGTATGTCATCAAAAATGTGATAAAAATGTCATAGTATAGCACGTCATCAAAAATGTGATAAAAAACATCATAGTATAGTATGCCATCAAAAATGTGATAAAAAAAACATCATAGTATAGTATGTCATCAAAAATGTGATAAAAATGTCATAGTATAGCATGTCATCAAAAATGAGATAAAAACGTCATAGTATAGTCTGTCATCAAAAATGTGACAAAAATGTCATAGTGTAATATGTCATCAAAAATGTGATAAAAATGTCATAGTATAGCATGTCATAAAAAATGTCTCTAAAATGTCATAGTATAGCATGTCATAAAAAATGTCTCTAAAATGTCATAGTATAGCATGTCATAAAAAATGTCTCTAAAATGTCATAGTTTAGTATCTCATCAAAAATGTGATAAAAACATCATAGTATAGCATGTCATCAAAAATGTGATATAAACGCCATAGTATAGTATCTCATGAAAAATGTTGACAAATTGGGATAAAAAATGTCATAGTATAGCATGTCATCAAAAATGTGATTTAAAATGTCATAATATAGTCTGTCATCAAAAATGTGACAAAAACGTCAAAGTATAGCATGTCATCAAAAATGTGATTTAAAATGTCATAATATAGTATGTCATCAAAAATGTGATAAAAACGTCATAGTATAGCATGTCATGAAAAATGTGATAAAAACGTCATAGTATAGCATGTCATGAAAAATGTGATAAAAACGCCACAGTATAGTATGTCATCAAAAATGTGACAAAAACACTGTCATCAAAAATGTCATAGTATGGTATGTCATGAAATAATATAATAAAAATGTTATAATAAATAGATCATTTCAAATCAAACATCTCATGAAATCACAAAAAAATGAAAATTAAAATAAAAAAAATGTAATTGTATGCCACAGTAGATGTCCAGGAAGTAAAAACCTCCTGAACATCTGGAGGTAAAATTATCTGCAAAGGTCAATTCTTCTTCAAAGCAAATGGACCCCTCGATGTAAACCAGTAAAAACACTGTTTTTCTGGCACTGTTGCAAATGGCCCCTTTTAGTGCCAGTGTTTGGTTTGTCTGTTCTGGGAACTGCAGAAACTATGTAGATATTAAAGGCTTATTGTAAAGTAACAAAAAGATAACTATTATTATTTTCATGTAAAGAAAACATACTTATTATATTCCATTCTATTTCTGCCAGTATATCCCCATAAATCCTACACACTGGACCTTTAACACATAATTAGTCATTTGTTAGTGTGAAAATGACAATTTGTGATTTAATGGGAGCTTACATGCAACTAGAGCCCATTTGTTCCCCTGTACCTCCGGTCTTTATGCTAAGCTACGCTAACTGTCCTGGCAGGACAGATAGTACAGTGGTATCACAGTCTTTGGCAAGGAAGTGAAAAGGTGCATTTACTGGTTTTGCTTAAAGGGGGATATATTGGCAGAAACGGAATTTAATATAATAGATATGTTTTCTGAAGTCTATAATCACCTGAACATAAAAAATGTGTTTTCTCTAGATGGGGCCATTCACGTTTCATCAGTGTCCACAGTAGTGAGCAGCTTCTCCATGACAAGTAGTGTTGAAAAAAAACACAGTTTTTTTTAACATAAACCGGTTTTTTTTCAGTATTTTCACTGATTCAAATAACTGGGTCCATTTATTTTGGAGAGGAGGAGATCTCTGCGGACAACTCAGCTTGTGGTAAAAACATCCTGAATGTCTGAAACTGAAGTTATCCAGCAAAGAAGATGAGCACACCTTAGCAGGTGCTGGACTTCAAGCCCATTTTTGAGGAGCCAAACAGTGTCAGAGAAACACTGATTTATATCATGAACCTGCTTTATTCAGTGTTTTAACTAGTTTAATTAACTTGGTCTGATTGTAATGGATTAAAATCGACCAAATCATTTAAAAACCTCCTGAACCATGAACACTGAAAAAGAAGTTTCAGTCGGCTGCTCACAACTAAATGCCACTAAATGCCTAAAAAAGTGTTTCATTGAAGAACTGTGTAAAAAACAAAAACAAATTATCTCACCATAAACATCAAGAGTTTGCTCAGAACTGAAAATGCTCCTGACAGACCGGCTCTTGAACTCTCCGACACACTTGTATTGTCCACGGTGTGAGGATGAAGCAGAATCGATGGAAAGAATGGCTCCATCCGACTTAAAAGACACACTGTTGTTAGCCTGGACCTGCTGTCCATCTTTGTGCCATGTGTACTTCCAGTCGGAGGTGCCGTCCATGTCACAGCTCAACCTCACACTCTCAGTGGGGAACACATCTGACCATGGCGTTTTCAGCTTCAAGGTTGGAACAGGAATTTCTGGAGAGAAACAAACACATTAGCCCATTTCCAATATCCTTAGATATATCCTTTTTTTAAATGTTCATATGCATCTGGGCCACTTTTTTAAAATAAATTTTTGGCTTTTGCCTTTATAAGACAGAACTGATTCAAGCTAAGGGCCTGAATCAAACCCACAGCCACTGTGGCAAGGACAATACCTTATGCTCTAACCACTAAGCTACTGAGCGCCCGTAATATATCCTATTTCTATTTCATTTTTAACAAGACATTATATAACATAAAATCCATAAAAACAGATGAAGGCAGCATTACTCCTCTAACTCATACTGACACAACTTACCAGATACGCGCAAAGCCCGAGTATCACTGAACTCTGTACTGTACGTTGTTTTGTCTCTCGAGGCCTCGCACTTATAAGTCCCACTGTTTGATACAATGGCACGATGGATGGTTAAAATACTGCCGTTGATAGGGAGTTGTGCTTCGTCTTTGTACCAGAAATACTTCCAACCAGACGAGAGTGCGACCTCACATTCGAAGGACACCGACTCTCTAACGAACACCTTGTCAGCGTTTGGCGATTGAGTCATTGAAGGCTTAGGCTTGTTCCCTAAATACACAAAGACGAAATATCAACAGTTATTACGATTAAACTGTTCTTCAAAACATCCAACCAGCCAAATAATAGGATCGTATGTGACAGAAACACAACTGGAAAACTCGTTTCACACCTGCAAAGTAAAAATAAGTGTTTCAAGGAATTAAACAGAAATGTACCTTCAACTCGAAGGTCCATAGGCTGACTGCTGTCAGTGAGGAAGACTCGATCGGTGCCTCTTTTTACTTGACATTTATATGAACCACTATTTGTGGGTCCAACAGAGCTGATGGAGTACTTGTTTCCAGGTACGTTAAATAGAGAGCCGTCTTTGAACCACAGGTACTCCCATCCACTGGAGACATTAATGTGACAGCTAAAGGAGACTGACTCTCCGGGGAACATCACCTTGTAGTCTGGATCCTGCGTCAGTACGAGTCTGGGTTTCTTATCTAAGGATATGAAAATGTGCCATTGCCATTAGTATATAACAGATATTTATCCTACGCCAACCCCCTTGCCCTAATCCCAAAAAATGTGTAACTGTAACTTAGAAGAAAACATTAATATTATAAATTTTCCTTCAAATATATGTAGTGTTCTCAAATGAGACGACAATAAAGTCCCAAAATCTTCAGATGAGTACTTCCTAATAAATAGTGGCTTAGCTTACTACTGTTGCTAAAATTTGTCAAATTTGTTCCCATATCAAGCTTCAAACATTATTAATCATAAATAAACAAGTTTCAGCCATAAAATGTGATCAGGTGACCAGGAATATTCACCTGGGTGCAAATAACACTGTTGGCTACAACAGGCTACTGGGTGCAAACAGCATCTACCAAAGAGAAAACTCACCATACACCGAGAGGGTAAGTCCAGAACTTGAGTTGCCTTTGACAGACCTTCCCATCAGGTGTCCCTTACAGTGATATTCTCCTGCATGTGTAGCTGCAGCAGAGCTGATGTCAAGGGTAGCTCCATTTGAGTTAAAAGACACAACGCCACCAGCCTGGACCTGCTGTCCGCCTTTTTCCCACATGTAAGTCCAGTCAGAGATGTTGTTCATCCCACAGCTCAACTTCACACTCTCATCAGGGAACACGTCCGACCACTTTGTTTCCAGCTTCAAAGACGGAAGGGGAATTTCTAAAGAAAGAGAGACACTTCTGTCACTTTTTATATCCCATGATAACCTGACTGTATTTGATTTTACCAAACAGGATAAAAGATACAAACTGATCTAAACTTTAAGCTTTTAGATGTCAGATCTACTTAAATACTGAATAATAATAAGTAAAAAGTGGATCCTCAAAAGTATAAGAAGTTAAAGATATGGCAAGGTAAGGCAGCGTTATTTTTACAGCACATTTCATACACAAGGGCAATTCAAAGTGCTTTCAGAGCAATGACATATAAAACATAATAAAGGATACAGAAAAGAGTAAAGAGAAAAAGATATAAAAGGTTAAATTAATTACTAAATAATTTACAACTTAAAAAATCATTAAAAATGGCAAACATGCAGACAAGAGGTGCAAAGATAAATATATATATTTATAATGATTTAAAATTGAGTTTTAAAATAAGCTTGCAGTCATTACAGGGTAGAGTAGGCAGTGTAAAAAAGGAATGTTTTTAGCTTCAACTTAAAAGCATTTACAGTCGGGGCTAACATAATCTAGGACAGGGGTATTCAATTAAAAGTCACCGAGGTCCAGTTACTAAAATTTCCTCCAAGTAAAAGGTCCGAACATTTTCATTTCAACACACATTTTCATATGGTTTCAATAATATTTATTGTCAATGCAGGAAACCTTTAACACAGTGAACTTATATAGTAAACTAGCTCATTTACCATAAATAAAAGTCCTGCAGGCAAATAAATGTAAGGCACTTTTTTCATTCAAGAAAACAGAAACCTCAGAATAAAATAAATAAAACAGAGCCTAATAACCATTTTTTCTCTTAAATTAAAGAGGTCCCAGCCTAAAGAAACACACTTCAAGTAAAAAAGTAAACATCTTCAGGAAATAATAAATAAAAAGTGTCTCTTTTAGGGACAAAACAAGAGCATTTCCTTGCAGATCAATCAGCTCAAGCTGTAGAGATCCTGCATGTGCCCACTTGAATGTCTGTGTCACCTCCTTTGAAAATCCTCTGACTTCTCTGATGAGGAAAGGATTCTGGATTAACAGGAGGAGCTGTGGCCCAAGGCAGAAGCTGTTGAACCTGTTACTGAAGTTTTCAATCAGCTTGTTGATGAAGTCAACATAGGGAGAAACATCTCTCTCACCCTGCATCTGTTCCTGCAGTTTTGGGAAGTGTTCACACTCTCCTTCAAGATCTTCTTTGAAAATGTCCAGCTTCCTCTGGAAAGAGCGAACAGCTGTCATCAAATCCGCAACTGAATTGTTCTGGCCCTGCAGCTTTAAATTGAGCTCATTAAGATGTGATGTAATGTCAACCAAAAAAGCAACCATATCCATCTTGTGCTCATCTTGCAGAAACAGTGAAAACTGTGTTGCTCTCTGGCTTTTGACCTGCTTTAAGAACGCTTCTATTTCTTTTCGAATAGACCAGAAACGTCCCAGTGCATTGCCTTTACTCAGCCACCTTACATTGTTGTGCAGTAGCAGGTCATTGGCATTTGCCTCAACATCTTCCAGGAATTCTCTCAGGAGGCGATGCTGAAGGGATGAGGATGCCCTAAGGAAGTTGATGAGTTTCATCACTGTGTTCATTACTTCAGCAAAATGTTCTGATAGAGTGGCACATAGAACAGTCTGATGGATGAGACAGTGGTAAGCAATAAGATCTGGGTTGTCCTCTTTCATCCGGGACACAGCCCCCCGCTCTTTTCCCACCATGGCAGGGGCACCATCCGTGGTGACAGAGACAACCTGCTTCAGATCTATGCCCCTCTTTGTCAGCATCTCTTTTATTGCTGCATATATGTCCTCTCCTCTTGTGTGTGTTTCAAGTGGTGTTACACCCAGCAGGTCCTCACAGAGCTCCTTCTTATCTTTGTGAAAAAATCTCACATACACCAAAAGCTGGGCATTATCAGTAACATCTGTAGATTCATCAATTGCCAAAGAAATGCATGGTGCACTCTGAATGGCTGCATCAAGCTGTGCCAGTACATCATCTGCTAATATTTCTGATTTTCTGGTTGCTGTTGAACCTGACATCGGGATTTGTTTGATTTTTTCACACATCTCGTCTTTTTGTTTCCCCTCAAATAATGTCTCAGCAACAGCATTTAAGCACTCTTTCACAACTGTCCCATCACTAAATGTTTTTTTGTGTTGCCCCAAAATCCACGATACCTTTAGAGAACATTCGTTTGCACGTTGCTGGGCTGTAAATGTATGCGTGATGAGTCGGGTAGACCTGTCATACTGGGCTTGCAGTTCGGTTATTTTGCGTGCCCTCAGCTCGGACTTCAGGGGAAAACTTTGCTCAAAAGAGCTGTGCTTTGTTTCGTAGTGCCGCTTCACGTTGCCACTTTTAATTAATGCGACGTTTTCGGAGCATATGAGGCACACTGGTTTTGAACTGCCTGCCGGAAGAATGAACATAAACTTCTCCGTCCATTCATCTTAAAACAACGATTTTCCGCATCAACCTTCCTTCTTTTGGAACAAGCCATGTCTCTTCCTCTCTGCTCTGGTGCGCCGGCCGAGCAGAGTAAACAAAGGATTTGATTGGCTCAACGGAGTGAAGCTATTGCCGTATTAACTCGAGTAGCAGCGCCCGCCGTCTATAGTTGCGACCGTCAGAAAAAATGCTCCATGAAAATCGTCTATTCTCGTAAATTTATCAGAGATTGGTCACGGCTCACGGGTCCGGACAGAACCATCACTCGGTCCGGGTCCGGACCGAGGTCCGCCATTTGGTGATGCCTGATCTAGGAGGTTATTCCAGGTTTGTGCTGCCTGATAACAAAACGCTGCTTCGCCATGTTTTGTTCTGACTCTTGGGACAGTTAGTAGTCCTAGAAGGTTCAGTGACAAATTTTGGTGCTGAGCCACAGATTGATTTATAAAAAAGCAGCAAGATTTAAAATAAATTCTCTGAGTGACAGGAAACCAGTGTAGAGATTTTAGATCTGTAGTAATGTGGTTATATTCCTTAGTTTTTGTCAGAACCCTAGCAGAAGCATTCTGAATAAGGTGAAGTTGCACGCTTCTTGCTTGACTCTTAGTTATAAGAGAGAGGGATTGGAACTGGCACTCTATCTTTCTTGCTGTGGGCCAATTTTGACACATCCATTCATATATTTGTTCAGTTCAGTGACGTAGGCATTCTACAGGTCCATAATCACCTGGTGGTAGTGATACGTGTATTTGCGTGTCATCTGCATAATTATAGAAGGCTACATTATGATTTTGTATAATTTGGTCCAATGGAAGCATGCAGCGATTAAACAAGAGGGGTCCCAAAATGGATCCCTGAGGGACCCCACATGTTGCCGCCATCTGCTCTGACTTATAGTCACCAATATGAGAATAAAGTCAGAAGCAGAGCTGACATTGGCCGCTTGGATTAACAATTTAATCACAGGTCATTAAATCTACAATGTGTTTTGTCAGGTAAGTCAACCTGAACATCAAATGTACAGTGATGATGATGATGATGATGATGTCGACTGAAAGTACAATATTCCGTGACTCACATAGTTTATATAAACTATAAAAAGCACTGACTCATTTACATTTTAACGTGAAGGAAGCAGGGACCAGTTTCTTAACAGCTGCGAAACATATATGCCTTAAAATATAAAACTTTGGACTGAGTCAATAAACAGCAGGTCAGTTTTTTCCTCTGAACACTGAGAGGACAACAAGTTTAAAATGCAGCAGTGGCATGTGAACTGTTAAAATTTGTAATTCTGACTTTTTTCACTTTGATAGGCAACAATCCCACCCTTACACAAATCATCTCTCCCTGAGTGATATTTTACCGCTACTGTATGCACATATACACCTCACCTCTGAGCCAATCATCATGCATCACGCTACACCACAACATCCTGTTTCAACAGGAAATGCATAAAATAACGGAAGCAAGATGCTCTCAAAATACGTTACACTGCATTTAAGAGCAGCCTGGATGTTTCCTGACCTTGCGGTGAATTTTTACATATCTACAACAAACAACTGTACATTTTCTTAAACACAGTATTACTTTGCTGTTTTTACCTACCAAGAACATTTTGTGGTACTTCCTCACTGAAGTCTGTTAATGTCATTTCATCTCTGGTGGCTGTGCATAGGTATTTCCCCTGATCAGAAAGACCAAGACGGATGCTGACGGTCTCGCTGGTGTGTTTAAGCAAATGTCCATCTCTGTACCACTGATACTTCCAGCCAGAGGACACATCGACTTTGCATGTGAAGTTCACGGTTTCTCCAACGTACATAGGGTTAAAAGCAGGAGCCTTGGTCAGTGTTGGTTTTGGTGTGTTTTCTAGAACAGAGAGGCAGTTCACGTCATTTTACTGCTACACAAAACTGTACCACAAAACCTGAGAAGCGGTCATATACATCAAAATTTCACAACCAAAATTAAGAGGTATGTGCATGAAGCTAAATAGTAACATTAAAAGGTAATAACTGTTTGACATGGAAATATGCCGATTCACTCTGGAGAGTTGAGTAGATTGATACCACTTGTGTGGGTAGAGTAAATTAAATATGAAGCTTCCGCCAACAGCGAGTTAGCTTAGCTTAGCACACAGACTGGAAACAAGGGAGTGACAATGGATGTATTATAAAATAGAAACAGCTAGTCATGCTAGTAAAATATAACAAATCCATCAGTCTGGCAATCTCACAGTGATAATAAGACCCCATAAAATATCACTGTTCAGTGGTGGCTGTTTCCCCCTGTTTACAGTTTTGTGCTAAGCTAACTTTGCCTGGCTCCACACCTTCAAATCGGCCCACTCCACTGAGTTCAAGTTGACTGATTCATCTGGCATTGAGACATGAAACAGCAGTATATTGGTTAAAATAAAGAACAACAAATAAGCACCACAGTCAGGGAGATAAAAATGAGGGGAAGTTACAGCATCAAATTGCATCATACAAGTGGCGTTTGTTTTTTATCTCCAAGGTAACAGATATAAAAGCAAGACGATCAAAGTTCAAGGCTTAATGTTATGAGAAAGTGGTATGTCCCGATTGTGTGCATACTGCACGTAACAGTATGTACCTTTTTAAGGACAGATGTAGTACCTACTAAAAGTAAAAAGACAAAGTATATGACTTGGAACGCAAAAGGCCCAATAGCTGGTGCACCATCACAGAACAAAGGCATGTTTGATTCCTCTCTCTGAGGCATCCACGGCAGGCCGTGGGTCAGAATGTATTTTATGCAAAAAAAATAAAGATATGGGTGACAATTACATCTCTGCAATTATTGAATAGTCCTCGATAAAAGGCCATGAAAAAATGCTTTCCATATGAAAATGATCTGTTGTACTTCAGTCAGGCCGAAAGCACCCAAAGATGCTAAAAGTAGAGCCAAAGAGCACCTAAGTGGATACCATTCCTTCATTTCAAGCACCATCTGCTGTAACCCTACAGCATCATAGTTCCAGTTACATTGCGCATACATGTGACCCCATAGCTCCCATGGGGTCAAAAAGGGTAACCCAGCCCTCGTTGAATAGCCTTGGCTGTGGTGGGACTCAATCAGCCAATCACTGCTGCATGGAAGACTGACACTGTAGTCAGTGTGGAGTTAAAATGACATTAGAATCAGGTTGATATGCTGTTTGCTAGTGATTGGTTAGGGAAAATCAAACCCCTCTCCCCATGAAATATCAATGACAGACTGAAGATGGAAACACAGTGTAACAAGTTGACATTTCTGTCTGGTGTAAAGCAAAGGCTAACTTGGTATTGATGGTATCTTGTTATGAAAGTGTTATCAATCTGCAAAAAGATAGCTGAATTATTGTAACATTTGCGTAATAGTACACAGTGGCAAGAAAGCTCACCATAAACGGTGATGTGAGTTGCGTTGCTGGTTCCAGAACTGCGTTTTCTCTTAGCGACTTGAACACTGCAGGTGTAATCTCCTTGAAAAGCTTGAGTGATCCCAGTGATGTTGAGAGATGAGTCCAATTTGTCAATGTTTATGTCTTCCGGTAGCACTTTATTATTTTTGTACCAGGTGTACGTCCATTCATCGTTGATGTCGACTTCACAGCTTAAAGCCAGCGTCTCATTTTCAAACACCTCCAGCCAGGGACTCACCATCTTCACATATGGTTTAGGTTGGTCTGAAAATATACACCGTGAAGAAATCTTAAAAAAGTTGAACGAAATGTAAGATAAAAACAATATAAAGTGACTCGCTGCATCAGAGAAGTACAGAAGCCCATTTCCACCGCCAGCGGGATGAAAAAAAATCCTGTAAGTCATTATAATAGAAAACTTTGTCGAAATAATTTGAGAAAGTTCCTTTTTTTTTTTTTTTTTAAATATTAACTCATGCTGAGATACAAACTCAATTTTTCAAGAACATTTCCCATTTTAATGACTTACATGATCTGTTTTTGGTAGGAATGGACTTCGATACAAAAATAAGGAGACAGGAACACAGAAATGTGTAGTGTATTAATATTATTAGTTATTTAAACTTAAAATTTCACAGATGAAAATACTATAGATACAGGTCAGGGGTAGGCAACCTGCAGCTCTGGAGCCATGTGCTGCTCTCAAAAAAAAAATAAATAAATTATTCATTTATTTTTAAGATTTTAATTTTTGTATCATTGTTGTAGGCCTAAAAAAATCTTAGATTCTCCAATTGTAAAAATGTGTAGCCTATGCACTGAATAGGAAAAACAACCAAAAGGAGTTTTAACATTTCATCAAATAAATGTGCGTCATACCTCAAAGGCCTCGCACCCTTTTTTCTCTAAACCTCAAGATAAGACTAGCAGTGACCTCAACAGCAGTGGCTAGTCTTGAGTTCCCCTAGCTAGGCTAGCCATTGATTCATAATCCATAAAAATAAAAGTCTGAAAGGAGAATACAGAATTTAAAGGTGCGTGGAGAGATCGGTTTGCTTTCACCACCAATGCTGCAATGATAAAGCAGCAAATAACATAAATTGCCCACTGCAAAGGAGCCATCTTGTGGTAAAACATATTTTTGAAAGCTCATTTAGACCTATTTTTAATGTCGATAGGCTAATTTAGACCTAATAAGTCAACACATTCTCACTCCGACCTCGTAACATATTGATGTGTTGCTAGTGGACTTTCCATGTCCACATATGACGTGCAAGGTACCACTGGTGTGTTGGTTGTTGACGTTCTGGGACAACGTGTCAAGTTCTGCCTGTGACATGCATTGTCTTCTTTCAAAATACGCTTCTGCTTTCTCAGGAAATTTAAAGAGGCAACAGATAGCATCTTTTCCTAAATATATTATTATGAAAATAATGTGGGTTGCACAGGGTAGTGGCCACAGTAAAATCAGACTATCAGCGTTTACATAGGTTACTCACAGAGAATTTCCCAGTGCCGAGATTTCAAGAAAAAAATCTGCTTTACGGCAGGAAACGCGTCAGATATTGCGAAACTGGTCGGTCAGCCAATCAGGGACTAGAGCTGATCCTTATGAGGAGTTGGGCATGAGATAGTTGAGTCACGAGCACAATGGCAGACGGACAAAGTTTGGAGACAAGTGAAAAACGGCCCGGCAAAAGAAAACGAGTTCCTCTGTCTGAGGAGGCAAAGAAGAGCAAAAAGAAGAGTGACAAAAGAAGAGGAAAAACAAGAGTAAACCTCAGTCAGGCGTTCAAGAGATGGAGGGAGCTCCATGACCAAAGAGACTGCCGGGCTCCATAAGTAGGCATGCACGATAATATCAGCACGTCATCGATATCGGCCAATATCGGCTTTAAAATGAACTATCAGAATCGGCCAGCAGGCTTTTTCTTATTTGGCCATGAATGAATATTACATAAGGAAAAGAAAAGTACTGTATTTCATGTCTCCGTCTGCTGGTTCGTCAATCACGATAAGAATATGTATGTACAATATGAATGTAATTCCACTACAGAAGAGACTTGATGATCACTAAGATTAGGTGGGTAAAAAGTGGATATATCGGTACATTGGTATTGGCCAAATGAGTTGTTACATATGATATCGGCAAGTAGTGTCACTATAAGGCTCAAATATGTTTTGCTGCTCCAGGCAGATTTTTTTGAATTATTTTTGGTCAGAAATTGCTCTTTGGATAGTTCAGGTTGCTGACCCCTGATACAGATTAATGCATAAATGCTCATGCGTGTAAATATGAATGTATTCATACTGTAATGACACAGTTCACAAATAAACTTACTGGAGACCTGCAGAGTTTTTGTGTCACTCTCCTTTGTAAAGACTTTGCCTCTCTTGGCTTTGCAGTGGTATTGTCCACTGTCAGGATGATCTATAGACCCTATGGTATGAGCTGTACTATCAGCGGCCTGAATTTCACTTCCATTATGGTACCACAGATAATTCCATCCAGAGGACTCGGTGACCTTGCATGTGAAGGTGACAGACTCTCCGAGGAACAACTTTCCAGTGGTTTGATCTTGAGTCAAACTGGGCTTGGGCATGTTTGCTAGTCAGAAAAAAAAAAGATAATTTCAAATATTTTAAATGCCATGCTGTCTGGACATTCAGCACAAATGTAGGTGATGAAACATAACGAAACTCACCATGAACTTTGAGCCTGATTGGGATAGCAGTTTCAGTAACGCTGCTCTTTGTTTTGTGATGACCTTTACAAGAATAACTTCCAGATTGTGCATCTGATACTGCGGTGATTGTAAGCCTGGATCCCTCAATAGACACATTTGGATCTGAATCTTGTACTTGCTGTTCGTCTCTGTACCAGGTGAAGGTCCAGTCAGAGCTGCCATCGACATGACAACTGAACTCCACTTTCTCTGAGGGGAACACCTCCGACCATCCTGACAGCAGCTGCACAGATGGTTCAGGAGGCACTGGAAGTGTATGAAAAATATTAATGATTATAAAAGTATAAATAAAAAAACATTTTGCTGAAATACTCATGCACATTTAGGTCCATTAGCATGAGGAACCTGATTGTGAATATCCTTTTTTTGTAGCTAGTCTTGTCTTGAGTTTTGGTCTGAAAGGAAAACTCAGGTATTTTTTCTACTTGGTAACTTGTACTTTTCTTTGCACTGCATCACTTCTGTTCTTTTTGAATGCTTGATTTCAGGAAGTAACGTTGTATATGGGGTGCCTGCTCTACCCACTAAGCCACCGACACCCCAGCCTATGTGAGTTTTATTTTGTTTCTGTCGACTTCAAATAAAGTGTGTTTTACAATGATAAAATTGCTGTCAATTTAAATTGAGTCTGGTGGGTTGGGTGGCAGCAATTGCCAAGCTGTTTTGGCTAAAGACAGGGATCTTACTCTTTAACAAAAAGCTCTATCTCTGTAGGGATCCTTTCCATAATATCGTATATCGACACTTATAAAAACAATGGTTTGCAAAAACAAACCATTCAATTAAATACTCACTGACAGTGACTTATGTAGTAATGTGGTTACATTGCAGCTTGCCAGCTGCAGTGCTCTTGCTCAATATTGGACCAATTTTAAAATGTGTTGTTCCCATTAGTCACTTAGACACAAAATCGTGGGAAAATGGGGCCCAGGTAGAAAAATTTAAGTTGCTTTTTAAGTGCAGATAAGCATGAATCAAGTGAGGAACTGTAAACTATCTTATTAGAAAATACACAACATTACAAACTGCAGTTTATGTCAGGACACATGCTCACAAATAGAAGTGAAATAGAATAAATATTAAAATAATATATTATTTAAGCAGTTCAACAGTTCAGTTTCATTTATCAGATTTTAACAGACTCCTTCTGAAAGGCGTGAGGACAAAGTGCAGTGATGACATCACCTGAGTGGAAACTATTGTGGGCGGTAAAAATAAAGTAAGTGTGAGAACACTTTAACAACACCCATGGTGATGAAACAGGTAGCATCTGCTGAGTTGCAGTTAAGAGGCCGTATTGTCAAAGAGATATGATTAAGATTAAGATTAACTCTGCTCTCTCTGTGGTTAGATAATTGATGAAATATCATTTTATAAATACTGATTATGGGTGAATTTTCTTTGCACTGCATCACTTCTGTTCTTTTTGAATGCTTGATTTCAGGAAGTAACATTTTTATCCACATTAAACATGCAGGGTTGCACGATCATGCTTACTCCTCTTTTTAGATTTCTGTTCACAGCACAACTGACGTTAAAATCTCACCATAGACAGTTCCAATACTCATTGTCGTTGGAGTAGGATCAGTTGGAGCAGATTCTCTGGCCACAGTGGTGGCTGGTGGAAGACAGGAGAGGTTTGGAGAACAGAGTTTAGACAGCCTGTATGTGTGCTCTACCTACATCTCAGGTGGGGATTTAAACATAAACTTAGAGCTGCAAAAATTAACAGAAGAAATAAACAACAGATGATGAACTTTGATTGTCAGTTGATGTCAAACATTCAGTGGTACCAGCTCCTCAAATGTGAAGGTTAATACTGCTTTTCTTCATCTTATATAACGGCGGCTGAATATCTTTGGGTTTCGACAAACAATTTGAATACATCCCCTTGAATAGTTACATTTCATTCGTACTTTATAGACCAAATGATTGATCGATTGATTGAGGAAAACAATCTGCAAATTAATAAAAAATGAAAATAACTTAGTTACAGCCCTAAATGAACTGCGTGGTCCTGTAGGAAACCACCATACAGGTGGACACACATACCCAGTTAAATTAAACCCAATATAATTATAATAGAGCTGACATGTGGATTAAAATAGCTAAGAGACTGATAAAATTACAAGACCACCTGACCGCAGAATGCAGTCTAATACAACACAACTGCTGTCTAAGTCGAAACACCTCTGAGATACTCTCCAAAAAAATAACTTGTACATATTTTAGTAGCATCACACTGTGCAGTATTTTACAACAGTATATTATCAAGTGTTACTCAATCCACCACACGCACTACCAGATGACACAATAACAGGAACATGACACAGACAGAAGGGTTTAGAAAAACATAACCGTTTAAAAAACATAGAGCCACAGCTACAGAATACCGAAATACGAATTTGCGTTTGTAGGTGTGGAATTGAAGGAAGTGCCTGACTTGTGCCTGCAAAGTACTTCATGTTCCTCGTGTTAGCTTTCCTCATGATTTAACTTCCTAAACATGGTTGTTTTCTGCGTCAGTACAGGCAAGCAAAACATTTAATAACAGATATTTTAGTTCGCAATTATAACTGAACTTCATACATGAGGTAGAGTGAGTGTTTAGTGGGTCACAGGGTGTCTACAGGTTTCAGGTAATTAACTTAATGCTTTTTAAAACTTTTTCAGTTCATGTTTTCTTATTGGAGCATTGCAGGTTAAGTGTAAGGGCAACTATACTATAAGTTTTATTTAGGAATATGGTTTTCAGAGTGAGTTAGGTAATCTACATTTGCAAACAGGTTAAAAAGACAGGTTTAAGGATTTGTAACAGCAGTAATGAGGACTTTGACACAGAAGAACTAGACTCCGTTTGACAAAAAGAAAATAAAAGTTGGATAAATCAAATTAGATAAAACATTCGTGGCAAATAACACCACACATATTAAAATATAAGACTATTAAATGACTTTTAAGGCCTAATATTTATAAACTCTAAGACATTTTGAGACTTTTTAAGGACCTGCAGACACCCTGGGTCAACAAGGTAATGTGAAACGCTGTTAATGATTAAAAGAAGCACAAAAGTAGGAACTTCAAAACAATGCAACGTGCACAACTACATAATCGTAATTTGGTGAATGGTTAAACTTGTGGCTTACCATCTTCTTGATCCTGAGCTGCACAAACAGCGGTCAAATCTGTAAAAATAAGTGATGATGAATAATCAGTGAGGATCCCAATTCAAAGTACATGAAAATATTCTTTGTACACTTCACAAATAAATGAATGAAATTGCCTTAAAAACAAAACAAAAAACTTACATATGACACCGAGGACCTTGACAAGCCACATTTTCCATCGGGCTGCACATGAAGACGCTGTGCTGCGGGGTTGAGTCATATATGTGGTGTGTAGTGAGATTCCGTAAAGGAAATAGGCTGTGCACAACATGGGTGTGTGCAACAAATTAATTTCTAAACTCACCTCAGAGCAGCAGCTTTCCTGTCTCTGACATCTGCCTCTCTCTCTGTCATTTTTTGCTTGCAACAGGAAGTGTGTTGGTTAACCACACTCAGATGTTTCTGTTCTCTACAAGAATTTGAATTGCTGATATCTGCTGAAAAGTGACAGGGAGAAATTAGGGAATTGAAACAACCTAAAAAGTAACAAGACTTGGTTTAGTGTTGTTTACCAAACGTATACGTTTATTCTGTACTGTGTCTGAGAAAGACGTTAAGTCAGGATCATCTGAAATATTTACTGCACTCATCTGTTATGACTTAAAAGAATTTACTCATTTTAATTTGAGTCAATGAACTATTCTCTTTTATATTCAGCCAAGACAGAACTGAAAGCAAACAGAACTAAATCCATAACTCTTACTTTAACTACAAGTTGCTAATTTATCTTCGTGCAGTTGAAGCGTGTTTTTGTGGCCTGTGGGTGTGACGTGATTTAGAGGACATGTGCGGAAGCTGCATGGGGTTTTTTTTTTACCCTTCTCTGAATCCAGCCTATGAACCACAAACGTTAGAGCCACATCCTTTCGACCCCAGCTGAGAGCTGCTCTCTAGACATGCAAATACCAATTGATTCAAATCCCACTGAGACTGTTACATAAACTTTATTTGTACATTTTACTACATGTTGCCAGGTGAAGTGACAGGTGGTCTTTGGCGGGGGGCTGGGGGGGTTACTTTAGAAGTACTGCAGTTTTCAAGCCCTTTGTGGTTCAGTATGACTTCCTGTAGGGCTGAGATGTTGAGCATGAAATGGCAGTGTTGTGCCTCTCTGTTCCTCTTTCACTAGTTTTGTCTCTCTGCAGCCACCATAGGGTGTCAGTATAACACAGATAATCCAACCATCCAATCACGCCTCTGACCCTGGGCCCCTTGCACACTGTGTCTCTGACAAAACACATTAAAAAAGATTCATATAAACCCTCTTATCCTGTTGACATATTGCTATAGTATTAGTGGATAAATCAGTTGCCATGGAGGACAAAAAGTATAATAAATAAATAAATAAATTAATACAGGTTTAACTACGTTAATAATTACAGAAATAAAGGGGAAAAAAGCTGAAATAAATAAGTAAATGAATAATTGAATGCATAAATAAAAACAGAAATATAGACATATATGAATGTAAATGTACAAACGTAGAAATAAATTTCAGATGTTTAATTAGACTATATCCTGTTTACTTATCAACTTTTATTTATTCATGCATCTACTTATTTTAATACTATTTACTCAATTATTCTTTTATTTTTTCTTTTATCTATTTATTCATGCATTTATTTCCTTATTTATTCCTATAATTATTTCTATATTTATTTCTGTATACATGTTTATATATTCCTGTAGTTATTCATACATTCATTTCCTTATTTATTCCCATAATTATGTATACATTTGTTTCAGTATTTATCTATCTGTGGTATTTATTCATACATTTATTCATTCTTCCCCTGTACATTAGGGGAAAAAATACATTAAAAATTACAATGATTTCTGTATTTATACATGTATTTATACAGTATATTTGTTTATACATGTATTTATTTTAATGTTTTATTCCTAATTTATTATACATTTCTCTATTTCAGTACTTATCTATTTCTATATTTGTGTATAATTATTCATTTTTGTATTTTATACATGTATTTATTTCCATATTTATTTATACCTATCTTTATTCATACACTTACTTACTTCCGTTTTATGTGTACATTTATTTATTCATTGATGCTCAACTCCCATTTTACCCTCCATAAGTTGCTTCCTACCAAACAAAATATATGTACAATAAGCACCTCTTTGCAAATTATCCAACACATAGTAACACGTTAACGTTTGAGCACAAAATTTTAATAACAGTAAATAAACCTCATATGTGTCATTTTTCGGTCCAAGGAAAGAAATGCACACAACAAAATGTCATCAGTCCTAAAACTATGTGTCGCAATGTGTGAAATTTGAGTAGAGTTCCACATAATATGTAATAAAATACAATTTTTATTAAACATCCATACAGTCATTGCAATAGCATGTCCAAGGGTTTACTGTTTTATTGAGTAGTACACATAGATACTGTAACAAACAGCACATGGACACAGGCAGAAAAAAAGGAAATATAGCCTTACATACATGTCACCAACTAAAATAACATACAGCATTTAGCAAACTGTGATGGGTTGGGCAGTGTGGGTCTTCCCTGCATACTAGGGGGTGGAAACAGATAGGGTGATGGTGGTGTGTTACTCAGTCCCTTTCTTCGTTATGTACAAAGCGCTGCACAGACAGCCACGACTTTTTCTCTCACCTCCTCAAACACTCTGGACAAGATAAGAAAGACACACAGAGGATTGGAGGGAATTATATATACATTATTATAGACACACGTAATGACACACACACACACACACTCACACAAACTCACCGTAAAACATAAGACCTGGACTTCTGATGGTCCTTTAAAAGCACTGGAGGAAAGATAAGTAACAAAAGAAGAGAGTTAAATGAGGTTATGAGGTGTTAAAAGCACTTCACCCAGGAATGTTCAGGAGAGAGTGTGTGTGGATTTGCTTGAGGTTATGTGTGTGTGTGTGTGTGTGTGTGTGTGTGTGTGTGTGTGTGTGTGTGTGTGTGTGTGTGTGCGTGCGCGTGTAGACGGCAAGATCCACTACATATTTTCCATCAAGGATTATCTGGCTCGGTTTCTGCCCCCTTAGCCCATTCTCCCCTCTTCTCACAGCACTTCACTTTGCCTGTTGAGTCGTGGTAATGTGAGGAGTCTGGCTATGTGCCAAATCATCTGGAGGAACTTTTAGAAGCTGTGGAGTGGTGTGCTGACATCACCCCCAACACCCCCCAACCCAAAGACGCTCCCTGCCTAACCCCTCGTTTTCCCCTTGATTATGGCTGTGCAGCACGACACTCTGTGTACCGACTCAACAAGCGTGATCACGTCATCCATACGGCGCAGTTAACACCTGACATGGAAACGTGTCTTTGGTAATGTGATCACAAGTGGACAGCTGTAAATACAGGTGTGAATGCATCCAAACACACTGTGGATGCATTAAGATGTGATCACTCAAGCCACACTGGCAGGCATGTGACTCCATTTGCAGTATAGTGTGAACACACATGTGTCCCTGACCGTGCTGAAGGTCAGCTTTGTAGTGAGCATGTAGCGCAATAACTGCATCCAGATTATTGGCTAATGTCAAACAACTAAGATGAAGAACTGAGGCCTTGTGTTCAAGGTTGAGTAGCAAAATGACACCACAATCTTTCTCTGACTGTACACCTGATCCCAAAATGTTAAAGGAACAGTTCACCCCAAAATCAAAAATACATATTTTTTCTCTTACCTGTAGCGCTGTTTATTAGACTAGATCGTTTTGGTGTGAGTTGCAGAGTGTTGGGGGTATCAGCTGTAGAGATGTCTGGCCTCTCTCAAATATAATGGAAGTACATGGCACTCCGCTTGTGGTGCTCAAAGCAACACAAAAATATATTTGAAAAACTCAGCAGTGATGTCTCTTTCCAGGAATCATGACCCGGTTACTCAAGATAATCCACAGAGGAGTTTCACATAGGAACTATTTTCTTCCTACCGAATTACACCTGCCAACAGCATCACCGTGCAGAAAAGCATGCATCTCCTGCTAGCTCATATAGCACCACTGAGCTAGCCAACATTACAGCTCAGCCGAGGAGGATGCCGTTAATCTTTATATCTCGCTCTGTCACAAGCACGAGCCTCTCGTTCATGAGTAGATGCACGCTTCCTTCTGCATGGCAATAGTGATAAGAGTGCTGACCCATTTTTAAGTGTTCACATCTCAAATAGAGACAAATGTATTTTAAGCAGAGAGGCACAGAAAGGGTGACTGTGTCAGAAAGCACTGAGAGACAAACACACTTCGTTTTGGCTTTTTTTTCCATAGGATTTGTTCACAAAATAAAGAAAATGATTATTGCCGGCCTTATCCTTTAAAAATGTTACTATCTTATTTCTGAAATGTCCATGTAAACAGCAATGGTGCCTTCGCCTTTTCTCAACTTCTTGATTTAAAAATAATCCAGTTGCAATTGTAAAAATAATTCCTGGAGAAACAGGATCACTTTGTTATATATGCTGATTAGACAAAACACTAAAACCACTGGCGGCTGAAGTGAACAACATTGATCTTCTTATTACAATACAATGTAATCTTTGGTCCTGGTAATCGTGTGGACGCCACTTGACACGCTCCACCAAAACAGCGTTGCAGACCTAAGTACACCACCTCATGGCAATGAAACTCCCCGATGGCATTGCCAGCAGGACAATGCTCCATGCCACACAAAAAAATGGCCTGAGGAACGTGACAAAGCGATCAGGGCATCGACTTTCCCTACAAATTCCTAGACCCAATCTGATCAAGCATCCATTTGGATGTGCTGGTACCGAGAGGTACCCCCGATCCATGCTGGAGCCTCCTTTTGATCAGACTTGGCTCTGGCCTGTTGAGGCATGGACACAGGACCTCTGGGTTGTGTCCTGTGGTGTCTGGTAGCATGGCATTGCATTCTGGCATTGAGTCCTGTGGGTTGTGAGATGGGGTACCACCACATCCCACAGATGCTCAGTCAGATTGGTGTCTGGGGAAGTTGGAGGCCAGATCAGTGCCTTGAGCTCTTTGTCACGTTCCTCGGGCAAGTCCTAAACAGTGTGGCAGTGTGGCATGGCGCATTGTCGTGCTGGGGGGGGGGGGGACGACTGCCATCAGGAGTGCAGTTGCCATGAGGGTATGTGTTTGGTCCACAACAGTATTTGGCTGGGTGGAGTGTCTCGAGTTGAATCCGCATGAATGCCAGGACCAAAAATTCCAAGCAAGACTTTTTTTTTTACATGTTCATGAAAAGTGACCTTAATTTAATTAATGTGTATTTCAATGCTGTGTAGGCCAACACAGGTTTTAGTCTACACCAGTTAATATTAAGGAGTCAGTCAGTGAGCAGAGAGGAGAAATGACAGGAGGAAATATATGATGAGAAGAGGAAATATATGAGATACCTACACATTAAATAATGTAAGCGACTCCTTGCAGACATGTTTCGAATATACAGCAGGCATGTAAAGGGATAATGTTTCACAGTGCTGTAAAAAGAAACAGTGGCATGTCCTTTACAGTAAGATAAAACCATTATCCTTCTCTCTTTTACATCCTTCAACTATCCTGTGCATTCATTTACCCATGTTTAGTCCTCTGTCTCATTCTTCCTGGCTCAAATGTCTTTGTTTCAACTCTTTGTCTCTTCTTTTTGTCTGCGTCCATCTCCCCCGCCTCTCTCACCGCTTCATGCTTTTTTAAAACTCTCTAATGAGACTTCTCTTGTCAGCAGTTAAAATGACACTGTGAGCAAAGCCTCCTGGCACTCCATGAAAGTCTACACCACTCGAGCATTTAAAAAAGCTTAAATCCGAGTGCCAATACCGAAACCAGAATGTGGCTGCCTAATAGTGGGGGTATAAATAGAAATGTTAACGCTGTAAAAACAGCAAATTTGGTATTTCTATTTGATCGACATTAATCTTTGCCACATTACCACATCCAAAAGTGGGGCTTGCAACATACAGTACGAGATGTACAGAAGGTGGAGCGGGCCGAACACACATGAAGAGGAACCAAGAGGGCAAGAGGGGAAGGACAAATGAGTTGTTATAGGTTTTAATTTGATGCTATGAGTTTAAGAACACCGCAATTCATGGCTGGTCAGCAGGCACGTGAGGATCATCAGTCGGCCAAAGTGAATCTCAAACATCTGTGTCAGTATCTCATTCACGTGTGGAAGCAGTAATGAGCAGTGTTAGTCGTAACGAAGGATTAAAGGATATTTCATCTATGAGGAGATGAAGAAGGATATATAGCAATGAAATGTGCACCCACTGGTAACAACACTGGACCACCGAACAATCTCAGTCTCTCTTGCACAGGAATACATGCTTGTCTGTGTTCCTTACCTCTGGAGGTTTGGGTCTTGGTTTATTTGCCCTTCCCAGACTCTGGAATAACAATCTCTGTTGAAAGAGGAATATACAGTTTATTTATTTTTTTAATGGATTTACATTCTGGTATAATATTACAGTAATAAGCTGGAGATGTGGAAGCTGGAATCATCAACTGCGCCAAATGACAGGTTCTCCAAATCAAATCTTTTAGATTCATATTTAGCAAAAGTGCTATTGATGTTCTCATCTAACTCTTAGAAAGTAAATCTGTTTCTTTTCTATAATGTACAACATTGAGAAGGTGATTTGTAACCTCAGCAGACTTGGGTTGTACTTATTAAAAACTTTATCCCCCATTCGTCTGTAAATACGTACGTTTGACTTCCAGCTTGCAGGAGACAGCGGCTTCTCCCTGGGCGTTCTTGGCTCTGCAGGTGTACACTCCACCATCAAAGCTGCAGGGCTTACGGATCTCGAGGGAGCAAATGCCCTGGTTAGAGAGCTGACGAAACTTGGGGTCATCACCGATGATCATCTGATTCTTCAACCACTCGATCTTAGGCTGAGAGGACAAAGGGAGACATCTAAAATTTAGCCATTTGCCAATCTACAGTACATCTCAAAGATACCTTTCGTTTTGTTGTAGTGACAAGCCTAAATCCAAACATTTCCTCTTGGTTCATGGTGATGTTCTACAACTATTACGTCAACTGTGCTGATTTTTTAAACAGCAGCAGTGATCAAATGTGAACTTTGAGATTTTTGCCCAATCCGATTTCTTATTTTTACCCCTACACCTCCCTTTGGCCCACCTTTGCCCAATAAAACAGAGTTCAAAGTGGTAGTGGTGGACAACTCCTAAAGACCCTGACCCTGGTTGACGATGGAGTTTACGTAAACAGACGCAACAATGGCAATAATGGCAATTTAATAACCTAAGTTTCACGCTATCAATCGTTCAAACAAGTCATTACATGACTTCAAATCTCCCCGTTATTCACCTTCAGAGGGGGAATACAACATGGAAATAATGTCAAAATGCGAGATAATCATGCACAAATCAGCAATAATTTTGTATTGTTACCTAGCTAGCCAGTCACCTACTGAGACATTAGCATGCAGCTAGTGATTTTTTATGCTTTATAAAGAAAAGAACCAACATACAATGAAATGTTCTTAAACTAAGATGACACAATGGTAAGTGGATTTTTTTAATCTTTATGAACGAAGAAAATACAGTTGTAGTTTTCTTCTGCTGCTTTCACAGCCATGTTGCCGATGATTTCTCCTAACACTCGGTTTGGAGTGTGCCGCTGAAAAACCTCTATTTGGAGAGCCATGTAACCCTTCACACTACCATTAGACTTAAAGGGATACGCCAACATTTTTTTGTTTGTGTGTCTTGCCTCACTCCCGAGTCCATGACAAGCAGATAGATACCATTCTTTCGGCTATACATGCAGTAAAAAGGGAGAGCCGGGCAGAGCTCGCCCACCGCTAATTAGCTTAGCTCAAATGCTTGGAGTCAATGGGTAGTGTTAGCCTGCCTCTGCCTACAGTCATCAGACAAGCTTTTTAAGCTAATTAGCGGTGGGCGAGCTCTGCCTGGCTCTCCCTTTTTACTGCACGTATAGCCAAAAGAATGGTATCCACCTGCTTGTCATGGACTCGGGAGTGAGGCAAGACACGCAAACAAAAAAATGTTGGCGTATCCTTTTAAACACGTGAACTGAGGGGTGAGGGCAAAGTGGTAGGGTTGTATTGGGACTGAGATTAAGGGTCACTTTCCAGTGCATCAGTGTATCAGACAAAGGAAAGAAATTATTACATGGCATAATGACAATTTCATGAGGTATATTGTTCAAGTATAAATTTTAGCAATTAACAAAACTCTTCTGGAATTTCAGCAAAAGTTGATTCTCTTAATTTAACCAGTGTTTACTTCTCTCTATCCAAGCTGCAGTCTCTAAAGTTCAATTAATCAATTGATTGTTTGATCTATAAAATGTCAGAAAATGGTCAATCGGTGTTTCCAAAGCCGAAGGTGATGTCTTCAAATATCTTGTTTCATCCACGACCCATGGATATTTAGTGAACTGTCATAGAGGAGTAAACAAACCAGAAAAAAAATGTACATTTAGGAGGCTGGAATCAGAGATTTTTACTTCTGTTTTTCCTTAAAAAATTACTCCGGTTACAGATTGATTATCAAATTAGCTGGCGATTAATTTAACAGTCACAACTAATCAGTTAATTAATAAATCATTGCCACACTAATTTTCAGTCTTTTCTGTATCGCATTTGATATCCAAATTCATCAGTGCACTTCTTTTCCCATGTTGAACCCGTTGATAAAAATTCCAACATTACACGTTCATTACAGGACCCCTGTCGAACACAGCCGCTTTTCTGTTTTCACTGAGTCAAAGAGTATTACATGCATTTTAAGACAAACTGAACATTTGAGTAGACTGCACTGTCAGTCTGTCGTCAGCTCGTCTTCCAGCAATCTCAGACACTCAGTACTGAATGTGACAGTTGGGTAGAATGGAAGTAACTTAAGTCTGCTCAGGTATGTGCTGCTCTGCGCTTCAGTGCCACAGATTTCCTCATGGTCCAGCTTCATGCAAGGTGACTCTGGTTATTAGATTTCAGATCAGCTGATGCATGTCAGAGAGGTTTGTTTCAGCCATTCCTCACCCAAGTGTGAAACATATTTAGTTCTGCTTTGCTGCTTACGACAGGCTTTCAAAATAGATGTTTCTTCTATTTTAGGAAGTTGGGGAACTGACGTATACGTTTAGATGAAAAAGATCAAACATGTTGCAGGTATGTAGATGATTATCTGATGAGTTAATAACTGTAAACTGATTCTGAAGATTCAAGGATGAATTTAACTGACTTCCGTAAAATTATTTTACAAGTTTGATATGCAAGTACCAGAATGTGGAGGGGCACGGTACAAACACTGTAAAGTGCAAACTAAAGTCATCCGATGAGTCTTCTTCACCCCCACTGCCCTCACTGATGGACGAGGTGGAAGATGATGTAAATGAGGCACACGTTTTCATCCTGAGCTGTAAACCAAGTCCTGTATATTTGAGCCTTTGGCAGCGGGGCGATGCTGTTGCTGAGGTTTATGATGTTGTTGCAAACCAACACCTCTAATAAATGGTAATGCAGCTAGTGCTGTTCATCTCGTTAGACCTGCAGGTTGTGTATGAGTGGAGCAGTTGGGTGTATCACTCCAAAATATATCATCAGATGAAATCCTAGTTTGATCAGTGCATCAAAAAAAAAAAAAAGATTTTGATTTTTAATGCATTTTTAGCTCAGCTGGCGGCACTTCTCTTTGGTTGGTAATGTAGGTCAGTTGCTCTGTCCAGCACTTTGGTCTGTACTAAAATCTCTCAACAACTATTGGTACACTCTTCTGAGAATTGCCACCTTAACATGGTGGAGGGATTTGTGTGTCACTGTGAACCTGAGAGCTGTTTTGTCTTGGGGCTGATAGTCCCTGGTAAGGTCTCCCAAGGCAAAGTGGTCCCAGGGTCGGGGCCAGACTTAGAGTAATTCTAGAAGACCTTCATGAAATGGCATATTCACACTTTGAGGACCTCACCCAGTATGGGGATACCGGGGCCCCACCCGGAGCCAGACCTGGGGGGAAGCTCACCCACAAGCATCTGGTGTCCAGGCCTTGGGCCATGGGGCCTGTTCAGGCTCAGCCTGAATAGATAACATGGAGCTGTTGCCCTGTAGGTCTACCACCGACAGGGACAGAATTCAGGGCTCTGTGCTTTCTGTGCCTGGCGGCAGGCTGGGACAGGGCTCCAGGCATGCTGATCCCTGGCATTGCAGACTGGTTTTGGACTACTGGTACAAATATTCATGGTGCCCAGGGGATGAATCTCTAATAGAAATACCACTAACACAAAAATAGAGTCCTTGTCTTGTTTAATTGACAGACAGATAAAAGACAATGTAAAATCATCTATGTACCGCTCCTGCTCTTATTATCTTATCTTCCTTTCCCTCTCTCCTGTCCCATCATATTTCTGTCTATGGACATCCATGTGTGGAAGTAACAGGGACAGTCAGTCCCACTGATAGTGATAGCAGTGCTGCAGGCTGGTCAGGTGGCAAAAATAGTACCTTCTGTGATACAGCAGCATCTCCACTTAGCCACAACAGGCTAAACTTCTTATCATTTTCTCTTATTTGTCTTCCCTGCTTATCTATCCTCCACATTCCCTCTAACAGCTACCCATGTAGCCTCCGCCTCGAGATGTGACAGCTCTTTATCAGACACAGCAGGACAATGTATCATCACACTACATGCCTTTCTGCTGGACCTCCCTCAGCAGTCCCCAGTAGGCTCTGGACTCTGAGCCACAGCCCATTAACCAACACATCCTGTCACACAAGTGTGAAATAATGTACGAGTGGGAGAAAGAGACAGTGTTTGAGAGCGATAAATGAAACTGAATTTGTATTTATGCAATTCAATTGTTTGCAATTGCATGTAATTATGTGGCTTATCATTGTGATGGTTGAAGAACTACAGCCAGGTGTGAATGGTAACACTGAGGAGTTAACAGCAGTTTGACATGTATGCAGGGTTTCTGTTTGGAGAAATTGGTGCAAGTACTCCATGTGTCCTGGAAGATTTCAATTCAAAGTTTCTGTTGTCAAGTTTGAACAGGTCTATACTACATCAACAGCATGGTCACCCTGTACATCCTGCCAAACCGTGTTCAAACTTACAAAGTCTATATGGGAACAAAAGAACGAATAGTTAGATATTCTTAACAAACAGCCCAAATTAAGGTCACATAATTATGAGGAGGCACCGTATAGATAACTTCTCATTTCAGCTTCACGAATTAGCTTTTTTCTCGCCCATTACCGTGCTTCTAAAGCGAGCGACAGGAATAAATATTAATCGGGCAACCAACAGAAGTTCAGCTCAAAATGGCACACCGGAGACCAGTCATTACCGCATAACTGAAACCCTGTATGTAGGGGGTCAAACTTGGGTTAAGTACACATTAAGTATGTCGCTCTACTGTGTGAAAGAGGTATTGAATGTCTCTCTTTTCCTTACAGATGATTAGTGGATGTGTTTTCACACAGCTGCTACAACTCAGTTGCCTGCTGGTCCATGGGGACAGGCACTTTTGACTTATTTACATATAGCGGTGTTCTACTCCACTCGGACGCCTGGGATGAGCCGGGTTTCATTATATGAACCATAAACATACTGCACTGACAGCTCTGGGAATTGTTCACACATAAAAAAAATCTCACACCGAGCTGTGCTGACCTTCTCAGCTATCCCTGAAACATGAATATCTACTAGTACTTCTTATTTTCAGTCCTTGTGTTGGCTTGTGCTGCCAAATTCAGGCTCAGTCATCAGTTCCTGTTTGTTTTCTCACTGAACTACAGAGGCATGTGCAGACTGTTGAACCGGCTGTCCTTGCTGAGGAGTCAAGGACAGCCAGGACACATAATCAACTGCATTTCCACTATGGCCTGTCACCTAAGCCGTCTGCGTCAGCCAGACAACTGTAAAGATATGTTTAACCAGAGCAGCAGCCGCAAAGAACAGTGAGAGACATATTGAAACTTTACAGAGACATACCAGTGCAAGCCCTGCTCCGCTTCTACAGTGGATCTTTATAGCAGTGACATTAATACCCCATTTGAAGCACCATAACACACGCTCAAATGATTTATTGAAGTTCCCCAGTAAGACCAAGACTGTTAAAATATAGAACAACAAATGTTGTGTCAGGAAAACAGAGTTCAACTTTCTTCAGTGTCAAAAATATCACAAACATAAACAAGGACCCTCTACTAGATGTTTCCCTAGCCTGTCCTCGCTTTGTTAAGCAAGCGTGTTGTTAAAATGCTGACTGCTGGCAGGAGCTATGAGGCAGTATAGGAGCGCTATTGTGAACCTGAACACGATACATTGATAAGACACCCTATAGGTGGTGGAAACATGAGCACAAACTGCACGTTAACCTGAAAAGGGCAAAGTTGGGATCCTGGGCATGACATGAAACTATATCATGATCCAAACTGCAGTGTATGTGTGTAAATGTGTGTGTGTGAGTGTCTGTCTGACCTTGGGGCTTCCGCGGACAGAACACAGCAGCTTGGTGGTGTATCCCACAGTGGCAGCGCGGTCACTGAGGGGTGTGGTGAACTTGGGGGCCTCGCTGAAGTTGTGTTCTGGGTACTCAGGGGGCTTGTAGACAATACCTGCGAACACATGGTACAACGTTAAGATCTCAATGTTGATTTACATGGTAAATAAAATTACTGTAACTGACTACATATAAGAGATAGAAAATCAGTGGCGGCACATCAAACACAACCATCATGTGCTGTCATGTTATATTTTTCAGGCTACTGGCACAGACCCAGACCACTCTTTCCAGGGTGTTTTTGTGTGAAGTGTGACGTGCGTGTGTGCAGGGCTCCAGACTGTGACCATGGTGACACATTCCTCACACCAATCAGTCCTTCGATGCTGCTCTTTAAGTATCACTGTGTGTCCTGTCATTCTGTTTATCAGAGGTAGGATTGCACAACCCACCACCTTATTACCACCTTGTCCCTCAGAATGATACAGGAGATTCAATCAGGCAGTTTCATTTTCCATCTGTCTACTTTACTCTAACAGCATTTAGACCCCGGGCAGTTCAACCCATCTCCTCACTTCATGGGGCTCTGATTAACGAGGACGCATCATGTTGATGGGTCCTTCAAATCACGTGCTGGTAATTATTTCCAAACAGCCACACTAGAAGGCAGTATGAGAAGGTGGCCTATAAAAGGTGCAATAATGATTTGAAACCTGCAATGATGGCAAATATTTACAGACCGTCTCTCAAAAAGGATTTATAGCGTTACAATTGATTGTTCCCATAAAAAGTAACAGAAATAGCTGCTTACTTTCTCACTGTTTAATCACAACACGAAGAGGGGGTGAATGTCAAATCGTTGGTTTTGGAAAGTTACTGAAATGGTCAGACAGAGCTACTACTACATCACCAAATCACATCCTCTGCAGGGAAGGAGGTACAGGTAAACACTGTGCAAACACTAGGGGTGTAACAATCCATCAATCTGGATCAATATATTGATTCAATGATTAACGATCAAATATCATCAATGCAAAGTGAAAATCTTATCACCATCTTTATGATACACATTTATTTTGAAATTCCAATGGCACCAAGTGCACCTCCTTCCCAAGTTCACCTCCTTCCCAAGTGCACCTCCTTCGTTAACATTTAAACAATGCTAGCGGCCGCTGAACTGAATCTCATCGAAGCTGAAATGTGGAAGACTTTGTGATATCAGAGAATAACACACACACACACACACACACACACACACACACACACACAGGAAGGGCAACATTTGCTCTGCCAGTTGTCTTGATGATGTCAGGGCCTCTTAAAAGATATTTCAGCAGTAGCCGAGCACTCGCCAAGAGAGCAACCCACTTTTGATTAAAGCAGTGCCAAGGCCATTTCCACTCCTTAAGTCTTCACTTTAAAACACACCCAAACACACACTCAAGACTCTCACACACTTACAGCAGCTCATTAATCTATAAGTACCCACTTGTGCTGCAGCCCTGCCTCTGCACTGTTCATCATATCAACAAACTGACCTTAGAGGAATAAAGAGATGAATCAAGAAGGTCACCTGTCTTCTGGATGTGGGCCACCCCCTTGGTGACGGCCGCTTTCTCACTGATGCCCACCTTGTTTTCAGCGAACACTCTGAAGGAGTACGAGTTGCCCATGATGAGGTCTGTGACGGTGGCAGTGAGCCTGTGGTAGTGCTCCAGCACAGAGAACCATACCTGCAGGTGGAGAAACAGACAGATAGATAACTATACTATGACGTGACCTTATGGATTGGTTTTTACCAGTGAGCTACCAACCGACCCTTCATTAGCCTGATATCTTCAGGTTTGCAGTTAGATCCACTTTACAGCCACTGTGACCTAACGTTACCCAATCCATTCTGCTGATCCGTTCACTGCCTCTTGTACCCTACTGCTTTTTCTTTAACTCACTTCTTCTCTCTTTCTGTCTGTCATCTGACATCTGCTGAGGAGTCCCTATCCCCTCATGAGTTTATGAAAATTAGGATTCCTGTTTTAGCCTAATTGTCTCCTCTCACTGCTCCACCATGTACAAAAGAAAGACAGAGAGAGCGTGATACAATATATATATCCTTGCCTACGAATGTAGCCTGGGCTGTATTAGGCCTTGTTCAGACTGCCAGCCAAAATCCGATTTTTAGCCAATCTAGATTGGAACCAGATGGCTCTTATGAAGTCTGAACAGTCATGAAATCTGATTTTTGCAAACCAGATTGAAACGAACTTTGGGAGGTAGTTTCAAATCGCATTTGGACAGATGCATCTGAGTCTGAACAGCTCCTTATATGACTTCACACAATACATGCTAGATGACGCCTCCGCTCTGACGTTGTTGCTACAGCAACCTGTCAGATTGGTCATAATGTGGCCCAGTCTGAACAGAGCCAAATCTGATTTGGACACTTGCTAAAAACAGTGTGGACAGTCAGCAGTCAAAAATCGGATTTGAGAAGGAATCAGATTCGCCTGCAGTCTGAACGCAGCCTTATAGTGCTCCCTAGCAGCACTACCGTCGAATAATCTCTGCCAGATCCCTCTCAGGGCCATGAGTCACAACTTTAAAATTATTATATTAATTATATATATTATTATATATATTATATATTATATTATTACCTATTAGCAATTTGATAGACTGTTAAGTAAACCCCAGGGAAAAGAGAAGCAGCAATTTAAAGCCTAGTTCACACGTACATGGGTATTTTCGGAAACAGGGCTTTTCCTCCTTTGCTGAAATGAGCTTTCACATTAGCTTGACTCAGCTTACACACTAGCAACACTCATGGGGGTGCTGGATTATGTAGCAGTGACCTCTGTAGTGCACTCCAACACCTCTGTTCCTCAATTTAGGGTGTAAATATGTAACACTCCTGATAGCAAGGTCAGAATCAACATCATTTTGATGACAGCAGTCACTGCATGAATTGTCACTTTGTGATGCCTCACAAAAAGGAAGTTATGTCTCACACGCGTTGCAAGCTGAAACTCAGTGTTTCCTGTCTGCATGTCAGCACTGAAAACAGAGTATCTGAACATCCTTACCCTAGGAGTTTCACAAAACGTTTGTTTTCACTGACCTAAAACACAGTTTGTGTCTATGTTAAAATCAAGTTCAATGCAGATCAACATCCAAGCCTAATCTCACAGTATGTATATGTAAGTGAAATCGTTCCCAGTATTGTGACCAGTTCAGGTAAATTTTCTACACTTTAAGTAGAAATAGACCAGTGTTTTTGCTTTACCTTATCATTATGTAGTAAATGTTAATGCACAATGTAATGCTTAAAGACACCATTGCAATTTTGACTGCTTCCTTATAATTCTGAGTATGCTCTACAGCTCAAAGGAAGCGCGTCAACTAATGTGCACCCAAAACAGGAAGAGGACAGCGCTTTTATTTTTCCTGGTCACTGTCCCCAGTTACCAAATAGTATCAGTAGGCCCGTTTCCACTGAAGAAGTTCCTGGTACTATTTGGGGGACAGGAACTACTACAGGAACGTCCTCTCATTCGGCCCTCTCAACCGCCGTGTCTCCACTGAGAGAGCGAAGTACGAGGAAGGTTCCTGTAAAGTTACAGGCTCTAGATGTGACGTAATCGTTGCTCGACCATTTTGACCGGGGCGACGTAGGTTAGATAGCGGTGTCTGTAATAATTCACTAAATGGCCCGTGAAAAAAATATGTCTTAGTTACAACATGATTGAGCTAACTGGAGTAGTTTCATGTCGTATCCGACAACGAGAGGCTTTTAACAGATGACGTCCTGATGTTAGCTTGCTGCTGCTGTTTGCCATCCCTGTCAGCTGATGCTTTCTAGACATCGTGATTTCCCAAAACTGAATAAATACCACACATATCAACACAAAACTGCTTTGCTAGCTCAATCATGTTTTAACTAAGATATCCGCTGGAAATAATATTTTTTTCACGGGCCATTTAGTGAGTTTTTTTTACATGGCGGCGAAAGCTATATGAACATGCTAACCCTCGTCTGCTGAGTTTTAATAATGCCAGCTATTTTGTTGCTTTCTGTTGTCGTCACATCCCGTCTTTAGTATATCCAATCAGCACCAAGTAAACCCCAAGCCCCAGCCAGGAGTCTTTCGGGGCCGTTCTAAGTACCTACCCCGAAGCAGGGACTTCTTTAGCCCCTGTAAAAGTTCCGGAACTCTGTCCTTCGGGGGTGGTTCCTGCGGTGGAGACACGCACCAACGACCCCGGCCCCGTAAATCTACCCCGAAGTTCCTGCGGTGGAAACGGGCCTAGTGTAAGATCTTTGCAGTTTCTATCCCCAGTAGCAGAACTGCTGCTAGCTGCTTTTTAAATCTCCCAGTGGTTGAGTCAGCACTGTCACTACCTCCGCTGCTGACTTCAAGGTGAGATCACTCTGCCCCCCATTCTGCATATCTTTTCTATGGAACGGCGAGGCGGAATAAAGGCGCAAAATTCCCACATAATAGGCAACAGGCCTGATCAAGTATGACACATCTGTCTAGTGTTGAGGTCGCACCATCAGCATTACCCGGAAAATCAGACACTGATAAATTATTATAAATCAAAATCTACATCAAAGGCATCTATGGCAGGATTCCCACTGACTCTTGCGCTGAGTATGAATCTGGTTTATGTCTGCAACTTCACACAGTCTGACAATATGATCGTCCATACCCCGGTCTTCTTGTCGGCCTTCTGGATGGTGTATCCAGTGATCTCCGTGTTGCCATTATCCTTGGGAGGGGTCCATTCCAGAGCGGCGTTGAAGCCCCAGGAGTCAACCAGCTTCATACTGGTAGGACAGCCGGGCCGCTCTGAGGAGAGACATTACTGTAAGTATTTATAAAATCATAACTGGTGCGTTCCTCAAAGCATGAATGGCGTCTGCTCCCAGGATCAAAAGTTAACCATGTACTTGTATGTTAATGCCTCCATCATGAGGCCCCACACTTTAACAGCAGCAGCTGACAGCAGGGTCAGACATATACATTATTGTTAGAGGTGTGATGTATGTTGGCTAGTGCTTTGAATGTCTACTGGAGCAAGTCACGAAGTCTCAGAACCAACAAGTCAACAAGTCAGCTGCACAACCGGCTGAGCAGACTCAACAGGAAGGCCAGAAATAAGTCCCTATTCACACCTCTCACACACACACGTACATGTGCGTCCATGTGTGTTGTGTTGTGTGTGTGTGTGTGTGTGTGTGTGTGTGTGTGTATGTGTGTAAATGTAAGCATGTGCGACTCACCCACAATCTGGAGGGTGATGTTGGCTTTGTCTTCAAAGCTGTCTACTTTAACCGTCATCTCGTAAACACCAGAGTCCTCCCTCTCGGCGGTGCGTATAAACAGGATGCTGTCCTTGTCACTGTTCCTGATGTTGACCCTCTTTGTATCCAACGGCTGGCCATCCTTAAGCCAGGACACCTCAGGTTTTGGCTTTCCCTAAGGAGTTGGAAAAAGAGAGATAAGACGACGAGAAGATTCAAGTGTGATGTCATGTTATTCACAGACTATACAGAAGGTGTGTGTGCGTGCTGGCTTACAAGAAAGGGGATGACCACGTTGATCTGCTCTCCAACCTGCTTGACATAGCGGGATCTGAGAGCACGGGGCAAGCGGATCCTGGGACGGTCTGAAAAACAAGACAAAAGTCAGACATGTCCATCTTCTGTCTCACCCATCATCGAGGGATGGGCATTAATGTCATTGGTATCAATAAAATCTTACTGATTCTGCTTATCAATCTGATTCTTTATCAGTTCCCTTTTTGATTCTTGATCAATTTTCGTTGGGGAAAAGGAGTCCTTAACAGCATTATTATATATTATTATACCATGGTATATTCACCCTCTGGGAAGCAGTGACACTGCTCAGCGACACTTTAATGCTGGTGTTTCCACTCTGCATGAGTCCCCAAGTACCTGATTTGGATGTCAGTATCTGTTCAACGTACAGTTAAAGGAGAAGTCCGGTATTTTGCACCTTGAGCCCCATTTCTGACATGTTTATGATGAAATAGAGTGGTTAAGACCAAAATTTTGGCGATTGCTCCTTTTCAAAGAATTTGGCTTTCCCCTGCCTGGCTTAACAGTGCTTTCGCTATTCATCTCAATTGTGGAACTATTTTTTCAGCTGCTGGAACCTTCAGCTTGATCGCTTGTTTGACCCTGAAAGGCTATAAACTCCAGCCCACTTGATGGCGATAATGCTCCTTTACGTGGGTGTCGCCAACAGGGAGGAAACCATTGCAATGTAATGGGACATAGAAAAGAAGCAGAAGAAGAAGGTTAGCGTCATGTTCAAAGGCATCGTACTGCAAAGGTTGTTTACAAGCGAGTAATAATGGGCAAGTTTTGTGCTGTCAGCGACTGCGGGAGAATTCCTCTGAAGAAGAATTGTCATCGACTTCCCTTCCTCCAGCAGCGCACACAGCACAGTCAAGCCGGCACTTTTGCTGAGGTAAAAGACTACAGTGACTACAACCTTGTCGTAAACAACCACCGTTCCATTTCCGGTGGCAGATTACTACTAACGGACAATGAGGCTTCCTATAGTAAATCAATGGATTAGACAAAATGTCAAATAAATCATCATGGAAACCACAGTTCGTTACTAATGGTTGCTAACGGGTTTAACTACAGACTCCAGCTGTTCTGGTCTTGGTATGAGTTTGCTGGGTCTTTTAAATGGCTCAGTGACAGATGTTAGCCAGTGCTGCTAGCTTGTGTTAACTGGGCAAATGTTGAACTACCCAGGAGGAAAGCAGCTCTGTGTCCAGCTCCAGTGCTGTGTCTAACCTATGTAATGGCAGCAACAGAAAGTTTGCTGATTATTCTTATGTTATATTTGAATTTATGGTTTGATAGGCTAACTGAAGCCTGGCTGTTCAAAACAAATGTCAAATATCACTTGTTTTCGGTCATTGGCCAATTGACATTCCTACTCTCTGTTTTGATTTACTGATCTGTTGCATATGCTGGTAAATTTGATATACCAGGAAGTGACACCTGGACACCTAAATAGGTAAATCATCCACTTGACAACATTAGCTAGCATTACCAGTGTACAAACTGTGTAAAGTACACTTCCAGGTTGCGTCTCCGAAGTGGGGTCATATACGTTCATACTGACAGCTCTAAATAGAGCAGCCACTGAGAGTCAAAGCTGACAAGAGTGAAGGAGCTAAAATTAGCTCCACACTGAAAAAAACTCTATCTATCTATCTATCTATCTATCTATCTATCAACTACTACTATTTTGACAATCAATTTATTGTTTCAGTCAATATTAAGCAAAAATGCTAAACTTTAACTAGTTTCAGCTTTTGAATTGTGACAATTTGCTGCTTTCTTTTCCCATATAAATAACAGACAAGCAAATTTAAGACGTCAATGTGAGTGCTAAAAAAAAAAAAAAGGCAATTTGTTTTAATTTGAGACTAGAGGATGCATCTGAAATAACTGTTACTTGCAGCCACAGTAACAACAAAAATGAATTTTATCATCTTATTGGACCCTTTGCCTTTTCTGATAAAAATACAAATAAATAAACTGACATCAGTGTTTCCAATGATATTACCATGATAAAATATTTGAAATTCAATCACAAAACAACACTAAACTCACAAGTCCACCATCTATGCGGTTATTAAAGTGAAAAATAACTTCATTTGCGAGTAGCAGAAAGTTTCTGTGGACAAGAGGAAAAGTACAGTATCTGGGCAGAGAGAGGCAAAAGAGGAAGACCCTACATCCAGCAGCTCTAAAAATAGTTATGGTGACGAGAAACTTGGATGAACCCCAACATGTGTTCCCTCCTGTCATGCACAAAGAAGCAGCAGGAAGATGTCATCACTTTCAGCTGACTGTGGTGGTCAAACAGTGCACCTAGAAACACTGAAGTACAACAGACTGGAAACTGTAGACACCCAAATCAATTGCGCTAACTGCTGGTGTGCTCAAGCTGCAGATAAAATGATATGGATGAAATTGCACCGTGGTTGGTACTTGAGTCATTTACTTATCAACCATACTGGATGGCCGGGTGCTAAGTATCAGGAACAGCATCCCTCGCATGTTTCTGCATAAGCAGCAAATGTCTGAAAAGCTCTCTGGGCTTACAGGACACATAAAACCAAGCTGCTGGCCTCCATCACCTGCTGCAGCTTGCACCTTCTCATCCACTCAAAATGTCTCAAACCCCCATCCACGTCCTGTCTGTCTCTTTGCTCCACTTTTAAAAAGGTTTCTTTCCCGTGTGTCTCATCCTCCTCGTCCTAACATTTGTCACCATATCATTGAGGCAGAGGCTGAGATCCGCCCCCTGGATCCATCATTCCCCCCAAGGATCAGGTCTGCCTCCAAATTTGGCTCAAACAGTAATCCCTGCTAATCAGTACACTTCCCAGCAATGCCCAGAAGTGTTGTTGGCATTACAGCATCCAGCAGCCAGCCAGTCCTCCTGCAAACAATATATAATCTGTCTTTGTCTCTGGATAAAGTGTCTTTGTGGGGGGCTTTCAGCATATGCAGGACAGTTTGTCTTTATCAGAGGCTTGTACATGCAGATGGGTGTGTGGTCAGGACATTGTGTGACTGACACACAGCTGAATTTACCCCCCCCCCCCCCCCCCCCAACAAGCCACGCAGAATCCATCAATTAGGCTCATGTGTCGCTCCCCTCAGTTGACAGTTCTAGTGGCATGACTGCAATTTCTTCATTTAAGTTTCCTGTTTCCTGTTTACACTTAGAGACAGTAAGATGTCCTTCTGAAAGTGGATAACTGGGGCATGTCAGCTCAGGCCTGCACTACTTCAATGTGACTCAGTGTGAGAGGCCTGATGGAAATTCAAGGCCAGAGTAATGACACCAACTTCAGTTTAAACACGCGAAGAGGAGACTGGCAGTGCCACTTCAGTATTTTTGGGACCCTTTATTAGAGACAGTAGCAGAGACAAGTAATTAAGTTCCATGTTTGTACTGAAGCTGTTTGCTGCACATCTTAACACAAACCAGTATAAGTGGCTAATATTTCTAATCACATAATAGTTACTTGGAGGTGCACAATGTGTTAAAAAGTGCACAATGAGAACTTTATATTACAGGACAGTTTATTTATTGTAAGACATTAAGTGATATGCATGCCAGATGACAGGACAGCTAGAGAGCCACTGACATAAATTTAGGTGAGACAGTGACTTCAACCCTCACTGGGCTGAAGTCAATAAAGAATATGGCTGCCAGATGGCTCATTAGCCAAACGCTTTCCTTTGCCTGACTCAGTCTTCCATTAAATCATCTCAACACGGATGCAGCAGAGGACGAAGTTTTAGAGTCAGACAGTTAACCACTGCAGCAGCTATGTTTGAGATTATATGGTGCAGCGATGCAGCAGATCCTGAACACTAGAAGAGAAAATACTTTTCATCCTGGTCTGAATCCAGTGTTTTTTGTTTTTTTTTTTTACACGTGGAAGTTCTTTATATGTACATTTTCATAGCAAAACATTTGGCAGTTAAAAGACTGTACAAAGTATATTATGCATACTGGCGTATAAATATATAAATGTATCATTCTTAGGAATTGGGACAAATCATGTCTTAACAACTAAAAAGAAAAAAAACCTTACAAACGAATTTCATTTCTGGGGTGAAACATTATTTTACAAGGATTTGTGTGTGGAAAAAAAACAAAACACGATTTATACAATATTTTCATTTTTTTTTAACTTTAAACTTGCTCTGTGCCAGAAAACGTCTTTGTCCCAGACAAGAATGCACAACTTAAATTTAAAATGCGTTAAAAGCCTTCAAAATCTATCTGATATCTGATAAAATTGGTTTAAAAATGTACTGCTTTAATCATCTTTGTTTTAAAATATGTTTTTCTATGAAAATGTTGGCCCTTTTACTATGTGTCCAAAATTTCAGTCAGATTTCTACAAAAACATAATGCAATAAGGCATATAAAGAGTTAGCTATATCCTAAAGACTCCTGTTTCACTTCCTGGTTTCCAAAAAAGGCGGAAATGCTACTCAAGTACTGGTTGGCGTTGTGTGAGCCACACATTAGTACAGAGCAGGTTTTTTCTGCCACACAGACAGTAGGTTACATCCCTTGGAGTATGTAGTCATTTTATCCAGTATTTTATATTATGTTCAAATGCTAGTCTTAAGGAAAATGTCAGTTTCTCTATACAATGCATTTCACTGACTATTGCAATCCTATGCAGGATCTTCCTGAGTAATGGCTTTCTTGCTGGCAACCAGAAGTACTTTGTAAAGGTATTTATCCTGGGTCATGAGTTTGTCTGAGATTTTGCCCAGATATAATGTGACATAAAAGCAATCAACTTCCAAAAACACCCCTTATTTCTCTGGCAATCTCTTGTCAATATAAACAGATTAGAGGGCAGCTCAAGATACATGAAAGTGGTCTGCCACTGATTTACCACGCTGCTTTCAGCATTCATCCTGTCCTCAAGGACCCTGCTGTATAAATTTAAACTTTGGAGATGGAGTTGCAAAATATCTTTATGTTCTTCCAGCAGAACTCCTGCCAGGATCTTCAGTTGGCTGACGCAGCCTGACCCTCCCAAATATGATTCCAGTCATAAACAGATATCTCAAGTCCTGATTCCTGGAAAGCATGATAACTTGTGGAGTTTTGTAATCTAATACATAGTTGTGATACAATATGTTTGCTTTACTCTCGCTGATTTTAATAAGCGCTAAGTAAATAAACTTTAACTTTACTTATTATTCTTGTCAGCTTTACATAGCTTCAAGTCCTTTAAGGTGCTACCAGCAACAAACAAAATGTCAATCGACTGCTATTCATTTAATAAAAAGAAAAGTACAAGTAGAAAATCTGTGACTGCTTCACCGTCTTATTTGTAGTGTCAAACCTGCAGTAACGACTGAAGATGTGTGTACAAGTGTAAGTATGACTTACAGCTAATGAAAGGTCTTGTCAGCACCTTTGGGATTTATATACACATGCATCTGTGCAGTCCATCTTAAGCCCCTGGCAGTTAATACCACCTCAACCGCCGTGCTTGCAACATGAGCATTTTATGGATAGGTCATAAGTTACAACCATCAGAGAGCTCCTGATAAAGAGGTTGGAGACTGACATTTTAAATGACGTCACCACAATCAGTCAGAACCTCAAAATCAATGTTATCTTTTATAAGGACATTTTATTTGGACCTCAGGATTTTTGCAGGCACCTTTGTAGGGAAATCCAACAACATATGCGGACTGTGTAGGTAGTCTGTTGTTGTATTTAAGGAATAAGATTGGTTGTTACTCACCGCCAACCTCGCGGATGTTCACAGGCTGTGCAAGTGTGCAAGGTTCACTGCGGCCACCGGCGTTTACAGCCACCACGCGCACATGCAGCAGGTCACCGGTTGTTAGATTCTTAATGCAGCAACGGTTCCCTGGAGTCAGCTGCTCTTGAGCTGCAACCCAGTCTGTGGCTGCAGGTTAACACAACGTTTGTGTTAATATACAGCTTTTAGTACAGTTTTAACTTTGAAGTACATGTCATAATAGCTTCAATCAATTCAATTCAATTCAGACTTTATTAAGGAAACAAGTGAGGGTCCATAGCACAATAAAAAAAAAAAAGAAAAGAAAAAGAAAGACAGAAAATAAAATACAATAAATTAAATCAAATTAAAAATATATATAAAATTGAATTAAATTAATTAAAAAACATATCAAATAAAATAAAACTAAAAAAAATAAAAAACATACAACTAAAATAAAATAAAATAAAATAAAAATAAAGACATCTACAAAAGTCAGTCCACACTGATTATACATTAACATACAGGCTAGCACACCAGTTGTTAAACATTCTAGACAGGAACTTGACGGAGCTCAGTTTGGGGTTGATCAAGGCTAAAACAATACTGTTTACAGAATCAGAAAACCCATATACATAAGATTCCTTATAAAAGTAAAGCAGGTGGGCACACCAACGCTCAATGAGGTCACTACATATCTTTTAATTTTTTTTTACATAAACATTCCTCCTTAAACTTTTTTTTCCATTTGTAAAGTGTAAAACATCCCTTAATGGGACCTGTTAAGTGGTTTATCACCTGTCGACACACGTTTACAAACAACCTGCCCATAAGGAGGACCCTTTGGCCGCCATGATGAAATCTCAGACGCATGCTGTCATCTGAGCAAACGAGTGCTTCTAAAAGTGGGGTGAGGAGATACAGTAACAGCCAGTGAAATGCTGCCTGCCGTATACGGCCTGGGCACAGCTATGAGCCTATCTGCCCTCTGACACTTGGAGGACAGGTGCAGCTTCACATATGCACACACACAAACACACAGACTTACTTCCATCCTTGCGGTACTCGATGGCGTATCCATCCAAGCCGCAGTCTCCAATGGTCTCTGGTGTCTTCCATTCAATGGTGAGGCAGGAGTCGTTCACATCTTCCACAGTTATGTCCAGAGGAGCGCTGGTGGGCACTGAAGGAGGTTCAGACAGTGCAGAATAATTAAGTGTTAAAGCTGACGGTAAGATGAGCTTAAAAATACCGACATACCCTCCAGTCTACAACATAATGATATGATTATCATCTCCATTAATCATTTAAGGAAAAATTTCCTTCACAATTTCCTAAAGCTAGAGGTAAGGTCTCTAAATGTGTTGTTTTGTCCAACCAAAGGTAAAAAAAAAAAAAAAAAAAAAAAAATTAAATCTATGGGACAAAAAATCTGCAATTTTTGGTATTTTTGCAATTAATGTCATTATCAAATTGTGGCTTCGAGTCATTTTAAAAGCCAAAATGTCAAATATTTGCAGCTTCCACATTCTAAAAAGTAAGGGTTTGATGCTTTACTTTTTTTACATGAGTATCTTCAGGTTATAAGAGAAATGCTTCATTTGTCCCCATCATAACATCTGTCATTGTCCTTCACTAGGTGTTCAAAGCAGGACCAAGCTACCAGCAGAGCCTGAGTTGGTGTTACCTGCGGGAGGCGGGGGCGTAGGGGCCTTTGGCGGCTCCTCAACTACGGCAGCTTCTGCTGGAGCAGCTAGCATCAAACAAGCAGGGGGTTAATGTCATTTTTAGAGACAAACACCAGCAATGAGGACCTGATAAATATTCAGGGCAATGTTCAGAGCATCTTTTCAATGTGATCAGTGCAAATATTTTCACTGGAAAAATATATCAGGAGGCTCAAAGTTTTGTCAAGAACCCACTAGTCCTCACAGCTGGTGGAAAGCATGATGGATTGCATCTGCTCGATGAGATTTTCGATAAAGCAGTCATCATTGTTTGCAGTGTATTACGTGGTTGAGCAGTAATGTTGTTGTCTCTGTGGTGGTTTATGTTTACCGTCTGCGTGAGCATCTGCAGCGGGAGCAGCAGCATCGTCTTCAGCAGCGGGAGCAGCAGCTAGCGTTAAAATGCCATTAGGAAAGCCAATTAGTGACTTACATCATGGCATTACTCATGCAGGGAATCAATCAGTTTCAAGCTAATTTGATAAAGAAACACTCCACTGAAGCACGCAGTAGGACAGAGCAATGGGGACGAAACTTTCGGTATTCACAATGACAAGAACAGATGGTTTTATGACCCCAAAACTGACAAATAATGGAGATCCTGTCAGACATTTGTACACAGTAGAAGAGAAATATCATGGGTTGGTTATAAAAGACACAAAGATGAACATTTACACATGATGAAGTTTAGAGACAGGAATACTAAACACAACAGATTATGAAGAACAAGAAACATACACACCATGTGGAGTGCACAGTGGGACACAGACACACACACGTCATGCATTACAGCTCGTGCGTGCGGGACGCCTGTGGTGTGTGTTTACCCTCAGCGGGAGTCGTTGAGTCGGTTCCTTCTTCTGTGGCTGCGGCATCAGCTGAAGTTACATGTTGAGGTTAGCAGGCAAAATCAACACCAGTCACTCAGCTACAAATGGTTTGTGCAGGAAGCAGGACTTTAAAAACGGCTAATTAAATATAAATATAATGAAAGTAATGGCCAGAAAGTGTCCATTAATAATAATAATAATAATAATAATGGGATTTACCATCAGCTGCAAGTGTTTTAGATGTTAGAAGCACGTTGGCAGGTGAAGAGATCAGTGGATACAGGTGAAAAGATAGATAAAAGGCATTTCACTAGATAGTTATAGGTGTTTTTCTCACAAGAAGTTTCAGGAAAGTGCAATGATGGTCTTGTGTGGTTTTATTATTGTTGTAATTTGCAAAGCCTCAACCACTCATGACCAGCGTTGAGTCATCACACTCAGTTTAATACTGCACCTTCGCATGCAAGACATTAGAGGATATTCAAGCTCCACCGCTGAGTGCTATATTTCAACAGGCAACAGTTTGGGTTTGAGAGTGATGAGGGTCACAGTTGCTGCAGCAGACAGACACTTTGTGGCTGCTGGTGTCTCATTTGCTGCATGTGCAGCGAGTTGGCAGGAGCCGATCATCAGTCAGAGGACTAGTATAGACTGTCAATGCAGTGTTTGCACCATGCACTCACCTGCTGTATCCGCTTCCATTAAAACCTAAGTAGGCTAGGTTTTGGTTAGCTCTTATTATTTTACAGTTACTTTATTATGCTGTTGTAACTGACATGTCAGTGTCGCAAAAAATGTTTTAATAAAGATTTAAGTGAAAAAACAACAACTAAGTAGGCTAAGTTAGCAACTAACAGGTGTTTCTGTTATTTAGCCTGTCGTTGTTTTTTTTTAGCAATGTGTACCTAATAAACTGGCACCAAAGTTTATGTGCCCCAGATACAACTAAAATAGATAGATAATAAATGCAGCAGTTATTACCTTAAAGTAACGTTACGTTTTCCAGTCGGTTACACGTCAAACCTGTTAGCTAGCCTCACCTAGCTAACGTTAGTAGAGTTAGCTTCACCGTTAGCACTCCATTCCATGCTCACGAGGGATATTCGCGGTTGCTATGGCGCCTGTAGTCCCAGGATACCTGGACCAGCCGCGGCGGTGTCCTCTGCAGGGCCGGCGGGAGCTGCCTCTGGCTCGGGTGCAGGAGCAGCCTCCGCAGGTGCAGCCTCCGCAGGTGGAGCCTCCGCAGGTGGAGCCTCTGCAGGTGGGGCCGGTGCAGGCTCCGGGGCGGGCTCAGGTGCCTTGTCGGCAGCCTTCTTGGCTGGGGACTTCTTGATGGGTGCAGGTTTGCTCGGCATCGTGCTGACAGATGGTGAGGCCTCTGGATGGAGGAGCCAGGAGGGATCTTATATAGCGAGAGGGTTGGTGGGCACGGAGACAACTCCACCCATCCCCTGACTGTAATAAAGCCCCCCGCCCCACCTCACTGTCATCCTCATGTCCGCCATATGGAGGATCATTTCCACCAGCAGAGGGATGAGAAAAAAGATCCTGCCAGTTATTATAATGAGAAACATCTTCAAAATATTGACTTAATATCTTAATAATAACAATCAATACTAAGTCAGTATCTTGAGATAAATTATCTTGAGATAAATCATTATTTTGAGAAGTATTTATTTAGAGGTATGTATACTATGACATTACTTTAAGAAAATTTATTATTATTTAACATACCAACTTTTTATTTTAAGAAACAAACTCATTGTTTTGAGAAGAGTAAATTATTTTTGAGATAACAAGTCATTATTTTGAGTCATTATTTTGAGATGTCTTTTTGTTTTTAGAAAAGCAAGTCAATATTTTGATATTTTTGTTAGAAAAGAAAGTCATTATTTTGAGATAATACGTTTTTTATTTCAGAAAATCGAGTAATTATTTTGAGATAAGTCAATATTTTAGATATAACAATTAATTAGATTAATTGAGTTAAGAAAGTATTAATTTAGTTGTAAGTAGGCTATGTCAATATTGTAAGAAATTTTCTCATTATTTTCATATGTCAACTTTTTATTTTGAGACATAAACTCATTGTTTTGAGAAGAGTAAATTATTATTTTTGAGATAATAAGTCATTATTTTGAGTCATTATTTTGAGATAAGAAAGTATTAATTTAGTTGTAAGTAGGCTATGTCAATATTATAAGAAATTTTCTCATTATTTTCATATATCAACTTTTTATTTTGAGACGTAAACTCAAACTCACTTATTTATTTTTGACAGAAATAGGTCAAGATTTAAAAAAAAAATGTTAAAATTATTTTAAAATTTATTTTGAATTGCTTATTTATTAGTGTGTCATTATTTCAAATTACTAAGTCATTATTGCAAGATGAGTTATTTTTGAGAAATTTTCTCACGATTTTGAGACACTAAGTCTTAATTTTAAGATACTAATTTATTATTTTGAGATGAGTAAGCCATTATTTTTGAGATACTAACTCATTACTTTAAGATAACTAACTCATTATTTGATACAATAAATCATTATTTTGAGACAGTTTCTCATTACTTAAGATACTATCTTATTATTTTGAGCTACAAACTCATTAATTTGACATATGTCATTATTTTTGATATAATTAGTCAAAATTTGGAGCTAAGTCCTTATTTCAATCAAGTTTCTCATTATATTGATTTAACCTATGTAGGGAGGAGAAACCCTGCCTTGTTTTCATAATAAACATGATTTTTCATGTGTACAAGAAATTACATCTACATGTAAGTATTGCAAAATGACATTTTTGCTTTGACAAAAGGCTCTACACACAGATAAAATGTTTATACAGCCTCCTAAAGTGATCAGGAGCGTATAGGAGTATTAGCGCCCCATAGTGGATACCATCATGTAAGCACAGCCAACACAGGAAGTGATGTGAAGAATGGCATGACTTTATTGTGTCCATTGCTCAATGTTAGACATATGGGATTTGATGTGGTTATAGAGACATGCCATACAACCATTATTAGGCCCCCTTTTAAGCCAAGTGCTCCTCCCCACTGGAGGAGGACAATAAACCCATCGAGGATGCCCATTTTCTGCATACAGGGGCCATGCCTTCTCTTAGATCTCTACAGGTTCTTTTTTAGTGATTGTTGTCGCAGATGCACTGACTATTTACAGTGTTTACAATAGTGATGTCATGTACAAAAGAGAAAGAAACCTTTACAAATATTTGCATAAGAAAAATCAAATGTCTGCTCTTAAAAGCAACGTGAGAAGAGGAAGATATCCAGTTAATAAAAATCCCTCCTGTGACAAGGTTAAGTGTGGTAGGTCCAATGAAACGAAACTTTGGGAACACACCAGGGATACATGCATCGACACTACATCTCCAGGCTAAAATCTGTTCTCACACTGCTTCCGACTCTCAGGCAACTCCACAAAGATGTCAAGTCTTTCACACTTTAAGTTTAAAATGGTGTCAAAGCACACGCAGGCAGACCGGTCGTGATTCGCATTCTCATCTAGTGCAGAATTAACTGACACACAAATCATCTTAACAGCTTATCACCATGACAACAAGCCAAAGATCAAAACCGATAACCCATCGAGGTGACGACATTAAAGTGACATCAGAGTAGGTGAGAGGAAGTGATGATGTTTCCTCTGAATCGAGGCCTCCGCGTGGTAGATTAAAGCACCTCGAAAGCAGCTTTAGGCCAAATCGTGTTTCAGGCACAGATAGACTTAGGCATCATGTCTCTACTTTACACCAGCACCCTGTTTGGAAAGTAGAGGAACGTCTGGACAGAGTATGGCAGTCTGAGGTACTTCAGGGTCAAAGGGGGGCACAGGGCTGAGAGGTTTAAGAATATCTCCACTACCTACAGTTTCCTCCTCTAAACACGTCTTTATATACCTTCTTCCTTCAGGACAAGAACAGTCAAGGTGTGAGCAATAAATACTCTCTGTACTCTAGTACTCCGACATATATTATGTGCAAACAAACAAAGGAAAGGAATAGGAGGAAGCCACTGAAAATGAGTTTCAACCTTTCTTACCCACAGCCCTTACTCTTTTAGTAACTCTTAACACAAATGTGTGAGAAGGAAACTGTTTGAAAATAAGGTGTTATCAAAGATATAAAGAGCAAATGCAATGAGAAAGGAAATTTAGTTTGTACAGATTCTTATCACTTCTTTCTTTTTAAACGATGCTGTCCACTTCCCCTTGAGGGATGATGAATGAGAAATGATCGAGCGAACAGTGACGACAGAAGTGTAACACCGCAGTCCATGATGGTGTGTTAGGTATACGTAGGTGATTGCTGCTGTATACAGACTGTTGAAGATGACTCGGTATAAAATCCTACAAAATCAAGATTTTTCAAAGCTGTATCCTCATCTATCACAAGAGAATTTCGTGTTTTAAAACCCATATCTAAATACAGAACATACGCAAGCATAGCCAGAAATGGTAGGCCGTTTGGGCAGACTAGATAAACGAGCATTTTTTTTTTGTCCTGTGTGTGTTTACAATACAGTATGTTGGTTCAGTAGGGTCAGTTTTGGTGGTTATGATGTCAGTATATTACTGGAGACATACCGATGATGACGTTTTCTTTACAGGCTGACCCTAAAACCGATTTTCATTCGGTATTCACCCATGCACGTTACTCTTACAGCTTCGGGGTTGTGATATTCGATCCGTGAATGACACAATGGCTGAACTGAAAAGAAACAAAAAACATTCAAGGCCATTTTTATAGTTGTGTTATAGAGTATGTGTTAAATATTCTACTGAGCACCAAGTCAGAAAGCACACCAGGAGAGCACTGAGGCAGGAGTAGATCCTGCCATCTAGAGGAATTGCTAATGCACTGCATGATTCCTGTTTGATACACAGTCACCGACACAGCCTGCTAAAACCCAATTACCACAAGTAGAAAATAAAGTGCATTTTTTGGCTGTCGTCGAGTGATGATCCTACTTTTAGGAAATCAGAGTGAATTTCTTTGTAAAATGAAGCCTTCAAAGAAAACCAGGAACAATAAGCACCAATAGTTCGAAGGTGAGAGTTGTGGCAGTTAAAAAGAAAAACATGGGTCTTGATCAGTAGGATTATAGGTAATATTTTGCATCATACTATTCCGGTTACCATGCACTTGCAGATTCAACAACAACCAATCTTGAACACATTGAGGGCAGAGAAGAGACAAGTCGATGTCTTTCCCTGACGTGATCATCACAGCTTCCTGTGGGAGCAGTTTCTTTCTGATAGCAGGGCAGAGCAAGCCCTTCGTCCATAATCACTCTCTCTCTATAGATCCTTTACATTTAGCTTCGTAGCTGCTCACTGAGCACACAGTTAAGTTATTTATTGAGTCTTTAGAGTCTCACTGGGACTGCACCCGCTGTGTCAGCCGTGATGAAGAGTCTTTAGTTCTATAGCTTGACTGACAGTCACATGTTGTTCTCAGAGTGTCGCCTGCAGAGAGGGATCCAGACAGCCTTCCCGCTCTGGAGACTCTATGTAGTTGGCCGACTCCTGGAGCTTCAGCAGCATGGCCATCTGGGAGGCAGGAGGAGACGGAGACGCAGATTAACAGACGTGTTTTGTTTTTACAGAGTTAGATTTAGCTTGGCATAGATGAAAATATCTCCTAAAATACATCTTGAGCATTATAGTGACTAAGAATTACTTTTCTTATGCATAAAGGTATACTGTGCAGGACTTTCCTAAAAACAAAGTATAGACAAAAAGTAATCCCTCTCAATTATAATTTAAGAACTACTAGAAGTGTGTGGTGGTGTATTTATCTGCAGAGACTCTATGGTCACGTACCCCCACGGCACTCAGGTGAGGTTGGGTCTTTAACAAACAGAGGGAGCAACCAGGTGCTAGACAGTAAACAGCAGGTTTCCAAGTGACACAGCGCCGAAAAAACGCAAATACAGCGAGACGAAATGCTCAATTAGAGTGAATCCGGGGTTGGCTTTTACTTTTTCTTTCTTATTTTGTTGTGTTTGGGATGTTTCTGGGCTGCAGCCTCTGGGAAGTAGTGTGTAGACCCCAGCCAATAACAGCGTGCAGGTAAGGTCAGGACTTTAAAGAAAGTTAGTGTCCAGGGGTCTCATTTATAAACATTGAGTATGCCCAAAACAAGGCTCACGCAAAAGTTGTCATCTATAAAAAATAGAGACTCTGTGAGGTGGAAGCCTGATTGTAGAAACTGCTGAATATATTTTGGAGCATGCTATTTTTGGCTTTTGTCCGCACGTACATTTTTGATATGGATCCTATGCATTGTTTTATCATTGAGACCCCAGGTGCCAGACTGTAAGCAGCAAATTCAGTCAGGTCAAATGGGTTGGCTTCCATTTTCCTTGGCTTATGAAATGTCAGAGATGACATCAAAAATTTCCAGAGCCCAAGAGGACCACTTCAAATTAGATGTGTTGTCCAAAGAATACTCCACAGTAAAAAAAAAAAAACTACTGTAAATCTAAATTAAACTGAGAAAAGTGGTAAATCCTCACACTTGAGAGGCTGCTAACAGCTAATGTTTGGGAGAATATTTACCTGCTGCAAATAACCATCAAGGGCGCAAAATTTGTATGTATGCAGTTTTTCAGTTCAGTACGATATTCAGACTGCAGCCACAATTCATCTGATCGTAAGTGTTGCTAAATAAGATCTGATGCATTATTCCTGTGGTGCATGTTGAGCATGTCTGGAAAACAACGGAACGGAAGTTTTCAGCTGCCTCGCTTCTGTTTTTTGAACCTACGCAAAACCTTAGAGCTTTCTCTCAGTAGGTAAGATCTTTATTTTACTCTTAGTGCCTGCAAAGAGGCTGCAAATCTTTAAAACATGTCCCCTTAGTCTGTTATCTAAAATATTTCCCAAATAATTACCCCCTCATACCGACGCATCATCCTCTCTACTCCTAACTAGTCCCCCTTCATTCTCACCAGTGGGTCTGACTCCAGTGTGCTGGGTGGAGGTGTATCTTTGGGGGGCTTCTTCTCCTCATTGGGTGGACCTATGCTGGGGGGAGGTAGGTGAAAGAGCCTGGACTGGTCCTGCTGTGCGTTGGGCCAGGGGAGAGTCCCTCTCACCCACTCCACAGGATCCTCCCATACTGCCTTCTGCCCGTGCACCTGAGAGAACAGATATAAAGTACATTTTTTTTTAAAAAAATCAATGAATAAATGTGGTTTTTGGCACTAATGTTAAACTTTGGAGGATATCCGTATGTGTGCTCACCTTGATGCCGTCTTTGGCTCCCTCCTGCAGGTACGGTATGATAGAGTGGTTCCATAGGTCAATGAACCACTGCCTGAACTCTGCCACTGATACTGGGCATGACAGGAAGAAGCAGGGACCTGGGGGTGGCAACATTTCATGTTAACTCATCTCCTGTTCCAGATACGATTAATCCCTGTTTGCTGCTTTAACCGACCCTGCGTCCACTCTCTCTCACCTATGAGGAAGTCTGAAGTGCTGTGTTTCTCCAGGAATGTGTGGAGGTGGTACCAGAGCTGAGGGATCCAGTCCAGTACGCGGAGGAGAGCCTGGTGGCGTGCGGAGTCCTGCTCCTTCTCCTGGTAGGCCTCCACAGCTTTACGGTGCAGGTACCTCAGCAGGAACCCGTTAGCAGGTTCGACATTGTTGGAGAATATTACCATCCTGTGGTCACACGCAAGAAATGTTACTTTACTCCATTAGACAGCTTTATTTGTATTTGATCGTGTATCAAAGCAAGAGGACGCATTGTAAACATTTGCTCATGTGCTCACCTGAAGCTGAGGTGCAGACTGTGGTTAGACGTCATCTTCACAGGCTGATTGGTTGTTCCGATGATGTAAGGACTGAAACACCAACAGAGTAATTATGTACTGTCATCAAATCTCATTAAAACTCTTCAGTAAAGTACGACAACATTTTAAAGTGACTCACCATTTGTGATACTTGCAGGTGAGAGCTCCGTTAACAAGCTCAGTGATGGCTGCTGAGTCACTAATGTCGTCTATAATAACAACCAGCGGCAGTTCCCCTCCACTCTCTCTGTCGATCTGATTTGCTAGATCAGACAGATACAACTGCAACTCCTATAAAAAGCAAAGGTGGGTGAATTTGAATTTTAAGTGTGAAGAAATCAACACATTTCATACTTCAAGATAACTGTGACAAAAATCCTGAGTCACATGTTACCTTCTGGGACTGACGATGCATGTTGAAGGTGACGGCGGCGCTACGGCCGAGGACACAGGTCTCGTGGTCGGCCTCGGACAAGTCAGACCGGCTGCGCTGCAGGAGGTAGTGGGCTAGACGTTGGGCCAGGTAAGTCTTTCCTGTCCCGCTGGGCCCAGACAGAACCAGACGCCTGTGTTTCAGCAGCAAGCTGATGTAATGCAGCATCATTGGCTTAGGAATCAGAGTCTCAAACACCAGTGAGTCAACACATTTTTCTCTGAGACCTAAAAAGAGATAGACACAGGAGAGAAAGGCAGGAGAAGCAATTGGGTTTATAAAGTATCTGTTATTAAATACTTGTAAATATGGTGTGTGAAAATCATGAAAGTGTTGGTGTTTTTTCTCCTTTATTTACAAATCACATGTACTTTCACACCAATAACATAACTTCACTTTTTAAATTTCCTACTATTTAGACACAGACTGGTTTGTAGTTATTTCTGCATGGTGGAAAAATTCTTGCTCGAGTGAGGCAATTCATCACAATTAAGATTTCATTGCCTTTATATTTTCATACAAAGCAATTCAGTGGTGAGCGAGACTGTCTCGGTGCATTCACAGGCACTCAGGATCATCTTTGCGCAAGAATCTTTGACTTAAGAGTCGTTCCCACAATGTCAGTCTCCGATTATTGTTTGTTAGGACATCCTTAACCCAGATGATAAATGTTTGGGTGCTCTGAATGTTTAAATAAAGACATCTAGTTGTAATTTTCTATTTTCAATTTCATATCGTAAGAGATGGTTTTCAGTTTTATAGCCTGTTGTGACCTGTTTGTTATTCGGTTTTCTGGGACTTTGTTTCGGAGGTGTCTGTTTGTGTTCCTTGTTTCATGTTCTTCATTCATGTTGAATCTGCTTCCTGTTTTATTCTGTAGATTCTCTCCTCATATGTCATGTGTCATGTCTAGTTTACTTCCAGTCTTTGTGTGTTTTCCCGCCTGTGTTCTGTCACATCTGTCTTGTAAGTCCTTCCTTGTTCCAGGGGTCTTCCCTTGGCAGCTGTTCTGTAGTAGTCTTGTTTGCTCCACCCTAGTGTTCCCCGCCACACCCTTGTTGTTAGCCAATCTCCATTTCCCTCCTTTTGCCCATGTCCTCCTACTCCAGCTGTGTCTCGTTCTTGTGATTAGTTTTCCGAGTATATATACCTGTGTGTTTCCCTTTGCTCCTTGTCAGTTCGTGCTGTGTTCTTGGTGTCATTCCCTGCTTGGTGTTCTGTTTGGATTTTTGTTTTTACCTGAGTCCATCGTATTACCATCTTGTTGTTTTTTTCAGTTTAGTTTTGGTTCTGCTTTCAGTTGGGCTTTCAATTTCCTGCTTGCCCTGGATGTTTTTTAACAGCTGCATCAAAGCTTGCTTTTTGTTAAATCTTCAAGCTGCCTGTTACTCTGCATTTGGGTCCTCCCTGAACTGATTTATCACAGTTCAGTCATACAATGAAAAGAAAAGTATCCTACTCACACTGAACCGTGACTTTTGTGTACTGCCATAACTGACTTTTGTTTGTTCCATCTCTAGTACGGTTTCTGCTATCAATCACGACACTCACTAACCTTTCAAAGTGACAAGTATTTGTGCTGAACCATTGCTGAGGCAGCGATAAGGTGAGGCTTGAGGTTTTTCCCCTCCTATCACCCTCTGCACTCCCTGGGTCAGCTGGTACATGTGCAGCGAATCGCAGGACAAACCCAGGCTGGCAGTCGGGTCCACTTGCGTTAGGTAGTCCTGGTGAAAACGAGAACAAGAATAAGTTAGGACTGATGTATCAAATTACAGCAATACTATTTATCAGACCACAAACTGTCCACGCAATGAGAAAGGACAAGCACTGACTTACCTTGAAGGTCTTGGCTATGAGAGCGTCGAGACAGGACCAGTCGGTTCTCGCACCGACCAGCACCGAGCCAAGGTAGAACTCCTGCTGCTGCTTACTGTCCTGCAGAGACAGAGAGAGGAAGGCGTGTACAGTCTGCCAGCTGTTCCATGTAAAGCTGTTGACATTATTGGATATCGTGTCTATTAAAGATGTTCTGTGTTTACCTCTGCTTGATCTGAAATGTGGACGAGCACTCGTGCGCACACCTCATCCCGTTGGGAAGACACACTTAACGAGTCGACTGAAGACACGTCTGAAAGAGTGAAGACGAGTAAAATGGATTAAAGGAGTGTTGAAATATAGCTTTTATGTATATATTGAAATTCAATGTTTGTCTCTTACCTGGATCTTTACAATCATTCAGACTGAGGCTGAAGGACTTGGTGAGGGACATGCTCATCGGCTGCCTCAGCGAGGGCCCCAGGAGAGAGGCCAGGCCTGAAGGCTGGGAAGTGGAAGAGGTTGGACCGGAGCCTGTTTTTAAATGGTCATTCTCCGCCTTCAGGTTCTCCACCGTTGACTAGGACATAAGAAGGTAAAAAAACTTTAAATTCAAGTTACATGAACACACAAACACACTTTTATAAGTGCATAGACTTGAGGTATATTCTTTACTGAACAGGCAAAACCAACCTGCATGCTGTTCATGGCTTCTCGGAGCTGCTCCAGCTGATGTGCAGAGCTTAAGGCCTCCAGTCGGATGTCTGTCAGTTCCCTCTCTTTCACCCAGAGTTCTGAGCGCAGGTCTGATACCGCTGTTTCCTCATTGTCACCCTCTTCTGTTGTCTCCATGATCCTGAAGGGGACAAGATGCACTCATCAGGGTTGGACTCCAATAAAGGCTAATCTGGCTTTCTCACAATTGAGCGACTGTAAGAGCTGGATTAACGTGTTTGTGTACTTACACAGAAGAGGTGGCGGAGGCCGAGGTTTTGAGGGATGAAGGCTGGTTTTCGCCGTCATCTCCTCCTTCGTGGAGCATCTTTGGGGAGTTGGGAGCCGAGGAGTCGGGGGTGGCGATCTCCTCGATGTCTGAGTACGTTTTGGAGCCTTTCTTAATGCTGAATGCCTTGTTGAAGGAGCTCCTCAGCTACACAGGTGGAGAGGAGCAGGAGGAAGGAGGTAAAGACAAACGACTGAACCAGTATTCTGCATATGGCTTACTGCATTTAATATTGAGAGACATCATAAAAAGAGAAGGAGGTGTTAGGATTGTTAATCTGACACATGCTAAACATTAAAGGGTAACTTTGGTATTTTCAGTCTCGACCCAGTTTTCTCACATTTTTGTGTCTAAGTGACTAACAACACCTTTTGAAACTGGTCTAGCATTGAGTGAGAGCGCTGCAGCCAGCAGCAGCAAAACAGGCTGTAATGTAACCAGTCAGGGAAATGAGCACTATCCACTAAACGTGACTGTTTTACCACTGACGAGTGCAGATCTTTATTATCGAACTTAGTGGTTCACAACTGGTCCAGCCACAGGGTCCAGAGTTCTCCTTCGTCATTAGTTCAAGGTCCACACAGTTTAATATATTCAGCATCATACTTGGCGTTTGGCCATGACGTCGAGCCAGTTTCCTGTCTCTAAGCGGCTGTCCGCTAGTCACTCACTCTACAGCGGAAATAAGCACTTCAAAATAAATTCACTGGACTTAAAAATAAACTGTATTTCTTACTTTACACGCTTTTGGACCGCAACCCACCAGTTTGGAACCACTGATCTTAGTGTCTGATAGCATCATGGATATGACCCCACAGAGCTAGACCTTTCTGTTAAAGACTGAGATCCTTTTTGCTTCACAAACAGCCCCAGTATTACTATCATCAAACCCACCAGACTCCACTTAAATAAAAAGAATTTTTTTCATTGTAAAACACACTTCATTCAAAGTCAACAGAAGCAAAATAAAACTCACAAAAAACATCTTGGTTCATCTTTCCACTGATCCAACAATCACCAACTCTAGTTTGGTTGAAATAAACTTTTATTTCACACAATTAAAAGTGAAAATATGCTGTTGGTAAACAGGCCATAATTGCTGTTTATTTAAATGGAGTCTGGTGGGTTTTGCCAAAGTGATTTCAAGGCTGTTTTTGGTTAAAAGAAAATGATCTTACTCTTTAACACAAAGGTCTTTCTCTGTAGGGATCCTGTCCATAATCTGAGCCTGTCAGTGGTAAAACAAATGCTTCACTCTCACTCAATACTGGACTAATTTCACAAATAGTGGTTCCCATCAGTCATTTAAACACAAAAAAACACAGGAAAACAGGCTGAAAATGCCTAGGTTACCTGTTAAAGGAATGGCTCATCATCTTGGGAAATGCTTAATGTTCATTTCTTGCTGTGAGTGAGATGAGAAGGTAGATACCACTCTCATGTTTGTCTGTTAAATGTGAAGCTGGAGCCAACAGGCATTAGTTTAGCCAAGTTTAGCTCTGCCTACCAGCATCTCTAAAGCTCACTAACACTTCCTGGTGTGTTGTCATAAACATGACCCTGCTAAGCAACCAGCAGAGACTCCAAAAGTTACTGTACCCGTGCAAGACGGTAGCTTCAAATTTATCAGACAGACACAAGAGCGGTATCTTATTTCGGCAAGAAAACAAATAAGCATATTTCCCAAAATGAGAAACTATTCCTTTAAGCTTTCAGTCATTTTCTGCAAACAGGTCAAAGTTATAGTCAGTCTGTTGGGTCAGAAAGGGTTACATGGAAAGGCTGTAAAAAAAAAAAAAAAAAAAAAAGATTAATGGAGGAGGAAATACACAATAAAGCAGGGTGTAAATGAGGAGAAACATAACATGACAATCCAAATTAATTAACTGATGAGAATGCCACTTTTCATGGACATCATGTCTGCTGATTGCCACTCTAAGTGAATTACAGCCAATCAGCAGTCTAGGAGGTCAATGAGCAGAGATGGAAAGTACTTGAGGATTGCGTTGCAATTTTAGACGGTCCGTAATGCTGTGTGACAGAAAATTATCGAGGCTTTATAGGAACACAATGAGTGCACTCACCTCAAAGACCTAAAACAGAAAAATAACACAACACAGAGGAGGGAGAGACTCGTCATACTTACTACTATGTAATTATCACTATGGAGAATGAGCTGAGCACATACAAACACAAGGTTATCAGAGTAAAACACTGCCTGTCATGCAGCACGTGCTCTTACCCAGCTCTTTTTCTTCTTCTTCTTGGCATCTTGGTCCTTCAAGCTGCCCATGCTCGACATGCTGGTCAGGCTGTTGAGACTGGAGATGCTCTCACATGAGTTCTGACGTCGAATCCGCATGTCTGGTAAACAAGAAAATCCCAACTTCAAAACAGGCAAACGTGCAGAGAGACAATCAGATGTGCAGAGAAGACAGAAGAAAACAGAAAGATCAACTGATCCATCTCCAAACCTTTCATATTATCTGGGGTGTTTAAGGCTCCTTGTATGACAGCCTGGGCTTCTTCATTCTTGAGCTTCAGAGCCTCGATGGTCTCCCTGAGCTCCACCAGCTCTGAGTCCTGCACAAATAAATAATAAGTGTCAGTGAGTTGGGTTGGGACAGAGCAGTCTGCAAAACTCAGAGCTGTGTGACTAAGGCTGGGTATTGAACTATACTTTTATGGCATCAACTGAACTGCTTCATACTGTCGTGCATCAAAATATACCTTGTCATTCGATGCCAAATTTCAAAACCTAAGGAATAAATCTCATCAGAGGCAATAAGCGTGCAGCATGCTTATGCCAGGATCTATCAGTGCTAGTGATTGGATATCTAATGGTCCACATAGTGGCCCCATGGAAGTGGGTCAATGTCTCTCTGAACTCTGCGTCCAGGTGAGAATTTAACGTCAAAACGTCTTCAAAACTGCTTTGAATGGAAAAATGCCAAGGTGCTAAAACATTAAACTAAAGAAAGGTAACTTAAGTCAAACCACACTGTGGTGAATAGGTTTATATTTTTGGTTTTGATACTGATACTTTGAGTGCGTAAAAAAGCCAAGAAGCTGAAAAATGAAAGATCTGCACCATAATGTGTGTTGATTTTATAAAATTGGTATCAAAAAAGTGTTGTTTGGGAACTGGTATCAAAGTCGAGGTATCAAAATCACTATTGATTTTTTTGTTAACAATACCTAGCCCTATGTGTGACAGCTATATATAATATCTATACCAGTTTTATTATATTTTTATAAATTGCTCTTTTGCACACTTACACATTTCTCTTGTGCGCTCACCACGCTACTGTAGCATTGTACTTACTTGGATCATTCTAAAAACGCCAATTTTTATAAGATTTTTGTCTGTTTTTAAAATCTAAAATAAAATCTGATAAATTTCTATATTTTGGGGGAGGAGCAGTATTTCTGATGTTTTAGTAAAGCACTATAACTCAACCCCACAGCATGAACTCATACACCTGGCGGGCATGTTCACAGTTCAAAAGGACAAAGAGTCCAGAACAACAGAGCCTTTCTGTGCTGTTCATTGTGGGATAAAGTCGATCCCACTCTAAACTCTAAATAGAGCCGCCCATCTCCTCAAGGTTAAAGAGCCTGTGCTCCAGGCTGAGCTGCACAGGTCAGCGAGCTGGCACAAACAACAAAGAGTTTTTCTGGAGCGGTCTAGACGGGTCTTTCAGTGGGAGCAGCAAGGCATGAAGCACTGAGAGAGACTCCTCACATTTGTGCACACACTGAACGCCGCCTCGGGCGCTGATCAATTTATTCACAGCAAAACGGATACAAAGGCTGAAGAATGCAGGAATGTGAATGTTTGGTGTGAGTGCACGTGTGAGCTGTTTGCACTTTTCACTCGGTGTAAAGCGAAGGTTGTTCTTCATTGATCCTCTGTCCTCACACTAAGTCACCCTGTGGGACGGCAGCCTGGGCCTCTAACCTACATTCAGCTCCTCACCGCAGGCTGTGATCAAAGTCACCTCTCCTCGTGTAAGCACAACCCTGCCTGCTCTTAGCCGGCTGCTCATAATGCGGGCACAATGGTGGGATGCAGCCGGAATTCAGGTTTGTGTTTGAAAGTGTGACGTTACCTTCTGTTCGTGGCTTATTGACAGACTCTGCAGCCGCGTCGTCATCAGCTGAAGACTTTGCTCAAAGGCCGCCACCAGATTTGCCTGCTTGGAAAAAGTAAAAAAAACAATGACAACATAAACAAATATAAATGTTATCAATGCAGTTGTCTGTAACAGGAAATTATTATTAAATATTTATATCATTCACAGCATTATTTACACAGACAGGGAGACCTTATACAGGAACAGATTCAATAGCCCCCAATCTGCCCCTTCATCCCTTCTGTTCGAGGTGCTAAAAAGCTGAATAACACACAAAGGCTGAACAGGATGTCTCCTGTGGAAAATTCTCCTCCTCCCTAATCTCCGTCTCACACACACCCACTTCAGCCTGGAGCAGGAAAATTAGCTTCCCCTCTCCTTCATAGAACGTATTAACACAACAAAATAATGCATACAGCCGAGTCATTAATCCAGCACATAATCATGTTGTGACCTGTGCATCTGTTTTGCCTATTCACTGCCCTTGCATAATAAGGTCATGCAGTATAAAAAATGACACATGATCGATGTGTGCTGCATGAAGCTGTGCATAATGGCTGTGCTTGTATTGCTGCACGCGGACAAACGGAAATGCTGACAGGGTGGTCGTACAGAAACAACCTTGTAGAGTGGAGAGAAAGGGCAAGGCACCTGTGTGTGTGTGTGTGTGTGTGTGTGTGTGTGTGTGTGTGTGTGTGTGTGTGTGTGTGTGTGTGTGTGTGCCGAGGCTAAGTGGCTTGGCGAGAGGTTCAGGAGGAGGTTAGTATTATTGGGGCCCCACATGGATAAGAAATGTGCTGAGACTGCACAGAAATGATCTGTGACTGACACACCTCAGCTCGGATTTTAAATCTCTCTCTGTGTGTATCTATCCTGTTTTATCTGAAGGGTAAATATCTTGCCTTGTGTGAGAATGTTAGAGTTTGTGAAGGAGGGAAGAGAGAGGATTGGAGTGGCTGGCAATGCTCAAATCTTTAAGGTATATTGTGCAGATTGTCGATTACTGTTTCTAAACACAGGGAACGTGAAAGTAAAAGCCAACCCCAGATTCACTCTCATTTTTTAGTGCATTTTTGCGGCACTGTTTCTCTTGGATGCCTGTTACTTATGGTCTGGCACCTGGTCACTACCTTTTTATAAAGCTCTGACCTCACCTGAGTGCTGTGGGGTTACACACCCATAAATGTCCCCAACACAGAAAATAAGAAAACACAGGCAGAGGGCAGAGCATCTGTAGGTAAATACACAGTCACACAGTTCTAGTAGATCGTAAGTGATGATTGAGAGGGATTACTTCTGTCTGAGTTTACACATTGTTTTTTTCTTTTTAGGAAAATCCTGCATAGTATATCTTCAAAAACAGATACAGAGGGGTTTCTTTTTGTTTGTTTTTTTAAAATAAAAGACCAATTATTTTCCTTAAACTGCTGCACTCATAAATACTGCTGGACGACCAACTATAAAAAAGACTGGAAAAACAGGCTGCAAACGCACCAGCCTCAAAAAAACAGATAAGATTCTAATCTAGGCAAAGTCAAAGGCACAAAGACAGGTTCAGTTCCAGCTTGTGGCCCCTAGCTGCATGTCATCTCCTCTCTCTTTTTCCCCTTCACACTTTATACTGTCCTATCAATTAAAGGCGAAAAAATAATCTTTAGAAGAATAAAATCCTTGACAAAATGTCATGTAAACTACGTTCCAAATGTTTAAGTGTAATTTTAATAAGAATTTTAAGCATTTATCTTATGATTATGGCTGGAGTAACTGTAACATATATTTTCATATCATCTCATGCCTAATGGAGACTATTTTCAGCTGTGGATCTGGTACAGTGAGTGTTTTTAGCAGCCGTGTGGTGCACATGGCAAAAAATACACTGCTACAGTGCTTAAATTCATCATAATAATGGAACATGTCACCCAGTGCACAGTGTGACCCACTGATGCGTTTTTAATAATTTCTGTACAACAATGGAGCTCTGCATCACAGAGGAACAAGGTATAGTAGGCTTTGGGCACACAGGCAGTAGTTGTTGGTTGGATAAATTCATTGTTATTGGTCTTTGGATGGAATTAGTTGGCAATAACGAAAACATAGAATACGACCAGACTCTTCTTCCGACGATCTGGATCCACTGACTTGCAGAAACAGCAACAGCTGAACTCCCAACAGCAGTCAATTGGTACACTAATATAATCTGAACAAAGTATGTACTATGCAATTCTTCTTCTTTTTTTTCCACATCTAGCAGTAGGAAACAAAACAACATGGTTGAAGGCACCCTGACACTGCTCTGCCTTTGCCTGCTGCCACACGTTCAACACTTGCAGCATCTATATGGTATCAGTTACCTCTGCCTCAGGGTAGATGTCATTGGGGTGGACAGTTCATCAAGATGAGTGACAAGTATTAGGGCGTAAAACTGGAGGGAGGAGCTACTACAAATCTGTTGCCTCAAGGTGAAAGGCTGCCTAGTGTAGTTTTAATTATGGCAAATGTCATTCAAATAGATTCAAGTGTGGCTGCAGAGGGCAACGTTTTTCTCCTTACGTTTTCTTATCTTATCTTATTTAGTTTTTCAGGCATTTTACCTTTATCATACGGTTGGCAGTCTTTTGTTTTGTTCATTTCTTTATTTAAAAAGGTATTTTCCCTTATTTTTATAGTGAGGGACATCTGTGAGATGGATATTCCCTTTCAGGGATTCCTCTGAGAGTGATCCTGAGAGATCCACTTGGGAATAAAGTATTTAACTTAGAAATATTTCCTGAAGACATTAAAGGGTAAGGCTGGTATTTTTCAACCGGGCACTTATTTTCCTGTGTTTTTGTGTCTGAGTTACAAAAGGGAACAACAGTTTTTGAAACTGGTTCAGTCCTGAGTGACACAGGCTGCAATACAGACACTCATGGCATGTTCACATCCTCAATTCACAACCCCTGAAAGTGCTTGTTTTTGCCACTGACAGGCTCAGATTATTATTCTACGTGTCTGACAACATTCTGAAAAGGATCCCTACAGAGACAGACGTTTTTGTAAAAGCATAAGAACCTTTTTGTTCAACAAGAAACAGCCCCAACATTGCAGCTGTCAAACCCACCAGACTCTGTTTCAATAAACAGGAATTGTATTATCGTAAAACACACTTCATTCAAAGTCAAAAGAAACAAAGTAACACTAACAAAAGCTGCCTTGGTTCATCTTTACACTGTTCCAACAATCACTAACTCTGGTTTGGTTGAAATAAACCCTTTATTTAACCAGTTGGACTTGATAATATGCTGACTCTATACACACTTAAATATCTGTTTAAGTGTCTGGTTTGGTGATAGTGATTTTGGGGCTGTTTCTGGTTAAACAAAAAGGATTTTACTCTTTAACAGAACGTTGTATCTCAGTAGGGGTCCTCTACACAGTGTTGTCAGACACTTAAAACAACAATCAGTGCCTGTCAGTGGCAAAACAAGCATTTTTAATGGATGTAAATTAAGGTTGAAAACATGCCCGGATACATTCCAGCCTGTTTTGCTCTCACAATTGCTGTTGCCATTAGTCATTAAGACACAAAAACATGGAAGAGTAGTTTTTACAGCGAAATTTTGAACTACTACAAAAATAAAACAAGTTCTTTGGGTGCTTTGTACAAGTGTCTACTTCCAGTCATTAAGAGTTCATAAGTTAGACAAACAGTACATACGTTTGCTGTCAGCTGTGTCGTCAGGTTAGACACCTTCTCCTGTGACGATTCCAGCTCCCTCCTCAGCTTCCGGATTTGCTGTCGGGAAAAACAGGCATGTTACATCATTTTAAAAAACAAGCTTACTAAATTTGAATATGCCTGACGTTACACAAGTGACTTGAGGTGGATGTTGTCCATGAAATGAATGACGGACTTGTTCACCCACAGACAACACAGATGAGGGTGATGGATGAAAGGACAGACGTGAGACAGAAGAGAAGAAAGAGCGGGAAAGAACACGCTTACCTCTCCCTGAATCCTTTCCTCAGCCTTTGGAAGCAGAGGGAATAAAAGTCAAGAGGTTAGGTAAGACAAAAGAGAGGAGAAGAAAAGAGAGGAGGCTAAAAAGGCAGAGACCGAGGGAGAAAGTCTTGTCTCTCTTTAAAGTGTGAAATGAGAGGATAGCATCACACAAACACACACACACACACACACACACACACACACACACACACACACACAAACACAGCTCACACCACATCACATACTGAAGTGTAGCTACCTGAGTCTGCATGCTGCCCACACTCACCGAGGAGTAGCTAGACGAGGCGTTGGACGCCAGGGAGAGTACCGACCCGTGAACTGAGAAGAGAAACAAAATAAACACATTAGAAGCCAAGTTGCACAACGACGCCGAACAGAACGCCGTATAACAGATGTCATAATAATCCAGTGGGCTCACCCTCGTCTTGCTCCTTGTCCCTGAAGGATCCGGAGCGAACCATTCCCATGCTGCGGGGGCGTTCAGCCAGCGACAGCGTGCTGCCCAGCGGAGACGCTCCATACAGCTCCAGAGAGGCATCGTGCGTTGGGATGCTGTTGGATCGAGTCATCCTCGGAGGTCCGCCGACAGGGCTGGGTACTGAGAGAGCAAAGGGGCCGAGTTAGTGATGTTGTATAATAAGTGTAGTACTATTCTCGTCAGTAGTCTTCTAAGTGTGTGTGTACATGTGTTTAAACTCACCCATACTGTTCTTAGAGGTGCGGGGCAGGGAGGTGGGTGAGGACAGCAGTGGAAGAGTGAGCGAGTCGGTCATACTGAGAATGGTATGAGAGTGTCTCCTCTCTCCTTTCTCCTTCCCTTCCTCCTCAACCTGAGAGGCACCGCTGAAACTGCCGACAGAGGACAACACCAGTGTAACTAATGGTGCTTAAAGAAATTTAAGTGCAGTATTTAAGTGTAAAGGACATTTAGGAACATCATGTTTAAAACTATCTGACAGAGAGCACACAAAAAAGTCACCAAAGTTAAAAGAAGACAGAAGAAAGAATATTTTGCTCTTATGATTGTGTATTAGATAGGATGAGGGTTAATGTACATTACTTTTGACAATTATAACTTCTTCTATAAAGACATATTAAATATACATACAGTGGTGATGAGGATTAACACTGTCTGTAATCCGTCATTCACTGAGGATCTTATCAATGGCATCTCTGTGTGAGTGCAGTTCAAGGACTGTGCCAAAAGTACGTCAAACTGTCAGTGCCTGGCAGCGTGTTGTATAAGAGCGTGTGTGTGTGTGTTTTGTGTGTGTGTGTGTGTGTGTGTGTGTGTGTGTGTGTGTGTGTGTGTGTGTGTGTACACTTACCTTAAACCTTTCTTTGGCAGTGTGTTTCTGTCTCTCTGAGAGCTGTGGAGATTAAACAATGACATTATTTAACCACTGCTGCAGGGAGTTATTAAACCTCCAGAACAGGCAGAGGGCACAAAGAAGCACAGTACGACTGGCAGGCAGCTGGTGTCAGCCAGTAATTACGACTTCAGTCACTGCGGCCCAAATAACACTGATAATAGGCCTGTAGTAATAATAGCCAAGAAACCCCTCACTCAGTCTGTGTGTGTGTGTGTGTGTGTGTGCACACATGTAGTTGCCTTTACTTGTTGTTTCAGAATCAGAAATACTGAGTTTAAATTTTTTACCTCTCTCATTTAACCCTATTCTTTAATTTGGACAATGTCTGGCATCTCATTCAGCATTTACAGTGCATAACAACCCAGTATTTGGGTTAACTGTACAGTTTATCAGTTGCTCTGCACTGTTACTGCACTGAATATATATGTCACTTTAAACAATATTAGAGAACAACTGGTCTAAAATAATATTCCGAGTTTATCCTGACAAGACTGTTTTCATTCTGTGGCTTGTTACTATCTCGTCTTTGAAGGTTGTTTCTCGCTCTTTATAAGTGCTTCTGCTGCTAAACATGGCTCCATAACTCTTCCAGTATGTGCGGTATTTTGACTAAATCACCTCCCCTGTGCCAGAGAGACAGAGATGCGTGATTGTGGTGTGGAATAGAGAGAATAACATGATAAAGAACTGCCCTGATCACTCCTGCATTCTCTCACCAATGAATAATGTTGGTGCAGTTCCTCAGCTGACCAGTAGGTGGAGTTACATAGCAGCATTACAAAAGATGAATGACAGCATGATCACTGGTGTGATGTGTATGGCTTTGAAATAACTGCACAGTTGAATCTCACCTGTCTGTGAGAGACATTGAGACTTTGCTTCCAGAGCTCCAGCTGGCAGGAGGGCCTCTGTCCTCCTGTCTATCTTTGTGTCGGGACTCCAAGGTGGTGTAGCCTCTCACTAAAGTCTCCCTCTCCTTCTCCTTCTCCATCCCCTGGGGCTCTGGGGCCAGACTCATCTGGAGCGGCAGCGACTCCATGCTGCGATGCAGCCCAGACAGTCGAGGGTAGAGCAGGGGTGAGGTGCTCCCTCCGCTCCCTTGAACCCCAAGAGAAGAAACCTGCCTGGGCCCCAAGCCAGTCCCTGAGTTTGAGAAGCAGGCTGAGGAGTTCACATTAAGTAGAGGGGCAGGGCTGGGGGTCAGGCAGGGGCCAGGGGAGCTGACTGCTGAGCTGGCCAGGTCCTGGAGTTTGGAGTATGGAGGAATTTTGGGTGGCAGAGAGTCCTGAACCCCCACCTCTAGGCTGTTTGAGTTCAGCTTATCAAGGTGGGCCATGGATGGAGGCTTTGCCAGGCTGCGTATCCCAGATAGCCTAAAGACAGAGACAGACAGTGGTGAAGCAAATGTATATTCACACTTTGTTTTGTGAGTTGAAAATTACTAGGAAATTGCACCATATGTGTTTTGTGGCAGTATCTGAAGCCCAGTACCTGTGTGTGTTGGGTGAGGGCAGATCCATGCCCTTACCACTGCTGGGAGGTCTCAGGCCCTGCAGCTTCCCTCCGTTCTCTGAGGGCGTCTGAGCAGGGCTGCCCTTCAGAGACCCACCTCCACACTCGGAGTCAGATACCACAGCCTTAGCTTTGGCCCTCTCTTTCTCTTTCTCTCTGTCTGTCTGATTGACAGGACTGGGACTCGGGATCCCACGACCACCTGCTTTACTCAACCCAGAGCTGAGCCCTGAGGCGGGCTCTTTGAGCCTGGAGCCCTGGGCCGGTTTGATCAGCCCAGAACTGGTGTCCATGGTAGTGCTCACTGGGCGAGCTGAACTCGGCCGAGTTAGAGTCAGGGTGCTTGTCTTTGCTGGGCGAGGCAGAGAGCGGTACTGGAGAGACGTCCTGGCATTCGGAGATAGAAAACCACTCTGGTCACTGCTTGAAACATCCAGACTTGTCTTACGTCCTCCTCCACCACCACCACCAGCCCCTGGTTTGACAGGAATACCCGACGATTTGGGAATCTTCCCCACAGTTGTAGAGCCACAGGGCATACTGGGATTGTTTGTGCCGTTATTGGTGGCAGTTGTAGGCTTCTTGAAGCCAAAGTTTCCACCAGTTGAGGGCCTGACGAGGCCGGACGGAGGTTTACGTTGTTCACCAGCACCGGTGCCATTTCTGTGGTCTTTACCAGCATCAGAAGAGGAGCGCTGAAGGCCGGCGGTCTTCACTGCTAGCCGGGACTTATCCATTGGCTTCCCATCTGACTTGACTGTACCTAGAGAGATGGAGGATGGGAAAGAGAGAAGAGTCACTGATGAGTAGCTTGAACAGTCTGTGGTGGTGAGTGAGACTAACCAAGCCTTATTAGGACATGATATCTTATCTGACCACCTACCAGGTCTGACTGTCTGCTGATAAAACCCAATCCCTGTCTGAGCAGACAAACAGTGTGTAGACCAGACTCTCAGCCAGCTTCACCCTCACACACACTGTTATCATGTGGTTACTCCTCTTTTCCATCCTGATGAACTAAAAGAGTTTTCTCTGGCTTTCCACTAAGTGCACGTCTGTGTGTCACAGCTGCAGAGCGCTGAGATTAACATGTGCAGCATGGCTGTGGAAAACTGGTGTTCACGTTCACGAAGCGTGTCTGCGGGCACAAAAGTGCAAGAAACACCCAGTTTCCCCACTCCTGAAGCCTCCTCTGGGAGAGAGGGCGGAGCCAGAGATAGCCTGGTGGAACGGAGGTTGAAGGAAAACTATGTGATTTTGCTCCCATTTGTATATTTCCCAGTTGGCAAATTAATTGGACTTGTTTGGAAGTTATTATGAGGAAAAAACTATTAGACACATGTGCACCGCCCACACAAGTGCGAGCCCACACTACCCATGCTCTTAATTTGTATCTAATGGGAGTTGTTATGGGAGGTTTATATACAAGGCATTAACAGAGTCAAAGAAATGCTGTTGAATGGGACCCACCGGCGTGCTGCCTTGGGACATCTGGAGTCACTTAAGGGTATTGAAAAAGCCCACAAAATACACACACGCACACATAGGGCCAGACATATATACCACACACACTCACAGCTCTCAGTGATTGGGTCTTATAGGAATGTGACACTGACAACACATTATGCTCAGAGCTCTTTTGTAAATGTGAAAATTGGGTTTACATGTCAAGTCATAAACTCAATCCATCGTATAACCGCAACACGGCACGTTCCTGGAGCATTAGGCTGCAGGAACACGCACTGCCAACAGGGCAGTGAGACGCAAACACACACACACACACACACACACACACACACACACACACACACACACACACACACATCACACACATACAGTGACAGAATCCAGACGCTTGTATTAATTTTGACATAAATGAAGCCTGATTTACTGACACCGACTGGCTATGGAGACAGTGGTGCTCATGGCTCGACACGGCTGCGTGTAGACACAGTGAATCACCACGTCTCGGTGCGAGAGGCCTCTGCGTGTCTGAGGAGATCTGAAGACACAAGCAGACAGAGAAATCCTTCGCACAACATTTCTAGCACTGCTGTCTCTGGATGTTCATTTATATTCTGCTGCCCTGAGTCTTCTTCTATTTAAGGCCAGTGTAATAGAAGGGAGAGCAGTATGGAATGATATACACACAAACACACTCATACTCTTGTCTATCATTCCCGGTGGTTTCTCAGGGAGATGAGCACCTCGCTCCGTGGCTCCACGTTCTCCTATCAACAAGTGCGTGCTTTTATTTGTGGTTGTTAGGATAAAGTATCGCTGTTTATTTGTGCGTATGTGAGAGGTATGTAAACATCTGTTGCAGAAAAGTGGCTGGGTGTATCTGCAGGTGTGTGTCTGTGTGAGTGCGTGTGACTGTGCAGAGAGATATACACGATACATCAGCCCTGACAGAATGACTGATACCTGCACTGTGTCCCACGCCCAAACTACATGCTCATTCGAACAGGTATGCAGCACATTCACACGAAGCGAGTCACAAAACCCAGTTGATGTTTGTCTGTACTGTTAGTGGACACTATTGTCCCATAATGCAACGCTCTGGGGAAAAAGAGGCGGTGCTCACAGCTGGAAAAAATTAAAACAAAATGTGAACTTTGGTTCCAAAGCTCCGCCATCATCTGAAAAAAACAACAACAACCAAATAAAAGAGGTGTGTATAACGTGGCTACCTGCATATACCCTCCACTACACCACCGCTGCATCAGGTCGAATAGCTTGTGAAAAAGTTGTGTAACAGGTAAAAAGCATATTTATTTAAATTTACAGTTATGGGCAAGGGTAGAAATTAACTGGCAGCAAGTGAGAACAAAAATAATCAGGTGCCCGAGCTGATCGTGTTGACGCTTAGCAGCTTCTGCCTGATAGAATTATATCACGCAGCAAAGGACGTTCAACAAAGCATCATTCAGGAGCTGAAAATGCAGCTGACTGACAAAGAGGCAGTTCCTGCGGATATAGATATTGACACATGATAACCGCAAAATCGGTTATCTTTGTGTCACTTTGCATCACCTCACCAAGTAGGATTTAACTAAGCGAGTGCTTTGCATATCTGGATGAGATAGTACATTATTCAAAATAGCTTCATGGTAAAGTGTGTTAATCACAGGTCGGGTTAACGGCCAGGTTGGGTCCAGATTTCACTTGGAGATAATTACAGCTAACAGGTCAGTTCTGGTGCTGAGCTTTGTGGGTGTGGGTTTGCAAATCTTGACCTGTGCAGGACTCTGATGTCCACCTTTAAGTAAAGTACATAACATATAAATACATAATCACATAAGTTGATTGTAAGTCAGTGAGTTAAGGAATTTTTGGCAAAGTGTTTGGAGTAAAGACTGTGTAGCATTTACTGTTTATTGAATCATTTTCTGTTAGTACAAAACAATAAAACTGGTGCTGAAACATTCAATCATTTATGGATGAATTGGCAAAAGAAAATTAATCATCAACAATTTTCTACAAATTAGTAATTGTATAGATTATTTATCAAGGAAAAATGCCAAATATTTGTTGGTTTCAGCATTTTAAAATGTGACGTTTTACTGTTTTTATTTCTTTTATATCACTGTAAATTGCATGTTTTTGGCTTTTGGTTGCTGGTCAGAAAAACAACCTGTTTGACATAGTTACCTTGCGCTCCTGAAACTTGTAATGAATGTTTTTTTGCTATTTCTTACATCTTATATAACATAACGCTGAAAACACACCAAGCAGTGGTGAAGCGTAGTCTGCTGCAAGATACCACGCAATGTCTATGGAAAGCTGCAGCAGTCGCTCTGAGCTCACTGAGCTGCAGACATTTAATTCTGTGGTGGCAAAAGAATACCCACAGCCAATCAATAAACAGAGTTCTGACGCTTGTGACATGTTGACCTATGTTACAAACAATTTCTTTCTGCCTGAAACACATGAACACACCTCCCAGCCACAGAACAATGTAATTATTACAATCAGTTAAGTTCAGATAAAATAGTTGGAAAATGACAAAATGACAATGAAAATAATATTTAGTAAATACTACACAAACGTTTTGTACACAAGCGCTTTGTCTGTTCTTGGAAATGTTGTTTCTTCAAAGATCTCACACTCTCTGTGTCTCCAACAATACCGCAGACATGCAGACAAACACAGACTTACAAACATTCACACACAATCCTGCCAAACCTCAGCAACACAGTGATCTTCAGCGTTAGCAGCAGAGACCTCTCTAACTATCTAAGAATGTCTGACGCTTATTCGGTTAAACTGATGAGCTCTTCCACGCTGATGAGCTGCAACAAGTCTGCTTTCACTTGACTCCATCATCTGATGAATTACCGCCTAAAAGTCGGTGGCAGATTGAATAGCCCTGATAGCAGATTCGTATTGTTCACATCAATAACAGTAACAGCCTGGCACACAGATCACAGGCTGGTTCAACACACAGATATGTTTGGCGTATCTGTCACTTCAACAGCTGGCAACGCAAACACAGGACAGTCCCACAGAAAGAGGACTGTTTATACAGACACTGCGAATCTAGACTGGCACACAACTAATATCCTGTTGTTTTGGTTGTCTATATTCTAAGTGTGTGTGTGTGTGTGTGTGTGTGCTTACGTAAACAGCACACAGATGGTGTGCTTAAAAGGCAGCTGCACAATCCGCACTATTGTGCTCTTTGTGTGTTGGTAAGAGTGTGTGTGCGTGTTAAGTGTGATGGGTGACGCTCTGTAAGGCTGGCACAATCTCAGACGTATCTACACAGACACACACACACACACACACACACACACCGTCTCTGGTCCAGTTGTTTTGAGTACAAGGCCTTTATTTAAGTGCTATAAATTCTCTCTGTCCGGCACAAAAATAAAGCTTGCATAGGAAAGGTTGGACCAATAGGAAGAAAAAAAACACTGTTGGTCAGTGTGTGTGTGTGTGTGTGTGTGTGTGTGGTTGGCTGGCAGGAAGGGAGTGGGTGGTGATGGGCGTTTGATACATGGCACCACTTTCTAAAGGCCCAGAGGGTGGGCTGCTGCAGCTGTGGATGAATGTGTGGGACAAAGACAGAGTGTGTGTCTGTGACTGTGTGTGTGTGGGTGTGAGACTGCCAGAGAGAAGGGAATATTAAAAGGCAGCCAATGTGTCAGTCTGCTCAGGTTATGAAACCATTTCAAGTGCAGCTATATTTATTACACCTCACTGTGTGCATGCATGTGTGTGTGTTTCTCCTCTCACCTGCCACTTTCAGCCCACTCTGAGAGGTGTGTGTGATCGGAGAGGTGACTCCCACAGGTGGGTTTCGTCCTTTCTTCAACACATTTCCTTGACCCAAGGTCTGAGGTTTCTTCAGTTCACCCTTCCCTCCTTCTAGCCCCTCCCCTTGCGTCCGCGTCTTCTTCCATTTATTGGCCGATTCTGACTTGAGACTTCCTGTATCGTAGACGCCGCCGCCTGGCTCTTGCGGCTGGGTTTGGTATCATCCGAGTCCCAGGACAGACCACTCTCCACCAGAGATCTCTTCTCTGCATCTGTGCGCATCTAGAAGGAAAAAGAATGGCACATGCTTAGACGAACTGCTTCGAGAAAATGTTAAGGAAGTAAGTATGTGTGATCTGACTTATAGAACATGGAGACATTAATTATCCATATGTCTCTGGTATGTTGTTTCCTGTATAGGCATGGAATTATCTTTGGTGGTTTTGACCACCTAACCAGTAGAGTTAAAAAACAAAACTAAGCATCATGGCAGCAAAGTGCCTCGAAAGAATGAGAGAGAAACAAAGCTTTTCTGAAGTCACATAAAATCTGTATATGGCTTTTATTGTGAGGTTAGTGAAATGCAAAGACTCCACGCATTGGAATCGGAGCTCTCGTTTGAAATTTAGCTTTCTCACTGACATTTTGTTCAACACTGAGAAAGCTAAGAGTTTTATATGGATCTTGGCATCCAGCACCTCTTCTACTAAGATTTTTTCTACTTTGCAATTTTTAAAGTAGTTTTAATAAGACTTAAAGGGGCAGTTCAGCCCTAAATCAAAAATGCATTTTTCTGCTTACCTGCAGTGCTATTTATCAGTTTGGATTGAAAGAACTCAACAGCAACATCTCTTTCCAGAAATCATGACCAGGTTGCTCAAGATAATCCACAGACCTTGTTGTAACCAGTTTCATGTAGGAACTATTTTCTTTTCCCACCAAACGTATCACCACGTAGAAGGAAAAGTGCATCTACTCATGGACGAGAGTCTTGTGTTTGTGACAGCACGAGATGTAAACATGAGCCCTTTTTAGATAGGAATTGTGTAAATTTGCAGGAATGCCCAATCAGTCTTTTTTCAGCATTGGCAGTATTAAAATAAAATCGGGGAGTGTGGCAAAATGCTGTCTACCTACTTTTGTTGATACAGAATGCGCCTTTTTTGGGGCAATGGGGGGCGTGAGCAAGTAAGCATGTGACGTAAACACTGACGTGGGAGGGAAGCCACAGCTACTCAGTCAGCTCTGTGCTTTCTCTTGTAAGTTGGCCCGTTCTTCACCGTTCCCGCCATTTGACAGTTAATGGCCTCTTCGTTTGCGAGGGCAAGGAGGGCGCGCAATTCCTTGTCTCCCCAGTTGCTCATCTTTACAGTGTTTGTCAAGTTTGCGTTTCCCTCTTGCTACTAGCTGTCCGCTAATTTCTGCTATCAGCTGTTTCCTGTTTATTCACCGCCAGTGGCTTGCACGTGCGTGCATCAACAGCTCCTCCCACAAGTCTTCAACAGCCCTTTCTGCTTTCTGGAAAGAGACGTTGCTATTGAGTTCTTTCAAGTGTATTTTTTTTAGTGCTTTGAACACCACAAGTCGAGTGCCATCTACTTCTACTTGATAAGAGAGAAGGCAGACATCTTATGGCTGATATCTACAACACTCGTCAACCCACATCAAAACAATCTAGCCTGATAAACAGCACTAAAGGTAAGAGGAATAATGACTTATAGAAGTGCTATGAATGAAATCCCAACAGCTATTAGGCTTGTGTGTCAACAGATGTATCTCTGTAGCAAATGAATAAACTCTTTGCACTGATGAGAACCATGTGATTTGGCTGAAATTAAAAAAAAAGCTAGAAATAGGAGCTTGTGTTGGGGCTGTTTTGTCAGCTACATTTGGACATGTTGGCCACTTTTTTGACCATTAGAAAAATGGTAAAGTTAAGAGCTGCAGACACTTCTTGCAGTTCTGGTGGACATTAAAACTCAAGCACATGCAGTGTAATACAGGTAAACAATGTCTATCTGCATGCCACTAAAAAGATTATAATCAACTCAAATCCAATTTTAAGAACTGTAGCCATTCATGTTACCCTCTGAATCAAATACTACAACATTTTGCTACTAAAAAAACCTGGCTTCTCTTTGATGATTGTGACTCATTTCCTAACATCCTTTAACATAATCCACTGTACAAAGTTAGTTTGGGACACTGGGAGGAATGAGCCAATGGAACAACCCACTGGATCATTCCTGCAAAAACATTGTGTATCCCTTAAATCTGTATTTAATGTTCATGAGTGGCCACAAACAGAAAAAAATGTCATTTGATGAGGTGTGCGGACTCAGCCGGATCCTCAGACTCTGTCTCATATTGATGCCTTCTGAGCAGAAAAACATGTCTAACCCAGTCAGCTCAAAAACACTCTCTGATGTCTCATCTCATATGTTGTCTAAATCCTATTGTATGCTCTATTTGAACACTTCAAAAGAAACAACAGGGGGAGAAAACACACACACACACACACACACACACACACACACACACACACACACACACACACACACACACACTCACTCTGACCTACACAGAGGAATCAGACAACACGACCTAAACATTATCCAATAAGAAAGAATGTCAAATGTTAAACTAAGGAAATATGAGGTCATTCGTGAGTCATGTGCTGTGTCTCAATTAGGATACTTCCGTTAGTGCACTTCCTTGTACACTACATATGTACACTATGTACTTGTTTGTGAACTGCATGAATTTCGACAGTGTCTCAAACCAAACATGGCTGGTGCATGCTTATCGAAAATAACAATCACAACATTTGACCGCTTCTCCTTCATTTCAATGGCTATATTGCGACCAGACGGACCTTTACCGCCAACTTTTAACAGCGATTGTCGACCACCAAAATATCTGCCGGCTTGATTGCTTGTTTACTTGATTGCTTGTGTTCCACATGGAACTTTTATACCGTTATAAGTACACCATTAAGCCCCGATCACACAGAACGTGTTTTTTGCAGGTTGCAAAACGCGGGGCGCACCACAGTTTGTTTGTTTTTTAATTAAATGCCACTTTTTTATTGATGCCAGGCAACCACAGACACACCTCCTGTGTAATAAATCTACTGTTTATTCATTTATTTGACAGTAATTAGTATCTAGCTCCTAAAATGTACTTGCTGTAGCTCTGGTTGAGGGTGAGAGGTTGTCAGTAAATAGTTTGTTGGGCACAGGGAAACAGAGATCTGTGTGCGTACATGAGACCCTGAAAAAGAGGGTGGATCATGGGGAGTACCACCAGTTGGTCCAGGAGCTTCTCCTCGCTGATGGCTGTTTCAGGCATATTTTAGGATGACTGGGGGGCAGTTTGACAACCTGCTGTCCATGGTCGGGCCGTATAGCTCTGGGTATCCAGCAACCGCTACCACCAGATGACAAAGAGATGACATGGGGTGTTTTTCCACTTTGAGTTGAAGTTTTTTCAACTCGAAGAGTTCAGAGCACACCGGCAAAAACGCCAGGCACCTGAAGCCCAGAAACGCAAGGCACATTGCGAGCAAAATCCTTCATTCTCATTTAAAGCGATTACAAAAAGACCCCTCCAGCTGCTAAAACGCTTTCTCTGTGATCAGGGAATTACAGTGCACTGCATTTTGCCATACTTGTCAGCGTAAACAAATTAAAGAATACTTTACTTACTATGTAAAACTATCTATTCCCTTTCCAAAGCCAGACTCCATTCTTTGGGTTTGGGGGAAGAACTGAGCATACAACTGATTAAATGAGGCTTGGATTACACTGCATGAGTTGTGTGAGGGTTTGTAAATGGATGTTTTCATGTATTTTTTTGGTGTTGCTAAATGTGGATCCCAGTCAATCTATAAACCAATATGCTTTCCATTTTCGATAAAGGCGTTTGAGGAAAACAAAGTGTTCTTTGCAAATTCTGGTAACTGACAAATTCATTTAAATATGGTCATTTGTGGGTGAAGTATTAGTTTAATGCACTTAAAATGGCAAGTGTAAGTACGTATGCATGTGAACTGACACATCGCAAAATCCTCTGAGTGTGTTGTGGTAAAACATGTGGAAGTGTACTAAAGACAAAAGATTTGAGGGAGCAGAAAACAGTTCCTAGAGCAACTCAGTCTACAAGTCAGCTTTAATTAGATTTAGATGCTTCCAGAAATACACGCAATGCACAACATGTTTAGTTTTCACAGAGGCAGATTACACTCCCCCTGTAGGAGACTGACAGTTACACAATGTGTCAGACAGTGTGTGTTTGTGTGTGTGTGAGTGTGTGTGAGTGCAGGACATTGCACTCAGCAGTTCTCATGAGGACTCATATGCTGAATTCCTTTTTTATTAAAACCAATAGACCCCATGGGCAGGTTCACATCACATGAGGAGGAGGTACGAGTGACTGAGTGAGTGAGTGAGTGAGTAAGCCTGTCTGAAAAGACCTTGTTGATAGAACATTGTCATTTCCTCACACACATTCCCTGATTATTGAAACAGCAGGGATGAGATACACATCTGTCCATGTAGGCAGTGGCAAAACATGATAACAGCACAAACACACACGCTGATAAGCGCACACACACAATCACCTTGTAAAAAAGGTACTGGGAAAACAAGGTGTAATAACTTGATTATTTGGTCCACCTCCATGTGGAAATGAGGAAATCTGGGTCTTTGTACCACCTACATGCACCACTTTCTAGCTTTGATTCTCTCTCTGCCATGTCTTCTTTGTGCCCCCGTCTCTCCTCAACCCTCACATCCTTGTTGAGCACATTATGCAATACGTGGGAGAAGTGAGGAGCGGATGTAAAGCCCGAGCTGCCTTTGAGGGGATTAAAATCAACAGGAGCGAAAAGGGAAAAGGTAGAGTGATAAAACGGAGACAAAGAAATGGCTTCGGGACACAAAGACAAAGAGGAAACTGATGATCAGCTGAGAATGTCGAGGGAACAGGGCGCCATGTGTACGAGACAATGTGGGGTGCATGGTGAGGTGAATGGTTGGTTGCCATGGTAATGATGCCATAGGGGGGTAATGGTTGCTATGACTCCTGCAACTAGGCGTGGAGGGAGGTGCCCCGGTTCTTGCGGCTCGCTGGCCCGGATGCAGGACTGCAGATGGCCCCGTGTGTGTGTGTGTGTGTGTGTGTGTGTGTGTGTGTGTGTGTGTGTGTGTGTGTGTGTCTGTGCATGTGTGAATGCGTGTCTTTGAGTGTGTGTGTGTGTGTGTGTGTGTGCAGATGGCCGTTCTAGACCTGTCCTTCAATATACAGTAGAAGACAAAGACCCGCGCTCACAGTCTCAGCATCCCTGCACTTTCGGTTGCCATGGTTACGCTGATTCCCTCTCGCTCGCTGTCTCTCTTTCTCTAAGATCCCACTACATCCGTCACATAAACCAAATTGCGGAGGTGTGACCTACATCAGACGCTCGAGGAAAACACACTACACACACACACACACACACACACACACTGTCTGGAACCCATACAGCTACAGATGGAACTTAAAGAACCTCAAGCAGAGCTGCAGACGGGATTTTAGAAGCACTGAGGTCATGAGTCCCAAATCCTCCCATCCCCACATCAGTTTTTCACACCATATCTCACGCATAGACGAGTACACTTCACTGTAATGTAACCACAAAGATAATAAATCAGTACAGTTGTTTCAGCCCGGCTAATTATACTACCAAACTGGGCCAAAACTACAGGCTCTGCATCAGGTGTGCAATCACAATAAAGATCAATATGGCCACACTAGTTGATCATTTTTAGACATTTCTCTCTAAAACCTCCAAAACAAGCTTTATTACTATTACAAATTCAGCTTTTAATGCTGAGGCCCAAAGGGGAGCCTTGTGGAACAGTGCAGCTATACAGCATGCAGTGTGTGTACAAGTGTGTTTGTGTGTGTTGCGGCGAACATTGATCGCTGCAGATGTGATAAAAATTATGGGTGTGTGTAGAATACTTAATCAGGCTTTGTCTCTGATGCTGTCTGCCGTGTGTATTCATGTATGTCCTCTGTTCTCTGACAGAGGATCTAACACCCCATTCAGCACCTCATCAGTACCTCACTGGATTTCCATCTTAATCAATACTATAATAACCAACACACACTGCTAATCCGTCTGTGTGTGTGACTTACCACTATGGCTGAGTTTCTGCGGGAGCCGATGGGAGTGGTGGGCAGGGAGTTGAGAGTGGGACTGGTGTTGAACTCTTCAGAGCTGAGGTTGTCTGAGCCGTCGCTCAAACCGCTGCTGATGGAACTGCTCTCGTCCCAACTAGAAGAAAGAGACAAAGAAGATTATGCTTTTTTTCTTTTATTGGTGAAATAATGTGAAGAAAAAAAACATTAAGCTGTTATGATGATGTATGTGATGATATGATAAGAGGTCAGGCGTTCAGATCAGATTAGACTGGGTGTGTGTGGATGTTTGGATGACAGGCAGGCAACGACATGTCCAAACACAAGCATGATCCTGAATGCATTAACCTGTGGGACCTCGATCTGATGACTAAAGCCAAGTTCAGACCAAAGAGAAACCAACAAAACCATTTTAGAACGTTGCAGAGAAAAGTTGTAGTCAAAGCCCCAATGCCATCAAGCATCCACCTTTCAGAAAGCAACATCGATCAAGACATCAAATCTTCTCCAGCTCCAACACCGTACAGACGCTTATTCTGCTTTCCTGCAAAGATCGATCAGGTATCACATACCACCACGTGCTCTCATATCCAAGAATATCATCTGACAAATCCAAAACAATACGTGCCAGTTAACATGATATCTACTTGAGGTTTTACATTGCATGAACTATCAAAGCTCCAGCACCTCAGTTACATCAGCGGCTGGCTCACTTGGCTCCATGTCTCCCCGTTTGTCTTTTGATTAAATATTCATGGACCTCATTTAGAATGCTGCCTGCTCTATATACTTAACTTTCACACTGCATGGGCTGCAAACACTTGGCAAACTGAAATTTGGAGCGCTCTCGACATCATCTCAACCCACACACGCACGTAAAAATAGCACCGAAGAACATATACACTGATGCATGCGCCCACGAGTGTATGCGGGAGGGGAGTCAGTGCCAGGACTGTGAAGTCAGTCCTCTTGGCACACATCTGCTTCACAGTTTTCCTTTTAACCCCCCGCAAGAGAAACCGCTTTGATAATCGTAACATAAACAGGTACCTCTGTATATCTAACACAATAGTATCAATTGATATCATACTTCAAGCAAAATGACACTCGGTGCATTCAAGGACCTGCTCCACGATCCAGTTTTGTGCTTTCTATGTTCCCACTTTTCCTCAAGCTTCATCTCAATCTTGTCTATTTCTGCCAACATTATTCATTTTTGATATTTGACAGGCAGAAACTCATACATGTTATTTTGTTAACTAGATTAGACTGAAGTCAGGGTCTCCTGTGTGATCTACCCAGGAACCCACGTATGAGCTTGCTGCTAGAATCTGAACCCCGACCAGGCGAGATCACATTGCTGAAGGCGTCTGATACATTTGTGGCTTTTAAGACTTTTTAAACATTCGTGTTTAATGTGGATTTTCATTAAGTTTCTGTTTATATGCATTTTATTATTTCAATTTGTATTATTTTCCTCCCATGCTTTCCTTTTACCATTTTATCACACTTTATTTGTGTCTGTTTTTCTTACTGTTTTACTTTTCTTTCATTTCAGTCATGGGGAGAACTTTGTTGACTTCAAATACAACTTAAGCTATTAGTATTTTCTAGAGTGCCTTTCAGCAAACCATGTGGCCGAACATGTAACAGTTAGTTTTCCAGTTTTCCAAAGGTGAATTGTGCTCTTTATTTTGTATCTAGTGGCTGCAGTGCATAACCGTTTGTCAGTGGAGAAGAAGGGACGCTACAATGAGGCAGTTTTCCCACCTGTTCATAAACTTGTGACGACACTGGTTTTACAGACAATAATTCTACACGAAAACATATTTGTCCATGACGCTCAGTATCTGTAGAGCGCATACTTTGATTTTTAGTGTTAGTTCTTTAGATCTTCCCTTTCCTTCAAACAAAACAGGAACAGTAAGCATGGCTGTAGCCAAGCCTGCTTTTCTTGCCAAAGTTTTCTTGTTCTTTTGGGCTGTGGCTCGGGGTTGGCAGCAGCTCCCTCCTTGTCTTTATGTCCCTCTTCTTTCCAACCAAGGATGACCGCTTCTTCCTCCATCATCCTCTTGGCTTCCTCAACATGTAACATTCCATCGATTTGGATAAACATATCGATTCAGTGATCGACGATCCAATATCATCGAATCAAAATCGTGTTGCAGTAGACTTTGTGATATCAGCAAATATTGTATCATCCAAAGAATCGTATGTCCATAGAATAGTATTGGAATGAAATAAAGATGAATTAATTGGGTTTTTTTTAAAACAAAATGACGGTGGGGGTGGTGGGCAAGTAAGCTAATCAGTGTATGCCTGACCAGATGGTGGAACATCGGTAACAGCGACAACCGCAGTAAACCAAGGAGAAAATTGCCATTTTTGCTGTTTTCACAATAGATTTCTCCATCGCCATCGTGTGATTGTTGAATGGCATAGTTAAAGCAATTCTACAATCGATTTTTCCTTTGACAAATCAATTGTGGCTGACGTTTGACCATTTCCTTTGGAGCAATTAAAGATATACAATACTGTATCTGCAGCGATATGACCAGCATGTAAAACTTGATTACTACAATGACTTGTTGGAATGAGGAAGGGGGAGAAGAAGGCACATCTGTGAGGTGTGTTTGGGTTAGTGGGTGAACATCCACATGTGCTTGTATACATCAAGTAGGTCATGTTTAGGAAGTAAGGGGGTTGGGGTTGTCATCTCATCAGAGTCAATAGGTTTGACTGATATCGTACCATACTGTAAAACAAGTTAAGTGGGTGGGGCTCGCCTAATGAGGTCATGTATACTGTGGCACGGGGGAGAGAAAGCAGTGTCGGCCTTCCGGTTGGGTGCCTGTGTGGGTCACACTGCACCCTGGGGGGACTTGAGGGCGGGGATTGGGGGGAGAGGGGCGAAGTGAAAGCCCTCGCTGTCTAGCCTGTGGATATGTAGATGCACAAAAAAAGAGCAGACGAGATTTTTACGTCTGAAGTGGCTGTCATGCAGCTTGTCTATATGCCAGAGTGGGATTAAGGGCAAATTTAAGATTGGGCCAGACGCATCCAGAGTGCCGACCTACACTTTCTGTCTACATGTAAAAGACTAAGGAATTTAAACATTGTAAAACTAGTTTAGAAAATGGATTCTGGTGTATTTTTACTTACTATAGTGTTATTTTTACCAGAGAGAAAGACAAAAAAAAGACATTTCTTGTGATTCCAGCTTTGATATTTGCATTTTCACTGAATATTTGCAATGAAACCCACAAAGACCTGCACTAAAAACATGTGGAATTATCTTATAAGCTGGCAGATTACTTCACAGCTTGTTTTATGACAAAATATGCAGTTTTATGGCTCATTTAGAGATTTAACAACTTTGTGAAAAGGATGTTGCTCTTCCATAAAAGCTGATGTTGGATTCCTGATTTATACCTAATTTCTATTTAGTCCTTATTACACAAACGCCCAAAGGAACTAATAAACTTTGAAGTCATCCAGTCATCCATTTGAACACAACACTCAATACTCATTTCGAGGAGTCAACTCGTCATAACACAGCTGTGGTTTACTATCAGCACGTCTCTGAAGCAACACCTTTCTCCACATATCCTGTTATTCACTTCAAAGCTATCTGTGTGTCCAGCGGAGCTTTTGTGAATGATATACTCTCCCTCTCTCTGATGAATAATTCAGGTCTGATAGGAAACAGAGCAAACACAGTGTCTGCTGGAGTTGGTGTCACTCAGCCTGCAGATGTGAAAACAGGAACCCGCGGAGGAGCGCGACGAGGTCAGGGGTCAAACATCACAGACAGTTCCAGCGAAATGAGTGAGTAAAATATAAAACAGACAATGTTATCTCGCTTATCGGTGAGATCCTCTCAGACAGGATGTGAAAAAGAAATTATATGAGTCAAATATTTGAATAAAAATCCCTCATCTACCAGACCAGGAAGAGACGCTTCATTAAAGGCTGCTTAGATGAGACCAAAAGACGCCTCAGAGACTCAGAGAGTAAATAAGGGTTGAGACGATAAGGCCGCCAAGAGGAACATAAGGCATCGCACGGTTTGTCTGTGTGTATGTGTGTGAATTTATGTGACTGCCTTGGTAATGACTCGATCTGCCTTCAGTTTTGATCTGCAGAAATTATGATCAATCAGACTTCAATGACCCATGCTGCTCAGCTCTGTGAGTAGGAAATCTTCACTCAACTTCCAAAAGATCTTAGAAAGTATTCGCTGACGATTTTAAGCTTCATCTGTCCAAATCAGTCTGAAGGTTTCTGACTAAAAAGGAACTTTCTTATTTCCCAAGCTAAAATCTGATATCCTCAATCATTGTCTGCCAACATACTGTCATGACGCTCGACTCTTCCTCGCCATCTACAGTCCTCCATCGACTCCACTGTGCGAGACAAAAGGAAGCTTTGAAAAGAGGGCGATGAAACACGAGGATACTCCAAAGAAGAGTGTGAAGTGGCGTGTGGGGAGAGAAGAAAGAGCTGAAAACGGCGAGCACAAAAAGAGAGAGCTTATAGTGGGGAGAGAAGTGCTGTCGATGACACGCCAAAGCCCTCAACATCTCAAGAGGATCGTCTCTCTCAACTCTCCCTCAAAACTTTCATTAACTTGCCTCCTCTACCTCAATCCGCTCCATCCTTCCTCCCTTTAACAGCGGCTTCTGAAATCTCCTGTCACAATCTCCCCTCGCTCCGCTCCTTCCTCCCTTTAACAGCGGCTTCTGAAATCTCCTGTCACAATCTCCCCTCGCTCCGCCTCGTCTTTTTTATTCTTAAGCAGCAGCTGCAGAGACCGGGGGATAATATTAGCACCCAATTCATCTACATAACCCCTCTCATAGATTAGCTAATGTTTCATGGCAAGTACCATTTTAGTAAAGCTGCTTCCCTGTCACATCTGTATTCATTTTAATCAGCCAAACCTACATTTTATCTTCCTCTAAAAAGTCAAATGATACCAGCCAGCTACAGTGCTTAAACACGCACATTTCTGTATGAGGGTATCAAAGTACAGAGTGCAAACGATGGCCGTAAACCACATCTGTATGTCCTAACTGTGGATGTTAAATTTCATAGGTTTATCGTGACTTCAGAACTGATCTGAAGCTGGAGAGCACAGCTGGAGAGAAAAGATCAGGGCGCTGAAAAATGAAACCCAATGACTGTAATTTCATGAGCGAAATGAATATCAACGCTGATTCAATTCAGGCTGCAATAAATGTCAATTAATCTGAGATGCGCTTGATTAAACTCATTCTTCACCTCCACCTGACCGATGATGTCTTTCCGCGCACCATGTGCAAAACGCAGCATCCAACTGAGCTGAGAATGTGCCACATGGACACGCTGCACTCTGTCATCCCGAGCCAGCGGCACACAAGTGGTTTCCTACTCTAAGAAAAGCCACAACGAGTCCAGGGCAAACTCCGAATGCGTCATGTCTCAGAAAGTGAGAGTGCTTAACGCAAGCTGCAGAATATTTCAAATGGTTTGAATGTTTCATTTCAATTTTCCAGATTGATAAAGGTCATGGTGGTCAATACAAACAACATCCTCCTTTCACAGAGACATGATTTCTTTGTTCCTCATAGTCTGCGGAGAGGACCGGCACACCCACACAAACACTGAGCCTCACAAACTATCAAGAGAACAGTTGAATAGCTGCTGCTGAGCTTAATAGTCAGCTTTTATTAACAGGCTTCTGTGTTCCTCCACTATTCAGACTATGGAGCTAATTGCTCCGATCTCAATGTGAATGGTCTTTTTTTGCTGCTCATTATAAGAGCTTGACATTCCCACTCCCCCTGTCTCCTCCTCTCCTTTCCTCTCCTCTCCTTTCCTCTCCTCCTCTGGCTTTCTAGAGGTTTGAAGGATGGCAGAAAGAAAGTGAGAGAAATAACACACCAGATCCAGGAGGAAGAAAAAGCCACTGCAGAGACAAAGCAGCTTTGCCTGCGGTTTGTGGAAGCAGTGCTTGCTGGGAGTTGGAGTCCTGCCAGCCTCAGGGAGCAGACTTAACAGTATTGGCTGATAAGCTGTTCCATCTAAACAAACATTTGTTAAAACTGCATGGAGGACATTTGGAGGAATGTGATGCTGAAGCTCCCCTGCGTTGGGGCGAACAGAATTAAACAAAACAAATGAAGTCATGTTTGACTTTGCTGCATGGTCAGGAGATGGGCAGCGACTGTGGAGACAGGAGGAGACAGACTTACTGCCCTCCACAGAGAGGATTATTAAGAAAGCAATTAAGTAATTACCTGATCAATAGTCAATGTACATTATACAGAATGCTAGTGCACTTATGCAAAGCTTTCCTCTAAACAACAGATCAATGACAAGGAGGAGCAAAATGCCATTATCAATCTTGTTATCTAATTATAGCTCACTTTGAAACAAAATCTGAATACTCCATCAGACCAGCGAGGGGAAATGATTACGGATGTTCTGTAATGTCACCTTTATGGTTTCCTGCGGAGTTTCAGGCTTGTAGCACTACGAAAAGGTCCTTCTATCCGTGTTCTGTTTATCCTGAGCATGCATGCACGATACACAGCCCTACAAATGGTGTCACACTATTCCACAGATCAACAGGTGCCACAAGCTATGGAATAAAAATACTGGCATGTCAAATGTTCTATGAGAACTGAAATACACTTACATGTTCATCAGACCTTAATGACCTTGATGAGTTACACTGAATGTAAACTTAACTGTTTCTTGTTTAGGAGAAAAATTGATAGTGATACAATATTGCTATTGCATCAGTTGACACAAATTCAACCAGTCCCCATGACCTTGCATGACCTTGCAATTTTGTCCAATTACCAACTTTTCCATGAATTCAACTAGCTATCGTAGTTTCACCAATCATAGCAGTCCCCTGCATAATGTCACCAAACCCACTTCCTTGTTTCTGGTTGTAAAGGTGCAGATATGTGCAACATTTAACACACAAAAAATTACAACTAAAGATTTTGCAAGACAATTCCATGATGGTCTGCATGAAAGCAGGGGTTAACTGTTTTGCACCGCATGCATTGTGACAGAACACAAGCAAAAGTCAACAACAACCCCAGAGAATGGCTAAAACACACGGACAAGTGACAAATCACCACAACAGAGGCTGCTGCATCAGCATCTATTGCAAGTGCTGAAAGAACCAAGTTGACTTAGATAAAATATATATGGTTAGTGGCAACGACAGCGTTGAATAAATCACAAACTCAGGACAATGCAGTTTTATTGTCACTGGAACAAGTTGCCTTCTATATCTAATGAGTAAAGCAAAAAACTTGCAACTACTTCTATAATTTTCACAGCCTAAAAAAATCACAACATACATCGCAATTTTGAAGAAAAGCTGCTATGAAATCAGACATTTCAGGCCACAAAAATCTCCTTCAAAACACCCTGGAGGGACTGTATAGGACACCTTTAAGCCAGCACCAGTGCTGATGCAATGTGGCTGATCCGGACCTGGCAGGACGGAGCACATAAGATGAGAATACAGAGGACGGCTGGAAAGCATTAGCAAGTAGAGGACACGGTGTGTAAAAAGGATGCAATGATACAGGCACATTAATACAGAGAAAGGCTCTAGATCTTGTACGGTACATATAATGGTGAGATGAATAACTGGTTTCAACTCTTTGTGCCCTCACGGGGTTAAACACTTCTCATTCAGGGTGATATTTGGACACAAAGTCTCTCTCACTTGCGTAAAAGCATGGAAAGTGTTTCTACAGTCCTACAATGGACAGGAACTTTCCATTCCTATTAAAATCCACAGTGTCACATGGCAGAACCCAAAATGGCTAAATCAGACGGGTTCCTGGTTGTAGTGATGCCTTTTCAGGCGAATGGAAAGTAGGGCACTGCCAGACTGGCACTGGGCAGTCGGCTCAGAAACCGGAGGGGGCACGCATGAAAGGGCTGCTGAAGTCATTAGATTCTCTAAATATGTGCGACTGTGACCAGTGCTTGAGATGACAGTCAGGTGAGAGGCATTGTCTGTGCTTGTGTGTCTCTCTGTGCAATTCAGTATCTGCAGAGATCGATTTCAGATCTGCTCGAAGAGGGAGAAAACAGCAGGACACTTGGCCTCAAAGACGTGTGAGGGACACCGAGAGGGCACATCTGCCGATGCACAAAAAACCCATCTCGTCAGTGATGGCACATTCCACCCTAAAGCAGGTGTAAGGATGCATGAATTATGTTATTTATCATGCTCACAAAGTTTGACAGGCAAAGTCTCAAGAAAAAAAAAAGATGAACTCAGAGGTCAACTGTAAAAAGAAAACCGGAAATTCAACAGCGACATTATGACTCGCTGTCTGCTCCAACATCCTGTACAGGTTTCAGTCTGGAGATGTAAAACAGGATGTAACAGAGATGGCAGTTATCTAACAAATACACACATTCACACAACAGAGAACATAATGACTCATTGACAGAGGGGAAGAGATGCATGACCAGCCACACCTATGGTCATGTGATGCTTCGTCTCCACAACACAGCAACACTGACCGTCCCAGAGTCGTAGAAACACTCCCGAGTTGATTTAAGCCTCATAAATTGTACAATAAAAATCACGCTGACTTTGTGCATGAGCTCGCATCAAAAACGTGCGTTTGGGCTTCCACCTGATGAGATCGAAAGAGAGGGGTGAGTGTGGTGTGTGTGCACAGATGGCTAACAATATGGGTCCCTGGACCACTTCAGCAGCTCATCACCAGGAAACAAACACACACTCGTACACAGATCTGTGATTCACTCTGGTGGCTTATAAGCATGAAGCGAGCAAAATCGTTACTGGAGAGTAGAAATATTCTTCGAGGCTGGATGAGAATTCTATAGGTCACATTGATTTTTTTTTTTTTTTTTAAAAAGATGCATAGGATTATCCATCACTGCGGCACCATATAGGGCCATGGAGCAATTCTCTCTGCAGACCCTGTTATATCTTGAAAGCCTCAAACTCTGACACACAAAGACTGTGAACACCCAGCCACTGCAGACTGTAGCTGCAATCATGGTATACCTATCTGCAATTGTACTTCAGACGCAGGCAGACTGATTCTAAATGTCATCTCAGCTGCTTATTTCCATATTTCCATCGGCCATCTGCTGCACTCCGGAGCCAGGGTATGCTCTTATAAGAGAAACACAGCTATACGTGGTGCGCTGACCTCCACTCTCACTCATAAATAACCACTTTTTAATGACGACATGGAGTTGTCTGAGCGTTCGGGGCACTTGTAGAGTAATTAGCAACAAATCTGTCGTTAAAAATGGCTTTTAATTAGACGCCCAATACAGGTTCTCTGCTGAGTTGTATTGTTAAACACTTACAGTAAATCATTGACAAGAAGACCCAATTAAAAACTAGATTGTGCAAGCAGCCTGCCGTCGGGTACACACTCAACAGAGAAATTAATTTCCTCTGCAGTGTTATTTATTATTTCCTCTCCGACCCATTTCCATGATGTGGAATGGAACAATGTGTGATGGCTGCTCGGACAGTCCTTTCATACACACACACACACACACACACATGCAGCAGTATTTGGGCATTACAGGGGATTACAGAAAAGGCTGGAGTTAATGAGCTCGTAATTACTGTTAATTCCATCTGCCACCAGGATCAGAGCAGGCCAAAGGCTACAGCCAGCGGTCCTGTGAGTGTGTAAACGTGTGTGTGTGTGTGTGTGTGTGTGTGTGTGTGTGTGTGTGTGAGTGTGAGTCCATGGAGGGAAATAAGAGGTCACATCCCTAAATGGCCATCACCGAGGAGAATCCCCGTTGTGCCTTTGACAGGCATATCCCTGACAGCGATGGCCTGGGGGTTTAGGACACGAACACGCACACACACATTCACACACACATACACTCACACTCACACAAACATACACATCCAATGCACTAAATTGCAGTTGTCCCCTGGAGTGGAGCTTGAATTAGCTGTCAGATGTGTGTGATGTTAGTAGCTGGTGGAAACGGCAGCTTTGCTCAAGTCACTGCTCCGCTGAGGGTTACGCTAAAGCCAGCCAGGCTGCGTTTTACTGGCTTTAAGGTGTGGGTCTGTGTGTGTAAGAATATTGAGGTACATCACTCTTCCAAGGTTTCCTCGCAAGGACGGGGACACATTCTGCAAATGCTTGGGGCTTTTTAGATGGAAAGTTAAAGCACTGAAAAGGCACTCAGACGCATCAGGAATCCTGGTCAGTAAAATGTTATTTTCTGAGTGTGGGGGAGGGTGGGGATAGATGGGTGAAAACTGAACAGCTTAAGAAAAATTGCTTGAGCAAAATTCTCCCCCGACAGCAAATTTATCTCTGAATCTCATCTCTCTCGCTGACCTCCCCGGGGTGGACGGACGAAGTTTGCTCAGAGTTCAACACATCGCAGCTGAGAGTCGACTTGGCTCTGAGCTACTTCATCCCCGTGAAATGAAACAGGACATTCAAAACGGTGGAAGGCTCCAGGCTTCATATAAGGAACTTCTGAGTGGTGAAATACTCCTGGAACCAAAAATTGTGTGAATGTTGGTCACGCTGACGCCAACTGGGTCATCTTGATCTTCTCATATTGTAAGACCCAAAAAGGAAAACAGTAGGAGCAGGGAGAAGCGTGCAGATGGTTCCATGAGAGGAACCAGACACATACGCTTCGTCTTTGTGTTTGTCGTCTTTTCACTCAGCTCAAATAGGGTTAAAGTCAAAAGGTTACTGCCTCCCCAGTCTACACAAGGCTGATGCAGGGCTTTGAAGGCAGTCACAATAGAAACTAAATATGAATAGGAGAAAACAGTTTAAAGGGTCAGTTCAACCCAACACCAAAACTGCATATTTTTCTTTTTACCTGTAGTGCTGTTTATCAATCTAGATTGTTTTGGTGTGAGCTGACGAGTGTTGAAGATATCAGCCATAGACATGTCTGCCTTCTCTGGAGTATAACAGAACTAATTGGCACTTGGCTTGTGGTGCTCAAAATGCCCCAAAAAATACATCTGAAAAACTCATGTACAAACAGTAATGTCCAGAGATCCTTTCCAGAGATTGTGACGCCATTACTCGAGATAATACACTGACTGTTTGTGAGCCGTGTCATATTTTTTTTCGACCGAAATACACCCACCAGCTGTGTCACCGCACCAGAGGAAGCATGCATCTACTGCTAGCTTAGGTAGTACCCCTGAGCCAGCTGACCTTACAGCTCAGCCAAGGAAGACACCATTTGTACACTTTTATTACACAGAGATCGAGTAATAAAGCCGCTACAAAGTCCATTCTTTATGCTGCCTTTGCATTTTTACCTAGAACCAAACAACATCACTGGCATCATTTCGCTCCTGTGTGGGATTTTAGACAGCATCCCAGCATCGTGGAATGTGACATATTATGTGTTGGCAGCTCTTATAAACAATAACAATGGCATTACGTGGCAATAACAGCCATTTACCACCTCTGTGGTGGTCGATCTCATCCTCTGCTTTGAGGGTAAGGAGCTCCTGGACCTCATTGTTTTCACAATTTGTGGACATTTTCGCCTGCTGTCCTTCTTCTTTGAGTTAGCTGCTAACTACTAACGGCTAACAGCTGCTTTTTATATCTCCCGCGGTGGGCCGCATGCATAACACGTCGTCAAAATGTCACACCCTGAATGTCAATGCTCCTGTCCTGCCCACTTTATAGTTTATGCAGGCATCATTTCTACACTGTTACTACATCCGTTCCCGGCTCAGAGGCGAGACAACTCCATCCACCCATTCTGCGATACACTGTCACAAGCACAAGCATCTCATCCATGAGAAGACGCACGCTTCCTTCTTCAAGGTGATACAGGTAGTGGGTGTAATTTGGTAGGGACAAAACAGTTGCTATATAAAACTGCTCATAACAAGGTGTGTGGATTATCTTGAGTAACTGGCTCATGATTTCTGGAAAGAGACATTGCTGTTGAGTTTTTTAAATGTATTTTTTTTTTGGTGCTTTGAGCAATTATATTCTGGAGAAGGCAGACATCTCTATAGCTGATATATATCCAACACTCTGCAACTCACACAATCTAGACTGATAAAAAGCACTAGTAGCATATATAAAGCGAGATACAAGTGCAGGAGACGACGAAGAAATTAAGATTATGGTGGAACGTAACAAATTGGTAATATAGTGAAAAGAATTCTCTGTCCACATGTTAGGATGTATTTAGTGGCCGCACAGACCACCACAATCTACAAGGCTGCCTCCATTTAAAGGTACAATATTACGACCACCTCCACCATCGCTTTGTTTCTTGTTTTGTGTAATTTTGCCATCTATTGGCTATATCTCTGCCATCTTACAGGACATAATGGAAGTTTAAGGGCAGTGACACTTCTAACATTTGAAGCAGACGTATCTGTTTTCATACCTAAAGGGTGTATAAGTGGACCTTAAGAGGAAAAATATGTTGATTTTGGGGCCAACTATCCCTTTAACAATCTTTCCACAAAGTGTCTATAAATGTAAAGGGCATGAGAAATTAGGTCAAAGCGTGTTAGATTTCCAAAGACATTAAATTTGTCTCAGTATGTTAAGAGGTGACCAGCAGAGCTCTTATATGACCCAATAACCCTTGACCCTCAAAGTTCCCTGAGTTTCTTCCAAAACCCTTTTCTTCTCTACAAGAGTACAGGAAGCAGAAGAGGGACAGCACTCCTGGGACAAGGTGGAACAGCCTTTTAAATCACCTCCATAAGTAGTTCAGTCTGGGGTGCAGTGTGGAGCGCTTCCCAGCCACAACTCAACGGCTGAGAACTGGGGAGGAGCTAGGAAGGAGAACCCCGGGACGCAGAGGCCCAGGACAGGGGTTCGGATCCTAGGGTAGAATTACCTCTGGCCTCCTTCCAGACTTGTCAACGACAACAACACAATGTGAAATACAATACAGCTAACCTGTTGGGTTTTGGGAGGGGAACATAATGCACAGGCCCGAGTTTAATTACTGACATTAACTGGGAAATCTAATAATGATAGGATGGTGATCAGTTACAGTAACAAGGATGCTGTCAGCGTTTGCAGCAATAATAAATGCATCCCAACAGGGAACTATCTCCCTCTACCACACACACATATAGCAGATGGAGGAACTATGATATCAGCGTGACGTTCATGGGCAGTGGCTCGAGATGGCAAATGCCTCAGTCACAACAACTGGTACAGATCCATGAATAACATTTCAGGGGGCACCCTCTCCCCACGCTAAGAATTATCTTTCCCTCCCCTGCCTTCAACGTTATGGTCAGTTCTTTATTTTCTGATGACGACGGCTAATCAGCTAATGCCACCACTTGATTATGTGTTAATCTCCCAGATTAGCAGAGACAACAGCAGTTCATTTCCACATTGCTGTGAGATGTTAAATGTGCTGACTGGATAGGATGAGCGGATTGTGGGACTGATGGTGCTTAAGAGCTGCATCTCTTAAGTCAGTTTTGCGGTAAATAAAGAGAGGACATGTTGAGATGGACAGAAAGTAAAAGACTGAGAGAAAGACAGAGAAAGCAAAAAGTGAGATTGCTTTTGTTTAAATCAAATCAAGCTGCACAAAGAGGCTACAGATCGGGCAGAACACCACGAAGCACCTGCCAAAGGTTGTCCAAACACCACCTGAACAAAAAGGAATGAAAGGCCCATTGACTGGGGCAGAGATACTCTTTCACTTCTGGCTGAGATAAAGCAGACAACTATTAAAACACACACATTACTCTCCTGCTGTGGAGGGGACGGACAGGTCACTATATGTGTGTGCGGTTTTGTGTGTATATGTGAACACATGTGGTGGTGACCGACGGTCCCCGGGGGCGCACCCTGCAGGAGCACGCACCCATCACCTGCTGTCACTCATAACACGCACTCTGGTCATGCCACTTAAAGTTGTTACAGTGACTTTGGGAAACATTCCTTGCCCTCGGGCTGCTCAAAACACACACTTCACATTCCAGCGAGTGTATTCTGGGGTCCCACTCCCTAATCCTCTGACATATGCAGACGCACATATTGCATACCATCGCACGAGTGCACAGACACACGAAAATAAAATGACGGATCCAGAGGTTTCAATAAAATGGAAATCTGCAGGCTCGAGCTTGTTGCCAATCGTCTCGCTTTCCATTAACTGAAAGAGAACTCTGAAAGTTTCAATGCGGGACATTGTCTGAGCTTTTTACTTCTAGGAAAACCAACTTCACTATCACGTGAAAATGACATCCAGAGGTCATTACTGTCCGCGGCCATTGAGGTCCGGCTTATAGCTTTGCTCCCTTGTCCCCTGCAAGCCTGTTAAGGTGCACTGTAGTCTGGCTGTAGGTCCTTCTATGGCTTTGATGTAACAGAGAAACTCACTAAACCACAGGGGCACCACCTCATGAAAATATGAGCCCTGTTTGTGAACACAGGCTCCTGTGTGTACAATAAAAAAGTGCGTCTTACAAGCACAGGATACAAGCATCTGTTGTTTCGCTCTCAGGTCTCCCTAATGACCTTGTAGGCTGGGCAAGTAAACCTGTTCACTTGATTGCAAAACATCAAGAGTCAATGGCCGCATGAACTGACTTGTGTTTTTATTTCTATCTTTTCATTAAGCCATTTGTGAATAAATCTGACAAAACTGGCAGAATGGATGCAGAACCGCCCAGGCATCAGAATAAAAGGTTGACATGGTGCGTTTCTGCAAACCATGGACATTCGTACATTTCATACATATCACACAAACATTCCTAGAGTGACGTAGTTCAGATCACACGTATGAGTTTCTCAGAAGTTGAAGGAGGGGATGGTGGATGGCGTGACACCTACGTCAACCGGCTGTCAAACCAAGACCAATGTTGGAGACCGGCATACAAGAGTGAGTATTTTTTAACTAAAGTTCAGGACATGTCCAGCCATGTTTACAGCAATGAAAGCATATGTTTAACGATGGTTCGTGCAATGTTCAGTCACTGTTGTGGCAACAAAAATGGGCATTTTTAACAAGATGTTGGGATATTTCAGGCTGTGTTTGTGGCGATGAAACCTGGGTATTTTTAACGTGACATTAAGAAATGTCCGGTTGTGCCTGTGGCAACAAAACTGCTTTTTTTAATAAGACGTCGGGACGTTTTTGACCATGTTTGTGGTGACAAATCCAGGCATTTTTTATTGAGACTTTGGGACATTTCCAGCCATGTTTGTGCTGACACAACCAGGTATTATTGTCTATTTTTTTTAAGATGTGTTTTTTTTGGCTTTTGACTTAATTTGAGAGACAGTTGATGGAATCAAACCTGCGACTGCTGGGGCAAGGACATCGCCTTTGTACATGGGATGCCTGCTCCACTCACTGAGCTACTGGGCGCCCACAACCAGGTATTTTTATTTAGACGGTGGGATATTTCCAGTTGTGTTTGTGGTGACAAAACCGGGTATTTATAACAAGAAGTTGGGACATTTCCAACCATGTTTGCAGTGAAAATGTGACCTTCTCCTAACCCTGACTGTGTTTTTTGTGCCTAAACCTAACCACACGTTAACCACATTGTTCAACATATCAGCTACATATAAAATGTACAAATTTAACATATGACACATTTTTCCTGCTGATGGGGTTGTGGTAAACCTTCTGTAAAACATTCATACACATAAAAGTGACACGTGGTCCGGTTGGTCAACTGCTGGATGTCGTCTCCTGCACAGGCCTAGTAGAAGAGATTTAAATGTTTTTGATTACTCTGCAGTTTCTATGTGAACAGGAAAAAAAAATATGCCTGTGCTGATGGAAGGCTTTCAACACTGAATTTGACTTTTCACATGTTTCTGCGCATGTGTGGACATGTTTGTGTGCTTAAGATTAATATAAACTTGCTCATGAATCATGATTCATGAGGGCGTGACGACGCAGTCAACAGGTCAATGACCCTTCCAACTCATCCAGGGTCTGAGTCAGCAAAGTGTGTTTCCAAAACAACTAGAAACCATCTTTAACCCTGCGCCCTTCACTCAAACACACCAGACAACATATGTCTGTTGTGTGTGTGGATAACAAACAACTTTATTTACTAAAATGTCAAAGTTAGAGGACATTGGCGCTGACAGGTATTTCCCAACAGTGCTGTGAATGTGCGGCTTTACTGCACTGCGCCATACACATGGACATAATTATGATGTATTAATTAAAAACATTACGGATTTCAGCTTTAATTACCATGCTGGGTCTCCAGTGAAGCAGCTGATGGCAGGAAGCTATTAAAGCATTCAACCAATCAGAGCTGCTCTGACCAACACTTGCCACGCACAGCTAAGTGACATCAGCTGTGGCATGAGTCTGGTGTGTGTCACAGTGACCCGCCACCGCTGCTCTGTTTTTATTTCATTTAAAGAAAACTGAGAGGATTTGGGTGCGACACACATTAATGAGTGATGTCATGTCGCAAATCAGTTATCTGGACTGAAGCTGTGCTGTTAATCACGGGTGGATCTCCGCAGGGGTGGGCCATGCTGAGCAGGCTATCTGTGTAGTGTTCAGATGACAACACACGGGGACAGACAAGTTGATGTTGGACTGTTTTCAATATGACTAATGGAGTTGATCAAATCTCTGTGCTGCCTGGAACTGGTTAGCTAATGATACATGTTCAATGTCTCATTGTGCAAACTTATATCTACACTGTATGTGCAGAGACTCACACACTAACACCTCTGGCCTCCATCATAGTTTATCTGTCTTTTGACAGCCAGTCTGTTTAAGCGCGCGTGTCCAACTCAAACACACGGATAGAAACAGGCTGCTTGGTCCTCTGGGACTCGAAACTGAGAATGTGTGTTTGTCAGTGATGGGGAAAGTGTCCGCTGGGCGTGTGTGTAATGCCCCAATACCAGGCCAGTCTGCTCTAATGGGTTTACATAAAGGGTTGATGGATGCTATAGGGGTCAGTCGAGCAAAAAGAGCAAAGCTGACCCCACTGTCCCCTTAAACCCTATACTCATCTCCTACAAACACACACACTGAATCAATAGGAGCATCTCTGCCCATATTGTCATCTCTACATTACCTCCAGCCTTTTCATGCAGCTCCATCACCGCACCACCAACAGCCTACTCACACCAGCTGACCCACATTAGCCCACACATTAAGACATATACAATTAGATAACTCTCACACGGCGTGGGTAGAAAGCTGGTACCGGAGGAGGCTTGCTGCTCTTCGCCCAATCACAGCACATACACCGGGAGAAGGCGTCTTTCAGAATGTAGGTCAGCCGTTCGGGAGAATGCGGTTCGGGTCCCGCAGCGGATCAATGCGAACACACCCACCCACTCACTCACATGCATACCTGTCTCTGCCTCTGCCCACTGCCCTCCAAACACCAGCAAACCACTTGTCATCGCATGCAGCTTAAAACAATGGGCATGCCAGCCGAGCGTAAATCACAGAGACACTTAATGCGCGCAGGCACATTATGCGCGTACACACCCACATGGAGCATTCAAACCCACTGGCGCTTTACTATTCTCATTAGATGATTAGCTGTAATGTGTTTCCTTTTATATAGATTCCTTTCTGGCTAATGCAGGGACATGATCCAGCCTTTTACCTCTGATATATATAATAAAAGACAGTGCTGATTCAACATATGGCTTTGCGCATTGAGGTCTGTGCCTATATGCTGTGTAGCCTATAGCTCCATCTATACGCTCACCAGCAGCGCAGTCTTTACCCTGCGTCTAGACTGAGATGCATCCTACACCAGCATATGTGAGCGCAAATAATGAAACGTGCCACCATGCAGCTGTTGGAGTTTTATCAATGAGACGTGCTGCTGCTGCTGCTTTTTACGCACTGGCTCCGCCGGAGCTTCTACAACCCATTCACCACTATCTGATATCGCGCTAACAGGAGAATCAAAAGCAATGTCACCAGCGTGTCAATTAGCTTCTCATCCGGCACTCTCAGTCACATGCACCCAGCCTCTGCTCTCATCTGTTACCTTGACAGAAAGTGCATTGTCCTCCCCGCGCGCTGCGGAGCCGGGAGCTGCAGCATTTTCCCGTTCAGCACGCGCCCGCTCATTCTACAACCGTCCAGCTTTCACGCCGCTTTGTTCCCGTTTGGCATATCCCGGCTCTGAAGCAAGAGAGAGAGGAGAGAGAATCCAGCCCGGTGCTTTCCGCCTGCCGCTGATAACCAGGGAACCGCCTGTAAGAGTCAGCAGCGTTAACTGACTGACCCACTCCCGCAGTGCCTCCACTCACACACACTCTCTCACACATACACACACGCTCACACAGAGGGAGGGGAGGGGAGGGAGGCGATGAGCAAGGGAGGGAGGGAGGCATGGATAGAAAGGCAACACCCCAAATTCCTCCTCCTCCGGCCCCCGTTTCACTGATCGCGACCAGCTGTGCCTTTCCCAAAAGCGCATAGAGGTTTTCACGCGCATTCAGCCGCAAGATAAAACAAAAAACGCAGTCATCATCACATTCTCTGAAGGGACATGTCAAAGACATTTTCACACTCTTAAATCTCTAATCAACACACAGCAGACAGCCCGCTGACACCACTCAGTCAACCCTCTGATACAGAGTGTGGTGACGGCTGGCACTCACGTTCGTTTGGTTTTACAGTCTGTGATTAGATCCTATACTTCAGTAAATGAGTACACTGCAAGTGAAAGCTTTCCATTCAGCATTTCACAAAGGACAAAATATAAAGGGTTGCCACATTTATTATTCAAGACTGCCCTTTCCAGATCAGGCAGAGGGTTTACTAATGGCTAATAACGTATTCATGCTTTATATCAGTGATAAGACATTTGTAAGAACACACCTTGGGTTGCCAGGTTGTGACAAATGGCTTTGGGTGGGATACAGGCTATCCTCCTTCTGCATATCTTGCTTTTCCTTTTAGCTCCTTAATCCATATCATCTGGACGAGCTGCAGAGTATCTCCACCAATATCCATTTATTACAACCGCAGACCTGACAGCTTATTGCAAAACGAGTAAATCATTAATAATGGGTCATTTTAATGCTGCAGCAAGTGGAGGTGGAGCCAATGTTAACTACTTAATATGGTTTGATACTTCAATCTGTAAAGATGTATTAGTTGTTAGAGTTTGGTCATTTGTTCGGTATGTAAAATCTTAATCTGCAGCACTTGTCAGCAACATGTTGTTGAGTAGAAAGTACAAAAAAACCAAAAATGTCGGAGCACAAGTATGAACTGGTATATAATGGATATACTGAGGTAAAGTACTGTAAGGGCCTTGAAACACCATGGCATCAGTCAGCAGTCGGTCAATGTCCAGCCGTCAGTGAGCGTCTGTTGCTCTAGTTTGTGTGGTGTTGGCACTAGCCGGCTTTTGTAGGCCTATTTTCGGCTGATGCAGCTTGTTGTATCAGCTGTGGAGGCAGCGAGACTTGTCTGTGAAAAAAATCACTCTGATTGGAAGCTCAGTTCAGTGCACAAGAAGTGAAACAAAAGCAAGCATAACAAACAAATGATGTAAAGAGGATGTGAGATCGAAACATTACTTATTTTTAGCCATTGGGCTTTTAAGCAAAACGGTTCATAATTGTTATTGTTTATTAGCATATAGTAAATATGCTCTCTTCTTTCAATATCGGGTTGTGTTGTTAACGTGCTAACTGGCTAATTAGCATCTTGAATCCGTCCCATGGATGTATAAAAAGACTTGGATACAGCGTTGGAGGCAGGCTCACATTCATTCCAATGGAAGTTGCTCAGTGGCGCATGAAGCTGGCACTGCTTCTGCATCGTTACCTATTTGCCTCACTGTGATCATCTGCAGCTGGTTTATTGGAGGTACCCAGCAACAGCCGGAAGAAGATCGGGGATGCAGCCTTTGTCAGTTACGCCCCAAAGCTATGGAACACACTACATATCAGGGAAGCTGGCTCAATATTATCATATATCAATATTTTAGCGAGCTCAATATTTATAAAGGAAAGCTAAAGATGTATCTGTTCATTTCAGCCTTAACTAGTTCTGACTTTGCTGATATAGGTCTGACACTCTTTCTTTTTATGCTTTTACTTTCTATTTACACTGCTGCAACTCTTTAAGTCTTACTTGATTTTATGATTATAGTTTTGCATTTCCATGATTTATGAATTAGTTCTGTTTCATGTTCATTCTATTTTCATGTGAAGCACTCAGTGCTCATACTGCCCTTGTTGTAAAGCTCTCTGTGCTGCATTTCTTGTATGAAAGGTGCTGTATAAATAAAGTTTATTATTATTATTGGGCCCTTTTAACTTGAACGGAGATAAAGTGTTTCAATTGTGTGGCTCTTTTAGACTTTCTAAATGTCATCAGACTGTATGTTAAAATCCCGATAGAGAAACAAGTCATTTTGTTAGGGTTGCGATGCTCAAAAAAAATGTATCCACTGATTTACAGATGTCTTTTTCGGCATGTAGGTCAATTCGAAAAAGTTACATGGCATCACATGACTGTTTAATTACACTGTTTTGCCACTACGAAAATTAGCTTCAAAGCCTTACACGTCTCCTGGGAGCCTGGTCGGTCCTGTTGGTCTTCCAATTTCTCTTTTGGAATTACAAATACAGACTACCGTTGCCTGCTATGGAGAGTTATTTCTTCCCATGCTGGCGCAGAACGTACATGCTAGTTGGCCGTTGGCTGTTGTCTTTGCAGTGTGTTCAAGTGCAACTTTATGGCCAAGATACAGGCAACAGGAGGTGACGCAACAGTTCTTTAATGTTTGTTTGGTGTTTCTGGGCCTTAAAACTGCAGTACAGTGCCCGAGTAAGTGAATTTACTTTCAACCTCTGTCCAGTGATAAAAAAAAAAAAACTTTAAAAAATATGGACTTCATTATGGAGAGGCCATAAGAAAACATTGATATCTCTTTGAAATTAAAAAAAAAACTTTGATTTCATAGGCATAAATATCGTTCAACAGTTGCCTGCTGTCTGGGAGACATGCTGGCTAATGGCCAAACCAACAGTGGCATAAATAACCCTCAATCAGGATGTAATGAAGCAGCGAGGGTAAATGACTCCAGTGTTTCTATTGTAACAGAGTGTGTATTGGCTATTGGAGACTAGCAGAGGAATAGAGTGGGTATCATGTATCCACTCCCCCCCCACCCCCGAGCTCTGCCCCCTCACATCCAGTGGTGTTTAAACACTTTAGGCACTGAGTGGACCCCAGTGAATAGATGTGCCTGTCTGCTGGGTCTGTTCAATAAATGAATGAAGGGTGAGACAGAGAGAGACAGACAGACAGACAGAGCAGGGGGGAGATGGAGATAATTAACACTGTCCTTTTGGTGGAGAAAGAAAGAGATAGGAATAGAGAGATTGGAAAACAACCCAGAGAGAGAGAAAGAGAGAGAAAGAGATCATTAACACACTCTTTTTAAGTGCAGAGGGAACAAAGACTGGATTCTTCAGGCTACTGCTCACCCGTACCATCCAGGGCCAGGTGGGCACACAGTGTGCGTGTGTGTGTGTGTGTGTGTGTGTGTGTGTGTGTGTGTGTGTGTGTGTGTGCGCGTGTGTTTGGGGGTCTGATTGGCACATTGGCATGCTCAACTGCAGGTGTGTGGAGCCGCTGCCATCGTTGTTGCCTAGCGTTACTAATAAAGAGAAAGGAAAACAGTTTCTATGTGCACGCATACACACAAACACTCCCACATTCACCCAATCCTCCTTAAGTCAGCGTGAGCCTTCGCTCTCATTTATGTCAGCTCTCATCCCAGTTTCTGGAAAGGGTAGTTGGACAGCGCTCCGGGTCTGTCTGGCCGGCTTTTACTTTGACCACTGACTCATGCCCAGACATGCCCCCTGTCTCCCTCTCTGTTTATTTGCCTCTGCGTCCTCATCAAAGAGCGTCTCTTTTTTCACTGCCACCCTCCTTTTCACTCAGTATCTAAGACCACAGTGCTTGTTTTCAGCGTCCATGTGTGTGTGTTGGTGCAGCAGGCCAGTATAATTAGGTGGTGATGTAACCCTGTAATGACAGTATACAGGCAGGGTCATCCATATGACCCTGGGAACCTGTCCCTCCTCTGCTGATGAAAGAGAGAAGCGACCTGGGAAAGCTCATCCCCCTTATCAGACCAGGAACACACACACAGGCACACATGCAATACTTGCTAGGCCACAAACTGTATGTAAACAAACATAAAATGACCCCCACCACACACACACACACACACACACACACACACACACACACACACACACACACACACACACACACACACACACACTTATATCAAACTAAAATACACCTCTTCATGACCACACACAGTGTAACTACTATCAACTTTGAATTTTCTTTTTTTTTTTGCTTCATCACTGAAAAAACCTTCAGCAGTTGCTTTCCTCACTCACTTCCTGTCTATACTCACACACATGTACACACAAACATTGAAACCCTTAAAACAGACACTGAAAACGCTGCTGATCCCGTTTTAGTTTGAAAACTCAATTTCATTTTAGTCTAGACGGTCATATACTTTCGCTTCCTGATGCGTCAAGCCCAATCAGCATAGTTAGGTCTACATACCTTCTGTGATTTCATCCCTCTTGTGTGGGTACTCCTTCTTCATTGCTACGACTTTCTCTGCGCATAGATGATGCTCATGGCACCACTCTAATATGTTGCCATATTTGCTTTGCAACGACTCCCCGTCTGTTTTCTGCCACCTTGGCCTCCATACTCTCATTAACAGTTCCACCTGGTCATTGGTCTAAGCAAAGAAATCTCTGGTCATGTTTCTGCCATGACACACCAGGCCATTAGTCTGCCGTCAGTCAATGTTGGGGCATTGGTGAGCATCTGTCGCCCTAGTCGGCATGGTGTGTTCTGCACCGTTGCCCTTATCAGCCCTCATCAGCTTTTTTTTGGCTGATTCGGCATGCTGAATCATGGGTGATGGCAATCGGTGAATGAAATCATTCTGGCAGTTCAGCTCAATGCAGGCGAAGAGAAATGAAAGTGAGGAAAGTAAACAAAAAGCTAAAGCCACAGGGGAGTGAGACCAAACAAACTTGTTACATAAGGTAAGACTATTTTTCTTTAGCCACTGAGCTCTTTAGCAGAAACAGTTCCTGGTGGGTTGTGTTATTGTTAACTGGCACATGGTAAGTATGGTCTGCTCAGTCAACATTTGATTGTGTTAATGCGATACCTGGCTGACCAGCATCAAGACTGTCTTCTGGTTTCCCTCTTGCATGAGGATTACAGACTACCGCCATCTGCTGATAGAGTTATTTCCTCTAACACAGGCGCAGAACCTACATGCTGCTCGGACGTCGGATGTAGTCTTTGTGGTGCGTTCATGTGCAATTTTTGGCTGAGACACGGTGATGTGAGGGGATGCAGCACGGAGCCTTCATTGCCACTAATTCCCGGAATTTAGTTTTATGTTTCCTCGGCCTTTATTTTTTGCCATCTCCACAGTATTTACCATAACTAAGCAACGAACCACAGACAATCTGCTTTCTGTTTACACTGATAAACGCATGCCCAGTGTGCATGAATGGTCATGTGATCTGTGTTTTCAGGTGTGTTAATATGAAGGTAGATTTATTCTGAAATGGTGCTAAAATGTTTGAGTGCACAGAGATTATTTTTGTATTAAAACAAAAACATTTTAAAACAAAAACATAATAGGGTGAATGTGGCCTAGGGGTTTGACGAACAATTACAACCCAAAGATATTCTTTTTACTGTCATACAGGAGTAAAGCAACCAGAAAATAGTCTGATTTAAGAAGCTGGAATCAGAGAACTGTGCCTTTTTCTCCTCAAAAAAATTACTTAAACCAATTAATCAGTGATCAGATTAGTTGGCAATTCATTAAATAGTTGACAACTAATTGAATTTGATGAATCAGGTCAGTTCTAATACACAGAGACACACACACACAGACACATGCACACACAACCACAGATTCTTCAGTCTGATTTTCTGGCAAACAGCCTTCTCCCCAGGAGAAAGTGTCACATCATAGCCTGTGCACCAGCCTGCATGCTCAGTCTAGTAGCTCACTAACATAACAACAGACCACGGTTTAAAAAACCCAAGGCTGAAAACATGACCTCACAGGCACACACCCGGGGTTGAACATCAAAGTGTGCGTCCCCCTGTCTCAAAAGGTGCTCTTGTGGCTAATTGGGGGACCCTCCACATCTGAACCACCAAAAGCATCTAATTAGGCCTTTTCTTGGAGAGGACGCTATTCTCAAGGTCTGCTGAGGACAATGTAAAGTGGAACTGCTCGGAAAACTTGACTTCAAAGATGATTTGTCTTTCAAGAGACAGAGAGGAACAAGAATAACCACTAACGTATTAAACAGTTCAAATATGGCTCAACAGGTTTCTGCAGCCAGTTCAGCTTATGTCTCCTGGGAAAATAATGAGGATGTGTTCACTGGTGGGAGCACTGGTTCAGACAGGGAGGGATGAGATTAGGAGGTGGCGTAATGAGGAGAACAGGAAGGGAGACCGATGGCAGGAGGGCAGAAAGAAAAGTGTGTGACTAATGTCGAAACAACTCCAGAGAATAACACGGTGGGAGTCAATGGGAGGGAAGCAAAGTTAATTCTTATGCGCATTACAAACCCCCGTCACACCCCACTGTTAACCCTCTAAGGCTCAGCTCTAATGTGCATGTTGTATGAGTGTGTGTGTGTGTGTGTGTGTGTGTGTGTGTGTGTGTGTGTGTGTGTGTGTGTGTGTGTGTGTAGGATAGATCTGATCCAAAAGCTTGTCCTTAACCATGCAGTTTCATTTACCCCCTATAGAGGAACTAAGCATGTGCTTTAAAGGCTGTATAGATGTAGAGGGAGGGCATGAGTGAGGGCAAGGTGAGGGGAGTGTGTGTGTGTGTGTGTGTGTGTGTGTGTGCATGGGGGGGCTGTCTCTTGCTGTGGGAACCAGCCTTAAGGAATGAACCTGATCATTTCCTCAAACTCCTCTCCTGATGGGAAATAAAGGCACTCTAAATGCTGGAAACAATGTATTGTGTTTACTTCTTATTTTTTTAAACAAAAAAATAAATTATTCATTTGCCACTGCTGGTTTCTAGGGGTGCAGTCACTTATTTTATTCTATTTTATTTTATTTTATTTTGAATTTGAAATGTCTGAGATTTCTGCCACTACCGCTTCAATACAATAAGGGTGAAAAACAAAAAAAGTCATGTTAAAGGGACAATTGACCCTTCACTAAGCCCCGCCCCTTTGTGATGTGGGAGTAAGCATGGAGCCCTGGAAAGCACTGGAAACAGTGATTCCAGAGAGAAGCAGACAGAGGGGTCTACAGTCTGTGTTTGAAGGATATATCCAGGATGTCAAACTGACTCAGCAGCAACAACAGGTTAAAAAGACAAAGATAGTTAGAAGCTAAAGCCGAACTATAGGCTACAGATCACAGTGTAAAAGTGAACCACCACATCACTTCTGATCTCCACAGAAGACAATGAATATAACGGGAAACTCTGCTGATACTGAACCAGGTGTGTGGCATCGCAGTGTGTGCAGATGAACAGTGTTCATCAACAACATTTAGCTCCAAATCCACAAAACCAGCCTGAAAAAGAAGGAAATCTGAAACGGCTGCATTACAGTCAATGGAGCACAGTGTTGTTGTCAATGCTACGTTATGATTGGCCAGTCTGCGTCCGGGGCGGGACTTAGCAAGGGGTCAGTTCACCCAAAAATTAAAACTAGGCCTAGATAGTTTTGTGATACAGCTGACCTGTGTAGTTTGGTAAAAAGAAAATAGTTCCACCATGAAACCTTTTTAATTTCGGGGTAAAATGTCCCTTTAAGCATGGCAACATTACAGGCTTAGGTACACACTGGCAATGCTAACATAATGATGTTTAGAAAGTGTAATGTTTACCATGTTATTCATCTTAGTTTAGCGTGTTAGCATGCTAACATTTACGAATATGCACTACACACAAGGCATGTTGATGCCTATGGAATATTCATTGGTTTTTCAGGTATTCCGTCATGAACTAAAGTATTTAAGTATTGTATCTCTTCTAAAACCATCCAATAGATATTTTAGTCTGGAACAAAGTTATAAGCAGACTGACAGTGCTATGCCTGTAGCCATGCAGTTTGGCTCCAAGTAGCTTTCTAGGGTCTGTATGTAGAAATACAAAAAAGCTATTGAAATGTAAGATGGTGTAGTAGTAGATTTAGCGGTTCAACTGTCCTTTTATATATTCTATCATGTTTTATTGTGTTGTTGACAAGAGTCCTTTGTCTCGCCATGTTTCTTGTTGTCTTCATACTCAGAACTCAATAAATCTGACGCATTCCTTCAAAGTCTTAAAAGCAAAGGTTTGTTGACTGAATGATGTCACTCTATATGGTTTATATCTGTGCTTGTTGGTTTAGCATCATGTTCACCATCAGTTGTTATTATCAGGTCACTCCCTCCTTTTCATGTCCTCTTCAGGTCAGGTGTCAGTATATCATAAGAAAATAAAATAAAGTGAATTCAGTAAACGTCTGCAGGAAGAGCGGGATCGCTCTCTTTCCTTAAAGGAAATGGGGTGAAATCGGTCATCGGGCAGAAGTCGTGACATTTTAACCTCTGTAAGTTAAGAGGAGTCCACTCACACACTCTCACACACACACTCCGTTTATTTCCTTTGCACGCTCATATTGTTGACATGGTAACACATCCCTCTGAACTACGTGGGGGTCCTCCACATGCACACACACACACATACGGCCACTATAAGCCCCCTCCAAACCCCCTTCCCTTTGCAGACCATGTCCCTGAGTTCTCTTATTCTTTTCCAACCCTGCCATAAGAGGAAGCCAGAGATTAGCGGGGATTATGCCGTAGCGTCTCCATACAGACTTACCAGGCTTCAGTGGGTTGGGTGTCTAGGCAACAGTAGCTGTGACATTAGGGGTGGGAATCTCTGAGCACCTCATGATTTGATTCCAATCCAGGGGGCAATTGTAAAATAATTATCGATGCATCAACATTTTTTATATTTGTAACAATCCATAATTAAAATAATACACAAAACAGTTAACTATGTGTCACCGTCCAATGGGTTCAGTTGTAAGGAAACGTACAGTCAGGTCTTTGTTACAGGCGATCATATGTTGAGAACTGGGTTTTAAAATTCAGAATATTAAGAATCTATCCCCCCTCTCACCCTTACGTGGCAGCGGTTTTGGATGGATGAAGTTGATTGACGTGGCCTTCAACAGAGAGAGCACATTGGGAACGGGAGATATATGCTGTAGAAGTTCAAGGAAAAGACAGCAACGAAGAAGAGAAAAAAAATGATTTTTCTCAAGTTTCCCAACCGTCTCTTTCATTCCAAGGCAGAATGTGGGAAAACTGGTCAGAGGGATGTAAGTGTAGTTTCCAAGCTCCGATCCAAAACATGTGTTTGTTGCTCAACGCCAGTATGTTTCACAATAATGAAATGGCCTGTAGTCAAACTAAACATATCCATGCGGAGTGACGGGAGGCATTCCTCTTACAATTGACTGTAAACTTGGACATTAATACTAGTGTGTGTGTGTATGTGTGTGCGTGTGTGTTGTGTGTGTGTGTGTGTGTGTGTGTGTGTGTGTGGACAGACAGAGGGAGACACAGGCTGAAAAAGAGAGTGACGAAAAGAAGTACAGCAAATATTTTGTTAAGCAACAGTGAAAGTCGCCACGGATGGACTCACAAGGACAAGAAAGTCTCATTCCCTTTTTTTGCCTTGTTTGTTTGGACTAAAAGTAAACTATGTAGTGTAACGACAGTGAATTAAGAAGGTTAATAATGAAACCATATGGCTCAAACAGCCTGAGCAAACACAGGAGAATTTAAAAAAAAAAAAGGTACATAAGTACATTGTTCTCACTGAAAAAGGAGGCGTCAGGGGGTTTTCTAGGACTGCAAATCCCCCGTAGCCCCATATGTTACTCCCTGTTAAATCTTTTAATGTGTTTGTGTGTATGTGCGTGTATGCCTCTATATGTGTGTATGAGGGCGTGTGTGTGTGTGTGTGTGTGTGTATTTGTGTCACTTTAGCACACAAACAGATTAATGCCATTATTGTTTGTCAGCAGTGTTGTCCTGCTGTTACAGCTGGAGCTGATTACATCATCTCTGAGAAAAACACAGACTCAATCACCAGAATAAATGTTGGCATTGTATATTTTTGCAAACCACAGCTTTGTCACAGTTGTACTTTTCATGTGTAGCAGATATGTTGAAAAATGTACGTTTTCAATTTTCAAATTTAGGCGGTGACAGTGCTGTGGTTAGGGTTCGGCAAAAAAAATCATCAAAATCACTTGGTTAAGGCTAGAAAACATCATATTTAGGCATAAAATATCATATTTTTTATTGCTATGAACACTCTCTTTGAAAAAAGACCTGCTTCTGTCGCTACAAACACAGCTGGACATGTCTCAGACAGTCATTAAAACACTCACTTCTGCTGCTACAAAAATGTCTGGACATGTCCCAATCTGTCATTAAAAACACTTGCTTCTGTCCCTACAAAAATGGCTGAACATGTCTCGAACTCTCGCTAAAAACCATCCACTTTTGTTGCTGCGAAAAAAGGTTAAAACATGTCCTGAACTCTTGTTGAAAGATACCTACCTTTGTCGCTACAAACACAGCTGGACATGTCCCAAACCGTGGTTAAAAACACCCACTTTTGCTGCTTAAAAAAATGGCTGGGCATTACTCAAACTCTCATTCTAAAAACAAACAAAACCAAAAAAAAAAGCTATTGTAGCTATAAAAATGGTTGGACATGCCACAAACTGTAGTCAAAAAATACAAATTTTTGTTGTTACAAACACAGCTGAACATGTCCCAAACTGTTGTCAAAAAAACACCCCTTTTGCCACTACAAAAATGGCTGGATCTGTCCTGAACCCTCGTTAAAAAAATACTGCCTTTTGTAGCTAAACAACAACAAAAACAACAACAAACAAACAAAAAAACCCACTTTTGTCACTACAATCTCAGCTGGACATAAAAACACCTGCTTCTGTCATCACAAAAATGGCTGGACATGTCTCCAATGCTCATCGAATAATAATCCCTTTTGTAGCTATGAAAACAATTGGACATGTACCAGACTGTTGTTGAAAAACACCTGCTTCTGTTGCTACAGAAATGGTTGGACATACCATGAACAGTTGTCAAAAAAACACCAGACTTGTCTTGAATTCTCACTAAATAATAACCACTTTTGTAGCTACAAAAACGGCTGGACGTGTCCCAAGCTGTTGTTAAAAACCAGTTGCTTTTGTTGGTCTCAAACGGTAGTTTGCTGCTTGGCAGCCGTCTTGCCCCGGTGTCACATCATTGACCGTCCCCTCCTACTCCTGGTGAGAATCTCAGCTGATATATAATCTGAACTCCGTCATGCATATGAAATGTACAACTGTAACATATCCATGGTTTGCAAAGACATACAATGCCAACATTTTATTCTGGTGACTGGGCTGAAAACAGCCAGGCAGATAATCAAAATATTTAAATACAAATTCAGCCTCTAGACATGAACTAAATGTAATTATCCTACAGAGTAAGTATGGCTCTCACGTTTTGTTAACTCAAAAACAGAGAAGCCTCTCAAATTGCACGTAGACCACAATACAGAATGTCTACGTAATCTCCATATGACTGTTCAGACATGTGATCATCATGCTGAGTGGCTTTTATTAATCAAAAAATGTGTGTGTGTGTGTGTGTGTGTGTGTGTGTGTGTGTGTGTTCTCCATGGGTGTTCTCTCGAGTGCTTTGCCCACACGTGCTGGAACAAAGAAAGAGCGCACTCCTCCACTCAGTCAAGTTCCCCCCATAATGACAGGAAAAGTAATCGATTACACGCTGCACTGCGCAGATAGAGCCACAGCAGCGCAGAGAAAGAGAGGCCCAGAGAGGAGCAGGTAGTGGATGACAAGAACAACACACGCCCCATCACCCCCCTGAGCCCCACCTCACTCTGCCTCTCATCAACTTTTCATGAGAATCCAACTGTCTCTGACACAAAATGTCAGAGAGACAGAGAAAGACACGACAAGAGAGGTGGAAATATGGAAGCAGGAATTTTAATTTTAACTTTTGTGATATCAGTCAAGTAATTTTAGCAAAATATTGATGTAACATATGGAAATGGTATCAAACCAGTCACTGCAAGGTCTGTAAAATACATGTAGCAGTAAATGCAACATGCAAAATTACTGGTACAGTCTTGAATCGTAATCTAATGCATAAGTCCTAAGACTAAAGAAGAGAGGTGCAGTTACCAACAGTACTGTCTATATGTATTTTGGAGATATTTATAATGCAAAAGCAAAGCATAAGCAGTCAGAGTTTACAGTTGTGATCAGATACTTAGAGCAGATATTCCCATGTTTGAAGCTGTGGTGTAAAAAGAAGTTAAAATGACCTAAAATGTCACCATTTCACCACAGTTTTATGTTTCAAAATCCTAAAATCTGTCTTAAAAATCCCCCCAGAGTCATATCCTTTTGTAAGAAGACAAATTTCACCCTCTTTAACTCATTAGAGGTGCAAATAAAAAGCATTTAATCTCTCATATGTGTCTTTCGACTGTATCTCACAGTTCAAATTGCAGTCTCCTCCACTATTTTTCACATGAGCCCATTCTGATCTCAGCCCAGTCACAAGACTGCGACTAGGTCGGGGGAAAGTGCTGTGCGTGTGACATGCGTGTGTTCTTTGGGAGGGGGTCTGTAACTGGACCGCTGCATGAGTCACAGTGTAAAGATCTGGCTCTGAGCAAGAGGGAAGCCCGGGGTGTGTCCGCTGAGGATCACATCAAGAGGTTGTGTGTGTGTGCGTGTGTGTGTGTGAGGGAGAGAGAAAGTGAGAGTGAGTGAGGAAGTCAGAAAGCGGATCCATCACCTGTAACGTAAATCAGATCCAGATGTGGGAAAAGGAATTCATTAATCTGATGTGTCAGGCTGCATTAGGGTTTGTGTGTGTGTGTGTGTGTTGTGTGTGTGTGTGTGTGTGTGTGTGTGTGTGTGTGTGTGTGAGGTGTTCTAGTTTTTGGCCAGTAGATGGGGTCAGAGTACAGCAGGATTGATCGAGCCTGACCAGAGAGAAACAACCCAGCCCTATCCACACCCACACATACATACACACACAGGAGTATCGTGGTCAGTGGCTAACCTGTCCCAGTGGAGTCAAGGGTTTAGAGGCAATGTCAAGGTCCAGGAGTTACACATAATTAGAAGCGTTTAACCATCGATACGGTCAGGTAGCCATCAGTTAAGGGCCGGATAATGACCTCCAGTGTTTGAATAGTAGCAAACGTTTAGAAGCAGGCATCAGATTAAGTTACCACTGATGACATCAAAGCTTATTTCAGGCGTCTCTTGTGTTCAGAACAGTTTACTTCTCTGTTAAAGCGTTCCTCTTTCTGTTTCAGTTCCCTGTACTGTGCTGGAGTGACACTAAGGGCAACCAGCTCACTTCTGCTTTTCTAGAAAGCAGACAGCGATAAACCAAAACACTTAAACCAGGAAGCATCAGGGAGCTTAGTGCGTGTCTGTGTGTGTGTTTATCCTGCTCCAAACAAATGTTTTCATAATTCAGACGTTTAGTGCAGTGAACCAGCTTGTCTCGCAGCGTAACCATGGAGACTGCGCGTTTACTAATGGGAGGTCGCCGAGGATGGGAGCTCTTCCATCCAGAAACAAAAACGTCTGCGCCCAGCAGGGCAGAAAATGACACGCACTCATCCAATTGTCTGCACGTGTGTGTGTGTGTGTGTGTGTGTGTGTGTGTGTGTGTGTGTGCATGCTGAGCCCATTATCACCACTCAAACGACAACAATGGCAATCAATACCACTATCAAAGCCAGATGAGGCTCTGATGCGTACAGTATGTAGACTTAATACTTTGTGCAGCTTTGCATGAAATCACACACACTCATAGAGCCATTATCCTCCTATTCTTTGACCACAATATCTTCAAGGCGCTACTAAATTCCTCCCTGTGTTCTTTCACACACTCAAAAGAGCTACGAAGACTAATAAGTGTTGATCTCAAGAGAGACAAGCGAATGACAAAGCACAGCATTTACTCTGTGATTTGTGGTGTTATATTTTCTCCAGACAGTGGACTGCTCATTTGTCTCTATTATGAAAATGGGACCTAATTCTTTGTGTCAATCACAGGCTGTGATGTAGACAAAGTGTTACAGCTGCAGTTCCTACCAGTTTATAATACAGGTAAACAAACCACTTCATCCCGGAAACAAACGTGAAAGAATTTGGATTTGTCAAAACAGGTGGGATAATGACAAGATGGGTAATGGAACTAAAGTGTCTTGAAGGGGAATTTATTTTCTGATGCTCCGCTAGAGGATCTTTGGAGGCAGCGCTCTGCTAAAACGTACGGGGGCTGGAGCCTATCCAAGTTGACACTGGGTGAGAGGCAGGGTTCACCCTGGACAGGTCACCAGACTATCACAGGGCTGACACATAGAGACAGACAACCACTCACACTCACATTCACACCTACGGACAATTTAGAGTCACCAATTAACCTGCATGTCTTTGGACTGTGGGAGGAAGCCGGAGTACCCGGACAAAACCCACGCTGACATGAGGAGAACATGCAAACTCCCTATCCCGGGTTCGAAACAGCTCGGCCCTGTTGTCATGAATGTTTTGTACACAAACCAACTAGCCATCAAGGCTGGGGAGTACAGATGCATGTCCAAAAGAAAAGCCCAGATTTCTAGTCTGAAGAAGAAACACACCTACTTAAAGTCTTATGAAGGACTTGGATATCAGCAGGTTTTTGGATATGCGTAAATATCGCAACACTGACCTTTTCAAGAGGGTGGCTGAAGGAATGAAAGAGGGAGGCTGTGTTCGTACAGTCGAGCAAGTCCACCGTGGAAAACTTTGAAAAAAAAAATCCTGTTTTGATGCAAAGCAAAATGGTACAAGCTGCTCCAGTCGTTTCACTTTCCCATATTTTGACTTGATTTAAGTGAAGTTAGGGCACTTTAAACAAAGTATGCACGGCTCATTTTCAATAGCCACGTAAACATTGTCTTTTCCGGAATAAGGGCAAACACTGGAATATTTTGTGCAAGCAAATGTAGTCACTGTTTCCAAATCTACAACCTATACTGGACCACTCATTACTGTTATCACACTCAGGGGACTGACCACCTCACGCTGTTTCCCGGTGAGAATGACGTGTGTGTGTGAGTGAGAATGTGGGGGGACACTGGGAGGGGTCTGGTTCCAGATGTAAGCGGTACTCCTCAGACAAGAAGAGGCCCGGGCTAGAAAAGAACAGGAAACGGATAACTGACTTCAGGGGTCCTGACTCAGTGTGTGTGTGTATGTGTGTGAGAAACAGAGTATAGGATCTGTGTGTCAGGCAGGTCACAGCACAGTCACGGTAACTTACCTTTGTATGGCAATGTGAGTCATGCCTATACAGTATAACTCAAGTGAGTCACCACGAGACCCTTAGTGAGTCAAAGCCTGCTCATCAATATGTTTATGGCCAAACTGCAATATTTCAAGACTCTGTCTCCTCACAGTTTAACAGAACAAAGAGATGAGGACGACACAACCCAAACAAAGACCATGTGTGTGTTTGTGTTGCATTATTTATGTGGGGGAATCCTATGTATTATATATGCTGGGATGAGATATGGTAATGTACGGTGACCTCTGTTTGACAGGGGCAGTGCCTTTATGTATAATGAATGAGTGTGTGTAATAAATTATGAGATAAGGGAGAGTAATCCGGCATGGGGGTACTTCATGTTGACTGGGTGGAGAGCAGCAGGGAGAAAGGGAACAGCAACACTAGCCTGCCCTCTAGTGGTAAAGATAATTAGGTTGGAGCTGCAACAGGCACCAGAGCACAGCCTCAAAATCACCACGTAAATGATTCAGTGAATGCTGACAGTGTCATAAGACGTCGCTCTAGGCTCAGGGAGTTTGTGAGGGGCATATTTCACTATCTTTGCGCATTTTAATAGAATAAACAATTTGTTTAACTGGATAAATATCCAACAAACTAGTTGATGCTGAGAATAAGTGTTTGTTGCAGCCATATAATCAACTTCTCTTTAAAACAAGGGAAGGAATCTTTAAAGGAATATTGTTTTGGATTACATTGCATACAATATTCAGTTACTTGAACCATAATCTAATGCACTTTAAAGGTTATGAAGACATCATGATACATTTGTTTCAGTATCTTAAAGGGACAGTTCACTACAAAATCAAACAATGTCTGTGGATTATCTTGAGTAATCCACAGACGTTGTTGTGAGCAGTTTGGTGTAGAAGAAGCAGAAGGAAGCGTGCATCTACTGTTAGCTCATCCAGCCTTACTGGGCTAGCTAAAGTTACAGCTCAGCTGAGGAGGTCTTCTTTAATGTTTACATCTGGGGCTGTCACAAACCCAAGCCTCTCGTCCATGAGTAGATGCACTTTTCCTTCTTCATGGTGACACATTTCGCAGGTGTAGTTTGGCAGAGAGAAAATAGTTCCTATATACAGTAAATCTGCTCACAACAAAGTCTGTGGATGATCTTGAGTAAGTGGGTCATGATTTCTGCATTGCTCAAACTGCCAAAAATAACATTTGAAAAACTGCATCCAAATGCCAAACAGCAATGTATCTTTCCAGAAAACATGATCTGGTTACTCATGAGTAGATGCGCGCTTCCTCCTCTGCGATGATACAGTTGAAGGGTGTAGTTCAGTGGAAAGAAAACAGTTCCTACATGAAACTGCTCACAACAAGGTCTGTGGATTATCTTGAGTAACAGGGTCATGGTTTCTGAAAAGAGATGTTGTGTTGAGTTTTACAAATGTATTTGAGCACCACAATGCCGAGTGCCATCTAGTTTCATTATATTGGAGAGAAGGCAGACATCTCTACGGCTGACATCTCAAACACTCAAAAACTCACACAAAAACAATCGACTGATAAATGGCACTAGAGGTAAAGGGATTTGGGGTGAACTGTCCCTTTAATTATATAGATTACAATTTGTTCTGTAGCAGAAAGAGACAAACACATGAGCACAGCTGCATTTCCTTTTTTCCTTTGTTTGTAAGTTTATTGTTTTTGTCTATCATCAATCTTTCTCAGTCTTTCTCCTTTGGCTTGCCAACAAATGTTGCCTTTGTTTGCCTCCTCACACAAAGCTCAGCATAAACCTGTATAACCACTAATTGAGGGCCATGACCAGATACACAATAACACTACAGGGACCTGAACTGTGTTGCAATTGATTTCCTGGTGACTAGGGTGCATTTTTGTGGTTACCATGGAGATGTCAAGCTGTGGCCAGAAGTAGAGGAATTTTTCTTACTTTGGTTGGACGAGCTAGCCAGCTTTACACACACACACACACACACACACACACACACACACACACACACACACACTCTCCTAAAATCCTAGTTTACAGTGAGATAATGTGTTTTTCTTCGCTGTACTTAGAGTTGGTCAGTGAAACATGAAGCTGTGTGCAACTGAGTCAAAATTGTTGAGTCATATCTCCTCACGCAAGTTCTCCAAGACTAACCAAGGAAGTACAAGGAACACAGCTGAAGTCATTCTTCAACAGACTCTGTGTATCCAAGTGAAAATCACTTAACGTAATTCTTTTCCATTGGTCCCCAAGTCACAAGATGATGTGTTGTCTTAGTGAGACAGATTGACGGAAACTCTGTCAGCATGCTATGACCTGTCTGTCTGATTCATGAGTCAAAGAAAATCAGTGTTCACAAAGGCACATTACACAATCAATAACGCCCAGGCAGACACCCAAACACTTTCACATTAACATGACTGGGATATTCCTCTGAAGTCCATTTTACAGCAGACGACAAATGAAGGTTAGAGACTCTTTTCCTTCAAACTGCTCAGTCTTTGCCTCGTGGAGACAGCCAGCTGTGTGTATGTGTGTGTGTGTGTGTGAACCGAACAGACAGGTGTGTATGTGTGATGTCAAAAAAAATACATTAGAATTTGTTCCAATTATAGGAGACTATGACGTTTCAAAGACTTCCACCACCTGGGTAAAAACCACTACACAACACAACAAACATGCCGAAGCTAAAATAGCTCACGTTGTTTTCCAAAGTGATCTCAACATGAAACCTTTTGATCCAAGGAATCGATGGCTGGTTTTAAACAAAGCTCATTCTGCACTCGACAGCTCTGACTGATTCCACATTGGCTCGGCAGGAAGAGCTAGCATTTTTTCAAAGACATCTGCATTCTAGCTCTGCCAGGGGGCTCCGGTGAGCCAACGCTGCGAGGGGTCCTCCGCATGGAAGCCTGTTGGCACAGCCAGCGGGCTCGCAGCTGAATTTGACAGGATGATCTCTGCAAGGGGGCTCGATGATTGTGACATCATTCCCTGACTCTGCCAGAGGGCTGTTCTCTGACTATGGCAGAGCCAGCTGCACCAGGGGGGCTACAGCTGCCAGTGTCAAGGCAGACACTGTGAGGGGGGGCTTGTGATGCATTACAGTGGAGCTGATCAAGGCTTTGTTGTGCTGGTAAACCACTAGAAACAGGCCTGACTGCAGCTGCGGGGTTGTAACAGTTGGCAGGTGGCAGGATTCACCTCACAAGCAACGCTAAGATCATTAATGAGACACAAGTGTCCTAGTTCCTGCAGGCTGCAACACCATGAGGTCATTAAATATTCTTTACGCTACTCAGGTAAATGAAGCAGGAGTAAAAACTAATCATTTTCAAATAAAAGATCACACAACTTACCCATTCCCCAGATCGTCGATATCATCATCATCTTCATCATCCTCGATCGGGCTCTTTCTGCTGAGGTCGCTGTTGCTGAGGTAATCTCCCTTCAGAAGGGACGGGTCAGAGTCGTCCAATGCCTCGATGAGTTGGATACGAGCCGTGTGGCTGATCCGGAGCGGGACGTCCGACTGGGTGTTACCTGTGGACGGAGCTTCGCCAGCCTGCAGACGGGGGCTGGCCTGACCCTGGCGCCATGACAACGGAGAGGAGCGATTTGACAGGCTGGAAATTGAGAACGCAGCGGCTTCATCGCTGTCGTAGCACACGTTCCCCTCCACACAGCTATGGAATGAAAAGGAGGATATATTTTAGGGTTTCTTGAGAAATGTCACAGCAATGGGCTCCCCTACAGAGTTGAAAAGGTCAGGTACGGTTTAAACACACAGGAAGTAAGTGTCTATATTCCATTTCCTCTTTTTTGAAGGACCTGCTTCCTCCATCCAGACATCTTTCCTTCTGTCCCCACCCTGCATCCTCTTCTCTCAGAGGGACCGTGGGCTAAGGGATTATGCTGCGTTCACATGGAATCAGGATGAAGGTAAACCGGATATCATTTTAGTGGACGAGAGCAGGACAGTAAAATAAGGTCAAGCCAGCACGAGGCGGGGTTCACCCTGGACAGGTCACCAGACTATCACAGGGCTGACACATAGAGACAGACAACCATTCACACTCACGTTCGCACCCACAGGCAATTTAGAGTCACCAATTAACCTGAATGTCTTTGGACAGTGGGAGGAAGCCGGGTACCCGGAGAAAACCCACGCTGACATGAGGAGAACATGCAAGCTCCACGTACATATGGCAACATGGCATCACTATCGCATCATATCATCATGCCATTCTGTCGAACTGTTTGTTTTTCCAATGCTGTCCAGAGGGTGTTGTCCATCTGCTATTCCATTTGAACACAGCACTCGTTGGGTTCCAGGTGTCTGTGTATGTGTGCATTGTGCACCGTTGTATATTTGTACACATGCATAAGTAATATGTGTATTCATGTTATTTTCCTGTCAGCAAACATGCCTTTATGTTCCTCTGCGCCCTGCTGCTTTATTCCGGTGCAGATTTGTGTGAGTCTCTCTACAAATACCAGCCTCACTAACATCTTAATATCATGCATCCCCTGTGCTAAAGCAACACATCACCGCTCAGTGCTTAGGGTGAGAATGATGAGCATTAGCATATTAGAAGTTCCTGGCTCTCAAACCGTGCGACAGTACGCTACATTAAAATTAATCTTGTCTGCAGGATACAGAATCATCTCCACAAAAACCATCAATGGAGACATTTTCAAATGACACGCTGAACCACTAACATCAAACTGGCAGGAAAGTCGTGGAGAGAGGATCAGAGTGAGGATGCTCCCTGTCTTGTTAGAAATGGATTTTCACAGGCTTTCTGCTTGTTATGCAAACAGTATATATCAGGAGAAGTATGTGTAGACAAAACAGTTCACTTGCTCATCAATCCGTTTGTTTAATTCATGCAAATCTCACACTCTAAACACTCGTTTTTCACAGGAAATATGACATCTTGTTTGCACAGGAAACTTCCGCCGACAGGCTGCAGGCCTCAAAGCAGAATGTCTTTAGGGACAGCGGGGAGTGATTCAAGGTTATTACAGTACCATAAAAGTATGAATGGCAAAGGAAATGTATTCCAGCAGGGAACCATCTGCTGATTTGGTCTTCATGGAGGGAGCTCCCACTGAGGGACGGAGAGAGGATACATGGCAGGAGACGCGCGGACAGGCAGACAGAGGGGAAGCTCTCAAGGACAAAATCGGAATCAGTCAATGAAAGACAGGAAGCGGAGGGAGGGCGAGGACACACGAACGCTCACATACACTTAATCACAGCATTATTGCGTGTCTTGTTGTGTGCATGAATACGACTCGTGAGTGTGCATTGGCAGGGTCGGCTTTGAAGTCAGCTTTGAGCTAATCCTGCTTCAGTTCCGTATTAACAAACGCAGAGCGAGAGCAGAGCAGAGCAGGCGGAAAATGACAGACTAATGGTGACTGGTCTATCAGGAATACTGATATTGATCTGAGAGCCCACAGGCAGTTAACCACCACACCCCAGCACACTGTTAGCAATGTCAATAAGAATGTGCCCATCTCAACTGCTGCTTTTTTTCACTTGTTTGTTTTGTTTGTCCTTTCTTTTTGTCTCTATCAAACAATACTATGCAGTCCTGTTTGTGTGTGTGTGTGTGTGTGTGTGTGTGTGTGTGTGTGTGTGTGTGTGTGTGTGTGTGTGTGTGTGGTGACTGACCTGTGGCTGAGCTGCACCCCTCTCAGGCTGGTCATGGTCTCCTCCAGGTTCTGTCGAAGGTCCAGAACATTTTGCACAGTCCTCTTCCTTTGGGACTCCGGGTCTGCAGGGGAGCATGCACATAAACACGAAGAGATATTTTTAGACATAAAATGCCATATTATTTTATAACTGTTACAAATGATGATGTTTCCTCTATTGGCTATTAAAAATATGCAGACTGACAATCATAACTGTTCGGTGGCCAAACCCAGAGACCAAAATCGAATCATCTAAGGCTGAAGGCTGAAGCATAAATCTACAAAAAAGCCCAAGTAAAAAAAAACTATCCATAAGTATACCTAATTTAATTATACTTAGCTTGCTTCCGTGAGCACATGATTAATGTGCTACTGTAGAAGTGTGCTATTTTTCATGCACTTACAATGTACTTTATGTACTAATGATAAGTCATTAGTGTCACTAAAGACACACTGAATGACAATCAAATGTACTTGACTGCACTATTTTGAAAGACCATTAAGGTGCACTTAAATTACGTACACCTTTTATTACGAATACTTTACTTTAAAAATATGTATTCATATACAATGTATCTCAACTAAGTTTTCAGACAAATGATAATACACTTATAATATATCATGATATATTCATAATTAAATTAAAATATGTTGAAAATACATTTAAATTATTATTTATTATTTATTATTAAAATATAATTTAAAGAAACTTCAAATGTACACAAAGTTGGATTAAAGTATATTTTTAACAAGTACAGCATTATTAGAAAACTTGTCCTTAAAACATTTCAGTATTACTCAATGGTGTCTCAAAATAATACAGCCAAGAAAAGCCGGGCGATACAGAGAAACTCAAATGTCCCAATATTTTTGGAACAAAAATACCTGATATCGATATTGTGATGATATTGTGGGATCAACTATTGGTGCTTTCACAAAATATTTACACAACAAGATTTTTGATAAATAATCATCAGTAATAAGTGGGTAAAGGCAAATAATAGAAAAGCTACAACAGTCCAATAGGATAAGGAAATTTGGAGGACTTTACTGTACTGCAGCCTTTAAAACCAGGAAAAGACAACACCTATGATATACGATATCTAGTCTCATATCACAATATCAATATAATATCAATATACTGCCCAGCCCAGTCAAGTACACTTGATTTTATTTCAATATATCTTTAATGAATAAGGCTTAATTATTCCCATGCCGTGGAAATTCACGTTACAGCGGCTCAAGAGATAGAAGCAATAGAAGAAAGCAAAACCTGTGAGTGCCAAAAAGGATACAAATATTACAAAAATACAAATTAGATGAAATAAAAATAAAATAATATAAAATCTGTATACACCTTTCACTTATACAGATATTATATGTTCATGATTGATAGTTGCACATACTAAGCTCATTGTTTGTACATTGAAAATAGCACACTTTTAGTACATTGCTAATAAGCACATTAGGTATACTTGGATTAGGTCTAGTCCATCTTACTCTTTTTTCCTGGGGCTAACAGGCGGAGATGAGGAGAAGATGAAGAAAAGACCCGACAGAGGTAATAGTGGCAGCGTATGCACAGTTGTTTTTCCAGATGGCAGTGGAGCAAACTAAATTAAATATGATGGCAGTCAGTCAGAAAAAACAACAGAGGAGACCTTTAAGACCAGACAGGTCTCACACTCCGATAGTATCCAGCCAGTGCACAGTCACATCACCTGCCATCTGTCTGCTCTTTCCCTCCTCTCCAACCCACCCTCAGTCAGTCCTTGTGCCCGCTCACTGCACTGTGCCCCTTTGCCCCTGCCCAAAATAAACCAAAAGCCTTTCTCACCAGGGAACACATTGGCATTTGTCTCACCCCATTCCAGTTTGCTGTAATCTGCTCAGATTGGGCTATATGGATTCATGCTGGGCCATTCAGCCAGACTGCCGTTTCATGTTAGTGTGTGTGCATGCGTGTGTGTGTGTGTACAGGCAACTCCCCCTGCGGGTTGGAAAATTGGAGGCAATAAAACAACCAAAGTGATTCAACCACTTAGTGCTACGGACACCCTGTATCCTCAGGAAGCATGTTTCAGTTTACCTTCTTTATAAAACCATGTCAATCTGAGAGCCTAATCTGGAGCTCTGCTGCCGCTTTTGTTGCTACTATCATAAAATCTTCTCAGCTGCAAGCTCACACCCATCTCATCACATGTATCCTCACATAAACTGTAAACTAATCAAAACACCTAAGCTGCATTACATGACCTTGACCTTTGCTCGCTCCTATTCTGGGTGTTTACATGTGATGTCAATGGGGGGGATGGTGGTGAAAGAGTTATGGTGGTAAGATATGGGACAGTCTATTCACCCCCGAGGTTCAGTTCAATAGACCATTAGAACTGGCCAGATGAGCACAGCAAGAGATTTGTTATAACCGAGGTGAAAGAGAGGGTATGACAAAAATATAAAAGTAAAGTGTGTTACAAAGTCGTTCTTGTCAAGAAAATACATTATATCTAATGTTCATCATTTTCAAGTTTATATATCGCTGATTTTTATCTGAACTTCCTGTTTCCACATTTAGAAATCTGCTTCAAAATGTGCAAGATGTAACTTTCCACACAAAGCGACAGCAAGTAAACAGGGTCCAGCTGTTGTACTCAACCAGTTCAGTCCATTACTTCCAACGACATTCATGATCCAATGAATCCCAATTATGTTTGGATCCATTCATACATTCCCTCTAGTTTCACTGGCACATTGACATTTTTGCCTTTTAGTGAAATATCTTGACAACTATTGGAAATCTTTCCAGGGAAATCTGGTACATCCATCCATCCATTTTCATCCGCTTATCCGGGGCCGAGTTGTGGGGGCAACAGGCCGAGAAAAGCACCACAGACGTCCCTCTCTCCAGCAATGCTTTCCAGCTGCTCCTGGGGGAGCCCACGGCGTTCCCAGGCCAGATGAGATACGTAATCCTCCAGTGTTCTGAGTTTGCCCCGGGGCCTCCTACCAGTGGGACGTGCCTGAAACAACTCAAGCGAAAGGCGCCCAGGAGGCATCCTGATCAGATGCCCGAACCACCTCAACTGACCCCTTTCGATGCGAAGGAAGAGCGGCTCTACTCCAAGCTTCCTCCGGATATCTGAGCTCCTTATCTCTAAACTCATTTCGGCCACTTGTATCCGCAATCTCAGTCACTACCTAGAGCTCATGACCATAGGTGAGGGTTGGGACAGAAATTCATAAAACCAGAGAGTGATTCCTAACGAAGCTCAGTGTAAGTTCAATCAGGAAGACTTTCTTTATGCTATATCCATTCACAATTCTTTCTCTATCCTACTCCCACCACTTCCACCAATCTGCTGACTATGGGTGTTCCCTGTCCTCGACAGCCAATCAAGCTTTCCCATGATCTCCTTTAGCCATTCATGTTGTTGCTGCCAACTTTTTATTCCTCTTCACATCTAGATCTTCAGCTCCCTCTTCATCTCATCACCACTAGTGTCTAGACTCCATAGAGGGGATCCCTAATCTACTACATCTTTACCACCCTCCTGGCATAGATGACATCACAATGGGGTCTATCGCTACAGACTTCGCATTTCTCATACTTAATGTGCACATGGAAATAAATAGTCTTTTCTCTCATAATGAGCCGCTTCTCATTGAAATGACTTTGGAGATTCCCTGACTTTTCTTCTGGCGCTGCCATGAGGTTCACATTTATGGTTTTGAGTGATATGTGTCAACAACTTTTGGATGATTTCTGTGTTTGAAAATGATTTCACTCCTTCATGTCCCACTCTGGATGAACTGTAACAACTCCCCTCACTTTCCTCATCATCCGGTCAAAAATTCAGTTTGTCCAATAGTTTGCTTTATGACCTGCAAAACTAAGAGTGCGTTCCATTTGCACTGGAAAGTCGGAATTTCAGAGTTCCTAGTCAGAAATTTCAACTGGGACGCCCCCGAAATCAGATTTCTGACTTAGAAACCAGAGGAACCTACCCAACCTCAAGTTGGCTGCTCTTTGCATCAGCAATAGCACTTATATTTTTTGTGTCTCATTTAATCAGTCTTGCACACAGTTCTGTCCATCTTCTATCTGTAGACATATTAATACGGTGTTTGGATGCACAACATATAGTGCAGTGGGTTGTTATCAACTGGTATTGCTAATAGTGGCTAACCTGGCTAGAACTGGTATTGTTACGAACATCTTGGTTGTTGGTTTTCCCAGCTCCTACCTCTGACTCTACGAAGTAAATTGAACGCAGCATAATGACATTCCCATCAGCCTCATCTGTACTTCTTGTTTAGCGTTAATTAGGAAATGATAGCAAGCTAGCCCGTTAAGCTAAGATGGTGAGCAATGGTAAACATCACATGTGGACAACATTAGCATGACAGCAGTGCCATTGTGAGAGCATTTAGCTCAAACCCCAGCTGTGTCTTAAAACAGCCTCACAGAGACTCTTAAACATTCAAAATAAATCCCTTTTTATATACTGGGTCAGTATATACAACATATTGTATATACTGAAGAAATCCCCTAACACATATGTCCCTGAAAACACTTAACTCCTCCCACACACACCCCATTCACAACCACCCCTCCTATGAATCAGTCCAGCTGGCTAGTGAGGAGGTGACGGGGGAGAGACCTTTCTAATGAGTGAGGAGGGCAAATCATGAGCTGCCAGGGATGTCAATCTCAACAACAGCTGCAGACTAAACACTCGCGCTCACATACACACACATATGTACTTGCACAGTGTGTCTACGCACATGCACACACTCACCAACACACTGAGAAACACTCACACCAGCTCTGATTTATAAAGCTGGATTGATTTGTCCTGAAGAGAATGGCCTACTGGACAATTGATTAGGCAGCCCTGGGGACAGGCAGCTCAGTGGAGAGATGATGAAGTCATTGTGATCCAACCTTCTGCCACTCACGCACACAGAAATAGACACATACGTTCACAGTGCAAATGTTTCGTAACAAAATATATATATAAAAATAGAACTTTGCTCTGCTGGCATGAAAGGAAGTGATGCACAGAGTTTAAAGAGGCACATTTCAGCTTTCAAATGGTGCATTTTTTGTAATGTGTTCATACAAGAGGTTCAGTGGGAACAAAGAACTCCTTAAACATGCAAATACAGACAAAACCTGACACATACTCAGCCACAAGCACACACATGCAGGCTTTAATTGGCCGATTTTAATTACCCTAAACGTGAGCTTTGTTTAACATCGGCGTCAAATTGATTAGATACGGTCTGCCTGATTGCGCATGTGCCTGTGTGTATATGTGTGTGTGAGTCCGTAGAAGACTTCCTGTTCTGTCTCTGCCCTGGCCCTGGTGGTCCCAGCTGGCATGGGGAGGGGGTGTAGCGGTGGTGATGGGGGAATTAAGGATGCAAATATCCCTGTCAGCCCTGGCAGCTCCCCAGGGGTGCAGATGAATTACACTGATCTGGTTTAAACAGTGTGTGTTAGTGTGTGTATGTGTGTGTAGAAGTGCCTGTGTGCATGTATCTGTTGGGACGGGTGTCCTCCACCTGCCTCGTCTCGATACACTTGTGAACACACACTCCAGCTCTGAAGAGGCTGTGAAACTAGCCGAGGAGCCTTTCATAATGGCCCACTCAGACTCTTTGAAATGAGAGTCAGCAAGTTAGAGTGAGAGTGTTATTGTAAGTGCGTGTGTGTACTGCATGTGCAGGACAACCTCTGCATCCTAATGTGGGTCTGCTCTCAGACAAAACAGAGAGACAGACAGACTTAAGGGAAATAAATACAAATTTAAAGGTGTAAAGGACGAAAGAAAAAGGTCTTTTTCATCACAATGAGAGTAAAGATGGCAAGAAATGTCCAATGGCAATAAAGAGAAACACTGTCTTTTTCTTTCTTACTATGTGCAGTGAGATCACAAGCACATTAAACAGACTTCCTGCCTTTTGAATTAGCAGCAACATTAAGGAGTTTGTTTCTGAATCGTCAAGACAGTGAGGCTTAGATAGATGTCCACATGGTGCTGAAAACTGATGATACATAATTCTAGAAATGCATTAAAAATTACTCAAAATTGTCTCATGTGAATCCCATGAAAGGAAAACAACCAACAATGCATTAGTCTGGCTCTCATTACTTCCCCACTCCCCGCCCCGTCTGCAGCGCTCAGCACTCATTTGCTCTTAGTGAAGATAAAAGATAGAAAATGAGTCATGAATATATTTTCTTTTTTTAAAAGCTAAATTATCTCCTAAAATATCTGGACACTGTAGTTTTTAGCTAACATAGCTCATAAGGACGCAAATGGGTTTGCTGAGGACTAATATCAGCTGAGGATTAAGGGAATACTTCACACCCTAAAATGACCATTTACATATCAATTGCTCACCGCATGTCACATTGAATTTCGGAGGAAAACGTTTTTCTCACATGCTTCCACCGTGAACGAAGAATCCAAAAACATAGAAAATTCTTGATGAATCAAAGTCATGGAGGTCCATGTTTAACAGCAGCAAATCTATATCAAAACTTCATCATGATACGATATTATATCGATTCTTTGGATAATACAATATTTGCTGATATTGCAATGTCTGCCACAATACGATTTCGATTCAATGTAATTTAGTGGCCTGTGATTGATATAAGACAATATCATCTGCCCATTCAAAACAGTCTGTCACAGAAGAAGCTGCCACCCCTTTGTTTTTTTTGCTTTTGGCCACAAAAGATAAAAACACCACATAAATGATGTAAATAATACTAACAGTGCAGTAAAGTTTACTTGAACCTGACTCCACTAGCAAACATAAAACAGAAGAAATGTTTTGATTTCAACCCAAACCATCATCTTTTCCTAAAACTTCAGGACTATCTGACGTAAAGCCCTGAAGGCAAACTTCTCCCAACAGCCATGAAACATGGATTAAAAACAACACTGTTTAACAAAAGTATCAAATTCAGCTCAATAATTACTGTAAAAGCTAATGGGCAAAACAGTTTTTCTTTTGATAGTGACTCATTATCAGCTTTAGCATGTTTATATTGCATATATTAGCCTAGCGGCTAGCAGACCTTTTTCCTCTACTCATGGCTTAACAAATTACATGCAACAGTATTATTTTTCATACTCACTGTTGCTTTAAGTCACTGTATGTCCAAGCAGAACAGTAAGGTTGTATTTCAGCCTGCATGCACGTTTTTTCAGCTAAACATCATTGACATTGATGACATTGGATCGTTGATCATCTAATCGATATATCGATCCTGATCGATGGGTCATTACACCCCTCATCAAATATCTATTTACAAGCTTTTACACAACTCATGCAGTAAAATCCAAGTGTCATTTATGCAGTCGTATGCTCAGTATCTTCCAAACAAATGGCCCTTTCTGACGGGAAACTGAACTAAAAGTGGAATTTATCGATGCCCTCTTAAAAGCCAGACTCCACTGACAAAAACATTAATTTTACCTCTCTAAACACGAGAGCTGCTGGTCTACTACTGCCTTGATCTGCAGTTTGTGTTATTGTATGACTTTGGTAAAACATGCCTCTTTTAAAACAACAAAGTCACACAATGACACAAACAAACTAACTGATGACCTAAATTCATCAAGAATTTTCTCTGTTTTTGGATTCTTCGTTCACTTGAGGCATCTCTTCACAAATTCAAGGTAACACAGGGCGTTACACAAATGGGGGGTGAAGTATTTCTTTAGCATACATGTAATGTGTGAGTGAGTATTTTCAACAGAGGGACAGTGCATGTAGGTTTGATTTAAAAAAAAAACCCACGGTGCCTGTGTTTACCCATAATAAAGGAACATGTCACCCAGTGCGACAGTGTGACTCATCTATGTGTTTTTAATAGTCCTTGGACAACAATGGACATCTGTGGTAGAGTTAAAAAAAGCTATATCAGACAATAGGCAATATTATTCATGGGATTTGTTGACAATAAGAGAAATACAGAATATTGGAAGCCTCATCTGTTGAAGTGTAGGAGGTAGAGACAGTATGTTTTATGATGCGAACGAAAAACACGAGAGTGAAACTGCTGTCCACTTGGTTTCCTCTCTTGAGTCACTTGACTCTCCTCTCCATTAGAAAGAGAAAATAAAACTCCCCAAAGACGCACTAATGGCTCTGTCCTTGCAGCGGTAGTCTGCCATTGTGTGTGTATGTGTTTGTGTGGTAACATCACATTCTTCTTTGACAGCGTGTTTCTGTGCTGCGACTGTAAAAGCGTGTTCGTGCATCTGCCCGCACATGAATGTGCATCTTCGGTGCAGTTTTGCAGAATATGAATGTAGGGCTGAGTAATGGCTCCTGTTTCTATTCTTTCCTTCCTTCCCTCCGGAGTTCATTTGTCCCTGTCGCGTCCACGTGTGTGCACATACGTTAGTGTCACCTCGGGCAACAGTGCCCTTATCGCATGATAGATGTGTGCGATCGAGCGTCGCTGCTGCTGCATCGTAAAAGGTCTGTACCTCCAGCGACGTGTGTAAGTCTTTACTATAGTCTTAAGCTTCCGAAGTGTTTTCACGGGATTCCTGACAAGTGACATACAAGAATCACACAAACAGGATGTTTGGTTTTTACGTCAAACTCTTATATTATTTCTTTAGGGCATGTTGAAGCAAAGGTAGAGGATGCGATGACCCAGATATACACCTGTCCTAAAGTGTGTATGAACCTGCTAAGCTACTAGTTTTTTGTATTTTATTTGAAAATACATCTTCCCTCTTTCTCCTCTCTGGCCACTGTCTCCACTCAGAGGAGCTCCTCAGCCATCTGCTGACCTCAGACAGTTTGCAAAACAGGAAGCATTACAACATACAGCCATTCCTGCACATCTGGACAGAGCGGACAAACACACGCTTAAGCACCCAAATGTGCATCCATGCACTTGCACACACATATGCACAAGCACGCGTGCGCCGAAGTTCATCCGTTTCACCGGGATGTCGCAACAGGATATTAGACCCTTGAAGATCATAATCCGAGATGTGACATGAATGAGCACGTCGGAGCACAATACTGCATCTGTGTGCGCTAAATTCGAACAGTTGTTGGTTAAAATGCAAAGAATGCTCACATGGGAAGATGCGAGAGTTAGCCAGTGGTGGTTTGGGGCAGCTGACTGTGTTGAAATCCATTTAAAGTTGGATTCCATGACGGAGACAGAGAGGATGAGCAACTCACTGTTTCAGACAACTCAGACATGTGGACAGACAGATGAAAATATTACTAATAGGTTCAAAATCCTCTTCCCAGCATTTAGCACGGAGTTAAACCCATCAAACTTCTCTGTCTTATCCTCTCAGTCCAGATGTCCACCCCCCCACTTCCCCAAAACCTGGCTCTGAACGTTGACCCAGACACGAACATGCAACATGTAAACACACTCCCCGTATCTCCTTAACCGCAGCCCTATCTGCTTTGAAGTCAGAGAGCTTTCTGCTTACAGGGGAAGATGAGGAAGCTTTGAGTGACTTGTGAGAAGTTTACTTTCTTAGAAAAAGAAGGTCGAGACCTCACCAAGGTTAATACCAAAGGAACACATCACCTCTAGCCCTGCTGATTAGGCGTCAAAACACAGAAACAAGTGTGTGTATGTGCGTATTCCTCTGTGTCGAGCTGCACTGGAAGAGATTAAAACACGTGTGAGGTGCTTTGAGGGTTAAAAGATAAAGAGGCACGATCTAAAACACACACACATCGCACATGAACACACATGGTATGCAGATGAGGCTGTCAAAAAACCATCACCTGGAGGAAAAAAACAGTTTGATGGATGCGTGTTTGTTTGTTGAAACGTCACAAATCCAGAGTTCTCAGCAGTATCTCCTGTGCTTCCTGTGTACGCTTTAAGACTTGCATCTAAATCAGAGCCAATCTAAATACAGACAGATGCACACACACACACACACACAGCCACACAGGCACACACATGCTGCATAAACCCAGCAACGAGCCTCGGCAGACCATAATGTGTGGCAATGTTTGGGTGTATTTTTGTTCAAGAGAGTTGTTTCCTGTGGAACTGTATTTTACGATGTGCTTAAACCGAGCAGCTGCAGCTCTGCTCTCACATGTCTGACAGACAGTCTGCTCTCTGTGTGCAGTGCCTGCGCTGTTAATAAGGTGATGGGTGAGACGGCTGAACTGATGACAGCAAGAGAGCAAGTAGCAACTGAAAGTTTACAAAATGATTTAATCCCTTGGTTGATTGATTAGTCTTTCAGTCGATATAATATAAGAGAATGGTGGAAGGTGACAGCTTCAAATGTCCGGTTTTGTCTGACCAACAGTGCAAAAGATATTCAGTTCACGATCACAGAAGATGAAAGAAACCAGAAAATATTCACATTTCACATTTGCTTTCCTCACTTGCAAAAAAGAAACCTAAGAAAAAAAACTACGGCAATGGATTGAGTGGCTGGTAGATTTTGGAATCCACCATCCAAAGTGGTAGATCAAGTCAAAAAAGTCATTTTCAGTCATGATATTCTGATATCTATGAATATGTATGAAGATATTGTACATTTTATGGAAAATGAGAAGCTAATATAGCCGAGATATTTTTAACAGTACACCAGGCCAACAATATCTTCCTTTAATGCCAAAAAAAGTGTTTCCCCTGTTTTCATTCTGCAGCAGTGCAGCGAAATGAATGACACAAGTGTCTGTGGTGAGTTCACATATCTGTAACAACAGCAGGACAGTAGAGCGTCTGTTAGCTTAAAGGGATAGTGCACCCAAAAATTAGAGTTCAGCCATTATCTACTCATCCATATGCCGATGGAGGCTCAGGTGAAAGTTTTAGAGTCCTCACAATACTTGCGGAGACCAGCGAAAGCATGTGAACACACATAAATGCGGTGCCCATGTCTCACGGTCTCACGCAAGCACGCACACGTGAGCGCGGTGCACATAGAGGCAGTTAGAGCTACAGGCTACAATGAGGCTAAAAACAGAGTTCAAATGACATTTTTCCAAACAACTTTTATGCCGTTGCTTCAGGACACTTGGATCACTACGGACGAGCAGTATGGAGATATTTTGTGGTTTCAATTATGTGTTTTTGGACATTTTAATCTGGGGTGCCAAGCCTCCATTAGGTGGAGTTGTGTTGCTATTCCCTCTCCCCTTGGATCTCCGCAAGCGTTGTGACGACTCTAAAACTTCACCTGAGCCTCAATCGGCATATGGGTGAGTAGATAATGGCTGAATTTCCATTTTTGGGTGCACTATTCCTTTAACTGCTAAAGTCAGCTGAACAGGTGAAGTGAAGATAACGTTGCAGAGAGGCTACAGCTAGCAAACAGATAAGAGAACATCTGGTTGAAACAGATCAGAGATGCTGTTTCGGCCTCGTTATTCTCTGTAAAGGTTGCTGGAAGTGATGTAATGAAGTCCCTGCAATGTGGAGTGAGCAATGCGCCAGGCTCAGTTTAAAATATTGCCCGTTAAATGCTGTAATGCTTGTCAGCAAGTAGTAAATTTGGCCATGTGTGCTCCAATTAATTTGGCTCAGCTTTAACACACCAGTCATGATTTTGTTTTAATGGAAACTCAAAGTCTGGCACTTGCTCCTGGTGTTTTCAACACCGTTTTGGAAGAAGGAAGTAACAGGTGCGACAGGCGAACCAGCTGTAAAAGTGACATATTATCTTTTTAAATAAGCGCTATGCAGTGGATCCAGAAAGTGATAAATATTCATAAAAGCAGGCTAACTAAATATATAAAGAAAATCTCAAGTGTTAAATTTGAGAACAGACTTTGGTGTGGCAGTGTTTTGTTCAAATGTGTCACATGTAATCACTAAATAATGATGGCTTGTGATCAACCCTGAAGTATATTTATAGATAAACAAACAGGATCTGAGGACGTGACCCCAAGTAATATCCCTGTTTCCTTCTCCTTGTTGGATCAGTTTCGGCCTTCACCACTGACCACCAGCATTGCCACTGTAGTAAGCTCACCACAGCACTGTCACAAGACTCGGTCGGATGCATGTGTGTGCAACTAATCCTGTGTCCTTACGGCTGCTAAATCATGCAGAGAGCTACGTCAGTAACAAAGGGGACTTTTATCTGAGACGTTACATGAGAGGAAAACACAAATAGAACAGAAATAGATGAATACTAAGCATTCCTCATCACAAGGCGACCTACATAACTCATCTTGTGTCTGTTTTTGGTAAGATTAGAAAGAAAATACATTAACAAAAGATAAAAAAAGAACAATAGTGGGACTGAAATACTTACGTACTCCTACATGTAATGATAAATAAAGAAAAATACATGTCTTTTATCTTTATCAGTCTTGTTTATTCCATTATTATACTAAAGCTCAGCACTTGCACCAATGTTTTACATGGTAGCAATTTAAGGGTAATTTCCCCATGACACTAATTGTAGGTAAGTTGAGTTTAAGTGTGAGAGCTCCAGTGACATCAATAAGCACTTAAATCGTTCAAACATCAATACGAACGTCAACAAATACACTTGTGCTACTGTTACACTGCTGGCTACAACAAAACAGCATGTGTTATAAATTATATAATTCTAACAGAATAATAACTTGCTTGTTGTTTTTGATAAGTTGCGTGAGTGTGTGTGTGTGTGTGTGTGTGTGTGTGTTACGCAAGAGCTGATGAAACAAAAACACAGAGAGTACTAATATGATTTAGGAGGAGGATGTCAGGAAGCAGACAACACTAATGCAATGGCTCCTGCATTAAGTCCTTAGAGACTGACCACAAGGCATTGTAAACACACACACACACACACACACACACACACACACACACACACACACACACACACACACACTACTTACATTCAACTTATAGCACTAATACATTGTTACTTTGAGGAACACTGAGAACCGGATTTGCAGTATATTGCCTGTCGATGTCAAATGTTTATTATTCATTATAGTACAATTTTTTGATAAGCGGAGCCCGCGAGTCCATTTTATTTATTGTTTTACTTATGTGGCTATTCTTTATTTGGTTTATTTATTTAGGATATTTTATTTATTTATTTTACATTTAAATTCCAATGTCTGAAAAGTTTTCTCTTTGAAGGGCTTTATTTGCATTATTATGCTGTGTTTACACTCAGCTTTGATAAATAATCAATCCTGATTGGTCAGTTACAGCCTTGTAGAGTCTTTTCCCTATGGAGAACGTTGTGATGGATGCAGTTCTGATGTTTAGCGGAAGCACTTAAACAATTTTAGATCAATAAATTTGTTTTTAATTCGAAATTTTGCGTCAAATATAGATTTTTTTCATTAGTAGCCATGTAATAGGCACAATTATGTACAGTGAGCAGGTCACTATTGCGCAGTGTTTGCCCTAGGATATTTTCCTGCAGTGGTGCTGAAGTGTGTTTTATTTTAGCAAAGCTGGAAGATACTTAGCGTGTCTACACTGACACTGGAAGGGCTTTTGACACACACTGTACACAATTATGGATGTCAAATTACATTTAATAAAATGTTTCCCAAACACAATATGCTATTACAATCACTCCTGCACTCGGGGGCGGATATAACATTTGACATCAAGTGTTTTAATCAATATTGTGACTCTAACATTGCTTGTAAAATCAACTGCTGACTGTTAACAAGTAGAACACAGATACAAGTTACCTACATAAAAACTGTATCTAAAACATTCAAGAGCTTTTTGAGTAACGACATCAAAGCCAAAAACTGTTACAACTGCCTCCGGTTTCCGCTGATCAACACTGCGTTTCTAGTCACAGAGACAAAATGACAAAAAGGTTTCGAGGTAAACTATGAGTGTAACAGACAGTGACTGTTCATGTGAGCTTCAGTTAGTCAGAACTGCCAGACCAGTGACGCTACTTCAGAGAAATGGTGTGTTTTTTGACATATGATCAGCCTTCAGACTACTTAGAACAAACATCCGCCGATAACAATCAGTGGGCGATCGATCGGAGCACCCTTATCTGTGGGTGTATGCTATATAACCCTTGCTTGATTCTGGCTGCCAAAAGTAGAGATGGTGAGTTAATTGCGTACGTGGGGATTTCCAGCAACAGCAGTGTTAATCATAGGGAAAAATTGTGGAAACACTGTTACGTAATGAAACCCTTCAGGATGATTCAAGACCCCCCCCCCCTTTCCGGCGGGTTCCTGCATCACCCTGTCAGGGTTTATTTCGCAACAATGACCTGCTTGCTGTACGTTATCTGTTACACGTTATCATTATATCAGTGGTATAAAATGGTCTCAAAATGACAATAACATCATTTATCGCGATAATTTGTAGGACAATATATCGTCCAACGAAAGTCGTTATTGTGACAGGTGAACACACACAACAATGGAGTCAAAATACACAATCATACATGCATCCATATGTACAAAAACTCTTCCTGTCTATGAATACTCCCGGTGACAAAATCCCTGTCACACTAAAAAGATGTCCTCTGTCCTCCTCCTGAAACACTTGTACCAGAAATATCCTCTCTGCTGTCTGACTGGTGACAGAACACTGCTACCCGTCAACTCACATCAGAGTTGAAAGGGAGGAAGAGGAGGAGAGGGAGAGAGAATCGGAGGGATGCTTTATTCCTCACTTTCCTTGGGCGTTTGCATTTATTCGGCTTGTCACCGCCTCCTCGACGGGGAGGACGACTGCCCCGAATCCTTCAGTCAGCGAAGCCCGGGGTGGAACCAGCCGCTCCGGCCGCACCCGCATCACATTAGAGACTCAGCACTGCGATCACAATGGAGGGACCGAGGATGAAAAATACCCTGTCACTGCCAAACGGATGAATACAGGCGGAGTATAGACAGGAGAGGATATCGGTGACTGAATGTGGCACACATCGAATGTGTGTGTGTGTGTGCGTGTGTGTGTGTGTGAGCTTTGGACAGTTAAAGCTGCAGCTGCTTTGTTGTTATTTCCTGCAGCGCTGTTAAGTTCTCTTGAACAGGATTGTGTGTGTGTTTGCCTGTGTGTGTGTTTGTGTGTGTGTGTCTCCTTTTTTTAGGCTTTGTCGATTTCTCTGTAGGGTTTATTGTTCCGCAGACAGCTGACGAGGACGCATCGTCTCCCACGAGTAGCCATCAACCACACAAACATGCCCACACACACAATACAATGTCACACTAAAATAATAAGCACGTTGGTGGTAGTCAAGGCTACTTTTATGAGCATTCATGTGTCACTGGGTGTTATTTAGTTCTCCTCTGCCGAGCCTTCACGGTCACATGGAAGTGACACAGTCCCCCAATTCCTACCATCAGCTCAGCCAACACCAAAACCGCACAACACCTCCAATCTTCTAACCTAAATCTACATTCTCTATCTGAAAATTCCCCCAAATATCTAAATCTCCATCCAAGCAGATGTCCTTTGGGCTTTAATCTGTAATTCATTTTATCTTTGGTAGCTGGCCTTTTCCTGGGTGATAGATCTGTGATTAGTGAAGTGGGGGCTGAATCTTCTCATTATCTTTATGCACGGTCTAATCCGGGTGCTTGCTGGTGTGTTTAGACTGGATCCTCTCTAAACCGAGCCTGCCCCATGCTGGGAGAGGCCACTGCTTTAGGGAGCTTACCCTCTCGCATACACCTCATTATGGGTGCTGGATGGGACCGGGAGGTGTCATTAGTGGCACACATCTGAGGTTCAGTGCTTTAGATTACTCTGGCAGTATACGCTTTACAAGGTGCCGTTCGGGTCGGCTCGTTTTATTGGCAGAATTTTACAGAGTTTATCATAGCCCGCGTCTATGTCTAACCTTGATGCTAATACCGTTCACGAGATATCTTATAAAGCATGCTGCGCTTGGGAGAAGTCCAGAGCTGCTGTGGACGCACAAGTCAAGTAATTCTCTGAATCCAATTAAAGAAAAGCTCTTCATCTCTCTGTGGTACAACATGTATGTCCGATTAAAGAAAAACGGATTATACTGAAACTAATCCTAAATCACCTCGCAAGATAAACATATAGGCCTAACCTTGAGATACCCTGGATTGTTATTTCTTGTTCTTTTCTTCATTGTGTGTGTGTGTGTGTGTGTGTGTGTGTGTGTGTGTGTGTATGTGTGTGTGTGTGTGTGTGTGTGTGTGTGTGGAGGGGAGGGCTGTTATGCCTTTTAAAGCCCCACTGCTGTTTATTTTGTCACATCTGTGATATTTCATATTTTTCTGAGTTATATTCTTACAGTGTTAATTAGCTACAAAAGTTCACCAAATATTTTTTGACAAATAAATTTGTGCTTTAGGTTAAAAAAGAAAAGACGGTTGTTGCTAAAAGGGGAAGATGACGTACTGTACGACTTAAGTTGAAGCTGTAGGTTATACATCAGCTAGCTACACTGAAGATAAGAATGGATGCAGGCTATTCGCTTAGCAGATGTGCTGAAGATTGAATCTTTTTATATATACAGATTCAGCGTAGGATTGTGTGAGTCAATGGCAAAACAAGATGAGGGGTTTTCTTTTTGGAATCGTGTGGGATTGTTTCTTCAGTTTTTGGAACCAGCACGGTGCTCTGAAATTTTTTCACCAAGCTTGTGTAATATAGCTAAGTTAACATCTACAGACTACAGTAGGCTACGTAAGGTATAAGGGCCAGAACACATGCAGTGTTTTTTGCACCCTCAAGTCCATTATTTTCAATGTAGATGCCTGAGATACATACGAAAAAGAGGAGGCATCGCAGTTGCGACACACAAGCGTTTCCGAGCGCCTGTTTTTCGGGGCACGACGGCTGCGCCCTGAGATAAATAAAGTTCAAATCATGGAACACAGTGCAAACCACGTGACGAGGAACAATCAATCGCAGCCATCAGATATCTTTCCTGTCTTCTATAAATAAAATTTCATGATAAATATCGAGAAGTTCAGGACTTACCCAGAGCTTTACATCTGTCCCATATACAATAGGCCTAAATAGGCTTAACACACTCTTAAAAAAAACAACGGCTGGAAGAAGATCAACTCTGCACTTTGGGATTTCAGGAAAGTAGGCTGTGATACGATGCTGGTTGTGGTTGCTTAGGAACCTCAGATGCAACCTGCCACCATGTACTCCAAAGTTGGCACACATTAGGCACAAGAGTCGCATCCAACCTATGGCATGTTTTCCAAGCAGTTAAAGATGCAGCATGAGCAACTGCTAGCCGGTAATGGCAAAATGAATGCCGACAGTGTTATTAGGACCCCAAAGCGGAGGCTCTGTTATGGCTAGTTTACTTTGGATAATTTTAAATTGACCAGAAATATTGATTTAAAATTAGGGTATTTCATTAACATGTTGTTGGCTTTAACCATGGCAATGGATTATGTCTGTCTATCAGCCACACCCCTTTTCTCTGATTGAGGAAGAATGTTAACCGAAAAACAGGAAGTAACACTGGCCAGAGCCGGATTTAAATAAGTATTTCAGCTCTGTTAAGATGATCTGATCTCATATTATAGTTGTGTTACAGTAAGTTTAAAAGTGTTTATAAAAACATTTGAGGCAAGAAAGGCAACGTGGTGACAAAATCTTGGTTTATATTAAAACAACAGATTGTAGTTTTAGCGTTTGAGCTCAGTTTTTCCAGCTTCTGTTTTCAGTGTGCAGGAAACAGTGTGACGCACACTTCCTGTTGACAAATTCTCATTATTACAGCTAAACAGGGCACTGAAATGTTTCTAAAGAACATTTTAGGTGAGAAATAGGCAATGCTGTAACAATTCTTGGTTTATATTTGATCAGCACTGCCTAGTTCTAACATTTGGTCGGCGTTTCGTGTGAGCGTGAGGGAGAGCAGCAGGTCTGCCTTTCGATCCACTTTGATATACTCTTTGTGTCCGTGGTGGCAGCACGAATGGCATGCAATACAAAAATGTGGGCGTACAGCCAGAGAAACTCCAATGAATGACACCTTTTACATCATCTGGCAGAGTTTCACCGGAAAGGGAGCAGGGAGATCTAGGCATCGGTTAAATAGAGAATAGTTTACCACAGTTCATTTACACAGACAACCCACATTATTACGATACAAAGCTGTTTGAAAATCAGCGAAGCGCCCTTGTAAGTGCACAGCTGATGGTCTTTGGTTGTACATCCCGATTAGACCTCAGTGACATCCTCCATTATCTTTGGCTACTACTGTAGGCTAATCTCAAAAGGACAGTGTCACAGTGCATGCTGCTCGCTGTCACACAACATAACATGCTCGACACACAGGCCCATTTTTCACTCCCTGTAGCTAACGAAGCTAACATGTAGCTTCCACAACAACAGGCTATGACCGGGTTAAGGTTGATTTTCCGTGGTATACCACACTGCACAATGACATGTCGCTGTCATGTATGCGGGAAGCAGATGGGGAGAAAGTGGGACTGTGTATGGGAAGGGGAGGAGTGGATCACTGGGAATGATCCATTGAACATCCATAATCTATCTTCCTATGACAGAGCACACGGAGCAGAAACCAATTAGCTGCGCGTCCCATCGGAAATGGAGAAGCAGATACGATAAAAGATGAGCCCACAGCCGCAAGCTACAGGGCAAGTTACAATTAACCTCCCCCTTACACACACACGAATGAGTGTACACACACAGCCATCCTACACACCTGCTGTGGTGTCGATGATAAACCTGGGGCAGGTTGTGGTGACTGTAATGACCCAAAGCAACACTCGGTCACTAGGGATGCCAGGTAGAAATTTAGGTCACTGGCTATTACCATTATTTTATTCCAGTGACTCTTTCTGTCTCAGTCTTTCTCTGTCTCCTCCTCATTTATCTCCCCCTGTGAATGAAGTCGTCCCCTTATAAATAAATCTCAAGTCTTACCCTCTACTTTCTTCCTGCCTGTTTGTTTTTTCCATCCTCCTCTCCCTCCTCCCTACCTGGCTGCCTGGCATAGGTGTGGCCAGCAACATTTCAACAAGGACTGGAACAAGGTCACACACAGATACACACTTCCCACACACACACCCCGTGTAGAGTAAACACACACATAGGGCTGCTGGGGCAAGGTCACACAAGCTGTGATTTGGGACTGTGCTGCGGGAGGTGAAAAGAGAAAGGGGAAATGAGGAGTCGGGAGGACGATGGAGAGAGGTTTGATGATGGACGGAAAATTATTTCCTCGCAACAAGCCTGATATAACGACCCACTACACCATTCTCTCCCTATCTCCCTCGCTCTCTGATGCTATCTGCTCCCGCTGAGAGGGAGAGATGGAGAGAGAATGAGCAATAGAGAGAGACGGGACAAAAACACACAGAGAGCGTGTGTGTGTGTATATAAATGAATAATGGATGCTAGGTGCAGATTTAGACCCCAGTTTGACCTATTAGTCACAAACCAAGTCGTCATATTCGCAATACACCCCCATTAGCTGAAAGTTATGTGTCCCGGTACATCCGCCCCCCTGATGTGTGTGAGAGTGTGTTTTCATGTGAGGTACATGTTTGAATGGCAGCACGCTAACTACCTGGCCATGCCACCCCCTTTAGATTCCCCTCCCTCTTCCCACACGTTGCCCCCGGTAACAGGAGGAGGAGGTGGGGGTGTGTGTGTGTGTGTGTGTGTGTGTGTGGGGGGGGGGGGGGGGGTAGTGACCATCTGTCAGTGGCCCGGAGATCAATGGAAGTGGAGGGGAGGTAGGAGGGAGGGAGGGGTGAGGGAGTGGTGCAAGGCTAAATATGTGGCCCACTGTGACCGGAGCCTGACTCAATATGCAGCCGTTTTATTTACCGAGTGAAAACACACACCCCACGAGCCACACTCACACGGCCTTTATTAACGAATGGCTGATTTTTCGACCCGAGCCAGGAGATGCTGAGGCTGTGGTGTTGATATGATGCGCCCAATTTAGGCTCTAAATACCACACAGATACATGCATACATGTGTGATTTCAGTTTCAAAAACAGGATGGTAGAGTTAGAGATAGAAAACCTGCACGGCAGCGATATACTGAGAGGAGAAGGAGGGAGGCAACTGATAGGTTAATATATATCTAGCTCACTGTGGCAGTGGGTCAAATGAGACTAGGACAAAACGCTCCAGTGCTGGCTAATGAATCAACAACAAAACAATGTCAGCCCTCTGGAACTGCTTACTTCAGCTGCTTCGTGGGAGCACACAGAGCTAGCAGACACACATCCACACAAATACAACGTAAATCAATTTCACACATATACACAAGGCACTTTTGACTGCTACAGTGATGTAAACACGGGGATTTTCGCCACCTACAGAGCGAGGGACCTCGTCATCATATAGTGAAAAACACGCTGACAGTACGCTCTGCTGCAATAGAGACTGAACTCATTTAAAATTCACTGTTGATGCCGGGGCTACAGCCAGAGCTGGAGGCAACGGTTTGGGTGTAGAGAGGGGAGGATGTTTATCTTATTCGATGTCCTGTGAATCAATAAGTAACTGTTGTTAACATGTCGACATAAATGTACCCCGTCCTAAGTGGTGTCATGCTTGAATCTGTGTGTTTTTATGTAAAATAGAGATAAAAAAGCAGAAATTACCGAGCATTTGGCTGAAGAGCAGCTGCTCCAGGTCTCCCAGAACCGTCACCACCAACTCTGGATCCACCTTCAGAAAGCTCTTGTCATCTTCTCCTTCTATCCCCTTCCTCTCTTTCTTCTCCTCTGTTGACAGGGCTGCAGATCTCACCTTCTCCCCTAGTTTCTTGCCATTAGTCCCAGTATTCCCAGCTCCATTGGAGTTAGCCTTAGTCGGGGGGTCTGCGGGGTCTGTGTCTACACTCTGACCTGCCTCAGAGGCCTTGCTGATGGGCTTGACCTCGGCATAAGGTCCCCGTGGTTTACCGGGGGCTGGGATTCGACTCGGCTTGCCCCCGTTTGACGTCGCGGACGGGGAGCAGAAAGGTTTGGGCTTCCCCTGGAAAAGAGACTGTTCGGACTTTGATAGGGTCCGTGAAAGTGGTGGTCTCCCACCCCCAGCCTGTCCTGCCTTAGTCTGGCCCGGCTTGTTGGTGCCAGTGCCAGGCCGGCTCGTATCGTCACTCCAGCGGGGAGACTGGTACAGGTGCAGCTTCTTCTCAGCATCAGTGAGCACACACAAGTTGTTTAGTGATCGCTGCTTGCGTAGCCTGGACGGATTGGGGATTGGGATAGGAATAGATCCAGAGGAGGGCCGGTAGACCTTGAGCTCTGACCCGGAGGGACGTGACGGCCCCTGGGGCAGAGCGGAGGGCTTGGCCGGGGGTTTCCTAGAGGCCATGGCCTGGGCTGAAGTTTCCTGGCAGGAGACAGCAGCAGACCTCAGGTCCAGTTCTCTGGGCTTGGCCGTCATGCTAATGTTAGCCACATTAGCCTCCAGCATCCCTCCTGCGGAGAGCCAAGCAACAGCATCAGTGACACACTCTGAGACACACACAAGCAGACTGAAAGAAATGGAGGGAGAAAAGGGGAGAAGGAAAGGTGTGAAAACAGCGAGACTGTCTGGTTCACCCTCCCTCTCTGCCTCCCTGTCGCCAGTGGGTCCAGACTCCCCGCCGTGTGAGACTGTGGGTTCACCCCTCTGTTGAAAATGACGAGTGGGTTAGAAGAGTGGCAGCAGCAGTCACCCTTACTCACTGCTGGTAATCCATGGATCTGCAGATCTGTGTCCGGTGCCTAAATCCACTTCCTCACAGTGTGTCTGCGGCTCTCTGTGCCACAATAGCGCAGCTAGAATAAAACACAGCAGCGACCAGCCTCTTTCTCTGTCTGCCTCTTTGCTTCTCCCTCGCTCTGTGCTCCCTCCTGCTTGCCAGGCGAACAGCAGCCGACTGACAGGACAGTCGCAGCGGCAACAGCAACACCCCCTCCCCTCCTCTTTCTCTCCTCCCCTCAACCTCTCCCTCACTCGGTGGTTTGCTCACTCTACCCCCGCTGGCTCATTCACCCTCCCTCTCTTTCTTACTCCTCTATCCTTCCCTCCTTCGTTCTTGTTGTCTCTCTTTCTCTCTCCTCCCACTGGCTGATTCACCCGTCAATCCTCTATCTCTCTTTCTCGCAAACATGCACCGCAGATGCTGTGTTATGCTGAACACCAGAGAAGGAAGAAAGGAAAGAAAGACAGACAGAAAGAGAAACATTTATATTGAGCTCAGCTGTCTGTGACTCAAATGATCTCGATGCCAAATATTGCAGCCAGAATAAAGACCCCCAACACACACGCACATGCACATCAAATCATTCATAATCACATTAGCTGCTCTATTCATCCATTCACATTCAGATTTTCTTATGTGCCCTAATCACAAGGGGCCCACCCATGATTAAGCTGATTCAAATTATCTGTAAAACAGCCGTGACTGCAGGATCAGCTCAGAAGAGGAGAACAGGACACACATTTACCAGCTCCTAATGCACAACCAGATAGGTCACTCACTAATTATGCTTCAATTAGTCGCCAACAGACCTCAAATGATCATCACACCCCCTCCCCACCTGCACCACATTACCTCTCTACGCATCTCCATTGCTCTTTTGTCATTTCCTCCTTTCCTTTCCTCCCGTCCTCCAGACCTACAGTATGCGGCCCAACCCCCCCTTCCAGTTAATAGAAGCACAGGCCATTAACTTTTGCAGGGTATAGATTCATCACAATCTCATCCATCCCTTCAGTGTTTTAAAACAAGCACACGTGCACATGTGTGGGTGTGTGAATGAGTTTTGGTGTCACTATATTTTTGTCCGTCCTCCGCTGCATGAGAATGAGTGTAAGTGTGTGTGTGCATGGGTCTGTCTCTACGAGTGTGTCACATTGATGAGACAGGCTCGGAGAAGCCAAAGCTCCCATCAAGGGACTCGGTTAGCTCTGGCATGGTCAACTACGTCATCTCGTCGCTCTGGACATCCCATCTCAGTCGGCACAGGACACAGGAGGAGCTCCTCTTTATTATTTCGTTTTTACTCGGTCGTCATCTCAGATCCTTCACTTCAAATGCTTACAGAGTCTATTCCTGTAATAAGCACACAGAGCTGGGTGGAGATCCGATAAGAGAGGGGTGTTAAAGGAATGCTTCGTCGCCCAAATGACAATTTGTGTAACAATTTCTCACTCTGTGTTAGGGTGAATTTGTGAAGAAAACTTTGTTTTTCTCACGTGCTTCTGATGAAAAAAGAATCCAAAGACAGAGAAGACTGTTGGTGAACTGAAGTCATAGGGCCATGTGTAACAACAGCAAAACTTTAGCAAATAATCCATTTACAAACTCCCACACTCTCGCAGTGTAATCCAAGTAATCCAGTCCAGTACTTCCAAAACAGACACAGCTGTCTGACGAGAAACTAAACTGTAAAACCTACCTATGCACTTCTCAAAGCCAGACTCCATTGACAAAACCAGTCATTTTACCTCACAGAACATGGGGGCTGCTGGTCTACCGCTGCCTCGATCAGGAAGTTTGTTTGTGTTATTATGTGACTTTTGTGTTTGATAGGGTAAGTTCGGATTCAGCAAAGTCACACAAATCCACTGATCAAGTGGCAGACCAGCAACTCCCGTGTTGAGCGAAGTAAAATTACAGTTTATGTCATGAAGTGAACAGAGCATGGATAAGTTTCCCATTAGAAGTTCCCCATTACAAAAGAGCTGTCTCTGTTTGGGAACAGATGTTTGCGGACTCCTATGACTTCAATTCATTAAGCCTACTCCTGTTTTGGGGTCATGCAAGGAAAGCAAAGTTTTCTTTACAAATTCAGTGTAACACAGGGTGAGTAACTGATATACAAATGATCATTTGGTGGGTGAAATATTCCTTTAACAGAGACAGAGAAATAGTTTGTTGTCGTCATTTCTCATCTGCCTTTATTCCCATTACAGGTAATCATGATGACAGTGCATAAAATAAACTTTTAGCCCATCATTAGTTATTAACAATCAATACAACTGTAGAATTTGTTTTTGTGTATTAATGCATCCTGTCTGCATACAGGTCTTTTAGCTCTGTGCTCTGGGTGTATACCATTAGTGCACTTTCTCCCAGGCAGCAGTGCCTGCAGCTGTGATGTTATCAGATCTCAAACTGTTAGCAGTAGTATTCAAACAAGCTGGCTGTTGGGCTAATGCCCATTTTCTGTTACATTTGCATAAATCGGTTGACACTAAACCAGAGCGAAAACAAGCGCTGTCCTGTTTGCCCACATTCCACACTCAGTATTAGATAGGTGCTTTAAAACAGCTCGTTTTCCAATAACAACCAAACTGGCGCCAATTGAACCCAAAAATGACGACGACACGCATTAAGGTACGTGCGCAGCAACAACCTAACATCCATCTGGCCTTGAATGAGTGTGTGTAATACAGGAGCTCAGCGGCAGACAAAAACACAGACATACATTGGCTGTTTTATTGTGTAAAGGCCAAAGCCATTAATTAGAAGCAGCTAGCTTTAATAAAGGGCCAATGTTGAGGTGGTTATGCCACACCGAGGCCAGGGCTGTGTGGTGACAGTTATGGGGGCTCTGGGGGCCGGTAGCAGGCCAGTAGGGGGGTAAGGGATGTAATTTAAGGCTAATAGGTGCTGCACGTCAGCTCTTATACCTCCCTGATGAGGGATTAAGGTGAGTCAAACGAGAGTGGCCGTGTACAAGGCGGGTCTGTGTGGCGCACGGATGCATGTGGGGCAAAGACACGCGTCAGTGCTCTTGAAAGCACATATACACACAGGTAAAGTGTGTGTTGGCAGCACACAGCTACTTGTTTGTTCCAGTACTCGTCCCTCTGGCTCCACAGTCTAATCACTTTAATATATGGCCGATGTAAACATATATTCTCTCACTCACTCTCTTTCTGCTAAGTCTCTCTCCCTCTCCACACACACACACATACACACAGAGCACGCTGTCTGTGCAGGGTGTCTGACTGACCTGAGCAATCTGGCCTGACATCAGAGAAGCTGGCAGAGTGTGATGAGTGCCAGTGCTCAGTATTAGCCTACACATTCATCTCAAAGCAGACTCACACATTCAGTGCGTAACAGAAGTGTGTGTGTACACGTTTGTGGGCTGACCGCAGTGGTAGGTGGGAAATTTGCTGTGATGACGGGCAAACAGTTCCACACACACATAAAGACACTTTTAAGCAAAGGTTAGTAAAGGTAAAAGTAGGAGAGACAGGTAGACAGAGATACAGGTATGAATGGCTATATTGAAAACTCAGATTTTAATAGAAGGAGACAGACAGATGGACACACAGACAGGCAGAGAGAAGCAGGGTGTTTCTGTACTTTGCATGAGCAAATTTGCCCTAGCATCTCTAAACAGTTAGGAACAGATTCGCCACTATATTTCTGCAGTGCAGTCATGTGAAGTAGCCAGTACGACACACAAACACAGACACTGTGCGGCGCATTATATGCATGTTTACAAGGTTACACAAGGTCTCCAGCTTTGAAAGGAAAAGTACTGCGAAAGCAGACTGCCGCATTGGATGCAACTAATTGTATCAGAGCGACTTAAACTATAAGAGGAACGATTCCCACTCGGCTAAGCAGATGGCCTGCATTCTCGCTTTCACCCACTCCCTGTTGTCGCCTACTCCCTCTTGGTTCCTCTTGTTTTGCCTTTTTATGTTGAAGTACAAGGGAAAAAATAGTTGTTCTAAAGATGAGACAAGCGTGAACGGGGCGGAGAAGTGAGAGGAAAGTGAGTGTGATTGAGAATAGAAAATGGGAGCGAGTCAGAACAGAGCAGACACCATGAAGGAAGCCTACTGGATGCTGCTTGTGAGGAAAAAGAAGAATTTAAGAAAACTTTATAGCAGAAAACAAGGCAAAGAAGAAAGTGAGAGGAGGAGGAGGAGGAGGAGGAGGAAGAGGAAGGATCGCTGTATGTGTGCCAGAGGAGCAGAGGAAGCCTGTAAGACAGAGAGGGGATATCCTGCCTCACCGCCTCGCCACTTCTGCTATGTTTGCTTGTGTCCGCTAACACGCTAACGCATAGGGTCCACAGGACACACTGATGAATACCAGACCATGACACACACGTACACAAGGGAGAGGCTCACACAGTGACACACACTCTGGTACAGCACCAACACAATACCATGGCTTTTAATGTCCTGTTTACACACAAAAATACTGAGGCGACACTCTGATGCACACAGTGTGTGAGTCAAAAATGTAAGTGTGAATGAGAGGAGGGAGGTTCGGTGGTCTGATGATGCGCAGCGTGAGTCACCGGCTTAAGCATTTGGACAATTCAGCCGCTTCTATCCATGGTAATAGTGCGAGTGTATCACTCATACCAGCGCCTGATTCCGGAGGCACAAATGTTAATCCAACAAAAACACCATTCTCTCTCTCACAGAGCGAATGTCACACACTCATCGTGAATCACGCGCAGCTGAGAGCAGCAAAACATCAACTGCCATCCGGCGGATGTTAAAGAAGACGAAGAAGAAGAAGAAGAAGAAGAAGAAGAAGAATTTGTGTGTGTTTTAAAAGCTATCGCTCTTTGTAGGCGCTCCCTCAGTGTTGACATTCTCAGCACACTTCCCAGGAGTATCCCACAATGCTGTGCTGCAGAGGCTGGTTGCTTAGTTACAGCGTGGTGTGCATACGGCAGCCATGGAGATCGTCAGCGTGTGAGTGTGTGAGCTTGTGTAATTGTGCTTCTGTCGGCAGAAAAAAACCCTGCCGTTGCAAAAGTCAGATGGGATAAAAAATCAAAAATTTGAATATAAAGATTTATAATGAAGTCAACATAAACACATGAATCTGTGACATCAATCTTGACTCTAGCAGCATGTGTTAATATTCATGTGTGGTTGATCCTCCACGGGTTAATCATTTAAAAGATAGATGTCTTCAGGACTCTGTTCCTGTGTGCATGTGTGTGTGTGTGTGTGTGTGTGTGTGTGTGGTCCCACAGAGAGGTTACACACATGACTGACTCCATAACTCGACTCCCTGGGTCGGGAGTCACCCCAGAGGTCAAAAAGGATCTTGAGTGTGTGCACTCATTCACCCTTTCCTCAATTCACCCGTGTCCCTCCTTTCTTTCCTCCTTTATCTCTCGCTCTATCTAATGCAGACATAGGAAGGAAGGAAATGTCCCTGGGGGGTGAGAGGAGGAGGAGGAGGAGGAGGAGGAGGAGACAGGAGGAGGTGGCAGCCCTGTCTTAGTGCATCGCCACACAACGGGTGGATGGCTCACTGTGTGAGACGAATGGGGGAATGAGAAGCCTCTGAGTGCGTCTGAGAATTTTTACTTACACATTCACACATGTATATCCACATGTTCCTCTCTGCTCACGTATGGATTATGTGCATTCATGTGCACTCACTCTCCCACAGTCATGTGATGTCTTCGCCACAGCTGTAGTCGAGTCCGCCTAAACTGACACCAAGTCAGGACCAAGACCAGGGGGGATCAAGACCAAGACAAGGCCGAGACTTTGAGGGGTCAAGATCAAGACAAAGAGACAAATAATTCAGACAATGAAAAGTCCCTGCAGGTGTGGTCTTAACTGTCCTTGAAATATGATCCAGAGTCCTCGCTGTCTCAGACTGAGAAAAGACCGAAGAAAAATGCCTGCAATTCTGAGATAAGACCTTCAAGAAATGGTCTTGACACAGTTCACGAGACAAAAAACGATCAGCACTACAACACTGCTTCCCCATCAAACTCCCAAACATAAAAAACTAGGCCATCCCTTTAGCTGTCCCCGGCACTGGACGACAGAACTCCTGACAGGCCACAGTTAGGGTCAAATCAAAAGTAAGCCATGACATTAAACCCTAAATAGTGATTACTGCCTCACTCCTGGTGATGAGTGAGGACATAATCTAGTCCACGCTTATGTCTGATCATCTTCCCAAAGCTACTAAACCACTCATCACTGTCCGACGCCAACTCGGCATATGTCTCTCTGATTAGATTGGCCCAAAGAGGATTACGCACTGTCTAAGAGTAGATGCAGCCGGGGTTATCAAAATGCTATCCACTTCGACAGTATCCAGGGGCATTAAAGGGATGGCGAGCATGAAATTTATAAACTGCAAGCTGATTTTATGCTTTCATTACTAAAGATTTGCTGACTTCTTCTATTATAAAAGTGGATGGCACAAGGCGGGTTCAAAAAGTACTTCTGTATGTAAAGGGAGGTCTGCAGGACAAAGCTGCCCTTCAACATGATTGAAAAAATAAAAATATACTGTGTCTCTACTTGTGCTTTTTTACACTGTATATGTTGTAGACTCATCTTTTATGTCTATTCCAATTGTATACGAGCTGTAAATCAGTATGTAATAGCCTTGAGTTTATAATAGAAAAGACTTTAAATAGTAAAAACTGCTGCCTTTACAGCCATTTCCGTTGGCTATAAAAAGTGCAACACTCTCTGGGGTGAATGCAGGAAGGGGTTGTGCAACGTTTGGGGTCGCTAAGCCTGCACAGATAAGACAAAAAGAAACTGTAGTATTCTCAAAGCACCCACAAAGGGTGAAATGCACACATAACCATGCTGCCAACCACATAGTGTCTGCGCTCCCAAGCTATGCACATATTTAAATGAGGTAATATGCATACATTTAGGGCTAAATTGGCCCCTTTCTATGCAAATGAGCCTCATTGCTAAAACAGTCCAGTTCTTAAAGATCAGCACTTAGAGCCACACACAGGTACAGTGAAATTGTTAGTGTCTAAAGGGAGCTGGTGGTAACTGAAGCACATTTGTAAGTGGCTGTCATGTCGAGATTTTCCAGCGATGATTCAAAATCTTACAATTAAAACTGAAAATCAAATATATTATGATACATGCAATTCAACAGCATCACAAACTACAACAAAAACAGAATATTATAAAGTTATCTAACATTCTTGAAAGGATGATTTATTGCCAGACTATTGTATCAGACTGCAGTCCAGTTTTAATTTTCATTTTTTTCTCTGTCATGTTCCCATTTAGAAGCCAAAAGCAGTTTATGCCCTTAATCTCATTTTTTTGTCAATCCTTAACAATACCAGGGGAATCCACTAATGAAAAATGATCCATGTTGAACTTTAGTGCAATAAAGGCCAGCATGATAGCATCAGCAAACTCTTTTTGTTTATTTTTCCTACAGAAATCGTGTTCATTCAACTTTGTTTCACTCATATTACTCCCCTGATCATCCGCGACCCACCTGCAGAGGCTCTGTAGCCCCATTTCCACTAAACACTCTGGGTATGGTACCTTTGGATACAAAAGTAACCCTTCACACATGAGACCCTTGTGTTTCCACTGCAAACAGTACTCTTAAATGTGGGCGGGGTTGTTGTCACTCACCGCTCCTTCCAGCACTCACTGTATTTCCTTTATACCGGTGACAAAGAAGGAAGTCTGCACCTCATTCATCGTCTACAGAACGAAGTTGCATGCCGACATTTCCAGAACAAAAAAATTAATAGATATAAACACTTGAAGATCCACTCATTACTAAAAGTGTAGTCTGAGTGGGTGGAAGTTCGCTGCATAGATCAGCCTCTCATTGGGCGGAACGACCCACCCGCTGAAGTCCCGCCCTACCACCTCCGGTTGTCATAGTCGACAAACGTCCTTTACTAACTTTTGTGGTGTTTGATCTTGTGGGGATGTAGCCATTTTTCTGTCATGGTTCGCATCCTGTAGGCGATATTTTTGTGGGCATGTTACACAAAAACCTGTTTCCCCCAGGCAATATTTCTGCAAGTGCACCGTTGCTGTGGCACCGCCAAGAACGATTGTGATTGGTTGAAAGAAATAAAAAAAAGCCAGGGTGGTTTTTTCTCCAATCTTAAAGTGAGAGTCGGCGCAGCCAGACCTTTCTTCTGTGGTCTGGTGAGCGAGACTACTAAAAGTGTATGTCATATAAAAACCAAAGTGATGGTCAAGTTGTCATTTGGAATATGTAAGATGTACTAATTGAGTCACGTCGTCAACTCATGCTTTGAGTAACATTACAAGTTAGCTTTCCACCTTAAAAGTCGCCAGCGGTCGGCCTGTTGAATCAAGTCACTTTTTTCTCAGACTGTTGAAGCAAAACTGTCTTTTAATAGTTACAGTCTACTAATAAAACTCTCCACAGTATGAACAGTGGTTACATGAGCCTCAAAACCAGCCACAGCTCAGCCCTGAGCAGAGTGACCGTCCTCTACTGACCAATCAACAGACTGCAGTGTTCACAGCTCCTCCTTTTAGTACCAAGTCTGTGTGCTAGGTACCCCAACAGAGGGGGGGCAAAAATGGGTACAGTGTGGAACGGTTCCATTGGTACCATCCACAACTTTTCACAGCGGAAACAGAAAAAAATCATACCAAACTGAACTGAACTGTACCGTACAGCTTGGTGGAAACGAGGCCTTATGACTCTCCGGGGGGCCCGTCAACTGTTTGAGAACTGCTGCATTAAAGGCGGCCCGGGATCGATTCCAGCCCGTGGCCCTTTGCTGCATGTCACTCCCTCTGTCTCGCTCCCCCTTCATGCTTGTCTGTCCTATCAATTAAAGGCTAAAATGCCCCAAAAAAATCTTTAAAAAAAATAATAATAATAGCATGTCAGTCTCACACCTGACAAGTCCAACTGTTATTGTTTTCTACCTGTGAATGTCAGTGTCAGATGAAGGAGGATGTGGGATGCTGTGCTGTGTTTCATATCCTCATGAACAGAGTTCTCAGACCAGATGTACACATGACCTCCCCAAGGTTTGGAGGCGCTTGTACAGTATGTGCGTGTGTATGTGTGTGTTTGGGAGAGAGAGAGAGAGAAAGAGAGAGACAGCTGACAGACTACGCGAGTGTCCGTAGGGAGCATCAGGCCATACCCTCACTGGGAAATGAAAAATGATACTCAGTCCACATCACATTTATCTTTCAAACACCATCTGTGTACTGTCACACACGCACACATACACACACATGCTCAGACATGAACGCATGCTCAAATACACCTCTCCAGAGAGCCACAAGGTCAAGAGGTCTGCGGTCTAATTGAAAGACCACATGGTGCTACAGTCACATTAAATGTTCAGGTCTTCATTAGGGGCTCGAGTAGAAGATGTACGAGCTGATTATATTACAGCTGATTCAATCTGAGAGAATGCAAGCGTATGGAAAACATTTAATTTGTGGAAAACTATTCTTTTACCGTAGACAAGAAAACCATGACCAAATCTGATTTGGCCTTTTGTTGTGTTCTCTGCCGGAGGTCTTAGCTTTGAAATATTCAACCAACATTCAATCATCTTTTTATCACGGCGCACACATTTACTGTTTGTTCTCTTTCCTCCTTACACAAAAGGAAATCCATCAACCCCCTGACCTTATCAGGTCTCCTCTTTTCATCTCTCACCCCTCTCGCTCTTCTTTTCCTTCCCTCCAAACTTTGGCTTCCTCCCTGTTCCCTTCCTTCCCTCTGCTTCCTAAATTACAGTCATTACGGTGTCAGCCCACCCTCCATGTAAATGCAGCTTCAGAGGAGTCTAAGACACTTGAGTTCTGTTTCTAACGCCTTCTAGGGACCAATTACAAGGCCACAACCATAGTCCTGAGACAGCCAGAGGCTTTTAAAGACAGAGGCTGGTCCACCAAGAGCTCCCATCCCCCCTCTCCACAACCAGCTGGCTGAAACCTTCAAAAAGCTTTTAAAAGGTTTTTATTTGCAAACAGCTCCATTCTGGTGGTGACAGTTTTAGACAGGCCAGGGAACAGAATAGAAAATGATGAAGTCAAGGAAACTGTTAGTGAGATAAGATAAGATAATGTCATGTCATGTCATGTCATGGTAAATCATATTGTATCGTATCATGTCATATCGTATCGTACCGTTTCATAAAATACAACATAATGTCAGATAATATGAACATATAAATAAGACAGGGAGAAAATTTCATTGTACTAGCCACTTGTACTTGATCATAAAACTGGATATTTCCGAGGGGTGGAAACGAAAAATTAATTGACAAAAATGAAGGGTGATGAAAATGCATGTGAGTTGAAAAATAGAGCAGTAAAATTGGATGTGAAATGAAAAGCAGGGGGATAAATACATAGCTGATTTGACTGATATAAAGCCAGTTTGATTAAAGTTCGAGCCAGTTATGATGAAAACAGAGCCATGTCTCATCCATTTCCACATCTTATGTTCCTCATTCACAACACAAAATTGCCGTTTATCATGGAAAGAAAGTGGCCGCAAAAGCAGAAGGAACAAAAAGTGATGACAATGCTACGAATTAATAATGGAAGTGATGAAATGTATGCAAACTGAAAAAAAGTGTATCATTCACCACACCTGACTGACATTTACCTTTTACAACAACATTTTTTGTTACTTCCAGCCAAAATATCACAACCACCACTGCCACTGGATCAGTGGGGCCGCCGGGAGCTCCGGGCGGATGAGCAGAGAGCTCCAGCGAGTACAGAACATAGACAGTAAAAATAATGGACACAGCTACTGTGATGTCACCTATTGGCTTGTGGACTCCCATTCTGAGGTCACAAGTTCAGCATTATGATGCCTGTTGCTACCTTGTGTTTTTTTGGGAGCCAGTGGTGAAGATATTTGGGTGAGAGGCTGAAGCTGTGGAGGAACAAGGGGCGGATGTGACTGAGAAGCCAAGGACACTATCAGCAGACAGCCTGTCAATCAGAGCAGCCAGCCCTTAATTATGCATAACTTTAAGCCTTAATAAAATGTAAATGGGTGACTTATATAAAAATTCATCCTTGTACAGTTGTCATGAAGGGAGAAATTGGCTATAAAGAGAAAAAAAAACATGTTTTGTACCAGGCTGTAAACATGTTTATTCCTGCTGTAAAGTTGGGCATTTTTACATGGGGGTCAATGGGGATTGACTCTGTGCTGGAGCCAGCCTCAAGTGGCCATTTAAGGAAGTGCAGTTTCTGGCACTTCTGCATTGGCTTCATTTGTCAGCCCTGGAGGTATCTGCTTGGCACAGAGCTGTTTTTTTTTTTTTTTTTGACATTTTGGGCAAAGAAAAATGTTGCTGAAAAAGTAACGTCAGTTGGGTGTTGAGAATGATGAATGGCAGACAAATTAATCTACTCATTTGATAATTTATCATTTTATTTTTCATTTCACATCCATTCTTAACCCTTTATTTTTCAATTCACACATATTTTCCCTCTTACATTATTAAATCCTAGCATTTTCATCACTTCTTTATTTTTTCAATCACTTTTTGTTATTTCCACCCTTGTGGTCTCTTTCTTTAAATGATAAATGGTCTTTTTGTTTTGCAAATAATGGACGAAAGATGTGGAAAGTGATGAACCATGGCTCTGTTTTCATTACGACAGTTTTAATCAAATCAGCTTTAAATGAATCAAATCACTTGATACTTTCTCAATCTATTTTTTATTTCACATCCTTGATTACTGCTCTATTTTTCAACTTACTTGCATTTTTATCAATTAAATTATTTCCACCCCTCATAGAAATCAGCACTGTAACACACTGTCATTGTTTCGTTTCAAATCCAACGTGCAGGATTACAGTCAAACAATGAAAAACCATCCTGATACGTTCTGACTACGCTGTCTGACTCATTGTTCAGATGTGTACAAGATAAGAGAGATTTTGGCCATTAAAGTGTAATACACACTTACTCTGGACCGCACATTTCAAAGCCATGCAGCTGATCCCCTCCTATCCAACTGACACCACATCAAAAAGAATGATTCACTAAGCCACTGATAAAGTCATATCTCTGAAGCGCGGCCACATCCCTCGACTCACGCTGACCACGACAAAGCATGACTGTAGCTGTGGGTGCAGAGCAAACCGTTACTCAAAGGGACGGGGAGGGGGTCATGCTGGGACTGTGGCTTTTTAGGTCAATGAAGCTAGAAAGGACGAACTGCATAAGAGAGGGAAGGAGAGAAAGTGTGAGGGGAGGAAGGGTTCAAACTCCTCGACAGCTCTTGGATGTAGCTGAAATCAATGTGCATATAATAATACTCCCTGGCAGCGAGTTGAGAAGTGGCCCATTTCATCCCATTACTGACCCACATCACCCCTGTCATCCTCCTTCATCTTAACATCCTGAGTCCATCTCTCTTTCCCATCTCTTCATCCAGGAAACACTGCAGTCAGCAGAGCCCCAGGCCAAGACACACACACACATGAAATTACACCACCTAACTTCAGACATGGCTCCTGAGGCCTGATGAGTGGGAGTGGGGCAGACATGGATTTAGACAGAGAATGGTTGTCCCTTGGTGTTCACTGGGTCTATTCAGGTTCCACAATTAGACCCAAAGGTCGGCCGCTGGCATGTCCCATCTGACGCCATTTATGACTCTGCTGTAGTAAATGCGTTTGGCTACCAGCAAGCAGGCATCTGACCTGCCAAAGGGGCTCTTGGCCTCTCGGAGCCTGATGTTAACTAGAGTTGGGTCGATTGCCAGTTTTGCTGGTCCGGTGAGAGAGCTCAAATCAATTTGTTTTTATGCAAACCTGCTAAACTGCCATTTATACCAGTCAGGTGTTCAGCTGAACTAATGTCAAACCCTGATGCTACCTTGGCAGACAGAACTAGGCTACAAGTTTTATTCAGGTGTGTGTTTGTGTGTGTCTAACCTAGCGTTAGGTCGTCACAGCAGACTTCTATGGATCCAGATGAGCAGTCACTGAGTTCGTCCACTGAAAAATCGCTGTCCTGAGCATGCAGCCTGTGGACACATGAACACAGCTGTCACATGTCCGTTACTGTACATGCAAATTACTGATTTTAATATCACTGATTACAATCAAACACACAAGCTGCTATGTATGGCAGTAGAAGAAAAAGCTGGCTTTTCATAGTGTGTCATATTGATTTACTTAAATACAAATCAAAGGAACAGAAAATCAGATCAGATAATGCATATAGAACTGCAGATGTTTCATCTTATTGAAAGTAAAATAGGCTCAAGAATTAAAGTTTTCTTGAATTTTTCTATTTTAATATTTTTTAATATAACATAGTCAGAGACTCTGTGTGTGTGTGTGTGTGTGTGTGTGTGTGAGGGAGAGAACAGTACTCTGAGTCAGCCCAGAGGCTGTCAAGAGGACACTTAAACAATCAGCTCTGCTCCAGAAAACACCAAGAGTATATGTGTGTGTGTGTATCCTTGCACACACGTGTATCGCTGGAAAAGATACAGAGGAATTAGAGTGAAATGGCACTCCTCTAGGGCTGGTCTTTAGAGTGGGAGGCAAAGTGTGTGTGTACATCAGTGGAGTGGGGGATCATAACATGCCATGAGGAGAGAGAGTGATCTTGCAATAATGACAGGAGAATGGCTTTACAGTTGGTGTCGGTAATTGGGGACTTGTGATGGAATCTTGACAAATGTGTATGTGTGTGTGTGTGTGTGTGTGTGTGTGTGTGTGTACCACTTACCTGTAGCTGAAGGGAGCCACAGTGGCCATGTTGACTCTGGGTGTGTGTGCCTCCGTAGACGCTGCCTCCTCGTCTAGGCTTTGATCCAGCGTATCGACAGCCACCTTGGACATTACTGGCATGGTAAATGTGAGCGGTGGCAGCGGCAGGGGACAGGGCGAGCAGGCCGGACTGCTGTCCTCAGGGGTCCCCATCTCCTCGTCTGATTGGCTGGCGGAGTCACTGTGACCTTTGATGGCGTGCTCGTAGCCCGTTTGCGGAAGACAGGAGCGGAGGTTACCGTTGTTGGACATGGTGGTCCGGGCTGCGTGGTTTTCTGGAGGCTCTTCCTCTCTTTGTGGCACAACCTCATTCGTTGCCTGGGATACAGTGTTGGAGTTGTCTCCTCCTCTGAACTGTAGCGGTGGACGCAGGTTGCTGGCTCCCCATGTTTGGTTCTTGTTGGTGAGAGTGTTTCTGTTGCGATTGCTGTCATGTGGAAACAGTGAGGGGATGAGAGGCGAGGTGGGTTTTCCTAGATCAAGTGTGTCTTTGGAGTGTGGCGACGGCACCCTGCGCTGGGTTAAAGGGCTGCTGTAGGCAGAGCGTGACACCTGGGGAGCTGGTAGAGCTCCCGTCCGGTGGAAGAGCTGGCTTTTCAGGCCGACGTCTCTCTTCGGGTCCCTGGAGGAAGGCCCGGGGATGCTGGAGCCCCGTGGGCAAAGTAAAGGAGAGTGCCTGGGTGTGTGTGTGGGAGTGTGTGTGGGTGTGTGTTTAGGGGTCTGTGTTGAGGGTCTGGGTAGTTCACTAGCCCGGCGGCGGGGGTCTGCTTTGGGGGAGGAGGGCAACAGGCTGTGTGGGAGGGGGATTCCTGATGAGGGAGGAGCCCTGGGGGCCGACTTCACATTGACACCCCCACTCATACTGACCTGAACGGAGAAACACAAGAAGAGAGAGACACCTATGATGAGTTGAAACATCAAACCACTTTCACTGACAGTATCCCAAAGACTTTGTTTATCCATTTTAAGGGATAGTTTGCTGATTTTCAACCAGCTCTGTATCATAACAATGTGGGGCAGTATGTGTAAAGGAACTGAGGTAAACTTCCCTCTCTCAAACTATAGATTGTACTTCTGCATTTTCTTATGCTTGCCACCACCGAGTATAGAAGTGGATCGAAAGAAAGACATGACTCTCCAGTCAAATGGTACAACTAGGCAGTGCTGATCAAATTAAGACCAAGATTCTGTTACCGCGTTGCCTGTTTCTCACCTAAAATGACATTTTTACTTGCTATTTAACTGTAATACAAGGTTGTTTGTTATTAATTGGCCGCCATATTGTTTACTGTGTTAAAATGGCCACGCTCGAATTACGTCACCCACCAGTGGGAGCATTTTTTTGGTTCAGTGTGGTGCAGTGCGTTCTGGTAGTTTAGGTTTTCTATCTCTGGACCCACTAAGAACTGTGGTGGAGAGGGGCACACTGAACAAACTGAAAGCTATAATGGACAATAGCAGACACCCTCTCCTCAGCCTCCTGGAGCGACAGAGGAGCAGCTGCAGCAATTAGCCCAGTTAGTTTCAGGAGATCCTTCGTCCCCACGGCAATGAGACTGTTTAACACCTCCTGAATTCAGCCACACACATTAGCCACAGCTGGCCGGACAATTTTAGTTTAATTTGATTTTCAATTTCTATTTATGCACTTATTTTAACTTATATTATCTAATGTCTATTTTAATACCACAATGTTGTTGTTGATGAGGGAAAGTGTGGTTCTTGTTTTTTGTCTTTTATGAGCTGCTGGACAGCTGAATTTTTCAAAGTTCTTTCTATTCTATTCTATATATAGGAACAAAGACAGAGCTTTCTGTTCAGATTCTGTGTTCATGTCGTCCATATTTGTGCATGTTTTTTGAAAGCTGATGCGGCAAGGTAACATACTTCAAGCAAGACCCAACCGTAGAACATGATGAAGACTTTTTAAAAATGTCAAATGATTGGATTGGTAATATAGTGAAAAGAATTCTCTGTCCACATGCTGCGTGTATTTAATGGCCTCACAGACCACTGCTGTCGGCAACACAGCCTCCGTTACAAGGTGCATTATTATGACCATCTTCACCATCACTTCGTTTGCTGTTGTCGGAATCTTTTGACTGTGCTCTCTAGTGCCGTCTAGTTAATGTGTCTATGTTGACATAAAAGACGCATGGGAGTATGTGGGCAGTGACGGTAACAGCTTTTGGAATGTACATATCAATCTTTGTATGTAAAGGGAGTATTAATGAGCCTTTAGAAGTTAATTATTCTGTTAATCCCGCTGCTGCTTGAGTCCTCACTTAGACCAAGAAGATCGCATTACTCCACTTCTGAGGTCTTTACATCGGCACTGTAGGTTTATAAAGCAAGAATGGTTTGGGGGCCAAAATTTTCTGCTCTGCTACACTGTGAAACATCGAGACCTCTCAGGTCATCTGGTACAGGTCTGCTTTCTGTCCCCAGGGTCAAAACTAGACATGGGAAAGCAGCGTTCAGTTTTTATACACACATATCTGGAACAAACTCCCACAAAACAGCAGGTCTGCTGCAACTTTCAGTTCTTTTCAAATAAAGGCTGAAGATTTTTCTCATGCTGCAGCCTTTTATCAAATAAAAAAAATCATTCATCTCTTACACTGCACTGTAACAGTTACTCTGGTATGTTTTACCTTGTTTCTATTTTCTATTCTCTTGGCTCTTTAATAACTGTTTCTAACTGTATTTAAATGTCCTTTAATAGCACTTTAAATTGCCCTGTTGCTGAAATGTGCTATATAAACAAATTTGCCTGTGTTAAAGTCCAATCTAAAGTTTAATCTAATCAGGTAAACCAGAATTCTCTGATCTCATTACAGAGACAGTTAAACATCCACGGTATGTGAACATGTGAATCCAGCACATATGACAAACTGAGTCATGGTAAACCACGAGTTGAGCTTATTTTCGGCAAGTCGCCGCAATCAAACGCCTGCTGGGAGTAAATAAACAATACAACAAAACCAGCTTCACACACAGGAACATGCTCACGGCTAACAGCTGCTTTTAGAGTGTTATGCTCTCAAATAACTGATTTTCCCCACATAATGAATTCAAACGCACACTCGCAAAGACGCCCACAGACACACATCACTGCCCAAACGCGCGCTCTCTTACACATAAAAGCTTTAGAGGAGGTATGAGATTGTTCTCACCTGATTTGTTTTGATTCCAGACATTCACAGTCTCTGTCACCCTCTCTGAAACACACAGCCCTCTAAGAGTCAGCTTGATATTCTCTCTGCCCTTCTGCTCTACGCCAACCGCAGTGAATGTACGTCAAGTGAAACATTTCGTGTAATGTTGTATAATCTTACTACCTCGTGATGCTCTGCTGGAGGGAAAGAGGACGGGCGGCAGGGAGGGAGGGGGAAAGGGAGAAAGCAGCACATGTAGAGTGAGAAGGATCAGAGCATCGGAGAGAAACAGATACAGTGAGTTGCTATCTGTCATGAAATGTCAGAATTTCACATGACAGTTTTTGGTAAAATCTAACTTTATGTTTTCAACTTTTGGAGCCTATCCCAGCTGACATTGGGTGAGAGGCGGGGTTCACCCTGGACAGGTCACCAGACTATCACAGGGCTGACACATAGAGACAGACAACCATTCACACTCACATTCACACCTACAGGCAATTTAGAGTCATCAGTAGTAACCTGCATGTCTTTGGACTGTGGGAGGAAGCTGGAGTACCCAGTGAAAACCAACGCTGACGCAGGGTGAACGTGCAAACTTCACACCGGGGATCGAACCAGGAACTGTCTTGCTGTGAGGCGACAATGCTAACCACTGAATGAATGCTAACCAAGGATGGTGTGAGGTCAAGTAAGCTCACTTGGATATAAAAATGTTTTCATTTTAACTTTATTTTTCATCTAACAGGGTAAGCTCAGTATTTTACAGCCTATTTTCCCATGCTATTGTGTGACCAATGGAAACAGTCATTTTTGAAACTGGTCCAGTATGGCTGCAATGTAAGCAAGTATTCAGGGCATGTTTGCACCGTTAATTTATGTCCACTTTAAGGGCTTGTTTTTGCCACTGACATGATGAGATTATCATTTTAAGTGTCTGACATCTAATGAAAAGGATCCCTACGGAGATAAACATTTTGTTAAAGAGTAACAATTAAACAAAAAGGTCTATTTCTGTAGGGATCCTTTTCATAATTTTGTCAGACACTTATAATAATCTGAGCCTGTCAGTAACAAAAACAAACACTGTTAGAGGACATATGCATATTGCCCAAAGTGTTTAAATTGCAGCCTGTTTCGTTGCTGCCGGCTGCAGCGCTCTCTCTCAATACTGGACCACTTTTATCCATCAGTCACACAAAAACATGGCAAACTTACCCTTTAAAAATTCTATTTTAAGCAGTTAGTTGTGTATGGTTTAAGTAGTTTTTCAATTCTGATTTGAGTTGGACATAAAGAGATGTAAATTATACTGTATTTTTATAAAACATTTGCTCATCAGTCGGCCCATAAAAAAATAACAGTCTGAAATTTTAACTGTGAAAAATGCTTTAGCTAGACTTTCATGACTGTGTCACAAACAGAATGAACAGATCGTGCTGCTGTCCAGATGTGCAGCAGCAGGTCACAACAGCTGCTCTCACGTTCAGCACAGACATAAACATATATATATATACACATCACATACATGCACATACACAGTTTTACTTGTACTGCACGTTTGCTTTGGACCAGTGAAGTATAAGCAGATTTTATTATTATAATTATACACTAAAAAAAACACAACAGATTTAACGCTTAACCCTGCTTGCCCTTTCTTAAATAGCAGTCATTTTGCTGCCAGAAGACTTCTCGGGAAGCTGTCTTCAGTAAATCAGAGATGTGTCAAATTAAGCCGTCAAAGTCACGAGGATAAAATGTTGGATTATTTGACTGCGCATCTAATCGCAGTGTTGCTCACAGGGTAACACACACACACACACACACACACACACACACACACACACACACACACACACACACACACACACACACACACACACATTTTCCCAGCAGCCTGAGCAAAAGGTTTTTCATTTTAAGAATCCCTGCAGTAGAGCTGCAGGATATGAGGAAAATAAGTGTTGCTGATGTGCAATAACGACATTACTTGTGATAAATAAAGAAATATTAAAGTATACTCTGCTCTGCCTGTTTCTGCTGCTTTTAGTTCACCGCTAAAATGCAACAAATTGCGACATTTTAGAAAATGAAAGGAAATTATTTGACTGAACAAAGTGAACACTGAACTGAACACAAAAGGAACAAATAATAAAAAATATGGTTACAGTTAAAATTGCAGCTTTCTACTGATACTCTCTTTCAACTGCCTCAGTGCAATATTGCAGTCTTTCCGTATGTGTTTATAGCACAAGCTAACACTGCGATGACAATAAAATATATTGTGCAGCACTTCTCTGCAGCAGAAAGAGGCTGACTGCTTTGGCTCAAAAACTCAAAACATACCCAAAAATAACCTTTAAGTTTCTAATGAAGCTTCTCTGTAGAAGACCTTCATTTCACCCTCTCATAATATCAGACATAGTGACACAGAGAATGGAAAATGTGGGTATTTTGCCAAGGCTTGGTGCTCCATCATAGCTGACTCAGTGCTAATGAAGACCTGCACAGCAGCGCACAGAAGCCGTGATGCAGCAGAAGGTAAACAGAGACAGATGTGATCATCCATCCTGCTTTTACCTCATTTCTCTTTGTAAATTCCTTCTCTTCCTCCTTGTTTCCCTATCTCTGTATCTCTTGCTCTTTTTGTCAGGAGGGCCAGGTCACTAATAAGCATCAGAATTTCTGTCTGATACAATCCCCGCTCGGGTTTCAAGGAGCACAGGTGCGGTCTGGCTCTGTGTCTATCTGTATGGAAATTGGCTATTCTCTGGGGATCCAGCGGGGTCATACCGGTACTACTGAAGCCCACGTCGGGACATACCGAGGCTCAGCTGGTGGTGGGGATGTCTGTGTGTGAATAGATCTACAGAGAGAGACAATGAGACATTTCTCCCGACTGAAAGCAGCAGCTGTAAGCGAGTTAAAAACTGGCAAATCGATTTGAAGTCTGACTCCTTCTGGCATAAGGTGATATTTCACAGCGCAAACTTGTTAACATCTGTGGGGTATGTTCTTCGTGTCATGTGTTCAGACTATATACAGGAGTCAAAGACATAATTACTCTGTTACATAACTGCATTTACAATAGTTAGACTGTTAGTTTGTTGATGCTTTTCACAGTAGGTGCTTGTGACTCGTCCAGCTACTAAAATTTATTTCAATACAGACAGTGTCTGTAAAACTCTACAGGGAGAAAAACATGTAAGAGATCAAATTTTTGATTTGGTTTCGGCCGGTTTAAGCCTGGTCCTACAGCAAAAAAGAAAAACTACATGAGCTGTCAGGGCTGTCGATCTGTCAATTATTTATTAAATTAAATGATTAATCAGATAGTCCCTAAAACATCATAAAAAAGTGAAAAATAAGTTTTCCCGAGTCCGAGTGATGTTATATCATATTTAAAATATTAATTTTACAGTGACTATATAACAGCACTTTAATATAAAGCAATATTTTTAGAAGCAGAAACAGACTGTTCAGCATTTTCCTTTGATAAATGACTTAAACATCGATTAATATAACGACTAATCCCTCTGCAGTGGCTATGTGCTTAATGCTATAGATGTGAGCCTCTTGGCTGATTAGATAATATGCATTAGTGTGTCTGTGTTATTCATAGGTACAGACAATACTTTTAATGTTTAAAGGAGTCAGCGATTCTAGAGTGGAGAAAGACTGGTATTCAAACTCAAGGCTCAAATCACTAGAGCTCATCTTGCGATGGGATCACTGCGATACAGCGATCAGCAGTTAAAGCAAATGTTGGCCAGATTCATAAAGTGTGGAAGCCAAATGGAGCTTTCTGACTCTATCTTGCACAGCTGTGATGTTATCGCTCTGTCTAAATCTGTGCACAGACAGACAAACATATAAACACCTGGAAAAATACTCATAGCAGCTTTTATGGTAGTTCCTGCAACAACTGGTGTTACCTGGACCATGTTTTGCATTGACAACACACATATAGGCTCACGAGGTGAAAATAAGACCAGCCATTGCAACATTGTTGGGACTGGTAAATACTACTGTCCTCCCATCAGTGCCCCTTCAAGATGTCTTGATGTCCGATGTTATTTACTTTCCATTACTATCATGGTGTAGCTCCGTTATTTGTGTGCAAGTATGTGGAGGAAGGAGAGTAGCTGGCAAAGTGTTGTCTGTTTTGGTCCGAGACACTCTATTTTTCCCTTTACAGCACCACAACTGTGTGTGAACACCAATATTTTTTTCCCAGCACACAGAGCGAACAGCTGCAGACTGTGAGACGATACTTGTGGTTCTGAAATGGTGTGCCGTGGTGCCAGTCCAGGTGTGCCGTGGGATTTTGTGATAACCACACACTATTATAGCAATATTCAACTGAGTCTAAGCAACAATTTATGAATCAGTTTTTAATTTACTGTATCGGTATGTTGATATTATTATTTCCTGATTTCCTAATAAAGAGGCAAACTCTAGCGTTTATTGAATTGAATTTTTAAAAAAACTCACTGGGAGCCTATTTGTCGCTGTTCGTGCGTGGGAATCATTAGTGTGTGAGCATCAAAAGCCTTGATTGGCAGCCAGTGTGAGGGATGAAAACATTTAAAAGAAGAAAGCCCTGATTGGGACAATGGTATTTTTGCTGTAAGTGAATGTAATGATCATTTGGCAAACTGCTGATAAAGAGGATTTGACTAGTCCTCAGTTAATCTGCTAGGGTGGTACTGACATCTGCTGGACACTGTGTGCAACAGCAGCAGGGACTCTTACTCTCATTGATCTTCCATTCTGTCTAATTATCTAAGTATCTCCACATAGCTGAGCATTAAACTACAGCACATGAGGTGATTGAAAGCACTTTTTCACCTCGGTCATAAATAACAGCAGGTCAGAAATGTACTTTGTGTAAGGAGGAAAAGAAGAAGGATAGCCTGACAGCCAGCATTAGATGTTGGCTGCTAACTTCATTATCATATCACAGTATTTAAGTTAATGTGTCCCATGACATACTCCACCTGAATTCAGTTACTGTATCTCTGATCAAAGAAACATGCAACCCCCTCCGCTCTCTCCTCACACACTCACCCTTGTGATAAAAAAAACTCTCTGACTCATCACAAAATCAATACGCGAGGTGGTAACACAGGCCTCTCTGTCTGTGAACTGAAGGACATTAGCAGCGCCTGTATGTGTTTGTGTGTGTGTCACCCAGTCTGGAAAGTCAACGATAAATGAATGTAATTACCTCCTTACTGACAACAACCAAAGCAACAGTGATAATGTGCTGTCATAAATCATCATACAGTATGCTGGTGACACACGGAGATGCAGAGACACTTCAGTGTGCTGTTCCTAGAAAGACTCAGTTTCCTTAGAAGTCACAGCAGAGTAAAAATAACAACATCTGAAGCTCATACGCAGCTTATGATAAAAATGTCATGTGCCAGATCTGCCATCTCCCAAGTGTCCTACCTGTCAGTGGAGTGCCGCGTCCTTCAGTGTGCCGATAGGCCGAGCAGCCAGAGCCGGCAGGACGGTGGTCACACTTCTCCGACGTCCCGGGAACAATGGACTGTTTTTTCCTGGATCACAGTTGCATCCTCACCGCTGCCCTCCCATTGGTCAGCCACGCCTCACCATTCAACGAGACAGGAAGCTGTGACAAACAGGAATGACATTTTTGTCCAATCAGAGGGCCGGAGCAACGATGTGACTCATTTTCAAAGTCACTTTCTTGGATGAAATCAGTGTTCTCATCTTTTGGAAGAAAAAAAAACCCCCCATCATTTCAGACACACATGAAAAAACGTGTGTTTGAACAATGAAGACTGTTTATGTTGTCATGAGTCAGTGACCCAGATGGAAATTTATATGGCCGACAGTGACCTGCCATGACACATATTCTGTCATCGCCAAAAATCACTTAGAATTTAGGTCATCTACAAACCTTGTATCTCCAGATTGCTGACAGTGCAGGGACACAACTAATGTTTTGGTTTTCATTTCATCACAGTGCATCTTTGATTTCACACCAGCATTGCTACAGTTTAAGGCAGGTTAGGTTTAGGACTGTTTGAGATATTTTAATGCTAATCAGAATGAACTCTGAGACTTTACAATAAGCAAAACTGACGAAAAACTATAATTATGGCCTCACGATTGCATGACGTCACAAACAAGTCAAGTTGTAGTTACAGTTTACATCCATGTCTGTCCAGACTCATATGTGGTCATGACAGTTAAAAATAGTTCAATTATGGATGTTGCTGCAATCTACACATTCTAAAAACATGGATGCTTCACACACATCTTGAACCCGACAGCACAAAAGATCTATACAGTCAGCAGTCAGAGGATTAGTGTAACTAATTCAGCATCTGACCGAATGTCTCCCCTTCTGTTCCTTGGTTATGGTGCTGAATAATGGCCAGAACATTATGATACCACAGTGAAGCTGACCTTTGACCTTTTCGATATGAAATGTCATCAGTTCATCAGTTTATCCTATGAAACATTTGTCATAATTAGGATATGAATTCTTGACGTGAGCTTTGACCTTTGATCATCAAACTCTAATCAGCTCAGCTTTGAGTCCAAGTGGATGTTTGTGCAAATTTGAAGGAATTCCCTCAAGGTGTTCTTGAGATATGGTAAATGGTAAATGGACCTGCATTTGTATGGCACCTTCCTAGTCATGCGACCACTCAAGGCACTTTTTATACACGAGTCACATTCATACACTGGTGGCCGAGGCTACCATACTACTCACACACTCACACACCAATGGAAGCGCCATCGGGAGCAATTTGGGGTTCAGTATCTTGCTAAAGGATACTCCGACATGCAGACTGGAGGAGCCGGGGATCAAACTGTTGACCCTCCGAAAGGTGGACGACCCGCTCTACCTCTGAGCCACAGCCGCCCCATATCACATTCACAAGAATGGAAAGGACGGATGGACAACCCAAAACCATAATGCCCCAGGCCATGGCTATCGGAGGCATAAAGACATGAACCCAGACATGAAATATCTGCTGTTTGTTGGCAGGTTTTCTTGGCAATTTTGTGTTTCTGACTCTTCAGGTGGGATTAAACTACCTTGATTTCCATCATGCCGAGTATGAAGAACTTTACGTAAAATTCACCGAGCCTTGAACGCATGCACACGGGAAAATTTTTTCCTTGTAGGATTTCTCCAAGACAATCTATTAATTTTATCCCAAACCACAACTTTTTTCTTACGTTAACGTAGAGATTCCTCTCTGGTAGAAAGCCCTCAAGGAAAATTTCCCACAACTGCCGTGAGCACTGCATTGTACCAGTTTCAGCCATGCTGCAAAATCTTGGTAATTTAACCACAATGTTCCAAGTTTTTGTTGAGTTTGCACTTCTCCACATTGTCCACCTATGCAAGAGGCATTCAGTGAATAATCTAAAAATAAAAACAGATGTTCCAAAAATTCAGAACTTTAAAATACAATGTCAGATTCATAAAATCCTACTTCTCATGTCTTAGCATTTTTAAGACTTTTGAAAGGGTGATTTAAGACATTTTAATACAAATTAATTAATCTCATTCTAAAATAGATTAATTTGGCATTGAATTCCTGTGTTAGACCTTGTCATACAATGGTTTCAGTCACTGAGGATGACCACTGAAGTTACGTGAAAGCTGGTGTTACGAGGTTTTTAATGAAACCTAGTACAACCACATGGAGACATCATCAGATTGGGAGTTTCACAAGATTTCTATGAAGAGCGTGAATCACTCCCAACCTGGAAAAATGATGCATGTCTAACACACACACACACACACACACACACACACACACACACACACTCATTACACTGCACTCATTATAGCAGCAAAGACAGACAAACACAAGCACCCACACAAACTAAACAGGAGAGACGGCTGACCACATAAACATCTCCATGTGTGCACCAACAGTTTCCCTCCATTCTGATTCACTGCTACAACTCCTCACATCGTCCAACACTCTCTACTGATCTTAGACACACACTATAGTATGCTGCACTGAGTCATACAGCCCCTATACCGCTGACTCAGGCCGATCGCATCACGTCACCCCTGGTTACGGTACACCCCCTCCTCTATCACCCCCTCTCCCCTCTCTTCATCCCACTTAAGCTCTGCCTTTCTCTCTGTTAACCTCTCTCTTCCACTCTAACGCCATCTCTCTGTTGCGCTGCTGACTGCGTGAACGTGTTTATCCCTTAAAACAGTGTGAGTGTTTATCTGTTCACACAATTTGGCAGTCATAGTTGACACTTGCACAAATGAGAAAACACAGATACACAACAGTTACATGACAAACGCATAAACAGAAATCTAAAATATGAACCAAGGCTGCACTCACCCTCTGCAAGCATCAGGACAGAAAGCAGCAAGTGAGTTTGTCTCCGATCTGTATGCTGCTGAGCGCGTCACACTCGCTCCCTGCCTTCCTTTGCTTCTGTCTACTTTTGGCTGGCGGGCCTCCGAGCTGCGAGCATGTGCATTTGTGTGTGTCTCTCTTGTCTGTCATTTCCACCCCTCTATCACGTCATGCCGCTCTGCTGCTGCCGCAGTACGCCTGCAGCCGTGTCCCCGCCCCTCTCTTTCTGTTTTTTCCTCCCCTCATCACAATCTCTATCTCTCAGTAATGGACCTGTTGGCTGCGCTCCCTCCCTCCCTCCCTCTCTCCCTCTTTCTGAGGTGAAATATAAGCCCAGCAAAAGCAAAGACAGGCCGGTCCATTAGCTGGATGAGTGTGGTTTGTGTGTGTGTGTGTGTGTGTGTGTGTGTGTGTGTGTGTGTGTAAGAGGGGTATACACACATGGTCTGTATAGTGTGAGTAACACATTGTAATTAAGCAGATGTAGCCACAAATGTGAAAAGCTGAAACCCATCATCTGGCTTTCGAAGTCTAATTGGTGGTCAGGAAAAAGCGGGACGATATAAGACAGAAAAAAATCACTGTGTGCTAATGATAGATCTTCTGACGACAAATGAAAATGTGCACGAACACACAGAGTCACACGCGTACATCTGATGTCTAAATCTGTGTCTGTGCTCAGTGCGCATGCCTGCAGGAGGAAGCATCCTGAAGGAGGAACGGCCCATCCATCACTCCCCTGATTTGTCCCACACCTCTAATGAAAGACGGCAGAGACAGAATAAGGATACAAAGCAGGAGGGAGCGACGGAGAAATCAACAACCTCTCCTGGCGTCTTTTTCCCAGCTGACAAATACAAAGTAATGAAACACATCCCGGGTCTGACCTTGAACTTCTTCGGCCCATCTACGTCTATCCATCCTCACACACCACACACGCTGCGAGAATCTCATCACGTGCAGCCAGTCCAATGGAAACATCTGATCCAGTTTACAAACAGAGTGAAATGTTCAAATGTAACAGCAGTGGGACACAGAGCTGGGACCTCGCTGTTCCCAGAGACGGAGGTGTGAAACTGATTTCATCACTCGTAGTAACCACATGAAAAGCTCCAAAGATGTTTTATTATTTGCTATTTCGACCACTGGACGACAGATTTTCTCGTGTGTACTCACACGAATAACAACAACCTGCTTACTTTGTGATTTCTTTTTTTTTTTTGCTTTTCAATCCCTGCTCCCTCCCCAGGCACTGTCTGTCTTTCTCTGCATCTCAGTCTCTTACTCTCTTCTCTATTTCTGTCTTCTCTCTCCTCTCATATTTCTGCTGTGCTGGCTTACAGTTTGACACACTGACATAAGGGACTGTGCTGAATATTTAATAAGGATTGTGATACACGGCAGCATCCGACTCGTAAAATAGCTCTGTAATTGTCTTTTTTTTTTTTACAGCGACCCCTCTGCGGCTTCACAGATTGTCAATACGTTTCCTGTAAGAAGTTGTGTTCAGTAAATCAGTGGTCTGAACGGTCCATGAGGGTCCTCAGAGTCAGAGCTCTCTGGCTGATCACACATTGATCAGGCATTGACTGGCTGTGCTTACACTTGACTTATCTGCACTGAGAAGATAAATAAATAATAAAACATATGTGCTGCTTCACTGCAGTATGCTAATACACACATCAACTGCTCAACCAACCAATGATAAATTGATGAATGCTATTAGGACACAGCCCACAGCCTAACAAGCACAGCACCTCCCCCACACGTACAGAACACATGCACACTGTACACATGACCCCCCACCCACCTCCCTCCTCCTCTTCCTCCCCCCTCACACAGTACAGTATGCCCTTCATGCTGTACACCACAGTCACTTAATTGCTCACCTCCAAATACTCACATTAACGTCAGGGCCGCTCTTGTGTGTGTTTTCAGCTCCCAACTGGGGATTCAAACGTGTGAGAGTCACCCTGAAGTCAGCCCCCAGCACAGAACACACTCACATGATCTGTTGCTTTGTCTCAGTGGCTCATGAAACGGGAAGTGACTTGTAACAGAGGGATTATGGGTAGGAGTGTGCAAGCGTCTGTGACGTGTGTGTGTGTGTGTGTGTGTGTGTGTGTGTGTGTGTGTGTGTGTGTGTGTTATGGGCCGGGGGGTTAATGTCATAGCTAATCTACTGATGTCCCCCAAGGCACGTCCTCCCCCCTGAGAGACGCTATTGTGACAAAGGGACACTTGTGTCACTGTCACCCGGAGGGACATCTGGAGGGATGGATGGGGGGGGCTACTCCAACATGTTGACTGTCTGGAACACAGGGCCTCAGATGTGTCGCTTAAATGAGATGGGTAAAATAATCACACACACACACACACACACACACACACACACACACACACACAAAATACAGAAGTACTGAAACACAAAACACAGCAGGTTAATGTAGCCTGGAGGAAGTTACCAGTTCCCTGTGAATGTTTGTATCTCATTACCACACTGCTCCATCCACCAAGGTCACCAGCAAACTGGGGTTTGTCTGTTTACGAATGTGCCTTGTGAGACTGCACATTTAACACTAGATGGCGTCAGAGTGCCTCATCTTACAACACGCTGTCCCGGTTTAAAAGTAAGACTAAACATATTTCACATTACGAAGGCTGCATATCACAAGGCCAGAAAGAGTCTTAATGGTTTTGAGAGGAACCAGACAGAGCTGATCAATGTATCTACATTTGAACACATCATCATATAAGTAACCAATATTCTTAAGTTGTTTCGAACAGTCGTTCTCAAACCTTTTAAACACGTACCACCTCTGAAAATACTGTGCTCTCCAAGTACGACAACTATGACCAGTGTTAACATCCAGTAGTGTAGGCCTCCCCTACTCAGCTGTGGACAGGTCACACAGAAGGCAGGTTTATCTCTACTCACAAGATTATTTATTGCTGTCTGCCACAGCCGTGCTGTAAGGGGAGGCACTACAACTGGCACTTAGACTCCTCCACATAACTCTCACACCACAAGGTCAGCCCTCCACCAGATGCTGCGGAGACTTGCGCTAGGCTGCTCGTTTTCCACCTCAGTTTCAAAAGGGCTGCTCGAAATACTCTCCCCCGATCTGCACTTCTGTTTGTAATAGTTTCCATTTGGAGCCACAACTGCGACTCATTTTACCTCGACGTATCTACGTGCGCTCTATGTTCACGATCATGACGATGTAGCAGGCTGATGAAACAAAAAATATTACAGGAAAGGCAGAACTTGTTTTACATTTCAGGGATCTCGTAGTTTTAAGTATTTCATTCGCTATGAAGTATTTTGATAGCATTATATACATTTGATTTCATTTCTAAAAATATTTTCAAATATTTCGGAAGTGCCATCATGTACCACTAGAGGGAGCTTGTGTTACACCAGGGGCACATGTTCCATCAGCCTCTTTTACACTGCCAGATTTCTGGCGGATGTTGGGCCGTTGTGTCGGCAAGCTGCGAGCGTTTAGACACACAGAGCTGGGTTGGCGAGTTGATCCGAGGTGCCCTATATTCCACCTCGTGGGGTAGTCACATTGGCGGGACTCTTTTAGTTTAAACAGACCAAGGCGGCCTTCTGCAACAGGAGGGGCTGTTGATGACTTGTGGGAGGAGCTGTTGATGATGCCGCACATGCGACCCACTGGCGGTGGATAAACAGGTCATAGCTGATAGCAGGAATTAGCGAGCAGCTAGTAGCAAAAGGGAAACGCAAACCTGTCAGACACTGTACAGATGAGCAACTGGGGAAACAACCCGTCAGATGACGGGGACAGTTAAGAACGGGCCGACTTATGAGAGAATCGCCAAAGGACTGACCAGCTGTGGCTTCCCTCCCACGTCACTGTTTATGTCACATGCTGAGCTACACATTTTGTTACTTGCTCACGCCCCCCATTGCCCCGAAAAAGGCGCATTCTGTATAAACAAAAGTAGGCAGGCAGCATTTTGCCACACTCCCTGATTTTGTTTTTATACTGCCAAATCTGAAAGAAGACTGATTAGGCTTTCCTGCAAATTTGCACAATTCCTATCTAAAAAGGGCTTGAGTTTAAGATCCTCTGGTCTAGAGCAGTGGTTCCCAACTGGTCAAGCAACTAAGATTTCGCCTTAGTCATTAGTTCAAGGCCCACACAGTTAAATACATTCAGGGTCATACTTGCTTTTACCTATGTCATCGAGCTAGTTTGTTGTCTCTGTCAAGCCTTCTCCACAGCCTTCTGTTAGTTACTCACTCTACAGCAGGACATGGCATTTCAAAATTAGAGCTCTGTACCATAGAGTCACTGTACTTAGAAATGAAGTATGTTTTTGACAAACTTGACTGTTGGACCTCACAGCACTCTGGAGGTAATGAGAATATTTTGACCACAGAAGTCTACAACAATCCTAATTCTATTTGATGCATCATAAAAATACGTGTCTCATATGTCTTATGAAAAAAAAAAAAAAGTTGATAGCTGATATGTGCAAGATTAATGATGGCATCCATTCATCAGTGATGTCACCAGATAAATCAAGTCCTCGCCGCACAAAGTCTTGTGGTCGTTATTTTTGTTTCAGCATAATCTTTAATTAAATACTAAGCATAATAAAAAATAGTGTCTTCCATTTATAGGTGTTTTGAACAGAGCAGGATGAAAATTCAATACTGTCATTTATTTCAATAAATTGTGCTATGATCAAATAATAGAAGACTTATTAGAGCTATATTTTAATTCATATTGTTATACTAATTTTAACTATTGGACCCAGTCCTGGTTGCGACCTCTTAGCAATATGAAGAAAGAATCTGTTGACCATCACCTTTAAAATGTTGCCCTTCAAAAGAAAATGTGGCTGCCTCAGGCTAAGCTAGACTCTCTCTGCATTTGCAATACCTGTACTGACAAGTTAAACCAGCTCAGACTACTGGGAGTTAAAATTCCCACCCATACCCAATGACAGCACTGACAGTAAACACAAGAAACAGAGAGGAGACTGTCACAGATCTTCCCAGGTAAGCGCAGCTGCAACCTCCCTCTGACCATTACTTACTCTTTCTTTTTTTATTAATGCTATTTTTGTATGTGACTATTTGACATTATTTTTCTGTTAACTCTGCTAAAAATCTAAATTATACTTGGTCAAAGTTTCATCTCAATTGATATATGTAATACATGACATAACTTAACACTAGATTCTACTCAGAAAAACGTTATGTAAAGAAAGAAAAATCAATTCCTAAATATAGAAAAGATAGATAGAAAAGCTACTTTGCTAGCTCATGGTCACATCTAAAAAGGTTAAATGTTAAGGAGCCACAAACATGACTCTCTTTTCCCTCCTGCCTGGGGATCACTCTGAAGACGAGCTGCATACCTCTTTAAAAGCAGCCCTGCAATTTGACATGCTTCTAGTTAAGACTTGTTTAAACACGGGGTTGTTATTTACATCCAGCATTTGCAATTTACCCTACACCTCACCATTGATCCATGTGTTGCAGATTGGAATAAGCGCTCCATTATGATCTAATCAGTACCGACAGACATGGAGGAAAGAGAAGACATTACCATGAGTACCACATGCGGTGCATGTCTCTTTGATTCTTAAAAAAAATGTACAGTCAGTAGAGTCCTTTCATTTCTCATTAATTTCAAATTATTCATATTTTATCTTCTTGTTTTGCTCTTTTAGGTGCTGTCTCAGAATGGAGAGCAGTGTCCAATCCAAAACAAGCTGGCTGGCTATTTTCACAAGACCTTCTCCACAGCAACAGAAATTCAATCAACCTATTTCTGAGTGTGGACATCAGACAAGACAAAGAGGAGCAAGACCAAAGTTTAATCAAGTTCTACAAGAGAGACAATGTTCGGTGGGCATCGCCACTACGATGCAAACTTCTAGGTAGTTGCTGGTCAAATAAATAGCACTGCTTTAACGGGGTAGTTCAGTTGTTTTTTACATGGGGTTGTATGAAGCACTTACCCATGGTCAGCGTATTAACTGCAGTAGATGATGGTCAGCGGCCCTCCAGTTTGGAGATGCAGGCAGGAGTGAAGAAAAGGAGAAGCTAAGAAATATACCGCTAGCCACCTAAAAAAGTTCCACCAACAAAATAAATCTCGGTTTAGGTTGCCGTCAGAAAGCCCTTTCCGACAGGCAACTGACCAGAACCTGAAAGTTATCATGCTCTCTTCAAGGCCACCAGACTCCATTGACAGAAACAGTCATTTTACCTCACTGAACACAGTAGTTGTTGGTCTACCGCTGCCTCGATTTGTTAGATTGTCTGTGTTTTTGTGTGACTTTGTGAATCCGAAACTGAGCCTTTCAAACACCAAAGTCACACAATAACACAAACAAACTAACAGATCAAGGCAGCAGTAGACCAGCAGCTCCTGCGCTCTGCAAGGTAAAATTACTGTTTTTATCAATGGAGTCTGGTTTTGACGAGAGTATAGGTAAGGTCTGTTTTAGTACGAGCCAGTTTCAGAAAGGGCTGTCAGGTCGCAAGGTAAAGCTGTGAAAATATTCTTAAGACATACACTTGAAGTGATATTGATTTTTTTTAGGTGATAAGAATACATTTTTGCAGCTGCCCCCATCCACAGCAGTACATTGCTCAGCTTCCATGGCAGCACTCCTGCCCGCTTCTCCAAACTGGGTGCGCGCTGACTGTCATCTACTGTAGGCAATATACTGACTATGGATAAGCACCTGATACAACGGCACTTCAAAAAATCTGAACTATCCCTTTAACAAATAAAAATAAATACCATTGGTCAGCAAAGTGGTTTATATAACAAAATGTCTTTCTTTACAGGTGATGTTGCATCAGGAAGTGGGGTCGACCGTCACATGATGTCAACAGTGATTTTCAAGCTTATGAGTGGATTTCATATAAACCTAGGTCAGACACCAAAACAAACACACATAGCTACAATGCTGAATCAGACTACAGAAATCACAAGCCTGTAGACCACTAAATATAAGTTTAAAAAAAGGAAATGTTTATGTTATTACAGAGAGATAACTTCTGCTATCTACTGTTGCAACCAGTTAAACTGCAAGAACAGAATTCAGGGGAAATAAATCTGTCCGACCTCAGCTGAAAGATTACAACGTCACTGACCTAGAAAAACTGATGAACGTATTTAAAATGTGTTTTTAAAATGAAAAAAAAAAAATCAGATTTAACAAAATCAACACCAAAACATTTTAAATGTAAAAAAAACAACAACAACACTCCGTCAGTGCATTGAACTGAGTATGTTATTTAGTCGTTGAGTGGCACAGTGACGTCATCACGGTTGCACGATATGATGTCACAGAAGACAGAAGCTTTCTGCTGTTAAATAATGTTTTTATTCGTTTTTATTTTAGATTAATATTTATACTGGATTATGATAACAATGTGTCACACATGTTATTGATTTTTTTTCTGGACATTTTATTAACTTTTTTTTTTAATTTTATTGACATTTTAGCAATATTTATTTTATTTAGCATTATTTGTCAATATTTTTTTCATAAATTTTATAAACAATTTTGAGACATTCTATAAATATTTGACGGACATTTAATTGATTTTTTTTCATACATTTTATTAATATTTTTTCTGATATTCTACTAATTTAATATTAATAAAAATATCAAGAAAATGTCTGAAAAATATTACTCAAATTTCCCCAAAATATTAAATTAGTTAAGTTATTCATAAGAGATTATTGACCATTTATGTGAAATTTATTATGAACAATTACAGTACAATTACAATACAATTTATCAGATATCATGTGAAAGAAGGGTCCAATTCATAAATGACACAACCACAAAAAATAAGGGATCTAATATCAAAGTCAACACTGACTTAGTGACTATCTCTGCTCAAATGTATTTTTCCGTCCTTCTTTGCTTTCTTTCTTTCTTTCAATCACCTTGTGTTCTGAATCTAATGTGTTCTGTTGCAGGAAATGCAGCCATCACAAAAGTCTTCGAAGGTGAGCCTGATCATCTCATCCCCTCAGTTTCAGAGTCACTCCTTGACAATAACATGTTCGCAGTCGCAGGCCGGATGATCGGCCATTCCTTCTTGCATCACGGCCCGAGTTTCCCTGGACTTAGCCCAGCAATAATTCACATCCTCTTTGGCGGTTCGTTGGAAACAACTCCTGTGACAATACGAGACTGCCCTGACCTCGACGTCCGAGACGCTGTAAAAATGGTGAGCGCTGACTTTGACTGTAATCAATACACAACATGAAAACATATGATCCCCTAAAAGTCTCTCTATATGTCACTTAATGCAGTGAACTCAGCATCATGAAACTGCAATGTAATTTATTCTGCGCATGCTGCATGAATAAAACATGCTTTTCATTATGTTTTATCCAGCTTGACGGAGACGCCGAGTTAAACGAATTTGACGCCATCCATCAGCTCTGCCTGTCGTGGAACCTGCCAGCACCAAATGCCACCAACAGGAAATGGCTGTCTAAAAGGCTTCTCCTGCATGCTGTAATGTCAAAGTGTTTCTATTTATTCTAATTTAACTTCTTAGCATATGTTAATTTCTCCACGCTGGTGGCAGCCACACTGAACATCACTGTAAAGCACAGCATCATTTCACCACGTCCTTAAAGAGTATTTCAAAGGGCATTGCCTGCTTCCTCATTTCAAGGAAGCCCATTAGAGACTTTACAAAAAGGATAATGTAAACTTGAAAATGAACATGTAATTTCATACTAGCATTATATATTTTTTTTTACGTTATTTGAGTAAAAATTACAATAAAAATGCAATAATCCAATTACCATGTTAATTTTTACATACTGGCATGGGTGTGCTATTACATTATTAAATTTAAATAGAAAAGCTGTTTGACATTTAATTAAAAAAAAGTTGTACTTTGAAAATTAAAATGCAATATAAAAGGTGTAACCTGATTTTCCATCTGTGCAAGCATTTTTAAGGCTCAATTAAAATGCCACTTTCTACTGATTTGAAAATGAAAACGGCATTCAACATTTCATTTTCAGAGACTTAACCTGCTGTATTGTTGATCATATTGAAATATTAAATCAAAATTGAAAATTAAAATGCAATATAAATAATGTAGCCTACTTTTAGATGTGTGCATGTAAGGCACAATTAAAGGGTAATATTTCAAACCATTTAAAATTGAAAATGAAAACATTTTTCATTCCAAGTTTACATTACCATTTTATTAAAGTCCCCCATGGGCTCCCATACTTATCTTGTTATATTTTTAATAACAGAGACATATGCCTTTCAAAAAACAATCTTGATGATGGTTCAGAAAAAATACATTTTTTGCTGCCTGCCATTTCAGCAATTTATTGCAAATGGCGTGTTGTCACCCAGATACAGGGTTGAATCTACTTGTCCGCAAGAAAAAAGGGACATCAAAATCTAATCTGTTTACTTGTCTACTAAAGCAAAATCTGAGAGAAGTCTGATCGATAAGCAGAACAGCCACAACAAGACTGGCATTGGCTGTTTTCCAGTTTATCTTTCAAGACACTTTTAACCCTCTATTGTCACAACCATCACAAGTCCCTCTGCATCCAGACCCCAACAATAAATATTATTGCTTAGTTTCCAATTTTCTGAAGCCAGAGGCCTTTTGTTTGGCTTTTTGTGTGTGGACTATCCAAATGTCATAACTTGGTCTTGTCTCAGAGTTTTAAAAGTGGTAATTTGGTGGAATTTGGTGGAACGGATGAATAATTTTGTGTACAACATGCTGCGTCTCCTGTATTGCAGGTTATCGAGCAAACAAGGCGTCAGATCAATCAGTTCCGAAAAGGCTTAAAAGAGACAGGACTGTGGCCACTTCTCGTTCACAGAAGAGACGTAATCCCAATCCTGTTTCCCAGGGAATCAGAAGCACAAGTGACACCTCAGGTAGAGCAGCAAAAGCACATATATCAGTAAGCTAATACTGCAAACAACTGGTCCTTATTCAGACAAGGTTTCTTGGACCTGTGATTGCTGTTGGTGTCATTTGCTTTTCCTTCATTAACACCTAATTCACTTATTTGGGACTGTTGATTGCACCAATGCCAAAAACTACTGAGATAGTAGACTGTTTTGAATACAGATGGAGTTGCATGTGATTTCAGATGGTCTTGGATTGCATCACATGGCCAACGTCTATAACTGTTTTCTTCGAGAGCTACAGAGTTGAAGACGATGGCGAGTCCAACGTTGTGGATGTATGTCGGGTATCTGGCTACTTAAAAACATTTATCGAAAACGGTACGTGCAATAAAACTACTGCTACTGTGACATCTTTCCAGCTGCTGCAGCATGAAACCTTTTCAGTAGATTCTGTGTCGACTAATCAGCTGCATTTTTAACACAGCGTCTCCAGCTGAGCTAAAGAGCCTCATAAAGTTCTGGATAGGATGGGAAGTGCCGGCCACAGAGATGAAGGTGGAAATAGTTGAGGCCACACTTCCGACAGCTTCAACATGTTTTGAGAAGCTGAGACTGCCGAGGCATTACACGGCGTACAGAGCATTTCGTCGGGATTTGTGTGCGTGCATATCAACCAGTTACAGCGGTTTTGGTTGTGCCTAAAGTGGGATAATGCTCACTTTAAATGTGTGTGGATTGAGTGTGTGGAACTTGCCAAGGTGTGTGTTGCACTGTGTATAATAAACCTATCTTTGATTACTGGTGTTTCCCTGAATATTTTTGCCTCTACAACAGTTTTACATTTCCTGCTGCAACTCTTGATTTTCACTTGTCATTGCTGAATTTAGGGGTCAGTTGCACAAACACCTTAACATTAGACTCTCCTTAAAGTCCTAGTTAAGGTTTCCTCAAAATAAGTCTTCTCCTTAGGTTCCTTAAAATGCTTACTCAGGTATTTATGGTTTTCTCCTTGTCTTGGTGTTATATTTAAGGAATCCCTAGACCAGGGGTGTCAAACATATGGCCCGGGGGCCAGAACCAGCCCGCCAAAGGGTCCAATCCGGCCGTTTATATGACTTTGCACACCTAGTGTTGATGTACTTATGAAGACTGAGAGGTTTCAGTAGCAATTTAAACAGTGAGCAGATATTTTATGTAAAATACTGCCTTAGAGGCTGAATACAGCTCTCTGAAATAACAATAAGTACTTTCTGTGGTCATACTTAAAGATATTGAACATTGTGCAAACTATTGTCAACCAGCAGCTTCAGTACAAAAGAGTCTGTATGAGACTTCTGTCTTCAAACAATATTCATGGACCCTGCTGCTGAGGCACTGACAAAACACCCATGTAATGAAAGTGCGCATTAGACTGACTGAGAGTGGAAAAACTGAGACATACTGTTGATTTTGCACAATTTTTCTTTCTACTTTGTTTGGTAAATGGATGAATGTTTTCGGAATGAAAGAAAAATTTGAAGGGGTTGATATTTATAGATTATTATGCAGTAGTTTCAGTGGTCCAGCCTACTTGGGATCAAATTGGGCTGTATAAATGAGTTTGACACCCCTGCCCTAGACTGTTGCACAAATGACCTTAGCAACCAATGCAAAACAAACAAACAAACAAACTTGAGATACTTCTGACTCTACAATGGATGCACCTCTGATTTTACACTTAAGATTTCACTGAATAAATGTTTGTTACAGTTTCTTTCTACAATTGTTTTTTTTTTTGTTTTCAGATATTTGGGCATCAAATTTACTTTGCAGTATGAGCTTTCTCTGATTGTATTCCTCCAGAGGTATAATATTTTCCTCCTCTGACCAACATGGTTTTCTTGTCTTCATTTCATCTGCCCTTTTTTTTTACTAACTATAAGCCAGCATTGTGAGTTGATAAAGTCCAAGCAAACAAACAATCTCCATAGAAACCTTTTCTGCTGTAAAATCTCTTTCAACACAGTAAATGAGTTCACGTGTTTCCGTAACTAAGGAAACCCTCTAAGAGATTCTGTGCAGATTAAGCCTTAAGTGTCATATAGAAGAAAACTGTATGAGGCAGTGAGACACTCCTTCTCTTTGTAAAACAATATGTACCCAAAATCTCCTCTTCTTTTTTGAGTGAGGAGAGGAGAAGGAGGACAACATAATCATCTCTGGAAGATGCTGAATCCATAATTTTTTCTGAAGAATGACCCGGTGTGAATCTATTCAGATCTTCTATTTAGTGTTGCAACTGTCACAAATTGCTTCCAGTATGAAAATAATATTAAAAAATATTTGCATGTTCCTGTCTTTTATTCCTCATGTCCCCCAGTGTGTCAACACCTTCTTTACTCTTGTACCTTTGATTACTCTTGGTTTTAAACTATTATATTAGACAGACCTGGCCACGAAATGTGGCCGATCGCTGTGCAGCCTCCACCAGTCACGCTGGGACATACATCACCAACCGAAGCTGAAGAAATCAAACCAGAGACATTGTCTTTTTTATTCTGTGCATTCTTCTTTCTGTTTAATACCTGCCCCCTACATTACCCACAATGCAACTTTACTGCTCACAGTTCAGTTATAGATTTAGGTGTGTTTTGCTAGTGGCAGCTGATGTAGTCTTGAGGCACTAGCCTCCAGCAGAAATGAGGAGCAAGCTGCAGGGGACTAGTGACATTGCTTCTTTTTAACTCCACACACCCAGATTTTTTTTCATTTTCAAACATTTGGTCTTCAGCCTCAGGCAACATCACCTTCAGCAGTGTATCAGATTTTGTGCAGCTCTCTCTGGAGCAACAAAAGGCTTTATACAACTTTCTTTTTTTTTTCTTTACATTGACAGTAGCACTACCTAAGACCTGTGAACTGTGCAGACTTTTTTTTTTTTTTAACAAAAATGCTAAAATAATCTAAAGCTCCAGCCTCTCAAATATTTGCCGGGAAATATTTGCTGAGTTTCTATCACAGCCCTCTATGATAGATGACGAAATACACTTTTAGAATGTTTGTCAGAAAACACAATAAATTTTTGGAAATGTCACTTTGGACTGTGTAAAACTGTGACTTTCCCTCTTTCCTATTTTCTAAAAAACAGGAACAATCTAAATGAAAAACTCGATTTGAACATTTATCAATACTTAAAACAGCCATTAGTTGCAACCCTGCATTTAAACAAACAGTAACTGTTGTGTTCATACTGATAATGCACATACAAGTCAGCGTAAAGAGTCACTGTATTAAGTTTCTTCAACTTCAGTCCTGATGTGGGGTACCCATAGTGACCACATGATGGTAGCAGAGGTCAATCACTGAAGAGCTGAATCCTCATCATCCTCTCTGCTTTAACAAGCAGCTCCTCAGTCAATTTAATGCTTTCTCATCCATTAAGCATTTCAGTGACCTTTACCAGCTCGTCCCTAAAGGTCACTTAAGACTGTGGTGATAAAATACAAAGGCTGGAATTACTTTGAGATTGCGTCATATTTACTGTGCATGAGAGAAAACAGACGACTTACCACTGGACTCCTCAAATTGATTATCAGTTAAAGGTTAACCTCGAGACAGATAAAAAGATAGTGTGACAAATTTACTGTATCACATGATAAAACACAGAACAGAGGGGAAAAAATACCTTCAGTCAAAACATCAAAAGGGAACATGACGAGTCATTTAAGATCATTCTTGATGCAGTCAGCTGGAAGGTTAGTGTAGTGTAAACACTCACACTCTCCCACCCAAGGTTAAGCCTTTGCAATCCACCAAGGACATATCCTCCCTATATTCCTGTCAACAACAACTATTCTCAGGTTTAAGTATGACACAGTCCAATTTCAGGACTGTGATGATGCTTTAAGACAAAGACAGAAAACTTAAACATCATAACAGCTTCAACGATGTGGAGTTTAGGGATGAAACTGTGTCCGATTTCACAATAAACCATGAGAAAATTCCCCATGGTTAGTGTTACTGCTGCAAATTTGTATTATGATTTAAATGTGTTTGATTAACAAGCTTTGAAAATCTCACGGTAAATACCAACCAGCCTCAAACAAAACATAGCAACAATCTTCAAGACGCAGGCGCAGCACACAACAATCGGTTTGTTTTGCTGTTCTCTTGTGTACACAGTGGGCGTGTAGCAGGCAAACCCAGTGATGCTACTGATCCATCCACAGTGACAAGCAAGCTTTACAAAGACAGGCTCTTTGATGTTTCTGCAAATTTAATTAGGGGTTGGCCATGAAATTGATGCGGTAAAATATCGTGTTACTTGTCTTGAAATCAATTATCGATATTTCTATTAAAACACACAGGAACTCTGAATGGATCCCTCTGCCTTTTGACCTACCAGAGTCACTATTTCGTGACTCCTTGTCTCTTCCCAGCAACACTTTCCAGCTCCTCCTGGGGGGACCCTAAGGTGTTCCCAGGCCAGATGAGATACAAAATCCCTCCAGCGTGTTCTGGGTCTGCCCCGGGGCCTCCTACCAGTGGGACGTGCCTGAAATACCTCTAACAGGAGGTGCCCAGGAGGCATCCTGATCAGATGCCTGAACCACCTCAACTGACCCGTTTCAACACGAAGGAGCAGCGGCTCTACTCCAAGCTCCCTCCGGATGTCCAAGCTCCTCACCCTATCTCTAAGGCTGAGCCCAGCCACCTCACAGAGGAAACTCATTTCAGCCGCTTGTATCCACAAATCTCATTCTTTCGGTCCTTACCCAGAGCTCATGACCATACGTGAGGGCTGGGACGTAGATGGACCAGTAAATCCAAAGCTTTGAGTTCCGGCTCAGCTCCCCTCTTCACCGCGACAATACGGCGTAGCTGCCCTCCGCTGCGCCTTGATCCATTTGAAATGGCTTCGTATGCTTAAATAAGTATGTTTATATATATTGGCTTTGTTATTATTTTAATGTTAATGCAAACAAAAAGTGCAAAATGCTGCTAATTTTATTGGTGGTTTTTAATATAAAACTTGCTGAAATGATTTCAACAGTGTGTCGGTGCTTTGGGGACATTCAGGCACATTTTAACAGTACCTTGATCATACTGACAACCCTGATAACTTTGGTCACTATAATCGTGACATGAAATTTTCAATCCGTTTTACAGTAGAGTTCACCCAGTTCAGCTCTTTTATAGTCTGCAGAGTGGGCCTTTTGCATGATTTCATGTACAGTACAGCCCACAGCCAAAAACAAACAGCTCAAATAGAAAGGGGAAGGAATTTATGAAAGATGACAGACATTTTCATACATTAATATAGCATCCTGTCACTGCACCAGAAAGGAAATTACTAAAGTGGCCTGCAGTGATGTGACACAAAAGGAAAGGAAGATAAAAAAAAATGCATTTCAAAATGTAAGAATTTGAGAAACTGAAAAAAAAAAAAGTAAATCCTCTTGCAACATTACAAACAGCGCACTTTATATTTTTCTCTGTATTTAGTTCCTCTTTCTTCTTCACTGTTTCTGGCTCTAATTCTTTGTCGGCATAAAATATTTCCACTATGCAGGCGATACATGGCTTTTCAGTCCAAGTCCCCTCCCCCCCCCCTCCTCTCTCTGTCTCACGCTCAGCCAGTCACTCAGTCAGAAACTCCACTCCTGTTGCTCAACACGCATTAAGTTTGCGGACTGAAGCTGCAACAAAAGAGGCTCCTCCCTTTCAGCACATCTGGAACAGAGTGGAAAAGCAAAGGGACAATACCAGCAACAACTCTGTCTGAGTGTATTTGTATCGCCGGGATAAATAAAAATCAGGTTAGTGAGAGAAGTTACTTTTCTCCTGCAGACTAAAAGCCCAACTCCTCCACCTCACTTTGTACCGCTGGTTTCCTGAACACACCCCAGAGCTGCATTTCACCGACCGGGGAGTCAAGCTGTAACCTGTCCATCACCACTGACTGACAGCACCTACTAACTGCAGGTAAGAAATGATAATATATCACAGCTTCCTGCTTTCTGCTTGCTTCTATCTAATTTCCTACTTTCTGCCGATGCATGATGGGAGAAACACTCTGCCACAACGTGACAGCATTTTCAGTGCAACTGAGGCCAGAGTTTGTTTGAACAGCTATCAGAGTTTGCAAAGAGGTGTACAGTTAAAGTGTGCAGCTAAACAGTAACACAATGTGGAACACTGTGTGTAAGAAAACCAAATACAGTATGCTAAGATCTTTAAGCTCACTGGTGAGAATGACAAAGGCGTAAACATTAATATAGAACAGAGAGCAACTCGTATTATGATGTTTATCTCAGCCTAAATCACAAAGATGTCACATGCAGTCACATTTACTTCATGAACGGACTTCCTGATTTGTCACGAAGCTTCCACTTCTTACCTCGCATTCACTGTTTTAATTGAGAAAGTATCTGCGTCCCCACAAGTCCGAACTTGCAGAGCTAACATGATGGCTGAGTATTCATGTAGCGAAAATACAAGTTACTGATCTAAGAGAAGCCTTAACATCAATCATAAACCTCATGCTTCTCGAAAAAAATTGGCCCCAAAAACCATTAAACTTGTCAAGTGAGAAGTCTCACCTCTCTAAAAGTTCCACCCTGTGGTTTAAAATGACACCTGTTAACCCTGTCAGACCCATCGCTGTCTGTCAATCCTGTCAGATGCCTCGTCATAACAAGTCAGAGCAGCCTGTGCCTGCACAAGTCTAAATAAATATTGACGTAACTAACTAGGCTGTTTCATCATATTCCTCTCCTGCTGTTTTCTCACCTTCTGTTTACTTGTTTTGTGCATCCTGCAGCTGGGAGTTGGAGTCATCCTCACAACATGACGACTTTTTCTGCTCCTCTTTGATTGTCTTGCCTCCAAAATTGCTGCAAAACAACATGAAAGAGTTGGAGAGTTATTAGACTTACCACTTTGACTCATATTTTCCTAGCTGGGCAGCTGGAAAGCTCTGAAATTATACATTTCTACCGATGGCCGGTACAAAAACATTCCTGATATTTCTGCTTTCAATGAAAACTCTGGTCTTGTTTCCATGATTGTAGAATAGGAATACGAACGACGAGCCTTTGAATAAAATAATCCTCAAAATGCCAGTATGGCTGTTGAGGCCTGTCACTTTCCTCTGTGTTTCACATCCTATATTTCCCCTGCTTCACCACTGTTTCCCTGAACCTTACCCTCAGTTCAGACTTGTGTGGTTGTGCTCCTCAGTTTGTGACTTGTTTCAATTTTAATTTTTGAAAGCACAGACAAAACGTTGACAACTCTTGAAGCAGTTACAGCTAAAGCCAGAAACTCAATGATCCAGCACAAACAACTTTGGCTTTATATTAATTAGCTTGCCTGGGCAGTAAAACTTTTTACATATGAGACAGACTGTGTGCAAAATAACTTAATAAGTGAGGATCCTTTTTGTATCCTATAAAGTATTTATATGTAACACATACATGTTTAATGAATGTACTTCCCCAGCGATGATATTCACCATCCAATCCAGTTATACTCAAGAAAACTGCAGAGCTTTTTCTTCACAGTCAATTATTCCCATATCTCTTTTAGGATTTCACTGCCCGGCCTTTGAATAACCCCCAGAAACAGACTGAAACAGTCTGTGCTTACAATGACGGAAAGCCACAGTGCAGCTCCACCCATTACTTCACTCCGAGCTATGATTTAATATCATGCAATGATCTCATATTCACATTAACTACCAATCTGGTGACAGCGGCAAAGAGGTTATGTTTAATTTCGGGGTGTTGCATTTACTTTTAAAGAATGGCGAGAGATAACCTGGTGGGCTAAGCTCCTCTAGGTGAGTCTCAGAGTCACATGCTGTGTATTCTGATTTGCTTTAAAAAACAGGAAGTGCGTCAAAAGGTGATAGGAAATGGCCTAACATGTCTGTACTCTGCTCTGAGAGCTCAGCTGCGTCCTCTGACCTAAAGAAAAAAGAGCTGATCCAGGTAGATCTGCAGCTGTTTCTTCATCTGACATATTTCCTGCCTAATGGAACAAACCTACAGCTTGGATTAAGAGGTCTGCTGAGGTGATGCAGAATGACACAGACAGGCGAGGGAGAGGTGGGAGGGTTTGCCAGTCAGGAATGTGGATACGGATACACGAGATTGGACAGGGAGGGTCGTGCTGGGAAACACTGGGTAGAAACAGGCAGGATGCCAGGATCGCTCACATTCCACCAACTTTAAGACTCCTCGGAAAGTCATGTTTTCACGTTACTTCCACGCTGGCTGTCTCCACTTTTCAAGAGAGCAACAACTACCATCTGTAGTAAATGACCAAAAAAATCTTGCATTTTCAACTTCCCTTCTGGCTTATTGGATGGTTACAGAAGCCGCAGAGAACTGGCAGGAGTGAAATTACAGTCTCTGGGCCCCGGCTTCACAACGCCACAATTACAGTCGACCAAATCTGGATGCTTAAATGGGGTTGTTAAAGCAGAAACTCTTGTAAATGTGTTTGCTCGATGGTTGTGTCAAGGACTTTATTCGTTCATTGATCCATTTGTTTTTCTATTTAAGCCCTAGTTCCACCAGTAAATTACAGGCTTTTAAACCAGGTCAAGAAAGAAGCATTTTTATTGTATGGCTTGGAAAAACACACTTATAAATCCTTTTAGCCACAGACACAGATTTTAACTCCTCTGGCATCTAGTAACATTTTAAATTGTATGCCCTCAATGCATTTTTCCCCCTGTGGCATCAAGGATGTTATCAAATACTGATATTTTCAAGGTATTGCATCAAAGTTTGAAATTCTAGTCTCATGACAACTCCACTGTTAGCTCCTCCTCTCTGAAACAACAATCACTGTCTTTATAGAGAGCTTCTAGACAACTAGGATAAGCTGAAAAACAAATCTCAGCATGTCTGTGTGTGTCTGTGTTCACGCTAAGGATGCCGCTGGGAGGAGGAAACAAGTGTGTCTGCTGTAAGAAGATAGTTTACTTCGCAGAGGAGGGTGCTCTGTGACGGGGGGAGCTTCCACAAGTCCTGCTTCCTGTGCAGTGAGTAAACTCTTTGCTGCTTCCTGTCATTGTGAGCACGCTGCGGACACTTGTCACTTGAAATTTAAGTCACACATAATACTAAACTGATGGGTTGGTGCAGGAATGAGTCCTAAAACCTGGAAATGAGTCAGCATTGTAGCACTCCCGGCCCCTTGTCTTAAAGTCAGTGGGTCTTTTGAATGGGTTTTTGGTTAGATGCCTAAAATAAGGTCTGTGGTTTCCTTTTACTGCATGAAATACGTCAGCAAATCCCCCACTCGGAAATTTTCAAGCTTTTAGGTGTCTTATAAAAAGGTGGTTGCTAACAAGTGGCTAAATGGGACTACAGAATGTCATCACGCCAAACACGCTTTATAGCCTCACTGTGGTGGTGAAGTTAAGTCTTGTGACCGTAGTGTAGTTTCTTTATAGCCTAATGTTAGTTTTTACTTCTGGCGACCATATTTATGCTTCAAAAATCATAACAGTGGTGTTAATTTGTGAAGATTTTCTTGCCTATCATAACTTGTAAGTGTCATCAACTTGTGTTTGCCACAGAGCTTATTTTCTGCAATAATCCAAAATCCAAAAATGCATGTGCACAAGTGGAATAGTATAATAAAATGCAGATATCCTCCTGTATGACATTTTAACATTGGTGCTGATAAATAAAATCTAGAAGGGACTGTCACTCTTTGATTATTAGAGGTTGAAACTTGTCATTTACTGTTGCTAAGTTAGATTTTTTTTGTAAGAAAGGTTTCTAGCAAGCACCTCCAACTCATCTGCCTACACTTTCAACAGTTAAGGGTATATTTTTGTTTTTATTTTTATCTTAAAATCATAAACATGCATATGAAGTGTAAAAAATTAATACAATTTAAATAAATGCATTGAGTGTTTCTCTGCCTCAGCGGGAAAAAAATGTGGGGTCATGGAGTCGAGTGAAAATATTTGTGTTCCTGCGTTGTAATCGAACATTCCTGTGATGGAATTTTGATGAGAACATGCTTCTTTGATAGCACTGTTCCATATATGGAAACAGTTAGGAGCCTATCTAAAGACATGAATGTATTCAAAAACATGAGCGCAAATATGCGAAACAATAATATACATGTACGTGTGTGTGTGTGTGTGTGTGTGTGTGTGTGTGTGTGTGTGTGTGTGTGTGTGTGTGTGTGTGTTTTGCAGTGGTGTGTCGAAAGAGCTTGGACAGTACAACTGTAACTGTTCATAAGGATGAAGTTTACTGCAAGGCGTGCTACTCCAAGAAATATGGGCCAAAAGGCTACGGCTATGGCCAGGGAGCAGGCACACTCAGCATGGACAAGGGAGAGTCTCTAGGCATTACACCTGATGAGTGAGTTAAACACAGACAGACATACATTCCTCAACCTCATTTAAAAGCCTTTAATGCACGGTTCCTTTCTTTCTCCGTCAGACCGGCTCCTCATCGTCCCACCACCAACCCAAACCCATCCAAGCTGGCTCAGAAGTTTGGAGGGTCAGACAAGTGCCCTCGCTGTGGCAAGGCTGTCTACGCTGCAGAGAAAGTGATTGGAGCTGGGAGTGTAAGGGAAAACACACACATGCTCACACATGTGCACGCTCGCCAAAAAAAAAAAAAAAAAACCCGCCCCTTTTAAAATGGATGTTCTGTTTAATTACAGGCGTGGCACAAGCAGGGATGTTTCACCTGTGCCACATGTAAGAAGAGCCTTGAGTCAACGACACTATCTGATAAGGACGGAGAAATCTACTGCAAAGGTACAACTTCCCTTCCTTTACAGGAATCAGTTGAAAAACCTGCACCTGAACACATCGCAAAAACTACCGCTAACAGCTAACTAGCACATACATTCCTCATCTGTGTGAGAGTAAATTACTCTGCATACAAGCAGGCAGTGGTAGTCTGTACTCATCATTCAAAAAGGCTACCGGAAGACCAACAGGACGGATTCAAGACACTAGCGACCACTAGTGTGCTAGCGAACATTAACAAGTACAAATCCCTTTCTGCTAACGAGCTCGATGACTAAACAAAATCTTATCTAACACATCAAGTTTGTTTTGATTTCACGCCCATTTGACCATAGTTTGTTTGCTTTCCTCACTTCCATCTATCTTCACGTGCACTGCCCTGAACTGCCAATCAGAGTGATTTCTCACAGCCATGGTCCAATGCCACTTCAACATGCTGAATGGGTTAGAAAAAATGAACAAGAGCCGACTTGTACCAACAGTGTAGGACACACTCCGCAAAAATTAGGCGAACAGACGCTTGCCGACAGCCCAACAATGACCAGCATCCAACCAAACCGTCAGCTTGGTGTGTCAGAGCCCTAACGCAGCACAACATCTTCAACTTAGTAATATACACTTACATCTGTGTTTAATTTCACTCTGAGATTTAATAAGAGGCCTACAAGTTGTGTCCAATAACATATCTATTATAGGTATATATAGTGTTTTACTCTATGGTAATTAAGTAATGTTATACCAGACCTGTTTTCAGTGCTGGTCCACAGTGGTGAAGAACAGGCAGGATGACCTGTGTTGATCCATTCAGGCTGCATTTGTCTGAAAGAGATGTGATATATGATGCATCATAAACTGCTCACACAACATACTGTACACAGTGTGACTGTTAGAAGAGCGAGATTGCTCTTCCTGAGCAAGTGGTCTGTGAGTGGGTGACTAGGTTGTAATGAACACAAGCATACAGCAGAGGGCTCCCTAATACATAAAGATAGCCTCAAGTGCACAAGGATCATACAGTCGCTCAAAGCTTGTTCAGATTAAAAACTTTTCCATTAATGATTCTGGATATATTGAATTGAGAAAACTAGCTCAGCCCTACACAAACTAATATTTTGTTTAGCATTTGTGCAGGGTGTTTATTCATTTCATGTTCTGGTTTTTCATACGTTGACTTATTCTATTTTTACATTAAAGGAAAAAAAGCAAACACTGCAACACATAGCTTCTGTCCAAGCTTCATCACTCTCTTTTGCAAACTAAACTGGTCCATGTACACATAACAGTTAAAATGTCCCAAACCTGGGCTGTTGTGATATATCAAAGACAAATACACACATGCATGTTAATCACACCTTGCTGGGTAGTTAATGAAGCCATTTCATGGCAGACACTTTGACTTATCAAAGCAGGAAATATTGATGATGCTACATTCCACTTAGGGGAGTCAGTTCCAGGGCTCTGTTATGCATGCTCACTCCCTGATATGGCTTTTACTGTGACACTTAATGGAGCTGTCTTTACACATGTGATTGTCTAGTCTGTTATGAAAGGAGTTTATTATCTCCATATCCACTGAGGCAATAAGCCTCCAAAAGGAAAAAATAACAATACAATGATGGCTGTGCTCCATTTAACTGAGCCAGTTCAAGGATTTACAACTACAGATTCTGGCATTTCTGAGAGTAGAGCTGCAGTCAATTAATCGATTAGTTGATAGACATTAAACTAATTATCAACTTTTTTGATCACTGAAAAATAATTTCATTCATTTTTTTTTTTTTGCAAAAAAGCCAAACATTTGCTGGTTTCATATTTCCTGAATGAAAAGAGAATTTCAGACTTTTCTTTGTTAGGCCTACACATGATAATAACAACAGTGACTGTAGCTCAGAGCGGATTGTCCACTTATCTCAAGATCAGCGGTTTGATCTTTGGCTCCTCCAGTCGGCATGTCAAAGTATCCTTGAGCAAGATACTGGACCTCAAATTGCTCCCAATGGCTGTTCTGTTGGTGTGTGAGTGTGTTAAAAACTGAGTCTCTGCAGACTGTTTACCTATAGGAAGAGAGTGACATAGTGCTGAAGCCACCACTTCACAGGCACGATCACCTTTTGTTTTGAGTCTGGAGTGCGGGACAGCCAGTAGGTCCTGGTCAGAAGACCTAAGAGACCCACTGGTAACGTAGAGATGAAGGCTTCAGAACTGTAAGGTGCCGGTTACACCAAAAGAAAATGCTTTTATTTTTGATGTTGTCCCCACAAGTTCTTTTCAGTTTAGAGAACTATGATCTTAGGGAAATGAACATTATTATCTCTAAGCATAGACCATGCATTAAAAAATAAAAATAATTATTCTATTTAGTTTTATATTATATTATTAATATACAAACAAAATAATTTAAAGAAATAGGCTACATTACATTAAAAAAAATATTTTTTATTTTATATAATAAATATTATTTTATTTTACATTAGTTTTATTACATTTTTAAATAGGTAAAAACTAAATTAAATTAAAAAACAAATGCAATAAATTAATTATTTTAGTTTAGCTTAAGTTACTTCAGCTGCAGCAAGTAGCAGCAGGTGCACATTACCTTCCAGCGTACAGAGGGCGGAGCTACACGATTTGCGAAAATAACTATTTTAACGTTTATTTTGCCAGGGTGACTATTAACCATCCTGGACTAAAGTAGACACATTAAAGTTCATGAAAATTATTTTAAAAACATAACCTGCTGCGAGATACATTAACGGTTAAAAAAAATTACCCCCCACTCCCTGCTGAAGTCCAAGATGGGGCTAAGTTTGCGAGCTAAGTTAGCTCTAACTTGAAAACATGCGATACACCAACTGTGGTTAACTGAAGGATATGACATTGATACACTAAAGTGGAGTGTTTTGACATTACCTTTCTTTCCAACAGCTTGTTATGGCAAACACTTCGGCCCCAAGGGATTTGGGTACGGAGTGGGAGCCGGGGCGCTGGCGCACACTCAGTAGAGATCACACCGGGATCAACGGTGACCTCTGTCCGCAAAGCTGCACTCCTGTGTTCCTCCTGCAGGGGACAGACCGCTGCACCTGGCAGACACATAGACACATGCTTCGATTAAAAAACTGCATTGATTGTACAGTGAAAACAATGACATCATCTCTGCCTCATAAAGGCTCTAAATGATCACTAGTGCTGTTAAATCTTGACACATAACCTACATTACTTATCTGTTTAACGCTGCTTTGATGATTTGCACTATCTGCTCTGTTTCTCTCTCTAAAAACAATGTAATGGAGTAAATGCTGTATGTTCTGCCTTTCATTCAGCATGATAATAAATAGAGTGAAAACATTTTACTGTCTTTCTTAATTGGTGCAAAGATTACATAAGAACATGTGAGTGAAACTGTGTCTGTGTGTGTTTAAGGAATAGGGAAGTTAATTATCAGAGGGTGACATCATGTGTTTAAGTTTCAAGACATGTCACATGTTCATCTATCCATTCCTCTCATAACATCGCAGTGACACATCACAGTGCTGGGACATAAGTACAGGATCTTGTAAAGTTGGGGGAATCACAGCGCCGCTCCACCCATACAGGCTCATGTGTCACACATCAGAGCCATGTTACCGTCAGGGATGGGAAGAATGACAAGAAGGCTGTTAAGTGTCATAATTAAGCTTTCCCTCTGTGGGAGAGCGGTGAAGCGAAACCTCTTTTGTTGGGAGAAATGTCACCAGTATCTCCACTTGATTTAACTTTAATCAGTACAGTCAGTTGCCTTTCATTGGAATCAAACATGTGTGCTTTTATTTCAGGATGTGTGGACGTTTTATAATGTATTAAACGTATATAAATACTATATCAGAAGTGGGATAGTCATCTGTTTATATCTGCTCAACAGATCTTTATTTTGCTTCTCTCACATATTACAACATCTGACTTCTTTACCTCCCACTCACATTCCAGCTCTCAGAGACACACAAGATGAAGCAGCTCGCCATAAACACTTCTTTTGGCACTTGCATGAGCAGCTACATCTGATTTAACTCACTTATTTTTAAGTCTATGGTTTATTTATACTGACAGGTGTGTGCCAGGTTTTTATAGGTGTTCTGTGACGTAAGTGGGAGGTGGCTAAACCCACCTACCTGTCTTTTTGTTAACACACAAAGCTGTGAAATCACACTGTATCCCTGCGCACGCGCGCACACACACACACAAGCAGGAAATTTCATAAACAGCCCGGATCTCCTCCTGCCGTCATCAGGAGGAGGCGGGGAAGGTCCACAGCAGAGCCGGGCATGTTCAAACATATCCAGGCAGACCAGCCTACCAGGCTCCACACACTGCTGTCATTACGCATGGAGTGCATTGACACACAGGCTTTATGAGAGCTGTTGTATTGACTTCTTTCATTTATGTCATTGCTTAAAAATATGTTTCCGTGAGAGACACTTGGCACCGACACATATTAGATGTGTATTTGATGGATTAATGTTGAGGCGCATCACTGCTGAAGACTCTCCAAGTTTCGGCTCCGTGTAAAGACTCGGGCTCAGCGTGGCCATGTCCTTCCCGGCCAAAGTGATGAGAGACGGGCTGCTGGAGAAGCGCAGCAGCGGGCTCCTCCAGCTGTGGAAGAAGAAGCGCTGCGTGCTCACAGAGGAAGGGCTGCGTCTGCACAACTGCAAAGGTGGTGGCGGCGGTGATGCTCCGAGCGCAGCGTGGAGCTCCAAAGCCAAGGAGCTCCGCTTTGAGCGCATGGCCACGGTGGACTGCGTGGAGTACAAGCGAGGGCTGGTGTACTTCACCGTGGTCATGGCCACGGGGAAGGAGATAGACTTTCGGTGTCCGCAGGACGGCACGGCGTGGAACGCGGAGATCGCTCTGGCACTGGTGCGCTATAAGAACCTGCAGGCCGTGCAAACTGGGCGGAACAGGCACCTGTCAATAGCACACCTGGGCAGCACTGGGGAGGATGAGGAGCTCTGACCTGGTGCAGGTAAGCCTTGGAAAGACTCACCAAAATGTAGCCAATAAGGGTTCTTTATTAATCTACTTATTTAGGCTTACACAGGCTTATTTTGGGTCAGGGAGGCAGTGCGGCACCACACCCTCCCATAGCTGGAGTGACTCAGGCAGATTCACTCCCAGTAGCAACTTTGTGTCATTGAAACAGTAAAACCCAAGTCAAAGCATCACTTAAGCACATCAAGGGTTGAATGACACAAGAAGTGCTCAACTATTTGCCATCAAAGTCTCCTCTCAGTGCTGTTATCTCCCCTCCTGTGGCTGGACTGGTGCTAATAGCTGAAACAAGCTGCTGCAGTGATTGGATGGAATGAAAACATCCATCCTCCTGGGAATTGTGGTGGCACATGGCTGAGCAGCACTCAAGTCTCAAGCTGAAAGTTATTTACAAGCACCACTTGAGTGTTTAGATGTTCCACTGTAGAGTCAAAGCCGTGTCAGTTCTTTCTTACTATGGTCATCGGCCTTATCTGCACCTCAGTCGTCTTAGGACACACACCAACTCTCACTCCAGGACATAATTACGATGCAATGTGAGCCTCCAAAATAACATCTGCCTGCCTCTCCCTCACGAGGCAGCCGAGTATTTTTAAATACGCACACGCTCACACACACTTACAGCCTTCTTCTGTGTATTTAACAGACCCTAAGACAACTGGACATTTGGGATGACCAGAGCTGAGCACCCCGTGTGTCCATTTCAGCTCTTCCACATTTGGTGCCGTCACATGACAGCGGTGTTATTTAGTGAAACGGGTCACTGAGATCTCAAATGTTCATGAACTGTGTGTGTGTAAGTCTGAACTATGAGCTCACGGCCCAGGAATCCACAGCGATGCTTCCTTAAGAGAGCTGCAGTAGTCAAGTGCCCAAATTAACTCTAGTAGCCGTGGTAACAGTGTCACATAACTCACTACAAATGCATTTTGTAGAACACCATCAGCTGTCACAGTATCGAATATATAAGTTAAGGATTTGATATTAAAAATCTGCTTTTCTTTCTCCAGCATTTTCACTTCCTGGGAGGGAACCAATCAGAGTGGAGCAGAGGACACCAGATCCATCAGCTTGATTCTGTGGTGCACAGCATGATGGGATGTGCAGTGCGGCCATCCGTGAATATGGATTAAAGGACTGAGATCAAGTGTTACAGACACTTCACCTTCATGAGTTTATTCACGCTGTCATACAAAGCCTAGGATTCTGATATACTGTAAGCATGGATTTTTTGTTTTGGTCATGACCTCATTGCTTGAGGTCACCGCGGAGGCCGCTGCGAAAGGAAAAGATGGCGTTATTTGGGCAGAGACTGAGGATCTGGGACACCCTTTGTGCCTTGACGTTTCAAAAATATCTTCCGTTTTGGACATAAACTCCCATCGTCCTCTGACGTTGCTGAAACAGGAGTCACTTTATTTCTCCAGTCTTGCCTCTGATGGAAACAAACCGCCGTTTGACTGGCTCTGAAACCTTTTGCTACAGACTGAACTGATCTGCATGCTTTTTCTAAAGACGAACATGAAGAACAAATATTTTGCTCATATACGTTGCACACTGTATTCTATATATTTGCTGAAACCATGTACAGTATTACGCTCTTCAAAAGATTAAATACATTTTTGTCTGTAATCTTGAAGTGATTCTATTTTTGAGCTTCAGTTCCCCCACACTGGAACATATAATATCTCTTAGAGCTAAACAGTCAGCTGCAATTTATTTTAGGTTCAGACCATTAATTGCTAAGCTCATCTGTTTCCAGTTGTGGTGTAACCTTGCTGTTACAGCCTCCGGAAAAAACACACATCCCCAGACACACAGACACACACACGCACACAGCGGCGTTGCTCTCCAGTTCTTGCGTGTGTGCTGAAGTCAGTACACCTTTTGTTCTGAGCAGTGTGGAGGACTAATGAGAAGCTTAGTGAGCCCGAGGCGTGTGCACACAAACATCCACCCACACATACTCACCTACAGGAGCCTTACGTGCACACCCAGCATGAAATTCAGCAAGGCCTCAGCATCAGCAGACTCTCGTTAGCGAGGCCGAGCGTATATTGTTCATTCAAGTGCATTTTGTGTGTCAGGAATGGAGCAGTGTGTGTGTGTGTGTTTGTGTGTGTGTGTGTGTGTCTCAGTGCAGGTCAAGAATAAAGGGTTGATTGTGTAGCGACTTCTCCCATTACTGTGGAAAACCCCAAAGCTAGCCACACCGCATGAGTCAGCAAGGGACCAGGAGCAATGCAAGGAGTGGATACACCCAGTGATGGATTATTGGTCTGAACAGTGTGTGTGTGGTTGTGGCCACGGATAAATACACACAACACTGTATGTGAAGAGATCTGTGGAGAAGCACGAGGTACTGGTTATGTGTTAGCCTATACGTCCTTTAACATTCTGTTCGGGTCAAATGTGATCCATTTTCACAACAGCAAAAACAGCCAGAATGCCATTCTTTTAGCCTGACATTTGATGACTTTTCCTGAGGCAACCTAAAATGTGCAAAAATTTAAAAATTACATTTTGTCTACCTTTGTACAGGTACAACAAATTTTTGTTCACTGAGGCTGTTCCGGGTCAAATTCGACTTGTATCTATTAAACTTGAATTTAGACCCACACCAGTGTGAGTCCAGTCACAGCTTGATTTCAATGAAATCACCCTGATCTTCCACAGAGCAATCGCAGTAGAGACTTAAGGCAACCAAGTGTTTGACTTCCAGTTTATCCCTCTGCTAACATGGATAGGGATAAAATGATTTAATTGTGAAGCTCTTCTAAACTGTTGACATGCTCTCAGACTGAATGGGTCAAATCCCGATAGTGAAATGAGTCATTTCACAAGGGTTGTGACGCTCAAAAAAATGTATCCACTGATTTACAGACGTCTCTTTCACAATGGAAATCTTTGGAAAAAAGTTGTTGGCTCCCATGGCATCATGTCACGCAGTGGTTCCCAACTGGTCCACCCATAAGGTCCAGATTTTTCCTTAGCCATCAGTTCAAGGTCCACACAGTTGAATCTGTTCTGCCTCATACTTGTGTTTAGCCATTTCATTGAGCTAGTTGACTGTCTGGAAATGGCACTTTAAAAAGAAAGCTGTGCCAGAAATTCATTGTACTCCAAAGTAAAGCGTGGTTTTTTTACAAACTTGATACATTCACAAGGCACTTATGGTACATGCAGAATGGACCCGTGACCTTCTTTTGGGCTTTTGGACCGTGACCCACAAGTTCGGAACCACTGATGTAACAGACCCAGAAGTGGACCATTTCCACTTCAGTGGAAATAACACGCACATCCTCATACCTTTAGTAGGGATGGGTGCTGGACAAAAGAGGCCACATGTAGAGCGAGAAACAATGTCCGCACACCAAAAAGCCCCAATAGAGTGAGTATTTATTTCAGCATGAGCTTTTTGATGCGCAGACATTGTTTCTCGTTCTACTCAAGTGTCGGGGTCAGCTGCAGACTGACTTGGCAGAGATGGCTGCTGTATTGTTTTTGCATGGATTAGTGTATTGTGCTCATACTGCCACTAGATGGCACAAAAAAGTGTCCACCAATGAGGACAGCAGGCCTAAGTTAAGTAGAAGGAAGTATAAAGGTCAAGTAAACCCAAAATGTACTGTCGTCATATGAGAAGGGTCTCAGGAGGATATAAATTTAACCTGATGATTGACACTGCTTTCACACTGTGTGGCCCACAGAGCAAGCGCAATGCAGACTTCTGCCATCCAAGACTTCCTGTTTAGCGCTCTGCTAACTTGAACAGCAGTAAAAAGATTAAATCATGTGGCTTTTGCAGACTTCCCTAACTGTATTGATCGAACGGATCAAAGTTTGATAGCGAAACAATGCTTGAAAAAATGTATCCACTGGTTTACAGACGTTTCCTTTGCTATGTAAGTCAATGGGAAAAAGTCTTTTTCGGCTACAGGGCATCATGTGATGCTGTAATTATACTGTTTGGCCACAACCAAAAATTGGCTTCAAAGCCTGGCACACTTCCTGAGAGCCTGGGCTTCACCCTGTCGCAAGATCTGCACCTGCAAGCATGAGCACCTGCAAAAGATAACTTCGAAATAAACTAATTAAAGTCCATCAATTCTCAGCTACCCAGCAGAGATCTAAAGAAGGGTGGAGCAGGGTTCATAAGACTCCAAAAGGTATTTGAGCTGCTTTGACAGCGACTGAGGTCATGGCAACAAGATTTACTGTCCCAGAGGTCACTGATCTAGTCTTCCAAGATGAGACTGCAAAGATTACTTTCAAATTAGTATTTTTTTTTAATTTGTTTGTAAAATGTTAAAAGAAAAGTTAACAGGTCTAAATAGATAGTAGCTATGGGGATATTTTTTTACCAGTGAGCACAGTGTGTGATGGTTGTGAGGTGATGAATGGTCCTGTAATGAACCCAAGAATGTTCTTGCCATTTTCAGTAAAACATATTTAAATCATTATGGCTGTAATTTTTTCATGTATCACATAAAATAGGCAATAATATTGTCCGATACTGTGTAAATGTCTTTCTCTCCATTTACGAGTGGTGCAAACCCTAAAAAACACACTCTCCCTGCTCTCTGATACATTAATTATTAGTCACTCATTTATTAATATCAGATAGGCTATTTATACATTCCAATTAGATTTGTGGTTAAAAATTTGGTATACGCACTTGATATGTGGAGATTCTCGGGCAGCATCAAACTGACCCAAACCATTCTGCGAGGGGAACGAACATGAACAGTGTGTAAGGGTTAAATCCAGTCCTGCGGCGTGTATGTGTTCACACCACTTGGTGGAATGTACTGTCTAAACATCATAACCTCTGTCCAGGGTGTCTGGTTTTCTCAGCAGATAAACACACACAGACAGTGACCTGCAATTTCATAAACCAAACCATAGAACACGAATGTCAGAGCAGTACTGACGGTGATGTTATGGCGAATAGGACGGACGGCTGATTAGGTTATCAGTACTAGAAAGTAGAAACAGAAAGAAAGGGAACATATGCGTGTGTGCACGTCGTTGACAAGGACTCAAGATTACACTTCAAAGTGTTTTAAAGTCTTCTGTTGAGGCTTTACCATATGGAGCTGCTGTCTGCTGTGTGAGTGTCAAACCACTAGAGGTCTGTCTCTCTCCTGCTGAGAGAAGAGAGCTTCTCTGTTCACTGTTGTTTGGTTGTAGGTGTACGTGTGTGTGTGTGTGTGTGTGTGTGTGTGTTAGGCATCTCTGTGACTTGTACATCAAAGTTTATGACAAGTCTTTATGTAGTGCAGGCACTGATAATATCACCTGTCTTCAATTGTTTTTGTCTGTATGTCTGTTATACTTTTGGTTTACATTATCTTCAATCGACCGTCACGTACTTTACAACATGCTGTATAAACCTGAATTCCATATCACTGTGTGAAATGCGTCATACTGTCTTTTTTTTTTTTCATCTTTCTTCTAGAACAGGGTTCGGCAACCTGCAGCTCCGGAGCCACGTGTTTCTTTAGCCCCTCTACGGTGGCTCCCTGTGGCTTTAACAAAAGATTGTAGAAATTAATAAAGACATTTTTTAAACATTCTTATTTTCATTTATCATTGTTGTAGACCTTAGTAAATTTTTACATTCTCCAGTTGTAAAAAAAAAAAAAAAAAGTGAAGCATATGCACCAAATCAAAACAAAAAAGTTTTAACATTTTGTCAGCTAAAATGTGCATTGAGTCATACATCCACAGCCTGGTGCCTTTTCCTCAGGATTTTGCCGAACTTCAGTAGTGATGGCTACTCTTGAGTTTCCCTTGCTAGACGAGCAGCTACAGACAGATTTTTTTAAACTATTATCATTGGTTAAAAAATGGCTCTTTTGATAGTAAAGGTTGCCGGTTTGGGTTCTTGGAATTGGTCTTTGAGCTTCATAATTTTGTGTGTCGATTTTCTCACATGTTCTTGGCATCTTAAAAGCACTGCAATTTAGCTTTAATCTGAAGAGGCTATGGCTTAAAATTAAAATTGGCACGTGAGGAACTGCATCTCCAGAAATGGAAGCGATATCAAGCTTGCATGGATTTGAGTCGGTAGAGGTGGATTGCTGGCAAAAATGACTTAATAAGAGTGACTTTGTAAAGACCAAATCCTATTTGTCTTAACTATATGCTCGATTGAACCCAACAATGATTTTGGCAACCTTTTAATTAGTTGCAGTTAAGTACATATTTGGGGCCTGTTGAACTTAAAATGTAAAAACTGTTGTTGAAAAGACACCCCATCACAAAAACCAAAAACTAACATAATGGTATAGCAAATGTAGCTCTGTGTAAAGATGTTAGTAGCGTTTTTGATCTTATACGTTCACATATTAAGTTCAATATTCCAAATATGTAATTTCTGAATTTGACCTTTTGATAAAACAATAATTATGTATGGCCTGTTTTACTCCTCTGCAAGCCAATATTACTGATGGAAACACACCTGTTATAGCCTTATAAAAGTTAACAACCGTAGGTCAGTTGTGTGCACCTGCCGGTCAGTCTGGAAGCACTGAGTGCCAGTTCTGCGTTCTGGGTTCTGGTGATAGGACTAATTTTCATTTTCATTTGGGTGCCCTGAAGTTTCATTTAGTCTGTCAAGAGGGTCTGTCTGCGAGGCTTGAAGCAAGCCAAACAATTCCCAAAGGCCTCCCTACAAGCATGTCCAGCATTTTGATCCGCCCTTCGAGGTTTAATCGTGGGTAAACAAGACTAAGAGTCTACAGCCAGAGTGGCAGCTCTGAGATGCAGCAATACCTTGGACTAAATGCTAATGCCCTCATGCTAACATGCTTACTTAACAATGTTAACATGCTCATGATTAGCGGGTGTAATATGTTAATTATCTTTGTTTAGTGTGTCAGCATGCCCTCAACAGCTGAGGCTGGTGGGCTGAGTGTCATTAGCTCTGCAGGGTTTTGGTCACAAACCAAAGTTCTGACCTGATGGTAGTGCTGGAGGAAAAGACAAGGGGTCGACTGTTTGTCATGGCAATTCACTAAACAGCTGTTGAGACATTTCACTCAAAACTAGAAAATACAACCTCACGGCGGCACTTAAGGAAAAGTAACGGGATAATCAGAGACCTTGGGATTCACCCTCTGGGGACCACGAATGTCTGTACAATATTTCAGAGCATGTTATGTTACAGCCGTTAAAGTCCAGTGTATAAGATTTAGGGGAATCTAACAGGGAGGACTGTAGACTGCAACCAGCTGAAACAAACACACCAGAGGCCTGTACTATGAAGCAGGACTTGGAGTTAGCCAGATAACTTCAGGGCTCACTCTGGGTTTTCAGTACTACAAAGCTGGTTCTCTTTTTATCGGGATAAATCACTGTGGTAACTTACACTGCACGGCAAACCTACGCCGCAGCAGCCTCTCAACACCCCGACCTCTGAGAAAAGAAAAAGTACCCATGACTGAAAGTCTGGAGTCTCAGGTAAAAAAAGAGGAGCCTATATATTGTTACAGGGATTGTTTACAACACTAAATATGTGGTTTTAGTAGGATTTCAATCTATGCAAAGTTTATTTCAGCCCACAGTGATTGCTGACAGTGTTGCTAAATTTACACCCTGCTTCCATCACTGCAGCTCAGAATAACACGAGACACCTGTGTGATGACAGCTAGGAAAACAAAGATCACATTTTATTCGAGTGATAATCCACACACTGCTAATTGGCTGCTGTTATTATAACTGCAGCATTTCATATAGACCTCATCAGTCATTAACTAGGCTTCTTTTTCCACCCTTTACTTCAGCAGCACAAACAGTCTGGTGTTACTTCAAAGTGTTTTATGAGACATATTCAGAGTAGTTTCGTCATCAGCCAATGAAATAGCAAAAAATACTCTACACTAATGTCACATACAACACGTAAGTAAGTCTCAGCGGACGGTGGATTTTTGGATGGTATTTTCAGTGTTCCTACATTGTCCGTTACACATTTACAGAGAATTATTCACATTCCATGCCACCAACATTTCACTGTCTCGCAGCCACCAGACACTTTCAGTAGCGTTTCGCCTCATATCCCCATTAGGACCAAAATATGGAGCGTGGACTGGTGGCTGGAGAGGTGCCAGTTCACGTCCTGGGCACTGCCGAGGTGCCCTTGAGCAAGGCACCGAACCCCCCAACCGCTCGGGGCGCCTCACCAAGCCCCCTCACTCTGACATCTCTCCACTTTGTGCATGTATAGGTCCCGTTTGTGCATGTGTGTGTCTTTCGGACCTGTGTGTGATTGACAAGCAAGAGTGAAAACATTGAATTTCCCCTCAGGGGGGTTTAATAAAGTAAATAAACTTAAAAATTAAAACGTAATCATTTGAAGTAGCCCACATCATTCATGCTTCTGATGAAACTGGGCTTTTATCTTAGAAATAGAAACTGCTCCTCGTTCTTGGCTGAAAAGAGACTTGTCTCTGCCAAATTCTCGACTGTGCTTGATTATGGGGATGTATTATATATAAATGCACCCACCGAGTGTCTGCATGCTGTGGGCTCTGTGTACCATGGTGCATTGAGATTTATTACCAACTGTAAGCCACTAACTCATCACTGCATCCTGTATGCTCAGGTTGGCCTCTTCATTGTCATTCTCTTGTGTACAAAGCTATTCTTGGCCTACTTCCAGCATACTTATGTGCGTACATTAAGCAAAAATTGAAAATGGCTATTCTCTCTGTTCACAAAACATGTTTTTATTGTCTGCAACGAGGGTACGTACAGAGTTTGGCATGTGAGCATTTATGTATGCAGCTCCTTATACGTGGAATCTTCTGCAGAGAGACTTAAAGTTGCACTTACGGTTTCCTCTCGGCCGTTTCAAAGCACAGGATTTTTGTCTTTTGTATGCCAATGTCACAGGGTGTCTGAGCTGGTCTTTGTATTCATGTGTAGTTGTTTTTGTGTTTTTATGGTTCTTTCTAGTATGTATCAACATACTTTTGGGATTTTCTTTGTAGTAATCTTATTTTGTGTTTTATATTGCTTGTTTTAGAGCTTTACATTTCTGTATTGTCTGTCTGTAACTTTTGTGGCTGCCTGCTGTGGCCAGGACACTCTGAAAAAGAGATTTTTAATCTCAAGAGGTTTTCCTGGTTTAATAAAGGTTTAAATAAATAACTAAATGAAATAAAATTAACACCCCTGTCACATGAACATGCTCATGGCTAGATATGAAAACCCAGAGCTGACTGAGCTAATTCATAACCAGCTTTGTAGTACTGGTTATGCAGAAGTCCAATGTTAGGGTAAGTCAAGCCAGATCACGAAAGGATATCCTGGGTAAGTTGAATTTGTTTTATAGTCCAGGACTCTGATGGTTAAAACACATAATAAAGCAGTTTCCCGTTAAAAATCGGTGTCTCTCCTGGACCGCTAGCTAGCCCAGCACCTGCTAATATGTGTGTTTACCTTTTTGTTGAGGTCACTTCCTCTGCGAAACAAATGGACCTGGTGATTTAAACGGGTATAAACGAGAAATAAATAAAGCGGTTTCATGTTGTTTTCATGTTTTATGTTATGTGTGATGCTGCCGGTTGCTGAAGGGCAGCTAACAATGGTGACCTATGCCTAAACACAAATGGCCTTATCTTGAGCCAGTGTTTGTCTGTTCTGGTTTACTGTAGAAACATGGAGGTACAACACGGTGATCTCAGTGGATGAGGACTCGCTCCCTATGTAGATACTGTATACACGACTCTTTCTACATTAACAAAAACATGACTTTATGTATTTTTAGATAATTATACACTACAGAAAACATACTTATATTCAATTTCTGCCACTATGTCCCCCTTAATCCTACACACTGGACCTTTAAGATATTTCAGTCTGGACAAACTGGTGGACCAACAAAATGAAACTGCCATCAATGGAGCCACCAGTGTGGCTAAAAATACTGTATAACAACATAGAGGACTCTGTCATTACATGGCACAGGTGTTGTCACTCTCTCTTTCTTCCAGCACTTCTCACTGAAATACTTACAAGTGCCAGTTTTCTCTTCACGTATTTTCAAGTGTCAGTTCCCTTTCCAGACGATCTTCAACTGGAATGAACACAAACTCCCGCCTATACGTCATTATCTGGCGTGCCTTTATCCTCCCGTGTCGTGCGAGGCCAAATCTCCCAGCTGTAACTGCTGGCCCCCGGTTTATAATGAATCTGCCACAGACAAATGGACAGGGCAAGATTAGGCAGTAAGAGAGATGGGGTTGACTAATTATAGCTTCCACTAACAAAAGAGAAAGAGAGAGCGCGACAATGGGGGGGGGTGCAGTTAAATAGAGGGACACCAAATCGTTGCCCTCATCTCTGATCTGTCCCTCCTGCCTCTGCTGTCGCATCTCTCTCTCCTGCTTCTGATACTGGTAAGGTCCCTTCATGGTGTGGTCTGTGAAGCTTGTCAGCGTGTGGTGTTAGGCCTGTTTCTTCCTTCTGTGCATATATGGTGCATAAACTGAACGGATGTCAGTTTGAATCGATATAAATCTGCCTGGCACAATCATTTATTTGTTGAAAATCTATAGACTGTGTTCAAGTTTTCAGACAATTCTGGATCTAATGGTTTATGAAATGGAAATATAGTTTGATGCCAATCAAGTAAACAGAGATATTAGTAGAAATGTAGAGCACTATGGAAGTGTTTTGATATAATTTTGTCGATAGCCTGTTTTCATCTTTGGGCTGCGGTTGTGCTTAAACCATAAGTGCATTAGCCAGAACATTCTGCAGGATGATCAACTGGAATAACACAAACTAGTCGAGTTAACTCCGTAGCCAAAGCAGCTCTGTTCAAATCCAAGGCTGACGAGAACTTTCCAAAGCGCCTTTGGTTTCTTTTTTTGCATTGCCAAGTTGGCTGCACCACAGACGCTCATAAGCATCCATGAGTTACTGTCGGTTAATCCCTGATCCGGGCTGGGCACCCCAGAGCACAATCACCCTGCACAGCTGTCTATCAGATGTCCCCTGATCTATTTGGGGAGACAGGCCACTCTAAATTCCTCTCCCCGAGATAATCCTGAGGAGAAAGATGGGGATGAGAGACGGGGGAGATGGATGAGGGATGGCTATCAGTCAGGAATTTTCCTAATCCGTTGGAGCAGCTTGTAACCCCATCATGCTGGGAGGTCTTAGGTGCCCTTATTCTTAACTGGAATCAACAAGTATCACGGGAGAGGGAAATTAGAGAGAAAGGGTGAGATAAGGTGAGACAGAGCACGACTGAGTGCTGTAATTTACTTGTTGATTTGTTAAAGGCTAGAGGGCCATGAGACTGAGGGAGAGGAGGGGTAAGATAACGTGATGACACGAGTGGAAACAACACTAAAGGGCTGAGCTGACGAGACGACTTATAACACAGTCTCACCTCATGCCTTGTTAAATGAGTCACACCTTTCGGGATATTTTGCACTTGGTAGACAATGTGTCTCATGCAAAACTGTCCACAGTGAGGTCTGAGAATTATTTCGGATAACTGTGACACTGATTCCTGCCATTCACCTCCATTTGGGGCGGACACAAGAATGAGCAGAATGACCTTAAAAGGACAGTTCACCCCCAACTCAAAAATACTTCTTACCTGTGGTGCTATTAATCAGTCTAGATTGTTTTGATGTGAGTTGCTGAGTGTTGGCTCAAAGCCCCAAGCAAATGAATTTGAAAAACTCAACAGCAATGTCTCTTTCCAGGAACCATTAACCAGTTACTGATGAAAATCCACAGACCTCGTTGTGAGCCATTTCGTGGAGGAACTATTTTCTTTCTACCAAACTACACCCGCCAATCATATAACCGCGCAGAAGGGAGCTGCATCTCCTGCTAGCTCACCTAGCACCACTGGGCTAACTAATGTCACAGCTCAGTCAAGGAGAACACCATCAATGTTCGCTCTGTCACGAGCTCTAGCCTCTCGTCCATGAGTAGATGCACGCTTCCTTCTGCTCAGTGATTTGTTTAGTAGTAACAAAATAGTCCCTATATGAAACAGCTCACAACAAGGTCAGTGGATTATTTTGAGTAACGCGGTCATGATTCCTGGAAAGAGATATTGTAATTTTGACACTTTGAGCATCTCAAGCTAAATGCCATCTAGTACCATTTCATACAAGAGACATCTGATATCTCCAACACTGCAACTCACACCAAAACAACCTAGATTGATAAATAGCACTACAGGTAAGAGGAAAACATGTATTTCTGATTTGGGGTGAACTGTTCTATTAATACTAGAGTTAAAGCTTAATTTAAGGTTGCCTAGACCACCCATCCTTTTTGACAGATGCACCGCCGCCATTTAATTCAACCATTTATGCATAATTTTACCGGGGAGCTTTCAGTGTTTATCGTGTGGTTTGACCAAATGATTTTTAACCATTCATCCATTATGTTAAGGTCACACTTTATATCCATTACTTTTAGCTTACTGTTTCAAATGTATATCAATTACTTTAACTTATCGATTTGATCCATTTACCTTTAGCCAGCAGTTTCAGCTTCCGTCCTACCCACCTTTCATATACCTTCAACATGTGGTGGTAAGGTTTTGTGAGACATTAAAAGCAGAGGCCACACTTGTATGAAGTATGACTTTCAAGTGTCAAGAGAGTTGTAAGAAGCAGAAGGGCAGAAGTCAGTGTGCTGTACGATTGACCTGCCAACAACTAACAAACACTGAAACCGACTCCGCATTCAGAGATGGCGCTCACATCAGAGACGCGTGGAAACATGATATGACCCTCCAAAAGTTAATGAACACACAGTGCCAACTGTTCAGTGTGTGTGTGTACGTGTGTGTGTGTGTGTGTGTGTGTGTCTGTGTGTGTACGTGTGTGTGTGTGTGTGTGTGTGTGTGTGTGTCTGTGTGTGTGTGTGTGTGTGTTTATAATCTCTTCTGTCTCTCCTCCAGTTAGATCTCATCAGCAGGATGCCTGAGCACGTGTGAGTGATCTGGTTTTTGTGGTCTTTTTATAGATCATTTAATCATTCACACACATACAGACTCAAACAAAATAAATATTTATGAACTTTATTTATAATCTTTGCACTTTCCTTTCCTCTAAATCTTGTCCACTTTTCTTTACAGGCAAGAGGTAAGACCTTTTTCATTCATGACTGTTATTAAACAATTACTCAGTGCTAAAATATTCCACAAAAGCTATTTAAATAATTATATTTTAAGCTGCAAATGAAGTACTAACACTTTAATTGTGCTGTCCTAAATTGTGTTTTCCAACAAGAGGAAGCCAAAGATCTCAGCTTCAAGGAAGCTGATGCTCAAGGTAAGCTAGATCAAGGACTACGGGCCATAATGGCATGCATATGTGTTTGACCACAGGAGGGCAGCAGAGGTCATGTTCTCAGTGGCTGTACTGCACTGTAACTGACTGATATACAAGTACATCTGAATATCTAAAGTGTGTGCCATGAATGTATCTAAAAGACTTGTCTTTATGTGCTGGTGTGCTCAGAGACATGTAAGAGGATCCTGAGTTACACTGTGTTATATGTCCTTTTGTGCAGAGTCTGATGGTGGCAAAGGCTAAGGAGGAATTGGAACAAGAGGTTGTGGTTAAAGAGGAGGAGAAACAGAACTATCTGTCAGAGAGGGCTCCTCCTCTGAACACAAGCGGCCTGAGCCTTGCACAGCTACAGGTAACTTCTCCTCTAATTGTCCCACATCCATCCAATTCTTCACTCCCTCCAGCGTCTCTTCAGAAATGTAAATTCTGTCAAAGCTACTAAAGAAGCTGCACCTTCTGTTTGTTGTCAGTTCAGGCTGCAAGCATCCTTTTCCCAACCGGGATCTTTTAAAGAACTGTGCCACATAAAAAACCAACCAACCAACTCTAAATGTAGATTTCTACTTCAACAAATTCTCTCAACTTAAAAGAGCAGTGTGTAAGATTTAGGAGGATTTAGTGGTGAGAATTGCAACCAGCTGAAACTTCCCCCATGTCCCAAGAGCGAACTCCTGGTTAGGATTCTATCGGTGTTCACTGTTCAGGAGGTTTTTTACCAGGAGCCCAATCATCCGCAGAGGTCTCCTCTCAAAAACAAACAAACAAACAAGGTGACTTCAAATGATAAAAACGATGAATGAAGTTCCACGTTACAAGTCAGTGTTTCTCCAACGCCTTTTGGTAAGATCTAGACATTCGGGGAGTTTTTACCAGGAGCCCAATTATCCACAGGGTTCTCTTCATCTCCAAAACAAATGGACCCGGTGACTGAAACTGGTAAAAGGTGTTTCTCCGATGCAAGTCACTGCAGAGGGGCTGCTAACAAAGGTGGCCGATGCGAAAATGCAAATGGCCCTATCTAGAACTGAGCTACTGTAGAAACATGGTGCAACATGGTGAACTTTCTGTGTAGATATAAACAGCTCATTCGAAGGTCACAAAAACATGATGATTCTTATTTTGAGGTGAAGATACCCCCAAAGAATAAGAAGAAATATTCCATTTCTGACAATATATCCCCCATAATCTTACACACTGGACCTTCAAAAGGCAAATTTGAGGCTTTGCAGCTCCTTCATATAGTAGATACAAAGGATGAGGATCTAAAACTAAAACTTTTCCAGATGCACAAATTTGACGTTGCTCTGGAAAACAGCAAATGACAGATGTGATCACTTGAAATACATATTTTTAACCTTTGTGTTTTATGTGTAAATGAACAGGACCTCTGCAAAGAGCTCCATGCCAAGATAGATGTGGTGGATGAGGAGCGATACGACATTGAAGCCAAAGTCATGCTCAACACACGTGAGGTATACATCACTTCGTCAGCCTCTCTTGAATGTAAAGATCATATAAGCTCATGCAGCTGAGCAGTCACCATGAGAACATCCTCCAGCACTGATGACAATTGCCTTTCAATTCTCTGTCCCCGCTCCAGATCAAGGACCTGAACATCAAGGTGTTGGACCTCAGGGGGAAATTCAAGAGGCCTAATCTTCGTCGCGTTCGTGTGTCTGCTGACGCCATCCTTCGCTCCCTGCTGGGCTCCAAGCACAAAGTGTCCATGGACCTCCGAGCCAACCTGAAGTCTGTCAAGAAAGAGGACACTGAGAAGGTGTGTGCAGAAGGAAAACACACTCGTACATGCACGCACATGAAGACAAACAAACCGGCCCACACAAGATGTGTAACCCTTCCTTAGGGCAAGTGTGCAAGGTATAGCTACTGCGAAGTTTCAGATACACACATGATGTCAGTGCATAAAGTGCCATGGGACACCTGAAAAGTGTGTTTGTGTGTGTGAAGGGTGTGTTTGAGATACTGAGCACTAGGCCAGTGCAGGGCGGCGACCTTGTGTGTGTGTGTGAGAGAGAGAGAGAGAGGAGGTACGGTACACAAGACAATGATCCCATTGTACACAGAAGAGAAGCTTTTGTGAACGGTTCTGCTCCCTGATCAGTGTGTGTGTGTTTGTGTGTGAACATGTGCAGATTAGCCGGTGCTGGCATGTCTCTGTGTGTGTGCTTGAATGGATGTGTGTGTCTTTGAGTGTGTATTAAGCGCTGTAAACCAGTTATACTAGCACGGTTATACAGTACTCTCATAGGGGATTCCCAGATGACAACACGGGGCTCAAAGGCTTTGACTCAACAATGATAACAAAAAGATTATCTGAACCTGCTCTACTTCTCTGTCGCTTAAAAAAACAAATAAACACATGACTGTTCCAGTTCTTTCTTTCCTTTTACACCCTCTAACTGTCTGTCTGCAGAAGAGGCCAGTAGAGGACAGTGACTGGAGGAAGAACGTGGAGGCCATGTCAGGGATGGAGGGAAGGAAGAAGATGTTCGATGCTGCTAAGGGGCCCGCCCAGTGAACCCAGAAGGCGACGGACGGGGTGGTGTCATGCGTGCGACATCGCTCTTCCTGCCTCTGAATCGATTTTGTTTTTCAACGGCCTATTGCAGCCTCTGCATTTCTGCTGTCATTCTTGTGTATGCTCCTGCCATGGAGGACTCACTCCTAAAAAGTTTTCTCCACTTTCCCCAAGAACTGTGTTTGATATGCGTTGACATGGTTTTATAAATGAACTTCTCATAACTGATATTGCACCCGGACCCCAGAAATTTAGGCTGATGTTCATTACAGCTGTAAGTACTGTAACTTACCTGGGAGGTCAAATGATATTAGAGCCAATAATCATCTGACCAATTTAAACTGCATCTTCGATATTCTTGCTTGGTGATAGATTGTAAGCATGACCTTTGGTTTTGTGAACTGTAACAAAATGATGTGCACTTCATAAGCTGGATTTACAGCAACATTAACAGCAACAGTAAAACACATAAATGTTCCATAATTTCTTTGTGTTCTTTTCTGTATATCTGTGTGCTCAATAAAAATGGCTTTCTTTAAATAAAATAAAACAATCTGTGAATCACCCCTTCAAGGTTTTTGGTGCGTACTGCTTTGCAGTAATGCAAGCATCATATATTAGGTAAAATTTTCATTTGTCCAATAACTTGGTTTATGACCAGATACCTGCAAAACTAATGATGTTCCCGTCAGCCTCAGCTGTACTGTTTGTTTGGTGAACATGATAAGCATTATATTTGCTAAAAATAAGCATGACAATGTCATTGTGAGCATGTTAGCAAGTACACATTATTATTTGGCTCAAAGCACTGCAGTCTCGAAGCTCAAGAGTTGCTGGCATGGCTGTAGACTAGTGATCCTCAACTTTGGCCCACAGGCCATATCTGGACTGCGATATGGTGCAAGGTTTCCTGCGCACCTTTTTTTAATTCACAATGAATATTGATTTACCCTGGGAATAATTTGGTAATTTGAATGTAGAAAATGTGCCAGGGTGAATGAAAAAGCATCAAAATAGAGCATCAAAAAACAAAGTGCGAGGATGACTCAGAGGTAAAGGCTCAGCCCGGAATGTCCTCAAAACCTAATAGCTAAAAACCAAATAGATAATCAGCCAATCACGCGGCAGCAACTCAATGCATTTAGGCATGTAGACATGGTCAAGACGACCTGCTGAAGTTCAAACTGAGCATCAGAATGGGGAAGAAAGGTGATTTAAGTGACTTTGAGCGTGGCGTAGTTGTTGGTGCCAGACAGGCTGCACTGAGTATTTCAGAAACTGCTGATCTACTGGGATTTTCACTCACAACCATCTCTAGGGTTTACAGAGGATGGTCCCAAAAAGAGACAGTTCTCTGGGTGAAAATGCCTTGTTGATGCCAGAGGTCAGAGGAGAATGGCCAGACTGGTTCAAGATCATAGAAAGGCAACAGTAACTCAAATAACCACTGGTTACAACCAAGGTCTGCAGAAGACCATCTCTGAGCCAACAACACGTCCAACCTTGAAGCAGATGGGCTCCAGCAGCAGAAGACCACAGAAGGTGCCACTGCTGTCAGCTAGCAAATCATCTCAAACTGGTTTCTTGAACATCACAATGAGTTCACTGTACTCCAGTGGCCTCCACAGTCACCAGAACTCAGTCAGTTGGGGTGTGGTGGAACGGGAGATTCGCAACAAAGAATTAAGGCAGTTCTGAATACAAAAGGGAGTCCAACCTGGTACTAGGTGTACCTAACAATGTGGCCGATGAGTGTATACTGATAAATATCATTAATATTTGTTTGTTACTGGCCCCTGGCTTCCTGTCATTTCACAAAAGTGGCCCCTGGGTAAAGCAAGGTGAATATCCCTGCTGTAAACTCTTTGTCTTATTTTATACTCCGATGGACAAGCATGATCTCAGACTCCACGAGATGTATCTCACACAGAGGCACTTCTGTGAGAGAGCACATTTCTGCTGATATGCTTATGCGTGTGCCAGCTGTCTACATCAGCATCCTGTCCACAGCTATAAAACATTCATCTTTAGTTGCCGTCTGTTTTGCATGCTCATAAAGCACTCCCTGAAAAGTGCTTCCGCAATGGAGCTTTAATCATTATCACCTTATCCTGCTGGATGCAAAGAACCTGCAGTGGTCATGTGTCACTAAATACAATTTCCCATCATATGAACACTGCAGCAGCGCAGAGACACAGACACACAAAACTAAGTCTTCGGTGTTTACAATGACGGCGCTATTGCAGGCTTTCCCTCTTTGGCCAGGGAGTGACATGCAAACTAGTCTACGTCAGATAGCATCTTAATGGTACAAGATATAAGCCGGCCTTCTCCAAATATGAGTGAAGCAGGCTCATGTTTGCTCAAACACACAAAAGGAGGGATCTGGGAGAGCATCAAAAGCTACAATGTAATTATGATAGCATCTCATCCTGTTTATTGTGGCCCTGTGGTCTGAGCACAATATAGCAGGTGAATGTTTGGTAATAAAGCCAGGTGAGGTAGAGGGTGTGTGTGTGTGTGTATGTTGGACTGAGCCCGACCCTGGGTCAGAGTCCGACACACTGGGCTCTGAGGACAGGTGTGGCCGCACACAGCAGAGCAAACAAGTCTGAGTCACACTGTAAAGAGACTCACTGCCCAGTGCAACCATGGGCGTATTATGAGACAATGGGCCCCTGGGCACAGACATGCAAAGGGCCCCACCACCTCTCCTACATGGGAGCAAGACACACAGAGTTCACAGTTATTTAGTCTCTTTTTGGTATTTTTTACATCTTCTTGTAGCAGTTATGCATCTCTCTGTGGTTTTGTGTCTATTTGTAATTGTTTTATGTGTCTTTCTGTCGTCATTCTGAGTCTCATTGCAGTTGCTTTGGGTCGTTTAGTGATCTTTCTGTGTCTCTTTGTTGTCCTTTTATGTTTCTTAGAGGTCATTTTAGGTCTCTTCCTGGTCAATACGTGTCTCTTTGAGTGAATTTTACAGGTAAGGCCAAGTGGGATCCTCCGAAATGAAGCCAATGTGGAAGTGCCAAAAGCTGCAGTTCATCAAATGGCCACTTGAGGCTGGCTCCAAAGCAGAGTAAATCCACACAGATCCTCATGTTAAAATGCCCAACTTAACAGCAGAAATAAACTTGTTTACAGCCAACAATTTTTGTCTCTAAAGCTAATTTTAAAATTCATGACAACTATGCGAGGTTTACATTTTATTGAGGCCCAAAATTCTGCATAATTAAGGTTGGGGCCGCTTTGAGTGACAGGCTGTCTGCAAGGTGTCGCAACCACCCCTCGCTTCTCCACAACTTCAGCCTTTCATCCAAATGTAGTCACTTCTGGCTCCAAAAAGCCAGCGATGGACAAAGTACACAATGCTATTACTTGACTACTTGACTCTAATACTGCTCCTATACAAGTGAAAGTTGCTGAGTCAAATTATTGCTTCGGTTGAAGTACTGGAAGACTTCAAAGTTTTGTTTTGTTTTTTATTCTCAACGCATTGCTGTGTACACACACAGACACACACACACACACACACACACACACACACACACACATCGGGTCCTGCTTGAATTCACGTCCAAATGCTGAATAAAAATATTCTTTTTTTTTGGGCTTTTCACCCTTATTATGGGTGGGGGGTGACAGGAAGGGGGGAGAGAATGGGGATGACATGCAGCAGACGCTCTACTGGCTGAGCTAGAGGCCGCCCCCATGATCATATTTCTAACAGTGCACAACAACTTTGTGGGTAAATTCATAAACATATGACCAAAAAAAACACAAAAGCTGAGAACACTACAAGGACAGACAACTTCTTGTAAGCCGTGATAAAGTTTGTGGGACTTTCACCCAAGAGAACGGTGTTCGTGTCCTGTAAGATTTTAAAGCCAAACCTTGTTCTTTTTTCCTAAACCTAACCACATGTTTTTGTTGCCTAAACCCAACCATGTGTGTTTGTTGTTGAAGGAAAAAGACATGTCAACATCCAACGCACTCAGGGTACCTTGCACGTCGTATGTGGCCATGGAAACCAAATGTCTGTATGTGACGAGGTCAGAGTGAGAATGTGTTTTATTGTCAGACTTCTCTTAATCAATATTCTTTCACAAATCTTTTTATTTATTTTCCACTAGATTTATGGGCAATATACAATGACATATTAAAGATGTCAGAATGAGCTGGTCTCTGGTTGGAATAAAAAAACCTACAACACTGAGAATATGAACTGAACCCATACTTAATTTGTACCCTAATCTCCCATATCCATGTACCTCTCCCACCCTTACTTAAAGTGATGATAATAAAATAAATATTTAAGCAGACATCAGACACACATAAAAAAGATAATAAGTGATAAGATAAGGGAAGTAAGTACATAAAATAGAATAATAAAATAAAATAACATTGAAAATAAATTAATGAATTAATTAAATAGGATAAAATAACATTAACAATACATAAATAAATAAATTGAATAAGATAAAATAAAATAACAATGAAAATAAATTAATAAATCAAATAAGAAAATAAAATAACATTGAAAATAAAATAATTAATAAAATAAAATGACATTAAAAATACATATTTTAAATAGGATAATATAAAATAAAATAATATAAACAATAAATTAAACAAGATAAAATAAAAAAATAAATAAAAAGCAAAATGAAAAATAGCAATTATTATCAAAGTGAATGGTAGCCTTGCCCAAAAGCTCCATAAAGGGCTTCCAGGTCTTATTACAGGTAGATTTACCAGTATCTTTTAATCAATATTCATTAAAATACAGGGGACCATCTATTTGGAACAACCTTCTTCCATCTTTACAATCATCATCTACATTATGATTATTCAAAAAAACATCTTAAAAGGACTATAATTTGCAAAGACTCTTAACAGTTCATTGATTTATTTGTAATTTATTTATTTTTTGTTTGTGAATTGCGCATCTTCAACCATTTTGTAATACCCCTTAGTCTGGAACTATTATTCAGTTATGCTTAGGCTATGTTTTTCTGTTTATGTGCGCAATATTTAATGCACATTGTTTTGACTTTTAATTTCTTTCCACTGTATTTTCTATGCGTGTATGTGCAAATATAAATAGAAACTAACTCAATGAGTTATTTGCTGAGTAACTGCCACAGCTCCCTGATAGTTGCTGATCACATTTGCCTGGGTTATTACTGCCAACTGTGTTAGCTTTACTTGTGTCGCAGTGTCACGGCTCTCATAGCTGCCACATTTGCACCATACATGGAGACACTCTCTCGCTCCGTCTCTCTCACTCTCAGGTGGGTCGCTTACCTTTGCAGTCACGTGACGCCTCAGTGAGCTGCAGCGGGGTAAAGGTGCACCGCTTTGTGCCGCACTGACTGTAATCTGACTGCCGCCCACAGTGTCCGTCAGTCGACTCTTTCCTGCCCGTGAGCGAAGTGCACCTGGAAACTTTTATATCTTTTTTTTTTTTTTTGTCGTCCAATATGTCCATCAGTCGGAAGAACTGGTCGGTTTTGTCCAGGTAAGATTAAATAAGCAGCTTTCTTTCCAGCAGAAAAGACACCTGTGTTTGACAGCACCACCTGCTGCTGCTTATTTTTGACAGTGGTTATAACAGAGTTTGACTTTAGTCACTATAGTAGCATAAAAGTAGCTCACCCTTGCAGCCTACAGTAACAAAAACAAGTTAATATTAAGTTAGAGACTTTATAATATCTGTAGTCAGCGGTTATGAAACACTGAGCTATTTCCTGTCTCCTTTGGTACCATTATTCTCATTACAGCCTCTTTAACCTTTGCTTTTACATTTGAATAATATGCTATAAAGTCGCAGCTGTTTTTTTTTTTTTTTTCAGGTTAAAGTCTGGAGATAACTGGATTGTTTCTGAGTAAATAAATGCATGTGTTCCTCCAGAGGGAACATTAGCTCACTGTAACTGATAATAAATGCTGTGTTTTGCACACACATCCTGCATAATACCGGACTGAATGGTTTATTTAAGGCTGTTCAGACAGGCAAGCAACTGTAACTCATAAACAGTTGATAGACGAGTAAAGCAGGTTCTGTGTAACCGTTATTACAACTCTAATCTCTCCTTTGCAACAACCAAAACAAGGCTTTAATTTAGATTTCATGGAAACTTGCATGTTGAGTGTTGGACACCATTTTGTGCCTCTGTTTCATTTTCTGTTTCACGTCCTTGTTCTCTGATTATTATGTGCGTGTCTCTATAACTGTCCTCAGCCTAGCTCGCCAGTGGACGATGGAAGATGAGGAGGAGGTGGAAAGGGAGAGGAGGAGGAGGGTGAAGAGCTCCACCGCTGACCCTGATGATGACTTCAGCCACACAACCAGAGACATGCCCACCAGCGATAGCACCTTTGGGACAGACTCCACAAGCGAGACGTCCCAGGGCCTCAGCAGGTTATTCTCACGATTTAGTAAAACGCTTTTATTCATTTGTACGTGTCAAAGCTTGATTTGTAGACTGTCTGAACATGAGTCTGTTGCTGGAGGTGTGTGCTCCCCTCTTGGCTACTGTGTCTTCCTGTTTCATTCTCTACATCTGTCTTGTATGCTAGAGGCCACAGGGATGTAGGAATCCATGGTCTTTCTAGTGGATGGATTTCAGTTGCAGAGAGCGAAAGGATTCTTATACTTTTGCCCCATGGGAGTGTGTCATCTGTGTCACTTTCCAAACACATGAGGAAACCCGACACCATGCAGGGAAAGTTTGAAAAGTTGTCAAAAACACCACCAGCTGAGTTCCTGGAGCAGAATCAGTCTTCAAAGAGAGCAAGGAACTATAGAGCCATTCATTGGAGAAACCTGATCAGATACAGGACTGACAGGTCCTTTCCCTCGCTAGAGATGATCCATATAATACGTACGTGCTTTCTCTTTTCAGCTTGGAGCAGATGCAACTGGACTTTGTGGAGATGCTGCGTGTCCGCGATGAAAAGCGGAGGATGAGGCACGTGGAGACGTTGAGGAGACAGAAGGAGGAAGAAGAGGGCGCAGCAGAGGCTTGCGGGGGAGGAACCCGGGTGGAGCTACTGGGGGACATGGATGAGGAGCAGGATAGTGTGTTGCCCTCTGTGAACGCCACGTCCAAACCACAACCAACCTCAAATACAGCTACTTACAGCCCCACCAACAGCAGCAGCACTAACACCACAAACAGACAAGTAAGACTGGAGTCACGTTTTACCTGTCAGCACTGTGAAATAAACTCAAGAGTCTGCTGATAGCTAGAGGCTCTGTGTGGGAGTAAGGGTATAGTGGGCTTTGAGCTAAATGCTAACATGATCATTGCTAATTAGCACTAAATACAAAGGACAGCATAGGCTGATGGGAATGTCATTAGTTTTGCAGTATTCAGTATTCTTCAAAGTGAAATTTTGACCTCATGATCACACTACATAAAAAGCCACTCGATCATCAAAGCGATTAGGGTACATCATCTGGAAACCATGAATGTCTGAACCAAACGTTATGCTAATCCAGCAGTAGTTGTTGAGACATTTTTAGGGATATGTGGAAACTTTGACCTGCTGATGATGCTAAAGGAAAAGTCACAGAATCACCAAAGTCATTTGCATTCATCTTCTGGGGATCACGAATTAGGGCTGCCTGGGTCAATAGTAATTCAAACACCTGGAATGGATGACAATGGGGCTGATCTATTCAATTCAAGGCTACGTTTACGTCTGATTACACAGGCATGTACTATGTCATGAGCCATTTCAATCTACACAGGGAGAGGGTACCACCATGTTTCTAGTAGCTCAGTAGGACAAACCAAACACTGGCTCTAGATAGGGCCATTTGTGTTTTTAAGTTTTCCTGTCAGACACAGTAGTTAGGAGACCATCTGCGACTAGCAGCGTCAGAAAAAGACACATTTTTAATCATGAAATTCAGTTATTATTCAGTGATTTTACCGGTTTAAATCACAGAGTCTGTTTGTTTTTGAGGGGAAGAGACCTCTGTGGATAATTTAGCTCCTGGTAAAAACCTCCTGAACAATGAACACTGAAGGATTTCTAACCAGGAGAAGTTTTAGCTGGTTGCAATCTACAATCCCAACTACTAGATTCCACTAAATCCCCCTAAATCTTACACACTGGACCTTTAATTCCTGTTTGTGTTTTGACCAATTTGTTGCTGCATTTAAAAGTTTTACACTTGAATTGTAATTTTTAAACAAATTGCTGGTTGGTATTTATTTGTTACATTTTTTTAGCAAAGTTGTGTCAAGTCTGATGTTGCCTTACATATAGCAGAATGATCCCGGTCACCTCCGCACAGTGAGGCATACAGCTTGTTAAATAAACACTGGAGTCGGATTGGTCCTCTGTATCAGCTGATACCCAAAGCCCATACAGTCAGCACAAAAACCCATGGCAATCCATCCAATAGTTGACGAGACACTTCAGTCTGGACTAAATTGGTGGACTGAACCACCAACACTGCCATCCCAAGACTTAGATGCCGCTAGCGCATCAAAGAGTGCACCGCTTTCATTGACAGACAAATATTTTGACAGGCAGACAAACACTCACATCCAAGCTATTAATGCATCACCCAGTCATGACACAATACTACCAACAGTGCCACCCTGCAGTGTGGTTAACCACAGTTAGCTGTTACCCCACGCGGAGGGAGAGACAAGTTAATCATTTCCTAGATTCTACAACAACAACTTTTTTTCCTCTTGGGGGAAGATATTTAAGTTACATGCTCTGTGAAGACAAAACCCTGAGTGTACATTACTGGCAATGTTTAGGTGAACAAAGCCAGACAGATAGACAGAGTGTATGATGATGATGTCATATGTATTCAATAGTTATAAACAACTGTGGAATATTTTCTTTGAGTACAGAAGCATCAGACCATAGAGATCAGTAACAGACTTTGAGGGAAATACTGTACAGGTCAATTCCTGTCTCATTATTGAACTTGCATTTTTCCAGTGAATCAAATGACCATGCAAATCACCCATAAAACTTTGATAAGGTGTGCTTAAGGTCATAATTTGAACTTTATCTTTTATGACGCTCGCAGGCGGCTCTAATTCAGTCTACCTGCAAATTAGGCCATAACCGCACTTATGTAATGCAAGGCGTGTCTCAGGTGTTCAAACGCTTGTATGCTGTGCGCTCATGTTGATTGTCTCTCATGTTTGTGTCTTTGTCAGCACGAAAATGGAGAGTCGGCGAGCAAAGATCCCGTCCCCAAGCCATCGTCCAACCCGGCTCGCAAGTTTGTCAGGTTAATAAGCACAATTTTTGTTCTTTTTGAAGTGTCATCGGGAAGGATCAAACATTTTTTAAGATGAGATAAGATAAAGGTTATTGATTTCCCACAAGGAAATGAAAGTGCAGCAAAGGAGAAGAACAATGTAGCAGAGCAGCTGAACAGCAACCAAAAGCAATACATCCTAAAGTGGTTATAATGGCGTAGTTTATTGTTTAAATAATAAACCATATGAAGACAACCATATGTGCTTACAAGCCAGTCTTCAAGAGACACATGATATTCAGGCACATTTTACATGTGCCTGAATATCACTACAGTACATACAATAGCAGGATAGTCGGAGAGATTACTGTTTAAGAAGTTCGGATAACAAGACAGCAAGGAAGCCTTATATACAAACAAGTTCTCCATTGCATCATTTTATCATTTCAAAGCATTATGCCTGTCTTTATTATGCCAGGGGTGGACACAGATCTCAGACAAAAGGATACTGGTGAATAGGGTGCAATAAAGACTTTAATACAGGATCAGGACAGAAGCAGGATCACTGGTTGGTTTCTCATGCACATCTCTAACCGACCTTTCGGCTCACTTGTATTTCTGGTGTTTGCAGTTCTGTCTCCATCTCGCTCGACAAAAGCCCCTCCGCCAGCGGGTGCACAAGTCCCATGAGCCCTCGCTCCCCGACGACCCCCCTGTCACCTCGAGAACACCGGCCGTCGCCTTGCCAGAGCCCGTCTCCTCGGGAAATTCAAAGCCCCGTCCCGAACGGACACACACAGGAGGTATTTCACACACGAACACAGCGTTAGATGACATAATTTACAGTATAACTTTCTATGCTTCATGTGTCACTTGTCTCATGGAGTTTGGCTGCAAAGTGCTGACATCACTGCTCATCGGTCCAGTAAAGCAACAGCACACTCTAGTGTTAAAAAGGAAAAGTTGCAGCCTTTGTGCCAATAAATAAAACATAATTGGCTCCATAGTTGTACCTGAAGCTGGCACAAAGTCGTAAATGGTCCCAAAGAACAGAAGAGATGCTTCATCTTCATCTGATTAGGATTATAAATCTGATCTTGTGTGGCCGTAAATCATTTTTCTTTACCCCAGACCAGGGTGAATGGCTCTTCCTCCAACAGCAACTTTGAAGAGACGACCAAACCTGCGTTCGTCAGGCAGAGCTCCAGGACTATATCTTTCAGGGTAAACACATCCAACCCATGCACACACTCTCCCTGCTAAATGCCAGCATTAACTTTTGCCTATTTGACTGTTAAAACACGATTTAATCTCGCATCAGCTGTTCAACTATCAGGTCAGGGTCATTTGCTTGCGCCACTAAAGCTTCAGCCTTACAGCCGAAGCAATGTTTACCAGCCTTTAACTGCTGACTGGCTGCTTTGTTAACACTGATGTATCTCAAGAGAGGGGACGACTCTGCTGGTCATTAGCTGCTGATGTTTGGACGACTGTGAGATCTGCTAGCACACATTCATATATGCTTGGATTTCCACAGATGATGAGGAAGAAAGAAGAGGAGAGTGCACCGCTGCAGAGGAGGTAAGGAAACGTCCTTCTTTTTAATCTCTTTTCTATCCGTCTGCTTCAGTTTGAGTGCTGATTGTCTTTATTCTGTTGTAGTGCAAGTGTGAGGATTGCCTCCAAGAAGTTTGAATCCAACACAGTAAGATAAGAAATTACTTTTACCTGATGACACTGAATGCTAATTCTGTAATCAAGTTTGTTTGTATCGTTGAATTATCACTATATTCTTTTAAAATCGACTGAGAGAAAGATCACAGATGTTGACTTGGGTCTTGGGTGTGTTAAACTTCTACATGGCTGGTTTACAGTGTGTGTTATGTTAATTATCCAGGACCAAAATGAAGATGAAGACAAAGCATCATCTTTCCAGCGAGGGTGAGTTTAAATAGCCAAACATTTTTTTTTTTGCACCTCTTATTGTTATCTCAGTCAGGTTAAGTGTACACACCTGGACCCGTGTATATGTGCATTGTATTTTGTGAAGCTCTGGGCAGAGGATTTCATCCAGGTCCATCCGGGAGAAGATGGAGAGACTGGCTCAGGCTGCACAGGTCAAACTCTTTTCAATCAGAATAACGCAACTTGAGTAACTGTACAAGTAATCATTTCCTTACTCTATAGTAACATTTTTTTTCTTGACTCTGCTTCCTACATGTGTGTAGAAGTCAGACATGCCGCGATCCCCAGACGTGACCCAGAGGACCCTCTTCCTGCTGGACGAGGTGTCCAGGAAGAGAGGCCTCTTTGAGAAGGAGCAGCCGGCAGCAAGTCCCACCAGCCCAGGAGTTTCCAGACAGGTACAGTCCCTTATTAGATGTACATGTTCCATCAATGCATGACATCATTAGCATATATATGTTGTTATTGTTTCACATCTCCATCTGAAATCGACAGGAATTTAGGAGCTTCACATCAGGAATGTCAGATCGCATCAACCGCTGGCTCAACAAAACCAACCAACCCGGGTCTTCACACATTACAACTGTAAGGCAGTTTTTGCATTTGTATTGTTTTATTCCGACTAAAACTGTAGCATGGAAGAGGTTATACAAGTGTAGCAGCTAGAGGGCAGTAGTGCTCTTTCTACTGTACTGAATGTGCCTCCAGTGTCCTCAGCAGGGTTCATTTTTTCTTCCTTTTGATTAGTAAACTCATTCAGATTACGATCCTTGTTGGCTGAAGTCAAGGTAATAAAAAATTAAGACATAATAGTAAACAGAATAAATGAAGCAAGAACAAGTCTGAGCACCCAGTACTGTGGTGTGAAGTAGAGTTTTGAAAGCCTCAAGTGAGATGAATCTATCGACTTAAGTACTCGACTCAAGCAGCGCTTTATAGATGAATAATAAACAGTGCTGTTCTCTGCGGGCGGTGAGAGATGGCCAGCCCACCTTGTTATATAAAGTGCAGTGATGTGTTGAATATGGGTCCCCGGTGATAAAGCGTAGGACACTATGAAAGACAGCATCTAGGGTTTCAGAGTTGAGGCTGAAGCATGCATATATATCACTGAAACCAAGAACAGACATTACAGAGGCATGTGCAATAATCTTCTTACTATGTGATGACAAACATACTTATTTCTTTATAAAAAAACAATTCTAGACCTGAGTTTCTTGATAAGGAGATCCACATGATTACGAAAGGAAAGTGAAAACACTGAATAAGCAGTTTCACGTTACAAATCAGTGTTTCTCCTATGCTGTTTGGCGCGTCAAAGACAGGCCGCTGGCCCAGCACCTGCTAATGTGTGCTCACCTTATTTGTCTGATAACTTAAGATGCAGATGTTCAGAAGGTTTTTATCAGAAGCCGAATTACTCGGAGAGGTCTCCTCCTCTTCAAAACAAACAGACCCGGTGATTTAAACCAGTAAAAATGTTGAATAAAGCAGTTCAATGTTAAAAATAAATCAGTGTATTTCTGTTGCTTCCTGTTGTGGAGGGGCAGCTAACTACAGTGGCCTCCCTATGTAGATAAAAACGGCTCACTTTAAGTGTAGCAGCCGTGTCAACATACCACAGCTCCTGGGACACTTTGACTCATATTTGTGTTCCTATTCTAGAGATCCACAGTACTTGCATGAGGCAGGGAAAAAGCTGAACAAGATTTATTGAGAATACAAAAAAAGAAACATATTGTAATGGCCGGCCAAGTCCCATTCCAAAATTACAACCTGTACGGTCCACTACCGACTTGATGTCCTATTTCTATATATTCTCATCGTATTCTCGTAACTACAACACTGCATAACACAGTCAAAAGCGTATTATGATCCAAATCAACGCAATCCTCACGTCGTCTTTTACGCATGCCGCTGTCTACAATCTCCTACTGTAATGCGCACCATGGCACCACACCTGCCATAAATAAGTTGTGCCTGTATTCTAACACAGGAATAAGTAAATAAAACATAACTTGATAGCACTCCACTATTATAAACTATTCAAAAATATATAGAAACTGTTGTGTAGACTTAAATATCGTTGGAAGCTATACGACATGCCATATCAACACAGAAATTCTTTCCACATATTAATATGTGCTTACACTAATGTTACAATAACATACTTATTATATTCCATTTCTGTCCAGATATCTCCCTAAATCCTCCACACTGAACCTTTAAGGACTGATTGTCTCCTAAAAATGAGTTAACTCTTATTATTTGCAGGACTTGAGACATGTGGACATCACCAGTAAGAGGAGCCTGTTTGAGAGCAGAGAGGAGGAGAGTGCCCTAAAAACCAGCCCTGGAAAAATCTACAAGTGACCGAAGTCCATTTATAATGCCCAGCAGGTACGATTACTGTCCCACGCTGCACTTTGACAGAACATGTGTTTTCTTAATCATTAATTTCTCGCCTTTCTGTGCCCTTATTTGTAGGATTTAGCAGACGGTGAGCGAAGATGAAGACAACTGGAGGATTAATGGATGCCACGATTGACTGATTCTTTCTTCAAGCTTTTTTACTTTTTTTTATTCCCTGCCAGAGCACATGAGAAAAACAGATATGCCACGTACAGAAAAAGTGAGTCTTAGCTGTAAAGGACTGAATAGGAGGATACTGTTTTAAAAGTTAGGAGGCTTAAATCATACACTTTTGCATCGCTTCTTGAAGTTCAACTGTCTTATTTCAGGAAACAAACTGTTTAATGTGTGAGGGAAAGAGTGGGAGGCAAAGTGGACATGAGAGGATAAGACACGTGACAGAAAACAGGAAGGACAATGACATACGTCTGAAAATGCTTCAGCTATTTGCCTTAACTTTGTGTAATTTTTCAAGCACTTTAAACAGGTAAGGGTCTTAATGGTGCCTATTTTTTTTTTTTTTTTTTTACCAAATTACAGTAGTGGGAATTCTGGAGCTGTAATTGTATGTTTTTGTCTAATCTGCCAAAAATATACCTTTTGTTCTGTGTTAATGTGGGCAAGATGCTGCCTGTCTGAAAAATAAAATGTTTTATTACCACAAATGTCTGTCGTAAATTTCTTTTTACTGACTCACTTACACAACAAGGAAACACTCTCTAGTCATAAATGCACATTGACTCTGTAACATCATTGATCTCAGTGGAGGGGGGGGGTGTAGATAAGAGCTGGATGCCTGTGTTTTGTCAGTGGCAGGATGCCATACAAGGGTGTGAAAATGTGTATGTGTGTGTGTGAATCATTGTCTGTGAGCAACTGTGGCTTTATCTGGATCTTTTTGGCATGGCGACCCACGCTCTTGCACACAGCGGCCTTTTTTGGGAATGGTGATAATGGAGAGTACATGCTATCTGAAAAGTTATTAATAACACAACAAGGGGTCCTAGAGCCTTTTCTCCGCTGCACAGTCCCTTTACCCTACGAGACTCACCTCACATTCCTCTCAGTGAGAGCAGGGACCCTCTGCTCTGCTGCGCACCGAGTCTCGCCATCAGGTCACTTTCGTCAGCCCTCTTACTCAGGTAAGTTTCACTGATTATGCATGTGAGCGCAACCAGGACATAGGTTTGGAAATCAACTTTTGAAACAGCCATTTTTTTTTTTTTTTGGCCAGCATTTGGCCGATTGCTTGTGTTAATTTCCAATCCTGCCAGAGTACAGTATTTACTCTATAAAATATTGATATGAATAGGGCAACACATCGATATCATGATATAGGACTAGAAAATGTCTTCAATTTTGGTCGTCTCTTCCTGATTTTAAAGGCTGCATTACAGTAAAGTAATGTAATTATTAAAACTTTCCAGACTGAACTGGCTTTTTTATATTTACCTATTTCCCAGTAGTCATTATATCCACCTTACTGATGGTTGTTTATCAAAAATATCATTGTGTAAACACTGTGAAAGCCCCAACAGTCAATTCTAATATCGATATTGAGGTATTTGGTCAAAAATATTGCCATATTTGATGTTCTCCATATCGTCCAGCCCTTGTTACAAAGCTCTGGGTGATTTCTGGGTGAATTCACAGCTTAATTTTTCATGTTCAGATCCACTCCTGCACACCTGAACACTCCCTGCCATGTCTGACAACGAGGAGGTGGTGGAGGAGTACGAGGAGTAGGTTCAAGCTCTCATTTGTTATGCATCACACAAAAACTCAAAAACTTATGCATGTTTATGCTTGAATGTACTGTACGTGTCTGTACGCCCTGTTACACAACTACAATGGCAGTTTTTTTAAAACATATATTTCAATGACAGCTTTATGATGTTAAAACGTAATGACAGAATGCTATGTACATCTGCCTTTATATGAGAATAATAACTCACGTATACGCGTTTGATTTTCACAGGGAGCAGGGAGGTAAGGACTCTCATCATGACTCACCATCACATACTGTACAACATGATCATGAGAGCACTGACAGATATGAGCTACTGTTAAAACTAAACCCATGTAGTTTTGACAGATGTTTCCTTTAGGTAATCCATTTAGATTCTATAATAACGTGATACCACAGTATACTCTATGGAGCTCTACATGGATCTCAAAGGAATGTAAAGACATTTTTATAGTGTCTCCTGTGAATGAAAATGTCACACTGATGTATGAAATGTAAATGCTCAGTCTGTCTGTTCAGCATACAGCTCCCGTAAGTGCAGCTGACGTATATACAGTATAAAAGGTTTGAGGCTTATCATAATGCAGCACAAAGGGTGTTTGTACCAAAACACTTCCTTGTAGACTCAAAGATTGCAGTAGGTTTTTTTTGGCAGATCCACAGGATGTTAAGGTTATTTCTTCAAGGTTTTCAATAATGATTTCCTCTTCCTGTTCCTTCTTTTGCTTTGAACTAGTTGAAACACTACAGCAAAGGTAGTTGTGAGTGTATAACATGCAGTACTTTTCCTCATGTGATCACATTTGTATGTCCTTTCTGTTGTGTGTGTTCCCGGCTCTGTGATTCAGAAGAGGAGGCTGCCGAAGGTATGAGACATTTATAAATGAAGCTCTGGGTCATCGATGAGGGATTTGTGGTCATGTTTTAGTAGGACTCTTACCAGAACAACAGGTGGAGTGATGAATATTGAAGGTCAGGGTGTCTGTGGTTAAAATGCCACAGCTGTGACTCAGTGGTGGAGAAAGTACTCAGATGTAAAAGTACTAATACCACACTGTAGAAATACTCCATTACAAGTCCTGCGTTTAAAATAGTTTACATCACACAAAGAACTCTTTATGCCCCTGTATTGTTCTTTCAAGGCTCTCTATTGGCTCTTTAGCTTAGTTTTCTTTAGTTTACTGGGGGAAGAATAAAACAAAACATTAAAATAGTCTACAAATAGTGTATTTCCAGAGGATAACACACTAAAGGAATGTCTCTCAACCTCCTGCCCTCATGAGCATGAATAGTATTCCAGCATCCCCCACAGAGGACATGATAAGCTGTCCCACAACTCCCAAGAAATGATTAATAATCATTTCAGTCCGGAACACTTGAGTCAAAGAAAACGTTATGTCCATTTGCAGCAGTATAGTACTTCCACGCGCCTACATAGAAAGCCTAAGGCAGAGAGAGCACACCTCTCCTCCCTTCAACGTGCAAACAAGGAAAGCCTTAAGGCAGAGAGAGCAAACCTCCCTGCCCTTCCATGTGCCTACATAGAAAGCCTAAGGCAGAGAGAGCACACTTCTCCACCCTTACACGTGCCTGCATGGAGAGCCTTAAGGCAGAGAGAGCACACCTCTCTGCCCTTCAACGTGCAAACAAGGAAAGCCTTAAGGGAGAGAGAGCAAACCCCCCTGCCCTTCTATGTGCCTACATGGAAAGCCTAAGGCCAGACGAGCAGAAGCAAGGACCCCCTGGGAACAGAACAGAGCAGCATCAATGACAAACAGAAATGACACTGATGAGTCAGACAAAGCATGAAACGGAGGAGGTGCAATGGAGGCAGCAACAGTAGGCAGGACAAAGCACTTTAAATAAGGCACCCTGAATGAGATTCACCAATTGGTTGCATAGAAAAAAATCATGTAATCTATCAGCTGATCCACCAGTTGATTGGGCTGTTTGAGATCAGCTGATGTAGCTGGGATGTGGGCTGAGCTTGACATTGTGTCCTGCCTGAGCTAACGCTATGCTCAACAATTTATATTTTCAGTAAAAGTGTCACTTAGAAGTACCTTGACTCATCCGTTAAAGGGCCCCCAGGCTCAAAAACAAAAACAATACAGCACTATGTAACCTCTCACAGTTCTATATAGCAATATTTGAAAGAGTCGCTATATGGTACCCCCTTTAAAAGATGGATGCCATATAGCACCTAAATAGGTTCCCCTACAACCAACTTATCAATTTATCAAATAATAATTTCAGCTTCACTTTAATACTGTTGGGAAGTTAAATTTATAACAAAGCTTTGAAACAATTAATAATGCAAAAATATTATTTGTAAAGTAGCAACACGATATGTTGGTACTATGTGAATTGTAACGGAGTAAAAGTAGAGAGTGGCATGAAAATAACATTCTCAAGTTAAGTACAAATATCTCGAATATGTACTTAAATACAGTACTTGAGTAAATGTACTTAGTAACATCCCAACAACAGCTGTGTGATTGACATTCGTGAATGATTACAGAATCATTCATGCTTGATTTTATCATGCTTTGAAAAACTCTCTTCTTTCTTTCGTTTGTTCTTTTGTTCTTTCTTTCTCTCTGTTTGGATGCGGCTGGCTGCTTCGCTGGCTGACTGGCCCCACTTAACGGCTCTGTGCTTTTGCTTGGCAGGGGAGCAGGGGGTAGAGGAGGAGGAGGAGGAAGAGGAGGTGGTGGAGGAGCAGGAGGAGGCGGCAGAGGAAGGTACTGCTTGAGCTCAAAGCTTTTTTTTTTTTTTTCCAGACTCTCCATAGACGGGAAATGTTGGCTGTGTTTGTGGACACGGTGCCAGTGCCAGGAATTTTTGCCTGTAACAATGACCCTTTAATCACAAACACACCACATGTAGAGTGATGAAGTTCACTGTGCACTTACACAGTATCTGGCCTTAAATGTTTTTTTCCCCAATACCGACTGTGACACCTAAACTTGCATATTGGCCAGTACTGAGTACCAATACTATACCATTGCGTTATAAAAATTTTGCTGACAGCGAATGTTATGTTCTTTAAAAACTGACAACTGTTGTTTAAAGTTCACAAACTGAAGTGGTGCATGGACTAGGGTTACAACAGTATGAGATTTTCACAATACGATAACCCTCAGAATATTACGATATCACAGTATTACACATTTTATATAATTATCAATCAGAATGACTCTTAAAAGAATGAAAATGGGAAGGTTTTTACTGTGTTTTAATACTATAACTGAAATGTAAAACCATGTTGTTAATGGAAAATATGTGTATAAAGTCTCCCCTTTGAAAAACACTAAAATAAATGGGAGATTCAATGTCCAGTTGCATTTTCTTTTCAATATCGTAGATAAGCAAATGTGCATAGTATGATAACCTTCACTTTTAATATCACAGTATACCCTGAAACTGGTATATTCCTGCAACCCTAGCATAGACTTGACACTACTAATATTTCATGCAGTATCAGAGACATTTCCCATACTAGTATCAGCATCAGAGCAATTTTATACATCTAAGGCCTTAAAAGTAATTAAAAAGTCTTAAAAATTTACAGTATTAAATTAAATAAACTAGCAGACTAGCCTGGTTCTGATGGTGGCGAGCAAAGAGACAGGTACTGCATGTACACAGTATGACAAATGAATTCATCAGTAAATAAAATATAAATAAATGCATTTCTTATTTATGTCTGTGTTCCAATCCTGCTTTAGTGCGAGGTTAGCACCATCCACCCATTACACAGACAAATAGATATAAATCTAAACATAGAAATATTAAAATAAATAAATACGTTAGAGACGTTCAGTCATTTCAATCACAATTCTACAATTGTAAATCTATCTATTTTGATTATATGTTTCTGTACCTTTTTCATCATTTATTGTTATATCTATTCTTTTATTTATGTATTTATTTCAGCATTTATTTAGATACGCATTTATTTATTCATAATAAATAACTGTATGATCTGTCCTCTGTGGAGGAAGACCGATCCAACTTTTCTGGATTAGCAGTGTAAACTACCAGAAGTCTGGGTCCACAAAGTCAGCCTATGTTTGCCGTCAGTAATGGAGATATTTCCGCAAGTGTCACCTGATGAGATCAAATATTTGGGACTTTGCCACTTTGTTTTCTCTTATCTGAAGTTCCCAAATACTGACTGAACTGATTGTGTTCCAGTGAATGCTGTTTTTGTTTTTAAATGTGGGCCTTATCACAGGATGACAGATCTCATGTAAGAGCTGACAAGATTTTGTATCACATCTATCGCATCCAAAATACACACACATGCATGCGCTCACACACACACACACACACACACACACACACACACACACACACACACACACACACACACACACACACACACACACGCACGCACGCACGCACATACGCTCCGTCTCACCAGCTCTTGAGTGCTCTCTGCTTTAAATACCAGAGGTGGGTAGCTCACTCTGAACACTTGTTATCTCTCTGCAAGGTTTTCCATGGTGTCTGAACAAACTGTTTTCTATTAGGCTAACACAGTTTCAGTCCAACAACCAAACTCACATCTCCAAAAAGTGCGAACAAACTCCTGAAAGCAAGAATGAGGGAAAAGAGAAAACAACACATTTAATTAAGTTCAGCAACTGCTTTCTCCTAAAATTCCTTTCACTATGAACTTATGAAAAATGACAGGTCATTGACAAGCGCGTGACGGTTCCAATAAGGCGGTGAGTCAATGTCACACCCAGTGAGTGTTGAGGTTTCTCTCTGATATGTCACTATGTGCTGTCACTAACTTCTCTGACAGAGGCTGTGCAGGAAGAGGACACACCTGCTGCAGAGGGGGAGGCCAACGAAGAACAAGGTGAGGAGCTGGATGGGAAAAAACATGTCTGAAAATTCACATTAACATAAAACATATTGTTAGCAAGGACTCGACTTCTAGTTTAGTAGACATGATTCTACATCCATGGTCATAACCACTGACTGTAGATAATGATGGACAATACATCTCCACTTAATCCCACCATACAAAAATGAAGCCAAAATATCCTTGATACAGCAGCTACCAATCTCTTTGGTTTCGAGTTCTTGCCCGTAAACCCACCCGACCTATTGCAAGCAGTGCCAGTACACCGATTGGCACACACAGCTGTCAATCATGATGTCAACCCCCTTTTTTATAACAAGTAAGAGTAGCATGCACATCCCAAAAAAACTTGATGCTGGGTGCTGGACCAAAAGGTAAGATATGGAACAAAAGATAAAGTCCGCACACCAGAAGCTGCTCCTTGACTGATTTATTTAGATGTGACGTTTCGGGCCCCGTCTGATGAAGGGCAGGGGCCTGAAACGTCACATCTAAATAAATCATTCAAGGAGCAGCTTCTGGTGTGTGGACTTTATCTTTTGTTCCATAACCCCTTTTTTATAGCATCAAATAACTGATCAAAACTAAACTTATTAGGAAAACAAACAAATAAACCGTCTTTGCGAAACATTTATGTGCGCCACAATGGATGTTTTTTAACTTTTCGAGCAAGTGAGGTCATTCATGGCAATTTAGACCACCCTACACATTATTGTAGATCCAATTTACATGCGTGTGCAACTCACTTCTGTACAATACATGTAGTAGGGGGTCCCTGCTCAATCCCATTTCCACTTAGACCCCTGATTTAGACTGAAGACATGGAGTCAATGTTGTTACTGTGTCAGCTTTGGTTGTGTAGTATCGGGTGTTGACATCGCAGCAATGGTGATTAATTTATTCTGTCAGTAATCATCACTCAGAGACAGACGGGAAAATGATCTGCTATCTCAGTCACACTTCACTTTGGTATGTGACAGTATGCAGCGACATGATGAGGTCAAGCTCTCATGTTTTCCTCGTCGTCTCCCTCTCTCTTAGTCACGCCAGACATAGCCACTGGGTGGAAGTCATCCCCAGGTCTCTCAGCCCTCCCAGCCCTCAGGCTCTTGCCTGTTAGTCAGAATTTGATATTTTCTTAATCAGCAACGTTCAGGTGCTTTTCTCTCTATTGTTTCGAGTCATTTGAAATGAGAGTGATATTAGTCAGAGGTCACATTTTCACCTTATCTGTGCTTAATATCAGCAAACGCCCTATGAGGCACGTGTGAAGTGAACTGTCACCTGTTACGTCACAAACTGGAGAAAGGGACTGTTCAACGTGCCGAAATATGTGTCCTTTATTTAACCAGGTAAAAGATTTAACTCTCTTTTTCAAGAGCAACTTGGCCAAGAGGGCAGCATTAACATCATTACAACAGTAAACACAAGAAGACGAGTACAACTGTCAAATCCAGAAATGAGCAAGCACAACATCCAATTAAAATGCAACAAAAAGTGTTAAATACATAAAAATGTGCATTTAAAAAAAAAAAAAAGTTTTAGAGAAAATATGAGTAGCAAGAATGCTATCTCATCAGTCCATTAACTTAAATTCTCCCTTAGCTCCCCATCAGCTCAGACAATTTCAGGTCTGTAAATTATGTCAAGAAGACTCAGCAGTGTGTTTAAAAGCTGTTTTGCCTAGTTTAGCTCAAACCTGTCCTGCAATAACAACAGCAGTTAAACATTAGAAGAGCGCAGGCCGTATTGGTTTTGGTTTTTACATGTATATGTACACAGGTAAGAAGGAACAAGCCCAAACAGAGATTTGTACTTAAAAATCAAACGATACAAATGTGTGCGGACATACAGAGAGATCATTTAGCAGCAGCATGCAGTGTACAGTGGTGTAAGCAGCTTCCACAGCCACTAATAGAACATTAGGCACAACGGTATACAGTATCCAATCTTATGGTAAAAAAAAGTTGCAGAAATCAAGTGTTTCCTTGCCAAAATAGTTTGTGAATGCAACATTTCTCCTGTCAAGTTTTTATAAGTCATGCGAGGGATGGTTTTGTCAGTCCACAATTTTAGTCCAGACTGAAATATCAAATCATTGCATAGTTTGCCATGAAATTCTGCGCACAAATTCATGGCTATAAATCCGACTGACTTTGGTGATCCCCTGGCTTTTCCTCGAGCCCCACAACCTGATCAAACCTCTGATTTATCCAGTGAAGTATCTCAACATCTGCTAGCACTGTGCTTTATATGATCAAATACCAGTAAAACCATCCTTTCAGCCTAACCTTTACAGGCTCTGCTCCAAATTTTTAAGTGTCACTCAGAGGTTACAGATGCCATACCTACTTTGGTGACTGACTGCTTATTATCTAGACAACCTCCTTGACAGAATGCTATTTATGATATGTGATTCACGCAACACTTAACTGTTGACGGACACACCAACACAGATAAGCAAACAGTACCTGAGTGTCTCAGTGCTCTATTTCAGTCGTTCCCTTCTTTTCATGTGCTCTGATATGTACTTATGTCTGTCAGCACTCCTAAAACACAGCTGTCCCCTGATGCCACACATCTCACACACACACACACACACACACACACACACACACACACACACACACACACACACACAAACAAACTCACACAAGCCTCTCAAGTATTTTATTTTGCTTTCAGATGGAGAAGAGGAAGCAGAGGAGGGAGAAGGTAACACTGCTTATCTAAATTACATCAAAATTACTGTTGGCACGCTTTACACATTGTCAGTCAGTTTTTCTTGGATGTACACAGCTTGCACTGGAGTTCGCCTCAGATGAACTCTCTGCCGAACAAAATTTCCCAACTGTTAAGCGAGTACACAAGCTCAATTGTCACATCTCCCTGGCACTTCCTGGTATGATTATGAAATGTTTTGGTGAGTGTGTGTGTGTGGTTTTGACTGGCTTATTGGTGTTTTCTCTTTCTTATTTTCTTTCTAAACAGAGGAGGCCAAACCAAAATTCAAGTGAGTAATCCTCACTGATGAATACATATACACACAAACACACACACAAGTTAATTCCTGCACAGTTCTGTTACGCTAGGGAGTAATTATAATATTGACTATTGCCACATATGCTTAAAATGCCCCTCCCTGAAAATTGATTAAAATAGAAAAAAAAATATTTACAAAAGGACACTATGCATCTCCCAGTGTAATCTTAATCGTAAGTTAAGTTAATAAATTGTCATTATTATTACCACTGGTTCTACTAATACAGTGTACTGCAGTTGTTGCTGTGTGTGGTTTGTCCAAATGGTGTTGCCGTACCCCTGCAGAAGCCATTGATCAACTGCTGTGGGTCGGCACAATCAGTATCAATCTGTAGTTGACTGTTACAGTTTCTGTAAAGTGTTAGTCATAAAAAATGTTTACAAAAAAAGCCTGTGCGGCCCTCAATCATATGCTGAGTCATTCATCTAGAAATCAGTCATCAAAACATTCAAACCGCTGATCTAAGATTTTCCTCGTCACAAGCTTTAAAATGTTCAGTTTAGCTGTTAAGTAAAAAGATTTTCTCCTGGGGGAAAATCCTCCAAGACCTGGCTGCAGGGATGGGTCACAGTAGGTGTCAAAAGACAATGGTCCCCCTACCAATGTTAAACAGACGATTACGGCCCTGCTGTTATGTCATCCAAATACTTATCAAAGTTCTAATTTTGTATTTATGTTTATTTTATTTAGAAAGGGGCAGTGCACATTAATTAACATGATCACTCTAGTCATGTAAATGTGCCACATTTAGCCATACAGGCTAATTTTTTCATCGGCAGTCCCTGGCAGGTTAATGGTATATGTGTATATAAGAAAAAGACATTAAAAATAACATACAAAAGCACAGAGCAAGGCACATAGGCAAAAACAACAAGACATAAGCACTATTAATAAAACAATGACATAACCATATCACCAAAACATTAAGAATGTACTATAGAAAACTACAAAATAACACATAGCCCAAGCCACACAATGATTAGAAGCAATTAACCCCTTTCTGTCTGATGCAATTTGTGCCAAACATAACCTCACTTCTTTTAGAGATATAACTCTCTTAAATATGAACAAACATAAGACTTGTATTTTTAGACTTAGTGTGACTTACGTGTCCTGGGGGTATCAGTATGTCCATTGTCCATCCATCCATTAAAAGGCTTTGTGATCAGAGGAAAGTTGCTCCTCGTGACTGCAGAACTCCCTTGAAAATATTCACGATTTTAAAGTTTCTTCAGCATTTGAGTAATCCAGTGATAGCTATCTGCGTATCAATGAGTTCAATGTAAAGAGGAACTTCTAATAAATAATTCGGCACACGTTTTATGATGCCACTTTGCCAAAATTTCAACAAATATATAGGCTAACAAACGAGGCTAAAGTTTTACAAGCTTTATATCTTACTTCCTGTTTACATCCCCAAAAGCATTATGGGAAGCATTATAGTATTTCCAAAATTTAGATCATGAATATCTACCAAATAGAGGTACGACAAAGAATAAAAGGAGTGATAAAATACATAAAAAATAATTATTTTTTCTTGACATTATTCAGCTCAAAGTAATCCCATCATCTTTGTCCTTAAACATTAAAATAACCAAATTCTAACTTTGACAGAATCATGTTTATTTTCAAGTAGTAGACAGATAACAGTCACAATGTATATTAGGAGAAATTTACAATAGAATATGTAGAATATCTCTGTTTAACTTAATGTGTTTGCTTTAAACCAAAGCCCTAAGACTAAGCCTGCACATTTGTGCATGATCAAAAACCAAGTTATCAGTGTTTAGAAATGCCATTAAATGAAGAATATAAAATGATTAAGATTTGAAATCTACACTTTAGAACTTCTGATCTGCAAATGTCTCTGTCTACATTATCATGGTTAGTTTAAGTACATCACGTAACACTGTGGAACATACAGTTGATAAATATTGATTTAAAGAACCTGCTTGTAAGCATTCATGTCATGCCCAGACACGCATGAATACATTGAAGGAACATTCATTTGGCATGTTAAGCCTGCTGACTACATTTATCATCATGTGAACTCCACAGTGACAGTGTCTGTTTTCACACTTGACTGTTTGACTGTCAGTCTCGTTTTTTGTCTCCCTTTTTAATCTCCAGGCCATTTATCATGCCCAACCTCATCCCTCCTAAAATCCCAGATGGAGAGAAGGTGGATTTTGATGTGAGTGGCAAACTTGCAGAACATACTGTGCATGGGTGTCTGCCTAATGCTGTGCAACCACTGAATCATACATCTGTACAATAAAGGACAAAAAGCACTAAACCCTTGTTTCTGTAGGATATCCATCGTAAAAGGATGGAGAAGGACCTGATGGAGCTTCAGACTTTGATCGAGGTTCACTTTGAGAGCAGGAAGAAAGAAGAGGAAGAGCTCATTAGTCTCAGAGAGAGGATTGTAAGAGCCTTATGCTATAGAAAATGCACATAATGTAATGTGAAGCCAGCTTTAAGACCTGCTAAGATGTGATGATCTGCTGTGCAGGAGAAGCGTCGTTCTGAGCGAGCAGAGCAGCAAAGAATCCGCAGTGAGAGAGAGAAAGAGCGACAGAAGCGGCTTGAGGTACAGTCATGTTGCAGTTATGTAGGCTAATGTATACTTCCTGCATCGGTTGAGTGAGCCACCTCCTAACATCTCACTCCTGGTCTTCTTTCTCTCTGGATCTGTGTTTGTTTAGGATGAGAGAGCTCGTAAGGAGGAGGAGGAGGCCAAGAGGAGAGCAGAGGATGACGCTAAGAAGAAGAAAACCCTCACCAGCCTCCACTTTGGAGGTTACATGCAGAAGCTGGTGAGCAGTTGGAGGGTTTATAGTGGGAGGTTAAAGTGATTAACATGTGAAGGATGTAGATCTGAGCCATGTTTTATTTCACCTCCCCACAGACTGAAAAACGGAGTGGTAAGAGGCAGACGGAGAGAGAGAAGAAGAAGAAGATCCTGAGCGAAAGACACAAGTCTCTGGACATCGAGAACTTGGGCCAGGACAAACTCAAGTAGGTGGACATATATTGTGTCATTTTACCACAAGAAAGATAAAGTAGGGACATTATTTCTGATACACATATGACAATGGAAAGAATCGCTCAACATAACATAAACAACAACAACCACTGTCCCATTTTTGTGTTTCTGCCTCTCACAGGGAGAAAGCTAACGAGCTGTGGGAGTGGCTGCAACAGCTGGAGGCAGAGAAGTTTGAACTGCAGTACGAGATCACCAGACAGAAATATGATGTATGTGCCACGGGACACATATGACATATTACAAACGATGTTGAAGTAACACACAGGATATAATTGACCTCTTTGAAATAACATTTGCATGTTTTCTTTGTTCCAGATTAATGTGCTGAGGAACCGCGTCAGCGACCATCAGAAAACGTAAGAAGGAACATTCTCTCCCTAATGTTGTGCACACTTTTTACACAGATGCACTAAACTACTGGACGTCTGATCACAGACTTTGTTCCAAAAATCATAGTCTACCTAATAGACTAAGTCATATAACAGAATTAGGGACTGAGATACTGGATTCATGAGAATGAGACCACCAAATCTAATCAGTTTGTTGTTGAGTCCAAGTGGATGTTAGTGCCAAATTTAAGGGAAAATCCCTCAGAAGGTTTTTTGAGATATTGCGTTCACAAGAATGAGATGGATGCAAGGCCACAGTGACCTTGACCTTCGACAACCAAAATTTAATCAGTGCATTCTTTAGTCCAAGTGGACGTTTGTGCCAAATTTAAGGAAAGTCCCTCAAGGCCTTCTTGAGGTATCGCATTCACGAGAATGAGATGAACCAGAACACAGTTACTTTGACCTTTCATCACCAAAATCTAATCAGTTCATCATTCTTGATATGGCCTGTATGAGAATTGGATGGACTACCTGAAAACATCTGTCCAGCCACAGCTATCATCAGCATGAATGCATAAAAAAAAAAAGAAAAGACAGACACTGTTAAAAGAGACAGATAAGAAACAGAGGCTGAGATATCTTATCTTTTAGTCCTCAGTGTGAGTCAAGCCCGTGACACTCCCAAAAGCTCCCTCTAATAACACAGATGACATTACACAACTCTTCCTTTTTGGTCGGTCCTCGCCTGACCAACCTGAAGAACTACTCTTCAAGTGCCTGTCAAGGCCAGTAGACCATTTGTCACAGCAGATATTTTGCTTTGTCAGAGCAGGAAATGCACAGGTGGACTTGTTAGCAGTAATGATGGCTGCATTCCATTTAGGTGAGCTAGTTCCAGTGCTCTGGTATTCTGCATGGTCACTCATTGATGTGGCTCATTGGGAAACCTAATGGAATGAAGCCGGCAAGACATTGTTTATGTTATTATTTACACCTGTGTTTTTTTTTTGCTTTGACAGGTTCAAATGTCAAATGTGGAACTGGTTTAGCGTCGTTAACAAAACGGCTGTGTCCACCTGTGGGTGAGATGGCCTCAGAGAAAAAGAAAAGAATTTGTTTCCCTCTCTCTGGGTACACAGGTTACATGCGTAACCTCCTGCTCTCACAGGTTCAGTAGTATTCCTCGTGATGAATGAACTTTATGTGTAAAATTGGTGGAGTGCGCCTTTGAGGTTAGAGCTATGTTTGGGTTACACTCGAAATGAATTAGTTTGTACTTCTGTCTGAAATGTTTAGGAGAATTCCTGCAAGGGGTTACATGTGAATCAGAGCAGGGATTAACGTTCAGGGAAATCTTTACCACTTATTTCCAGCCTCAACACCTGGTAGATATCAGGGAAAATACTGGCATGGTTTTGTGGTGAATGAACACAGTAATATTGCAGGGACAAGCATGCAAAGGTTTATGTCCGATTGTAACCAGACAAAAACAGCTCCTTGTTCCTGTTCCTGAAAATAATAAGAGACGTCTTCGTCTGTGTTCCACTGCTTAGTAAGATGCAATACTGTTTAAATATGCACAGACATGCTGTTCCAAGATGAGAAAACTTGCTCAAAACCAGGTGAGAAAAATCAGTAATTATGTCTTGAATTCAAGCCCTGAGGTCATGCTGCACTGTGACTAGAAAGACTACAAACAAATGATCTGATAGCTTAAATCATATCTTAAACTGCAGACATCAATAGTCACATAGGTATCTATTAGAGTCACTACACAACATTTGAGTTGTCAAAGCTGGGCTGTAATTTGATGCACTGATCCCAGCATGCAACAGTGTTTCCATTTAAATGGCGGTGTTAACAGAAGTCCATCAGGTGTCTGTGTGCGTGTTCATTCATTGTCATGGAGGCTCTTTGAACGCTTATCACTGAACTCAGTGACAGTTTAAGGCCAGGATAGCACCCGCCCTGTCACAGCCCTGCTCTCATTTTGCAAGCTAACAAGCCCCCAGCGGTTCTGTTACTCACTCAAACTGGGAGAGCTGGCTGCGTGGCCGGGTGTGGCAGGCGGGTCAGCTGTCACACCTGTCATACACACACACAGAGGGAGCACTTGAATGTCTCACAGTGTGCTGACTGCCTTGTTATTTTTGCAACCAACAGTCGAAGATTCTGCAACGTCAGTGTTGGCTAAATGTGCATTTGCTTGGACAAACAAGATGTTTTTGCTTCATGTGAATCTTCCTTTTTTGTAATAGATCCAAGAGGACCAAAAGAGGCCTGAGGAAATAACTGTAGACATGCTGAGTGATCATCAGCCCTGTCCTGCAGCCACCACCTTAGACCAAGCCCTAGATTTCCTGCCACACCCCGGTCCCACCTGTTTCACTAATACCATCACCTACAGTAACAATTACATCCAGTCTTCCAGCTTCATCTCACTCTGTTGTTGTCCTCTTATTCACATCCGATAGAATCTGTGTTTATGGGTGCAAATAAAACCATTTTAGTTCAATCAATGACTTCTTGCTCTTTCAGACTTTTGAGCGTGGGTGCATGAGTTTCCAGGAACTCAAAAATAAAGTGTCATTCAGGAGACATGAGTGCAGAAAGCCTAAAGCAAAATCAGGAAGAGACATCTTTCTACTCAGAGACATGCTCCGACATGATCAAAGCTGTCATGGTGCTCCTCAGGCTAACGCCCAGACCTCCACCCAACGCACATTCACTCACGTAAATACACACACACAAATCTGGAGGAGAATGAATCATTTCCATTCAACAGTGATCCAGGTGGGAATATCCTTTTTAAAATGAAAAGGACATTCCTCTTTCGACTGCTTTTCAACTTCTCTTCAAAGAGTATCATAAAACGCAAGGTGAATTCACACTACAACACTCTTGATTTGGATCAGACAGACTTGCATAACTAAATACCAATTAAGTCACTGGTGTATCTGATGTGGCACCAGATATGCAGGAAACGTTACAACTTGTAATGAAACAAGCGCACCACTCAAGGGTGGTATGATTTATGTTTTTTGTGGCCAGATTTGCCAGATTAAATCTGCATCTATGTTTTGTCAACTCCTTTTCGTTACCTGTCAGGACAACTCTGGGGGCAAAAGTTGACTGTGATTTTATCGTTTAGTTAATGATCAGATCTGTGGCAAGATAAACGCCATAACTCAGCTTTTCACTCATCTGAAGGATAAAAGACTGACAAAAAAACAAACAAGACGCTTGTGATCATTTCCGTCACTTAGGAACAGACTTGCTGGTCCAGTCGAACAAAGCGAAAGGGAACAGAGAAAAAAGGGAAGAAAGATAATCAGCTCTACATCATGTAGAGTTGATTATCTTGAGTGTCAGACTGAATTTACAAACGCACCATGTCAGCTCACTCACTCTCCAGTCCGCAAGTGTTACTTGGATAAGTAAACATTGACCAGCGGGATCAAACTGGCCGACCCGTACGTTCTCACTCAGTGGATGGATGATGTGACAGGACTGTTGAAGGTGGGATGGCCAGCTTTGTGGTTGATTACTATGCCAATCTTACAAATGAGAACGACACTTCATCAGTTTCCTTCGGTTTGTTTTGCTGTCAAAGCTAATGTTAGCTAATGTGCCTTAAAAACTAGCATTACAGAGAAATCTAATATTCCTCTTAATACCTCCCAAATTTCTGATTATGTGGACATGATAATACACATAATCTTATTCATCCCTACAACAGTAAATACTTTTCCCTAACCTGATATAAAGTGTGCACTGCACATGCGAGCCTTTGTCCAGTCCTTTCGTCTTATCGCTTTTAGCTACAGTTATCTTTGTTTTTGTTGACAAGCAGTGGCGGCCGATATGTGATAAAATTTCAGTTTTGAGCCATGACTGCTTCTGTTCTGTCTCCCAATAAGACAAAAGACTAAGACTCCTATGTAGCCTACAGCCCTGTGGTGGAGAGTCGTGTTCTGCCTCCAGCTAACAAACTGACGCCATTCTGACATCATCTCTAAAAGGGTCTATTTGTTCATATTAAACATGGCCAAAGGTTTTAAATAAAGAGGCGAACGTACATAAAAGTAATCCCTTTGAGCAAAAACCTCAGGTTGTAGACTTTTCTGAATACTCTGTTTCCAATAATCTTTTTCTAGTTTGGCTATAAGCTGACGTCAACTCATGATGATTTCTTTATATGGCCCAGACACAAGACTTTATCACTAACATTATCTAGCATACACTGCTACACATAGCAACATGCTAATGTCTTTTTTAAAAACACTTTATTGCAATGTTTCAAATATTTTGTGCATCCATTGCATATTTTTATGCTTTTTGTGTAAATTAAAGCTTTGTGCATAGAGGCTAGCAAACATGTACAGCTACATAAATAAAGAAATAGCCACATGCTAACATCAGGGGAACATGTAATCGTGGTTAGCCGAGGTTGTTAATTTCTTTTACATATTTCTATTGCAACATGTCCTGTTGTGAAGATTTTGCATTTTGAAACTATTACAGGTGATTTTTCATGTACTGCTACACATGTAGCCACATGCTAACATCAAGGAAAATTTATCTCTAATTTCAGATCATATTACTGCTGAAACATGTCCTCTTGAGTTTTAATTGGTGACTTTTCATGCAGTCATTCCCCGGCTGTACTGACGGTACAGAGATTGTGACATATGGAAGACCTGCAAACACTGACCAATCAGAGCAGACTGGGCTTTCTGTGAGGGGTGCTTTAAGGGAAAGGTGCTAAAACAGAGTGTGATTACAGGTGTTTCAGCACAAACAGTATGAGAAAAATATAGTGTCTTTGCACCATGTAAAGCATGTTCACATGTTCTGGCAGAACTCAAAATACAAACATGAACCTGAAAATGAGCATAATAGGTCCCTTTTAAATCTTAAAAAAAACAAAAAACTTGCCTAACCTGCTTCAGACCCTCACACCCTATTTAGAAAATGGTCTTGACAGGCTTTTCGTTCTGTTTTCATAGCTGTTCTCTTAGTCAAAGAATGGCATGCATGCACACCACAAAAGCCCTGCTGGAATGAACTTAATTAGTTCAAGAGAGCTACAAGAAATGACGAACAGACACTCTGGTATCTTCCAGCATAGCTCATCTATATGCACATAGTGTGAACCTTTTGCTAGCATACTGAATGACTTTAGTTAGTTGCTGAGGGAAAAAACAACACTTACAAAGTTGTCTTCATCTCTGTTTTTTATTCTATGTACAGACTGAGTGACAGGGAAAGCTCCTAATTATATGCCACACACACATTTCTCCAAAAACACATTCTTAGCAATACTGACATCAATTTTCCCCAAGGCAAATGAACCTAGGCGGGACTAATAATGTCTCAAGCATTAAAAAAACAGTCCTCTGCAGTGTATTGTTGGAGCCATGGCATCTCTTTGCTGTAGCCATTTGTATAATTGGTCTTCAAAAAACATTGGAGTTTTAAGAAGATTCAAAACCGATTAAAAACAGTGGTTTGCTTATGAGAGCAGATGTTGTATAATGTGCACTTAAAACTTTAAAGAAGCAAAATTCACATATACTATAAGTTTTAGATGAAGAACCACGTGTTTTTAAATACAAACAAAATTTATAATGCATGTTTATATATTTGGATGTGCAGCTTCTCTTGCCTGAGGTGGTGCAAACAGACCATAATTCATTAGCCTTATGTTTGAGGGTGCAGCCCCTTCATTATCTCCTTTGTGACTTCTGCTGAGTTAGATCAAAGAACACTTAGGAGACCAAGTGTGCAGCCAGCAGCTAACTCCAGTTGTTACAGGTTACATCAACTGTCGATACATTTTGCATATTGGGCTTAAAAGGGTTTTCAAAGAGATGACTGACTACTTATAGTGCTCTAAATTTCTATACAAGGGCACAGCTGGTGTTACATGTTGTGTACAATATTCCAACACTTCTCTGTCTCCTATTCCTCAGTTTATGCAAGAAAACAAAAAACAAAACAAAACAAAATGTACATAACAAGACAAGTTTATGACAAAGCAACAGAAAAAAAACAAGGCTTTTACTACTACGCTTTAAAAAAACAGTTCAGTATTTTGGTAAATACTCTTATTCACTTAGATGAAAGTAATCGATACCGATCTCATGTCAAAATATGAAGCTATTGCCAGCAGCCGCTTAGCCGTTTAGCTTAGCTTAGCACAAAATCTAGAAACATTGGGAAAAAGCTAGTCTGGCTCTATCCAAAAGCAACATATTTCTACTTCTTAACACTTATTATCTTGTTTGTATAATCTGCACAAAGAGCAGCGTAAAAGTGACACATCATGGTTTTACAGGTCACATAAACCTTATAAAACCACCAAGTGTTGTTTTCACACTCAGAACAAGATAGATTGCGTCAAGAAGTGAGCTTTAGAGGCGCTGGCAGGTGGATTTTACTACCTTTGGACTGGTCTGACTCACATGATGTGAAGTTCGGCTATAAATCTGCCATTAGCTGGCTATTTTGACCGCCATTCTCCTTCTCTTTTACTATTTGTGTGTCAGGGATTTCAAAAATGGCAAGTTTTGATGAATAAAATAGCTTGTGAGCGCACTTTAGAAAAGCCCAGATTCCGTCTCACAGGACTCTCATTCCCGATGTTCCTCCATTTTCTTACACGGCCATTTGGGGTTAATAAGCTACATCTTTCAAAATGTCTCCAGTCAAACGGTACACCCAAACCAACCCGATTCCATGCCAGATTAGCAAACTTTCTGTTGCTGCTGTCTCTGAAGCCACTCTCTCTCCAGTGTTAGCATTAGCAGCGCTAACACCCAACTCTGAGCCATTTAATGGTCCCAACAAACACACCAATCCCTAAACGGTTTGACTCTGTTCTTAAACAATCCAGTAATCCTCATGTAACGTTAGCTACGTGATGCTAACAGTTAGCCCTGTTACTGTGTGATTGGTTTGATTGTGATTGGTTTAGAGAAACACAAACAAGCCAGAGCATTTTCCGCCTATAGCAGAATGCCAATATGGTGCTTCTTGCGCAGACAGCACTGTGGCCAGGCTAGTCGTTTCCCCCCAATTCCAGTTGTTATGCTAAGCTAAGCTAACTGAATGCTGGCTGTAGCTTCATATTAGATGTACAGACATAACACTAACTATACCTTAAACTATTTAGGCACTCTTGTCAAAAGCTGTTTCTGTTCATTTAAAAAAAAAAAAAAGAATTCTGAATCACAGAATAAAACAGATAACAGAACAATGTAACAAAAAAAAATTTCCATCTGGATTCATCTGACAGCAACAGTGTCACAACTACACATTGTTTTCTCTCTCTTTTTTTTTTTTTGTAGATTTTCATATATTTTTCTTATTACTTTCATTTTCGGCTGCTCAGTCCTTGAGGCCACAATAGACAGTTCATCTTTAGCCAATGCAGAAAGACACATTTGACAACAAAGCCATTCGTGAATCTAAATAATCGCTGCACGCCTTTAGTAACTTTCACTGCTGATAACATTTTCTAGTGGCCGGAGGAACTGAGTTTCAGCACATGTACACTTCACCTACCAAAAACACACTCACCCCTTTATATACACAAACAGCATCATATCCAAATTAAATACATAAAACACCGCAGGATTTATCATGAAATTAAAAGCTCTCTTTTCACTAACGTATGTACAATGTCTGACTCACTCTTAATTGATAGGCTCTCTCGACAAGGCTATTATGTGAAGAATGTAATTTTACTCTCCTCGTTGCACGGGTGTGGCCGCAGCAGTGTCTAAACATGCTGGTTTCCATCTGCAAGCACGAGCACATGCGGGAAGAGAGACACAGAGAAAAGGTCTTAATCCTCATGATACAACAATGGGCTCATTTTTGCCCAACTGAGCTTTTAAAATATGAATATATGCAGATACAAGCACTGAGGCGCAAATCGTACCTCTTAGCCTCTGTGGTGCCTTTTCCACTTGTCCGTCACACTCAATCGATAACTTGCACCGACCTGTGCGCCGCTGTGGTGTTCTCATTGACAAAAAGTGTTTTGGCCATCCCCAGCTGTCGATCAAAATATTAAAAAAATATCAGTTAAGGGTGTCGCACAGATGCAGCCTCCCACACACACATACATACAACACACCCTTGATCTAATTAAGAGGAAATGTACTGTGTCAGCAACTTGGAGAGGCCTCGGGCGAATCATGGCAGTGTGAACTCTGGAGTGTTTTCTCTCTCATGCCAGCTGTCAATATTATTTTTTGATTAATGGCATATGTAAATATCGGAACTGATCATACAATACATGTAAGCACACCTTCTTATACATATACAAACATACACTTTAATAATATTCGTTATATGTTCTGTCTATTCTCCACCCTGTCCACTTCCAGCTCTCTCTGTCTTGACCTCGTCTGCATCTCTGCTTCATTTTCCATGTGTTACTCCTCCCATAATAGACAGTGAGCGCTCGAAACCAGTCTGCCAGGATTCCAGTGTAACTGTTTCTGCATTCACTGAACTTTTGGGTGTGGCAGAAGGGAAGGGAAAGTGATTGTGTACACCATAATAAACATCCAACCTTTTCAGCTGGGCCCTCCCCTCTGCGCGTGTAAGGCAGCGTGAGCATGTGCCAAGCATTAATCTGATACACGGATACAAAAGGCTCGTGTTGTGTCTCCCTTAAGACGGGCTCACACTAAAAGATTTTTCAGATCTTAATAGATGCGTGAAAAGACCCCACACATAACAATAAATTTTGAATTTAACAGTTTTGTTTTGATGGTGTGTGAGGAGCAATCACATGGTAACAGAGCTCCGACTCTTAAAACCAAAAACTACACAAATCTCTTGTGGTTAAATGGGATTAAGAGTATATAAACATGACAGGCGACAGGCGGGTGGAACTAGCTGTGAGTTTTTGCACTGCTTTTTACAGAAAATTTACAAAGAAGAATTTGAAAATGCAGATAAAGTTATGGAGATGGCATGAACACGGACTGTACACATAACAGCGTGAACTGGAGGTAAATAAATTTTGACATTATTTGACATAAATTTTTACATCGCAGAACTACTGGCAGTGAGGGCCTACTGTTGCATAACCTCATGTTGCCTGTGGCTCAGCCAAAAAGTTGCATCTGAACACACTGCAAAGACTACAGCCAACCGCCAACCAGCATGTACGCCTGCACCAGCATGAGAGGAAATAACTCCCCATGGCAGCAGGCAGAGGGAGTGTGTATTTGCCATTAAAAAAAGATCAACAGGACGAATTCAAGACGCTTGTTAGCCAGCTGACAAGTGCCAACGGTGCAAAAAAACACAAAACTAGGGCGACAGACGCTCCCCAACGGCCCAATATGGACCAACGGCTGACCATCAGCTTGGTGTTTTAGTGCCCTCAGAACCGTCAAGAAACCAGGGAGAATTAAACACATAGTCAGCCACACTTTGTTTGCATTTTACCTTTTTCAAAACACCTTGCAAATTCTTGTCGTTCCATAAGCTGTAGAGCAGCAGGGAAGCTGCTTTGCTGCCTTTGGGGAAAGACCTAAGGGAGAAGGGCAAAGGTCATGAAGAAAGAGCAGAAAAAATGATACAGATCACACACAAACAAAAAAGGATTGCGAGGAAAGGAAGCAATTCAGGCACTGAAGATACAACCTGCGCTACTGGTGTTTCAGATCCTCTGACAGCAGAAGACAAAAGTTGACCGCATGGCAGTTTTAGTGTTAAAATAACCTTTTGCATGACAGCAGATTAAAAGGTTGCTTGATATATGTACTAATTGTAAAAGAGGAAGAATGCCAGCAAATGTTTAAAGTGCAACTCTGGATAATCTGCAGAACATGCTGCCAGTGGTTTTTGGCGGGATTTCTTTGGTAGAGAGAAGTTGACAGAGCTGTTGGCAGCGTGTTCTGTCGACTGTTCCGAGAAACAAAAAGATTTTCTCTGGAAAAAGGTGTTGCTGCTGGTATAAGGGTGGGAGGCAGCAATCTCAAACAGATCTTGAAATATGGGTGGATGAAACTCATGAATACCTGCATGACTAAATACCTCTTGAGGTGAATAGAAAGGGTTTATTTGTGTGGCACCTTTCGCACACAGATTTATAAACAAAAACTGACCTGTTCTCGCTGAGGTCGGCCACTGATGACACCAGTTCACTACTGATGAACTTCTTGGTGACCTCAGGATCCGCCAACAACAGGCTGCGGGCTGTGCTGCAAGCCGTCGCTATAGTTTCGTCAGAGTTTCCCATCTCTCGTGGGCTGGAGGTGAGGAGGCCGGTGAGTTCAGGCAGAATCTGCTTTGCTACACAGAAGAAAAAGGAAACATTCAGTGAATCAGTTTTACGTTGACTAACTTTACATCAATGTCTCTGCTGCCTGTGACGCACACATCAACAACACTCCTCACCTATGGGGGTCTGCAAGCTGTCGTTCCGAGACATGTTATTCAGCAGGGACATGGCGGCCTTCTGCAGGCTGCGGTTGGGAGACTTCAAAAGAGCAGACAGGTGCAGCAGAGCCCCCAGCTTTTGAACCAGAATCTGGCTCATGGCAGTGGAGCCCTGAAAGCGAAGCAAAGACCATACAGAGGGAGGCAAACACATTAGCTGTATCTCCGACCTCTCTGTAGCAGTCCATGTGACACATGTGTCTCATGTCCTGCCCCAAGATTTTTGATCCATAGAAGCAGCTGATCACTGTAAACATGATCATTAGATGTGTTTTCACAATATTTGACATGTGCATCTCATTTTCCTTTGCTCTAACTTCTCATTTATTTCTCTAATAAATTCTGAATCCATGGAGACAAAACTCCACTCTTTCTTATAAAGCTACTCAATTGTGCTTTTGTGTCATTATCCCGACCACATCTCTGTATCTCTGTTGCTTTTCTCCTTTCTTAAATCAACCTGCGTTAATCCAAACACAAACACTAGGCCTAATAATCATCTTCCTTGCACTTACCAGTCCCTTGCTGGCAGTGAGATTCTGCAGGGCGCCACAGCAGGCCTCCAGGGTGGCACCTTTCTGGGATGAGCCCAGCAGTGACAGGTAGGTCTGCATGGCTTTTGGATGGCACAACCACTTAACACCTGATGGGGCGCTGTCCACTGGCAGTTTGTCAAATGAAAACTGAGTAGAAAGGACAAAAAAAAGAAACGTGAATGGGACGGGGCTTTGATTAAAGGCCTGTCGTGATTTAGCCACTGAACATGAGATGGTGGTGTGGTGGTTGATGCCGACCTCCTTCTGAGCCTTGCCGCTCTTCGGGCTGAAGCATCCAATTGGGGCGTTTTTCTTATTCCCAACTTGGCCTTCCACCTGAGGCTGGAACTTGCTGAAGCATTCAGGGGACTCGGCCTCCAGTTGGTAGGTCAGGTTATGGAGGATGCATGCACAGTTCTCCACAGACTGGCAGAGAGGAGAGGTTATTAAAAAACAGCAAATGATATGATGATATGATTCTTGTTTGCAAGTTTCCCAATGACATCACAAAATAAAAAAATTGAAATAAATTGATTACTGGAGTTTCCAGTGTGTCAATTTCTCCGGCCCACTAATAGAACTAAATTTCTTTTTAATTTGTGGTTCACATTCCCTCGTGATTAAGCATGCATCTAATAAGTTCTTAAGCAAGTGTCAGTCTTTATGTTCATTTAACAGGAAATGGAAACAGAAGTCTTCTAGCTTGGCATTGTCACACCAATTTGCAAATGTGAAGTTAGTCTGGAACCTCTCAGTTAATTTTTTATTTACAAGGGTGTCATTTACAGCCATAGATGGATGGACCTACAACCAATTAGAGCAACAAAACATGATGTAGCGCTGAGCGATGGACGAATTTAAACAGCGTGTGCAGAGATGTGGTGTGATGGTGTAGAATCAGTACAGTATATCTGGAAATGATTGTTGGGTTTTGCCATCAGAATTTTAAAATAGCTCTTCAAGTGAGAGTTCGACATCAGCTGCAGCCATCTTGGTGGTTTTCGAAAATGGCATCTTTCAAGGCTAGGTTTATACTTGCTGTAGTGTCCCCGGTGCAAGGGTGTGCAAACTATAAGTGACATCATCACATATTTTGCATAAAGCGCAAAGGCTTCGCAAGTTTTCAGTCACTGTATCAAACATGTGCCATATTAGATAAACAGATGTGATAGGCCCAAAGCTGGTGAGGTCGTCTGTCTAAAGACCAAACCAGATGCATCTGCCAGAGCAAATAAATGTGAACTGGCAGATTCATCTTGTTCCCAGGCTATAATTCTTCTAGCAATGCAACAGAAACATGCTGGCCAAAATAAACTACTGTAGGTAAATTCATTTGGGTTTAGACAATAAGGATTGATTAACATTACAATGGTCTCAATCAGAAAGTCAGTGAGACACAATAATGGGCTACTGCTAGTTAACCCGTCAGCTTGGGCTGTAGTTTTCCCTTTTAGAGTGGATGCTTTGTTTTTTCCCGATGTAGCTGGGACTACAGCTGTACTCGAGTTAGTCTACTTCACTGCAGCTGTAAATTCTCACAAATGGTGGTATATTATGGACATATATTGATCTGGATACACAGAGCTACTCTCCGCATGTTCTCTCTAGTCTGTCGCCATGGAAATCATGATGAAAACATAGAGATAAAGCTACATGTATCACTAAAACCATGATAGTATCAAAATGCGGAAAGCATGGCGACTCTCTTCTTTCTTATCTACAGTTACAGTTTACGATAAGAAGATAACTCTCCCTCTGTCTCTCACACAGACACCAGTCACACTCCACCACTTCATTAGAAGGAGTCTGCGCAAACAGTGTTTGCACAGACATAGAATTAAACACACGTCCACACCCCAAACTTCGACAAATGAGCGGATAAGAGCACCCGCTAAACATACTCCACACGCTGACTCCGCCTGCAGTATTTACCTGCTTGTGTGTTTACAGATGTGTTTCAAAGCATATATATTGTATGTGTGAGTTCATGTGTGTACTGAACACTTTCTGTGAGAGACACACATAAGACACGTTCGACAGGAACTATGAGTGAACTAGAACACGTCACCAGACATGAATCCAAACACTCATCTGCTCACAAAATCATAATCCAGTATTAGATGCACAACGTGGGAAAAACAATGTGTGGGCTTATAGACAGCTGCGAAGCAATCGTTAAAATAACACAGTTAAGCGTCCTTTGTTAAATCTCTCTATAAGCACTGTGGTAAACCAAAACTGTGATTAAAGCCAATGTCAGTACAGGCTGCAAACAACCATTGTTCCCTTGATTAAATGATTAATTGTTTTATAAAATATCTAAAAAGAGACAAAAGCAATTGTAACGTACCAGTAGACTGAAAATAATAAAATGAGTCATAGCCAACTCTGATGCAGTCTTTGTGTGGAGACAAATGCTCATGGTGGACAGGAAAAGGTTCTGCTGATAGGGATGAGTAACTTTACCTTGTCATCGGGGTTCTCCTCCGCCACACAGGACTGGACGTAACTCATGAGGGAGTCAATGAGGCCGCGGCACTCTCTCATCGCCCGCCTCTCCTTCTGCTGGGCACAGCTCAGGTTCCTACACACATTTCAACCACCATTCATTTAAATCCAAAGGGAAACACTAACATATCTAGAATACAATAATAGACACAGAACCGCGAGTGTCTCAACATGTAGGTTGCACCGTCACGCCCTGTATGTAAACATGATCGCAGAGATTAGGCACGAGGTGCAGAGAAGTTTCTAAAGCTGTGCCAGTATTAAGTTACAGTGAAGACTGTTGTTTAATTCACTTCCACTTATAACTGTCAACTAAAAAAAACACTCCTCTTGTATATGTACAAACTGCACACATATCACATGAAGAACTTGACTAGGTGCTGCATCAAAGACAAGACAAAGCAATGTTTTAACTAGGGCTGCAACTAAGGATTATTTTCTGCAAATCATTTTTTCATTAATCAATTAATTATTTTGTCTGTAAAATGTCAAAAAATATTGAAAAATATCCATCATATTTTCCCAGGAGTCCCAGGATACATCTTCAAACGTCTTGTTTTGTTTGAGCAACAAACCAAAACCCAAATATATTCAGTTTACAATTAAATAAAACATCAAGAGCTGGAAAGATTTTTGTCTCTGTTGCTTAAAAAATGACTTAAATCATTTAACTTTCTAGCTATTGACGGATTGACATCACAAAGTCTTCACAAAAATGTCTGTGACCTCAAAACGTTGCTCAACTTAATAAAACCTTTGGGAACTATCTGCTATGATAAAAGGATTAATGAATCAAATGTCCTCACCGCAGGCATCCTGTGGCATTGTAGAAGACATCAGGGTGAATGTTGTTGTTGACGCTGTTGTCTGACCAGCAGGTGAATGGCACCACCACATTTTCAGTCAGGGCGGGCAGCGCTGTGGCTATAAGTTCTTCCTTCAGCTCATCAGCAGAGGAAAGGTTCCATAGCAGGCCTTCATGGGATGAGAAGAGTAAAGTTAAAAATTCAGCTGTGCATTTCTGATAAAAGTAATTGAACCATGTATCACACTGTTTCTCTTTGAGGTGAAGTTTGCTCTTAAAAACATGATGTTATACTTAGAAAAGATCAAAGAAACTCCAACAAAAGTAGAGTGGATAGTGATTTTAAAGGAAATGTATAATATGGAGAAATGTATTTTAAATTAAAATCTGTGTTGTTTTCATTATTTTTTTTTTTTACTATTAGTATTATTATCATTATTATCATGTTTGGAATCAATTAGCTATTTTTTTATTATCATAATTATTGTTTGCTCTTATTTATTTGCTCTTATTAAAGTGTGTTTTTCCCATGGCTGTTGTTTGTCTATATGAAAATACCATATTTTATACCGATACCATATTTTATTTTTATAGATGATGCTTTACAAAAAAGCATTAAGATAGTAAAATTAAAAAGCAAACAAACAAACAAAATAAAAATAATAATAAATAAAATTAAATATAAAAAAAAATAAATAAATAAAATAAAACAGAATTTAAAAAAAACTGAGGCACTGACCAAAATGGTTATCGCACTGATTCACATGTGAATATGGATATGGTGCAGTAAGGAGGAATATTAGCACTTAGATTTTCCTTGCCTTTGTGTATATGATATTGTCTGTATTAAGCCTGTATCCTCATCATTATTATTTACTATTATTACTAAATGTATATCCTCCTTGTCTACTGAGTAAATTTAGGAATTATATGCACACTGGACAGATGAAGACTGTGTGTTTCTAATAGGCCAGTTATCTTTTTCAAAAAAAATTTATTCTGTCTTTATTTTGCAGTCTTTAGGTTCAGCTTAAATGTACAATTAAAGTAAAAAACACAGCATTATGTTGTAAAGCACATGTTCCTGCTCAGTCTGTGTGATATTTAGGGATGAGGCATATGCTTTGTTTTTTTTAGTAAAGGCCAGAGGTGGGACAAGTCATTGTTTTGCAAGTCACATCAAGTCATAATGTGTGCCTTACCAAATGCTTTTTAAAAATTTGTGTTTGTCAAAACAATTTTATTGGAAGCTGTTGCACCTCCATCTGTCTTTTTGACCCGCACGCTTTGCACACTGAAATCTGTTTTTTGTTGACCAACAATTTTTCATGTCATTTGTTCTCTATGATTCTGTCCTGCAACTTAACTGGATGCTGACAGGTTGGTTCAAACGATCTGGCTCTTCTGGGGAATTATCGGAAAATGAAGAGAATTTATTTTATCTGTGGCACACTTTTTAAAATGCCATACTCTTTGGTCTTTGCCTGGGGAAAGGTATCAAGTTTTCTCAAGTCAAAAGGCTCAAGTCCATGTGAAGTCACAAGTCACTGGCCCACTCAGCCACCCTTCTACCCAATATTCTGAGGTCCCAATAAAAATGTCCTACCAGTGATTTGTTTCTGGGTGTCAGTAGAATCTGTCTCCTTCAGCAGCTGCAGAGCCTTGGCTATACCGCCACAGTGCTGAACCTCCAGCTTGTTGTCCTGGTCCTTGAACACCAGGTTCCTGAGGGCCCCAGCGGCAGCCTGGCTCACCACAGCATTGGGGCTCCGCAGCAGGGTCACCAGACCGGGGATACCTCCTAGCTGGAACACCTTTGACGCAGAAATGTGCAGGGAATGTGTGTTGAAAATGTGAAACTTAAAGGCGTGGCAATGAATTTCCAACACTACAAGTTACAAACAGAACCAGCAGCCAAGTGCGATGATAAATGCTTTCTCCTCCCTTTCCCTCAAGGCAGGTTACGCAAAGGTCTCCGCAGAGTGTTCGCAACGATCGTATAAGCACAAACAGACAATCCACACACAAACGGGATGTGACGGTAAACAACATCTGTGTGTGTGTGTGTGTTTGGAGGGGGTATCTGCGCAGTATATTGTAAGTGCTCGGACCTGCTGTTTGGAGCCCTCCTCTTTGAAGGTGGTGTGGTGGATGAAGGTGGCTCCACACTGCTGGTAATTCTCTTCAGGGTGAGACAGGAACTCCACGGCCTCCTTTAGAGTCATGTCTGACATGGTTCCTGCGCTGTTCACCCTGCAGTTACGGGCACGGGAATAGAAGAGAGAGAGGGAAATTAGACAGTAGAAAATACAGATAACGAGCTGCTCTTTTGTCACATAATACCTGGTTAAAATCCCAGACAAATTCATGGCTCAGCATGAGTATGTTTTTTAAATACACCTGGGTGATAGCAAGAAAGCACGGAACATGGAAATGGCTGCAGCCAAACCCCTCCAACAAAAGAGGACTGGGCTGCAATCGTCAGCAAAATAAACAATATGGAGAAACTGACTTCTAAGTTGAGACTGAGATATGATCAATATGTAAAATACTAGCAAATATTAAGTACATATATGTTGCTATAGGATGTATGTCATGTCAACCCCTTCTTATTGCCTAAAAAAGTCAGCAGAGAGGTGAAGTCCCTCCCCTTCCAGTGGGCCAGCATGGGACCTCATTTCGGAAAAAATATGTGGACCCCTTTTGAATTGTGTCGTGAATTCAGCTTATGATGTTTGTAAATTTAAAAGGTAATTTTGCAAGTCAAGAAAGCTGCAGTGTGTCATACAGCAGGTGAAGTATAAGTCTGTGAATATAAGTAATTAGAAAGGCTACACATTTGAAAGTTGTCTAAGTGACATCTGGGATCTATACACACGAGCAACGGCTGCTTATTCCTTTGCTTCCTAAGTGATAAAAAAAAGACCACGAGTTGCTGGATAAAATGCGTCAGTTAAGTACTTTGCTTAAAAATACATTTACAGTGTTTGTACAGTTAACTATTTACACATTTATGTTCACAATTATTATTTACATATTTACATGTTAAAATATTTGCAGCAGCATTGTTAAAAACTGTTAAATGATGTGCTGGATCTGCCTCAGTAACTCTCACACACATTTACCTCAGTCTAAGTCCTTCTAGCTTCTCATTGGTTAGTTATGAGACATGTGACCCATAACAAGGAAGTGTAACCAGGAAATGTTGTTGTTATGAAGCTGCTGAAGTGTGGAGAAAAGTAAAGTGCTGTTTAAGAGAGTATCTGTCTCCAGCGTGCTGCGTACTCCCAACAAGAGTGACCCAACCACCACACGTCATGGCACAATTCATAAAATCAAAATAGATCAAAAAAATGATTTGTCTCTCCCTGTCAACAACCGTACATAGTCTTTACAAAATAAGGAAGGGGAGGAGCTTTAAGATGGAGAACTCACGCTGATTGCTGCTCGATCTTGGACATTTTGATGGTCCCCATCTTGCCCTCAGTGTGAGACTGGACAGAGGGCAGCGAGATGATGCGTTGCTGGCTGCCGGTTATCTGGTTGCCATTGGTCATAGAGTAGGTGCTGTGTCTGTTTACTCGAGTCCGGAGGCTCTGCTGGCTCTGGACCACCTGCCCTTTGGCTCTCTGAAGAAAGAGAAATGACTTCCCTAAGAACAACATGGAAAAGGTGACACCGTAATTTCACAAAAAAAGGACAAAACTGCTCACCATGACAGGTGCAGGGACAGAAAAATTGCGAGCCAAGGCTGGGTCACTGCGAGCGGTTTTCAGCCCGTTGGAGCCCTGGGCCCAGTTGTTGGCGTTGATGTTTTGGTCCCATGTGCCCGAGGCGCTGTAAATTCTTCCTCCCAAGGTTTTAGCGGACAAAGTGCGACTCCTCTGAGTATGACCCTAAAAGGAAGGAATGTCAGAAGGGTTTTAGATAAAATAATACATTTTTAAATTTTGGTCCTGCACAGCATTTCATTCTAATCAGATTGAAAAATAGCCCAAAAATACCTTTAATCACTTCATCATCTGAAAGGAAATGTTGTTTTTTAACCTGGACCCAGTGCTCTATATTTTAATGCCTAAGTTACAAATAGAGACAATTTCTGAAATTGGTCCAGTATTGACCAAGACTGTTGCGTGAAACAAGCTGTAATTTCTGCAGGCACTTGTGCACCGTCAAGTTACGTCCATTAAAAGTGCTAATATTTGCCACTGACAGGTTCAGATTGTTATTAGAGTTGTACTGATACCACTTATTCCTTCCTGATACCGATTCCGATCCCCGAACCTCAGGTATCTGCCGATACCGAGTACCGATCCGATACCAGCGCGTGAAATAAAAATGGATGGGATATGAATTGTTTTATGTCTCAGCTCCTAAAACTCTATGTAAAATATTAAGAAATAAATACATCATAGTAGAATGAATGCCATAAAACATTTTTTATTGTTATTATCCAGTGTTGACACAGATCAAGACACAGGTTAAAGTGCAGCCACACAATTTGGTAAAAAAGACATTTTAAAGGCTACAGTAGAATGCTTTTTAAACTCCGCTCCGTTTCCATTTAGTTTGCCTGTAGCGGGCGTATGCGATATGACGTGAGACATTACGTGGTATTGGATTTGGTCATAGGCTGTACTTGCTGATACCCGATACCTATGTGATACTACTGTATGTGTCAGCCCTGTGATAGTCTGGTGACCTGTCCAGGGTGTAGGGCTGATCCAAAAAATTCGAAGCTTTGTTCGATGGCACGGGATTTGATTGTGAATTTTTTTTTGTGAATATTAAGCCTTTTTTTCACCTGTTTTTTTGGGGGACCTTGAACGCAACACCATCTCCGACAAGGAAATAGAAAGCCCGACATGCAGTGAATGGAGACCTGTTATCCTGCTTGAACACAGACAACTAAATTCTTTCAACAATGTGACTCAAAATAATGACAAAATAGATTTTATTGATGTAAAATAATATGCTGATGGTGACATTATCCACCAGTCCGCTGCGCTCTGAGTCTGGTGTCAGTGACACATGCTGCTCTGAGTTGCGCATCTGTCTGCTTGCGCTGCAGTGCGCCAAGGGTTTTAATTTTTAGTGTTAAATCAAAATTTAAACACTACTTATCAGCAACCAGAAGTGTTTTTTCATTTGTGAATATTTTTATCTTAATTCTAGGGTTGCAAGAAACTACCTTTTCGCCATAATTTATAAGTTATCAACTTTTTTTTTTTCACTCAGTTTTGCCGCAGTGGCTGCAGCACGCTCTTTCTCAATACTGGGAACACAGGAAAACAGAGCCCAGACTGAAGGATACCTAAGTTTCCCTTTAAGCTTTTCTGTAGCAACAATCCAGGTCACACAGGAAAAGTACCCACTTTCCACTAGGACAGTTTTCAAAGAAGTCCCCTGTAAACCAAGACAGCGGAATCTAACCTGACACAAAGCCTGCATACCTTCTTCCCCTCCTCAGTTTATGCTGAAAGCAACAGAACGCACCAAACGATCACACAAACCAAAGTAACATAATATCTGTCACTGGAAACCAACACAAGCAGTTGCACTGGAAGAGTGCTGATACAGCTGAGCAGTTTCTCACAGAGGATCTTTGTGTGTGCAAGTCACACACAGCACCTGTTAATCCTGTCTTCACGATCCTGACGTCACTAATGAGCTTAATCTCATGTAATTATGTCTCGTTAGTGTTATCGATTTATTGGCTTCATCTGTGTGTGTGTGTGTGTGTGTGTACAATGAACGTTATTCAAAGCCATAAAATAACCAAGAGAGAAACTTGGCAGAGCTTGAGCAAAAATGACAGAACATGTCGAGCTGATGCTTTAACAGTTAGTCATTCTTGTAACCAAACCTCTGACTCCCATTGGCTGATTTGAAAAAAAAAAAAAAAATGAAAGTCACATCAAAAGTCTGGTGGCGGAGAACATTCCCATCGGTCTTTGAACACACACTGAACGTACTGATTGAAGAAATATTGTCTAATGGGAAAGCAGGTGACACACACACACACACACACACACACACACACACACACACACACACACACACACACTGTAGGTTATGCACGGACTCTCTTTCCTGTTTCAAACCAGACTGGTTGTTCAGTCACCAACAGGCTCTGCTACCTAGCAGCAAAAGCGTAATGGAGGAGAGATCTGTCAACAATGTGCTCAATAAGAACTGACAGCGTGTTTACTCTCCAAGAGCTACATCTTCTCTTTATTTGGCTACAGGCTGACTGAGCCGCCGGGGCCTCTCGACCATCAGACTGGACAGCGGAGACGGATGCGAATGTAGCAGAGCAAACAGAAGCAGCACAAACAGCAGGATGCATCTCATTCAGGAACATACATTTAGGAAGAGATGCCAAAATATTACTGCATTCACTGTTTCTGTGTCCCTGTTTACTACATAAAGCCTGATCACATTTTAAGCAATATGAGCAACTCAAAACTTCTGCATCACTTGCCATGTACGAGCCACAATGTATTTAACCTCTGTTGTTTTGTTTTTGTTTTACTTGTTTAGGCTGCACACGTTCTTTTGGTCACTCTCACTTCCTGTAGATGTAATTGAGACAGGGGTGTGGTTTCACATTATTTTACCTGCTCATTCACTGGTGTGGCGGCTTGTGAACAAAGGGTGTGAGTTTTTCTGTTGACCGCAATATAACGCAACATAATGGTTCATTTCATCTCTTTGGGTCTCTATGGGTCTCTTGAGCAGTACATTTATCCAGTCAGATGTTCAGCACTTCCCAAACACATGCATTTTGGCTAAAACTGTAAGATCTAAAACTGAACTAAAAGTGAAAAATGCATGTGCACTGAGCTACGACTAGATAAATGAGACTTGGATTACACTGCAGGGGTTGTTTGAGACTTTGTAAATGGATGATTGATCTAGTTTTGCTGATGTTAAGTGCAGTCCTCAATCAATCAGTTCATATGTTTGCAAAGTTTTCTTTGCAGTTTCAAGGTAGCACTGGTTGACTGATTGACATAAAAATGATCAATTTGTGGATGAATTAGTAGTATATAGGAGAGTTTCTGATTTCACTGACTAAATGTTGTGATGTAAAAAAAGAGTCCACTGGTTCAGCTTTTAAAAGAATTAAGGTAAGAATTTGCACGCATCTTTTTAAGCAGTTCCAACTCTGACATTATTAAGCTAATCTTATGAGTCCTCTATAATCTGACCAACAAGATTTGCTCTGTCCCCAAAAAGCTTAATTAAGTTGAATCAACTTAATATTCATCTTAAAGTTGTGGTGACTTTCAGTAGTCAGATTATATTATATAACATGGTGGTTCCCAACTGTTCCGACCACGGGGTCCAGATTTCTCCTTAGTCATTAGTCTTTTTTTTTTCTTTTTTTTGTTTTCTTTAAGATTACTTTTTGGGCTTTTTGCCTTTAATTGACAGGACAGTGTGAAATGGAGAGAGAGAGAGAGAGAGAGTGGCACTATCCACTACCGACGCCCCCAAAAGGTGCACACAGTTTAATACATTTTTAACATCATACTTGCATTTCGCCATGTTGTCGAGCTAGATTATGTGTCTGTTAAGTAGCTGTCTGTTAATCATTTACTCTACAGCAGGAAATGGCACTTCAAAATAAAAAGGGCACTTCAAAATAAAAGCTCTGTGCTGGATATTTACTGTGTTTTTTCACGAACTTGAGACGTTTGCGAGTCACTTGCGGTCCTTTCAGAATGGACCCAGGACCCACTTTTGGACCATGACCCACCAGTTGGGAACCACTGATTTAAGATATTCCAACTTATTTATTTTAATTCCATCGTACACAATGATGTAAAAAATGTTTTGATTTTGACTTTTTAAAGCAAGTTTTCAGCTGACTAAAACAGGTTAATGTAACAAATATAATTATACTGAAAACCTGTTTATATTAAGCATCATCCACTAAACCAATTAACCTTTTTTTAGAGTGCCTAAAGTGCCTCCAAACAGAAATACTTCAATCAAGAAAGTGGCTTCTGACAGAGTTGTTAGGCATTATGACAATATACCACAAAACAAGATGACAGATGACAGCACTTACTGAACCATCAACGATTTTCCTATTATACCGAAATAGACTGGATTACTTAATTACTACTAAATGTACCTTGATACAGTAAACTTAACTGTAAACTGTATATCAGTATTGAAATATTAATGTGGGAAAACACTAAAAGCCAAAAGTCAAGAAATATGTGACATGCTTAAACTTACATTTAATACTCTGTCACTTTATAATATGCAAATTGTTTTGAGTTGTTCTTGCTCGGTTTGTTATCGTACATTTACTTTTTGTTCCTTCAGTAAGAAAAAACATATTTCTACAGTTGCATTCTATGGTATCACTTTCATTTAATACAGCAGTGGTAATACGTGCTTTACTGCACGACAAGGGTGATTTAAGGTGATATACAAGACAAGAAAGTAGAAAGTAGACTTAAGTGGTAATTGAACTTAATGCAACGGATGACTCAACAAAATAAATGAAAACACAATATGACAGAGACGGATTAGTGATAATGAGCTCTCCTCAGCATCCTCACACTCCCTAGACATGCCTCGACACACTGTCAGTAGGTCAGATCAGGCCAACCCAGAGCTGAGACGTCTTCACACACAAACACACACACACACTAACAACCACACTGATGAAGTCAGCATTACTCCTCTGTGGAATTTGGATTAGGCCAGTACTGCGTACGAGTTAGTGACAAGACTTAAATTGAGAAGGACATACAAAAACAATATCTGTCCCTTTCCAAAATTAGGAAATCACACAAGCCTGTGCTGCTGGATACACAGTTCATTATACTCACAGTACAATACAGTGCATAAGATGCTGCACCACACACACTCACTGACAGAAAATGACTGGCTAACCAGCAAAGCCATGCGGCTACACCGTGAGCTTTAACCAGCTCAAGTGTGGTGTAATATTTCAAATAACATCATGAATCAGCTGTGATTGAGAGGTGCCTCCCATCTGGTGTTAACACCGACTTGATACCCTTCCAGATTCTGTTACTGCTTATAATTACGTCACCAAAACACAAGCTGTGGGAGCTTTAAGGCATCTTAAAAAGCAGGAAGTGTATCTTTAAATGACTATATCAGCATTTTTGTATGTTTAGCCATACATCCCTTGCAGCCAATAACTTCCCAGTATATTATATTTTCTTAAAGGAATACTTGAAAGTTGATAGCACTCCCAAGTCTGCCCATTCAATATGAAGCTGGAGCCAGCAGACAGTTACCTTAGCTTAGCATACAGACCTAAAACAGGGGGAAACAGCTCGCCTGGCTCTGTCTGACGATAACAAAATCTGTCCACCAGCACCTCTGGATTATGTGCCAGAACATTTCTTGGCTTCCCGTAGACTCTGTGGTTGCCCGAGGTCACTACACCCCGGCCAACAAATAACCTTGAAGCCACAACTTGTCATTTTTTCCAACATTCATTTTTGTATTGATTTAACAAACAAGTTACAGTATGTTCAGTTGTGAGCCTTAGAGGTGCTGACAGGCATATTTAGTTTGGACAATACTAGGCTAACTGTTTCCCTGTTTCCAGTCTTTGTTGTAAGCTAACAACAACAAGATCACAACAACTGTTATTCCTTTAAAGCAGTGGATCCAAACTGGTCCAACCACAGGGTCCAGATTTCTCCTTTGTCATTAGCTCAAGGTCCACACAGCGTAATATATTCAACGACATACTTCCATTCACTTCGTCCATTCACTTTGGAGCGTGACCCACCAGTTGGGAATCACTGCTTTAAACTGCTCTGTCCGTCTACACAATCAATTGTATTCATTATTTTTTGTTTTCAAAGGTATGTTATCTTTGAGTGGTAATGCAGTTCTCTACATTATCACACAACAATAACCTTTTTTATGGACAATAATGGATGCAGGTATAACATCATCATGATCTACTCACTGAGATTGGTTACTGCAAGCATTAAGCATCTTCCATTCAACAGAAAAAGACTGAAATGAAACAAATGGCGAGATGCAAGAAAACATTTGTAACCCCTAAACTCTAGCAGTGATCCGCAGTAATACACCATAAAATATTTGTGATTGTGGTAAACCTATGGAAGCCCATAGAGGACTTCATCAAAATAACAATGTAAACTTGAACATGAAACCACAACAGCATTAGAATTTCCACATATGTATGCACTAGTCGAGTAAAAATTACAATGAAAATACAACCGTCTAATTTTAATTTTCGCATACTTGTGTGGGCACTCTATGACCATATTAAATTTAAATGGAAAAGCTGTTTGACATTTAATTTTCAAAGTTGTACCCTGCTGTATAGTGGTCAATATGCAAATGATAATTCATATTTAAAAATTTAAATTCAATCTAAACAATGTAACCTGTTTTTCCATTTATTTATGCAAGTTAAAATGAAAAAGAAAATGCTTTTTTTTTTTGACAATTCAAAAATGAAAATGACAGTCAATATGTCATACTTAGACCGGCTGTACAGTGGATAACATTTACATGTTAAGTCAATTTGAAAATTAAAATGCATTATTGACAATGTAGCCTAATGTCGCATTCGTGCAGCTTATTTAAGTCGATCAAAATTAAAATGCTGTTTTCTAACATTTAAAAATAAAATTTGACATTTTGTTCTTAAATGTGAAAATGAAGATTAGATTGTTGCATTGTCATATATATGTGGAAAATTATGATGCTGTTGTGGAATTACAGTTTTGTTTTCAAGTTCACATTATCATCAATAAAGTCCCCTTTGGGCTTCCATAGGTAAACCACTGATTTGCTCCTTTAAAGTTATATCTGTGCGAGGGGAAAGGCTCTGGCCATCTGCATATCTACAAACAGGGCTGTTACATCACAGAAACATTTACCACTTTGCTGAAGCCCGATGACAAGGCAGAGCTGGTGCGGCTGAAGGTGCCATTTGCTTTGAATGGAGCAAACTTGAAGGTTCCAAACTCACTTGTCGTCAAAGCCGGAGGAGACAGGCCTGTTGAAAGAGGAGACGTATGAGAACTGAAATACACAACAGAGAGACACAGAGGAGAAGAAGAAGAATGTGAAATAGGCAGTCAGACAGTTTTAACCTCAACATGTTCCTCGGGGCGATATGACAAACAACAAAGAAATCCGAAACACACCTAAACAGGTTAATGTTGTCATGGTGATAAGACCTCCAATGAGCATCAAACACACTGGTAACATGAGGGTGTTGTTGAAAATGTGATTTGGTGATTGGTTGATTTTTTTCCTTAATGTGGCCTTCAGTTTCACAATCTGTGTTTTACTTGCATTCGCTTTTATTTGCATTTTATAATTTATAACTATGTACAAAATATATGTCCACATGTTTTTGGTAAACAAAAGATAGCCTTACATAATGACGGCCTTTTAATAAAAGCAATTAAGTGAATGATATTCTATTAGGGAAATAAAAGAGGGTTTAGAATACTTTTCAATCAATCAATCAATCAATTTTATTTTTTTTCAAATGAATAACATATTGCACAAATACAAAAATCATATTAAAGAAAATGATTTAAAAAAACAATGTAAGAAGCAATTCTAAATGCATTTAATATGTTTAAACATCATTTAATTGATGTTTAAAGGGATAGTTCCGTTTTTTTGAAGTTGGGTTGTATGAGGTACTTATCCATGTCCACTTTGGAGAAGCAGGCTGGAGTCTGACACAGAAGCTAAGCAATGCACTGCTGTGGATGGGGTCAGCAACAAAACATATTAAAGTCACCTAAAAACAGCCCCATCTAAAAACATCAGTATCAGCTTAAAGGGAAATATCGGTTTATTTCAACCCATCTCCTATCATCCTAAATTTGTTTCAAGTGACTAGTGACATAAAAAATAATAGTTGACAAAAACAGCGATTTAAGCATGCTGAACGTGGGAGCTGCAGGTCCACCACAGCTTCAAACAGCTACTTGGTTTGTGTTACTGTGTGACTTTGGTGGATCTGAACTAAACCTTTTATATGCCGAAGTCACACAATAACACAAAAAAATAGGCAGTGGTAGACCAGCAGCTCCTTTGTTTAGCAATATCAAATTACTGGTTTTCTCAATGGAGTCTGGCTTTGGAGACAGCGACAGGATACTTTTTCCCATTGGAAATCAATGTCTGACATTAAGGCAAAGCATTGAAAATACTCTCAGTATAGTGTACACTTAAACTGATACTGATGTTTTTAGGTGGGACATTTTTTAGGCAGCTAAAATGCGCTTTGTGGCTGACCCCATCCACAGCAGTGCATTGCTTAGCTTCTGTGTCGGACTCCAGGCTGCTTCTCCAAACTGGGGACGTGCCAACTGACATTTACTGTACCCCATACAACCCCACTCCAAAAAACTGAACTATCCCTTTAATTAACCTTTTGATCCTCTATTTTTCATTTACTAACTCTATTAATTATGATTTAAGATTGTTGTGGCAACATTTTGGTGAATCTGCCCAAAGAGGACACTTACTGTGATTGAATGCATGAGTGTTTCATTGGCTATTAACAAATATTCACTTTAATTAGATCCATTTACTGATCGATTGATTCAATATTTTGTTTCTGACTCAGTGGCTGAAATGGTTAATAATTTGAGCTTTGCTGTAAACAAAATATTCACTTGCAAATTATTTCAGCAATTATTCTGTAGCTGTTCAGTTCATTACCAAGTAATACATGTCAAAGCATGATTTTGCTGTGCATCTTTTGTGTTGAGAAAAACACTTGAGAAGACTCTGACACATATTACATGTTCGAAACTCAATACAAATACCTGGCAGTCACCGAGTCAGACAGCGGGACAGACATGACATGATGTCAGTCATGATTCGCAGACATTACATTACAATTTCAGTGTCAGCTTAGGGAAATAAAGCCGCCACAACTTGTTTTAGCACCTTTGTCTGTCTACCTCGTTGGATGATTCATGGGAACGTGACGCTCGCTGACAAATGGAGGGATGTGACTTTACCATTATGGGATTATGAATGTCAAAACAGCGACATATCCATCATCGTTTGCATGTGCAGGAGAGGAAAAATTCACCTATCATAGTTTATCTAGCCAAGCACATTGTCTTAACTTTATATCTGTCTCTGAAACCTGTCCATTACAGTATATGTCCATTGTAGTCCCTTGTGCTGAACATAGAAATGGAAAGAAAACATCTGTAACAGTAGTTTTACACTACATGTCACATTCACCCATTCACACACGTTCATACACTGAAGGCAAAGGCTACCAAACAAGCCGCCACATACTCATCAGTTAATCATTCACACACACACACGGACGACACAGCTATCAGTACTGAATCAGTCTTCAATATCTTGCACAAGGACACTTCAACGTGCAGACTGGAGCTGCTGGGATTGAGCTGTCAATCTTCAGACTACATATATATATTTCATCCATATTTTCTGCACGTGGCACAAGTGGCTGAGTTGGTGGCTAGCAACTAACGATGCTAACTCCAAACACAGCGCTAACAACAGCAACTGTGTTGAGAGAACTGACGGTGTTGACCAGGGGGTAACCACACGGTGATGCATTGGGTTGGGACGGTGTTGTCAGCGGTAACCTCCTTGATACACACACACACACAGTGACTCAGGGACCGTGTACCACAACAACAAACAGAGGAGACAAAGATGTTTGGATAACAACTCACACGGAGTGAACGTGACATTATTCTGTAGTCGACAGGATGCCATTGCTCCACTACATCGCTCCAGCACTTAAAGTAGAACAGCTTCTCTCAACTGTACGTGACTCATGATGAACACTGCTGAACTTGTTCTGTTAAAATTCTGGCAATATTAGAGTAAAGCGCGGCCTCAGGCGTGTGTGCAGCTCTGACCGTGTGGCTGTTTTTCAAAATATTCAGTGTTGTTATGTGCTTTGTAGACTCTTGGCCCTGAGCAAATACTCCTTGTCAGGTCCTCACATTACTTTTAGTTTAGCTTCATTTCTGGTACACTGAGTTTCTGTTGCATGACTCTAGAAGGAAAGATGATTAAGTAGCTCTTCATTATGTGGAGCACAGATGATAAAGCCTCTCATGCAGGCCATATTTTTCTACCTGTGCTGGGAATTGCAGCCATTTAAACATGCCACATGTGAAATGTCACAATCACTGAAAGCTTTGGATGTGTCAGTAAAACAATAAAACAGCACACAGACAGTGTACATTTCACAACATGAACATATTTTGTTTCTCAATTTTTTGGTGGATCACTTTAATGCCTCTTGCAATGAAAGCCAAATACCAGAGTTGTTTTGAAAGACTGAAATGTAATTTTCTAAATGTGTGTGTGTGTGTGTGTGTGTGTGTGTGTGTGTGTGTGTGTGTGTGGGCTGCATTCCTCAGTACCAGAGAGAAACCGCTGTGGCACGCTCAGGAGAAGCAGGATGTGACTCCGACAGTTTCTCAGAGCTCAAATATCAAAAATCACTTTCCTCTCACACAGCAGCCAAAGATCACATTTCAACATTGTTTTTCTCTTACAATTAACTAGTTCGGACTGGAACAAGGGAAAATGTTTAACCCAACTTGGAGCCTGCAAAGACGTCATATTGGTGCGCTCTGGTTTCCCTACAGCAGTTGGCCATTACGCAGTTACTTCAGCCTGTTTGGACGAGTAGCTGCGGCTGGAGGATGCAACTCCAGGGAGGTTTTGTGACGCATTATTACCAGGAAACACAATAAACTCTAATATTAGGTAAAAAGTGTAGGAGTAATCTCCAAGAAGGCCTCAAAGACAATATCACTATGCAAATATAGAGGTCACAACAGGTACTGCGCGGTACTATCCTCAACATTATGATTATGTATTATAGTTTCCATACTTGTTGGTGAGGGCGACAGTGTGCCATTCTTTTTGGACTTGCTCCTCTTAATGCTGTGCACTTGATCCAGCACGCGCTGCTGTCCCGAGCGCAGCTTGTTGTCTGAAGGCACCGCGAGCGACGTGTCCTCCGCGTTACCGACTGCCATCGCTGTACGCAGCGGAGCCATCATCTTCCCAGCACGGTGCCCTTTCGCGTAAACGGTTCCGTTTAAAACCAGTTCCCAAATAAAGCGCGGACCCCGGAGGAGAAGTGCGGTGCGACTCGAGCGGTGCAGCGGACAGAGACAAGTATGCAGGCAAGGCTGAATGTTCCCAGAGCTGCGGCGGTGAACTCCACCCTCGGGACCGCGCCCCGTTGAGGTGGGACCGGAGAGAGTTCACAGGCAGGTGCGGAGGGAAGGGAGGGGCCGAGGAATACACGCATGCTTTAAAACTAAACACTGCAGTGAGCCATACCTGCACAAGTGAGGCGCAAAAGAGGCTTTATTATCTGGAGGAAGGGAATATTCAGAGTTAAGACTTTACTCTTCTCCCTGCAGCCCTCAGCGAGAGCATTTATGTGCTACAGTGAAATGCGTTTTCTCTCTGCGCCCCTCCTACCTGACACTCTAGACTATACTAACAGTTCAGGCATATGACAATACACAATGTGCAATATGACATGCAAAAGCCGAGAGAAACAAAAGCACGTTTAGGCTACTCAAGTACATGTGGCACAAATTTGAGGCACTTGTACTGCATTTTATGTTTGACTGTCTACAATATTCCAAAGTGAAATATTATACTTTTTAATCCACTGCATTTATTGGCAGCCATTTTAGGACCAATTAAGATTTTACATACACAACATACAGTATGGTGAGCTTATAAAATATGTTGCAGTGCTGCAAAAGTGAAATGTTACCTCCATATGAATGCATCTGTACTCATAAAATGAATAATAGTGCAACACGCCTGGATCATGAGTACTGTCAGTTTTGATAGTTCAATATTTTTCTCTTAATAATTACAAATATGTAAAGGAGGTGTAACCAGCTGAAACTTCTCCTGGTTAAAATTCCTTTGGTGTTCATTGTTCAGGAGGTTTTTACAAGAGGCCGAATTATCTGCAGAGGACTCTTCCTCCGAAACAAACAGACCCAGTAATTTAAACTGATAAAAACACTGAATAAAGCAGTTTCACGTTACAAATCAGTGTTTCTTTAATGCTGTTTGGCACGTCAGATGGGCTGCTTGACTAGCACCTCTTAATGTGTGCTCACCTTTTTTCTCTGATAACTTAAAATCAGATGTTCAAGATATTTTCACCAGGAGCCGAATTATCCACAGAGGTCTCCTCCTCTCCAAAACAAACGGAAAAGGTGATTTAAAACGGGCAAAAACACAGCATAAAGTGGTTTCATGTTAAAAATCAGCACTGTTCTGATGCCGTTCTTTGTGTAGGGGCTCCTAACTACAGTGGCCGATGCAAAACGCATATGGCCCCATCCAGAGTCAGTGTTCGGTTTGTCCATGCTGGGCTACTGTAGAAACATGGCAGACTTCTAAATGGCTTGTAAGGAAACAAAAACGCTCAAATTTTAATTTTCAGGTGATTATACACTGAAGAAAACATACTTACTATAGTATATTACAATAAATCCTACACACTGGAGCTTTAAAACCAAAAAGACAATATTGACGCACTGCTACTTCTATATATGTAAAGGATGTAAATACTTTGTCCACTCGTGTTTAATGGGTGTATCCATTTTGTTACTTTATGACCCACTTCTAATCCATTACATTACAGAGGGAATATTATACCTGGTACTCCTTCACATTCAAATGATTCTTCAAATTAATACTTCACAAAACTTATTATAACCTTGTAAAATATATCACATTTTTACAGACTATACTGTGTATCCCATATATGTGTGTCAGGGCTTTACAGATAATTAATTTTATTATTAATTTCAAATCTATTAAATTAATTACACCTGTGCTTTTACTGTTTCACTGCGACATGTCAAAATGTGTTCTGCGATGTTCTGTGTTCTCGCCAAATATACAAAGATATTTATGCCTTGACATTTTCCTTAAATTCTTTCTTGTAATGCAAAATATTTAAATACATTTCTTTTCCAAGATTCAAACAGTATTTACTGCACAATGATATTCATTTGTCATCTTTATGTTTCAGGGTCATTATTCTATTATGATGTACATGATGGATTCAATATCAGACGACACCTGCATAGTCATGGGACTTTTTTTAAATGTAGCAATATTTTCATGAAGAAATGTGACTTTGACTGAGGTTTAACCATCACGTGTCTCTGCTGACGTGGATATAATTATAGTTTTATCATCAAACTATAATTATATTTTACAAGCAGGGCGTGACCACCTATTTTTCTCCCCTTGGATCCATAATTACTGACCTCTGTTTCCATTAGAAATATACAATCTATTGATTGGGACGTGTTTTGTGATACTGAATCCGTCGTGCCCCTGCTGTCTGTTGTCACCCACTCTGTGACTCAGCTTTTGTCAAAAGACAAAAAACAAATTTAAAAAAAGCCATCTTGGTTCTAACTTCAAATCGCTCAGTGAGATTTCCCTCATATCTGAAGTCATGGAAGCTGATTTTCTCAGCAGCCTGTGGGCTAGATTAGGGTGGATTACTGTTTACTGTGTGATTTGCATTCAGGTAAATTGTCTAATACACAGGTGAGACAGGTCAGGGCATGAGCGAGGATCTCTGTTTGAGAAGTAAGCCAAGAAAGAGACGAGTCAGTGTGGCGGATAGGGATGGACGCCATGAACGTGAAGAGGAGCCAAGAGGGAAAAGGGAGACAATATGAGCACATGCTCTCTGCATAACCGGATTGTTTTGGCTAAGTTTCTGCAGGTGACATTTTCCCACCACACCCTTCGCTTCTACACTACCAATGTAATAAACGTCATATGTGTAACGTAACTGTGATATGTGTGTGTGTGTGTGTGTGTGTGTGTGTGTGTGTGTTATGACAATGTGGGTAAATGGTTGTAGTTTTTATCTGAGCGAGAGGGAGGAACGTTTGTTTAATACACTGATAGTGTAAACTCAACCAGGCAGGTGAGATTTGCAGCTCAGGACAAAGCAGCACTGTTTGACTGAAAGAAAAAGAGACAAACCCCGTGTCGTTTTTGAGACTTATCAGATTTTAAAGTGACATGAAACTAAAGTCAGCGCTCAGTCATTTACTGATTTCAGGAGAAATACTGCCATGAGCAACCTGTGAACTATGTTAGCCATAATCTTGTACTGCTGCGATGTTGGCAGGCTTATGCAGTAAGTACCACACCCAGCCTGTGTGTGTGTGTGTGTGTGTGTGTGTGTGTGTGTGTGTGTGTGTGTGTGTGTGTGTGTGTGTGTGTGTGTGTGTCACCGTTCACCATTTGCAGTTTTGGCAGCGCTGGTATTGTAAGTTGAGCTTTTTCAGATAGATAAAGCTCTGACTAATTTCTGCCAACAGAAGAGCCACAACACTGAGCGTGAGGAATACTAGACATGAGCAGTTGTATGAGTTGTTCATGACCTTGACAAGTTACACAGGATTCCCACGGTCATGAAATTCCTGGACAAATTATGAAATTAGACTGTTATGAAAACTGTTTAGTGATTAAACCAGTACTGTAGAAACATGGCAGTGAAAAATGCTGACATCCATAGAGCCTGCTCCCTGCGTAGACAACAATGGCTCATTCTGAGGTAACGAAAACACGATGATTCATATTTTCAGGTGATCAAACACTGAAGAAAAGATTCTGATTATAATCCATTTCTGCCAGTAACCCCCGTTACCTTTAAGAGAATGTTCTGGAAAAGTTTGAATATACATTGATTTGGCCATGGATGAATCACTGCATGGGCCTACCGGGCAACTTTAACCAACGTTCAACCAATCCATTGCCGCATCCAATCATCTGCCTACCTGTATTAAACTTAAAGACATCTGTATGGAGGTAGATGTCACTCTAAAGCTTTGTCACCTTTTCTGCAGTTGTAGGAACGTGTGAGCACCAACATGCTTGAGTGACCGGCATGCACAAGTTTTCATTCATGCGAAGAAGAAATAGCTCTGCGTGCTGATAACACCTCAAATCACTAGCACACGTAGTAAGCACTGTGACCACCACTTTACAGCCCCGATATACACCCTATAGATCGTAAATTGCTCTTATCACCTACACTTTACTATACGTTCCTTGGAAGGTTGCCAACATATATATACAATGTGCAATTTATTACATATAATTTTGATCCTGAAAAAGTCGATTTACAGTGGTAGACACTGAGCAGTACAGTGTATAGGTAGGTAGCACTGCAGGAGGCTTAAGAAGGAGGAGGAAGTGTGTGACTGAATATTAAAGTCTGGAGATACATCCGATGTGAGCTGGACAGATGTGATAGCAGAAGCTTTGTTGATAAATGTCGACCTTTGTCCCAGAGAAGCAGCATTGTGCTGCGTGTAGTTTGTAGCAGTTTCATTTGAACGTCCCTTAATTTTTCATCTTTTTCCCCTCAGTGGTGCACACATTGTGTAAAAGCATGCATAATTTATGTGCGACTAATTTATATTCGCACATAAATCTGTTTTTTTTTTTCCTTCAATGTTTAGGAATCTTAATCCAAGTTGATAGCGTTGTTTGTTTGAGTACACAACAGATCTGTGCCAACACATGGGTGGTGTCTAAACCAAACACCAATGAAATTTTGTAACTCTGAGGAGGAGACTCTTTCCTCGTCACTCACACACATGCACACACACATGGAGACTCACACTGATTACGCATGGAGAGAATAAAGCCTCTATATGTCAGTGTTGTACAGATACATTCATTCCAGACTCTGGACTCCACTCTAACACCTCAGTAGTGAGTAAAATTGAGGTGACAGCACCATCTAGTAGGCTGAATGAGAATTACAACCAATGTGTGTGAAACTTCAGAGTGTATGGGGTGTGAGAATAATTGATTAGAGTTGACAGAAGAGATTAAACCCATCTATGTTGCTATACCATCACAGTCTGAATTCTGAGAGTGGGTAAATACCTTCGATACAGGAATACGTACACTTCCATTCAAAAGTTTGGGCTTGCCAGCAACAAAAGCTTGATGGGTGCAGTCAGATGGCTGATTACTAATTGGTCCATCATGCTTTTAGATTGTAAAATTGAAGACTGAAAGTCCTTTTTATAAATGCTATTTTGTGTGAAGGGTTTGCTTAAAGTAATGTTTTGAACATGGAGAACAGAATGCTGCACAACAGTTCTGCCAGACTGGACAACTGAAAGGGCAAAATGAGAAGACACCTCTGAGTAGGGATGCACCGATCCAATATCTGGATGGAATATCGGCCGCGATATCATAAAATAGATGGATCAGGTATCGGAAAATGCAACCTATACCTGAGGCGATCCTTTCCCTTCCGGTCCCTCTTAAAAAAGTCACACCTGTCCCCTTCGGGACGTTTTTCGTCCTTGCTGAAAAATAACCATAAAAATCTTGAATATTAATATTTTTTTCTACTTTTTTTTTTTGCTTAAATCTTTTAACCAACTCCTACTCAGATTATACATATCAAAAATTCATTCATTTTGAGGATTTTTAACCCTTTATATGCCATTTTCTTTACATAATGTCAGTGTTACTTTTATGAAAAAAACATGAATTCTATATTATTTTCTATATACTAAATGCTGGATGGATTTTTTTTTTTTTTTTTAAATTATCACAGTCTGGAATATGTGAATGAATAGTGACAACACCAGTTTTGATGCATCATTATTTTTTGTGCAGTTTCAATTTGAAATAAAAGCCGACACCTGTCCCCTTCGGGACGTTTTTCGTCCTTGCTGAAAAATAGCCATAAAGATATAATAAATTAATGTTTTTTTCTACTTTTTTTGCTTAAATCATTTAACCAACTCCTACTCAGATTATACAAAAAAAAAAATATATATATATATATACACAAAAATTCAGTGTGTGAGTGTGTGGATGAGTGAAAGTGGATGCATGTGTGTGTGTGACAGAGAGCGAGTGAGAGAACAGTAATGTAACCTTGCAGCAACCTGCAGCTCATAATTTGCATAATTTTTGCTCCATAATTACACACATGCACATGTGCGCGCACGCGCGCGCGCACACACACACACACACACACACACACACACACACACACACACACACACACACACACACACACACAATATTTTTTTTAGTAGCTACACAGCCACAGCCCCCAGACATCCTTAAAAACACTAACCTAGCATTTATTTTAATTTTTTTTTTGCAGCAATGGCTTGTAAACCTGAATAATGGAAAAAATAGGAGAAAACTACAGGCAATTTTACTGCTTGTTATTTAGTTTGTGTTTACTCTGCTGGGGAAGCAGGAGAAAATGTATGATTCAGCTGGATTTTAGTAAAAACTTCAATTTTGATGTCCTAACTCTGGAATGCATGACTAATATCATCAACTTCATGTTTCTAAGTTGCCATGAGGATGTGATGAAGAAATATGGTATTTATGGTTTTACATTTAGCTATATTTTTACATAGGGATTTGACATTATGTATTTTAAGTCCATGCACACACACACACACACACACACACACACACACACACACACACACACACACACACACACACACACACACAAACTAATATTGCAATATTTTGATACAGACCACACTGTCATCCTTATGAGCACAGCAAGACCATTTTTTGATCTACTCTGCATTTGCCCTCCCTGTTCGGGGCCTATAGTCCTTCAAGTGGCCAAACCAGGAATTGCATTGAAAAGACAGCAGGGCCCCAAAATGGAAAATGGCCCCATCTGGTTTTTTTTTTTTTTTTTCCACAATTCTTGGGTCTCTCTAACCAACCTGATTACCAGAGATAGAAAAAAATAACGTTTTTTTTTTTTTTATGTAAATTGAAGGGGAATCAAAAAATGTTGTTTTAATGGGTTTCAGTGGGGACAGTTTTGGGCCAAGGGGGCGAGATGTCGTAAAAGGTTGCCATTTGTGTATTTTAGGCCTGATTAAGGAGTGGCTTTAAAATTTCAAAATATCACCGAAAATAAGTTTTCTGACCAAATGTCATGCTGTATGCATGAACACAGCCAAAGTAATCAAAAAATAAAAACTGAAAAATGGCTGAAAAGGACGTTTTTCGTCCGAGAGGGACCGGAAGGTTAAATCTATTGCGACGCGAGCTACGTCATACGTCATGGAGCAAAGGAGAGAATCTGCTGTGTGGAGGTAATTCACACTATTTCAACTGCTGTTGCAGTTGTTTATTTTTGTTAAAAATAAATAGTTCATCGCTGCATTAATCTGTTTCATTTTATTTTAGGAAAGAACTGTGTAGTCAGTGCCTGATTCCTGTGGTCTTCTGTTCTACATGTAAAGGTTTATTGCTTTTTAGGTCAACCATGGTATTGGATCGGAATCTGGTATCGGCTGATACTCAAAGCCACAGCATCGGGATTGAGACCGAAAAAGCTGGATCGGTGCATCTCTACCTCTGAGCAACAATAAGAGTAGAAGAAATCACCAGTCACTGGTAAAGTATAAGCACATTTAGATTTAGCAGATTTCCCATTTCAGTGTCAAGTGCACAATAATGCCTATGAAGACCTGGACTGAACAGGTATGTTGTGTTAGCAAAGCTGTTCTTAAAAATTTAGAATAGACATAGAAGGTTACTACTATTGGAAGTGGATCAGGGAGTATAAACTGAACATACTATGGACTGACAAATCACACCCTTTCATTTTATAGTTACAGTTTACTAATAAAACTCTCCACAGTATGAACAGTGGTTACATGAGCCTCAAAACCAGCCACAGCTCAGCCCTGAGCAGAGTGACCGTCAGCTACTGACCAATCAACAGACTGCAGTGGTCTGTTGGTACCATCCACATCTTTTCACAGTGGAAATGGAAAAAAATGTACTGAACTGAACTGCTCGGTGGAGTGGCAGCGGTAAACCAGCAACTCCCATGTTCAGCAAGGTAAAAATTACAATTTCTGTGACCCATTTAACTTCACTTAATGTAGAATTTTCTTCTTGGATTCTATGTTCATCATAGGCATGGAAGAAAAACTAAGTTTCTTCACCAAATAATTGTGAGAGTAATTTATATACAAATGGTCATGTGGGGTATTACTTTAAGAACGACTTCCTCTCCCATGCATCAAAGTGTTTGTACGAAGACTCTAAACGCTACGATTCTGCAAACACCATGTGATTTTATTGGTACAGCATAAAGGCACAGATTTTATTCACTGAGCAGACTCGACCAAAGGAGTGATGAGGCACAGCCAACCAGAGTACACTGATGGTAAAAAATAAAAGAATACATTTTTTTGCTGACCATTAAGTGAATATGGTTATTTAAAACTGAACCAGTCGGCTCCGACTTCTAAATCAGTCGCCTTCCGTCTGGTTAAAGATAATCCTGCCAGGAGAGGGCGTAATAAAGTCAAATAACATTTACTATAAAAAAAAAAAAATTGCTGGTAGCAACATGTACCAGAAACCAACACATTACACAGAACAAAAGGGAAAACAAGCAAGTGTAAGCTGGATACTTTGTTAGTGTTATCAGACAAAAATCTACCCCAGTGCTCTGTGGGTAACCTTAGTGTGGTCTGTACCATACGTCATTTAACATACATCAAAAGATACAACCAAAACACCCATCATTTCTGATGCTTAGAGTAACACTTCTAGCTGTGCTGGTAAAATACAAAAACAAGATAGTTCATCTTTACAAAAACGGGTCTATTTACCTTGTTTTGGCTTATAAACAGTACCATTACAAGTGTAGTGTCCTATACATCAGTGCTCCTCAGGTTAAGGCTTTATGAACCAAAGCACATTCTTATCCCAACTCACGTGGAGGTAGAAATACTGCAGCGAGCCCACACAGTCAGAGTAAAAACAGGATTGTGTAAATGAACAGTAAAAGATCATTCATTCATTCAAAATGCTGCTGACACTAAAGTGTGAACTGAATCTAAAACTGTTTCCAAAGACACGTGGGCCAAACGTCAAATCACCTCCTTGACATTTGATCGAAACATCTTCCCCTCCTCTCAGCGAGGATGGCTCTCTTTACACTTTGACAATGTGTTTTCAAATATAAATATAGGTCTCTACATGTAGTGCATTGAATTGTGGGAAGAGGCACACTCATACTTTCTGTCGTAGGATCCTTACAGTTCAGACTGAACCACCTGGAAATCATGATTCTCCACACGGAGCAGTGACAGAGGATACACCATTACACATTCACTCCTTTCCTACCTTACAGAGAAGAGATAGTCATTGTGGTAAAAGTTACATTAACACTGATTAAATGATTTGATTGCCAACCTATATTCAAACTCGTCTCACATCAGTCACACCCATGACGTGAATGCATATGCTCGGAAAACTCCCTGGAAATGACAGTATTCGTTTGTAGTGCACCACAGTTACATCGCTGTTGTATATTCTGTGAATGATTAAACAATATCACATATTAAAGTTGATTAAATGGAGTTTGCTGGTTTCTTTTGCACGTTTTATCATTTGTCAGTGATTTAAGTTTCTCATTAAAAGAAAAACCTAATGCCTATAATGAACTGTGATATTCTGAGCCTGATACTGACTACGTTTGCATGCACGTTGAATTTATTATAAGTCATGTATACGACATATTTCGTTTAGATATTCTGAATTAGGCCTTATTCTGAATGTGGACTTTTTCCGATTAAGACGTGTGGGATATGCCAGTATTATTCAGGTTTTGGGAGCATTCTTTGGACAATGGGAAACTTGAGGTTTTCACCACAGTCTGTGACACACAGCCTCTTACCGGTTTACGGTCAGCTCTGTGCGTTGTCATGGAAGAAAAGCCCTCATTTCTGGTCAGAAGGAAGGTGTTGCAAAAATATTACGACACCTAACTTCTCAAGGACATGGTTGAAAGAATGAAAAAGGGAGGCTGTGTTTGCACTGTCAAAAAAAATCTTCCTATTTTGATGCAAAGAAGCCAAATGGCACAGGTGCAATTTTGATGTGACAGATGTCATATTAGGGCACGTTATTTGGAGTATGCACTGCTGCATGTATATAGGAATATTAATTTTCATTAACCATGTAAAACAGCTTAGTCGGAATATTGTCTTTTTATGAATAAGGGCAAAAATCTGAATATTTTGTGCATGTAAACGCAGTCATTGAGAGATCAGTTTCACTAAGTGATACATTTATGTGACTAGATAACACACTGATAACATCACAACACTTACTTATCATTATCGTTTTGGTCAAAATCTATAAAAATTAAATTCACCTCAGTGTTTAGGTCATTGCAAGTTGTTGAGATATGTGTGTGTAGTTCTCAGCGATGGAAATGCACTCACATTAAAGAAGAGGAAAGAACAGCAACAGGTGTGACTACAGTGTGACTGTTGGTCTGTTAAAAAAAGTGTGTTCAAAGTAAAGGAGTGGAGATTCTGTGTGTTTGAGCTGGAAATAGTATTTATGCTGTATGTATCAAAAAGTCTGTGGAGAGTCTCTGCACGCACACAAAGTGCTGCTAGTCGTTAACAAGTCGATAAACGTGGTACTGTGCTCCGTGTTCACTCGTGGACACTTCAAACACAAAGGCGATGCACAGCAGAGTCTCCTGAGTTTCTCTGTTGGACACCACCTGGCAGGAGAAAGGAGGAGAAGAGGTTGCAGAGGTCAGGACTGAATAGCAGTCAAACACCAGTTCAGAGATACAGATGGAGGAATACCAGAGGTGCACACACACACACACACACACACACACACACACACACACACACACACACACACACACACACACACACACACACACACACACACACACACACACACACACACACACACACACACTTACCTGTAGGATGGTGAAGTTCTCCAGTACACTGTTCATCATGTACTTCTCTGGCAAGTGTTTGAGCTTGTGAATGAAGTTGATCATATATTCACACATGGGAGAACGATGGATGCGAAACACATACTTTCCTCCTTCCATGTGTGCATATTCTGTCTGAATGGGAGGAATCCACACATACACAGTTAAACCACATGCTATTATGGTTGAAAAAAAAAGATCTTTTCTGCACATTGAAAAAAAAAAAAAGTTTCATCCTCTCACCTCAACCTTCTCCACCACCTGTTTGCCAAAGGAGCAGACCTTTGTTGAGACACTGATGGTGATGTTTTCTGTTCCACTGTACTGGCTGCTCACACCGTAGAACACACCGGATCCCTCCTCAATGTCGCTGCTCAGGTCCGCCTGACATGAGCACAGACAGATGGACAAAGTGAGTGTCAAAGGAGAAAGACAAACAGAGGAAGCCATTACCAAAGATGGATATAGCCATGTCTTATTAGGAAGGAAATACATTCCAACATGTCGGGGTAAAAACAATACGTTTTGGTGAGTAACACTGAATGTAAACATAGCTTGTTCGTTCACAAAAAGACTTCACAGCGCACCTTTGACGGGAAACTTTTATATTTTAACCCAGACCCTGACGCTTGAATGATCCATTTTGTGTCTTAGTGTCTTTCTGCAACAACTCAACTCATTGGACTTTAGAACAAGACTCCTCCTTGAGCAAGACTTGGTTACACACACACACACACACACACACACACACACACACACACACACACACACACACACACACACACACACACACAAACAGACCAGATCAAGCAAAAGGTAAAGAAAAAATACAGTCCCTCCAGGATCCCTCCTGATTTTGTGGCAGCTTTTGTAAAACACTGCGATGCATGTTGTGATATTACAATGTTTATACGTGTCACTTTGCAACAAAATGGCAGGGGCAAGTGAAAACTGCAAAAATAGCTGTGATGCTGTCTCAGATTTGGAGCGTATTATTGTGAGCATTCAGTGTTTTTATCACAGAATTAGAATCTATGTGTGATGGTTGCAGGGCAGCAACAGCTGATCGCTGCTGATCAGCTGGTAATGCTGTTTGACGCAGTGTTGAAGGACCGTCCCAGTGAGAGCTTCTCCTCTTGCTTTCTTTGCCTGGATAGCATGAGCTAACACAGCACAACATGATCTCATCACTACTTGTGACCGACAACGAAACAGCTTGACTGTTTTTTAAACCCGAGAATAACCACTGGATTACGTTAGCTGTGTGATGCTAACAGGTAGCCCTGTCACTGTGTGTGTTTGACTCCAGGCACAGAGCTGTGGTCCTGCAGCAGCAGTATTCTCATGATAAACATAGAATAAGACCAACAGAGGTGCTGATAAAATCAATGGGCTGCATGCAGCTCTACAGTGAAATTAGATTTTACCCACTTTAAATAGTCAAAATTTCAGTAAAGCTGCAGTTACAAAGTTGTAAGGTCGTGCAGAAATCATGGGGACTGGCTGAATTTATGTTCATTTTTGCAATCACAAAATTGTAAAATCCTGGAGGGACTGGTTTCATTTCTTTGCAGGGCCCTTTGCATAAGGATGTCAGACACTTACAAAAATAATCTGTGGCTGTTGGTGGCAAAAACAAGCACTTTTAGTGGATGCACTTTGACACTGCCCTACTGCCCTAAACAATTACATTGCAGCCTGTTTCACAGCTGCAGCGCTGTGGCTCTGGCTCAGTAACGGACCAATTACATCAACTGTTGCTCCAATTAGTCACTTAGACATGAAAACATGGGACAATAGCATCCAGGATGACAAATACCAATGTTTCCCTTAAAATGAAATACTGCTGTACAGTGATTTCCTATGTAAACCCCTGCTCAGGCATCACATGAGCTTTGCTTCCCCCATGTGGTGTAGCAAAGTATAACCCCAGATTATAAACAGGTTTGTCATGACATAAAACCAACTTAAATAAACCATCTCATGCAAAAACTGTAACGTGAAAACTAAACTGCATGTTGGTGTCAAAGTTGTACATGAATCAGTGAGAACACCAATTTTGTTTACTGACCCAGAACTTGACAAGGAAGAATGCGTTGTGCGGCCCTTTTTCATACAGCTCCTTCAGGCCTCCTTTCTTCTCAGAGAACTTGTCGTAAATCTGCCTGACATCTATGGACTCCAATACGGGGTCATTGTAGCCCGGGTTTGATGGGCCAATGAGTACAAAAAGGTGTTTATACTGTGGGAAAGGGAGGAGATGTGATAAGAAAAAAGGAAAGACTTGGTTTTGGCAAAAAAGAAACTGTATAAATGTGTGGATGTCTGTACCGTCTCCCTGTCTCTCTGGATCTCCATGAAAGCAGAGTACTCCAGTAGCCGTAGTTTTGCTGAGGCGATGGTTCTGTCTTGCCATACAGGAGCTGCAGGGCGTGGGGGAGGCACGGGCTCATAGCCTGCCAAACATTTAAACCAAGTTAACACAATAAACACACCATTAATCACTGCTAATCACTCAAATCAGTGAGTTTGTGTTCACACTTACTGATGGGAGCAGGGACAGGGGCTGGTAGTGTAGTGTACGGTGGCTGTGCAAAGGGCTTGATGCTGCAAGGAGGAGGAGCAGGAACCCAAAAATGAGCAACTGTACCAGCTGAAGCTCAAGACTTTGTCCAATTTCAATCAAACAAAACCAACTAATCTGACAGAGATACTTACTCCTGAGAATGTCCAGGCTGTCCTGGCACAGGGCCGGGCCAAAACTAAACAAAGGGAAATAAAGGAAACGGGCAGATAGTATTACTCAGACTTTTACCCAGAAGGTAGAAAAGAACAGATGTGTGTCTGTCTGTGTGTGTGTCTCACTCTGACTGGCGGAGGGAACGGAGTCTGGGGTTTCATTACACTAGCAGACACAATCTGAGCTGATGAGAGGTTGGCTACTGTCTGCAGTGCCTTGTCTTTGGATACCTGGTCCTGAATGAGAAAGAAAAAGGAATACATAATGATAAACGCTCCGTAATGAAAAACCCTGCACAATTTAGGTTAACGCTCCAAAGTCAGCCAACCTCCAAGGCCAGTTAGGACAGCGTGCCAGCCAACGTATTAACAGTATTTCAGCATGATGCAGTAACTATGAGGGAAGACAGGACAGAGTGCAAAGCAGATATAGGGGGATGCCAAAGCAGGAGGCGCACCGAGCTAGCAGGCTAGGAGAGCTAGCTGGAGCCATCACCAGCATTTGACTAAAGCCACTAAAAACAAAAGAGTAATGAGCAGGATTTTTGAGTCTGCCAGTAGAACTGCATTGTGGACTAGAAGTTATGTGATGCCAACCACAAAGCACAAAGCCTCGAAGCAGAAGATTGTAGTTGTGTAACCAAAACTTACCAAGTTCATGGCCTATGGCAAAGAAGACACGGTATTATTAACTTCAGTACATTCAGAATAACAGCAGGTCAAAGATTCACTATTAGGCCATACAGAAAAACACCTTCCTCAGTACATATAACTCTTTAACATTACATTACTACAAACCTAACATGTCAAACACTCTCACACTAGGCTACGAAAATTAATCGCACACTGACAGGACAAGCTACATCATACTAATCTGTGCTGACGTTTGTACCAGGAAATAAGCTGGCCTCAAAATCTGAACATGTTCTCCAAAATGTGAATTAGAGTGCAGCAAGTTAAATGCCTTCGGTGCAAAATGATGTCAAAGAGCCTTTATTACAGTGCATGGTAAAACCACAAGAAAAAAACTGCTTTAAAAGAAAAAAAAAAAAAAGACATAAAAGACTGAGGGAAATGTCTCAGAGTGAGAACGTGGAGATCAGAAATGATAAAAAAGAAACTGAAATTCGTCATATGTGCAAATTAAAATCTCCCTGCATGTCTGGGTGTATGCAAGCATTTATATGTACATTACTACAGCCATGCACATGCTTAGGTCCACCCAGCCGGCTACTGAATCTAATGTAATTATCCGTCCACAGCCACAAGCTTCTTAAACTAAGTAAACAGATCAGAATTACTGCCATGCATTAAAACAAAAAACCCCTTTCTCTCACACTAGCATTAAAATAAATCTGCTAGACAACAAATATACGCAAAAAGCAATGTCTGAAAATATATAAAGAGCTTGCAAAGCCACAGCCTGCCACACCACGTTCCCACAGCCACTAACACTATCACAGTGCCCTAAGGATGGGATTATAAATCATGTACCTAACTATTTGCAAACATGATTTATAATTCTCCATCAAAGCGTTCCAGTGTTCGGCTATAGATGCCTATATAGGAGTCCTGGCATCATCACAACACTAAATAGATATGTCATGCTTTATCATTTAGAAATTGCCTCCACTCGTGCGTACACCGACACCCCAGCAGAGAAGCGTAAATCTGCCATTAGCTCTCACAAAGACATCTAGCCTTAGATTTAATGTTAGGTTGGATCCGGGCCACATGCAGAGCGAAGCAGCTAGCATGGCAAAGTCAGTGAGCGTGTGTACCTTGAGCTTAGACTGAATCTCACGAGACTTTCTCTTGGCCAAGACTTGCAGGTGACTAGAGACCTGACGAAAGACAGGGCGCAGGACAGAGGATGGGAAGAAAAAGGAAAGGAAAAGAAGAAGGGATGTGACTACAGAGGGGAAGGGAGAGTTGATTCGGTGGGCACAAACCTTGATGCTGGTCTGGTATTCTCGTACCCTCTTACGTGCCAGAACCTGAATGTGACTAGACACCTATGGAGCCAGGGTTGCCCCCGTGAAAGAACACACATTCACAGGGTGATTTTGGCATTTGAAATAGATTTAAGTCCATTAATAATCACTTTAAAGGGATAGTTCACCCCAAAAATCAAAAACATGTGTTTCCTCTTACCTGTAGAGCTAATTATCAGTCTTGATTGTTTTGGAGTGAGTTGCAGAGTGTTAGAGATATCAGCCATAGAGATGTCTGCCCTCTCTTAAATATAACAAAACTAGATGACACTCAGCTTGTGGTGCTCAAAGTGCCAAGAGAATACATTAAAAAAAACTCAACAGCAATGTCTCTTTCCAGAAGTCATGACACAGTTTCTCATGATAATCCACAGACCTTGTTGTGAGCAGTTTCTTGTAGGAACTTCTTTCTTTCTACCGAACTACACCCACCAACTGTATCACCATGCAGCGTTCATCTGCTCAGTGGTGCTAGGTGAGCTAGCAGTAGACGCACACTTAATAGAGAAAATAGTTCCTCTATTAAAGTGCTCACGGCAAGGTCTGTGGATTATCTCGAGTAAGCGAGATCATGATTTCTGGAAAGAGACAGTACTGACACCAAATCAAACTAGATCGATAAATAGCACAACAAGTAAGAGGAAGAATATGTATTTTTGATTTCAGGATGAACCGTCCCTTTAACAAGCTGAATGGGTAATTTGAAACAAAATTTAAAAAAAAAACACATAAAAAGATATGTAAATTGCAAATTCTATTACCACAAACACATGTAAATGTGGCTGTCAACAATGCATGACTTGTCATCTGTACATACCTGTTTGCGTGTGCGCGTCTTCCCAGTTCGTAGCTTGATATAGCGAGCTATCAACTCATTTCGACCTAAAATTGAGAAAGTAATAGATAATATTAGAACAGAGCACTTAAACACACAAAAACTGCCATCATAACACCTTAGTTATACAAAATACAATATATGTTGCTATAATCAGACAGTAAGACAATGATGTTGCTGGTAAAACCTGGTGAATGGTGATCCATTTTAATAAGTTTGCTTCACTTTAGCTGATATAGGAAGTAAATAGTGGTTCAATGTTTTCCAAAGAGTCACAACAGAAAAAACATGGCTGCCACTCAAGTTTTACCAGCCACTCAGTTACACTGTATGTCTTGAGGCATGTATGGCCCTAAAATTATGGTCTAAAAATTGCAATCAGTGTTCAAAGATCGATTTGTGCAATGTCGTTTGTTTGTGGTACGCTCACAAAATAGGTCTGCAATTTTGTAATCACACCACTCTAACCCCTGGTGCAACCACTCTCATTTGGTCACTGAATCAAATATGAACTTAAATGGCAATGATGATGGGTGTGAGTCCTCTCACACTTGATCTCAAGTCTACTGCAGCACAGCAAACCACAGTCTCTGTTCTGTATCTTATGACGTTAATCTTCTTAAGCAGGCCTATAATCACAACACTCCCAGCAAGAGTCCTTTGTGTTTTACAAGCCAACAGGTCACAGTGACATTGATAATTTTCACTGATCTATCTTTGGCACAAAGCAAAAGAAGATGCAGATGTGTTAGCGTTTTCTATCCCTTTTAAATATACAGAATGAGGGTCAGAGAGTGCCTCACAATCTTAATGAAGGTGAAAAATAATGTGTATCTGCCCTGTGATTCAGATCCACGCATGCTACACCCTTACACCGAGTTTCATGAAAATCGGTCCAGTAGTTTTTCCTGTAATCCTGCTGACAAACAAACAAACCAGACCAAAAACATAACCTCCTTGGCAGAGGTTATGTAGCCAAGCTTAATGCAACTGCACTTATAGCGTGACATGTGAGAAGACAGCGGCTCTCACGCAGTTATATGGACTGTCACGCTTTGAATTTCTGTGGCTGTATGATATTCTCATTAAGGACAGCATGTGTTAATTTAGAGTCAGCATTGGCCTTGCCCAATGGCAGAGCTCCAAAGCAGATGGACAAGTGGTGGGAATGAAGGGGAGACGAGAGGAGAGGTCATCATAAACAGACTTGCAAATTGTGGTCACTGCAGACTGCATGGTCAGCTCTTTCTTTCCCTGCCTCCCCCAGCTCCAGCCCACACCTGATGATCTGCCCGTCTCTGATCGTAACTGCTGAGCAACTCCCGATTCACCCTACAGCAGATGTCAGAATTAGAGAGGCTGAAGATAAAAGGTGACCAAATGAAGCCTCGTAAGACTGATTCCGCAGCTTTAATCATTTAATCACACACGCACTAACATCATCAACATCACCATCCTCCTTTCTGGGAAGTGGTGCGATGCTGTAGGGACTTAGGTCACATCAGGCTGAGTCACATCAGCTCTGCGGAGTTACCAGAACACAGAATTCCCCAAAATCAACAGAAGGGTCTGACTCAGACGCAGCAGTCTGCTCCAATTCCCAAAACAGAGCACATGCACTTTCCTGCAGCCTAGCACTACTCCACATAAGAGCAAATGCTTTTTCATCAGAGCTCAACTCATGTCTCATTTGTTACATTGTGTAATTTACACCTTTATAGGAGAGCAGCATGGGAAGATCAGTTTGGGAACATGGTGACACACTGCAAGATGAAGTTTCTTCGCAAGTAATTTAACTTCATGATGATTATCTCCCTGTTTCTCCCCTCATCCGCCACGTTGCCCCTTGTTTTTTTACCCTTTCGCTTCCTAGCTTTAACTACATGAGAATTTTGTCATAAAAGAGAGATAAAGAGAGCCAGACACAAAAACTAAACAAACTTGAATTCATTTGGTCATTGTTTCAGCAGGAAATGACCGCCAAAATGCTTTTGGCAAGTATCAAACATATTTCCCTTTGGACCAGTGGGGTCTGACTCTCCAACAGCAGATCTGTATTTGATAATCTGAATGAGCCTGTCTCTGACCCGACTACATCCCATCCAAATTCTCCAAACAAATTCAACCACATACCAAAACAGATATGATTTAGTGAGCCTTGAGCTTTGTTGAGCAGAGCCTGTGTGTTTACACTCTTAAATTTGAGAGAGACACCCTTTTGAGGAATTGTACACAAGCTTATGATCACGATAATTAATATTTTAGCAAAAGAAATATAAACAATTCAGAATGATTTTTTTGTTGTTGTTGCATTTAACCTGTTAATTGTTAGTTTTAGTATTTTACTTAATCTTTTTCTTGTTTTCCAGTAAAACATCATTCAGTTTTAAGAATTAAAGGAATACTTGACCTACAAATCACCATCTGTTTATCAATCAGTCATGCTGTTACCATGAATTCATGAAGATAACTTTTCCCCACATGCCTGTATAGATAACGGTAAAGATATTGATTATTTTGTGTGTGTTCAGGAAGTATTGAGTAAAAGACTGGATAAATTAGACTTGGATCATACTGCATGAGCTGTGTGACAGTTTGGAAACAGATGGTTTAAAATAGTTTTGGTGTTGTTGAATGTGGTCCCCAATCAATCAATATGTTCCCTGTTTTCTGTGGAGAATGTGGAGCATGTGAGAAAAATTAAAGTTTTCTTCATGAATTCAAAGTAACGCCGCATTACTAACTGATTTACAGAAGGTCATTTTGTGGGTTTAAGTATTCCTTTAACAACATGGCAGATGTTACTCTTTGTGGCAACTAGCAGTAAATCAATATCAATAAGTTGCTTGTACTGCTGCACGATTTGATAAAAATGTGCGATTGCGATTATGGTGGACAATATCGCGATTTGCCATTACAATATAATTACACTGTAAAAATATAATAAGTAAATGGTATCATGAGTCTTTTTGCTTGATTCAGTGTTTCCCCCCTACATTATATTAGGGGGGCACTGACCTGACCTGACATAGTTATTGTTATGGACAGACAGTGTGTCAATGACCACCAACAGACTGAGCAGTCAAACACGGTGCTCACACAACAGCGCAGCATGGAACTGTACAAACAGCAGAGCGAGCCTGTGTTGCGTTCAGGCGTCGTCACGTAAATGACAAATTCCAGCACGCCATAGCACAACACAGCAGCATGTCAAGTGGGCCGAAACCGAGCGAAATTGCTCAATTTTTCATTTGTTATGGAGTCCATGATTTCCCTGTGACACTTACAAATGTTTGCTTAACTGTGCGACTTTTACACTTACACAACATGTCTTTTTTATCTGTGTCCCTTGTGAGTGCAAGTGATCTATCTGCTGATCATCCTAATTTAGGAGTACATGCTTGACACCGTATTCCAGGGTGACATCATGGTAGTTACATAGGACTGAGAGCACAGAGAGACGGGAGCTCAAATACAACTGGCCCATTTTTAGCAGGAGGAAGTACATACTCGCAGGGTATTCTGATATGAGACCAGGTAGAGTCTGGGATTTTGCACAACATAACATTTGTATATATCGGATTTAATGTCATCTTTTCCTGGTTTTAACAGCTGCACTGTGTTATTCAATTTCCTGAATGTGTGTTGAGTTTAATGAGCACTTAATATTTCTGATTGTCTGACTGATATCATTCATTTATTTATTCATTTATCACCTGAACTACTTTTAGGCATGAACTGTGATCTTTGAATGCTATGCTAAGTTTACCAGTTGACTTCATGTTTGAAAAAGACTTTGATTCTTTAATCTGTAAAAGATGCCCCCTGGCAATCTGCATATTTAGGACGCGGTAATATTTCTGTAACGTCTCCTACAAAGAAGTGACACTACTAGTGGGCATATACAAAGTTGTTGTTGTTTTTTTAGATTTTTTTTGGGGCATTTTTAGCCTTTAATGGATAGGTCAACCGGGGGGGGGGGGAGTGACATGCAGCAAGGGGCCACAGACTGGAGTCGAACACGAGCCGCTGCAGCAACAGCCTTGTACATGGGGTGCCTGCTCTACCACTAAGCCACTGACGCCCCCAGGCATATACAAGTTTAACAAATACATTTATAGTATACAGTAATTCAAAAATTGCTACAGTTTTTATACGCGCCTTGACTTACTGGATGATTTTATGATGTGGGATAGTATTAATTTAAGGAAATGAGATCATTGTGTAGGATATGGGTGGTGAAGCAGACTGAAATTCTGACAAACTACCAAATCATAATGGAACAAATGAAGCAGTTTTCTTTCTTTGCCCTGTTTTTTAATTTCTTTTAATTTTATGATCTGTAAAATAAACTTTTGTTTTGTTTTTAGTTATAGGTAATTTCACAAATGACATCAAATTATGCAAAGATTTTGAAACAAAAAGGGGTACTCAGAGCAAGGACTACATCAAAGGATCTGTTTACAACATTAGGAGCAAATCTATGACTCAGAGTTTGATTCATTGTTTTCTGCACATAGTTTTCAACACAGAAGTGACTGAGCCAGCAGCTAGCAGCTCATAGGGCTGGGCGATATGGATAAAAATTCATATCTCGGTAAGGGTGACTGGCAATACACGATGTATATATCTATATTTATTTTCCACATATCTATATATATTTTCCACAAAATGGGCTACATGTTTTTAGTTGGAGGTCAAAGCCACATTTGAGATGTCACAAGTTTTTTTTTAAACAGACTGTGATCAAAATAAAAAAAGGCAAAGACAGGATTTTATTGAAAATATACAGCTGCACAACAGTTACACCTCCAAAACACTAGTCGGCTACGAAGTTTCTGTGAAGTGCTGTCAAGTTCAGTTGATTAAAAACACACCCAGAACACACATTGCACAAATCCGCTTCACTATAACTCGCAGCATTCACAGACAAAGCACTTCTCTTTATCTGGAACCATTCGGTTTTATCATAACTCACAAGGTTCACCGACAAAACTGTTGTACTAAACACGTTTACTTAACACGTTTTCCAAACAATACATTTTACGTTTTATAAATTAGCCTAGCGAATAGCAGAGATTTCCTCTGCTCATATGAAGCCAGGATAAAATCACACACAAGACTTAAAATGCTGTTTTTGCGGAAGCTTTATTGTCTTTACAATTTATTGTTTCTTATTTGTGAAATTAAAGTAAATAAAGGCTTTGTTTCCACTGAGGGAAATGGTTTCAGCTTACAAAATTAGACAGGAGGTCTGTGTCGCCATGTGGCATAGTTATATTTCTGGTAGGGCTGGACAATTAATCGAATTTTAATCATGATTTCAATTTTGGCTTCTCACAATCATAAAAACATTATAATGGAAGAAAAAGATTAATGCGCCATATGGTAAGTTACTGTGCTGGAAAAGCACCGTGAATGCACCTGTTTTACATGCAGCAGCAGCATGCGTGTGACGTGTGTGGATCAATAATATGTGGAGCAAGTGATTGAGAACATGGCAGAAAGGCAGCCTTTCTTTGAGAATAAAGGTAGGACAACTTCAGTTATCTGGAAACATTTTGACTTTCAAGTTGACGGACGTTGAGCAAAAAGTTTGCAAAGTATGTCATGCTGTGGTGTCTGCCCCTCGAAGCAACACGACCAACTTATAATCATGTTTAATAATCGTGATTTCAATATCAGTCAAAATAATCGTGATTACTATTTTTGCTATAATCGTCCAGCCCTGATTTCTGGGGAGGTGCACATAAGGCTACAGCTCACGCAACACAACTTGACCCTATATCGATTTAAACGGTGTTGAAAACATATCAATATATCTTACATAGTCGTTATATTGCCCAGTCCTAGCAGCTGACGGGGCTAACAGCACAAACAGCACTAACAATGTCAACAGTGCTGACAGACCTTGCATTGCTAGCATTGTGGGGAACTGGAGGATGGGCACTACACTTCAGTGATGATGCTGTGGGTCTGGACAGCGTTATCAGCAGAAACCACGGTAGAAGCGCAGTGCAGAGCAGCCACGATTAACAGGCCAGTGGAATACACACACACACACACACACACACACACACACACACACACACACACATATACATACACACAAGGGTTCACCTGCATGCGCCATTCAACTGTTTAACGCAACAATAACAATGAAGCTCTGATTACAGCTCACATAGAGTGTGTGTGACTTCAGCAAATAGTTGTTTGCTGCTAGGTCAATGCATTGAATGTTGCATTTAGAACCTTTAAGATGTAGTGAGTGAAAAGTTTGACGGTGGTTTGAAAATAGAGGAGACCAGTGGAATACTTTGAGCGTGCGGATTATGTTCACTGTCAGTATTGCTTTCCAATGTGTGAAAGTGTGTACCAGTGGGACTGCGCTTGTTTATTCAGAAGGAAGTGGGGGTGGTCAACACAGTGAGCCCACACTTCCACAAAAGGAGAAAATGCCACAACGTTGAAAGAACTTTCCCTTTCCGTCGCATGGGATCACATTTCCTTTCGCCCCCCTCACAACACACACTTACACATTCACGAATGCATGACACAGGCTGCTGCAGACGGGAATGCTAACCCTTAGCCAAAAAAAAAAAAAAAAAAAAAAAAGAAAAATGCTAGGAATGTTGGGCGCTAGCCAAGGCCTTCAGTAAGGTAGGAAGAAACCGTCAAAACACATCAAAGCCCTGCTCTTAGGCAGCATCCTGAGCAGATCCTAATAGAGCAAACACTACCACACTGGTTATGGAGTCCCAGAGAACAACATAAAATAACCTTTCAGCATCAAGCAACTTCTTTATATGCTAACCTCAGCCTAACCTGAGTCAACTTACTCTAACCTTTGACCCTGTAAGTGCTGGATATACTTTGACCTCACGCTATACAGCTTTCTCCCAAATAACTGCAGGAAGATCACCTGTGCACAAACTTAGAGGTCTTTATAACAGCAATCAATACCCCTTGGACTACAAAGTGCTCACACTGAATCATTACTGGCCTATTCCCTGCTACCTCAGAGAACCAAACCATACCAGGAATAATGTTTCCATTTTAATGGCATTTTGAAAAGGTAACGGCTGATGTAGTGTGTGCTTTCGGGTAATTTTGGCCATCTATCTTATAGGGAAAATTTGCCACCTTTTATGTGGATGTCCAATCAGTGTTGATGGTATACAGTCTATTGATACAATAAATTCCTAACTGTGTGCTATACTGACCAAGTAAACTGGGTTTTCCTGCTTGTGGAGCTGTGCTAGCAATGTCAGGGTGGATTGCATCATTGTCTAATGACAATGGTACAATAGTTGATATATATATATCTCACATCATATAAAAGCCAGGCATCATTATAAACAAAAGTAGACAGGATGGCTGGACGACAATCATTACATTAGGACAGAAGTTTCCTGATCCTCACCATACATCTTCCCCTCATCTGAAAGTATGATCTTCCTCCTGCCGCAGGGAGGGTAGATGGCCAGAGCTTCCTGAAAGCTCTGCTCAATGTCTGGACTCCACACGCCCTCTGGATCACCGTCCAATCCGCGGTCCGCCCCGTCTCCCAGGCCCTCTCCATCGCCGCCGTCCTCCTGCGCCCCATCAGGGCTGCCACGGCAACTCCACTCCGACGCAATGATGACGGCTCCTGGCCACAACACACCTGGATCACACAGGACAAGACATGTTATGGATTTCACATCCTCTGTTGCTACGTCTGTCAAACTTTGTGTTCTCGCATGGCATGATAACAGTGGCAGATTTAATACTAAACTTTAATATCAGTATTTAAAACAATGGGTCCTTGATGTCACACACAGGTAGAGAAATGCAGCCTAAAAATTTAGCCTGCGAATGGGGATTTTAAGGCTGAAATAACAAGTGTTGCTGCAGATTTTAGTGGTAGCTAGTTGTCTAATTGAGCTCATATTAGCTCCATGGTGGGGCGTCGGTGGCTTAGTGGTAGAGCAGGCGCCCCATGTACAAGACTGTTGCCGCAGCGCCCCGAGTTCGACTCCAGCCTCTGGCCCTTTCCTGCATGTCACTCCTTCTCTCTCTCCCTTTCACACTTGACTGTCCTATCAAATAAAGGCTAAAAATGCCCTTAAAATATCTTTAAAAAAAATTAGCTCCATGGGTTGCCTGATGTTTTAATGTTTCACACTGACTAATTTTACATGTGCACAATGGCTACATACACAATACTGGGAAAGCCGAGGCTACAGCTGTCAGGTAGTCCTTGTATTATAACGACAAAGAAAAATAGCCTCTTATTTCAGTATTCTACAATCCTATCTTGCTTCTTGGTTCGTTAATATCTGTGCTTGTCCTAAATCCAAGGTCTCAACATGGCTTTTCTTCCACATTAAAAAAGCATTACACCAAAATATCTACAGAAATGTGAGAGCAGTATTTGTTTTCATAGCTGATGAATTTAGACAAAAGGGCATTGCAATCAGCAAGGTTTAAAGAAATTAATGCAGCTGTCTCCTGGATGTTTTGAAAACACGGTGCAGCTTTAAATCATATTAGAGCAACATATACAAACCATAAAGTGTATAGTCTGTGTATAAGTAATAATAAACTACAGAAGTTTTGGGGTTTACAGAGATTTTCTGTATCTTCATCGCACCAAAAAGCTGGAACTCATCAGCACATACTGATGAGAAATAAAATTTTTGGTTATCCATAAAAAAATCCTTTATCTTTAACTGAGAGAGCAGTCTGTTCATAAACATCTGGTTAGTTCTCAAACTGAAACTCCTGACTGGACATTAAATGCTGTTTTGGAGCAAGAAGTGGAGAAGCAGCACAGAGCAAGGGAGGATGCCAAGGCAGCACTGAATGCAGCATCAGCACTGAACCACACGTGATAGAGTCATAAAATGGAGTTTGAGGGTTTTTTTTTTTAAAACACAATCTCAGAAATCACTGGCATAAACATTGAACCATAATCTCTTACTGCACTATTTGGGGACTAAAACAGAAAAAGATGTAATCCCCTTTGTCATTCTGCTGGCGAGATGTTTAATTTTGCTCCGATGGAAGTCCCCTGTACCTCCTTCCTGTTCCCTTTGGATTCAAGCAGTTTTAACTTGTTTAAAACTGGAGGAAAATCTCAAAGGATCTAGAAACAAATTCTCTGCAACATGGACACCCTTCTTCAAACTCAAACTGGACTCCAATGGTCTGCAGTTCTAGATTATGTCCTGTGTAAATGTAACAGCTAAACAGGCTAAATGTAAATGTTCTACTTGAAAATCCAATAAACAACGTGGGGAAAAATGGAGTTTGATTTAAAGTATAAACACAAAATAAATCTATGTTGTTCATTGTTGCCTCCACTTCCGATGTATTGTAACCGAGTGTCCTGGGTTTGCCTAACTGAGTGCAGCTACTGCGCAATAAACGGACAGGAGTCGAGACAACAGGTTCAGCAGCCACCGCTTCTCTCTTTATTCCAAGCAACACAGCCACACCTAACCTCTGAACCTCACCTACCACATTCCTACAGCAACTCTGGAGGGACAATTTGTTTACAATTTAGAATTTGTTTACATTTTGTGCTGCTGAACTACCAATAAGCTTTTTGGATAAAAAACAAACCTTATAGGACAACTTGGATGCATTCTCTTTTTTTTCCTTTGTTAATGTTTTCTTTTCTTTGTTTTCTTTGTTAATGTTTTGCAAAGTATCGGATCGGACTCGGTATCAGACTCTGTTTAAAAATAAAGGACTTGCTATCGGATCGGATGCAAAAAAAAAATGTGATCGGGACATCCCTACCCAAAATTGGCAAAAAAATATTAATAAAAAATCACAAGAAAACTACCTGAAAATTACCAAGAAAAGTAAAGTAAAAGGACAACAATAAACAAGGAAATGACCTAATAAAAAGAGCTAAAAATTGAAAAATTCATACACATATGTATTCCATACATATGTTTAAATATATAATTATAATAATCATGAATATAGTTTGCTGGAGATTAATTCATTCATCCGTTTACCGTAATCCTGGTTTTCAGGACATTTTTTCCCATTTTTCTTTAAATAAATTACGAGAAATTTTCTGTCTTTTTCTATTTTTAACAACTGATTTTCAGGTCATTTTCTTTTCTTTTACGAATTTCTTGTCATTTTGTCCCATGATTTCAAACAAAATACAACCATTTTGCTCAGATTTATAAGGTTTAAATGTTTGTAAAAGGCGTCTGAGTGCAGCACAAGAAAACTGATGTTGATCCAGGTTTCAAAGGGTTAAAATGAAAACTGAAGAATGAACTGTTATATTTTTAGGTAAGAAAAAAAACTGTCTGATATTGATAATCAGATTGTTTCAGTCATTTTTAAGCATCAATTTACCCAAGACTCTGCATCTAGCTTCTCATATATTGTATTTTTTCCCCCACGAATTACCATAATTAAACCTCTCTTTATTGGATTGACAAAACAAATGAATTTAATGATGCCACTTCAGGCAGGCTCTGAAATTATAATGGGCAGTTTTCACTATTTTCAGACATTTTATGGCCTAAAGCAAACAATTAAGTGAAAAATAATTGGCAAACTAACTGATCATGACAATAGCTCTAGTATGTAACCATGCAAACTCAACTTTTTTTTTTTTTAATTTCATGGGCATTATGTTTAGGAGGGCCTCACTATTATGACTTTAAGAGGTGCAGAGCACTCAAAAACGTTCTTGCAAACTCACTTTTAATAAAACAAGAGTGTAAAACTGAATCCCACATCATAATGAAATCAAACCTGTGAGTTTTATAGCTGGGGCTAGTGGCAGGCAAGTCAAGAAAATCAAAGGGGTCCTGCACTTTACATCAAACACATTGTGATGGATAGACGGGACAGGGATTAACTTTGTGGCTGCCGAGAATGGCGACAGATTTCTTGGACTTCAAATGTCTCCACACTTCACCAGGAGTGAGATCAGGTTCGTCTGAAGTTGTTTACAGCTTCCATGGGCACCGGGTGTATTAATAGCCCTGGCATTCGGGGTTAAAGACCCGACAAGCAAAACGGCAAAACATTAAGAGCTTGTAAATTTACAAAGACACTGGCCAAGGTCAATGAAGACCCCACCAGTTGGTCTAGGTTACACCAGTGAGTGATGGCGAGACCAGGTAGGTATTTTCCTTTAGCTGACAGTCCTGGAGAAACTACATTAAAGGCAGAACTTGAGCCATATGAACTTTCCAGAAGCCTGCAACTTTAGGCCACATGAGGAAATTACACATTCTGTTGTTATTGTTGAGGATGCTCCAAGTCTCCTCAAACACAGGCACACATATGCAACATGAATGCTGCCTGGTGTGTAATGTTTTCCAGAGTGTGGCTAACATGGTCCCTGCCACAGAGGAACCGCATAGGATCAGTGTGGTCGCAAGAGCTTCCCCTGCTGTGGTGGGCTTATTGGACACACTCAGCACAGGGCCAGCCCAGCTTCAATCACTGCTGGCGGGACTGTGCTGTTGCCATAACGATCAGACAGGCCCTGGTGAGATGGTTAGGAAAGAGCAGTGCCTGAAAGAACATTGTGATATTCAAGGGGACTTGAACGTTTTACTGTGCGAGAAGTCGGATCTGATTAACCTTAAAGGGACAGTTGACTCCAAAACCTAAAATACATATTTGAACTCTGAACCTTCCCTTTAATGCCCTGATTATGGTCCAAGAGACAAAATATTAATATGCACGATATTATTTTATCACCTTGATACTTATATATACTTAATTATATTAGAATTGCTTATAATGAGTTTTATTAAATTGTTCAAGTTAAACCATTCTGGGATATAAATGATCCTAAACATGAGTAACATCACTGCAACATAAGTTCCCAACTTAGGGGTAAATGTGAGGGGTCTCAAAATTATGTTTAAATTTTCTGACTTTTGTTAGATGTTTCTTCTTTTCTCATGTGAAATCCTGCATACCTTCACCTATCCAAGCCTATAAATGGCTTTAAATTTAACAATATGAGACGGATATATTACATCTAACTACTCAAAGCTCACATCTACACTAAGGCCATGACCTGTTATGATGGGTCATAGGTATACAATTGTTCAAGTCTGGGGTATCACAACATTAAAACATTAGGAACAGCTGATGTAGGATGCTGTATATTTCTATGTCTGTAAATGGCTTTTAATCAAAGTAAAAAAAAAATATTGAAAAATAAATGTGTTCATACAAAGTTAAATACACCCGCATTGTTTTTGTTTTAACAATAATGCTTTATGGTCATTTTAATGTTTTGTCACCCTGATAACAATGTAAGCTCAGTTTGTGGTGAAGGCACGAGTTCCCGCTTCAATATTTTTTGCTTGTAAGATTTTAATAAAAATCAGAGCAAAACAATTAAAGGTAAAACTTTATTTGGATAATCCGCCTACAGATAGTTTATAGAGAATTTGCAACATTTCAACAGCTTATTAACTGAGATTCAACAATTCAACTGTTTTGCTTTGTCAGATACATTAGTACATGTGACAATTCATCAATAAACCTACAGATTTTCAGAATAATTTAATTTAACTTGAATTATTCATTCGAACTATGCAGCATAGGCAGATTGGATCATTAAAGTTCGGCTAAATTATTCTGAGAATTTATCACATATACTCTGTAAATAATCTGTCAAGCAGCTACAGAATAAAACAAAACAGCTGAATTATTGAATCTCAACTGATAAGCTGCGGAAATGTTACAAATCCTCTATAAAGTATCGGCAGGAGGGCTATCAAAATAAAGTGTTAACAACAATTTAAAAAAAAAAATAATACAGATGGTAGGTGTGTGCGACCCCATCCAATGTCAACAAAAGGCCATATCTTACTTTGATTAAATCACTTCAGTTATTTCAACCCTTGAAACAAAAGCTATTATTGACAGTACATAGTATAGTACACTCAGTGGCCACTTTTTTAGGTACACGTGTAAAATCCAATGCAATCCAATACAACAGCTTAGCCATAAAGTCTGCCTTTACAATTATAATATTATTGTTCTGATCCACACTGTCAAATAGATATTAATTATATGTTTATTACTAGGGTTGGAGTGTGACAGGTGTTGAAACTGACTGCATTATATTTATGTTTCTAACGTTCTGCCCACCCCATATACTAGCATGAAGGATGAAACACATTTCTGTGATGCACTCCACTAAAACACTAACTACGACATCAGTAGAAGAAGAAGATATGATTTAAAAATCCATTTTCTTCACTCTTCAAATACACACACATGCACAAACAGGACCTATGCATACATTAAGTGGAGAGATGTCAGAGCACTCATGGACAGGCACCCTGAGGAGTTGGGGGTGCAGTGCCTTGCTCAGGGGCCCTTTGGCAGTGCCCAGCAGGTGATCTGGCACCTCTCCAGCTACCAGTCCCCACACTCCATATTTGGTGCGGGCGGGGACTTGAGCCAGGTTCCCAACCCAAGTCCATATGGACTGAGCTACCGCCACCCAAACTAGTAATGTGAGTTATTAAAGAATGAACATTATCTTAATTCAGGTACGATGTGTGGCATAAGTGCTGTACTGGATTGCATTACACTTAATACTGTGTACTTAATACAGTGGCCAAGTCTGAGTGCAAGATTACTGCTGAGTAATGTGGCTGAGATTTGAGAAATCATGCAACACAGGCATCACAGCCACAGCTTTGTCATTTACCAGAGAAGCGGTGATGCAAATGTTTGGGACCAGCAGCATTACCAGCAGCAGTGAAGGCATATGCAGCCCTGCCAGTATCAATATAGCTCCCAGTGGCCAAAAGGTCATGTGTTTAGTGCAGTGGGGAGCATTGCGCTAAATAAAGCTATGAGCTCAGCAAACACTGACAAGACACATGCACACTACGGGCTGCCTTCAGTGACATTAACCCAGCTAGATCTCAGACCTACATGGCCACCTCAGCACACTACTACACACATCTGTGGGTTTAAGGCAGCAAATCAATCAGACTTTGGGTACTTTTTATGAACCTAAAGGTCACATCTTACACCAGCTGTATAATTCAGTCTGGACAGTTGCGCTGGAGACTTACAGAAACTTCTTGTAGGGCCTCACATGTTGGTGACACTCTCCCAACACCAACAAATTAAACCCATCTGCTAAATTAGCATGAACGTTAGAGGGGAAAACAAAATCACACTCAGCCGCTGGAAGCCGTTTAGCCAACTGTGAGTTAGCAAGATCTGTTTTTGATCTAAAGTATGACAAAAACGAACATGTAACTTAGCTTAACAACTGTCAAAACACCACACAAACACTTTAAAGTGCAATGAGACGTGTTCTTTTTTGTATTTAAGTGGCTAAATCCGAGACAAGCCACTGATAACACTCTCGAGCTGACATGCTAGTCGGTTAGCTTGCGGGCTAATAATACCTCAACAAACTCCAAACTAAGTACGAGGGACGCCGAAAAAGTCGCGGCAATTACAACACGGGAGGCTGAGTAAATAAAAGAGGACCTCCCTGCTAAACAGAGGCGGCTGATTCAGCAAAGCGGCAGCGGGAAAATGCGAAATATGTCAAATATCCCAAAACTTCCAGCGCACACGAAGCAGCGAAGCAGCTGCCGCAGCAGCAGCGTGAAAGTTGCAGCACACAACAAAGAAGTATCTGAGAGCGCACTCACCTTACAATGGCTCTGCTGCCCCGCTGCCACAGACACACACTCCTCTCCGCACACCGGGGCTTCTGCGGCAGTTTTGCTTTGTGTATCGCGAGTAGTTTCTCGGTAAAAATAATCGTGTTTGACAGAAAAAGGCGGAATGCCAAGTATGAGTTTGGTATGAAATCAACGCGCGGAGGAAAACGCACAGAGGCGTGGCGACGGAACACGCGCACACGCAAAAGTTTTGTGGGTCCCAGCGTAAACTCCTCCCATGACACCAGACTCCTGGTGGAGGAGGAGAGGGGACAGCGAGGCATGGCAGCCTTCATTTTACTGTTCTCTTTCAAAACTATAGGCTACACACAGTCTTTAGACAGTTTAGTTCTGCTGCTGTAACATGTGCTCTTATAATGGTGATATGATGATTCAGCTTTTACTGTACAAAGGCTACTGTCTAGCATGTAACTAAATTTACTGCACACATTATATGTTGGGTTATTTTTTTTCTACTTAACTAAAATACTGTAAAGGCATCCATCAGTTATTGTGTTAACATGTTACAGGCTATGAAAAACATTTTAAGTTCTGTAACTACTTAGATCTGATTTATAATATACAATCATGAAAATATGATGATAATAATAATAATATATTTCATTGATCAGCGCCTTTCAAGACACTCAAGGTCACTGTACGTAGAGAATAAATAGATAAAAACAACACCGCAGCAATAATAAAACATTAAGAAGTTAGCAGCAGGCAATGACATTTAGCAGTGATAGGCTTGTTCAAACAGATATGTTTTGAGGTTGGATTTGAAAGTGTCCAGGGATTGATTATTTCGGATGTCAGGTGGGAGGGAGATCCAGAGGCGGGGGGCCGAGCGGCTGAAGGCCCCATCGTGGTTAGGCAGGTTTGTATTGGGATTGTATGGGAAGCCAGTGGAGTTGATGGAGGACAGGAGTGATGTGCTGGATGGATGGTGATGATCCGGGCGGCAGCATTTTGGACCAGTTGAAGTTTATGAATGGATTTGAGGGGGTGACCAGTGAGAAGGGCGTTGCAATAATCCAAACGAGAGGTGACAAGGGAGTGGACCAGTATGGCAGTGCTGCTGGGTGTGAGGGAGGTACGAAGTCGGTTGATATTGTGAAGATGGACATATGCAGTCCAGGTGACGTTATTGATGTGGGTTTGGAATGATAGAGTACTGTCCAGGATGACACCCAGACTCTTAACCTAAGAGGAGGGGGAACAGTGGAGTTGTCTATGGAGATGGAGAAACTGCTAGCTTTTGTTAGGATGGACGTAGAACCAATGAGTAGAACCTCTGTTTTATCACTGTTCAGCCTGAGGAAGTTGACAGAGAACCGGGATTTGATGTCCTGTAAACAGACACAGAGGGAGGTGGGCTGGAGGATAGAGGTGGGTTTGGTGGGTGTTATCCACATAGCAGTGAAACTGTGTATTGTGTTTTAAAAAAAAAATGGCCAAGGCGGAGGAGATAGATAATGTAGAGCAGGGGACCGAGGACAGAGCCCTGGGGAACACCGGAGGAGAGGGGAGATGGCTGGGACCTGAAGGATTTTAACTGAATGAACTGGGTGCGGTCAGTGGAAATGAATTAAACCAGTCGAGGGGATGTGTTGGATATTCCAATAGATGCCAGTCTGTCGAGGAGGATGGAGTGGGAGATGGTGTCGAAGGCTGCACTCAAGTCAAGGAAGATGAGGATGGATAAAACCATAAAAGTATATGTGCATTTGACTGAATTAAAGACACAACAACCATTTTCTAAAGTAATTATTTTGGGGGAAAATAAAGATTTGCTGCCTGCTTGCAGTGAAGGTTGTTTAGATAATGTGTGCAGCATTTAATGAATTAAAAATTAAAATGTGATCATATTTCTATAGTGGATCAAGTAACGTTAATACTGTATATCTTGGAGAGTGGAGTCATTTGTGAGGGGCCCAATGTTATTTGCTTTCTAGTGTGGCTTAGGACAGGGGTAGGCCACCTGTGGCTCTTGAGCCCCTCTCCAGTGGCTCCCTTTGGCTTTGACAGAAACTGCTATAGAATGAAAACCCTTTGTTGTAGGCCTCAAGTGATTCTTACATTCTTCAGCTGGAAAAATATGTGGCTTATACACCAATTAAAAAAATGTTTTAAAATGGGCATCATAAGTCTGGCCTTGAGCTAGCGAGGTTAGCTGTGGATTTAATAGTACCTGGGCAACTTTATTTGCTTTTATCAGCAATGCTGCAAAGTTTAAGTACCAAATAATCAGAAATAGCCCACTGTAGAGTAGCCACCTTGTGTTTTCATGTGCAGTGTTTAAGTAGAGTCATTGTGTTCCCTTGGTTATGAGCTAATTGGTTCCTACCTGCCCTTGTGTTGTGGGGACAGGTATGAGTGATACACGAGAGAGAGTGAGTTCCTCGTGCATCATGCTGAAGAGAAGTTACTGCACCCCTAAGTTGGAATGTGTTAGTACTGTCTTGCCGTGTTGGTAATAATTAAACGAAGAGGTAGTAACAATGTTGAAGCCCGCTTATTACCCACAATCTGGAAGAACTGGGGAACACCAACAATCAAGAAAAGAGGGTTACAATCAGATGCTCAGCCTGCTTTGCCTGGGGGCCACTTTTACAAAATGACAGGAATTTGGGGGGCCAGTTAACAAACAACATTTACCAGTAACCTATAGCCATGTAATGAATTAAGTGCCTGTTTTCAACCTTTTGATGTTTGCTGTCCTCACTCATCCTTTAAACAGGTGGTTTGTGGGTCTTTCTCCACAAAACTCTATTTGTGTACTGATGCTCATTCTTGATGTAAACACACTCCTATAGGTTTACTTTTTAATGTACCTTCAATATTTGGATATGTTTGTTTTGAGAGAATGCAAGTTAAGAATAAGGACTAATTTTACATCTCTATTCCTCTATTTCTGTATATATATTGTTGATTGTTACACTAATTGATGTTTGGTATTAAACCTTTCCACTGCAAGTGGGTAATGTGACTAATTGCACACTCACGGCCTTTGTTACAAAACTGTTTGCCTGATGAAGGTCTAGTCGCTGAAATCTTGCAGCATTAAAATCATTATATTTGCAAGTTATACAGTGTGCGGGAGTTTTTTTCTACAAGTTTTATTCTTCTCGTCCCTCTCCTACACATCTGTTTGGAAATAGATATGCAAAATATTCCCATTGTCCTCAGATGGGACAACAATAATTTTCCAGTATCTTCAAACGAGTACGTCCTCCTAATTAACAATTCCAGCTTGTTACTGTTGATAAAATCCTTCAAATTCATTGCTTCAACCTGCATTCATTGCATTGTTATTCCTGCAGTCTGGTGAATCAGTGAAATCAGTTTATGGTGTAAATAAATGTCATTAATTTTGAACTGAATTAATTTGATTTAACCCTCTCATAGTTCATTTACAGTTTGTGTAGAATAAGCATATGTTTGTTATAGATGCTACCGACTATTTTACAAAAAACAGATGGTATTTCCTTTTCTTAAGAGTTTATATTGCAAATGGCACATTTTTTAATTTTATTAGAGTCTTTGAACATAGGTATATTTCTAAGGTGGTCTGTCTGGTGGGCTCTGAGGGATCTTCATTTTCCTTCCTCCCACATTTTTTTTTTCTGATTAAAAAAAAAAGAAGCTATTTGGTTGTTTTTACATACTCTTGCACTGTATTTACATGTTAAGTACAAAAATCCCAATGTGAATCAGTTGTTTAAAAAAAAAAAAAAATTAGAAAATGGTCGGTGGGCCACTCGTCACCTTATTGCATGCCAGACTGCCCACTGGCCCCAAGTAGAGTATCACTGCTGTATATGCATTGATATTGTCTCTCTGACAGGAGGAGGACATAATAAAAAATAGTTATTACAAGTTAAAGTTCTGCAGTCAAAATATTACTTAAGAAACAGCACAGAGGCATTATAAGCAACATTTAGCCGATTTAAGTTTTCAAAAGTAAAAGAACTCAAACAGAAACACTCCTTTCATCGAGTTAATTAATGGCATATTATAGCCTACTGTTGCATTACATACTTGTTATTGTAATTTGTTGATGTGTAGCCAATTTTTGGTACTGTATACTCTACTGAGGAGTTTAAAAGTACTTTGTTTTTAAAGAGTCACATGCCAAAAAGTATGAGAACCACTAGAAAAAGCAAATCAAAGCAGCTACAACCAACTGTGAAGTATATTTAACAAAAAATATGAAACTTTTATGTCGCCAAAACCAAGGCTGCATTAAGCCTGCAAATTGGGTTTAGGGGCTCGAAGAACTCCAAGCTGAGTCAACAGGTCTTTGCTAATATAACAGAAAATATTTACTGCTCAAACACAATATCAGCTGATATGATAAGGGTCCTAGAGTGGGTTTTGCTACATTACCTAATCATGAGGCCCTGTTCTGAAGAGGTGTCAAAGGCTAGTTTTAAGATCTTGATTGTTTCAATTTTGTGCTCATATTGTGCATATTCCCAGATTAATGTGTTTAATCCAGCAAGTCTGGGTCCAGGTGATCTTTAAGCATAGAAAAATTGTACAAAATGCACTAAATGCGGCCTAGTAGCGACATATATTTGCACTATCATAGGTTAATTCAGCCTTGGCATAGGTATAGTCTCATTGCGTGTTTTAGCACAGTAGGCCTGTGTGGATTAATTAGGATTCATGCTTTCATATCAGTCCATTAAGCCTACATAGCTGGGCTTTTTCTTACATTTTCAATAGTATTTTATTTGATATACTAATAATAATACATATAAAAGCTTTCTTTGCAGAGAGAAACCATCATGGGAGACATGGTGACATGGCAGCTTGTGACCATGACTGACACACTTCATCCTGTCAGCCCATTATTTTCATAACTCAAGAGTTTATTTAAAAAAAAAAATCTGTATTAATTATCCATACTTCACAAAAGAAGAAACATCTACTGTACGTCCCCTCCCATGATGCCACATATTACACCACATTGTGAAATTATACAACTCATAGTGATGTGCTGTGACAGCAGAGGGGGGGGCGAACGGCTGTCAAAGCTGCTCAGAGATCCAAACAGGCTCGGGTCAGCCCTGGTTAATGATTTACATCACCTACAGTATTACTCTCCCACACTGACAAGGTAAGAGTAATTAGAGGAAAAGGCTCCGCTCAAGCAGCCGACACGTAACAGTGATTCTATTGTGAAAGGAGATGTAATGGCCTCCGAGCGAAATGTCACGAGACTGACAAAGAGACTTACACCCTCTTATTCTCAACATGCCCCTTGACTGCTAACAATAAGCTCCTGTTTAATGGTACAGATTAAAGGCTGACATCCGAGCTGGAACTCCCACTTGCACCTATTTTCAGCAGTTGGAGTGGGATCAGTACGGGTCAGGGAGGCTTGATGCAGAATTCACAACAACATTTTCACCACAGTATTGTGAAGACTTGTTTGCTGTAGCTGTATCTGCCTAAAAATGCCCTTAATTTACATGCAAGTGGACTGATGTCATCCCTCCATGGGGCCACTGGAGGTCACTGTTACCATAATCATGGGTATTTCCGGGGCTAGCAGGCCACAGCTGACATGGTACCAGCTGATGAAATGAGAGTTTAACATTCACAGCCAGTAAGCAAGTTGTTTTGTATGTGTTTTGCTTTGGTTTTACTGCTCCTGTGAGTTTATGAAAAAAGCTCAGAGTACAAATGAACATTAAAGTGCAAGCCGAAACTAATATAAAAAAACTGTAAAGGAGCAAACCAAACACATCAATATAATTATGCTGATAATTATGGCTTATGGACTGACCTCAGTGCCTCGGGGTGAAATATACAGTAAATGACAGATTGCCTAACATCATCTGGCTCTCCTTGGTTTCTTTTTTGACATGTGCGAACACGTCTATGTCTCAACCTGCCCCTACAAAGTTCTCAACCTTCCCCAGTGAGGTCTGCGGCATCAGTGGAGATCAGGTAGCTGGAGGAAGCTCATTTTCTTTCCCAGCTTCTAGAAAACAAGGAAGGAGAAGGAGAAAAAAAGATTTTAAAATTCAGAACCTGTCAGAAATAATGGTTATGCATCTTGGCATTGACATGCATTTCAAAAAGGTCAACTCTCTGCTTTTTATTATTGTGCTGTTTGAATATAGAAAGTACATGGGAAGTAAGCATCAATCCATCTTTCTTAACCGTCAATACTTTCCACCTCTGTCTCACTCACTCACTCACTCACTCAGGAGCTGGCTGGACGGCAGACGTTTTAGAATTATTAATTACAGTTTCCACAGTGGTTGACTGCACTTCATACTGGAAACAAAGAAGAAGATACTTGCGCAGTCATTCCATCCTTAATTCTTCTTTCCCACTTCTGTGTCCTACTTTATATTGATTTTTGACACTGGTCATTTAGAAACATTGATCTAAATCAAAAAGTCTGAAGTCTAAAGTCTGAGTCACCGGCTTTGTTTGAGTCTCTCCTAAAACGTACGTCTACCAGAAAGCATATCTTGGCTTTATCTGAACTGTCTGTCTATTTTGTTGCTATCTTACTGATGTTATTTCCCATTTATCATCTTGGTTTTAGTTTGGGCCTTCCCTATTTTATCTTTTTGAGATGACATTTCATGACATGTTATTTGTTTTATTCCCCTTGTATTTTAAATGTGACCCATGTGTGTCACATGTACAACTGCACTTGTTTAAAGTGCAAATACTTACTAAAATGTGTGCATTTTTATTTTCTTTCCCCAATCTTTACTTTGCTTGTCTGGTATATTTATCTGCTTCCTGCATGGACATCTAGTTTCTTCTTTCATCTTCTCTGTTTAATGGATTATATTTAAAATTAAAATCAAAATAAATACAATGGAGCAATCGATTTCCTTTTTTTCCCTCATTTATGTCAAGAGGATGGTAAATACTGCTACACACCTATTGGTAAAATATCCATGTTAGTGTGAAATAGCTCCATAGATCAGAGCTGAATCTCATACTATAATAGAGTAATTCAAGGAAGAGGAAATCAGGAGGCATAAAAAGATAGCAAATGCAAAAAAGTGAGATTATTCTTCATAATTTTCTTTGCAGCTCACAGAATGCATTTACAAAAGTTTGCCACTAGATGGGGCGCTTCATCTTTCTGGAGTGAGAACTGCTCAAGATGGAAGTTGACCAAAGGCCTGACAGTAAAGTAACCTATAAAGGTGTGTAAGGCTGTTAAATTTTTTACTTTAAGCCTTTAATCTGACTATTAGTGACATTTGTTGGTGAGCAAAGTGATGCATTTATGCACAAAAAACATGGCACCTATTAAAGTGGACAAATTTAGTGTGTACACCTTAATACAAAAGTGTTAAATGCCACATTTATTAATTTTTTTTCCAGGAAGGCCCTGCCACTTTTGTGCTACATATTTTAATAATCAGTATTTTTTTTTGTTTTCTTTTGAACAGAAAAAACAGCATCAAACTGGATGCATCATATGGCCATATGAATCTGTAAAAATAGAGTACAAGGACTGCAGAGGTTACACATTTGTACAGTTAGACAGAAAACAATATTGAGACAAGCTGAATAAAAGTTAAGAATACTAAAAAATAAACATAGATGAATAATAAAAATAAAAATGAATGAATTAAATAATCATTGGCAGACGTGAAACCACATTTCTAAATATCTTTTAAGGATTTAATCCGGTCTGTAATCACTGAGGTTCATCGGGGACCTTTAATGAAGTTGATTCAGTCTTGATTACTATTGGCTACTGTCTTCTGTAAACCAGCCAATCACAGCAAAGCATAAAGGCATTAGTTCACCTGTTGAAGGTTACTGCTACATTTATACTTATTATCTGAAGGTAAAACAGTCACAGGCCCACATGGATTCAGTAACGTTAGCCACTTGCAATAATATGTAACGCTGTATCAGTGTATTACAGTGTGTAACCTTAAGTATTCACCTATTCTAATTTATGGAGCCTTGCTTTGTCCCTCCAGCAGCTAGCAAAGCCTCCTAGCCAGGTAAGCAGCAGTTCAGCTCTAACGTAGGAATTGTCAGTTTATTTTGAAGTTTATTTTTTATTTTGGTTTGTTTACGTAAAGTTCCACAATTTCAAAAGTACAAATTTTATTTTTCTAAGTCGGAAAATTTCTGTTAAAATTCTTCAAAACGGGCCAGCTAGTAGCTTGTAGCCTAGCAATGCTAGCAGCTTTTAGCTAGTAGCTTTTAGCTAGCTGATTTTAGCTAGAAGCTACCAGCTAAAAGTTACTTGCAGTGCGCCACAGCATTTTATGGGGTCTGAATCTGTTACCTTTAAGAAAACCTATTAGTTTTAATATTGCCCATATCACAGTTTTGCCTCATTTGGCTTCTATTTACCAGTCTTAGGCTCATTTTGGCATTCATTAGCAACAAAGTGCGTAAGGCTAGCTGGTGTTGTCCTAAGCCAGGGGTTGGAAACCTTTATTAACAAGTTAGCCAAAAAAGGAAAAAAATCTATCTGGGGCTCAAACATATTTGAGCCTCATAACAAAGGTAACACAGCCTTTTAAGTAGAGTTTTGCCTATTAACATTACCAATAAATCTAAATGAGTATTGATTTATATGTTTTAGCACAAGGTGGCCACAGAGTGGGTTATTTTTGGTACTTCATTTTTGCAGCATTGCTGATGAAAGCAAATAAATTTGTCCATAAAAATGTCTTATTTTCTCCTGAGACTTTTCCCATTTTTGCATCTGGAATACGCAGCTAGCCTAGCTAGGAAGACTCATGACTCAAAGCTAGACATATAGTGCACATTTTAGTTGATTTGTAATTGATGTATAAGCTATCCATTTTTACAGTTAAAGAATCTAAGAATCACTTGAGGCCTACAACAATAAATGAAAATTTTATATAATATCAAAAAAAAGGTTATTGATTTCCATATAATTCCCCTTAGCTTCTGTCAAAGCTAAAGGGAGCCACCAGAGAGGGGCTAAAGAGCCACATATGGCTCTGGAGCCGCAGGTTACTTACCTTTCTCCTAAGCCACACACTGGAAAACAAATAAAATTGGGCCTCTCAAATGTGACTCCACACTCCAAGATATACAGTATTAACATTACTTGATCCACTATAGAAATATGAGCACATTTTAATTAAAATTTCTGCTTTGTTGAATGTTCCACACATTATCTAAACAACCTTCATTTCAAGCAGACAGCACATCTTTATTTTACCCAGAAATAATAACTTTAGAAAATTGTTGTAAAGTCTTTAATTCAGTTAATCGTTTCCTAAATGCACACATGGCCATATTTTCATGTTTGGATATTATCAATCAGACCTCACTAGTTAGTGAACTTAAATACATTTCATAGCCTATAGCATGTTAATACAACAATGTAGGAATGCCTTTAGAGTATTTTAGTTAATAAGCTAAAATAAGGCTATATTAGCAGGCTTTGTGTAACAGTTATGGCAGAATATCTTTAAACACAATAAGAGTAAAAGTTGAACATTTTGGAAGAGCACTGGAAACAGGGTGCCCATGATATTAAGGTTATGTCACTGAAGAGTAAGAAACTGTGAAATAAAACCAAATTATTTACTTATTAACTTAAAAGTTAATGCTTTAATTAGTCTTGTAATTAGGTGGAATAAAAGCACATTATAAGTGAATTAAAAATAGAGTTTAGAGAAAATAATTATTAAATAATGAGGCGACTTTTTCTCTGATAAACTGCCTCCACATTACAGTATTGAAAACCCTGTCTGTGCACCAAGTTGAGGTGGGTAAATCAGTAACAATGTTCATGCGTGCGTGTACTTATGCAATGAAAGAGGGCCCACTTAGCTTTATCGTCTAAAATAATGTAAATATTTGACGTTTCAGGTGTTCTTGTGTGCATGTGTAAATCTGTCTGAACACACAAGCAACTGAGCTGTTCATGTTATTGATACCAGGAGAGATAATAAAGTGAGTGTGTCCTTGTGTGAACTGGGTGTGAGCAGCAAAACACACTGTTATCAGACTCAGCTGTCACCCTCACTTAAAGGCAGACTAACATCACCAGTGTGGCACAGCCATTTGATACTCAGCTTGGTGTCTCGAGGCATGGCTAGTGTTTGACACGAGATCGACTGTGCAGTGCCTCACTGTTGCTTATTTTAAACGCTGAAGGAATGTCACAAACCTCTCTCTTCCTGTGTGAAATAAAAATGGTTGCTGCTCATTCAGAGTACATCTGCTGCTTTAACTGTACAGTACAGTCTCCCTGTGACTATATTTGTCCTCCCCTCCTTCCCTCTCTTGCAAGGGGACAGGAGAGTCAAGAGTTGGACGGCTGCCAAAAGAGGCCGGGCCGCCATGCAGCTGAAACTTTTACAAGCCAAGCAGGAAGAGACACGGGGAGCGATCGAAGAAGAAAAGGAGGAAAAGAAAAAGTGAGAGAGACATCTGAGCTCCTTTCTCTCCCTCTCCCTGTCTCTCTCCTCTCTGTGTCTGTCTGTCTGTCTCTCTTTTTTTTCCTTCTTATTCCTTGTTAAAGCCATACTGTATTTGCCCGCCTTCGTTGGCAGGGGGTAAGTGTAGGGCTGGAGGACAGGACGGGAGGGGAGGAGAGAGGAGGGGGACGTTGGGTTCAGAGAGTTCAGCTGAGGAGAGAAATAAATGCATAAACAACAAAGGAGACGTGACGTCAGGTTGAGGGGCTGTCCAACCTGCTGGCTGAATCTGAGCCTCCATGGAAGAACCGGATTGTTCGCACCACATGTGTGTGTGTGTGCTTGTGTACAGTATGAATGTGTGTGTGTGTGAGTGTGTGTGTGTGTGTGTGCGTGTCCATTGTCCTATCTTGGAGAAAAGACTCATGTGGAGTTTAAGCAGAGAAGCTGGACTATTGTGGTCTGTTTTGTCTCCGCGGTGAGTGTTTGAGGACTGGGAGAACCCTCCAAAAATGTGTGTGTGTCTGCGTGTGTGTGTTTGGTCAGTTTGAGGACTCATTAACTCAGGTATTACAGTAGCTGCAGTAAGGATTTTACTGTTTTGTGTGCAAAAGACAAATCAAGCTTTGTTTTTTGTCTTCAAGTGGCTGATGTACGTTTTAAACGAAGAGCAAAAGTGTTTGCAGTTTAACAAGTATGTCTGTTTTTTTTTTTTTTTCAGAATTGCACTCTGCATTTTCAAAAATGACGTCAGCTCGGAGGTGAGGTCTGACTGGTTGGCTCGGCTTGGGATACCCGCTCAAACGCTGGTGATTGGTTCGGGAGCAGGGTATAGAGAAGGTCGGCCATTTATGAACAGATGGATTTATGTTTTCTCTCCTAATGATTGGGGTCATCTAGAGGCGACAGCTCGCTGATCCAAGATCTGCATTGGTGTTCAACTGTCTTGCTGGTGTGAGAAAAGCAAAGGGAGACCTGGGAAAGATGCCAATGGCTGTAGGAGAAAAAAAAAAAAGTGACATTCTCTGAAATATCCACCCTCCTCGCTCATTGATTCATTTAGCTGAACTCCCTCAAACCCCTCCCACTGAGGAGGGCAGATATTATCCCCGATGGAGGGAGAGGACGAATTTGCGGAAGGATGGAGGCAGACGCGGGCAAAAGCAGGCGGAATAGAGGTGTCGAAAAAGAGACAGACTCCTCTTTTAGGCGAGAGAACTTGACGACGAATGTCCATCAGTTTAGAGTTTGAATCTGAAGCCAGTTTTCGATCTATCGATTGTAAAAATATGGTGAGACGGAACAATATGGCAGAAGTGCTTGTCTTGTCTCGCCATCCGTCTGTTGCTGCAGGATAGAATAAGTGCAGTACAAGGTGAGAGGTGTGTTTTTGGATGTTGGATGATTAACATACAAATTCTCGGAGTGCACACAGCTGCTGTCCTGCTGTTTTGTGTCACCGCGTCTGCTCACGACAGTTTCTTCTCTTTCTTTTTATTGTCTGTCTGTCTGTGTCTCACTCTCTTTCTTAACTCTTTTTTTCTGACTCCTCCTCTCTCTCTCTTCCTCCTCTCTCTCTCTCTCTCTCTCTCTCTCTCTCTCTCTCTTGCTTACAGCATGTCCCTCCCTTCCTCTTTCTGTCTCTACACCCCCCCTCCTCCTCCTCCTCCCCTCCTTTTTCTCCCCTTCCCTCTTGGCAGCAGTGCCAAAGTGGGCAGGCGGACCGAGGCAAACACAGCACAGGGCAGAGCAGAGGGCGATCCAAAGGCTGGCGAATTGATTATGTGTATGTTTGTGTTTTGAAGTGTCCTCCGTCTGTGCGCTTGTGTGTTTGCTCCGTTTTGGTCATACGCAACTGCAAGTAACGTGAGTCTATTGTGAGTCTCTTTTTGTTGTACTCAGAGTGTTTGATACTGTGGCTTGTGTGCGTTTTCTGTGTATGTGTTATAGGGCTGTGTGAGAGCAGACGTCCCCCTGTCACCCTGTGTACGGACAGACGCACTCACGCCAGTAGGAGGGGATTGTGGGAAGGGGGTGTAGCTCTCAGAGGGTGTGCTCTACTCCTCTCTTTTCCCTTCTTCCCGCCATCACGGCCCTCTTCTCCTCCAGTCCTCCGGCCCAGCCCGCCGCTCACGTACAGGCTCCAGGTATTTTTGCTTTTTTATCCTGCGACACCTCTTCCCATCTTTTTCACAGCCCTATAATCTTTCTCCTCCGGTTCCTCTCGCCCTCTTCTCTGTCCTTCATCGTGGTCTTCCTCCTGTAAATGTGTCTATCGTCGTCAGTTGCCACGCTGCACTCCGCTCGCCGCCATTTTGGCTCAATGGACATAACAGGAGAAACTTTTCTAGAGCTCAGAGGGACTCCTCGACTCCCTGCTGACCACCTTCTTTCTCCTGCTTCCATTATCTCTTTTTTTCTCTGTCCCTGTCCCCCACTTCCTCTCCCCTCTCTGCTCCAGGACAGCAGGCTCTGACAGGGTGGTAAAGTCTTTCTGTGGCTTTTCGTACTGAACAGGTGTCTCTTTGTAGACTGGCAGGAGAAAGGACAGGCCTCCTTGGTTACTTTCTGACCTCAGAGGGTCGACCGAGCCAGGGAGCTGTTGTTGTGTTCAGGCCAGTGCAAGTTTAGCTGCTGACCAGCGCTGAAGAGCTGCGCCCACAGGACAAGTGGCAGGTCTCTTATCATCCTGAGCCGTTATGATAGCTAGTACGAGGGTAATATTGACTTTGTTCCCCTTCACACGCTGTGTGCACTTTCTGCCACTGTTAAAACTCAGATATGTGGCAGTTATTTCACTGGATCCTGCGTGACTTTTATCTCTCTGCGATGCAGAGGTGTGACAGTTTTGTTAAAAGGAGGCAACTGCAATGTTTGCCTTGACACACTGCGTCATGGGCTACTGTATGTGATACTTTGCACTTCAGAGGAAACTGAGGCAGAAATGAAACCCGAGTTAGATCAAACAAACAAACAACGCTGTAAAGAAATGTTTGATGTCGGCGTTCTTCAGTAGTTCTTTATCATTGTATCTGTAAAGCTGTGGATTTATTTTCACCAGTGTGACCTGCCTGTCGAAAAAGAGGTTAAAAAAGGAAACCTAAACAGTTGCGTTTGCCTGATTGATGTGTATTTTACTCAGCTGCAAGAAAACAAGTTTATTATTCATATTACACTGCATATTTTGATTACAGTCTCATATCAGAGGCCAGAATACCAAGAAACAAAAGCATAATATACGCTGCACTCTCCGAATTAGATAAAACAGCCGATTCGATCTTTCAGCTTGCTTTTAGACGAGAAATTTAACGCAGATTGAATTGTTTTATGGATCTTCATATTATATGTACGATCGGGACTCTAACTGGACTGCTTTTTGTTAGTACTGTATGTTGATCTAAATACGGGTTGGTGTTAAGATGGCGCCTTCGTGCCACGTGTTTATGAAACAGTGAATATGGGCAGACTCTTTCAACATGCCCCGCTTAATTCATGGGTATACTACTCCTAATTCCCCTGCACCAGCCTCTGACATTTAAAATCAACCAGCTTCGGCATTACATAGCAAATTAATTTACATATTACAAAAAACGGAACAAAACAAACTTCTCTTCGTGTATATTGACATGTGACGGTGACGAGAGGAAAATGTTAAGAAAGAAGAAGCTGCAGCAATAGAGAGAAAACAAGGGTTACAGAGACAGAACGAGAGGCAGGAGTGGGAGAGCTCTTTCCCCGCCCCTCGCTTATCCTCAGATAAACTTATCGTGTTGCCTCATAATATTTCTGAGTTTTTCTCTGAGAGGCAGTCAGGCTAACTTCCTGCATTCAGACTCAACATAGCTGATTGGTTGATATCTTGGCTGACCAGCCGCAGTATACAGCGAGGCAACAGGAAGTTTCTCTTCTCATGCAGGAAGCTGCAGCTGTTTCGTCCTGACACACACCACTTTGCACTCTTGCACGCATACTCTCTGTGTACTGTATATGCAAACAAATATGCATGCACACCCTGTATGTATGCATGTGTGTGTGTGTGTGTGTGTATGTGTGGCATTAGTGAATGCTATAACATGTGGGCGTGTAGCAACATGCCAGGCCAGGCATCTGAGCTATCAGAAACATTTGAAACCATGGTAACCACACATCTCATCAGCACATTAGCAAAAGCATAGACAAGTGGAAAAGAGGAGAGGGGATAGAGAGAGTAAATGAAGAGGAGGAAAGGAACCTTTGATCTACATTTTCTTCATTCAGAGGTTTTAGAAACACATCTGGCCATCTGGGTAATTGGAGGGTATACTTCAGCTAATACACCAATGACTCAGAAACTGTCCTCTTTTTTCTTTCATCAGCAAATAACCCTCATTCTCTGGAAGATTCATGTATTCATATGAAAATGCATGTCTAATGTTGTGACAACCTGAGAAGTATAGATGTCAAAATAGGAGATTTACAAAAGTGGAATGAGTGCGCGCTCTGCCGCCTTTTTTTAAATACTTATCGTTCAACTTAGCTCCACTTCTCTGTGTGCATCTGTGGTTGAAATGATTGTTGGACACTGTGATAGTCAACACAATGGCTCCCTTATACTCCTGCCTTATCTGGGTCATACTATCTTTTCATCAAACACGTTGCCCGACATGTTTACCTAGCTCTTATGCCTGTGAGCCTAACATTTGTCTGTGCAGCACTCTGTCTTGCAGAACAGAGGAGTTGATGGCAGAGGACTGGAAGCATTTTAATTTAATTAACATTTGGTAAATCAGGATCAGATAGGATGAGCTCCTTTCATGTACACAGGTCAAGCAACTGTGCTGCGTCTGCCAGTGTGTGTGAGCACATGTGTACGTGCAGTGTATTTTTGTATACATGCATACACGTGAGCATGAACCTTGTGTGTTTGCGCTTGGTTAATGAGGATATACGGAACATCAGAGCGGGCACCATGCCAAGTGGGCACGGAAGAGGCTCCCGTCCTTCGTCATTTAATGTAGGAATCAGGCATTCCTTAGGGAGCGGGGAAGATGATAAAGCAGGTACGATAAAATCTCCATAGCGCTCTATTGAGGGGCAGCCCTCCGTCTCGTATCTGCCACATGCCTGGGCACAATTTTATCTCCAGAGTAAGGCTGGACGCGAGTAAGACAAGACATCCGTTTGCATCTTTTTAACTGTGGGAATTCTTCGTCCTGCCATTTATTGTGTGGCATACTTCCTCTGCCAACTCAAGCTCCCCCACCGCTCCTCCTCCTCGTTGCCCACCATCACCACCTCCTTCCTCCCTCATTGAAATTCTGCCTGGCACACAGACACTGCCCATTCTTGGCACAAAGCTCAGAGAGAGAGAGAGAGAGAAAGAGAGAGAGAAACACACAAGAACCTGTACCAATCGTCTGGTGCCCCCTCCGTTGTGTCTGCCAAGCATTCATCCCATCTCGCGGACCAAGGGACCAGGCAATCCAATAGGTATTTCCCTGCCTCTGCTTCCTGCGAAAATCTGCTCCAATTCTAAGGAGTTTTGTTGGCAACTGAGTGCTGTGTGTGCTTGGGGATTCGCTGATTAATTTGTGTGTTTACGTCGTTTGTGTCGAGTGAGGAATGAATCCGACGAAACCTGCATCCTTTCACAGTGTCGGGGAGGAAGCTACGGCCTATTGTTTTCGCGATATTTTTCATTTTCGCATGGATTTTGATTTGTTAAGATGGCGCAGTAGCTGTGTTTTTTCTTGTGTTTTCATAGCACAGCAGGTTGATTTTTAGAAGTTTATAAAACCTGTAACATAAACATTGGCAGTTCACTTTAGCAGCCATTTTGATTTGTTGTTTTAAGTTGACAAAAGAGCGGAATAAGTAGATGATTTGATCGTAGCATCTTGTCCTTTTTTTTTATGTGTACACTTTTTAATGTTCTCAAAAGGCCGTCTTATTTTACAGTTGTTGCAGTATTATGAAAATGAATTTGTTTAAAACAAATGTTGGGCGTTGCATGTTTCAAACAGTGTCAGGTATGAGTTTTATAGATGCTGTTGCTGTATATCTGTTTGTTGTAGAAAAAGATATAATTCCCAGTACTTTATCTGATGTGGGGTTTTGGAAAACCCAAAAGAAACATGTGACTGTCACTCAAAGAAAGATTAACGTACTAATGCAGGAAACTGACTCCAGAACAACATATCCTGGTTGGTCACAGCAGAGCAGCCTTATCAGAGGGCAAGAGAGGACAAGGTCCGTGCTTGATATGAATTTACCACCATTTAGCTGTAATCCTGCTGTGAAAGATGCACAGACAGACTGTCTGATAGGCAGATGAAGTCGACTCAGTAGACCACATTTCTTCCTCTCCTCGTCTTTTCTTCAAGATCCCCTCAGCTGCCCCACTGGCAAGAGGCTCATTTATTTTGGAGCTGTTGACAGAGAAAATGATTTGCCCCAGCCGAGCCATGTGTGCCCCTTTTATGTGCCATAGACAAAGTCCACGATCACAGACAACGGCGCCCAATAGAGCTCACATGACTGACCGAGTTTGGCCTCAGTGTTTCCAAAACAGTCGGGAGTTGTGCAGGGAATGGGACACCAATTTTCGCAATTAACCCAGAAGCACAGAATTCCCCACAAGCATTTAAAGCATTTTCTTTTTTTCATTCGAGGGACATGCTCAGATGTCCTGTTAAATCTTCATTAATTTGACCCATTTTCCCCGGTACACTGTGTCATATCACTATTAGTCTGTCGTCCAAACACGGCTCCAGTCAGGGGACAATTCTCGGCGACCGAACAGAGCTCGTAGATTTGTCACTGGCACGGTGGCAGAGTTGGGCATCATGCCAACACCCCCCTGCCCCCTTCTGTCTGTCTGGTCTTCTGTAATCAGACTAGCAGGGTCTACTGCATGCTAACTATGGGCTGGTCTGGACCAAGTCTCAGGGGTTGTGGCTGTATGCTAATTTATGCAAGCAGTGTACCTCCTAACCCCTTCTCTGTCTATCTGAGGCCCAGGTCTGGCATTTAGTCTGGCACTCATTAACCCTTCAGTAGCTACCATGTTAACCTGCTGGCCCATCCCAACCATTATCCCGTAAGAGTTCAGCTGTTAGCCGCCTGAGGATGAGCCAAGTCTTCCTAGTGAGGCTAATAAAAGTCTAGGAAACCAAAAATACAATCAAAGCTGAACTGTTAATGGTACCAGTGACGTGCTGTATGTGATGTTGCTTTTTCTCCGTGAACTTGCCGGCTGTCTTGAAAGAATTGTCCGAGTTACTCTCTTACTTTGTAAGAACATCCGTGATAGTGAGCATGCCGTTGTGTCTGCTGGCTTCGTCTCAGTGCTTGGCACGAGATTGATTCTCCGTCACTGTCAATAGAACAACCGCTCTTTCTTCATCAACAGACAGCAGGCTCGGATTAAAAAATAAAATAAGAACAACAACAAACGAAAGTTAGACCTTACAGTGTTTTTTAGCAGACCTAAAATGGCCGATGTGCGAGACGCCATTTTGTGTTTCCTTGTTGTGTTTTGGGGGGCAGAATCCCAGCCTTGTATTCAATCAGAGGCAGCTGGTGGAAGCCATATTTGCAGGCATCTGTGTGTGTACCTCCGTCTGAGAAGCAGCAGCCAGCCTACACAGGGATAGCCCACTGGAATGAGCTCAGTTTTTGGCAAAAACGGAAACGAATTCCTGGCACAGAGTCGAGCAGCTCGTTTTTTTTTTTTTCTCTCGCTCTCTCTTTCGATCACATGCCAGAGTCTCAGGAAGCCAGTGAGTTGTTTGTTGGGCTTTCACACATTAGTGTTCTCACTTTCTGATGTCTGCTTACCGTTAAATTATTTGTCTCTGATTTATTTTAATGAAACGTTTTTCTTAAAGACACTCAGCTTCGTGTCCAAAAAAAAAAAAAAAAAGAAGCTTGGTTGATCGGTGAGGATGTGCCAATATGTAAAATCATCTTTTGTTATGAAGTGATAGATGCTTTTCTAAATCTTGGTCATTGAAGACTTGTTGTCCTGAAGCAGTTTACAGCCATAAGTCATGATTTTAAATCAATACCGGGAGCAAAAAACAAAGAATCAGAGATTAAACTGAAGATACGATCACACTCCTTTGTGCCACGACTGAATTTAAACAGTCGAAAATGTGACGTAAATATACACTTAAAAGATGACCGCCTAACCCAGTTTTATCTTGCATGTATTTCCCAGAGAATAGTTAATTAAGATAACCCTCTCTTGTTTTTCTCTGTGCCATTGCAGGAGAATTACCTTTGTGGATCTTTGATGCTGAAGCAACGTGGATGCTGTCCTTGGGGCTGAGGTAGTAGATTGAATAGTTGTGGGGTTGTGTAACCTCTTTTTGAGATAACTATACAATCTACTGTCTTTCCCAAGGAGACAGCTGAGTCAGCCACTCGCCGACTGTCATCTCCAGATGGGCAATCATGCCGTCCAATCAAAACGTACTCTCGCATCAATCAACATAATACTCTGTGTCAAGCATTGTCTTTTTTTTTTTTTTTTTCCCCCTAGCGCAAGTAAATTAGGTTTCAAACAGGACGTGAACGTGCGGTATGTTTGACTTGGGCTCTGTCAGGGTGAGGTAGTAGGTTGTATAGTTTGGTGGGTGGGATTGCACCCTGCTCAGGTGATAACTATACAGTCTATTGCCTTCCCTGAGGAGCTCACTGAACACTCATGAATGCTCAACACACTCTCATGGCAAAGTATCACATTTATTCAGAGATCTCAAAAAGCGGCAAAGAGTTAGTGATGAATTGATTGAAGCTATCACATGACAAAACTATGTACATCTCAATAAAGTCATATTTGCCTCATATCAGTGGTCCAAAAAGCGTAAACCTTGAAATTGTGTGTCACCCACTGCAACTCTGATGGTTTCATGGTTTGTGTACAGCAGCAGCTGTTGTGGTTGTTAGTCTACAGCACCCTCTAGTGGCGACTCTTGAGATAGCTTTGACTTAAATAAAGTTTGTGACTGAATGTCGTGGCGAAGTGAGAGAATGCAGGGATCCATTCAAACCAAACACCACACACAAATTCAAACTCTCACTGGCTGTCTGTATTCCCATAGTTGGTCATGTTTAATAAAGCCTTCAATGATTGTTGGATGCAGTGATTTTCTTGTGTGAGTGGGTGAAAACTTCCTGACAAAGTCCCATGAACTCAAACCTCAAACATAGTGGACTGAAAATGACCCTGTGGTCTTTTCTAAGGGTGTGGTCTTCCCTCCCGATCCACACGTCTCTGTGCGATTGGCTCGGCTGCCTGTTATTGATCGGCGAAGTTGCTCGTCCCCATGGCAACAGTTGAGCCTCACGAGGAAGCGCCTCCATATTTGACTGTAGGCTTGTTGGATCTTTGGGATGCGACAAGCGTAGACCACAGGGTTGACTGCTGAGTTGGCGTGAGACAGGAGAATACCTGGAGGAAATGGATTTATTAGTCAGATCTCACTCTAACTGCTGGTAAGTATGTAAACTTTAAAGACACAAGGGGAACTTTTCAAACTTATTTCTCAGTGTGAGAATAAAAACATGACTGTATACGGACTACAAAAGCTACCTGCCTGTATAGAGAGTCCCCTGTGTGACAGCCTGAGGACCCTGAAACAGCAGCAAACAGTTCATCAGGTGCAGAGGAATCCAGCAGCCGGCAAACAAAATGAGAACCAGAGCCAGGGAGAGGGCCAGCCTCTTCTCCCTGAGCAGAGAGGCCTTGGCTTGGGGACAGCTGTCCTTGAGACGACCCTGCAGGCTCCAGAAGATTCGAGTGTAGAGCAGGGTCATGACCAGCAGGGGTGCCATGACACATCCCAGGAAGTTGAAGTAGACCATGAAGGGGAGGGAGATTACTGAGAGGAAGGTGCACGGTGGAGAGGAGGAGGAGGAGGAGGATGTATTGGTGGAGTCAGATGGTAGAGAAGAGTAGTTGCGCCAACCAAACAGAGGGGTGAACCCCAGCAGACATGAGAGTATCCAGCACATAGACACAGCCATCCATGTTTGCCTCTGTGTAGCCAGGGCTTTGTATCTGATAGGGTCAAAACAAAGACGTAATGAAGGAGGGTTATTCTACAAATCAACTTGCATGTTATCCATGTGTGTCAGAGTGTGTACCTCACCTGAGTGGCGTGTGTAACCGCAGGTATCGGTCCACAGCGATGGCAAGCAGTGACAGCACAGAGGCCTGAGTCAGCACGAGCACAACGCAGCTTAGAAGTAGGCACAGGTCAGGGGTCACACTCACCCAGCCGTCCAACAGTACAGCCAGGGGCACAGCAGCAACACCCACTAGGAGGTCAGCCACTGCCAGGGACACAAGGAAGCAGAAAGTGGGCTCCCGGAGAGAATCCCGGATACCAACACACACCGCACACACCACCAGCACGTTACCAAGGCAGCACGCCACAGCAATAATCACTTCTAGTACTGTGTACGCCACCCAGCTCCACTCAGCCATCACTGAAGATGGAGCCCAGGGAGGGTAGAGATGCTGTGGAGTGTGATAGAGCAGGTTTCCTTGATGGCTGTGGACAGGTGGGATGAATTCCACAGTGGAGTTAAGTCCAACATAATCCTGTGGTTGTTGTTCAGATAGCGTGTTCCTTCCTGCGTTCAGCTCTTGGCTTCAAATGGCCAGAATTGTATTGAACAGATGCTTTTTATATGCAAACATGCATGCGCTTCTCTTCTGTGTGCGCACACAACAACAGGCTTGCGCTCCGTGGAGACGCCATCTGTATTTCATCAGTGAGTGAAAATCCTTTTCTCACTCACATAAATGTGCCTCTGTAGCATTAGAGGAGACAACTTCTGAATGAGCCATGTCACTTTTTTGACACAGCAGGAGTGTTTGCCAGCAAATATTTTACTATGTAAAAGTAGTGCAATGTAGAAAGAAATACTGGATCACAAGTACAGCAAAATGTACTTAAAATATCAAAATCGCCTCCTTCACTTTAATATTTTGATATGTATTATATACATTTCCAACTAATTTGAACAACTTTATATGCTGTTGGGTTTAATTCATGCGTCACTTTTTAGAAGGTGATCATATGTTTTATGTGTAAAATCTGAATCTGCAAACAGAGCTGGCCCCATCCATTAAGCATTATAAGCAGTTGCTCAGGCCCTGTGATCACTGGGGGCCCCCTAGAAAGCATATTTTTCAATGAATACGAGATATTAAAGAAATAAAAATGAAACTTCCAAAACAAATACTGACATGTTGCAGCCAACAAATACTGACAACACACTGTTGATGTTTCAGAAGGTATAGAAACGTCACCTAAAAAAAAATAATTTGACTGAAACTAGACAAAACTACACACCTTTAATTTTCCAAACTTGTGCTCCAACAGATTTTGCTCCTATAAAAATATTTACATTTACCTGTTACTAGAACTTTTGCCCTTTTCTTGGGTAATACTATGGTAACCTTTGATTTAAACAGTGCTCTTTGTCTTTCTGTCATTCAGTCACTGTATCAGACGTTGCACAATATTATTTAACATTTGTGATAAATGCATGTTCTTCACCATATGGTTGCCTCGTGCTTCGGATCTTTTTGGTTGTGTCAATTGCTTCATTCAGACAGGGAGATTCAGCCCTTTCTAATGAAAACACAGATTAAGTCAAAGGCCCTGGAAGAGACCATTCATATGGTTAGGGAAGAGGCAGGCAACCTGAGGCTCTGGCCAACACATTCTCATCACATATTGTCGTTTGACTATGGACTTTCCACATCTACATATGACGTGCAAGGTACCCTGGGTGCGTTGGTTGTTGATTCTGGGACGCCGTGTCAAGTTCTGCCTGTTACATGCATTGTCTTCTTTCAAAATACACTTCCGTTTTCATGGGAAATTTCACACGCTTCGTCGGTACAACACTGTGAATTGAAGTTTTTTTATAGTTGGGTTTAGGCAACAAAAACACATGGTTAGGTTTGGGAGAAAAGAACAGGGTTTGGCTTTAGAATCTGAAGAGACACAAACACTGCTCTTTTGGGTGAAAGTCCGTGTTTGTTGGATCCATCCACCCCTAGTTGAACTTTTACCGCCTTAATTTTGTCTTTGTCCCGCCATGTTTCCCCGTGACGCTGCCGGGCACCATTAAACTACAACAGCAACCAGCCGCATATCATGGTGACGTTAACGGACGCCTTTTTTAGTTGATTTCTGACACCGCAAGTCACTGCCTAAGCACTGGATTTCAACGACTTTGGAGTGAGACCAGGCTCCTTTGGCCCCTCTCCCTGTGACTTCAAAAAAATTACACATAAATGAATAACGTAATTTTTCATCACTAATGTAGGCCAAAAGTGATTCTTAAATTCTCCAGTTGTAAAAGTGTGCAGCCTACACACTGCATAAAAAAATGTTTTAAAATTTCGTCAACTAAAATGTGCATCATCAGTCTGTGGCCTCGTGCCTTTTCCTCTGAACCAAAATCTCAATAGCTATTGGTCGTCTTGAGTCTCTCTAACTAAGAAAAACTGAAAATTTAGTAGTGTGTGGACAGGTTCATTTGCTTTCATTGCCAACACTGCAAAGTTAAAGAACCAAATAGTCATAACTGTAAACTTCAGCTATGTTGTGTTAAAACATATTAATGAATACTCATGTAGACCTATTGGCTAATTTAGCCTTAATAGGCTGTGTTACCTTTTTTAAGTCTAAACATTTTAGGCATTTTATTTTTCTTTTTGTTTTGGCCAAAAATGACTCTGTTGATCGGAAAGGATACAGAACTCTTTGTTGGGGGGTAACAGACAAATACTATTTAATGTAGTCTATTTAACAATAGTCCATCCATCCATTTTCATCTACTAATCCAGGGCAAAGCACCTAAGACATCCCTCTCTCCAGCAGGGCTTTCCAGCTCCTCCTGGGGGACCCCAAGGTGTTCCCAGGCCAGATGAGATATATAATCCCTCCAGTGTGTTCTGGGTCTGCCCCGGGCCTCCTACCATTTGGATGTGCCCAAAACACCTCCAGCGGGAGGCCCCCAGGTTTAACCATTGTGTTACTGCTATTAGGTCTTTCCATGCTTATTTGTAGATTATATGTGCTTGAACTACTATTAAATGTGGCAACACGTTACAATGACAAAGTCCCACAAATTAAATCTTATCTATGGCCCCCAAAAGTCATTGGCCGGCCATGTCTACAAAATATCTATTAACCAGAGCCGTCAACTGATGTTTTTCTCTGTTGCTTTTGTACATTTCTCATGTCGAAATTGAAATTCTCAAAATTGTTTCTTCAACCTCAACCTATTTTGTCACTTCTGCACATCAAAAAAGTCATTTCCATTCTTCTGAACAAACTGCAAATGCTTTGGCACATTCATACAATAATTATATACACTTGTCTGCTGTCGCTTATGTCATGTTGATCAAATGCATTGTACTGGTTCTCTGTTGAATAATCTCGCCCCTCAAAACATCCAGGCATTAGTTGATTGCATAGCTGCGTAGGTGCGAGCACAATGATTGAACCAGTTGTCACAATCTGTCAGGCACACTTTCTATACATTTCCATTAGCCATCTTTTGTGCTCTGAACTGATGTATTGCTCTCAGGGTACTCTTGACTTTCACTAATGACGGGGAATGTGTGAAGCGTCAGATCAACCAATCGTTAGCCAGTTTTCTAAAATAGCTCATGTGCAGCTCTGCCAAAGGGGAGTTTCCTATATTTACATTTCTAATTTTGTGTGTTTTTCCATTGTGCCAGACAGAGCTGTACAACAGTCTTGTCTTTTTCTTTTCTTTATAGCAGATTTATGGTCTGTCAACAAATACACAGTACAAACAGTAAAGGCATAAATGTGAATCCTGGCCACTCTCCTGCAGTCAGTCTCCCGCATACAGTAATGTGTAACTTTCTACTGATGAAATTAAAATTTGCCGAACAGAAAAACTGCATTTTCAAGCACTGTCATCAAAACGTTAGCCATACTCTGCTTTTTAAAGCATTTACAAAGTACACACTGTTATACTGACAACATGAATAAGTATTTTGACCATCTTGTTTGTTGACATCGACACAAGGACTCATTGGCATAAATATCAGCTTCTGAGAGATACACTATTAACTGCCTGATATCGGACAGACTTGTCAACTCGTAACACTTCGTTTCCATCTTCATCAGTCAACTGGTACTCAGGAGAGTGGGCGGGTTCAAAGGTCTGGATCCAGGCAAAATAAGTGAGCAGGTCACAGCTTTTGCAGGTTAACCACTGTGTGGCGCTGTTTGTACAAATTGTTCGGAGAAATGTTAAGGATGAATCGAGGAATACACCAAAGTGTCTCAGTAAAAGGTTCAATATGCAGAACCCCCCCCCCCCTTTTGTCCTAAACCTAACCATGTATTTTTGTTGCCTAAACCTAACGATGTCAATTTACACGGTTAGGTGTAGTACCGGTGTTGTACCGACATAGTGAGTTTATTTTGAAAGAGACTGTATGTAAATGTTAAATTTCCTTTGAAAACGGAAGTGTATCTTGAAAGAAGACAATGCATGTAACAGGCAGAACTTGAAACGATGTCCAAGAACGTCAACAACCAACGCACCCAGGGTACCTTGCACGTCATATGTAGCTGTGGAAAGTCTATGACCAAACATCAATATGTGACGAGGTCAGAGTGAGAATGTGTTAGTAGGTCCCTGTAACTGTGTCACGTGGCTGTATATCCCCTGAAGGTGGTGGTGTCATATACAGACTAAATTACAGAAGGGTGCTATATCTTGTTCCGCTTTGCATCCTAAGGCTGCCTGAGGATAGGGAGTAATAATAACACCCTGGATTTTTTGGCATTCTGGTTTGATTTGGGCGGAGGAGGCGAATTTCCGTTTCTGACTTCCGTTTATCTATAAGTAAATATGCTGAACCATTGCGATGGATTCAGAGTTTGCAGTGACAGCAATTATGTTCTGCCTCGTTAGTTCACCACCCGGAGCGTTTAACCTGGCAACAACTGCAGCCGGCTCAAACGTGATTGGTTAATATCATGCGGACTACAAACAGCCTACAACGGAAACCAGGGCTCTTCTGCTCTTCTTCCGGAGGCAAGATCTGCAGGGTTTGCCTATGATTTGACTTTATTCTCATAATATTATGACTTTCTTCTCATAGTTTTACAACTTTATTCTTGTAGATTTACGACATTATTCCCAAATATTAAGATTATTTTTCTTTAACATGGCCCTTACACTTTCGTAGATATCAGATATTAAACTAGCAAATAAACAAAATAAGCAACAATATAAGGAACATATTGATTTTAGCCATCCACACGATGTTTGCTAAACTTAAAAACAAAGTGTGAGTATGTGGGGGAGAGAAGACCACCCACTGAGGAGACCTGAAGTGTAAACTACTTTGTACCATTTGTACAACTTGTAATGAGTTCTCTGCCATTATGGGGAATTTTTGATTATAGTTTCCTTAAAGACTCCGTGGAAGTAAGCAGCAAATTGTTGCAGTGCAGTAGAGATGCAGCAGAAAAGAGATGCATTTTAAAGGGCAAGACACCTAAAGAATCAGATTGTATATTATCAGCATATCTGAATCTAGATGTACATACACTTGTACACTTTTCAGCACTCATTACTGTAAATATGTCATACTAGAAGTTTGTTAAAAATATCTAACAAAAAAGACTATCCTGTGTAGTCAGGAATGACAGATGAGGTGTTTTGTGTTTTGAACATTATGTAATGAGCCCCTGTGTCACTTTGTTTTCAGTGTGTGTGTGTGGCCCCGTCATTTGACTATGAAAATCAAATTACTTTACTTTGGCATCTTCTCCGTGTGTGTCAGGGGACTTTGTAGATGTTACTGATTAACAGGTCTGTTGTTAGAGCCGCATTTTAAATGCACGCTCAATTTGCATACAATTTTGGCTACGGGTGTGTGTGTGTGTGTCTATATGTGTTTGCTTCAGTTCGTAAGTGGATCTGTGTTTGCATGGCTGATATGCACCTTAGGACAGGACATCATTGTTCACACAGAACACATGGATAGATAAGCAGACAGACAAAATATATTGGGTATTGTAAAATATTTTCATTTATTTCATCTTAAAAATGATGTTTAGTCACAAACAGATCATGTTTACACAACCTAATTTTGTCTATAAGTCTATAAAAAATCTTTTATCTGCTGAATATCTGCAATACAGAATCACACAAAACAGAAAACCACACATTTTATTTTAAGAACAAGTTAAGTTCTACTTATAAAGTAGATGTTATGTGATAACCCTTTAGGTTTACGTAATTTTTCTGACCTGCAGTGTTGATCTGCTGGCTTATAGAAATACTCAGTATTCAGTTACATGCCAGAGAATTAGAATCAGCAGAAAGGACTTTAATGGGACGACCATCTGAAAATCCTTTGTGCTCATTTTATTTCTATACTTTTATACACTCTCCATCATGCTTCCTACGCTGTGTTAGAGTCTCCTTGTAGGCCTCTCAGCGTCTTCTCATCGAACCGATACGTGAGCTTCCGCTTCACCTTCTGTATCTCGCCGGTGCGGTTGTAGTTCCTCAGCGCCCGTGCCATCTTCTGGTAGGTCATGGTCTTGCGATTGCCCTTGCGCCGGCCCCACAGCTGCGCCAGGCGCTCCTTGTTCTGGGAGGAAAACTGGAACGTGCCAGAGGAGGACTGCACCCACCAGATGCAGCTCCGCATCGATGGAGTCTGGAGCATCTCGAAAAGGAACTGGAACAATCGCTCCTTCCTCTTTCCTGCGGGGAAGGAAGGGGATGTAAATACAAATATGAGGTGACAGTGAGTCAATGACGTGTGTGTGTACGTGTGAACAAAAATCCCTGACAGAGCTTAACGCCAGATACACAGAGATTTGGTTTGTAGATATGCTGATGTGTTGTGTTGTTGTGTACATGTACCTGAAAGTGGGGCAAGAGGCAGGGAGTCCCTGTCCTTCCTGCCTCCTCTGTCAGACGATGGTGACGGGGAGTCCCGGTACTCTTGGTACTGGGAGCTACTGGACAACGAGTCTGAGTCAATGTATGCAGGCGTCTCGTAGGAATACGAAGCGATGTGGTCCTGAAGCAACAGCATATGAAAACAAGTTAATAATTCACACTGTAACCATTCTCATAAATCATGAATAGAGTCAATCAAAAAGGGATGTGTTGCAGTATTTAACCAGGAAAAAGGTAATTTATTAAGAGCCTGAAGTCCTTGAACTTACCCATTGGTTGTCATGGGAACTAGGCCAGGCTGGAGGCAGGGCTTGCTCTTCATAGTCCTCGTTGGGAGTGTGAGGGCCACTGTGCCACTGATACGCATGCTGACCTGACCAGCTGTTCTCTACGGAGAAACATACAGTCAGATAAAAAGACAAAAATCTACCAGCATCATCCCGTTATCGTCTTCTTCACTGCCCCCACCACACTAACCTATGATCCTGGTGCTCTGGTGGAAGTGTGTTTGTTGCCCCACAGTGGTCGGAGGTGAGGTGGGTGCGTGCGCAGGCTGGACCTCCAGCGAGTGCTCCTGCAGGTACTCCTCGATGACCTCCAGGTCCACCTCGGGGCAGGAGGAGGGAGCCACTCCGCTCCAGGCCCCGCGACCTCCACTCAGCCTGATCTCGGTCACATAAGCCATCTGACAGACAAAGAGCGGGACAGAACGTCATACACACTCTGTTGTTGTTGTTTTTTTAGCTGTGCGAGGCTGGCAGAGAGAAAACACTTTGCATGATGGGTGGCATTTATCTCGTGTCAGTCATAGCCTGAGGTGTTGTTATTATCAGACCGTACACCTGCTGTTTATTTCTCATGAAATCCCATTGTTGTTTTGTTGTGGTGCACATTTCAGCATCACACAGTGAATAATCTTGCTCTGAGATCTGAAGGGATGCACTCCTTTATTAATTCTAAATGAGCCATGAATATATGAATCATGCATTTTCTGCATGATATTAAACAGCTGTGATCATTCTCATAATAGGATCAGTTTTTTTCCATCTAGCATAGATTTGTCTCCAAAATAACCAAGAGTGTAACTTTGGTTTGAGAAGTGGGGTGGACACAATAAAACGACGGGTCTGAGGGACGTTCCCAGAGATTTAAATACCAATTTCCTGCATTTCTACATACATTTACGCACTAAGGTCACCGAAACAAAATCTGGGAAATACTAAAGTTGGTCTTCATGCTAAATTCTGCCAGAATGGTACTAAATTTGCCGCCTCTCTGTGGCATTTTTTGGAGTATATTAAAGCAAAATCAGCAGCTCTTGATGCCTGGCGACACAGTACTAGGCAAGAGAGACACAAACAGGATTTTGAAGGTCCCACAGTGAAAACTGCACCGCACGCTGATGACATTCACATGCACTGTACAATATTTAACCTGATCTGAGCTGCAGCCGGTGTGTGTGTGTTGTCTTGGAAATGAGCCAGGTAACAACACTGTGACCATGTGTATTTTAGTTTGACTGGCAAATTTATGCAAGTGTTTGTTACTCTCACCTGCACAGGTAACAGTAATGTGTGGCTTTGTTGTTTTTCTTACATGAAACCCTTTACCCTCAGCCAACACACATCAGTTATAAGCTAATATTTTAAAGCACATTATTAATAGAGCATCCATTTTTAAATATCATAAATACTCTTCTTTGTTATTCCTGGGCTGATTAAAAAAAAAAAAAAAAGCACAATAACTATTATATTAATTAGAATAAAATAACATCAGACTCACCGGCTCCATTTTTGCCAGCATGCCAAAAGTGTAATCTGGAAAGAGAGAACACACACTGGTGAGACAGAATCAAAACTCACAGCATGAACAGAGAAGTGAAAGAAGCAGTCACACACACTTCTCTAACTTATTAGCCTGACAGACGGTCACATGACGGCCAAACACAAAAAGTCACAACCTGAATAAATGAATGGCAAAGACATCTGTACCTTGTGAAGTCAGAGATGTGCGCTCCTCCTGCGTCTGCTGCAGCCAAAAGTATCCTCAGGCAGAAGAGGGTGGAGACATGAGAATCTGACTGCCTCACCTGTGTGATGCTCCACCTGGATGTCACCTCGCTCTTATAGTGTTTGCACAATTTTGGCCAAACCCCTTTGAGGGTTGCTTGAGTGGGAGTGGTTTACAAAATAAAGTTTTTGTTTTTTTTGTTTGTTTTTTTCCATTGTTTGTGGATTTCAAACAACAGATAGAGCTTTAGTGACTGTTTTTTTTTTTTTTAGTGTGTTAGGTTTTATTTCATGGAATCAAAACTTGTGGTGTATCTGTGGTTTCTTATCATTTTAGTCACAGCAGAGGTATCGCTGGAGATAATGATGTGGCTTTAGAGTTTTGGCTTTATAGAAGGACTAAACAATTTCATCATGATTGAATCTAGAGAGTGGGGAGAACAGAGCAGAGAGGGGAGGTAATAATGTTTATTAAAAAAAACACATTTTGCATTACAATCCATTGTAATGTATTTACCCACACGTGCACTTTGTGTTTTGACCTCTGTGATAATTAAATGTGGTGCAGTTCACGAACCTTTCGCCACACGTGGGAAAAGTTTATGCGAGGAGCCAGTTGACATCACTCGCAAGCTTTTTGTTTTTCAATTTTATGATAAAATATTGCTGCGAAACACTTTAAAAAAAGAAATATGACTTAATGAGAGATGTGTTTATTTTGGCTCAGCACTATTCAATAATGAAATGTCCACAAGACCGGATGAGTGTAATGTTAGTCACCTTTGGCCTCATGGCGGTAAGCACTATATTAACTTGTAATAAACTGTTTATATTGAGCAGATACAACAACGTTTTAAAGTGTTTGTCACTGTATTTTTTTCTTACGATTATTACGTCTCCCATTGAGAGGTATTTTATAGAAATACAACTGTATTATAGTTTATTGTCATTCATTATCTGGATCCATCTTATATTTAGCTCCCATTACATGGGTGTAACTTGCAACACTTCCTGTCACTAAACTGCAATCAGCATTTTCCATGATAACACTATGCTAATCATCTGTCATAGCATAGTTTGGAAATAAATCGTGGTGATGTCATCACACCTCCGCCTTCTACTACTATCGAGGAACGTGAACGACCTGAAGACATGCCGCCACAGAATGTACACTAGCATATTTAGCTAATTTATTGACTACAGACAGTGAGGCCCATCACTTCCATAATAATAATATTGGTTGTGTATTGTTAAAGGAAGTGGGAACCTTAGTTACCTAAAATCACACGTATAGTCTGGTTAAAGTCCCACATCACTGGGCCTTGGTGCTAGTCTCTCAGTCAGGTAAACCTTACAGCTGCAAAAATGCCACTGTGCAAATTAAAAATGATGATTCTTCTGTTATATGATTGTTTCTAATGCTGTAACAGTTGACTAACGACACAGCTGAGTGCATTTTGTAATGAGCAACTTTCTAATGTCGGTTGAGAATGCAGTCAGACAGGAAAAGACAGGGCTAATCATGTGCTGACATTGCGTGACTGACGCGTCGTCATTCTCTTCCGCAAAAAAAAGATTAATCTCCGCTATGTCTGCTGCATTTAGCATTAAAGTAGGGTGTGGACAAAATTATGTGGGACAAATCGTGTCATGTATTGATTCAGTATGGGACAGTATGGGGATGGGAAGCAAGTAGTTCCTCATCTTTAGGTAGGCAAAAAAATATAAACCATACCAAAACTAATTAATCCCTTCCTTTCTAGATTAATTCATGACTCTGTGGGGCGAGTGTGTGTGTGTGAGTGTGTGTGTGTTACTGCATTAGAAGTGGTCATTTTTTTCTTATTTTTCTCCAGAATATTTCTGGAACATTGATTTGGATGATAGTTTAACTCACTGGTTCCCAACGGGTTCAGCCACGGGGTCAGGATTTATCCTTAGTCATTGGTTCATGGTCCCATAGTTTAATACATTCAGTGTCATACTTTACGTTTAGCCATGTCGTCGAGCTAGTTCACTGTCTCTGTCCATTAGCTGTCCGTTATTCACTCGCTCTATAGCAAGAAACAGCACTTTAAGATATAACCTCTGCTATAACAGCTCTGCTATAGAGTATTTTTTAATTAGCTTCCTAACTCTGTTATAGAAAAATGACATAGTTCCTCATGACCAATTGTGGGGAAGAGAACGGCCACAGGTATTGCATCACACCCACGCTAGGAACACTCAGAGTCATTCATAGTTCACTTTCAATATACAGTATGCTACCAGCAAGTATGTTCCCTTTTGTTGTTGTTACGTATAATTATTTCAGACGTGGATTCCAGTACACCACTGGCACTGCAACATGTGCCTTCTGTCAGGGTGTGTGTCGCTGAGGGATTTCCCCAAGCTTGCTGGACCTGAGACACACGCTGACTGTAACACAACAAAACCAGTTCACACCAAAGAGTCAAAGAGCCTGCTATACACACAGGACAATCTGATGTGTAACGACCAACGTTAATGAGGCGATTCTGAAACGTCTACATTCAGTTCACTCTGAGTAAGGATGCTGATTCATCACGATATTACGACTAAACTGTAGTCGAAGCCTGGAGGCAAAGCTTTGTCAGTGGCAGAATTTACTTTCCACTCAACTGTCCCTATTTCTCTACATCAGAGTGCATAAAATGTCAGTGAATGCGTAAAAAAGCCTGTTCCCTGTACGCTGGCCCTCTGCAACCTGCGCTCATGTGACTTTCCTCAAACAGATTACACTACAAACTCTAAATGTTCATTGTTGAGCGTAGGAATGTCAGGGATTCTTTGTGTAAGTGCGTTCACCCCCTGATAGACTGGGAGGAAGCATGAAAATGTCGAGACAGACGTTTAACCTCGTGAAATAAAACGGGAATGGATTAATTCGTTAAGTCATTTTCCTTAAGTCATCTTCCTGGTGCGACGTCGTGGTGGTGCTGGAGACTAATCCAGCTGTCACCGGGCGAGAGGCGACGTACACCCTGGACAGGTTACCAGGCTATCACAGGTCTGACACAAAGAAACAGGCAACCATTCACTCCCAAAAGCAATTAGGGTCACAAATTAACCTAAAGTGCATGTCTCTGGATTGCGTGAGGAAGTTGGAGCGCTCGCAGAAAGCACATGCTGACATAGGAAGAACATGCCAGCTAGTGGATTCAAACCCGCAGCCCTCTTGCTGTGCTGTGCACCACCGTGCTGCCCACAGTAATGGCTACTGTTACAAAATGCCTTTGACACAGGCATTTACGGCTGATAAGCAGTGTCATAATAAATCCAAATGCAGCGCCTGTGACCTCCTTGGACTGATGATATATGACACATATGTCATGCGAGAGGCAGCGGGCATTGGTACACCCTGTCTTTTATTCCTGGGCTATCATCTCAACATGATAAAAACTCAAACTGTGCTTACAGGAACTTTACAACTTGTCAAGTTTTGGGTAGAAATTCATCACAGTGACATATCAACAGCAGGCACCTACACTATAAACCTATCAGAGTACAGACAGAGAGATGACTCAAGGTCACGGGAGGTCAATGTGCCAAAGTTTATGAGAAATTACTCAGTTGGTTTCCAAATTTCCCTAAATCTGGGAAGAACAGAAGACTTCTCTCTGACTCTCGCTATAATGTAGACTTTTGGCTAGACAGTGTGCCGGGGGTTGTCTGCAAATTTTGACCTGCTTGTCCCACTCCTACACACATGTTCTGAAAAAGATGTTCTTCGGTTTCGTTTACCCAAATCATACATTGTTGCTTATGTGTAAAACCCTCAGAATATTGACTGAAACAGTGCAGCAGCTGAGCCAATAGTGCCAGTGATTTCCCACAGGTGTGACAGGCTGACCATCTGGAATATTGCAGTCTTTATAAACCACCCCCCCCCCCTCTCACACACACACACACACACACACACACACACACACACACACACACACACACACACACACACACACACACACACGCCCATACACTCAAGCATAAACTGCCATGCCCTGTGAAGTGTTACTACTCCCCTTGTGTGCACATTGCACAGCTTTAACTTGCTCATGTGCAGGAACAAACAATTACAAAATACAATCCACAAGATTCTGGTGTGATTGATAAATCTGATCATGAACTGATCACTTCGCACATTTTGTTTGTTTATGAGATTTTACAGTGCTCTGTGGGTTTTCAAATGAAGTCTGCCACAGTCGGTAAACCTGTTCAACAAGGTGGAGAAGTAGCTTCCGTAAAATATCAAGAGCGTTTCCCGTATTTGATGCGCATGATGTCATACACCCTTTTTAACCCTCAGGATGCTAACTGTGCATGTAAAACAGATGAAAGCACGTCCTAAGTAACGAATCAAACTGCAAAGTGGGCCATAACCTTTACGATGCGGTAAGACATCAGTTAGTGTGTCTAATGTTTGCTTACACTGCAAAAGTTATAAATATAATTCCCATCAAGGCAGATACAGCCATCCTCCCCTGCACTCATGATATGGATCGTAATTCTCTTTTATGAGCCTTTGCTGTCAGTGACACAAACACAACATCCACCTTTTAAGAAAATGACATCATGCCAAATACATGTTGTACACGTAACTTCCTTTGAAATACTTATGCACGCATATATACATATATACATGTACTTAAACCACAAGCCAGTGCTATTGTCATTCAGTAATTTGCTGCAAAGCTTGGGCAACATTTAAGCAACTTTTATATCACTTATAAAAACATATTTCATTTTGAAATTCTTCAAGCTATATTATGCAGGATTTTCCTAAAAAAAACATGTACAGACTCATACAGAGGTAATCCCTTTCAATCATCACTGATGACCCACTAGAAGTGTGTGGCGGTGTATCTATCTGCAGGGACTCTGCCCTCTGCTTGGATTTTCTGTTTCTTCTTATTATCTTTGCCCGGGATGTTTATGGGTGTGTATCCCCACAGTGCTCGAGTGAGGTCCGGGCTTTATAAAAAGGATAGCGACCAGGTGCCAGACTGTAAGCAGTAGGCATGCAAGAAATACAGTGCCAAAAAAATGAAACTATAGTGAGGCCAAACAACAAACAAGAGTGAATCTGGAGTTTTGGCCTGTGTATTGGCCTAAAAGTTGCACCTGAACTAGGGCTGCCCCGTAATAGTCGACCAAATGTTAGTCGACTGGAAAGGTCATTGGTTGGCAAGATTTCACTGGTCGCTTAGTCACAGAAAAAAACAGAACAAAACAAAAAAACAAACAAACATGAAACTCTATTAGGAGCTGCGCCTTGTCAAAACAAATCAAAACCTGTACGATTGCATCATGTGGGAATTTAATTTATAAACACTTATAAACAGCACCTGGAAGAAGATCAGCTCTGCACTCAGGATTTCAGGTAAACAGGCTATATGATGCTTATTAAGGTTGCTTAGCAACCTCAGACGCAACCTGCCACTGTGCTCTTGAAATCTGGCACAGAAAAGGCGCAACACTGACCTCGTGTTTTCCAGGCGTTAAAAAACGCAGCATGTGTGTGGCCTCTTATTTCCAGGGCTGGTACCTGCGGTTATTCCACATGCTAGTTAATAACATGTTGGGCAGAAAATCCAAAGTGTGGGATCATTTTGAGAAGGTGAAGGACGAACCCAAGGTGATATGTAAACTCATCTTCATTGGTCAACTACAAACATGACGTATCATCTGAAACATGTCAGTAGCTACATGCCCATTAGCCACTTAGCACAATCATTACTGCTTTGCCGACAGCGTCATTAACAGGCGGCTCGCTCAGTGTGTGACGTGCACTTGTAGATAAAATATAGGCCTATATTAATGAAGGTTCATTAGTACGGTTTTGTATTTCTCTGTAATGTAGCACAGTGTTAACAATGTTACTGATACTATTCTCTCTCACACCTTCATCTCAAACCATTGTGTTGCCCCGCCCAAAACATATAATCTAATAATTAAATTAATATCAGACGACTAGTTGACTAATGGCGCTAAATGATGACTATTGGTCGACTGGGAAAATTCTTAGTCGGGGGCAGCCCTAACCTGAACACACTGCAAAGACTACAGCCAAAGGCCAACTAGCATGCATGTTCTGCACCTGCGTGAGAGGAAATAATTATCCACAGCAGCAGGCAGTGGTAGTCTGTATTCATCATTCACAAAAGGACGCTGACAGGATGGATTAGTTAGCTAATTAGCACATTAACGACAGCCGAATGCTAAAGGAACAAAGGATATTTACAGTGTGCAGGTGAACAATAACACAAACTATTACAAATCATCGTCGCCAAAAAGCTCAGCGGCTAAGAACATAATCTTGCCTAGGCTAATATAACAGGCTTGTTTCAGTCTCATATCATCTTGAGTTTAGCTGTATGTTTGCTTTCTGGTACACTGACTTTAACTGTCAATCAGGGTGAATTCATTCACCTTCAGGCTTCGAGTCTGTGACGCTGATTCAGCTCACTAAATCAACCAGAAAATACCAGTCCTAATCCCAATGCATACACTTGTACAAATGTCAAAACAAACACAATAACAACCACAACATCAGACAACAAACAAGACGTAATTAACATTAAAGTAGCCAAACTGGATCTAATTAAGGTCTAGTGGAAAAGTTTTAAACAGATGTTGGACATCATAGAACAAAAATATTAAGCTTCTCGTGTCACATATTTTCTGAATTCAGCCAAACTTAAGTTATGGTTTTAAATATTAAACTAGTTAGCTATGACACACACCTATACAAGGCCTTTTTCTCAACGGGAATAAGTTAAACTTAGGTAGAAAGATAAAACACGTGTTTACTTTCAGATGAGTAAGAAACTCTACTGTCCATGATGTGGAAAACAATCTTTAACTTCAGTAAGACAATCTTAACAAACAGAAAAAATGTCGGAAGAGCCTGGAGTTCAATCAAACAAAGACAGGTGAGGGTTTATGTGGCTAAAGGAACCATTTGGCATTTTGAAAAATATGCTAATTCACTTTTGTGCTGAGAGTTAGACGAGAAGATCGACACTACTCTCATGTTTCTTAAATGACAGGCCACAGGCAGTTTAGCTTAGTTTAGCATGAAGACTAGACACCTCATTTATTAACATGTTATGTCTTGTTTGTTTAAACTGTGCAAAAAAACAAAGTGCAAGAAGGACACATTGTGGTTTTATGTGCCAAGATATTTCTTGATTGGGCACAGTGACTTCCTGGAGTCTCTGCTGGTTGCCTAGCAACCTTACTGTTAAGGCAAGACTCCATAGAGTGCCTAAGTCACGTGACGCTCATGGGACCTTAGATCGGAAAAAATATGAATGGCAGTGAATGAGGAGAGCAATGTTATCTTTTGGTCCCGTTTGAGTTGTGACATGAAATCCAAATATGTTGTTAATGAATTTAAAACATAAACTTTAAGGTCAAGAAAGTCATACTTTGTGGTAAAACTGTTGAGATATAAGCTTTTGAAAAAACGTAATTAGAAAAACTACACAGGAGGCGGTCGCGTATGTGACATCATAGCTTTCACTCGCTTCCAGCAGCTTGGAGTGACTGTAACCTGGCACAAAACACACAGACATCTTCAATCATAAATCGATTAATCATAAAACAGTGGAATTTCAGCAGGGAGGCCAAGCTGCAGGAAGCGAGCGAAAGCTATGACGTCACATACGCGACCTCCTCCCGTGTACTCTTGAGTCTTTCTAATTAACCCTATTTCAAAAGCTTACATCTCAACAGTTTTACCACAAAGTATGACTTTCTTGACCTTAAAATTTATGTTTTAAATTCATTAACAACATATTTGGATTTCATGTCACAACTCAAACGGGACCAAAAGATAACATTGCTCTCCTCATTCACTGCCATTCATATTTTTTCCGATCTAAGGTCCCATGAGCGTCACGTGACTTAGGCACTCTATGGAGTGTCTTAAATCACATACTTCCGTTAGTACACTTCTATGTAGTATACTGTGTGCACTATGTACCCATTGGTGTAGTGCGCAAAATTTGACAGGGTAGTAGTGTTGTCTCAAACCAAACACGGCTGTTGTGCACTCACCAGAAATGATGACCGCAAATTAGCTAGTTATCAAATTAGCATTAGTGTTCGCGTCATCGTTCGCGGTACCAAATCAGTACATACTGCTAAATTAACCCAATAAACATACTGCTGGCTTATACCTGACAACAGTATAGTGGTGCTTAGTGCAGAAAACACATGTACTTGTACAGTGACGTTCACGGTCGAACAGTCCTCGGCCGCTATTTCCAGTTTGAAAAATGGTCCCTCCCCTTCTGCTACGTAGCCAAGATGGCGACCATTGAGGGCGAGAAGTGTCCATAGTTCCACACTCAACAACCGTTTTGAGTGCACCATCCGGGTACTCATAGCGCACTGCATTGTTCCATACTTCTCAGTGTGAACGCACTCATGCACTCAAAATAGTAAGTGTAAGTACAGAAGTCTTTGTGCTAAGCTAGGCTAACTGCTTGAGGTAGCTTCACATTTATCTTATTCATAAGAGAATGGTATTGATCTTTTTATCTACACTTTTTGCAAGAATGCAAATAAGTGCATTTCCTAAAGTATTTGGTTGACAAAAATCTGGATATGGAAATCCATATCAAAACAATGCATAGAGGTAATGACAGTGGCAGCAGTGGTTGTATCCCCCAGTAGAAGTTGTGGCAGGATTAGTGGTAGTAATATTAGTTAAAGTAGCACTTATAGTATAGTAGTAGTGGTGCCAGTAGAGGAAGTAGGTTTTGCAGTACAGTAACAGTAGTAGTTGAAGGAGCAGCAGTATAAGTAGCTGTCACCTCTCAAGAGCTTAATATAAAGACTTGATAAACGTGTTTGGAAAAACCCTGAGTGATCAGTGAAATGGGTGACGGTTAGGATTCCTATAACTCCGCTCGCACCTGGAGGACTCAGACGAGGTGATAAGGCCAGAGAGACATTGGACCCCTGCAGTCAGAAGCGCACAGAGTGTGGCAGGTGAAACCTGAGAGGTGTCGCTTTATTAGGACTACAGGCATTACACTTATCTGATCTGCGTTTTTTGGAACTGCCTAAAGTATGTTGTTGATCATCTTTTTTAAGGATGAGCGGGGAAGTCCGGGCTTAAAATTAGAGTTTGGTTCTAAAAATAAACTCAAGGTTATGTAGGACTTCAGAGAGGGTTAGAAATGGATTCTGTGTTTGTGCAGCCATATGGGCAAAAGAAATACGAAAGACATAAGATCAATTTTTCTTTCATACATGCAGCACTAGTACTACTATCTGAATGACTGAACAACTACTGCATACATTACTATATATTATTATCTTGACAGAAATCAGCTTGCAGTATCCGTCTACAGGCTATGCAGTGGTGACCACTCATTCTATTGTCAATTTTAGTTACATTTGCATATTTCTTTTGTAGCTGAGCACATATGTGAGTGAGGTAGATTTGATCGCCTGCCTGAGTCACTCTGTGGTAATCAACGGTCACAGAGCGGCAGGTGAATTGGAAAACTGACATGAATACACAAACACCGACACACAACTCTGTTGACCATTAGTGTGTGAAGCACTTAATGGTTTGCACTGGTCTTATCAACACGGTCATCAGTTGCTGATGAGTAAGGGGCCATGTGTGTGTGTGTGTGTGTGTGTGTGTGTGTGTGTGTGTGTCCAGGTGTAGTGGGTTTACAGTTATAGCCAAACCCCCTAGATTAGAGAACATACGCAAATCACCTGTACACATGCAGGTTACTGGGAATTCCCCCAACGCCTGGACAAAAAGGTGTGTGCGTGTCACAGTGATAAGTGAAGAAGCCATAATCCCCCCCATGAATAAACACCAACATGCGCTGCTACATATGGTGGAATAACTGAACTGAGTAACATGTTGAATAGTTAGCAGTTAGCATTGCTCACGTTGTTGATTGAACTGTGTTAAATTTGGGGGAAGAAATTCACATATAATTTCTATATCCCATGCTGCTTCAGTTAATGTATGTATTTGCACTAACGGTAGTGCTGATGATGATTTTAACAGTTTAAAAAAAAATTGTTTGATGTTCACACCCATGGGAAGGGCCCCAGTGGAAGCCAGGTGAGTCAGGTGAGCAATCTGGCAGGTGAGGAGGCAGTTGGACATGGCGTGGCGTTGGCATATGCGCTGTGTATCAGAGACGCTGGCAAGTATGCAAAACCTGAGGTTGACCCTCCGACACCACCTTCACCACCTCTCTATCGCTCTCACACACTTCTGTCTCTTTCTCTCGTCTGTATTTTCTCTCTCTTTCTCTTCTCTGAGCTCAGTGCAAAAAATGTTTTTATTGATTTATTATTGCCCGTTTCAAGTTGTAAATGTCTAATTTGTTATACCGTTACTTTAGTGTTATATTTGTTATGCATTTGCAAGTTGTAATTCATAATTTTAAAGTGGATTACTGTATTGTAATTCTAATCTTAAAAATGCAGCATGCACATAAATACATTTCATTTACATACGGTTACCAGGACTGCAGCAGTCAAGTGGTCCCAGTTAAGGAGGATAATATACATCACTCATATGGGAATGCTGGAGATAAGGAATGGGATTGGGAACTGGTGGGACTTTGCATTCCCACGGAAGATTGTTTGTGTCCTCCAGTAGGCAGTCCTACAATCTGCGGTCTCAATAAACACTCATAAACCACGCAGACACAGACACGCACACAGACCCACCAGCCTTATCGGAATAACACATAAACTCGAGTGCGAACACTGTACATAAATCATCTGTTTTCACAGCGAGATAAGCACCAGACAAAGAGAGCCAGAGCGAGAGAGTGAAATTTTATCTGAGCTCCGAGGATCAAATAAAACATCTCCATGAGATTTTCCATCTCGCTCCCAAAGAGTACAATAAAGGGCTGGTCTTTGATGAGCTATTTTGAAACCAGTCCCTGTTGCACAGAGGAAAGCCCACACATGCAACGCTCGGGGAAGCCATGCATATTTGTCTGTAAGCACAGCTTGACCAGATCATGGCGTGTTCTCCTGCTGGAGGCCCACACCTCCACTCCACAGCTGTTGTCATGAAGGGAGGGTGGATGAAAACAATAGCTGTCTTTTCTATCAGCCTCCCACACCTGAACTCGTCACCTCAGTAGCAACAAACACACACGTAACATCTGTCTGTTGTCCTGCTTTAGGTTGTGAATATGAAGGTGATGGTGCCTGACCTTGCTACTATGTCAACTTTACAGAACAAAAAGATTTGCTGTCTGCTGCCCTGTGCTGTCGCATATGACACTGATACTGTAAAATGAAACAAATAATACCACGGTTTGCTACTGTGAGATGGGACCAACAGCACTGATAGATAATCTGGTATAGAGCAAAAAACAAAAACTCGTAGAACAATCTGAATGATGTTGAATTTTACAATAAACAGAGAAGAGTTTACAGCCATGCGAGCAGCTCTGTGAAGCTATCAGGCCACCAAGAAGTGCGCCAGACTTTGAAGCCATAATGACACAGTGGCTTAACAACTGAAATACACGAATACGGTCCAATAACATTTTGAGAGTCTAGAAAAGCTGCATGATCCATTCAAGTTAGCGGCAGCCAATCTTTCGGTGAAGGTGGCAGTGATGGGTGCTGTAAGGATCACCTGTTATGAACCTTAGGGCTGAGTGGTCAGCAGCATCCAGTAATGTAGAGGCAGCAGCTTTTCTGTATATAACATCCCCATGATCCAAAAAGACAAAAATACAGATTCTACAATTCATTTATATGTACAAAAGGAAAACAGTTCTTATTTCTGCACAGAAAGTATAGTACCATGCTCACCAGTTTAGTGTTAAGTGTATTGGCCAAATGATATGCATTACTTGATGCAACACATTCTCACTCCCAACTTATCAAATACGGACACTTCAAAATATGACGCACTAGGTACCCCTCCTGTGTCAGTTTTGGACGCTCAGGACTGGCAAATCAATTTACGCTTCTTACATGTGTCGTCTCTTTTCAAAATAACCTTGTGTTTTCACAGGAACTGTACACTCTCTACTCGCTAAATACATACAGTCTTTTTCAAAATAAACTTAAAACATAGGTAGAAAAAAAGTCCTTAGGTTTAAGCAACATATATACGTGACTAGGTTTAGGAAAAAAGCATCATGGTTTGGCATAAAATAAGTACATTTGCTACATATACTAACACTATACATAACATAACCAGGGCTTCTCATACCGCCACTAAAAGTCGCCTTGGTGCACCGGTCTCTGACGCTGACAGGACACCGATCAAAAAGCCAGGAGATTGGTTTACAATACATCATGAGGAGGACGTAAATGTGGACAAAATGTCGTGACAATCCACCAAATTGTTGATTTCACTCAAAGCCACAAATCTGAAGCTCATGGTGGTGCTAGAGAAAAAGTCAAGGGGGCATTAAAGTTAATAGATTCCTCTGGGAATCGGAAATGTTAACAAACTCTTATGGCAATCCATCCAATAGCTGCTGAGATAAGTCTGAACTTAAGTGGCTGACTAACCGACCAACATCCTGTACGTCTCACTGCTAGTGTGCCTGTAAATCTAGTAACAGAAACATATGGAAGAATTTAACTGATTTCTGGGGGGAAAGCATTGCTTCATGCAAAGGGCTTCAATCCAAACTATCATCCTACGATCAATAACTCTTTCACCAGTGACACCTTCAAGAACTCCTCTTACCATAAAGTTCCAGTGTATAACAATTCCTTTAAAAGTACATTAAAACAAAGTCTCTCAAGTCAAGTGTTTGCAACTGATGCCAAATTGAGTAACAACTAGTTTATCCTTCTGTCAAACTTTGTCTTACATCTACATCTCCGCTGTAAGATGATCTCAAGAAGAAAACATAAAACTCAAAGTAAATCTTGGGACAATAGTTAATAAAAAGGAATGGAGAAATTCCAAAAGGGACATATCACAACAATGCATGTCACAGTTTAATTTGATTAACGTTGAATCCATGGAAACCACATCCAGTTGGGTTTTTCTGCTGTGATTTCTGCACCTTTAGGAGTGTCCAGCGGAGTCGGGTCAGCTGTATCAGCATGTGTATGCGGTACTTCATGATGAGCCTGCTCTACAGAGAATGTGCGATAATATGACAGGGAAAAGGCTTCCTCTTTCCCCAGAAGAGAGCGTCATTGTCTGGTCGACTACTGGATATTTGTCACTTCTGCTTTGCTAAAATCTTCAAAGGACAAAGTGTGGTCAGCAGAATTAATGACAGGACAGTTTGTGTTTTAGTCTGAGTTCCTGTAGTTTAAGTCTTTGTGCTGACAGTGCAGTAACAGAGTCATAGTGTTAAAGCTAGAACTACAGAGCTAATGAAATTCTCTTTTGATCTCATCATGTTTTATTGTTTTACGGTACATCACAGTGGATGTAATTGGATTTAAAATTATTCGATGTATGATTATTGATTAGGATGAAAAAAAATCCTGGATGTTGAAGAGAACACTTTTTTGCACTTGTTTTTTTGCAAAGTTCGCTTGAAGTCTGACTGCCACAATTTCACAACACCGTGTAACCTGATAGACTGGAACTTGGAAGGGGCTCTCCGGCTGCACAATAGACTATATCAACTTCTGTCTACAATGCTTCCGAAGGAAAGACCCTGATCACATTGCACATTAAAATGCCTCCTCAGCAGAAAGAGACTCAAGCCTTACGACAAGGAGAATTCTGACCAGCGGCAAACCTCAGATGAATATGAAAAAAGAGAACAAAAGCACATGCTTTGTGAAGGAGGTGTGGACTTGGATTCATTGCAACAGGCAGTTGATTGAGGAGATAGCTGCAAAGGAGAGCCCACCCCTGCAAAAAGTGTTTCTCCTCATCTATTGTTTAATCTCACAACCCATCGGCGGATTTGAAAGGGATGCTTTCTTTTAAAAAATTACCAAAAGGACACAATTTATCACAGCCAGGAACTGTACAATTAAGCGATATCATATGAGAGGGTGTGCTCATGTACTGCACTTCAGCATGGCTGTGATTTGGTCATAGACCCCCATAGGCTACATGCAGAGACAACGCCAGACACAAGCACTAGAAATAAGAACATTCCCAGACTCACATACAAGCTCAGGGGAATATGCAACCACATGTACCACACACCCGCATTGGAGTCAGTTTCTTCTCTGATTGGTTGTCTTCTCACCAGACCCTGGAGAAGAAGCAGCAGGAGCAGCAGCGTCTGCAGGAAGAGATCATGTGCATCAGTACTGAGACTATGCATGCCACAGAGAATCACTAATCTCCAGAAGAAAATAACAAACATTTTCATATCTTAGCATTTCATGACCTTGGCAGGAGCAGGAGGCAGAATATGAAGCAGAGCAGAGAAGAATCAAAAAGCAGATTGCCAGGCTGAGAGCGCGGCAAGAAAAAGAAAAAGACTACAAGACAGAGCAGGTCAGGAATAAAACTACCAGCTGTGTAGTGATCACTGCCATAAAGGTGGTACCTGCAGAATTTAATCCTACGGAACGAATCACTGTCATGTCACTCTAACAACAACATCAGTCACTTCTGTGTAGACAACTGACAATTGATTTCCATTGCTGAGATAAGTGAAATTGCAAACTTCTTTCTTTCTCTTTCTTTCTTTCTTTCTGTCTTTCTTTCTTGTCTGATAATAGTTAAACACAGTATAAAGCAGATAATATTAATGTTTTCTAGGGCGGCTTTTTCCTTTCTTTTCTTTTCTTTCTTTCTGTTCTATCTGAAATGCCTGATTGAAGAGGCGCAGACAGATCGGGATATGCTAGTGTAGGTAGATATGGATATGTAAGTACACAGATGGACAAATAAGTGAGGATATGCACAGGTAGATATATAGTATCTAGGAATCAGTACATTTTATAACACACATATATATATGTGTGAAAGCTTGAAAGCTTAGCAATGTGCTGCTGTGGATGGGGCTGCAGCAAAACATATTTTAGCAGCCTAAAAAAATCAATAGCAATTTAAGCATACACTATATTTGGAATATTTTCTTTGATTTATCTTTTAAACTAATCAATCAAAGCAGTGGTAGATCAGCAACTGCTGGGTGAAACCTAACCAGTTGAGGCACCATTTGCTCAGCAGCTTTTCATTAAGTCATGATGCAAGTTTTTTTTTGTACAGACCTGACAGAACATACTCTTTTCATGCACATCCTTTTCATACAGATTCATGGGAATTAAAGCATTCAGAATGTCCAGATTTTTCTCCCGTGGATTCGGGAGAATAAGCTCCATGTTCAGAGGAACCAAGAAATCACAGATAGAGAATGGAGGAGGAAAGAGAAAGAGCTTGTTGCAGAAAAAAAGTGCAAGAAGAAGTGATGCTGAGGGTGGCTCGCTTGGAGCAAGTTCACTGCAAAGAGCACTTCATGTCGATCAAGACTGGCCGGGGGAGGAGAGTTTAAGAGGGGGCTGAAGTAAGAAACTTAATTTTTAATTTTTTTTATTTTCACAACATGAAGCAGTATAAATAGCAGCATAAGTAAGCAGAATACCACTTACAACCGCAGTAGCATGTCCAATCAGTGTAGTAAAACTGCACAAATAAGCGAGAATAATAGCTTAATATTTGTTTCCAAATTCAGCTATACAGTTTTATTATTATTAATTTTGACTGCCACTTCTATCCTTCTCCACACAGGGTGCAACAGGAAACAACCCTTAAACATAAGGAGGAAGAGGAGAAGCAGCGTCAGAAAAACACACCATCACGCAGAGGCCATCCAAAATCAGGTAAAGGAATGTGAGCTCTCAGCCATCGCTAGGTGTACAGAGGTCTTCAAGGAGGCCGATCGGTTGATGGAGGAAGCCCAGTAGAGATGTGTACGCCTCAACAAGATCAAAGACAAGAAGCTGAAGGAACTCAAGTAGGTACAAGCGGGTTAATGGGAGTTTTTGCGGCTGATATTTTGACATGACTGAGGTCAATGAACCTGACACGTGTTTGTCAATGGGCTACGAAGCCATCACATTTACGGTTTCATTTAAACAGGAAGAACACATTTCAAGTACTAATGTGAATTAAACATAGATAAGAATATACAAATGAAGCTTTCTGTTGTACTTTAATTGTTGTATAAGCTTTTGATCATTGGTGTGTGCACAGTTTAGTAGTTTTTAGGATTGAAGGGGAAGCATATTGCAAAAAGAGAACTTTTTTTTTGAGACATCACTTCCTCTCACACAAACTGACCTCATGGGAGACAGGGTGCAATGTCAAGTTTTTGTTTAGGCTAGTATTTCCCTTTCAATTGAGTCATATTCTTGCACGTATCAATGACAGATCTGCTTTATTATTTTTGTGCATGACAACAAAACAGAATTCAATTTATGTTAGGGTTAGGATGACTCACACAGCTTAACGTATAGAAGGAAATGAAACGGTAACTTCTGTATTTTTCAGCTTGGACCATATTTCCCCATGTTTATGCATCCAAGTGACTAATTGGAACAATTTTCAAAACTGTTTCTGGTCAAACAAAAATGATCTTAATCTTAAAAAAGTCTTTCTCTGAGGAATCTTTCTCTCAGAATCTTACAATAACAACCTGAGCCTGTTAGTGGCAAAAAAATAACCTTAATAATAATAGCCTTTGCTAGCAAGACATCTTGTTATGTACAACTGGAAGTCTAACCTGTCCCCTTTGTTTGGATGCTGGGTCAGTGATTTCATGGCTCATCTGAAGTTGGAAAAGCTCTGATATACCCCTCAAGGATCAATCAATGAAAAGTATTGCAACCATTCCTGGACAATTATAATAATGTCTTTACTTCAAGAAATGTGATTTAATGCCTATGTGTGCCTATTATAGTATGGAAATGTAATATTGACCCCCTCCACAAGACAAGCCTCTCTCCATATCTGCTGCCTGTGACAGTGAACTTTGCCACGTGATGCACTGTATAGTATCAGCTGCTTATAAGTGACAATGTCTTTGCAATCAGTAGGGGAGGTTAATGGTCAACTTCTCTGCCCTGGAGCTTATTTTATCTGCTACCATGTCCTACAGGCCAGCCAGAAGACTCAGTAAATCAGTTTGTGACATCAACGCTGTGCACAATCTGTTGTTTTCCTTAGGCACGTATTTATCAAAAGGGTCCTGATACTTGAGACATTGGTGTTCTTTTTACCTGTTGCTGTTTGTCCATCAGAGGATGTTATGGAAGAAGTCCTCAGATTGATGTAGTTAATGATTCACTGTGGAGTCCAATAGTCACAGCAGACCCTGGGGGAGGCTCCTCTCCAAGCGAGTGGGTGTGTGAACTGTGGTGATCTTCAACAGCAAAAGACCTGTCAGACAGAAATAGTGCGTTCAAAATGTTTACAGAGTCGCAAAAGAGAGAGAGAGTGCACAGTCATTGTGGGATGTGGACAAGTTAATGTGAATAAGGCATGACACTTATCTGCAAATATGAATCTGTCTCATTTCGCCCACATTCAGTCAGTCTACAACTCATTTTAATTACATGTGCATTTTTTTTTTTTTTTTTTAGAATTTTCCACCAAAGTGGGAGCCATTGAAGAAACAGGTTAAGTCATCCCCGGCCTCACAGCCCATTTACAATACTAAATGTCTCCTGAAACCTCAGCCTTCACGAGTGCATCAACATTAGGTGTGCAAGTCTTCTAGTGGGCCAGATTGGACCCTTTGGAGGGCCGGCTCTGGCCCCAGGGCCGTATGTTTGCGTAACCACTTGCTGATGTAACTGCTCCTCACATTTGTGGATTTTGTTTCTACAGAACTGCTGCGGTGCGAAATGGACAAAAATCCACACACAAATAGTTTGGAGGGAAGTCACAAAGGTTAAACGGCCACAAACTGACAGGAAGTGATCTACGAAGGTGAAAAACACCAACACAAATAAAAAATACAGGTTTGTAGATGGTAAGATATTGTGGATCATGGTTAGGGCTGGGCAATATGGAGTAAATCAAACATCACAACATTTTTGACCATAAACCTCAAACTCAATATTGCAACAATACCGTTAAGTTGACTATTGGTACTGTCACAAAATATCTACACAATGAGATTGTTGATAAATAATCATCAGTAATGTGGATATAATGACCAAGTGGTAAAGGCGAATAATAGAACCGAAAGAGCAGACGTGTAAGCTCATAAAGTACATCACTTTAATGTTATGCAGCCTTTTAAAAGCAAGAAAAGACACACTCATGATACGACGATATCCAAAATCTAATATGACATCTAACCTCATATCATGACATTCATATAATACTGAGAAAGTGCACTGCAGACTATGAGACTAGAGGGTTGTAGACATCAACTGGTTGTTCAGTTCCTGACCTGTCGCAGCGATGCTGTTCTGTCTTTTGGCTGAAGATGGCGCCATTTCATCAGCTACCTCAGAAGTACTCTGGAGCCAATAAAGAGCTGTTCACACAATATAATGGTATGATTTAATGAGATTACTGTAATCATGCTTTTAGTGATGATAAGTTTCATTCTTCCCAGGTGCCTAATTTCTGTTTTTACAACAGTAATCTTTCAACTGCTGCTCTGTACTTTTCAGGCGACTGGAATTCCCTGCGTCTCGTGTAAAACCTACAATAATACGGCTCCTCTCTTCATCTCTCACTACATTGTGTTGAGTCTCCTGCTAGTCCTATCTAGGTTCTGCATGAATGGGACTCTATGGAGACAGTCCAATACTTTCAGTCACTGTTAACATTCCACATCAGTCTCCCTCCACTCTGACAAGGCTGATACTATCAAGCAGAACTGGGTATGATGGCACAAACATTCATCACTCACACACATGCATGCACAAGTGCACACGGACACACAGGCACACTGCTGCAGATGTGAACTTGCACACACATACAGAGACATGATTAATATTTGCCCCAGTGATCACTACTTTTTTATCTCTGTCAATCAGTTTTTTATAGGTAGTATTTACAAGTGTAACAGTCACGTAGACTAACACATGCACCCACAAACTCACTCAAAAGCACACACCCTCTGACTGCAGCGCCACTGGCGTCGCTCAGAATAGCATCAAACGGAGTGGAGTATCTCTCTCTCTGGCAGCGTACAGGTGCAGACCTGTCTGCTTTAGTCAGCCTATTTCACCATATTAACCCTCGTATATCACACTGTCACTGCAGAGAAAACAAGCAAAGTGGAGATCAAAACACAAGAAAGCTTTGTCTCATGGCAGAGACGTCTTAATGTCAGGGAAAGTGTTTGTCTGTAGTGCTTTTGAAGTTATCTACCTCTCTTAAAGGGTAACTGCAGTATTTTCCTACCTGGACCCCATTTACACATGTTTTTGTGTCGAAATGATTGATGGGGAACAACAAGTATTGGTACTGGTCCAGTATTGAGAGACACTGCTGCATTAAAACAGGCTGCAAAGTAAACACTTTGAGCAATTGAGCCCCGTCAATTCACGTCAACTAAAACTGTTTTTGCCACTGACAGGCTCAGATTGTTATTTTGTGTTTGACAGCATTGTGGAGGGGATCCCTACAGAGATAGAGTTTTTGTTAAAGTGTAAGATCCTTCTTGTTTAACGAGGAACAAACCTGACATCTCCATCACTAAACCCACCAGACTCCATTTAAATAAACAGTATTTTAAGCATGCATAGATATGACATGTTTTCATATCTATCTGGGTGAATTAAAGGTTTATTTCAAACAAACCAGAGTTAGTGATTGTTGGAATAGTCAAAAGAAAAACCAAAAAGATTTTTATAAGTTTATTTTGTTTCTATCAGCTTTAAACAAAGAGTTTTTTACGATGATAAAATCACTGTTTATTTAAATGGAGTCTGGGGGGTTTGATGATGGTGATTTTTGGGACTGACAGATGAAACAGAAAGGATCTTACCAGTGCTTAATTTGTAAAATCAGAAGTAGAGGAACACTTTGGGCCTCTGAGCCTGAGCCGCCTCACTGCGCAACTCTGAATAGAATGGGTGTGACATCTAGTGTTGTCACAGTACCAAAATTGGGACCCACGGTACGATACCAGTGAAAGTATCACTGAGTACTATCACGATACCACAGCAAAAATGAGGCAGATGTGCCTTATTTCATTTATAAAAAGATAAATCACTTTTCTATAATACATCAATGATATTTCAATGGAATAAATTACTTATTGACTTATTCATACATCAAAAACAGCATCAATAAGTGATTAACATAAGGGGGATCAAAATAAAATAAATAAATGAATAAAATAAAAATCAACCAGCCACCCTCCTCCCCTGATAAGTAAAGAACAGTCCCTAAAGTGTGGTGAGGTTTGTGGACCGTTACCTGACACAAGAGAGAAATGTGAACGGCTCGTTTCTCCTCTGACACGCCACATACCTGTGTGCCGCCACGGCTTGGTTGTCCAGGTACCACTGACGCCAGCAAAAGAGGAAATTAGGCTACTGGACCTGGAGTCGAACTTCTCTGTCACCGGTAAGCCGTTACCTTGCGCTGCAGAGCCGCCGTAAGCTATTTGACCGCCGTATCCCTGTCTGTGACCCCCGTTCAACCCACAAACAGCAGGATTAGCCTTTCGTTTCTGCTGCTGGTTGAAATCTGTACTTGCACAGCGTGCTGAATGATTTATTTTGCTCGCACAAAACTATTTTTAGTCACAAATGCCAGTAAAATGCTCGCACGTAGAGCTCTGTGGAAAACAAATCACTGCTGACAAGTAAAAAGAAATAAATAATAACTTTCATTGCTCAAAGATACTCACGTATCTTTGAACCACTACAGCAGCATATTGAGTGCCAGCTGGCCAGCGCATGCCCTCTTGTTAATCATTGCACTGATGAGAGTAAACAAATATTAAATCAACATTGTAACATCTTTTATTTTTCAGTTAGTGGCATATTTTTACTTTTCAGACTGACTTATTTCTGTGCGTCAGTAAGTGATGCTATAACTGCCTCTACAATTTTACACTGCTGTTACACTGATACAGTGCTATGCAAATATTCTATGCTATATACCAATGCAAATATATGTCAGAATAAATATAATCTTTTAAGCTCTCAGATTTTTGATCACATTGAAACTTGTTTCTTGTGTATACAACTGTGTGAAAAGTCTCCTAAAAGCTTGTCAACTCTGTGACCACTGACAGTTTTTATTAGCCATGCTGGCAACCTGGCTGTAAGGATGGCAGTGTCTATCAATCAGTTGGTCCAGACTGAAAGATTGCAACAACTATTTGATGAGCTGCCATGAAATTCTGTACAAACATTCATGGTCCCCAGAGGATACATCCTACTGACTTTGGTGACTGGCTTTTTCTCTAGCACCACCATGAGGTTCAAATTTATGTCTGTGACTGAAATATCTTGACAACAATTGTACAGATTGGTGTGAAATCTGGTACACACTTTAATGCCCTCTAGCACCATCATCAGGAATTTTAATTTGTCCAACACTACATAGAGTGCTGCAGGAATTAGTCCTCAAATGCATTTCTGTGCTTCTGGTTTGTCTCAAGGTCAGAGAGTTTTTTTTTAATGAGTTTCTAGTTAAATGCCTGCCATAAGGTAAGTGGTTACCACAAGCTTAAGAGACTTTCATGTTTTGTTCTACGACATCAATTACGTCAGTAGACACCCTACCCCTAAGTTTTAAAGCTTCTAGGTGTCTTAAAAAAGTTGGCTGCCAACAAGTGGCTAAATAAGACTAGAGAATATCATCACACTGAACACAGCTTTTTAGCTTTGTTCTGGTGGCGACTCTGAAGTCATGCGACCATGGTGTAGTTTGTTAGCATTTTATTTCTGCTTAAAAAAATTATGAAAGTATCTTGCCTAACAAAACATTAAGTATTATATACGTTTGTTTGCCTCAAAGCTTCTTTTCTGCAATAACTCAAAGTCCAATTGAAAAATCCTTGACAATGGAACCAGGGCAACTCTTAACTTTCAGCTCAGCCTACAAAAAAAAGGTCATACCAACACCATGCCTGTGAAAGTAATGACATCTCCATCAGCCATCATTTTCAATTCATCCAACATAGACTTCTTGCTTGCATGACATATGTAATGTACTGCTTTTGATAATTTTGTTTCATGTGCCCGGTTCTGTTTGTTAAGTGCTGCTGTAAAGCTCCAAAAACAGACAGTAACCTCTGACCCTCCGGCTGAGGTGAAGACTTCTTACCAGCCTGTGATGGATTGCTTTGCTGATCTCCGTGACCAACCAGGTCCCCAGGGCCAACTATTGTCCCACGCAAACCACAAACACACAGGAAAATACCTCTACCTCCACCTGTTTTGCCCACTTGCGAGCGACCCCCTCCTCTACACCCACCTGCCCCACCCTCGCATCCTCATCCCCTTACCTCATCCCCCTTCCGCCGCTGCTCTTTCTTTCATTCATTCATTTCCTTTGTACTGTGAGATGCTGAGAGGAAGAGAGGGACGGGGGGAGGAGGGATTGAGAGGAGAGGGACCTTTTGTTGGCTTTCAGGTGGTTTCACATGAAAAGCCAGAGTACACACCTAGGTTGCCGCCACTGGCGACCCACAGCGTCTCACTTGCTTCCGCTGAGTATACCTGAGTTAGCCTTCAATTGCCGCTGCACAAATACAGACACGGGCACGTTTGCGACGCAGACATATGCATGTGAGTGTGCACAAATAAACAAAAACTTCTGATGACGTTTTATCTGTGTTATGGAGAGGTATTGGTAGGTGTTGGATGTGCAGAGGTAGGGTGGAGAAGAGTTTTATGGGGGGGGGGGGGTGCGGATGTGGGTGAGGAGGTGAGGTGGAGTGTGTGTTGGGGGGGTTGATTGCACGGCTACTTTCTCTGTTCTCTCCCTGAATGGAGTCTTCTTGCTGCTAGGGGCTCAGGTAGCCTTGTGTGTGTGGTGTGGGTGTGTGTGTGTGCGTGTGTGTGTGTTTTATTCCCAGGTAGACCACGGTGAGTGCTCTCAAGTTAGTGTCAGGTGTCAGGTAGCTACTTGTCTTTGTGTCTTCAAGGCTGCCGTTGCTTGGATAGTGTTTACAGCCCAGAGAGGGAGAGAGGGAGTATGGGGGAGGAGAGAGGAGGGAGCTCTGGCTTTGATCTGATGCAGACTGTTTGATAGCGTGTGTGTGAGTGAGGGAGCGAGTGTGAGAAAGGAGAGAGAGAGAGGGGGAGAGGGAGAATACAAGTGCACTCATACTTTTCCAGTGGCATGTACAAATGTCTGCACACATGCTAACAACTGTGTGTGTGTGTGTGTGTGTGTGTGTGTGTGTGTGTGTGTGTTGGAGCCATTCATTCAATCCAGGGCCTGACCGAGTCTTTCTGGAGCCCTGAGAAGAATTTCATTTGACCCCCCTCCTAAAGAATGTGTGATTTAGGCCCCGATCACACAGGATGTGTTTTAGCAGCTGGAGGCGGCTTTTTGTAATTGTTTTCAATGAGAATGAAGCTCACTGTTTTTGCGTTGCTGCACGCCTCGTGCTTCTGTGCTCAAGGTTCCCGGCGTTGTTGCTGCAGCGCTTTGAACTCCTGAAACCTTCATCTCAGAGCGGAAAAGTGCCCACGTTATTTCCGCTCTTTCTCCATTATCCAATCGGATGATTTTAGAGGCGGGCCGTCTGTGGTGGTCACGACAACAAGTTTACAGTTGGTAAATAATGGAGGAGAAACTTGTGGCAGCGGTTGCTGGATACCCAGAGCTATACGGCCCGACGATAGACAGCAGGTTGTCAAACTGCCCCAGAGTCATCCTAGAATACGTCTGGAAATGGCCATCAGCGAGGAGAAGCTCCTGGACCAACTGGTGCTGCTCCCCATGATCCACCCTCTTTTTCAGGGTCTCATGTACCCACACAGATCTACTTTTCTGTCCAGCTGGCTCGGTAGCATGACCTAAATACATCTCTGACTGCTTCCCGGGGGAACATAATTTGGAGGTCTGCTTTGAGATCTTGTAAATGTGTGAGATTTAAGCTTATACAATATGAGATTCTGTGCAGAGCATATATTACTTTTGTTAGATTATCCAAGATGGATGACATGCATCAAGATTCATGCTGGTGTAACTGTGGCAACCAAGGTTCTTTATCCCACCTGCTCTTGGACTGTCCAGCTGTTAAAACACTCTGGTCAGAAGTGATGTCTCTTATGTCGGAGTTTTTCATTGTCAATTTCCCAGTGTGCCCCAAAGTATGCTTGCTAGGCCTAAAGTTAGACAAAAATAACTGTGGAGCACCTATGGATACTGGGTTGCTTATCTACTAAGAGACTAATCCTGGAGCAAGAAGGAGCGTTAAACACCCTGCGTCATAAGGGACTCTTGGCTGAAGGAATACCTGGACTTACTAAACATGGAACGGGCAGTCTGCCTGTTAGAAGATTTCAATAAGGGGCTGGAAGACCAACGTGACACTGTCTGTACACTTTTAAAACAGTAGCCCTCAGTTTAACAGGCTTGTACACAATGAGATCCAATGTCTGTTATATGAATGTCACCCTTGCATCTTTCCCCTATCCCCCTGTTTTTTAATTACCATTTGATTTGTACTGTTTTGTTTCTGTCTTGTTTATTTTCTATTCTTGTGCCTTTCCTGTCTGATTTTCCCTTGTAGAATTTGTGCTAAATCTTAAAGAAAGAAAAACAATAAAACTGTTAATAACAAAAAAATACTGTGAAATAAATTAAATCAATCAAAATAAAGAAATGCTACATTGATTACATGATTCATTTCTTCAACTAAGAAGAAAAAAAGGCAGTGTGGTGTGCCTTGCGATTTGGAACCTGCGAAACGCTTTCTGTGTGATCAGGGCTTTCAACATGATTGACACACAGGGCCCATTAATTTAAGTGATATTGAAATGTACTGTAACATTAAAGTGCAGCACATTTAACACGTGTTAATTGACAGATTTAACCCAAAGCAAATGTGTCATACAGACAGATGTAGGTGTCAAGTAACTGAGATGTGCCCATAAGGGAGCTTTTTTTTTTTTGTCCGGTGTATTGGGAGCTTATGTAAAGTTATAGTTAGTGGGAGCTTTTTCACCCTGCACTGTATCAGGGAAACATGTCTCTGTGTGAAGTAAGAGGACATGCTGAATGTGAGATTAGCCCAGCCTAGTTAAATCACTGATATTAAGAGATCAGTAGCAGCTCTGCTAAAAAATACACCGCCACTGCTGAGGGTTTAATGCTTTAGTACTCAATCATTTTCACAAGTATACAGAAATGTATGTATTAGCCCTGTGCCTTGCACTACTCTGCACCAGTAGTCCGTAACTGTAACACACTCAGTGCACTACGTTGGCAACTTGTCTGTGTTGATTGTATGTATGTATGTATGTATGTATGTGAATATTGCAGCTGTTTGCACTGTACTGCCCAAGATGAATTTCTCTTGCGGGACAATAAAGTTTCTTATGTCATATTTTCCCAAAAACTACTTTATGAACTACTTTTAGAATTGCCTTTTAGTGAAAATGAAGTGAAACCAGGTGCTGCAGTGGAATTCGCCCATAGGAGAAAACTGGATTAAACTGATTGATGAGGCAATCTGACTAGTCAAGTAGACATTTAGAACGTGATCAGGTCAGCACACCGTCCTCATCACTAAAAACATAACTCTACAGTGTAACCTCCAGAAGTGAATCAAAAACCAGTAGGCCACAGCACTGATACAAATGGATTGTTTTATTGTTATTTTGACTTATATGGTGGACTTAGTTTTGATACATGGTTGGAAGAGGATGAGAAGAACTGAAAACCAACTAGAAAACTGTTCCAGTAAAGAGCAGATCTGCCAGGCGGCCGCATTCCAGCTGCCCGCTTTGATCGTGGCCACTGTAGACAATTCTTGTAATTCCAGCAGACGCGCCGCAGCACATTTCAGAAGACAATGTAATTATGATGATGAATGTATTTTTAATAAGTAACACAGCTACAAATCTTTGATCCATGTCGTTCACGGCTGGACTTTTAACAGTATTAACTTCGTCTGTAGGCTCTAGTGCAACAACGTAGAGAGAACAGACAGAAACAAACACTTCGACAACACAGCGTTCTAACTTACTCATGGTAGAAGCACAATTATCAAGGAAAAATTACCAGTCTTCACAATCTGACTGGCAAAATGTTCCCATGTGACATAGCGGATAAAACAAAACCAGGTTGCAGCAATGGCAGCTGATAGATAGACACATAGATAGCCGACAGTCAAGATGGCGGCAGGATAATGAAATTGATGATTTATTCACCTTGTATTGTGTCCAACTTTAGTGGATCATAACATATTGGGTATGAAATTTGTCTGCAGATTCTCTGATTCAAGATAAGACCAAACTTTTCTATGCAACAGATGGTAAGGCTTGTTGTTTTTTAGCCGAACTGATTTCTGGAAAACTTGTGGCCCCTACCGGCTGGTTAAAAGGAGCGATGAGTCAGTAGATAATGACAGTATGAAACAGTCAATAAAACAGGTTTTTCAACAATTATGAATCACCACAGTCATGAGAGATACTTGAGCATAAAGTAAATAATGTGCACACAAAATAATAGACTGACTGGTCCAGTAGTTTGTGAGATAAGGACAGACAGATACACACACTCAGTCTCTCACGTACAAACACGACCAAAGGCATGATCCCCTTCAACTTAAGTTAACTGTTATTGGCAATGCTTAGATCACATCAGCTGTGCCAGTGAGTCACTAACACGGCGCTATCTTAAATTTAGACTAAATGTGAAGTTTGTGGACGTAGCAGCTAAATCTGGTCATGGAAAAATTATTTTTTTCAGCAGTTTTGTGTGAATGTGTGTGGTACTTATTCAGTTTGGGAATCCCACCATCTCTGCAAAGCATTAACGTTTGCTTAAGTTGGCCGGTTGACTCATCAAGGACTAGAAATCGTCTCTGTTGCTAGATCGTTAGGGTCGGCCTACTTGCTGGAGTAGTACACTAGGTGTCATACATAGGAGTCTACTGAGGTGCTTAAATTTTGAGAGCAAATGGTGGCACAATATGAAAACTTTGATTATACTGGGTTTTTTTTGTTGGTTATCGTCGTAAAATTGTGATATTAAACTTGAGGTTGAGCTTTACTATCATTACTGGCATGACAGTTACACAGCCAGTGTAGTGGATAGTGTGTTTTGATAGCAAAGCACACCCTCGCATTGTAACATTGCTTAATTACACTGACTCACATTTAACCTTTCACACGTCCGTCAGAACTGTCGGAGCAGGTGCAATTTAAACAAATACATAGCAGACTTTTCCAACAGTAAGGAGCGATATGCCTGTATGTCTGTGCATTTGTGACTGAAGGAAGTTCAGATAGAGAGGTTAGTAAGAGAGAGAAAAACAGACAGGAGACCAGACATGCAGGTTTTTACAGTATGTGTGTTTTAGGGCTCACCCGGGGCCAGACAATTAAATATCATTTAAAAAGATGACAGAGCTCTGAGCGCATAGGGGAGAGGTAGAGAGCTCAGGGAGTGGAGGAGTTTGCAGGTGTATCAAGAGCGTGTGCATGCTTTTTGTATGTATGTGCCCGTGGGAATGTGCGTTTGTGTTGTCCGTGGGTGCACTGTGAGAGCACGCAAGGTGTTCCTCCATGAATTGGAGGCAGTAAAAGAAAAAAAACAAATACCATAAAACATCACTTGAAAACAATTCACGCAACATTTCTGAACCGTCAATAGACAGAGAGGGCAACAACGCACATTCCACTACAAAGAGGGAGAAAAGAGAGAGCAGAGAGAGGGAGCGACTATGTGAAGAACAGCTCTGAAAGACTTTTTGTGGGGACATAACAAAGGCCCCTCAGAAAACACAGTGGCATAGGAATGTTAATTAATTAATGAGAAACTATTCAGCCTACAGAGAATGGTGGAGAAAGAAAGACAGACGAGAGAGACGGAGAGACGGACAGACCGGCTGGAGGGGTAGACAAACTCAAAGTGGGTGCATTTATAACTGTATCGTTTTCAAACAGCATGCCCTGTACTTCTCCAGGCCCAGTTTCAATGCAACCTTCAAGACCTGCTCAGGGAATCATGTCATGAACTGACATGTTGCATCTCTCTGCTCTTGGCTTTGCATGTGTGTGATTGCGTGCATGTAACATATTGCTGCTGGCAATTGAAAGAGCCTCAGTTCCTCAAGCCTCAGCTTTCCAGGAACAACCTCAGCTATGTGGTGTGCTTTAATGTCTACCCCTGTGAGGATTTCTGCGAAATTTCTCGAGTGTATCGGAATCATCAATCGGTGCGGCGTTTTCTTGTAATATTCTCTTCTATTGAAAAAATTAATTATTTCCCCTCCTTACTGCAGCTTTATACTGCTTACCGCTCGCAGAATAGAGGCGGCTCTGCTTTGAAAGGCAGGCCAGTTTTTCTTTCTTTGATTTGTTATAATTATAGAATGCATCATTAGGCGGTTATGCAACATCCTGTGCTTACAGGTGCACAGCATGTAAAGCTTAGTTGTGTAACATATGAAGCAGATTAATTTTATAGCATTCTTGTCCGGCAGTATACGGCCCTCGTTTGCCCTCAGTGCATCAGGAAAAGCACAGATTTCACTTTAAAATAAAACCCACACGCACGAGAATGTGTTCGCTATTGTAATAAAAGAACGGGGAGGTCGGATGAGATTATTTTCAAGATTCTGTGGAAAAAACTGCAAGTGAGCACACACAGGCAGACTGTGAAATACAGATAGGCTTTAGCCCGAGGCAGCTGACACTTCTTCACAAATCCACACTCTTCTCTCTATAGACCGGAGTGTGTGCATGTGAAATGGATACGTGAGCTCCTTTGCGCCGGTCACTCATAATCTGTTATTTTCTATGGGTGTCCCGTGTGCGTGTGTGCATGCAAGCGTGTATGTGTGTGTGTGTGTGTGTGTGTGTGTGTGTGTGTTTGTGCAACGCGACATTCCAGCAGCAGAAACCTGAGAAGGTGCGACTTACGAGACACTGGATTCGCCTCTTTCTGGGGACTGAGGGGTGCTGAAGTGTCAGAATTCCAATTTCCTCCAAACAGTCACTCCCAGTCACACACTCTGACCCTCTGCATCTCTCTCACACGGCCAGACACACTCATTCTTATCCCCCCCCAGAGCTCGCTTTTTCCTCCTCTGTCTTTCAGCAATAAACACTGTCTCTCATTTTCTCCCAGTTCCATTCAGAAGGTCCTACAAGGAGGAATCTTGTCTCACACCACTTGCACTGCATTGCCACCCCCTTCCTTCCTCAAACTAAACACTCACTCTTTCTCTTCACATTGAGCCTCTAGGAAAAGTAAATCAGGAGGAAAGGAAGAGAGGGAGAAAGAGAGGGAAGAGTTTGAGAATCGCGGGCCCCTCCTACTTTCCGGAGATGCTCCAGCCCATCCCTAAATTGTGGGCCAATGAGGGTGGCTCATTCACAACTCATGCGCTCCTTCTACAATAGGTAAGGAGAGAGAGACAGAGAGAGCAAGAGATATATACAAGGAGTGAGGGAGTGAGAGGGAGAGAAGGAGAAAGAGAGACTGTTTGGGGAGAAAGACAGTGAGAAAGGAGAGGGCAGATTAAGAGGGAAGAGGGGAGAGAAGTTACAACAAAGCTAACCCCTGGGATGAAGTGGTGACTGAGAGATATAGAGAGGAGAGATGAGGACATTGAGATTGTGACAGGGACAGACTCACAGTGTGGACAACCTGCACACGACAGAAAGGCAGTAAGGGGCTTTTGAACAGAGCCAGGATTATTTGGAGAAGCAAAGACAGAATCACTGGAGCCTCCTCACTTGATTAAAGCCGCCTCTTCAATCATCAGAGAGGACTTAAAGAGAGTGTGACCAGACAGAAAGCTCTACAGGTGTAGCTGCAGACAGGTGGACACTCAGACATGCTGCCTGTGCTTCTGCTTCTCTGCGTGGCTGGAGGAGTTTGGGGGTCCGCCCCCGGAGTGTGGGGGTACGGACGGATCCAGGAGAGACAGGGACCGGCAGCACCGCTGTGCCCCTCTCCGTGCCAGTGTGAAGAAGATGGGATCTTCGTCATGGTGGACTGCTCTGAGTTGGGACTATCGTCTGTGCCGAACAACCTCAGCCCTCTCACCACTTACCTGTGAGTACTACACCGTTACTGCTACAACAGCTGGGGACTTCCTTGGTGTGTTGCCTCGTCACATTTCACTTGAACCTTCCCACCTTCAGGCCTCTACCTTTGTCACGACTGTGTCCTTGACCTCCATCATCCTTTTCTTGTTTTTCCACTTTGTATATCATCCCTGTGTCATTCTCCTTGATCCTCAACCTTCCTCTCATTCATCATGATTTAAAGCCAGTTTGTTTTATATGAGAAGTAAAAATGATGAGTCCAAACTAATCTCTTGATCATTCCTTCACAACTAACAAAGCTAGTGAAGCTGGGATTCCTCTTTTTAAAAATAGAGCAGAACAGTCACTTGAACGTGTGACCAGAAAACAGCAGCAGAACCCACAGTGTACTAAAAACGGACAGGGCCAAGAGGGAGCATGTGTGTGTCTTAGAGAGAGTGTGTGTTTTGACCACTATGGCAAAATTACTGGACCACTTCTTTCAGTATCAGGTTTCTGAGCGCCAACTGGAGACCCAGCGTGAGAGTGTGTGTGTGTGTGTGTGTGTGTGTGTGTGTGTGTGTGTGTGTGTGTGTGTGTATGCCTTTGTGTATACAAGTGTGTTTGTGTGTGTGCAAGCTGCAAGCACATGACACAAGCATGTGTTTGTGTGTGAAAGAGGAAGTGTTTGAATGCAAATGTATAAATGTGTGTGAGGTTTAATGACCAGTTTTATATCACCAATCTCTATCTCACTGTTTGATACCCAAACCCAACATTTGAACAGATAGAAACTGTCAGCATGTGGCAAACTGCTCTATTTTCTTTTGTTTGATAACTCGACTAAATTGCCTCTTTGCAGGACTGAACATTCTCTCAGTCCTTTCGCTGAATTTTTAAATATGATTTGTGAGCCTGTGTTTGAAAGGTTGGCTCAAGAAGTGGCACGTACTGTAAATACATTTAGGAACATGATCATTAACGTTACTCATCAGCAGTTTTCACCACAATGAGTTGCAGGATTTGAGCCATAGAAACTGGATGAGAGTAGATATTCATATTCAAATCAGTGTATCAGGAAGGGCAGAGCGGCGGCCATTTTTACGTGTACCTTTCCCACTGCAACCTTTGTAGCAGCCTTCCATATGAACTTCCGTATATTCTCACTGAGGTGAGGTTGTGCTGTAACAACCAAACAGGCAGTGAAATAGTGCGTTTTCAAGTCTGATCCATTACTTTTAAAATATTACTGTAACTGTTTTTCCCCAGTTATGTTTCTGTTGCCATTAATCGCATGTTTGTTGAAACATGTAAACTGAAACTTAAGGTGCCTCAGAAGAACAAGTGAGAGCTGCTGCTCAGTGGACAGCTGAGAGGCAGGGTTTATTTTGACCAAACCAGAGTTGAGTGATCATTGGAAAAGTGCACTAACTAACTAGATGACTAACTGAGATGGTTTTGATGAGTTTTATCTTGTATCTTGCAGTGTTTTTTGAGTTAACATGGCAGTTAAGATGACATTAGTCTTAGGTGAAAGAGTGAAACATGGGTTGGTGTATAGTTGTATTTTCCTGTTAAATAAGGGACATCTTGTGCCTTCTGTGTAGAGGTGTTGAATTTACAGCTCACAGCAACCTAACATGATACAGTTTCTGGCTTTTGTTTGATATCTGGTGTTTGCAAAAGTTGTTGCACATTTTTGATTCGTTGTTAGCATAGTTAGCTTGGCTACTACATTATGTAAATGTCACTCGCACATTGAACGTCCTGCTGAACCCCGTTCAAACTATGGAAAAAAGGAACCAGTTGTCAAATATTCAAATTGAACAGCTGGATCTGATTTGACTGATGTAATTCAGAGTCAGATACAGCCCTACAAATAACCACTTCTACTCTTATTCTGTTTCTATGATTTAAGCTCACATCATCACCAGCAATTTTACTTATATTATGTAAGGACAGTAGATCAGAGCAGTCTCTTACACCACCCTGCTGTGGCTTAAAGCCAGATCTTTTCAGATTGCTTCACTGCGCAAGCCTCTAGAGACAGATTAAAGACACTTTGTGATAACTGATATTGAACTGATACAAGTCAAATCCAGGAAACAGGGTGTGATAGAGCAGTTGCTCACCAGGGGCTCTACAAGTATTACATGAGTGCAGGGACAGAATTTAGAGGGAGGGAGGAAAGATCAACAGCTTATGTAGCAAACGACTCTAAAAGAGACACATAAAAGACCACTTGAGTGATGCCCGACTCCTCAGCTGTCATGGGAGCTCGCGACGGCCAGATTTCACCGAGCTCGTCTGAGAGTTAAAACACATGTAGAGTTTATGAAGGTGAAATACGGTCTCTAACTCCATCCAGGAATCACTCTACCTATGAGAACATCAGACGGTTGGCCCAACACTGAGGCATGTCAGACAACTAAGCCAGCACATTGCATATACTCATACAAGGAGAGATGAATTGGAGATGGAGAGTGATGAACCTCTCAGTCTTCCTCTAAAACAAAAACAGTAATGACCTGAGACTCCCTTTGTGAAAGTCTACACTGCTCTTAACTTCTTCTCTCTACAGCCACACACACACACCTACAAACACACACACACACACACACACACACACACACACACCTACAAACACACACACAACACACTCATTCCCTACAAACACAAGAGTAATTGCTCATTTCCCCTCGTTACCTAACAGTGGAACTGGACCAATTAGTGAGTTTGAGGGCTGATTTAGAATAAGATAAATAAACTCAGAGACCAACCGCACACGCCCACACACACAGTGACACACACACACACACACACACACACATATATGCATTACTACAGAGGGGAGAGGAAGGGGGAATGTGAGACAGCAGGAGAGATGCCGCAACAAATTAAGACAGAAGATAAGAGAATCACAGATTTCTCTTTTGCCGCGCTGATAAAAATCATCAAACACAAACAAAACAACCTCCCCTTCCTAACCCTGCCCACACGCTCACGCACACACACACACACACACACACACACACACACACACACACACACACACACACACACACACACACACACATTACCCAGAAGAAGCCAGCACAGCAGGCTACAGTTTCTCATTTCGTCCTGGAGTATAAAAGGTTACAACAGCGGAGAGCCGGTCCAATCCCCACCAGGATCTGTCGAACTGTCCAGCACGCCCCGCTGTGCTGAGGAGGCTGGATTAGCCTCCCAGCACATACTGTAGGCTGCCGAGGTCACAGGGATTTGCTTGGGAACAGTCCACATTACAAACCACATCCACACAACGCTGTGAAAGTATATGACATCATTCACCCGTGTCATCGGAGACCTCTTCAAAGTGAGCGCAACTGTTCATGCTATAGTGGCCGAGAGGGCAATCCAGGCTATGCGTGATTCACTCCATTTTCTAGAGTTTATTTGCGCATTTGGACGACCCCGCTGCACATAGGCAGATACATAACGGACTGCTAATCAACAAAAACAATAGTATTACGACACCGGGGCGAGCACAGGTTGACTCTGCAATGGAATTTAACTATTTGGAGTCAAAGGTGCTGCGAGCAACTGCAGAGCAGAATGGGTTGAGATTTATGACAATAATCGTTTCCCTGGGCAACACATGAAATGAGCTGTCATGTGAGATGCTTTGAAAGACCTTTCTCTTTGATATCAGATTAGAGAGGAAAGACAGTGCCCAAGGGTGCGTGTCTGTGCGCGTGTGTGTGCATGTGTGTTAATGTGTGTTGCGTTTGAGAACACTGTGTACAGTATGTACATCGAAGATCAGTGATGTTATATGTGTGGCTGCAAGCGAGGTAATGTGTCATAAGAGATGGCACAGTGACACGATAAGCAGCTCGTCTGTCACAAATATTAGCTGGGAGCAAATGAATCAGCTGACCCCTGATAGGTGAGTTTATATATTCACACTAAGTCATGATATCAAAATAATTCATGTTGTCATGATCTGGCTGGTGAGGTATACTCCACATACACTGTTTCTAAGGTTGTCAGGTGCTGATGTTCACACCTCTCGCACTTCGTTCAGCGGTCATCAGTGTGTACATGTGTGTGTGAGAGAGGAAAAGAGTGTGTGGGTCTGAGGCTGCTCTGTGACTGGAGTTGAGCAGCGATTAGGTGATGCTTTGTGGTAGCGGTGAGTGCGGTGAACTTCTAACGGTGTTTTGGCCGAGGCCAGGAAACCACAGCTAGTGCATTACCAGACAGAGGAAAACCAAGGAGTGTGTGAGTGCACGCCCGTGTGTGTGTGCATGTGCCTGTGAAGACCACCCAGACTGCTGAGGGATTTTTTTTTTCTAGCAAGTGGAGGTGAAGCAAGAGTGTAAGGAAAAATGGGGAGAGGGGAGATGAAGAAAAAGGGGTGAAAACTGACACGGAGGAAGGTGAAGATTAGAAAATTGGTGACAGAGAAGCGTGTATTGGCAGATTTTGCAGACCCAGTGTTGGTTACGCACACACGGAGACACACACATACTGTACATGCAGGGGACAACATCCTGCCCCTGTACGGTGGCCATGACTGTAACAGTCGTGTGCGTGTCATTTAGCCATTATGTTGATGGAATGATTCCTATCACGAGCGACCGGGGGTCACACTGTAAACATCATGTCTGAGAGCAAGAGAGAAACGCAAGGGACAGAGGGGGCGGAGAATTTGACAGGAAAAATGAACAAAAATAGGAGAATTGCAGAAAAAAAGAACCGTGTGTGTGTGTGTGTGTGTGTGTGTGTGTGTGTGTGTGTGTGTGTGTGTGTGTGTGTGCTGTCAGTGGAGGGTTCTCTATACAGCGGCTATCAGCTCCAGCATCAGTGTCCTGGCTCCAGACGTCTATGGTAGCCCCCCTGCCCCAACTACATTGCCCCCCCTCTCCTCCTCTCTGTCTATCCTTGCTCCCCCCACCTATTCTCCTTTCCTCACCTGTTTCCTCTGGCCTCCTCCTTTAGACAGAACAAGAATCCGCACATTAAGTGCTTGAGTGTGTGCGCCTTCAAAGCAGGTGTTGAGGCTGGTCATGCAGCGCTAAGTGTGAATTTATGATCACTGATGTGCAAAAAATTCGAAATGAACGCATATAGCTCAGGGCAGCAGAGTGAGAGAAGTGAAGGGTGTGTACCCAAGCCAAATGGTAAATGTTTTCAAGGTGTGTGTGTGTATGTGTGTGTGGCTGGGGGAGGAGGTGCTTTGGCTACAAGCCAACTAACTAGCAGCTGTGATCAGAGCTGAGGAAGAGACTTAGAGGCATTATACAGAAAACAGTGACACAGTTAATCTGTTGTGTTCAAAAGGGACATTTCACACCAAAATCCAAATTACATATTTTTTCTCTACTTTTTCTCTACTTCTAATTCTATTTGTCAGTGTAGACTGTTGCAATGTGAGTTGCCGGATGTTGGAGATATCGGCCGTGGGGATGTCTGCCTTCTCTCAAATATAATGGAACTAAATAGCACTCGATTTGTGGTGCTCAAAGTGGTAAAAAAATAAATTTGAAAAACCCAACAGCAATGTCTCCTTCCAGAAATCATGACCAGGTTACTCAAGACAATCCACAGACCTTATTGTGATCAGTTTCACGTCGGATCTATTTTCTTTCTATCAAACTACTTCGTGGGAAGGCAGACATCTCTACAACAGACATCTCTTGACACTCAGCAGCACCAAACCAATCTAGACTGATCGATATCACTACAGGTAAGAGGAAGATAAATATGTTTGGTTTTGGGGTGAACTGCCCCTTTAAAAAAGTTCCTCAGGAGGAATTTTCTGCACAAAGCATTTCCTCTCTTCATCCCTTCACTTGCCTCTTCCTTCCTTCCTGTAAACTTAAAGTGCTCGCCTTAAAGTGTTGATTCCTCCGCTCTAGATTCCCTGGAGGCCCGGTGCTGAGCACCAGCAGAAAAAGCCACTGCGGCCTGCTACACAAGTGATATTTATGCCAGAAGGGTGTTGGAGAGAAGGGATAGGCAGTCAGCGCTGGATAGTGCAGTGGTTTGTGGTTTCCTGAGAGCAACCTGGGAGGCTTTTAAATGTCGCTCAGGGACAGACGGCAGGTAGGCAGGTAGAAGACAACAATGGAAACAATGACAATTCCCCCGGGAGCGGCAGGCGGAGAAGACACAGAGGCCATAGTGTGCTCCACCGCTCCATATCCTGTCCTTTAGAAAGAAGCAGAAAGCAATCACGACACAAGATCTTAAAGGGAACCAGGGTGGAGGAGGTGGAGATCAGGGAAGTAAAGTGCAGAATGAGTTTGGAGTGTATATGCACAAGAGCCTGCATGTGGACTGAACACAACCGTGGTCGGTATTTGTCGGGGTCAGACCTGTGCCAGCCGACCGAATATGTAAATCTGTATGTTTCGTGTGATAGCAGGGTGACGCAAGTATGACACGGGGGCTAGGAATGTGCTCCGTGTGACGTGTGGTCGAGGGGTGAAGGGCTGCTTCTGACTGAGAGGATTCAGAATGCTTGCATGGCCCAGATTCCTATTCAGCCCCTTTCCAACCCTGGGAATCCATGGGAATGTTTGTGTGTGTGAGTGTCCGAGCGTGCATGAATCTGTGCAAGTGCACCAGCCCTCTCTTTTCCACTACAGAGAAGGCATTGTCTAATCCCAGGCCAGGCCACGACAAATGTCCCTAACTGTTCTGGTGTGTGTACATGCATACACACATGTGCATCCATGACCTGTGACTTTGCGAGCTGTCATTTGTGTCAGTGTGTATGAGTGCTAAGGCATTCGAAAGTTTTTGGTTTCCTGCTACAAGAAGACGCAGCTTGCAGTTTGCTGCAGATCTTTTGCTATTCTCCAGGCTCCTGCAAAGTCTTAGAGAAACCAAACCAATGAAAGTTATTAAAGTTATCAATTACATATTACCCTAAAGGAATACTTAACCTCCAAAATGACCACTTGTATATCAGTTACTCCCTCCATGTTTCTTTGGTTTTCTTGCAAGAAAAGGTGAACAAATAATCCAAAAATGGAGAAAATTATTGAAGAATTGAAGTAAAGGGATTGCCTGGGTCCAGGGTCTGGCATTGTGACATGAAACAATGATTTCTTAGTTGACCAATGAGTGCAGCGGGGGACTCGATAAGCTAATCAGCGCAAGGGTTGGGATGCCATTTTCAAGCTGCTGATACAGTAAGCGCTGCGCCAGAACCAATGAGGAGTAATAACAACAATACCGATGTAATAGTAATACCGATGAAACTGTTCCGTACCGTCCCCATTATTGTGCACCCCTCCGGTTGGCGTACCTAGCACACAGATCTGATGCTGAAAGGTGGAGCTGAGAACACTGCAGTCTGTTGAGTGATCAATAGTGACTCTGCTCAGGGCTGAGTTGAACTGTTTGCAGTGGAAACGCTAGGGTCTAGGTACCATGTCTGTATTACTTTTGGTTCCAAAGGTACCATACCAAAAGTATTTGGTGGGAATGGGGCTAATGACATTGGATTCAGGTTAATACGTTGGTCTCTAATGTTTGATTAGGGAAAATTATATCCCCCTCCTCCACTGACAGCGATTAAAGTGGAGGCAATGTCAGACTGAAGATGGAAACAGAGTGTAAGGAGTTAAAAATTCTTAAATTTTTAATTAGTAACATTTACAATTACATTTATGCTCCGTGCTAAATACGTATACGGAGGCAGATGTGGCCTTCTGTCTGTACTCTGCATTCATTTTGTCTGTATTTGTGCATGTTTTCTGAAAGCTTTTGGATTCTGACGAAACGGTATCAGTGCCAGCGGAGATTGTGGAGGCAGTGTAGCATAGTTCAAGTAAGATACGACTGTAAGGGGTGACGAATAAATTTAAGTAATGATGGAACAGAGAGGATCACTAATATAGTGAAAAGAGTTCTCTGTCCACAAGTCGGGATGTCATCAATGGCACAGACCACCGCACCAAAACATTCGCGGTCATAGACAGTGTAGAGCAAATGACAAAAATCGTGAGCTCTAGCCAAAAAAGGAGAATGTTTACACGAGTGTGTAGGACGTAGCTCTCCAAGTTCCCCTGTACCTCAACATGGGTCTGTCTGTCTCCGTCTGCCTATCTGTGTGATCGCTGGCCAGGCCTGCCGAGTAAAGTGGCTCATGTGGGGCTGGCAGTGTGCAGGTGATGACTAGTAAGAGCTAATGATACTTAATGCCCTTTCCAACAATGTACACACTCGTACACACACATGCACGTACCCACAAGACCCCCGTGTTCACATTACACACAAGCAAAGACGTTGCACAAGCATGGATGTATGCACACACGCTCACATTCACATACTGACTTAATGATGGTTAATGCCCCATCCAATCCCCCTGCGCAGCATCAAAGCATCCTACAGAGCAGTGCTGATACAGCGATGCTAGCAGGGATTAGGTCGGGAGAATGGACCACTGGGATGGGAGTTAGCTAAAGGGAACAAAGAAGCAATCACAGACACACTTAAATGTCGCACACATGTGCACACACCTCAGGGCACACACACATACATAGAGCGTAGCCAAATGGGGGTTCTGCACAGGAATGTCCAGCAAAGTGAAAGAGGGGATGTAGAAAACAGAAGGTGGAGAGATGAATGAAGTAAGGAAAGATGACTCCTCAGGACTCTTAATTTAGTTAGGTAGACTGATCTGAGTGCAGAAACAGAGGTCGGGTCACTGTGATGGTATAATGCAATAGTATAATTCTTGCTAAGACTGGACTTCACAGGTGTATTTTCCATCTGCCGTAGAGGGAGGCTGGAGGGAATTCTGCCACTGCAGAGCCTCTGCAACTGCAGCCAGACTCACTCACGTCTCTATTACATGTCTGAGAAGGAGCAAAAGAGGAAATCTGGACTTTTTACATGCATGGCAAGAGGCCAAACTAAATCTCTTTAAACCAACAGCAGCCACATGTCCTCATTGGTATGGGGTAAGATTTCATCAAGTGCTGATCTAAGTTCAGGTCTTGATGCTATCCGTGGGTACTGTTAAATATATGGAGCAGATGAGCTGATCATAGATCTGTGAGCGCAGCAGTAAAAAGAGGGGTGAGCCAGGAGTGGATTTGAGCAGTCTTCTAACTAGATCCAGTGTCCTCCTGTTTCTGCCATTCAACCAAATGAAGTCATAATAGAGCCTGACACTAATACTCATCGGGTTTCATTTACTGTTGTAGCCACTGCTGAGAATCTGCCTTGAATCAGCATGCAGGAAAGGACACCTCTGTAAGAGATACCTTTTCAGGATGTGTGGAAAAGTGGTGAAATTTGTAACCCCTTTCCACACATCTTTGCCATTACTTCAACAGATTTCAGTGGCAAGCGGTTGTCCCGTGCTCATGAAACATTTCCCTCATGTGGCATTAACTGTTCGCTTCGACTGAGGAGGAAACAAAATAGGCTGTGCGGCACATGTCATGTAACAAACATATATGAAAGCCAGACAAAATATACATGCCAAAACAACAGATTTGTGGACTAGGGCAGGGCTATGAATGCCTTTCTGCCTTCCAAAGCTATGTCCTACCCACAACAGCTGCCTGTCAGTCCTGTCCACATGTTGGAGGCAGTTGTATGTTGTGTAGTGCCGACTGTTCCAACACTTCCTGTTCCATTACTGAAGTGCTTGACCTTTCACCTCCCCCCCTTCTCCGTCTCATGACAGGGTGTGTGTGGGAGGACAAGGAGCGGACATAAAGTGTGTACGTGCACGTGTGTATGTGTGTGTGCGGTATACCAGGGTATGAATAAGTCCCAGAGGGCATGAATATGTTTCCCATGACATGGCCTCAGACTAAACAGCCGCTCTCTCCACCCAGACATCCGCCTGTCATTCTCCCCTAAACCGCAGCGAGCGGAAAAGAGCACAAAACATGGGAACACAAAAACACAGACGAGCATCTCCCTTTTCTGTCTCGTTATCTCCTCTTTTCTCCTCCGCCCTCCCTCCCTGTTTCTCTGCTCTTTTGTAGCCGAGTCCTCCCCGTGGCCCTCCTTGTCCAGGTGAAAGACTTCTCCTCGCCCTCTCCCTCGCTCTTTGTGCCCCGTGAATGAGGGAAAGAGAGAATAAGAGAGGGAAAGATAAAGAGAGAGTGCCTTCGGACACAAAGGGCAGTGTACCCCTCCCAGGAAGTCTGGGAGAGAGGGAGAAAAAAAAAGCACATCTTTAGAGGAAGGAGGAGGGGAGGACAGCATTGTACCCTCCTTCCTGACTCTTTGTGTGTGTGTGTGTGTGTGTGTGTGTGTGTATGTGTGTGTGCATGTGTGTGTGCAAGCTCATGTGTGACCATGAGAGAAACTGAATGCCAAAGCAGTCAGTCTATTCAGACAGAAAAAAGCTAACACACTTAGACCTCACCCTCACACACAGTACGCACACACATTCTCCTCTCTCTCTCTCTCTCTCTCTCTCTCTCACACACACACACACACACACACACACACACACACACACACACACACACACACACACACACACACACACACACACACACACACTAATGCACACAACCATTTAGGCCCTCTTTAAGGCGGCGCCCGAGCATTGACTACCAGTTGCATTGTGTGGAATAAAAGATCCTCTTTCATCGTGGCCTTAACTGTTTCAAAGCACTAAGCGGAGAGGATCAGACTGGCTGAATCCGACTGAAGACATTACTGTCATAGTTACTGTAAAAGACAGCCAAGGTGTGGCTCAAGCACAGCTAATGCAGAACTCCTGCCCTCTGGGCACGGCTCCGGTTGTTGATTTTTACTAAAGATCTATTACTCTAATGTTCCTCACAGATAAGCCGCCTTCAAAGGTGTAGGGCTTACCGCCATTATTGGCTGTTTGTTTGGTAAGAGTCTCCACCTGAGTGAGTGAGAAAGGGATTGGCAGGGAGGCAAGAAGAAAGAGAGCTGAGGAGGAAGTGAGAGGGAAGACCTCAGGGTACGGCTGTTGTGGAGTGATTTTGTGTGTGTAAAGAGAGAGAGAGAGAGAGTCATGAAAAAACATCCCTCTCAAGGGCAACAATGTAAGCCTGGTTGTTTACATGCTTGTGCTGCATTGTTATGTGCCGTACCTGCATGCAATTTTATGCTTGAGCGACATGCCAGAAACTTTTTCCACAGAAGTTTTTTTTTTTTAAAACTTTGAGACAATGGAATTCTCCAAAGTGAAATGTATCGAGTCATCTTTCCTCAGCCTGCTCCCGCACTGCTTTGTCTGACTGACACATTTCACCATTGATGATAAAAACAGACACCTGACTGCTGATCACATCTGCCCCACTCTGTGGGTATATTCACTCACCAGGGTGGTCCGTCATCCACCCCACAAAAGCCACCCGGAGCCTGGAGTGTGTACAAGTGCCTGTGTATTTAGCGTGGGTGTGTGTGTGTGTATGTCTCCGAACACAAACAGCGGTGTTTTTTTCATATGATGTGGCCAGTTGTTTTGAGCTAAATCAACCAACTCTTGTCAGAAACGCTTCCAGTTTGCAATTGGCTACGACAGAGCTAGGGGCACATTCACACCCACACGCACACGCTGCCTTTGATCACACAGCCGATAACATACTTCAGTAGTTCTGTTGACGGCGGAGAGGAAATATGATGAATCGCATTATTGTAACTACCGGACTGTGTAACCCCATGCTCCAGTTGAAATTTGAAGCAGAGATGGGGAGAGAAAGAGTGAGTGTGAACGATAGAGTGGCATAAGACAGAGAGGGCCAAGGCTGATGAATGGAAATCTACCTCTGTTTCTTCATGCTTCCGTTCCCCCCTTAAGACAAGCTCCCTGCCTTGGTTACTCTATCAATCACAGCATAAAGCAGTCAAATATCCAGTGCTTTACCTTTCTTCCCATGCCAAACCCTCCTCTCTTACATTCACATGCACACAAGCATACACACACTTTGGAGGGGAAAGAATAAACGATCTATCAGAGCACATTGTGTATCGGCAAATCACGGAACGATGGAGGGAATAGGAATGGAAAAATGTCCATATCTTCTAACTCCTCCAATTGCTGCAAAACAGGCTGCAATTTTCGCAGACGCTACTGTGCTTAAACACACAAAATTACATGCACACACATGAAAATGTAATTCCTCCCCAGGGAAGCAGAAGGAGATCACTGGGGGCTTTGTCAGTCATTCTGCAGGTTCAGAGCGGAGGGGGGATAAAAAGAACAGTTAAGAGGCACATTTGGGAGTGTGTTTGTTGAGGGATGAGCATGGGTCTCCATGTCTGCATCCTCTGCTCCTAATACTGCCGAGGAGTCTTTAGTTCGTCATTCAGCGGCAGACGGAGATCTGAGGGGATGAGATGTCTTGTGTGCCTCTGGCGGTTGAGAGATGTGTTGTCCTGCGAGTAATATCAGGCTGACTTCTTGACGCCGCGATGGCCAAGATAGGGCAGGACGGTTCCCTGCTGAATACTCGCATGAAAAATAAAGAAAAGAAACCACATGAACTTTCAGTCTGTCCCTCACACACACACACACACACACAAACAGACCTAAACGGCAATCTGTTTCCATGCTCCGGCAGCGTTCATGTATGATGTGGTAAAAGTGCGACCAGGGACTGTACCCACCACATCTGCAGGCTCCCTGGAAAACAATAGGGGTGTGAAAATGAGCGACAGACATCTTACCACACACACCGCAGTCACCTATAAATGGAAAAATTATTGCAGTGCACACACAGACACAGATACTGACACACATACTTGCACTTGGTCTCCCTCTCTCTCTCTCTTTCTCTCTCTCTCTCTCTCTCTCACACACACACACACACATTAGAGGTGCCCATAAAACGGGGACACAGAAACCCCAATTCTAATTGTGAAACTCCCATACGCTGCGGAGCCTGCGAAATCTTTAAGCGCTCTCTTTCTCATTTCTTTTGCGGCCGTTTATTTGCGCTGAAAATATCTGAACGTCACAGCGCCAGCCGACACAATGCACATGTGGTAGTCATCAATCATAATTATCATGGTTTAAAAAAGCCACAGCTGTTATTTGATTTTAAAAACAAGCCATAGCGCAGCGCCTTCCAACGATACGTCAAGTTGTCAGCGGAGGCCTTGGCCTGCACAGCAGAAATGTCTCTCTCTCTCTCCGGCTTCCCAATGAGCTCGTTGGAGAGCACAGCGGAGCTGAGCTGCATTCAACCTTTCCCCATGACTCACCACTGTGTGTCTTTATTTTTAAACATTTTCTCTCTCCATTGCTGCATGTTTATTCTGTCTGAGTGAGGCCGCTGTTATGGACTTCACACAACGTTTGTTTATGGCTTCTTTAATCAGGACCAGATAATGGAGAGTTGTCTCCATTCGTGGGCGCATCCCCAGAAGCTGGGTGATGTGTGTGTGTTTATGTGTGTGCCTGTGTGTGTGTGTGTGTGTGTGTGTGTGTGTGTGTGTGTGTGTGTTGCTATGCTTTAATGATCCCCTCAGAATGTTCCAATAAATATTTTTCTCAGAAGAATATTAGTACACAGACAATGAATAGGATTAAGGTGTGTATGTGTATTGTTCACGAGGCCCCGTGAGGTGATCGTGTGCTTATATGTGATGTCACCCAGTCTTGATTATGTCAATTGGTTTGCCGTTACTGCTGGCTGTGTCATCTCCATGGCAACTTTGTTATCACTTATATTTACCTCTGACTTTAATCAAGCAGTAGTGCATTACACTTGTTGCATTCATTCCCCAAATTACCGCCTGGAGCCTGAGCAGATTGTGCCAAAAATGGGACAAACAAGAAGTTTATAATTCACATGACATCACCAAAGTACTTTAGTTGGTAGGCCAGCTACAGCACTGGGGAATAAGTAATAAATTACTCATTTGTTCGCTTGCTTACATTTACTGAATTGTTCTACTTGGTGCTTATTAGGAAAAGTAATTACTTGCGCTGTATTACATTTCAAGGAGCTGATGTGAACTTAAAACATTTTAAATGTGTCATTCATTTGTAACTGTGATTTTCAATATAAACTGTTAAAAGATGAAAAGCTTCTATGGCAAAATAATGATGCTATAATATTTAAAGATGTCCAATTTAATTTTTATTTTAAGCAAATATGGCTACATACAGTGTTTCACCAAACTGCACTGTGCGTATCACCAACTCTTATCTTACCAATATATTTATAATACAAGGATGACCAACTGGGGTCCCAATGAATAAACAACAACCACAGCAAAATGTTGACTTATTCTTCTCCAAACATTATTAATTGTGTAATCAATATTATCTGAAAACAAAAAAACCTGATAATCAATATTAAGGGTTGTTACAGTTGAACATCATCTTATTTAAGGAAGAGCAGTATTGACAGTTGTCAGTGTCTTTCTCCTTTAAAACGACTGACGGAGTGCCCTACTCCCACAAATGTGCACAGTACTTTAAATTAGGACCTATGGAAAACATGAACTCAATAAATAGTTCCATCTCTTAAAACTGCATACAATGACATGAAATAATTAAAATATGACAACCTCATGAAGAATTGGATTGACAGAATAAAGCACCTGTGAAATAAGACAAAAAGTGTACCTCTGGAGTCTCCGTGTAACTCAGTCAGTAGGATGAGGGATTGTTTTAAAGCCCTGTACCTCCTAAAATATTTGCAAAGCCTTCTCTGAATGTTTGGACACCTGCATCATTTACTCTGGCTCACGGCCTTCTTCTTCTTCTCCTCTTTTATTGGCCCATTGCTACCTTTTATGGTGCATTACCACATCCAGCTGCCAGCATGCATAACCACTCTCAGCAGCATAAATGAGTCTAATATCACCCCTGTTTTGCGGTGGCCTAGCAGAACACAAGCTGCAGATGATACAGGGAGAGGCTCGTCAAAACATTCAAAGACTTTAATATCAGTAATAGGGGTGTCGTGATAAATTGATCTGGATTATATCAATTCAATTATCAACAATCCAACATCATCGATGCAAAATGAAAACATAAACGTACTGTAATTTTTAAGATACGCCCTATTCAAACAGTGTTAGCGACTTAGCGTCAGGCAGACAGCGGAAAGCAGACAAGGAAAAGACAGTGAGGGTTTTTTTGTGATCTTGTATGTTCGCAGGCCCTTGAAGTGAACGAAATCGAAATCATATCACAGCAGACTTTGTGACATCAGCATATATTGTATTGTTGTCCAAAAAATGGGTATAATATCGTAATGAAACTTGTGATTACACCCTACGTTGTTCTGTGACAGACTAAAGCAAGTAGAGAATCAACCCTCTTTCCCCTCAACACCAAACCAAGTATCCACCCTGCCTACGTGTCCCCGAGTAACACCTTGAACCCCTCTCTCTGCAGTCAGACCTCCCGGGAGGGGGCATGTGTAACAGGAAATTCCCATGCAGGGATACTAACATGCCAATATTATGCTTTCAAAAGGAAAATATTCAGTGTCAGCAGAGGCTGTGAAAAGGCTACATATCCTAATTATCTGATCTGCAAAACCTCAAAGCAAAAGGACACAGTTAACGCTGCAAGCTCATCACATGGTGAGAACACACCTCCTCACCCAAAGTGACAGTGGGACTCCACATCCTGACCGCCGCCTGATGTGAAATGTTATCCTTGACAGGATACCAGACTGCTGGTGTACTAGATTGTCTTGTCACAACTGCTAAAATATGACAGGCTGCTCAAATCCCCACACTGTTGAACCAGAATATTGCCATGCAGTGTTTTTTCCACATCGCCCCCGAAGCTGAATATAGATCACGCCTGCGGATAGATCCATCCAGCCCCCCGTCAGCTTGGCTGACTTGACAAACAAACAGCCAGTGTGTCAAAACTCCCAACTGCAAAGGGCTTCTGAGAGCACAGTTTACACTTGCTAGCCCGGTGGTCTGGCTTTATGAGCAATGGTTAGTGTCATACACACACATAGACACACACGCACATGCAAGCCTCGCTCTTGAAGACTCATGCGAGACCCCAAGGGCTGTGAAAGCAAAGAAGGGGTGACGTAGCACCTTCTTGCTTTCATTGTGTTTATCAAAGTGATGACCTTACATGACTGGGGCCACAGGGTTATGTATGTTTTCTACCAGAGGCTGACACGAAAGTTGTCCTCATACTATCCCAAGTGTTAAAAAAGTAGGTTACGTGTGTGTGTGTGTGAGCATGCATGTATTTGAGCATCCTGCGCCTCTCCCTCTTTGACCGCAACGCAGCTGCGTCAACACTCACCCTCCAGCACACCCTCTCACGTCAGACTGTGTGTCAGAGAGGCAGAGAAATGGAGTGTGTCTATGTTACAGCCATGAACAAAGAGGGAAGGAGGGGGTCTCCTGAGAAACCTGAGGAGGAAAAAAAAGAAGAAGAGGAGAGAGAGAGAGAGAGAGAGAGAGAGAGAGATACGGAGGGAGACTGAGGGGTCAGATCTGAGAGAAGGTAGAGTGAGACATCTGGAAAAGAGAAAGAGTCACTGGGACGAGGAGGAAATTACAGCTGCCCAACAATGATTCATTGGGGAAAATTTCTCTTCTACATCTCCCTCTCCTCCCTCTTGTCCTCCAACCTCTCTACCTAACCCTCTAACCTCTCTGTGCGCATTACTCCCCACTCCCAATGACTGATCGTCATGTGAAAACCGTGTACATGTCCCGAGAACCTTTAACAGAACATTGATAAGGTATACATTGATTGATACTTTGATCCTGATGCTCCCCCCTTTTTCTCTCTCTAGGGATCTGAGCATGAACAACATCAGTGAGATCCAGCCCAGAGCCTTCCACCGTCTGCACCTGTTATCAGAACTGTGAGTACAAAATCATTCAACTCACGTTCAATTAAGAAAACTCCATCATCATTACGGCTCGCACAAGAAGCAGTCATTCCCTGAGCCGCTGAGATGCACAGACCTCAGTGATGGGGATTGATGACTCTGGCCTGCCTCTGATCTCTCCTACCAAGAAACTGCCTGCAGCGATACACGAGTAGATCCCGAGATGGCGGCACACAAGAGGAAGGCAGAGGGAACCCGATATCCACTCAGAGAGTGAATATATGGTCCTTAAAGTGTTTGGAGAGCAGGTTCTGTGCTGAGCATCCAAGCCGCTTGCTTTCTTGCCCCCCTTTGACTTTGTTTCAGCTGGATAGCTCAGTAGGAGCAGTACACACGTAGACACAAGCCTGTGCCAAGACAAACAACACATTATAGCAGAATGTCGGGACAGGTTTAGGGAAAATGAAACAAGCTGAGATTTATGTTTTTCTTGTTATATGACATTAACTATAGGTATAGTTGGGTATCATTAGCAACGCTTCGATATAGGACACTAAATAAGTTAAATGCTGAAAAAGATTCTTTATACTTTTCTTGGCTGGTGACAGATTAAACAATATGTTAAAATAAAAATAAAAAACAAGGCTAAGAATTTGACTCAGCCTCTGTGCCACATTCCTCAGCATTTAAACTCTGTGCTACAGCCACAATTTGGTCAGTAATTCACAAAGTAGAAGGTATTGGTTTCACTCTCACAGGGCTCATGAAAGCACACACGCCGTAGCAAAACTTCTTCAGCATTTTTTTTCAGTCGACCTGGCCGATATCTGATTTGACCACTCAGCAGAACTCGGCTAAGTCTCGGTTTTACAAAAGCTGCACACAGATATGCCCTAAGGGTGTGAATGTGTGTGTGTATGTCAGCCTTCACCTGATTCTTTTACTTCTGGAGCCCGCAGTGTGTGTGTGTGTGTGTGTGTGTGTGTGTGTGTTAGTGTGCGCGCGCATGGGGTGTTTGAACAGTCTGCTGTTTTCTTTGCTAATTCTTGCAGCTGCAGCCTGTGAAGCGTAGGCTAATGATGATGAAAGTAAAAGGTTAGCTGGATGACCATTCAGTTGACTTTGAGCTGCAGTCAAAGTGAATCTGAAAAGAGAGGAAACAAGGCCAAGCAATGAAGTTTTGTGACACCTTGAAGCCGGAGAATTAAATTCAAGGCTTTGATTTATTGTCCTGTATCGAATGGCTGATCTGAACTTTTTGCTATTGTAAAAACGGTAAAGGTCAGATATTGCTGATGGCGTAATAATTAGAACCACACAGCGCAGAGTGATGCCGAACATCGATGCTGACATTTGCCTGCATTGGGGAAAAAGGGGGTGGGGGTCTTGGATGCGGCTCCATCTGCAGTGTTTGTCCAGAGACAATCCTCCCAGTGTTTTACAGCCCCGTTGATCTTGCTTCCTCTGTATCGCTCTCATGTTCTGACACTTTATGGAGACGTTCTGTTGCTTTGTAACTCTTCCAAGGAGGATGTTCCTGCCCTAAAGCCAATTTTTATAGCCCTGCTGACCATTTCTGGAAACATGCTGAGACGATGATGATGTTCCAAGGCAGGAAGAAGCACATACACTCCTGTCGAGGAGGTTTAGCGAGATGAAGCATAGCAGGTTATGGTAAACACATTATAATTACGACAAGTTATGGCGCTTGGAAAAACAAACCGTGGCTCTAAACACAAACACGGTCGGTTTGAGAGCGAGAGCTTTTGATGTGGGTCCATAGCACTTGTTGGTAGCACAGGGAGAGGCAAGGGCCAGGCATGTTGTGACTGGTAGAGTGATAAATTGTTTGATGTTGGGCTCAACCTCCCTGTCTGCCCTCACTCACTCTATCTCCCTCCTCTCAGATTCATTTCTACAGCCCCCAATCTCCATTTTACTGCAGGCTATTGCAAGCTGTAGTCACTGCCTTTGATAGATTTTCTACTTTTTTCCCTTTTTGGCCCTCTCCACATTCTTACAAACCAAAACAAATCAGCTTATGGCAACAAGTCCAGCTTTCATCCTGTTTTACACTATGGGGAGGAGAGGGAATAAAATCTTATGAGCCACAAACAGACTGTCCTTCTGAAGCACCGCTCATAAACTGTATCATGCTGCCTCTTATCTCCTCGCTCAGCTCTCACCTCTATATTATCAAAGTGCGTACAGCTAATCCCTTTGAACCTCAAATGAGGTGATTAAATTAATTCACGAGCAGGTAGCAAACCTGCCTTTGATTCATTGCGGCATTGATATTGATAATAAGAGTAATCACCCCTCCCTCCAGCCGTTTCTCTACCTGTAACTCCTTATTTCTAAAACCTGTTCTATTGATCTCAGATCCCTCTCATTAAACCTTCATTTAGCGCTTTGATCAGTGAATCTGCTCTTAATTCAAAACTCGCAAACCTGCACGCAACTGTCAGTCAGACGGAGCATGAAGAGAGGCGACTGAGAGGCAGACTGCATGTCTATGGATTAATGAGAGGGCAGCAATGCCCGCAGACTACAAGACTGGTTACTCATCTACCTGACATATCAAAGACATCCCCTCTCTCCAAATGTTCCGCTTTAATATCAAAGATGTACTATCTACTTCTGATCTAATTACAACTTCGAACTAGCAGAGGTTGGTTTTGTGGGAACTGTCACCCGAAAAGCCCTTCCCGAAAACCACTTTCGAAGGCGACAGAGCTCTCCACCTATCATCAGTATCAAAGTGCGTGCGGTTCGTACCTCCGGAGATCCGATTTCACTCTGCCTTTTTCTTTTGACTTCCGTCATAATCAGCTGTTTGGGTCGAGTCACTCGTGCTCATCTTATCATTATCTGTAGCCATCACTCAATGCAGAGGTGAAATCAGCCCACTCAAAGTGACCTGACAGGAAAAACAAACTCACTGGATTTTTTTAAAACCCTCTATTACTCTTCCCTTTGCCTCTTTTGACCCACACTATTACCAAACAAGTCCTCCAACTCATACGACCACGTGCTCATTTGTTCCTACCCTATAACATGACCCACAGGAGTGTTTGCCACATTAGTGCCCGGCCAGTTTAGGTTGAGGAAAAAATCATGGGTGGGCATTGTTACATTATGCACTTTACATAATTTCACGTACTTAACATAACGTAATGATATCGTGTAACATAAAATAAGTGTTGACTTTTGGTTGTCACATACATCACCTAACTTTCACCTTTGCTCCCGTCATAATTACTACAGCCTCTAGAGGTCGCTGCCTACACCAAACAGAGATATGGGTCGTAATAAGCTGCTTGGTCAAACAACCTATGCTGTCATTTTTTGGGTAAGGACAGTCTCATATCACCAGCTTAAATAGACAGCTAACCCCAAAATCAGAAATACATATTCCTCCTCTAACCTGTAGTGCTGCTTATCAAATCTAGACAGTTTTGGTGTGAGTTGCCCAGAGTTGGAAATATCAGCCCCAGGGATATCTCCAAAATAATGGAACTAGACAGCACTAAGATTGTGGCGCTAAAAGCACACACACACACACAAAAAAAAGAACGAATCTTTCCAATCTTTCTCTCTCGAAATCATGACCCAGTAACTCAAGATTATCCACAAATCTTTTTGTGAGCAGTTTCATGTAGGAACAATTTTCTTTCTACCAAACTATACCTACCGATCATATCACCATGCATAAGGAAGCCTGCATCTACTGCTAGCTGACCTAGCACCACATAGCTAGCTACAGCTCAGTCAAGAAGGACACCACAAATGTTAACATCTCACACTGTCAAAAACCTCTATAGTTTGCGGATGTAGTCTTTAGAAAGAAAATAGTTCCTTTATGAAATGGCTCACAACAAGGTCTGTGGATTATCTTGAGTAACAGGGTCAGGATTTTTTTTTTTCCAGGGCACTTTGAGCACCACAAGTCGAGTGCCATTTAGTTCCATTATATTCGAGAGAGGTAGACATCTCTACCACCGACATCTCCTACACTTGGAAACACACCTAAACAATGTATATTGATAAACAGAATTACAATTAAGAGGAACATTTTGAGTGGACTGTCCCTTTAAGTGAAAGTGTGTGGAATATGGTGCCAACTCCTGTGATCAGCTCAAGACTGAGACTCTGGAACATCCACCCAGCCCTGTGAGAGTGCTCTCAGGTGCTCTGCCACTATCACAAAAATGAAACCGAGATGCAGTAGGAGAGAAGTGGTGAGTGGAGGCCAGCGCTGCCCTACTTGTCCTCTTCTCGGTGATAAGATTGTCTGCTGATAGGCCAGGAGTGCAATGCAGGTGAGGGTTAAGGGTTTACAGTATTGGCTGTCTTGATACTCCAGGTGCATCACACAGCTGGGACTATCTGGGTCGATTAAAACTTTTCCTTTTAGCGTTGCCAACACTGGTTTTTGTGCTTGTCTGTCTCCTTCTCTCCCACAAACACGTACCCACACACACGCCCTCTCACACTGTTTTCCACATGTCTATATTTTACTCCAGTAATTTCAGAGGTTAACGCCAGGTTAAGTGGTTGACCCTGAGGCTGGACCTCTGAACAGAAGGAGGGATAACATTTCTATTGATGGACTGGGGTGACAAAAGGTCATACATGCGTATGTACTTAAAAACACGCCCACACACACACACCTCTCCTTGATAAGACCTGTTTATCCTCACCTTCTTCTTTCATCATCGACTCCTATCAACCATGCATGCTGCCACTATGGTGTCCTATCACTCACTGAGATAGCATCCCGAAATATGATGCTGTCTTTGCTGTCTAGGTCTTTAATTCTGTCTTTTTGTTTATTGTTGTGAGGCAACAGGACATGGTGATACATAGGATAATCAGCAGTTGGTATGCTTCAGTGACGCCCTCGCTGATCAGCTCTGATAGCAGGGTGGTCTCACCTTTGCTACCAGCACCCCTCCCACTTCTCTCCCATACGTTTTGAACTACACACTGGCCTCTGTTATTTTATCTATGAATCACGTCAATAGGGCTGAATTATGCTGAGGTGGAATTTTTTATCAACGCAGTCCAGGGGCCAAGAAAAATTCTAACCATCCCCAAATCAAATTAAAAGAAAAAACGGTCGGAGCCACGGTTTGACAAGAGCAAGGCGCCTTTCATTAGAATGAGATTGATGTGGAACGACTAGGAGGCTAAGTGCGGAACATTCACTCATACGTACGATCATTTACACACACGTACACACATAAATACACACACTGATATCATGGAAACAGTTGGTCAGTGGCAACTGCCGGTGTTCTGTTGATGTCTATCAAGAATGTCTGAACATTTCTTTCCTTTTTCAATATCCATCTTCACTTTCGACATAATTATCCATTTGACAAATGAAGTCGGCAAAAAAGCATGATTCCACTCTGATGCTGTTTTGGCTCCAATGGTGCAGCTAATAGAGAAAGGCTGGTTGGCAGTAGGACATGCACATCATACCATGGCCTTAACTACAATGTTTGTTTTCTAAAACTCTAAATTACTGCGCCTCTTTGTCCCCCCACTGAAAAGACATTTATTTTTCTTTGGTGCTACCTATATCTTTTTTCCGTCCAACGCGCCTGTAACTAATCACTGCGTTTGAACAGGAACCAAAACAAGGCACTTAGGGGTCTTTGCAGAAATAGGCTTAGATCTATTTTACTGGTGTCAGGACCTCAGCGAGGCCTATTGAAACAGTTACCTCTGGAAAAGTAGCTATTGAAATGGTCCCCAGTGACCAGCTCATGCAATAGCGGAAACTGAAATGGTATTGAAGTAGCAGACCTATCGTCCTCTGCGGGACAACAAATGAGCAGTATACAGAGTTAAAATCAGACCTGAGAGCAAATTGAACTCCTTTATTTTTGAATAAGAATGAAAATTAGAATTTGTGGGGTCAAAGAGCTGCAGTCATTGACTCATTGCCATCTGCGCCTTCTGTGTCTGTGAAATCTATATTGAGACTCCATGTGACACAGTCAAAGTCTGTTTGAATGAGTTTTGACTGTGGTTTGAGAGGCATGACTAAATGGCACCACAATAGCTTGGATAACAATCAGTCCATTTTGCATTCTAGTTCGCTGATGTGGGTGTGCGTCTACGTGTGTGTGCATGTGTGTGTGTGTGTGTGTGTGTGTGTGTATGTGTGTGCTTGTGTTGATAAATACGAGCTCTACATGAGTTCTAAACTGGGCTGAGTGTGAGATTTGGCAGGCGCAGGTGGGGTTGTGTGGTTTGCCACTGCACAGTAATAAGACTGAGACATGTTGACATGAGTATCAGATGTCAGATGGAGTTTGCTGCGAGCTCTCGTCCATTACCATCTGGATGATAGTGGCTTGGAAAGGCAGGCAGAGTGCTATATCAATATTTCAATATCCCGGCACTGATGGAACAACTCAGCCAGAGGCAGGCTGCTTAGCATAAACTCAAATGTCAGGCAAATGTCACCTGTGGAGCAACGGTGTGAGCAGGAGGATGCCAATGAGTAACTTTTAACGTGTGTGTGTGCGTGTGTGTGTGTGTGTTTAATAAAAGTGGGTGGTCTCGAGCTGTGAAGACCAAATCTGTGTTTAAAGTGTGCTTCCAGCTCGTGACCTTGAGAGTTACTCTGTTGGACTGAATGTTATTTATTTGGACATCTTATACACACTCACAAATGACCATTAGGTGCTGTGTTTGATAAACAAACTGATTGGATTGCTTGTGTGAATGTGTGTGGTTTCTCTCCCTCGCTGTCCTCAAGGCCCCTCAGAATGGGCCCAATTTACCTCAAGGACATGGAAAATAGCGCACGCATTCGCACCGCACACACACAAGTTCGCATATATGGTATACACCTTACTATATACACACGTACATAAACACACCCACATGCTCACAAGCAAATATACTTTCAGGCTGCACTTGTTGACCCAATCTCAGTCTCATTCAATTCAGTCTATACTCACTCATCAGCGCTCCCAGGATTGGTTAAGGTTTCAGGGTGTGCTTCAGGCCAATAGCAACCACATTGAAGGGAATCGAATATTGTTATTTGCATAGTGCCCCGGCAGTAACCCCAAAGCAGGAACTCGAGGATGAAGTCATATCACAGCTCAATCCAAAAACGTAGAATAAAGCGAATGCAAAAATTGTCTTTTGAGACTTGTAAATTCTTTTGTGTGTGTGCTTATATTTCATTTTTCACTTTAATATTTTGCTTTCCCCCTTTTTGATCTTCGTGTTTCTCTCCTAGGCGTATCTCAGGGAATCAACTGAGGTATATCTCAGGCCACGCTCTCCAGGGTCTCCACAACCTCAAAGTTCTGTAAGTAACCTCCTCCACCCACCCGCCCTATTGCACTCTGGTGGTTCAGTCCTCGTTCCCAGGTGGGTTGTTCCACTGCAGCATTGTGGGGGGATAGAGTTGTGCTCCCGCCTTGAATAAAACACACAGGCCACGCATCATTAACTGTAGTTAAAGTTTATGAGCTGGTTCCTTCATTCCCAAACAAGCGCTGTTTCAGTTGCAAGCATGCGCACACACACACACACACACACACACAGGTGTAATGCAAGGACCTCCCAGTCACACCACCCACTGAGATAACAGAAAGTGACAAAAAAAATCACTTAAAAAACGCCATTCAAAGCTGCTCTCTCAACACCCCATTTCTCATATTGTGTTCATATCCTTATGATCCATGGCCACCAACTGTTAGCGCTGCCGTGAAGTATTAAATCACAAAAAAAGTGCAAAGCAGCCATAAAACCATGGCTCTCTCTGACTTGTGATCGCGGCATCTAATGAGTTGCTGCCATATTTCTACTGGGTGCGAGACAAGGGTATTAAGGAGGTTTTCATGAGCCTTGGCAACCGACTCAATTCCTTTTGGACCCACGCTGAGAAAAGTTTGAGAAGCCCTGCCACAGAATATAAACTTAGCTAGAGAATTGTGGTTTGTAATTTGAGGGAATCTGGGGGATTACCAGGCGCACAAGTTGATCTTCTTTCACCTTGTGTTGTGAAACTCACCGAGACAGAATGAGGGAACCAGCCACGAATCCTGAGCTATTATGTCATTACTGCAGAAGGACACACACATCCTGAATTCATACACGTCTGCAAGCATTCATGCTTCACACTACAACACCCTAGCAAACTTTGGAAGGTCTCTTTGACCTCAGAGCAGCTGAGCTGTTGGTTTCCTTCCTCAATATATTAGTTAAAGTCAGGCCGTGTCAAACACAAATGGTCCGCTGACCTTGTGTAGGGTAACCGCAAGGTTCCTGCAGTCTCTCTCTCCCTCTCAGACACACACACACACACGTATATACACACACACACAGAAGGTTATGAACCCAGAGTGGAGTACAGCGAAGCTCCCCGTAGGGAATTTCTTTGAAACAGGAAAAGACTCAATTCGATGTATTTATCATGGCATCATCATCCCAGTGGAAACATTCCCCTGATCCTCTGAAAACCTTAGCAGCAGTTTTTCTACACTGAAGCAATCACTGTATCTTACACAGAAGACTATTGTGAAATACACTGCACTACGAAAGCATGTGACACATTGAGCTATGTAAATAAATATGGCAAAAATGCTTGGCAAGAGGAGATACTGAATTGTTACACTATAAAAACCTTACTGTAAGCTAAAATGTACAACTGTGTGCGTTAAGCTCGCACACGAACAAAGACTGATTATTGAGGCACCACGATGCCACAATAAAGGCACAGCGCCACCGCTAAGAGCGACACACCGGAGACTATTCGCCTCGTCAGACGACTGCTCACGATAAAAACTTTAAAGAACGAGCGAGAGAAAGACAGAGAAAAAGTGAGGGAGGGAGAGGAAAGAGAGAGGGATATTGTTTGCTCCCCACTTCCTCCTCGCTTTTTGCTCCATTCTTCTAAGAATGACATCAGCAGCCCACCCAAGGAGCTTCTCTTCCTCTTTTCTTCTACCCTTCATTCTCTGCTTCTCTTCAAGCTTTCACTGGCCCTTTCCTTCTTGTGTCAGATTTCCCTCGCGATGGAATTATTTGCTCTGCTTTATGTGCCCTCACGCACACCACGTACACTCTGTCATGTAAAGACCTATAACCTGTAACCTGTCACTTTCAGGATGCTGCAAAACAACCAGCTGGAGAGACTTCCTGATGATGCTCCATGGGACCTACCCAACCTTCTGTCCCTGTGAGTCTCTCTCTCTCTCACACACACACACACACACACACACACACACACACACACATACACACACACTAATCATGCTACTCTACCTCATCTAGCAGGGAATGAAACATCCCCTGGCCACCCACCCACACATCTCAGCTCTAACCGCAGCGCAGGTATAGAGTACCGCTGACATATTACAGACCGTAGCCCAATAGCTCTGCGTTCAGCGCTGTGCTGCCTGACGGTAGGAGTCACAGTCTGACTGTGTCAGTGCAGTTCATGGTAGCATCTGGAAGCCATGAGGGAAACAGCAGACACTGCAGGCCAGAGAGAGCATCTCCAATGAGCTGTGAAACAACCCCATTTTCCATCAATTCCCCCTCTCTTCCTCCTCCGCTCCTCTCCTCCGTTCTTCTCCCACCACCCACACCGCTATCCCCCTGGCTAATGAGAGTGTTTGGTGGCATAATTGTCTCATCTGTGGGGTCAGCATACGTGTGTATGTGTGTGAGTGTTTGGGCGGGTGCACGTGGACCACCTCATCTGTAATTCCTCACCCCTCTCCCGACGTACCGCACACGTACACCACATCCCCGCTTTCCAAATTAATAATTCTTTGTAAATATCCATAAAGCCATTTCCGTCATTGCACGCTGAAATTGCTGGAGTTGTAACATGGGAGGGGCGTGCACGTGTAACTCCTCTCTACCACCTACAACGTTTCCCTGTCTGGTATTAAGCAGGCCTGCTCTCCCTCAGCACAGTCACCAAGCCTGCACACACTCACACACATACTGTACCAACAAGCAGCCACTATGGCTCAGGCTGCCCCTGTGTGAGTGTGTGTCTAACTCCATGATGATGTCTCTGTCTGTTTTCCGTCTATGTGCATGTGTGTGTGGTCTCAGTTTCTTCACATAGAGATGCTCTCAAGTAATGAAACACACACACACACACACACACACACACACACACACACACACACACACACACATACACACACACACACACACACACTCAGAGTCAGTGTATAGAGACGCACCTTGTCATTACAGTAATGATAAGCCCAGCGGAGAAAGATTACTGGAAAGGCTTTGGAGAGTGAAGCTTGTCGGCGCCTCTCACTGACATTAAACACACCAGGTAAAAAGAAAGAGAGTCAGCATCTGAGACAGCACACGGGTCTTGAATCAGTATAAATGTATAAAGGAGGCTTTGATCTAAAATAAATCATGTCTTAATCTCGTACACGAAGCCTTTTGTCAGCAGTGAACTTAAGCTGAGTCAAGAAATTTGTCTTACCGTTTGAATTGAGATAATTACACCGCACAGTGTCAAGTGTTGTTATTTAGCTCAGTGTCATCATGAGGAGACAGACAGTGTTTTGGGTCCCAACCCACAGGTTAAGCAACGTAATCACCACTGATGAGTTCCACAAGCCACATTAATCAACCTGTTTTTATAGATTTGCCTCGATGGCAGCGCAACGTGCTCCTTCAAGTTCCTCGTTGCATAAAATGTTGGCCATCTGGAGAATTGAACCAGAGGAGGCAGGTCAACAGATCTCCTGGATCATTTAAGAGGGCTTTCTCTTTCTGTCTCTATTTCTCTCTCCCATAATCGTACTTCAGACTTTGATGTGATGGACAGGAAATAGTTGCTGCTTTATTGGCTTCTGTGGAACATTCCAGGTTCTGTCTGGACCTTCTGGAGACCTGGCAGGTCCACCCAGAGGAGCAATTATTATTTTGCCCTGGAGAACAAACCAGAGAGTTGAAGGGTCTTCCGTAGCTTTCATCCTGTGATTTGGGTCAGGGACAAACAATGTCCTCAGTTGGAGTGCACAGGATGCACAAGGACGATGTTTAGCACCGAGGAAAATGTGCGCTCAGGAAGTAGGCAAGATGAAAATTTCTTGAAGCCGTTTGCTCGTGCGCGTACACACATTCGTGTGTATTTCAATGGATGCTGGAGGGTGTTCCCCCCGTGTGCCTGTGTGTGAGCATCTGCCAGTGTATACAGTTGCCTCTCCTGATGGAAAATTTCCCTGGGGAGAAAAGCCCAGAGTTCAGAGTTCAAGTTCAGATTTCACTTTGATGATGTTGTTTGTTTGGTGAAGCCTCTGAGGGGTGAGGAGGCTGAGGAGGAGCCGCAGCGCCAGAATCAAAGAACCACAGTGGAAGATTGATAAGGGAGGATGTTTGAAAGACGAACAAGAGTTAAGGAGTGAGACGCAAAGGGGTTTGCGGCGGCTGGGAGGTCATCAATGAAGATGTAAGAAACAAAATGTGAGTCTGAGAGGGGCCTGGAGGGAGGGAAAGGAGATTAATGAATGAGTGTGGAGGGCCAAAGAAAGAAGAATAGCGAGAGGAAGTGGTCTCAGCTTGTCAACTCTGCCCTGAGGGGATCATTCATCACTATGGACAGTGTGCGAGCATGTGTGTATTTACGTTGGGGGGTGTGTGTCACAGTCCATACTTATCGCCTGTGGGATGAGGACACCGACGGAGAGGGGACAAAGGTTTGTTAGGTTTGATATGGTTGAAGAGATAGTCGTGCATGTGTGAGAGCATAATGTGCGTGTCCGGTGTTGTGTTTGGTGGAGACGTCAAAGACTGATAGCGACAGCAGGACGCCAATGGAAAGAGTGAAGGAGGGAGGAACAGCTGAAGATGCGGCTTTAACTGTTCCTCCCTCTTTCCATCTTTCCACTTTTCCAGGCATTGAGGGAAGTCGGTTTTACACAACATAAATAAAATGAGGTTGAACAGAACAGGCCCGTCACGACTGTTCCTACACGTTTGTATTTCTCATCTTACATTTCATACGTGTCTGTGCTGGTAAAGCCAGACATGGCTTATTTAGCATGGGAATAAATCATAATGAGGAGCTTCTAAGACGCTGCAGCGAAGATGAAAGGAGGAGAATAAAAGATGTGTAATTCTCATAATAACCTTCCTGTAAGCCAAAGTGTTTCATTGCCACGACACACAACCGCTAATGCACGCACAAGCATGGATACACTTGCACATAAGCAAACATACTGTACTTAGACACGATGATTATCTCGCTAAGCTCAGTTCCTCTCACCCTCCAGGCGTCTTGATGCGAACCTGTTGTCTGAGGTTCCGGCTGGGGCCTTCAGAGGGGTTCGCGCCCTAAGACACCTGTGGCTGGACGACAACTCCCTGACAGAAATCCCAGTGACGGCGCTGGACTCTCTGCCCTCCCTGCAGGCCATGACGCTGGCCCTCAACCAGATCACACACATCCCTGATTACGCGTTCACCAACCTCTCCGCCCTTGTCGTACTGTAAGTGACATCTTGATTTGTTTACTTAAAAACTCTCCTGAGCGCGGGTGTCTCAACTTACAAGGGAAATGATTTGTTCCGTCGTCTCAGAACAGGGCGGTGATGATTGCAGTGTGGAAACGTTTTTGAGAAAGCAATTTTTGATTTGTTGAAAAATATTTGTGGCTCTTTTCCAGACATCTTCATAACAACCAGATCCAGAGCATGGGCGCGAGATGTTTTGAAGGTTTACACAGTCTGGAGACACTGTGAGTATCACACACCCAATCACAGACACACACAGGCATGCGCATGTGCTTTTTGGACAGAGGTTACTATTACAAATTAAACGCAACATATTTTCACTTTCTCACATACACTCACATGCACGCACCCTGAAGTGATTTCATTTCATAAGCCCAAATGAGTACCTCCTCTGTTTCCCCAAACATAGATGCCGGCTTTATGATGACAAAGTATCAGCAAGCATCAACATTCATTTTGTACGGCAGCCTTTCCCACAAAGCCTTAGAATAACTCGGAGATATATGAAGAACTGCCTGAATATAATGATTTTACTCGCATTCTGTGCCTGACTCCAGCCTTGGTTCTTTCTGTGTTTGGTGTTGGAACCCCTGAAGTTAATGTGTTTTTATAAATCTGATATACCAAGTGTGCCAAAGAATAATGAAGCGCAGCGCTAAATCACAAAGTCATAATGATTAATGTCCTGGTAATTTCAGCAGGTGCTTGAACGTTTCTCAGAAACCACAACCAGCCAACGAAGGACAGGAATGTGAAGATGAAAAGTTCCTCTTTGATTACCTTGAAGTAACATCAACAGATTTGTCTGTGTTTTGTAAAAGTAATTGCTAAGCAGCGCCGAGGTCAAGTATGGCTCGGCGGGGCTACAGGAGAGTTGTTTGAGAGTACGTGCCGTAGCTTCGATAACTGGATCCTAACCACACTCCAATATGGAAACCGCAGGAAACTGACACAGCCTCATGAAAAAGAGGTAGAGAAGAAAAAGCGAGAGAAATGGAGACAGTGCAACTGTGTCTCCTGCAAAAAAGTCACGGTGGTCTGATGAAAACACAGTTTCTGGCACGTTGGCTTAACAACCTGTTGAAGAGTAAAAAATTATGCGTTTCTTTTTATGAGCATGTGTGTGGGCACGTGTGTGTGTGTGAGCGCAGAATGAGCAAGTACTTCTGCCTGTGCACTCACAAGTGTATGGCCAGCTTAACACTCAACTTAAAAGCCATTATCCATGCTGGGAAATGTGAGGGAACAGGGTGTAAGTCAAGGGAGCCGTGCTTAACGGGATGAAGGGAAACTAGAGAATGAGAAAAAGAGGGATGGAGCTCTCTGGACCAGAATAGTGTGTGTTAAAATGTTTGGGCCGTCAGCGGCGAGGAGAGACAGATGATTCAGCGGGATAAGATGACAGGTGTCATTGACGTGGGGATTGCGCTGGTATGAGGGGTTAATCTCTCACAGCGGCCTCGCTTATGAGAAATACGAGAGACCATCTGCATCACCACAACCTCCCCAGCCCCTAGTGTGTATTATAAAATCATTACTACGAGGAGCCGTCCAGAGGACTGCTGGAAAACGTAACTGCATATGCAAACAAGACAGAGCAGACACAGACAGACAAACATTTCACAACATCCACTGATACTTGGGGGGGAAAAACACACATACATATCTACAAGTACTTCATCAAAGGCATTTTTGCTGTCTTATACTTGAAAAGAATAAAAATAAACCCAGTCGACTATGACTTAGTAGATTTAGATATCCTTTGACCTGGATGCCGAGGAATCTTCAAAGACAGCACGCATATGGAGGCACATGTCTTAATATGGAAATATGTACGTTCAACCCTGATTAAAAAAAACAGAATGCAGTGATTTGCAAATCCTTTTCGACACACAGTGGGGGAAACAAGTGCTCAACAATTGCTTCTTAAGTGAAATTTAGACCAGACACTGATAAACTACACAGAGAAAGAAATCGTAACATTTCAATCCATTAAATTTATGTGCAATAACGTAGAATGACAGAGAAAAAAAAGTATTGAGCATGCTTACTGAAATTTATTTAATACCTGGAGAAGCCTTTGTTTATGATGCCAGCTTCAAGGCGCTTTGTGTATGAAGAAACTTCTGTCTCACAGTGTTTAAACAGGAGTTATAGCCCATTCTTCCACACAGAGAGTCTTTCAATCTTGAAGATTTTGCCTCCGAATCTTTGGAAAGAAATTTCACTTTCAAACCGTCAACAATTAGTGTCCTCAGTTCCCAAATGCTTACTGAGTGTTGTTAAAAGAAAAGGTGATGAAACATAGCGGTTAACATGCCCCTGCCCCAACTTTTTTGGATTGTGTTGCAGGCATCAAATTTATAATGAGTGTAGATTTACAAAAGACAGTACTCAAGCGGCACTGGACGATTATATGACGTCAGAAAGACTTTGCACTATTTTGTCGGACAGATGTTAAATTATTGCTGGAATGAAAATTGCATTGATAAGAATTTCATGTTTTCTGGACGTTAGCATGATGACGTTTTTTTGCAGATACTGAGTTTGTGTCTCTACCTTACGATGAAATGTTTTTATTCTACAGCAAGATGATTTTTGCGATAGACATATGGACATTGGATTTTGGTTAATTAACAAAACAACTCAAAACCAACAAAGTATTCTACAATGAATTGGCGGTGACATGTCGTCTTGATTGTAGGAAACAAGTGTCGCACACTCAGGCTCCATATGCACTTCTTTTATTTTGATAACGTTTCGGCCTTTGGGCCTTCTTGAAGTTATAATGTTGATGATGCTGAAAGAAGCCCAAAGACTGAAACATCATCAAAATAAAAGAAATGCATATAGAGCCAGAGTGTGCGACACTTTGGGTCAGCCAACGTCACAACCTAAATTTAACCAAATATCAATGTCTAACGACACTAGAGGCCAGCTAGTTTAAACATTACATATCCACTCTTTGAAGTGTTTTCAACTGAATACAGGTTGAAAGGGACATTTAAACTATGTTAGTCAGCATTTATACATTGTCTTAACTCTTTTGGAATTGGAGCTGTACACACATGCACACTACAAACTTTTCCCATGTACACAAGCACATCTACAGGATGTACAGTAAAACCTCTTTTCCTGCCACCTGCGTATGAGCTGTGTCAACTATACTGAAGCAACGGTTGTTTTGATCCAGCGTTGCCTTGGAAACTAATCAGAGACAGACCTAAATAATCAGGTCAGAGCAGCAAAGGTCAAAGGTCAAATCCAAACTTCACACTCTACAGCTGTCAGCTTCTCCGAGTGCAGAGGAAGCGGCTGCGCATACATATGCAATCAGGCACACTTTCTCACACACGGAAACGCAGAATATCATATATGGTTGAATTATGATTACAGCGAAATAAAAACTTCCATCATGCCTTGGACTTGGAATGTTTCAATATATTATTCAATCATGACTGTTTATCTTACTGTGTCTCTCTCAGGGATTTAAACTACAATGATCTGCAGGAGTTCCCTGTGGCCATCAGGACACTGAGTAAGCTTCAGGAACTGTGAGTACACACACACACAAAAACACACCTGCCCGACATGACTATCATGGTTGCGTTATCCCAAGTAATCCCGTTAAGTGATTTTAATGTGGCACTCGGATACAATCTCTCTCGCCCTAAGCAGGTGCTGGCTCCACACCCACGCACCCGCTCGCCTGCACGTACACACAGACGCGCACGCACGCACACACAAACAAACCATGTTTTCCCTCGGCTTCAGCAGATGTTCAGCCGCGCGCATATGTGACACAGATACAGCGTATGTGTGCGTGTTTACATCTCATTTATCCAAAAATGTTTTTCAGCTGTGCAATGGCAGGTGCAACATGAGGACATATGACTTGACTCTCGCTCCACACACACACACACACACACTCACACACTCACACACACAAAATCAGAAACATATTGATAAACTGTCTGACTAATAGTATGTTTTTATATTTGCAGGGGCTTCCATAACAACAATATCAAAGCAATCCCTGAGAGGGCCTTCGTGGGAAACCCTCAGCTCCAAACCATGTGAGCTTAATACTACAATGTGCACATACTGTATTAGATAAACACATAATTGCTATTTCATGTCAACATCATGTACGGCACGGCTCATTCCCAAAAAACAAATTAATCAGAATATGTCCAAAGCAATTTTTCTTTTTCTGTCTCGCAGTCATTTCTATGAAAACCCCATCCAGTTTGTGGGAAAATCCGCTTTCCAGTTCTTACCTAAACTGCACACACTGTGAGTATTGCGGTCAGTAGAAACCATTCCAGTGAGTTAGCCCAAACACTGTTTAAATCATCCTCTGTCCCTAGCAGTGAGAGTTGAGTGGACATGTGTAATGGCCTACTGAATGATGTTGTGTTAGCGTATTGCTGTGCGCTGTGCTGATGTGGTAAGAGAGAGTGTGTTGTAAGAACATGTTGAATGGTGTGACTTATGATGTCTTGTGAGACAGCCAAAACAGCCTGTGTTGATGTTGGAGGAAAAGTTTGATGGCTGAAATGAGCTGTTAGACAAGGTCTGTGTGTATATGTGTGTGTGTGTGTGTGTGTGTGAGAGAGAGAGAGACGGAGAAAGGGGAAAGAAAGAGAGTTTTCTGACTCGTTTCTCCCTGTGTTGCAGCTCCCTTAACGGGGCAACCCAGATTCAAGAGTTTCCCGATCTGAAAGGAACCACCAGCCTGGAAATTTTGTGAGTGCCTCCTTTATCCCCAAACACACACACACACACACACACACACACACACACACACACACACCACCACCACTACCACACACATGCATAGTATTATATCATCTAGTGCTGCTATGCCACATACAACAAAGAATGTAAAAAGATGCTGAGGTTTGAGGATCCTGCGTGTCCAAATACATGAGACACAAAGATTGGAGTGAGATAAGGATAAGCAGGAGAAAATAAGAGAGAACATGTGTGTTTTAGGATTCTAGGAGAGAAAGGGACAGAACAGGACACTCAGAGGAGGGATAGGGCTAGTTATGCCAGCCGGTGACAGGTTTGGCGAACCTACACAGCTCCCTGTCTGACCAAGTTAGACTCACAGGACTGGGGGATCCTTTCGCTTGCTCGCACTTCAACAATGATCAGAGGATTCTCCTTTTCTCTATAGGACGCTGACTCGGGCCGGTCTCTCAGCTCTCCCTCTGGATCTATGTGAGCAGCTGCCTCGCCTCAGAGTGCTGTGAGTACACACACACACACACACACACACACACACATGCGGAGGGAAGTGAGAGGTACCAAAAAGTGATACACAAAACCCAACTGTGGAGAGCTGTGCCCCCAAGCAATCATTTGGTGTACAATCTCTGTGCTATGAAATCCAATCACCAACCACCCCCCAAAAAATTATTGTCCTGCTATATCGCCTTGCTCACAGAGCCGACTGTTCACTCAAATAATCCTGTCACCCCCATAATTTCCCACGCTATAAATCCACAGCTGGTCACTGTGTTTATGTGTGCTCCGTGTGTGTGCTTTGTGTATTGTTGTAGGGAGCTGTCTTACAACCAGATCGAGGATCTGCCCAGCTTTTACCACTGCTCTGCACTGCAAGAGATGTGAGTTCATCCGCCCCCCAACACAACTGCATTCACATCTGCGGCAAAATCGTATCTGTATCAGGTTTCCTGCACCTTTCACACTGTCCTTATGTATGCCTGTTTGTGTGTTTCTCAACAGAGGGCTACAGCATAACAAAATCAGGAGGATAGAGTCCAGCACCTTCCAGCAGCTCACCTCTCTGAGAGCTCTGTAAGTCAACCTTTGTTGTAACTCTTCTCAGTGTTTTGAAGCCTTTTCGGATCCATGACCCCTAAATTGATACGTCCCCGCATCCCTGGTGGAAAACCACAATCACCGGTTCCTAACGCCTGGGTCAGGACCCCACCAAGGGGTCGCAAGATACATCTGAGGATTCATTAGATGATTACCAGGATAACATGGAAGAAAAACAAAACATGTCTTCTACACAGAATATTCCTCTGAGCTTTTTTTGTGTGAAACACATGATAGTTTTAGCTCTAAAAATATCTCAATCAGGGGTGTTAAACATACGGCTGCAGGCCAGAACCTTCCCGCCAAAGGCTCCAATCCAGATGGCTTTACACACCTAATACTGGTTCACTTGTGAAGGCTATGAGATGCAAAGTTTCAGGAGCAAGTGAAACATTGAGTAGCCTTCTTTATGTAAAACGCTGCTTGTATTCAATTCATCTCGACCAGGATACAGTCCTCTGAAAAAATGAATACTTCATGATCTATTTAAAGATTTTAAACATTGTGCACAGTATTGTCACATCATGCAGCTTCAGTACATAGAAATCTGTATCAGGTTTATGTCTCAAAACTATTAGTGGAAACGTATTGCTGAGGCACTGCTGCAGCTTGTGATTTGCAAATTTGTAAGGCAAGGGATAGCTTAACTTGCTTCCTCAATAGCCCTCACTTTAGTTTGGTGTGGTGATGCCAGCATCACTACATAGGGGCAAAAATGTATGGAAAAATGGAAAGTAGTGACAGTGAGTAGTGGACTGACTGAATGTGGAAAAACTAAAACATCATCTCAAGACATTTCAGGCTGTTCATTGTCTGTTTTCTAAATGGATTATTTTGTTAAGAATGTACTTCTTTACCCTAAAAGAAGAGGAGACATTTGGAGGTGTTGTTATTTATAGGTTATTATGCAATGGTTTTACTGGTCTGGCCGACTTAAGGTCAAACTGGGCTGTGTGTGGCCCACAAACCAAAATGCGTTTGATACCCTGGATCTAAATGAAACAGTCTATGAGGTGGAAATCACTTATGGTATGATGAGGTGTCACAAGTAGACACTGCTTCACTTTAAGGGGTCATAAGCCATGATGGTTAGGGAGCATGGGTAAAGATCAAACTACGCAAACTTACAACCTATTACTGACACCTAGTGGCGATCAAGGCACATCATTTCTCTGTGTAATTACTGTTACTTTCAGTCCATTTCACTTCACCGTGAATCTTTGTTCTGGCAGTGATCTGAGCTGGAATATAATCGAGTGGATCCACCTGGATGCGTTCGCCTCACTTCACTCTTTGATCAAACTGTGAGTAAACACAGATACATTATCATCACTAAGACTCTTCTCCCTTTCATCTGGTCCTTCTGCACTGTCACTCTTCCCCCTCCTAGAAGGCATGCAGAATTTGCGCATCTTTAATTAAAGTTAAGCTGTATGTCAGAGCCTTCGCCTTACACAAACACTCCACGCTTGACTGTGTGCGCGACAGAAAATGTGTTGCCTTTGGCTGAGTCTACAGAGAACACTGATATGCATTTATTGTTTGAAAACCCCCTCTGTGTGGCCAGGAGATTCATCTCAGGTCATGCCAATACAAACTGCTTCATTGTACAATGACTGGTTGAAGTATGCATAACTAAACAAGCAGATACACTACATCTGACAGGAAGTTTTATCTGGAGGGAATCTGATAGAGCCTTGTCTGAACAGTTTAAAATATCTATGAGACAAGGACTTTTTGTTACCAAAGATGACCCTCGGCAATATGTGAAACGAAAACACATTTTGTAAACACGGACTTGGCCTGATCTGACACCCACCCCTGTTCTGTTTTTTTCTCAATGTTTCTCTATACTCATCTCAGGGACCTGACTGAGAACCGTCTCAGCTCAGTACCTGTTGCAGGTTTGGGGGGTCTCACCCATCTCAAGCTGAGGGGCAACACAGAATTATACGAGGCCTTCAGTCCTGATTACTTCCCCCGAATGAGGTAACACACAAACACACCATAATGCATCTTTTTCTTACTTAATGTTTCGTACTTTCTCATCGGAAACATAACATTCTAACTTTCCCAGGTGTGTAACCTGTGGCTGTGAAAAACAATGCTTTTTTTTTTCCCACCCCTACAATTATCCTTCCTCTCACAGTTTTATATTAATATCTTTAATTTACCAGAAGCAGCCAAGGCTGACAATGAACTAAATGCACTGTATCCCTGCAAGCCATTCCTGAAAGCCATTCCTGAACTGAACTTCAACAACGAGGAAGCATTTGTCAGCAGCAAGTTAATTCTTGTTACAAAGACCCCTGAAGGCCTGGAAAGGTGCAGTGAAAATGGAGCATTAGTTTCAAAGACATAGGAGATGGCAGGTGATCAAGTGGCAATGTCAGCATTACTGTAGAACATCATCCAAAACAGAACTCCTGGCAGAAAGCCCTTTCAAAAGCACCGTATGTGTGCGGTGAATCTTTTCGTACAGCCATCTACAACAAAGTCAGCTGATCCAGAGTTCAGAAAACGGACAGTTTTACCAACGTTTTCCCTGTACATGATGGGTAATTGGCTTGATTTTGTTTTATATGTCTTCAGATTGATAACAGGGATGGGCGTTTTAAGTCATTTCCATAATCGAATACTTGCACAACAGAGTACTGAAGAGCTCCCGAAAATTCTGGCTGAAGAACAGGGTTCAAAACGAACACCAAAGCAAAAATGCAGGTAGTGTTTTGAGTCAAGCAGCAACCTCCAGGCCTAAAAAATGAAGGTGGAGGATAGGTGCCAAAAAACTGCAGTTCCTTAAATGGCCACTTGAGGCTGGCTCAGCGCTTTAGAGCAGAAACAAACATGTTTACAGCCTGGTACAAACAACGGTGTTGGTCTCTATGGCTAAATTCGACAGGCACAACAACTGTATGTATCGAATTTTCATTCAATTCACACTTTTACATTTTAATAAGGCTTACAGTATGAGTCAGATCCACACTTTGCTCCTCCACAGCCCAACCCTCTCAAATAAATATGGTCACTTCTGGCCCCATAAAACCAAGATGGTGGCAGCTGAAATGCCATGAGGCCTCATAACAGCAGTCCACAAACCAATGGGTGACATCATAGTAGCTTCATCCATTATTTTTCAGTCTATGGTTAGGATTAGCCAACCTTTGTGTGCTGCACAGGCTGTAAAGTTTAGCCTACATAAAGAAAACCCCTGAGGTGATGAGAGATTGCCTGTTGTGTCTCTGCTGACTTCTCCTAGTGCTTGGCGTGCAAATGGATAATCTTTGAAATCACTTGTTCTTTGATCCACAAATTTAACGTTACATAGCGTGCACTGCACATTCAAGTTGTTAATTTGGTCGAAATACTTTCAAACATCACTCTTGTGCCTGGTTGCCATTTTGCCTGTAACCTTAAAAAGAGTGTACAACTGAAAGCATTACTTGTAGCTGTACATATCTGCCATTTTTTGCCATATAGATCAATGGAGATATTCATAGATAGCAGTTACATGAATGCATCTCATCAAAAAATGTAAACTTTTAATATAGAACAAGGTCTGTCTATCTATCTATCCAGCCATATTTTTACAAGGCAAGAAAAATCAAGCACACATGCCAATCCCTAATTCATAAGCATTTGAGGTTGCTTTTTAATTTCAATGAGAATATACAGTATTGTTTCAAAGCTCAAGCTTACATTCAAATGAACACCATGCAAGTATTAAGGTTTCGTTACCATTTTCTATGCACTTGTTAAACCATCTGTCATGGCATTGTTTTTCCTCAACTATTTTTAATATTGTTCCATCTGTTTGTTACAGGGTTATAGAGATGCCTTATGCCTACCAGTGCTGTGTGTATGGTTCCTGTGATAGCTACAAGCCAGCTGGCCAGTGGGACACAGAGCAGAGCAACACTGACGAGGACATACACAAGAGGACTGTACCAGTGTATCCCATCCACGCCGACACACACTGTAAGAAATGATGCCATTACGACATCTGCGCAAGCATATATGCAGTATAAACCACACATGGTACACACCCGGGACTGGGGGGTAAAGCAATAGACAGAAATCTGAGCTCCATATGTCTGTGCTCATTGCCGAATTATTGACTAAAGCCCACTTGAAACATGTCAGAGCCTCGCTGAAACCACAGCTACCTGGCAGCTGACACACACATACACATGAGCGCTGACCCGTCCATGCATTCCTGTGGCAGGCGAAAAATATAAAAACCAATAAACCGAAATTAAGTTGAAATTAAAACCATTAAACCTGCACCGTTAAAGCTGAAAATAAACAATTGCTGGGTGTACCAAAAGATACAATAACAAAAGATGATTAAAGCATGACATAACGCTGATTAAAATTTATTCACCTCTAATTGTTGGAAAAACAGTCGTGATGATCAAATTTCATACAAGTGCCAATTATCTTCTGCAGTGTTTTTATATCATTGCAGAAGAATGTTAGATCACCTCCTTTGTTGCACCAACTGCCTGAAGCCAGTGCCACACACAACTAAACATACATATACTGTGTATATGTACACATGCAGAGTAAAGGCTCATTTGTGCTCAACATTTACAGACATGGGTCTTCTGTCCGTACTCCTTATTCTTCTCATCCATATATGTGCATGTTTTCTGGGGAAAAAAAACAGGGCAGTACCACCTCATATTGTGGAGCCAGGGTCATGGATGTGTAAAGAGAAATGGATACAGTGTTTGAGTGTGAAAGCTGCTTAGTAGCACATGAAGCAAAAAACGTTTAACTGCATATAAAATTACCTGAATGATCAGCACCCACAGAGTAAGCGCTCTAGATACTTCTGCCAGCTGGGCCAGCTACTTCCTGTTTAGCTCTCCATTAACTTGAACGGGATAAATTGATTTAATCATCTGGCTCTGAGTTTCCACATTATTGGAGCAAATGGATCAAAGTCTGACTGTAAAATAAGTCGTTTCACGGGTGTGATACTCTAAAACATTTCTCACTGATTTAAAGACACCTCTTTTACAATGCAAGTCTACGGGAGTAAAGTGTTTTGGGGCCAGACTCGTAAGTTGTGACTCCACTGTTTGACCACTATGAAAATTAACTTCAAAGACCAGCACACTTCCTGGGGCCCTGCAAGGAAAATATAAATCTTGTATTTCTTAGGGGCCTGGGCCGTGACGGAGACATGACGAAGGCAGTTAGAAAATGACAAAACAGAACGAATCTGTTAAATTAAAATAGTGGGAAAAAAATTCCCATCCACATGTTGTGATGCATTTACTGACCTCACAGACCACCAGTGTGTAGAACACTGCCTCTGTTAAAAGAGGCATTATTGCAACCTCCTTCACTGTTGCCGTATCTGTTGAGATCAGGAACTTTTGACTCTGCACTCTAGTGCCATCTAGTGGATATATCTATTCCAACATACAGGACGCATGGAAATAGGTGGGCAGTGATGGTTACAATGTTTGTCATGAACAGATCTATTTAGTCTTCCAAATGCAACGGTCATGAAACCTAACACAAGGTAACCCTTACAATGCTTTATTCTAGATGATCCTGACCTGGAAGAGTTCCAACTAGAAATAGAGGAATCCAAACTACAGACCAGTGTCCAATGCACACCCACTCCAGGTAAATTAAATTCCACCTTCATTGGTGATGATCAAGCGGTTGTCAACTGGCATGCACATTGTTTTGTCACAATTACAGCGTAAGGAAATTGTTAATCTAAGGCTTATGATTCCTGTGTTTGCAGGTCCTTTCCGTCCCTGTGACTCTCTGTTGGGCAGCTGGCTGGTCCGTGTGGGCTTGTGGTCCATCTCCTTGGTGTCTCTTCTGGGGAACTCCCTCTTGCTCTTGTCCCTCTTCGGCTCACCCGGCTACCTGTCGCCGCTCCGCTTCACCGTGGCCTGCATGGGTGCTTCCAACCTGCTGACGGGTGTGTGCACATGCACCCTGGCCCTTGTGGACGCTCTGACCCTGGGAGAGTTTGGTCACCACGGTGCCCGCTGGGAAGGGGGTCCTGGCTGTCAGGCAACGGGATGGGTGTGGGTGTTTGCATCTGAGGCGAGTGTGTTGTTGCTGACTCTGGCAGCTGTGCAGTGCGGCGTGAGCGTGACATGTGCCCGTGCCTATGGCAAGTCCCCATCCCTTGGGAGTGTGCGCACATGTGCACTTTTCTGCCTAACTCTCTCTCTCACCCTTGCTTCTCTCCCATTGGTAGGAGTTGGGGAGTACGGGTCCTCACCTTTCTGCCTTCCCTCACCCCTGCCGCCCCCATCCTCTCGACTGCCATCCTCCCTGGGCTTTCCCCTGGCGCTCATTATGATGAACACTCTGTGCTTGCTTATAGTCACAGGCTCATACATCCGTCTGTACTGGGAGTTACTTAGGGGAGAGTGCGAAGGCCTGTGGGACTGCGCTATGATTAAACATGTTGCCTGGCTAATATTCACCAATGGCCTCCTCTATGTACCAGTAGCTTTCCTGTCCCTCTGCTCCCTCCTGGGTCTCCTCTCTCTGGGGGAGGAGGTGCTAAAATCAGTTCTCCTGCTTCTCCAGCCCCTGCCTGCCTGCCTCAACCCCCTCCTCTTCCTCCTTTTCACAAGAGACCACGCCCAGTTTTTCTTCTGGCCTCACCCCAAAGCACGTCCACAGCTACGCCGGGACCGCACCCTGGACTCGCTGGTGTCTGTGGAGACAGAGAAGAGCTCCTGCTCCGACTCGTCGACACAGGTGTCACTCGCTGACGCCCTTTACAGCGGGGGGTCCTCTCTTCAACCCCGACTGGATCCAATCAGGTTTTCCCACTGCTCCTCTACTTCCTCAGTCCCTCTCATCCCTTGCCAGATACCCACTCCCACTGCCAGAGATAGAGACAGGGTGACAGAAGGAGAAGGGAGCCTGAGCGACGATGAATGTCTGAAGAGTTTGGATCAAGATGTGATTCATAACACTTGCCCTCTGTATCACTCTACCATGACTCCTTCCCTCACCTCTCATCAGTGAGCCTCAAAGCTAGCTGTCTGAATAGCTGGGACACTATGGACACTAAAGGACCACCATCGACACAACAGCAGCAAGACCGGCTCAGTCCTCAAGCGCCTCACAATGAGTCCACACAGAGACTGTAGAGTACTCTAGAGAAGCCTATGAGAACACAACAAAGTGCCTCTGAAAATGGAGAGTGCAACTTAAAAGTTCCCTTCACAGTAAAGACTATTAAAGGAAACACCACAGCACATGTCTGTTAAAACAAAGGACAATTTCAGACACTACCCAGTGGACTGCGTCAGTCATGGACTCACATGGCAAAAAGAAAGCTCAAACAAAAGCTGTCATGGAAAATCTAAGCATCGGACAAATCAATGGTTTAGCCAGGGGAAATAAAGGTAGAACCAGTAGAATTTTACGTGTAAATGTTTATACTGAAATGTGATCGTGAGACATGCAGCTTAGAGGTTACAGATTGTTTGGTTATATTTTAAGTGGACTTATCTGTGTTTTAATACAAGTTCTATTCTATTGCTTTGGTCTGTTTCAAAGAAAGGGAGTCATTATCAGACACACCGGGACATTTTTACCAGAGTAAGCTAACATTTTTCATTCATAGAAATGTTATTGACAGATATATTTCTTTGCAACTGAGTAATAGCCTTTATGAGAATGTTATTCTTTATGTGGCAGCAAAAATGCAACAGGAAACACGTCGCACAGTTTCATACGGTTTACACGATTTTGTCTCAAATATGCAAATCTGCCCAACAAGAGGCAAGCGCTTATACAGACTGAATGGGATGTAGCTATCTTTCTACAGACGTTAGAGTAAACTAGCAATATGTACATACAATGTAACTACCTCTGAACTAGCATGGTATTGACTCACTACAGCCTTATGATGTTTGTCTCCCTTTTTATATGATAAACAGCAAATATATAATTTTATATATTAAGAAATAAATCCTTAGTTTGTAAAAAACAAACCTTTGCTATTTAGGATGTACATACTTTGTATACAACTGGTAAGCATATGTTTGAATAAAATTATCTTCATACTGTATATTTCATCTATTGTGAAACACCTTCACAACACAAGAGAAGTAAAAGCATTTCATGCAAAACATCAAATAAACTGAACGTTGGCATTAAGTTAAAATACAATTTAATATCACAACACAAAACAAACATTATACATATGAATATGTGGGTATTTTTGGATTAAGGAGAATGCATACAAAGTAAATGTAAGAGGGCAGCGCTAAATTAAAATTTAAAATTAAACTCTTTACAAATAGACAGGCATATAAAACATGGTGGTGCCAGAGAAGGGAGTACTGTGGCTCTAACAAGTGAAACTGAAACTAGGCACAGGTTTTCTTTGCGGGCTCCTCTGTCTCCGCTTGTGCACTGACAGCCTCCCGTTTGCGGGATGAAATGTTCTGATCTGGATTATTTTCTTTGTTGCTCTCCACGACTCCCTGAGCAAAGACAGACACAGAACATTTTAGACAATGACTGCATTGCCTATACATGCTCCTCCACGTCTCAAAACTGAGGACAGGGTGTCTACAGATGTAACCAAGTTAAATTTAAGACTCTTTAAGACCTTTTTTTTTTTAATACCACCTTATATGAAATTTAAAACCAACCCTGCAATGAAAATACAAATTATATATGTATGACAACAAGTTTAATGTGTTAAATGTAAAAAGAAAACTCTCTGTCAATGATTGTAAACATTGGGCTCAGGCTGGAGAATTTTTTGTGGTAATATGACTGAAAATATTTAAGACAACAGAGAAATCGAACAGCTCACACACTGCAGGGCTCCAATGCTCAGTCTAAAGGAACGTTTCGAGTGTCAGGCTCTTCAGGCTCTTCATCAGACTTAAGATGAAGAGCCTGAAGAGCCTGATGATCGAAATGTTACTTAACTGAATAAACTTCGACTGAGCCCTGGAGCCCTGCAGTGTGCGAGCTGTTCGATTTCTCTGTTGTTCGCATTGTTTTCAGCCCAGCACCTGCCCTTCTTCCGGTTTGGATGTGCAAGTGTTTTTCTTTGTTTGTGAAAATATTTAAGACCCATCAAATCTGAATTTAAGACAATTTAAGAGTTTTTGAGGCCTTATATTAAGAAAACTTAAGATGTTTTTTAGGACCTGTAGACACCCTGGAGAACTTAAATGTTTGAACATAACTCAAACAGTCTGCATCACTTTGTTACAGACTGATAAACTTTCTATGGAGGTACAACAGCTCCACCTTGTGGGCAAAATATACCACTACACAGCGCTTAAACAATGACAGATTCTTCAGACCATATCAGATGTTAATTATGTTAACAAATGGTTTTAAAATCAAACTGTTAACATGTATGTTACATTCTGACAGTATAGGCTTTTATGTTGCCAAATAACTGCAAGAAGACTGTAGCCAGGTAACATAACTCACACATCATTTACCATCAAACCCAGAGAAGTAACTCATCTTTGCCCAGATAAGTAAACTGATTGGTGCCACTTTTACTCGTCTTATTTTACCTTAACATGTTGAATAAATTATATTATGTCATTACTTCCCCCATATTTTTTAAGTTTCTTTTATAAATAAGAACCAAAAATTAGTTGAAACAAGTTAAATAATGGCGCTTCATGGCGTTTGTGCAGCCTTGTTTATTTACTGTGTCCATGGAGACGATGATGAACACAGCCATAAAGATATGGTTTCCATAAGCATAAAGGACAGACCGTTTACATTCCTGATAACAACATCATTGCATAACAATGTATATATGATATTCAAAGATATTACAGCATTTTCTTCAAAATTAGTTTGTTCTGGATGTTCAGATTTGATACAGCTGTGAGGCATTTGTGGCAAAGCTGTCACACAACATACTTCTTGCCTTGCTTTCAACGACATCACGTTCCCTCTGGCCTGCACTCTCTGACAAAATGGAAAACATTTTGTTGACACTGGCTGATACAGGAGGCTGTGTTGGTGGTGCAGCAGTTAGCAGTGCCCCCTCACAGGGTGGGTCCCTTCTGTGCAGAGTTTGCATGTTCTACCTGTGTGTGTGTGAGTTTTCTCTTGGATCTCTAACTGGTGACTCTATTGCCTGTAGGTGTGAATGGCTGTCTGTCTTTATGTGTCAGCCCTGTGACAGGCTGGCATCCTGTCCAGGGTGTACGCCGCCTCTCATCCAATGTCAGTTTGGGTATAATCCCGCCCACCTGCAACCCTGAATGGGATAAGCAGTTGCGGAGGCAAAAGTCTGGAGAAAAATATTTTTTTCTGTTTTCAATAATCATCCAGACCTGAAAATGACTACGGTCAGATTCCATACTTTTCAATACAGCGTATGAAGCCCGAACAGACAAAATATTCACGTCACCCACTAAGAATAATGCAGCTTACCCAGAGTAAGTCAATCCATGATGAAATTAAAAAGGTTAAAGAGGAAAACTGTTTTAGTCATGAACGACAGTAAGTTAGAACTGCTTCACCATCAGATCAGAGAGACTTACCGTGTTCTTCTGAACAGCATGTTCTTCTGTCCACTTCCTGGCCTTCTCCATGAACAGCTGTTTGTTGTATTTGAACTCTGATGACTGCATTCAAAAAATGTAAGCGTCTCTTAACATGCGTATACGGCGGAGATACAAAACTGATCACAGTATCAGAAATGAAATGCTCTCTAATGCAGTTTTTAGACTGCAGGAGGCTGTATATTCTGTGTGACAAGAAGTAAAGATTTCTCACGCTGACAAGTAACAAGTTATTCTGGCATTGAGAGAAAAAAAACCTCTGCCTGTATTAAAATGCATACTAGCAAGAGTATTTACTTCTTTTCTAGGTGCAAATTTTAAGCAGTGTTATTTAGGTCTCCGCCACTATAATGTTTTTGCAAAAGCTCTGTTGAAATTATTTGTATTAAAATAATCACAAAAGCAAAGAAATCGCCCGCAGTGTGAATGTGTATCAAAGCTTTGCTACTGTAACAGACGTATGAGCGTATGAGATCTTTGAATGCAAGATTATGTGTGACTCACTATATCAGCCATGAGCGGGTCATCTGGATTGGGCTCAGCCATGAGCAGCTGAATGGAGGTGAGGACTGTGGAGATGTTTAGGGATGGCTTCCAGGCACCCTGAATTATAAAAAATAATAATTAAAATCTGACAGCAGACAAACAAAACAGAACGATGGATGTGGACTATAAATAGTTTTGTTTTGTTGGGAAGTCTGTGACAACCTTTGGCGGGAGCTTGAGGGCATCATGGCAAATACGTCCTGAGTTGTCAATGTTTGGGTGGTAGATGGGGGTCAAGAATCGCATTTTGGGAGGTTCAAATGGGTACCTATGAGAGGAAAACAGCAGGTCAGTCCTACTACACTGCAGTAAGTGTTTATAATGTGAAAATGAGAGAGAGGGAACATATCAATTAGGGCTGGGTATAAGTACTTAATACCTTTAAAGTACTAACTGAAGTAATCCAATACAAGTAGTGTCAAAATGTATTAAGTCAGAAGAAACCTGCATTCAGTCCTTTTTACCCAGATCTAGAAAAAAAGGACAACTTCTACAGTTTTTCTCGCAGCCAATCACCGCAAGCGCTCCTTGTTATAATGTGACTCGTGATTGGCCCATGACTGCAGCAGCTACAATCTGTCTTATTCAGTCTGTGATGTGGTAAAGATGTGCAATGTATTTGACTTAGTGGTTTGTACAGTTATACAACAAATATTCTAATACTTTAAACACTTCCAAAATAATAGTAGTAATAATTGCGTCTCTTTATAAAGCACTTTTCAAAAACAGTGTTACAGTGTGCTTCACAAGACATACAAGTCATAAAATCGACAGGTTTTAAAAGAAAACAAGTCAATGTATAAAACCAAGGAAATTAAAAAGACAGCTCAAGTAAAATCAGGTAAGACTCTTCGATCAAAGTATGCTTAAAAGAAAAAGGAACTTAAAAGAGATCACTGACTCAGCGCACCTGATTTATTCGGGTGGATCATTCCAGAGCCCCAGGGCCCTGACTGAAAACGCTCCGTCAACTTCAGTTTTCAGGAGGGCCTTTGGAACACACAGGAGACCTCTGCTTGATCTCAGAGTTCATACCGGCGTGCAGTGTACGATACTAAGATGTGAGAGATATAACTAGGAGAGCCATAAACATAATCAGTAAAATCTTAAAATCTATTTTTTTAACTTACTGGGAGCCAGTGGAAAGGGGCTGAAACTAAACTGATGTGATACTTCTATTGGTTACAGTTAAAAATCTGGCTGCTGAATTCTGTACAGTCAGCAGTTAGTTAATCAATTTTTGATTCAGGCAAGAAAAACGGTGGCTGCAGTAATCCAGGTGTAAAGAGATCAAAGTGTGTAAAATTGTCCCTTGAGTTTTAAAAGTTGAGATGACTGCACAAGCCTTGTGATGTGCTGCTCAAACATAAATCACTGTCAAACAAATGTGTGTATAAATCATTTAGATAGGAGTGGTGGTGACATTTTATGTAACTGAAATGCTTCCATTTACATAAAGGGCATCAAATTAAGTACAGAAACACATCAAACAAAGTACTCTATTGGTATTAGAATCACTTTCTGGATGCTGGTAATGGTACTGGTATTGTAATTTTTAAAGGGTACCCAGCCCTAATATCAATGTTAAAGCTCAGGGAAAACGTACCTCTCTGGGACCTTGATCTCCAAGGAGAAGAGTCCACCTTCATATGGTGTCCCAGTTCCTCCAACTATCTCTGTGAACCAGAAGAAGAAAAAAATAAATTATCAGAAAGATAAAACAGTCATTAAGCTTGCAATATACACATGGGTGACAAATTAAAGGCATTAAGTCATTTCAAGTGTGTGCTAGACGATATGGTTGATTTACAGTGTTCCTGCTTTGGTTAATAGACAGACATGATTTTCTATATATTAATGTTTTCATTGTTGTTGTTTTGTATTTGTCCTTTATGGCTGATTCTATTCTTATTAAGTTACTTTTTCCTTTTTTATTGCCATTTATAATTCTTGATAGACATTGCTGATACTTTTTTTGTTTATAGGGACTTTTTTCACCATTTTATTGCACTTGCTATTATATCTATTTTATATTTGCATTGTTTTTCGCCCACTGAATGTGAACTCAGGACATTACAAAATACTCTGACCATCTCTGACCTGCTCACAGCCTACATAGCCCCCTGAACCCTCAGATCATCAGACACTGGTCTACTAACGGTGCCCATGATCCAAAATAAATTTGTTGCAGGTGCATTCAGTCATTATGGCCCCACTCTCTGGAACAAACTGCCTGATGATCTGAGATTCTCTGCAACTGTGTCATCCTTTAAAGTCAAGCTTAAGACCTACCTGTTCTCCCAGGCCTATGAATAGTTAGTCTCTCACTCTCCCTGTTTCTTTTGGGGAGATGTGACTGGGTGTCTGTGTGGGTGGGTGGGGTAGGGATGAGTTACTGTCAAGACTTGATCTGTTTTTATTTGCATATATGTAAAAGTGCATTGAGATTACTCTGTATGAAAAGTGCTATATAAATAAAATTTTATTTAATTTTCAGTCAGTTTTCCCTGAATAAACACTTTGATTGATTGATTGATAGATTGATTGAAGTGTCTCAGTAAGCTTCAATTGTTATGTTTCTCCACTCATTTATTCAGGGTTTTCCTTTAGTTTGTCACCTGTCTGTCTGCTGCATGTTGCTGAGTACAACTGCAGCATTACAGGCTGTGAATACTTACGTGCCCGGAGCTCGTCTATCCTCTCCTCAGTCTGCCAGCATGTGATCCCGGGAGGCGGCTCGGTGCTCAGCATCTGAAGTTCACGCTTCAAACGGGAGGCTCTCTGCATCCTGCTGAGCGGAGGGTAAAGTAAAGCAATCAGAAAATATCAACTCGCTTAATAGCTAAACGCCAGTTAGCTCTGAGAGTTCAGATAATGTTGTGGTGATGCTAACGTTAACTCCAAGCTAACGTCATTAGCCTGCTAATTGACGTGGCTACAAAAACATCTTAGTCTGTCTTTGTGAGTGTAAAAGACACACAGTAGTCGCAATAAGATGTTGTTCACTTTATACTTTATCACAATTACTTACCTTTCTCCCGCTTTAACAACTGTCTTCCTCTTCACACCGCTGTCAGGGCTCAACTCCTCTTCCTCACTTGCAGCTGAGAGGACGCGAGTGTTTTGGATTTCCCTCTTCTTACGTCATCAACACCGCCCGCGTTCACTCTTCTTCTTCTCTGGGTTTATTGGCGGGTCGCAAACGACTTTCCAGCGCACACCGCCACCTAACGTGCAAGTGTGTATAACATCATATCAGTTCACCTCATTTCCTAAATGCTTCCCATTAATCCTGTCACTTAAGAAAGTAAGAAGTGTCTTACCTCCTCTGCGCTTCAAATCCCACCTCGCCTCCAACAGTTTATCACTCAGTCTTTCTCTTTCCACCTCATGCATTGTACAGTGCAACATGTTCCACATTTTCTGTAGCTCCACAGTTCCCACACCAGTCACTGTTTCTTTTCCCCACCACATACATGCTGCCATTTAATCCTGTTTGATGTATTCTGAGTTTTGTTATGACGACTTCCTCCTTTCTGTTCCTTTTTTATATATCTTTGTTATGCCTAATTTTTGTTTCTTTGTGATATTCCCTTCCTTTCTTCTTAACCACTGCTTTTCCTTCTCATTTTCCAAGTGGAACTGGCACCATTGTTTCTTTTTTTAATGCCCCATTTTGCTAGTTATTCAGCACATTCATTCCCATTCAGCCCCTTGTGCGCTGGCACCCAACATAACTGCACACCTGTACGTTCAATGAGTACACATGGTCTCTGACAGTTGTTGTTGACTGTACGCTTTCCAAATTAATTAAAAATAATTTTAAAAAGTGAATAAAAACAGCTGCAAACGTCACTTCTTTTACATTAATTTTTGCACTTTGAGCACCCTTGTTTTGTGCACGGATGTTTTAAATAATCCTTTCTTTATTAAAAACAACAACAACACATAGGCCTGCAATGAAACAAATGCAACTGTTTCATCTTTCAATGAAAAAGTATTCAGCGTTCCATCGCTCCTGAAAGCAGCTGTCGAATTCATGCTTCTTTGCTGTGTCCAACTGTTTCTTTGCATGTTTAGCATCTGTTTATGAGGACACATTAGTTACTCCTGCAAAGTTCCTACTTGTTGCATGTCTACAAACTGTATGATAGCCCTGCCATTGTGAGGTGAATGGAAAATTTATAAAGTGATCTTGGTTGGAGCTCTGGAGGGAGCTCGGAGTAGAGCTCCACCAGTATTTGTAGCCTGCTTTTCAGCTAACTTTTTTTCATTTTTTTTAAACTTTAAATTAAATTTAACCTAATTTTGTATTAGTCTGTATGTTTATTTTATTTTGTATGTACAATATAGAGCATATTGTATATTTATACAATACATATATTTCTTTTGCTACAACACTGGGTATTTCACTGAATGGAATTTCTGTGTTTGATATGTTTTCATTTAGTCCTTTGAAATGTGCCACAGAAATAAGAGTCCAGGGTCAGAAATCTCACAAAAAGTCACAATCACATCAGTAGGGTCGAAGACACACAATCTCTCACTTGCAGTGTGATTTGAATCTCATTTTGAGGCAGTGGCATAGATAGCTTGAAAAGAAATGTATTTCAGCTGTCTGTCCTCCATCCTGACATCAGTGAAGCCAGAGTCTCTCAGAGCTGTCATGTAGGCCTCAGGGCGCCAGTTCTCCCCTGGCATCACTCGCTTTGCTGCCATAGCAGCCACGTTAGACAGCCTCAGTGTGGTCACCATCAGGCCTCCTGGGTGGGTTCAAGACAGAAAACAAGAATTACATTTGAATTTGCTTTGAAAATAAATTCTGTCTTACTGTAAAACCTCATGTCCTACCTGGTTTCATTACCCGGTGTATCTCTGTGGCCCCCTTCCTGAGGTCCGGCCAGAAGTAGTAGCAGTTACAGTGAAAGACTTTATCCACAGAGTTGTCTTCCAGAGGCATTGCTGCCACATCACAGTGATGCAGGGTCACTTTCCCACTGGCCACAAGGTCCTTCACTCGCTCACTTGCCTCCTGTAACAGAAGAAAAAGACAAATATTCCTCTATTCTAAAAGCGAGTGATGTTCCAGCTTCAAATACAACTTTGTCCCAGCCTAGTCCTTTACAGAGAATCTTACAGCTCGGCTAGTTTAGGCAGACAGAGGCTTGTTACTGTGTCCTGTGCTTTGTCCTTTAAGACACTCTTTTGGTTACAGATTTCAAGACATACATGTATAATAAAAACTTCATTCCAAAGCTTTATTGCTCTCTGTCAGTATTTATACTTCACCTTATGCATGTAAGCTGAGTAATCCACCCCTATGAGGTGGCCTTTGGGCTCTGTGAGCAGTTTGGCAGCTGACTTCAGACCCAGACCCGGGCCGTGACCCAGCTCCAGCACTGTGTCATCAGGTTGGATCCCGCACAGTTGCATAGCATTCTCCTCAAGGACCCGGTTGCGCACTACGAGCAACCGACTCACCAGCCACCCTCCCACTGACCGTGTCGGGTGGCCCAACTGTTTCACCAATCTTTCAGCCCACATCCCTGTAGAAAAATGACATGTGGACATTTTTAGGAGGTTTTCAAATATTGTAAGCAGTAGTTATTAGAGAGGGGATCACACAGATTAAAAATGCATCAGAATAGTTGCATCTGCATTTAAAATACATTACAGTGCTAGTGTTTAGGATTTAATGGCATCTCGCAGTATGGCTGCAGAACTGAAACTCCTCTTGTTCGCTAATTGTGTATGAGAATTATGGTGGCCGCCTCGAAAACATGAAAGTCCCTATCTAGAGTGTCTGATTTGTCTATTTTCAGGCTACTGGCGAACAACATGGCCTGGTAGTGGACCCTCACCTTATGTCAACATAAATGGCTCATACTGAAGTAATGTAAATTAAACAATTCCTATTTTCAGGTGATGATAAACTAATGAAAACAGAGATTTTCATATTACATACTACTTTTGCCAATAGACGCCTCCAAATCCTACACACTTGACCTTTAGATGCCACTGCCAAGTCATATCTTTAAAGTCTGGACATAAAAAAACTCTGCAAAAAGAGTCCATTTTCTTCAAGTAAATAAACAAAACTGAACTGCAGAAATATATCTTTTCAAATCCCTTTTTTTTTCCAATCCAAAATCAAATCAAAACTTGGAGATTTTATTTCAGATTTTCAAGTACTCCAGATACTTCAAGATCAGGGGATCAGGTGAAAACTGGGTTGGTTTAAATCTTGTCTCATGAATTTTAGTTGGACTATGCTTACTTTAACTTCTCACATCAAAGTGTAAGATTTAGTGGCATCTAGTGGTGAGGTTGCAGATTGCAACCAACTGAAACTTCTGTGTGCCGAGCATGAAGGAAGCTTTACTGGCTGATGCAAACACTGAAGCCCTGTTTCCACCAAACACTTTTGGTATGGTACCTTTGGAACTGAAAGTAACCCTTCAGACATGGTACCTAGACCCTAGTGTTTCCACTGCAAACAGTGGCCTTAAATGTGGGCGGAGTTGTTGTCACTTCATTTCATTTGTTGTCACTGTCATTTTCAGAGCAAAATAAAACAGGCTGCAGTCTCTCCATGGGACGTTTAAAATAGTGGGTTCGTGCATTTAGTCCTTCTGAGGCAAGCTCAGGGGTTTAGTGTTGCCTGAACCCACAGGAATGACACTCCTTGACACTCTGTGACGCTTTTTTTTCTCATAGTGAGAATTAGAATATGGGAACATACTAAACAGTTCCATTACCATCCACAACTTTTCACAGTGGAAACAGGAAAAAAAGGTACCGAACTGAATTGAACCGTATTGCTTGGTGGAAACGGGGCTTAAGGTGATGATGTTATTTACTGGTGATTATTAGCAGAAAAATATTACCATAAAGTTACCATCTCTGCCAGTAGATGCCCCTACATCTTAAATGCTGGACCTTTAAGTAAATGTTTAATCTTCTGTATGACTGATAGTAAAACAACACTTTCTGAGAAACTACTTGAAGATTGTGATCATAATTATTATTATTATTATTATTATACTTAATACTCAGAATTGTGCAGATTTAAAACAAATAAGAATAAGATATACATTACTGTGGTTCCTGCTTTGAGCACTTTCATTCCCTTGCAGCATGAAGGAATGTACCTGTGTACCTGGCTGAGCCCTCTGACCTGTCAGACACTTTATTCTGACACTGGGCACGTTAACGCCACCTATATATAACGCCACTGTATATGTACTTAAAAGGATTAAAGTCGGTGTTACAGGTGGTATATAAACTCGCCCAGGTGTATGAGCTGTGAGTCTGGAGGTGTCGCCCTGCCGTGTGAACTACAGCAAACTTCATGTGTCGCCACTGTGGCTGCGCTGTTGAGTAAGTTTGTTTGACAGTAGCTACCACTCGGCCGGATAAACACCTTACCTTACCGAGTTGGTCGGTCACTTGCTTGGTCCTGTGAGCAGTGTGTCCCTCCTGTAAACACAAGCGTCGGTGTGTTTGTCTTCCTGTTGGAGGAGGAGCTCCGTGGACTGTGTGCGCACATGCACATGGGCGCACGCGCTTCTCTCTACTGTAGTCTCGGTCACTTTACACACTCTCCCGCTGTAATTAAATCACTCACTCCCAGAATTTCTCATTCAGATATTTAACTGCAATATTGTGAAACTAAGGCAACAGTTTTCTCTCAGACTTTTAAGGAGTTAATTTATCCAACGCTCTCATAAATGTTTTATGGAAATGTCCCCGCCCTTTATGTCAGCTTATGACTTCCACTAACAGGTTACTCCTGTTTTCAGTACATGCAATCTGAAGCACAGGTGTAGATGTTACATGTGCATTTGTGTCCTCCCCAGTCCCCAGTAACAACATGAGAGTCTGTCTTACTGTGAAAGTAGCAGAGGAAATTGACTCCACAAAATCATGCAGAAAAGGCATTACCTGGTGCTATAACATTCACCAGACTGTAGGATATTGTTTGATGTTAAAAACTAGGAGTACGGTAGTAAATCACCGTACACACAGGTTTTAATTCAGATGACAAATGTACCTTTAAAACCAAGTGTCATCATACAAAACCTCACTGTCACAAAGGTAGGATAGAAGTCTCTTAGATTTGTGCAGAAAAGAATGACTAAAAGGACAGTTTATGCTAAAATAAATATGATTGAGTTAGTAAATGACCAAATGTGCCTTGAAAATATAGTCTGTAATACTGTAAAACCTCATGTCCTACCTGGTTTCATTACCCGGTGTATCTCTAAGGCCTCCTTCCTGAGGTCAGGCCAGAACTAGTAGCAGTTACAGTGAAAGACTTTGTCACATTAATCACACACGCTTGTAGGTTGAGTTAACTCCGAGTTTTATTACAGCTTGAACAGCTCTTGCAACACGAGGCATACCGTTATATCATTCAGCGAAGTGATGACACAGTCCCCTCCCGTGACGTCACTACCCCTCGACTACGGTGGCCTGACTGTATTTAGCGAATGTCATCACATCTCCCTCTTTCAGTAAACAAGCACAAAACAATTACGTAAGCTTAGGCCAAACACTTAACGCTTTTATAGCATTGCTTAAACACGAATACTTCAAACTAGATCTGAGCTCAAATGTCTTTCTCATTTAAGAGTTTTTCCTGGAGCTATAAACTTCACCTTCCCTCACTGGGGCATCCTAACTCGAACAGGTGCATTCAAAATGAACAAGTGTCCCTTATTCCACTTTCAACTTACCAAGCTGAAGTGAACAATAAAGTCGCTCAGTCTCTCTGTACCTGAGAGGCAGTCTAACCTCATGACCCCTTGCGGTCAGTCTGGTTATCCCCTGGGAAGAGGAGGGCCGCAGGGGAGTCTCCGGTGCAGTCTCTGTGGGTGGCACTCTGCAACTGCCTGTAGGTGTTTCCTGTTACGACGCATCACTCTGTCCGAATCCATCTTGATGAGGTAGGTAGAGCCTCACTCTGATGGCCTGTCCTGGATGCAGTGGGCAGGCAGAGTGTCTGCGATGATAGAAATGTTCATATGCTCTTTTCGCCCTACTATCTTTCGGCAGAACTTGAGCCCGGCTGACAGGATCTGCCTGTAGTTTCGGCTCTGCTCCATGGCTCAAGAGACTTCGGGACAACGTGTCAGCCACAGTTAACTGTTTCCCTGGCACGTGTATAGCTGTTACATTGAATCTCATGAGGCGCATTAACAGTCTCTGGCACCACAGTGGCGCTTTGTCCAGATCGTATTCATTGATCAGCGGTACCAGTGGTTTGTGATCTGTCTGGAGGAGAAGACTGTCCATTCCCTGTACGTACCACGTGAACCGCTCACAGGCCCACACAGCTGCCAGGCACTCTTTCTCACTCTGAGAGTATAGTTTCTCAGTCTCTGTTAAGAGTGCGTGAGCAGAAAGTGACTGGAATCAGCTCACCATTATGGTCTTGCAGCAGCGCAGCCCCCAGACCACAACTGCTGGCATCTGCACTGACAACAGTCCGACGGCTGGAGGGACCAAGGAGAAACTTCCCCACATAATTGATGAAGCGCAGCATCTGACGTAACTCTCCGACATTAGTTGGATGACACTTATGATGTGTCCAAAATAGGGCAGCTCCATCTTGTTGAAGTGACACTTCGAGCTTTTTAGTTTAAGGCCGGAATGCTTTACAGTCCGCAGGAACGTCTCCAAATGCTGGTCGTGCTCCTCCTCACTCGACCCATACACTAGCACATCGTCCATGACGACCACGACCTCCTCGTAGCCTCTTAGCAGGTCAGACATCAGTCTCTGAAAAAATTCTGGAGCTGAAGAGATCCCGGAAGGAAGGCGGCGGAAACAAAACCTGCCCATCGGCTTGATAAATGTAGTCAGCTTCCGGCTACCAGGGTCTAGGGGGATCTGCCAGAAGCCGCTTGACGCATCCAGCGTGGAGAATACTTTAGCTCCAGCTAGCTTTGGTGTGATGTCGTCCAGCATGGGCAGCATGTATCTTTCACACTTGAGCGCTACCAACACAGCCGGCTGGGAGGCAGGCGGAAATTTCTGATGCTATTTTACATAAAACTATGCATTTTGATGGTATTTTTTTTACTATCATTCCCATATTTGTGAAAAAGACGGTCTAATTTATTTCCAAAACTTTAGACTCACAGGTGGTGGCATTGGATTTGGGGTGAAAAAATACATATATGAGGCTCTATGGTCGTTAATCTATTTAATCTTCTGATTTCCAGAATATGTAAACATTTCTCTGATTGGATTGAGAGCAGTCACCCAGTCTGCTGGACACACCACACATTTTCTCCTCTGTTCCTACTGCAATTCTTGTATTTCAGTGAAAGCTGAATTTTCACAAAACAAAAAAGTTAAACCATTAAAATTGTTCAGAACGATTTTTATTTCATTTATTTTAATTAATCTTTTCCATAATAATAGATTCATCTTTTATATCTTTTGTGTGTATTGTGTTTTGTTCTTATCTGACATTTCAGTCTGTAATAAAGTTTATCATTATTATTAATTCAACACACAGCTGCTCACCTCCTTCCTCATGTGGGGGTACTGGTTCAGGGGCAGGTGGAGTTGGGGGCTGACAGACAGCAGCTGCTGCTGCTGCTGCTGCTGCACTTGGCGTATCTGTTCGGAACGAGGCATCATTTTGACAGAGGGGAGGTCAACTGACTGAATATGAGCAGCTTGTGAAACGTTTGACTGTATTGATTATTTAACTAAAACAGTGAAATGTAAAAATCCAGTTTTCTTCAGAAATATGAGCTAACATGAAAACTGAGCTAGCTTATAGACCACGGACAAAGTCAATATTCCATAACTTTCCACCACATGAACCACTAACAAACCCACCTTGTTTTTTGAAATACTGGGTGACATGCTGTCGACCCTTTGCTTCTTTCTCCTCTCTTAGCTTCCTTTCTTTCCATTTTTGGCTACCTGATTTTTGAGGCATATTGCGGTCTCCATTTCCTTACCCGCTGTCTGTGACAAATTACCGGCGCACTGGAGCTGATCCAGTCGGACTGAACCGTTTTACGTAAATAGAGAAGGGGGAGGGCATTGATGTTTCCAAAACAAATAAAGTTACTGTTACCGGTACATTGTAAATAAAATATATTTGTGATTTTAGGTTAGTTAATAACTTAGTGTCATATTATTTATTATTTTTTGTCAGCATTATAATTTTATTAGGGGCCTCTCTGGACCCCTCTTAATTATGGCCCCGCGAATCCTTCTCCTCTTCCCCCCTTTTTCGGCGCCCCAGCATGTCACCATACAAAACAATTAATGCAAATAACAATGTGTATTTCGTTAAACGGAATTTCTGTGTTTGATATGTTTTCATTTAGTCATTTGAAATCTGCCACAGAAAGAAGAGTCAAGGGTCAGAAATACACTCAATCTCACAAAAAGTCACAATCACATCAGTAGGGTCGAAGACATAAAATCTCTCACTTGCAGTGTGATTTGAATCTCATTTTGAGGCAGTGGCATAGATAGCTTGAAAAGAAATGTATTTCAGCTGTCTGTCCTCCATCCTGACATCAGTGAAGCCAGAGTCTCTCAGAGCTGTCATGTAGGCCTCCGGGCGCCAGTTCTCCCCTGGCATCACTCGCTTTGCCGCCATAGCAGCCACGTTAGACAGCCTCAGTGTGGTCACCATCAGGCCTCCTGGGTGGGTTCAAGACAGAAAAGAAGAATTACATTTGAATGTGCTTTGAAAATAAAGTCTGTCTTACTGTAAAACCTCATGTCCTACCTGGTTTCATTACCCGGTGTATCTCTGTGGCCCCCTTCCTGAGGTCCGGCCAGAAGTAGTAGCAGTTACAGTGAAAGACTTTATCCACAGAGTTGTCTTCCAGAGGCATTGCTGCCACATCACAGTGATGCAGGGTCACTTTCCCACTGGCCACAAGGTCCTTCACTCGCTCACTTGCCTCCTGTAACAGAAGAAAAAGACAAATATTCCTCTAATCTAAAAGCGAGTGATGTTCCAGCTTCAAATACAACTTTGTCCCAGACTAGTCCTTTACAGAGAATCTTACAGCTCGGCTAGTTTAGGCAGACAGAGGCTTGTTACTGTGTCCTGTGCTTTGTCCTTTAAGACACTCTTTTGGTTACAGATTTCAAGACATACATGTAATAATAAAAACTTCATTCCAAAGTTTTATGGCTCTCTGTCAGTATTTATACTTCACCTTATGCATGTAAGCTGAGTAATCCACCCCTATGAGGTGGCCTTTGGGCTCTGTGAGCAGTTTGGCAGCTGACTTCAGACCCAGACCCGGGCCGTGACCCAGCTCCAGCACTGTGTCATCAGGTTGGATCCCGCACAGCTGCACAGCATTCTCCTCAAGGACCCGGTTGCGCACTACGAGCAACCGACTCACCAGCCACCCTCCCACTGACCGTGTCGGGTGGCCCAACTGTTTCCCCAATTTTTCAGCCCACATCCCTGGAGAAAAATGACATGTGGACATTTTTAGGTGGTTTTCAAAGATTGTAAGCAGTAGTTATTAGAGAGGGGATCACACAGATTAAAAATGCATCAGAATAGTTGCATCTGCATGTAAAATACATTACAGTGCTAGTGTTTAGGATTTAATGGCATCTTGCAGTATGGCTGCAGAACTGAAACTCCGAGTGTTCATCGAGAGTGTACGAGAATTATGGTGGCCGCTTCGAAAACATGAAAGTCCCTATGTCACTCCTTATGTCAACATAAATGGCTCATACTGGGGTAACCAGTGGCGTGCACAGACTTTTTGAAGGGCAGGGGCAAAAAGAAAAAAAGGGCACATACAGCGCGTTCTCGCTACTGAAGAGGGCACTAAGTTCTGTGTGTTTTCGAGGGCACTTTAGACATGTTTATATGTTACACAAATGGCATATTATATAGCCTTAAAAAAGACTAACTAGAAAGACTACTCAGGTTAGTTTGTAGTTAGGGTCAGCATCCAGGAGAACTGTGTAGATACAACATTGAACTGTGAAGAACACACAGAGACATGGATGTATGAAGGAAATAAATCCCTAGGGGGGGTCTGGGGGTCCTTCTCCCTGTATTCTAGTGCATTTTAACACCATATTAGCACCAGATAATCCAAACTGGTTCTGTGAGATATAGTTCTGGCTCAATATAGATCAAAAAAGGGCCCAACATAAAAGTCATTGTAACAGTAATGTTTCATAGTATTTCTTGGTCCTAATAGTCTTCTGGAGTTTAGTGTGTTTTCTTCACCCAAGAAGGCAGTTTAGTGTGTTTTGCCAACCAGGAGGGCACTTTAGCACATGTTTAGCGGGCATTTTGGCTCCCAAGAGGGCACTTTAGCGCACATGTTTCAATAATTGGGCCACGAGGGGGCGATTCCTATTTTCAGGTGATTATAAATGAACGAAAACAGAGCTTTTAATATCATATGCCATTTTTCCAATAGATGCCCCAAAATCCTACACATTTGACCTTAAATGCCACTGCCAAGTCATATCTTTAACATCTGGAAATAAAAAACCTCTTCAAAATGAGTCCAAGTAAATAAACAAAACTGAACTGCAGAAATGTATGTTTTTCAATCCAAAATCAAATCAAAACTTGGAGATTTTATTTCAGATTTTCAAGTACTCCAGATACTTCAAGATCAGGGGATTGGGTGAAAACTGGGTTGGTTTAAATCTTGTCTAGTGAATTTTAGTTGGACTCTGCTTACTTTAACTTCTTCACTTCATATCAAAGTGTAAGATTTAGTGGCATCTAGTGGTGAGGTTGCAGATTGCAACCAACTGAAACTTCTGTGTGCCGAGCATGAAGGAAGCTTTCCTGGCTGATGCAAACATGAAAGCCCTGTTTCCACCAAACACTTTTGGTATGGTACCTTTGGAACTGAAAGTAACCCTTCAGACATGGTACCTAGACCCTAGTGTTTCCACTGCAAACAGTGCCCTTAAATGTGGGTGGAGTTGTTGTCACTCACTGCTCCATCCAGCACTCACTGTATTTCCTTATTTAATGGTGACACAGATGGAAGTCTGCACCTCGTTTATCATCCACAGAACGAGGCTGCACTCTGACACTTTCAGGACAAAATAAAACAGACTGCAGTCTCTCTCCATTGGATATTTAAAATAGCAGGTTTGTGCATTTAGTCCTTCTGAGGCAAGCTCAGGGGTTTAGTGTTGCCTGAGCCCACAGGAATGACACTCCTTGACACTCTGTGATGCTTTTTTTCTCATAGTGAGGATTAGAATATATGTAGTTCACAAAACCCAGTTGAAATTAATATATATAAAAGCTTGAAGTTCCACTCTTTACTAACAGTGTATGTCATAAAGTAACGGTCAAAGTCATCAGTGAAATTCAAGGTGTGGTGATTGATTCCTGTCATTGCCTCACACATTGAGTAACATTACAAGGTTCCACCTTAAAAGTCACAGTCGGCCCAGTGAATAAAGTTATTTTTTCTCAGACTCCAGCTGCTGCAAGAGGCAACAAAACATCCTTTCATCTTACAGTTACAGTTTACTAATAAAACTCTGCACAGTATGAATAGTGGTTACATGAGCCTCAAAACCAGCCACAGCTCAGCCCTGAGCAGAGTGACCGTCCTCTACTGACCAATCAACAGACTACAATGTGTTTCTGTCCTGTCAGGCACTTTATTCTGACACTGGGCACGACGCATGTCATGTTCCTGCAGGTATGTTAACGCCACTGTATCGCTGATGTACTTTAAAGGCTTAAGGTCAGTGTTACAGGTGGTACATCAACTCGCCCAGGTGTATGAGCTGTGAGTCTGGAGGTGTCGCCCTGCCGTGTGAACTACAGCAAACTTCATGTGTCGCCACTGTGGCTGCGCTGTTGAGTAAGTTTGTCTGACAGTAGCTACCACTCGGCTGGATAAACACCTTACCTTACCGAGTTGGTCGATCACTTGCTTGGTCCTGTGAGCAGTGTGTCCCTCCTGTAAACACAAGCGTCGGTGTGTTTGTCTTCCTGTTGGAGGAGGAGCTCCGTGTGTGCCACATGGCGCACGCGCTGCCCTCTGCTGTAGTCTCGGTCACTCTACACACTCTCCCGCTGTGTTTAAATCACTCCCTGCAGTTTTATTTACCATCACAGGCATTTTTCATTCAGATATTTAACTGCAATATTGTGAAACTAAGGCAAGAGTTTTCTCTCAGACTATTAAAGAGTTAATTTATGCAACGCTCTTATAAATATGCCGCTGGTTTGGGCTCATCAAGTGCAGTCATGCTTTTTGGAAATGTCACTGTGAAAGTAGCAGAGGAAACTGACTCCACAAAATAATGCAGAAAAGGCATTACCTGGTGCTATAACATTCACCACAGTGTAGGATATTGTTTGATGTTAAAAACTAGGAGTAAGGTAGTAAATCACCGCACAGACAGGTTTTAATTCAGATGACAAATGTACCTTTAAAACCAAGTGTCTCATTGTGAAAGTAGCAGAGGAAACTGACACCACAAAATGATGCAAAGAGGCACAAACTGGTGGAAATGAAGTGTTTGATGTTCAACTCCTCATTTCACGTGTCCCCTGCAATGTTAAAACAAAGCCTATACCCTTGGTCTGAAATGTGTGATTGTAATGTGAGATGTCCAACATACTGTGCCCAGTGTGGATTATTATCACTAATTCTTTCATTGATATAACTAATGTAAAATGTTCAGCATGTATAAGATTCTACCATTGAGGAGAACCGATAGTTCTTATAATGAGAAATTGCTATTCATGTATTTGTTTATAATTGCAGTTACAACTTTCCCAGTTTTCAAAAGGTGAAACTTGAAAAATCATGTCATAATCATAATCATACAAAACCTCAGAATCACATAAGTGGAGTGAAAGATATACAATATAGATATACAATCTCTCACTTGCAGTTTGATTTCAGTCTGCAAAAAGAAATGTATTTCAGCTATCTGTCCTCCATCCTGACATCAGTGAAGCCAGAGTCTCTCAGAGCTGTCATGTAGGCCTCCGGGCGCCAGTTCTCCCCTGGCATCACTTGCTTTGTTGCCAAAGCAGCCACGTTAGACAGCCTCAGTGTGGTCACCATCAGGCCTCCTGGGTGGGTACAAGACAGAAAAGAAGAATTACATTTGAATGTGCTTTGAAAATAAAGTCTGTCTTACTGTAAAACCTCATGTCCTACCTGGTTTCATTACCCGGTGTATCTCTGTGTCTGCCTGTTTGTAGTTTCTCTCTTCTAGGCAGACAGAGGCTTGTTACTATGTTTTGTGCTTTGTTCTTTTAAGACACTCTTTTTATGGTTACAGACCTGCATGTAATAATAAAAAAGTGATTTCATAACTTTATTGCTCTCTGCCAGCATTTATACTTCACCTTATGCATGTAAGCTGAGTAATCCACCCCTATGAGGTGGCCTGTGGGCTCTGTGAGCAGTTTGGCAGCTGACTTCAGACCCAGACCCGGGCCGTGACTCAGCTCCAGCACTGTGTCATCAGGTTGGATCAGGCACAGTTGCACAGCATTCTCCTCAAGGACCCCATTGCACACTGTGAGAAACCTTGTGACCAGCCACCCTCCCACTGATTGTGTCAGATGGCCAGACTGTTTCCCCACTCTTTCAGCCCACACCACTAAAGAAAAATGACAGAAAAAACATGTCTGACAATAGTGACAATATTGAGTATGTTTATCTTTAGTGCTGCTTGCCTGGTTAAATGCTTCAGCACTTGTGGAATATATAAGTACATTTACATAAGTACTTTATTTAGAAAAAAGGGGTATCTGTCTGAGCTCATGAGAAGCAGACTTGTTATAACAAGTCTTGTGAGGACCTGTGAGTCCTGTGAGTCATTTTACATAATATGATGTAGTGCTGGAAATTATACCCAACAGCGTGTAAAGTAGCTACAATCAGCACATTAAACATCTTTTCTTCATCAATATTTGTGTACCCATCTGCTCTGCTGGAATAATTATTATTATTATCCATAGATGTATGTGTAGGTTATCTGACTTTGTATTAGGTATTATTTTGACTGTAACCAACCCTGACAGTGGCAGATCTTTGTAAAGGTGACATAGGCCTAACAATGGTGGAGCTGGGTGTATGTGGAGAGCATTAGTTGCTGACAATATTTCTCTCTGTGTTGAGTCACAAGTTACTTATTACACTACTACTGCCTTGCTTTCACCAAAATTATTATTTTCAATGGATGAGGGTCATGTTTCACAGCAGGTAATCAGAGCACAAAGGCTCCTTTTATAACATTTCAAATCTAGTGCTGCGCAGATCTGACCCATTCCTGCATTCACATTCAGTGGTCACCACTTTAGCAATGCATTATTAATTTGTTACTACTAAAGAGTAATATATTACTGTAACTCTTTTGTTAACACTTTACCCCCAACACTGTTGTTTCTTAGTTTAGATGTTTGTTTGTGTGGATTTCTCATCTCTTCTTTTTCCTGTTGGTATTACATAGAATAAATGCACAGCTGATCATGATTCATGCACCAGTCATTACTCTGTGTAGATTCAACTACCCAACAGTATATGAAGTAGTTAAAATGAGCACTAAAATACACATTAATGCATCGGTCATATTAATCCAAAAACATCATCTATAAAATTATTTTTTATGCATGAGTTTTTTATTTTTGGTTCCCTAAATGATCTTGCTGGTAAGATTCTATTAGTGTGCTTTTGGCTGTATCTTCCACCAGTGCATGTGATCCAGTCTGTTGCGCAGCAGTGTGTTCCTCAGCCCATAGACAGCCGCTGCTCTCTTGTGTCTTCCTGTAAATCAGTCAGTCAGAGGAGGAGGAGGAGGTGGAGCTCCGAGGACTGTTTCAGCTTCACAGGCGCGCTCACTCTGCTCCGTCTCTCATCCACTGATACACACTCCCACTTTGTTTTTGGGCACTGTCACTTATTTCCCAAACACAAAAATTGTTCATTCGGCCATTTAATGCGCAAAAGTGCGTAAACATTGCAATTCCCCCCCGTATTTAATTTATGAGAGATCCTTTGCGCAAGGCTCCCATAAACATGCTGCTGAGTCGCGCTCTTATCAAACGCAGTCAAATGCTACTGGAAATGTCCTCCGCAGCTGCTTCCTCCAATCAGCCTGTCGCGCACACACCCCCTGCAAGGATTATGTTTCTTTCGTTTTCATTTCCCGGAAGGGTCGAATGTGAAAATAGTGGAGTTTTATTTCTTCGAAAGTCTTATTCAATCTTCATTCTGTATGGAGTTTGGAGAGGTCTAAACTGCGGCTTATTTCATTCATCAGACGGGTTATATGTCTGCTTACAAGGAAATCATCCAGTTCTTTCGGACAGTCGACCAGATAAAGGACATTTCCATGGAGAACATTTCCCCGATCAAGGTACGTTAAGGTCAAAGGAGGAAGCTGTTTAAAGTGTTGTCTTTAAATAAAGCAAACAATGAGTAGATACTTTTTTAGAGCTTTTAATTTTATTCTGTGCCAACTGCTGCTGTTTGGGCTACTAAGAATGCCCTTCAAATATAAAGGCTTTAAAATTACTCTGCATTTCTGTTCCTCTCCTGCCACCACTGTTATGTGTGCTCATGGGCACTTGTGTGGATGTTTTGCAGCAAGAAAACACAGCAAACAGTCCACCAGCCACAATGCATGGGAGACAAAGCAACATTCCTCTCAGTGTGCATCACTCCCCCACTAACCAACTTCCTCTGGCAAGTCCACCCAGTCAGGAAGACCTGTGGCATCTACCTGGACGGCTGCGTGAGTCAAACTGTTACCTGGAAGACACCACTCCATTAATAACATGCAGCAAAGTAGAGCCTCGACTAAAGCACAAATGCTGCCTGTAACTGTGTTTTTTAATTCCGTGCGTCTGTCTTCTAGGGATAAACCCATCTCTGTGGGATAAGGAGGATGTCGCCCACTGGCTCCAGTGGGCTCAGAGGGAGTACTCACTGCGCCGGCCTGAAAAGGGACGCTTCGAGATGAACGGCCGAGCCCTGTGCCTGCTCACCAAGGAGGACTTCAGACACCGCTGCCCCAGCTCAGGTAGATATGAGTGTGCATGCAGAGTTTGCCGACTGGTTTTATGCCTGTATTTTCATATGCTTCTCTTCTACAGGTGATGTTCTGTATGAGATCCTACAGTGTGTAAAGCAGCAAAGGAGGAGTGCTGTCCGCAACCCCCCAGATTCGTCCCCCTCCACGGCAGCTGGACCCCAGAGTCCAGTCAGCTGCCAGGTACCACCTCCGAGTGTCCAAGAGCCCCAGCCTCCCACGGTCAATGATGCCCAAGGTCAGCAAATACACGTTTAAACATATATATATATATATATATGTACAATCAGTTCTCAGTAGCTTCAATAATGGTGCAGACAACAATACAAACAGACAATACAGGTGCAAACAGAGCTAAACAAAGCTATCAAGCTAAAGAAATACAGTCAAAATATAGTATAAAGCCGTGAGGCTATAATATACAGGAAGGATCTGGACAACAAACCATCAACATGGAGGTCAGATTTTTATGTCCTGTATGTGTGCATGGTAGTACAACACACATACTGTAGGCTCCATACTAGGGCCGGGTATTGTTTAAAGAATTACAATACCAGAACCAATGCTAGTACCCTTAAAGTGATACCAACACCAATACAGTACTTCATTCAATACCCATAATGCGAATGGAGTAGCATGAAGTATAGCAATACTTTTCTGCACGCTAAACTGCCACACCACAGACTAAAGCTGCTGCTTCTGCTGCTGCAGGAATGTGAGCTCTGCACTGCTGGACAGTTGTGAGTCTAGCCGGCTGCACGCACACAGTGACAGGGCTGACTGTTAGCATCACACAGCTAATGTTACCTCAACAGATCTAACGACAGATTTGAGCTGTCTTCGTGTCGGGGTAAGTATGTTGGGAACGTACAAAGGCTCAGTGTCAGTTGTTCTCGTGCTCGTGCTAACCTGGCAGATGTCGAGAGCGGCTCCTGAGATGGCAGCAACAGAAAGTTTGCTGATTTGGCAGGGAGAATCTGGGATCAGGCTTACAGCGCAAAAACGATCCAAAGCAGGCATTTTTTGACTGGAGCCATATCAATACTACTTGGTACTGGGTAACTCCAGTTAATGCCTTAAAGGTACAGTGTTCCGATACCCGGCATTCGTACATATACATTTCTAGAAGATTTTAGGATAATGAAGACAGTTGGATACAGTCAGATACAAAAAAGGATGTAGGCTCTACAGGATGTTTTTTTTTTTACCTTGGCAATCATCATGTTTTTCCTGAATGATGTACAGATTTTTAGGCATTCTCTTATCTCGAATGCCTGAAAAATAGTGCATATAGCTGCTGTAAGTGGGGGGAAAAAAATCGAGCAGCAGCATGTCCCTGGACCCTGCTAGGTTTGGGCCGAGCCTCGAATATCTGCCTCTGCCCCTGCAGAGAGAATTGTTCAAGTCTGTGGTGCATCTAATCAGACTTGTTTATCCTGGTTAGATTGTGGCTGAGATTACTTCCTGATCAGCATGTAGGCATGTGCAAACACATCATGCAGGAATTCGTGCACGCTCTACATTTGCTTTTGCTGTACTTGTGGGGACATCTGTCTGCTTCTCATCTTCCACACTCTTGAGTTTAACCCCTGACTGCCTTTCTTCCTCCTCTTAAGCCTTCAGAAATTCAAACTGACCTTTTACTGCACTTTTCCTATACACATGAGGACCAGGTGGTAACAAAGTAAGCAAGGTCAAAACAATATCAAATGACAAGTCAACTTTCAGGGGGTTAAATTGTAAGCGGAATTTTAAAGTTGTTGCTGGTTCGGATGTCAGGAAGTCTCTCTCAATTTAATGCTGTGCATAATGTGCATTGTTTTACATGTAAAAACTTTATTTACAGCCTCATCCATCAGTACAAGCACCTAAAGTACAAGCACCTCAAAACTGTACAAGAGTAAATTTACTTTGTGTGTTTGGCACTTCTGGTTCGGACATTTTACCCTTCAGTGGAGGAATACAAATGCACACACTCCTCGTTTGTCCCTACTATAAAAAAGGTGCTTTCCATTCTAAGGACGTGTGCCAGTGGGTGTGCCATGGTTACCTAGAAACCAATTATCTTACAGTTCCAGAGTCCAAAACAATCTCTTTGCTCTCCATATCGTACAGTGAGATGTGTATCGTTCATTGCACTCGCCTTCGATAAACCCTTTGTTGTAAAATGTTTGAAGCTGTTTTTGTGTCACTTTTGCTTTCAGTTTAGCTCTTCGTCATAGTTCCTCTTATTTCTCTCTCAGTTTCCCTCGCTGTCACCACTGCCACGTCCGCAGCTGTTGTAACCACTGTGACCGGTCAGGCGGAGCCCATGTCACCTTTCAGAGATCGTCCCTTGATCTTTTACACTTTCCCTGCTCCACTCACACAAACTAGTGGGTATAATAAACCACAATATCACAAATACAGTGCCCTGCAGCTGTAATTATTTGCTGTGATGTCTGATTTTCTGTCCCTCTTTCTTTGTCGCGCTCTATATCTTTTCTTCTCTCTCTATCTCAGATGGAGCAGCAGTTGTCTCTGCATTGCCCCAAAACCAAGTTCAGGGTCCTCCCCAAACAGAGGGAGTCATCCAGGAGCCGCTCAACCTGTCCAGTCGAGAGAAGCCAAGGAGCCTGCTACACAAAGCCAATGGCCGCATTCCAGGTATGTCAATTTATTAACAACTGTACTGCGGTATTCACTTGGAAAATACACAAAACAAATGTCTTTTGTTCAAGTGAGAGGCACAGATATGATCACTAGGGGGCAGAAAACTCCCACATACAAGTCTGAGAACACTTGTGGGAGTTTAATGAGGTGCTCGTCTTAAGCCAAGCATTTCCATGTAACATTTTTCTTCAGCCACATTTTTCCTTCAGCTGTCTGTGTCTGGTTTTGCCTGTGAGACAGAGCAAAGGGCAACACAGGCTAAAAAACCATGAAACAATGAACTGAAAGTGAGTCTGAGTTGCAAATAGCTTCAGATAGGAAGTCCACTGTCATTTTATTATCTTGTAATTTTAAAATAAATATTACTTAAAGGTTCTTCATGTGACATTCAGAGCATCAATTAAGCTGCAAACCACTATTTGTTATATAAAGATATAATGGGGCAAAGGCTTCCTGAGCAGAGAATGAAGTCTCTGTGTGTGTGTTGTTATCTTAGCTTCTCTGTGGTTTGTTGTGGTAACTTGATCCAGCCTTGAATGCATGTTTGTATCCTGCTGGCCAGCTCATTGACGCCACTTTTTATGGAACTGATTTTGGGACAGCATAATTGCATAAGCGTAGCATTCAGTCTTTGGTTCCCCACAGGTTGATAGTGTCAACTCTGTCAACACTGTTGCCATTGTTTGCTGCTTACGGGGTTAGCACTGTTAGCTGCTAGCTGCAGGCTCAGCCACCTCCATGAAAAACATGTCCAGACAGCTCATGTGGTCTGCCTTCAGTATAACCCCTTAAAATCAGCTTTAAGAGTGACAACCTTACAGATGCATGCATGCTAAGGTATAAACAGAGCGTTAAACACCAATAATACCAACTAGTCCATACCCATTGGTAGCTTTGTCACCTTCTACCTATGCCAGTCCTTAATGTCTATGTGCAGTTTCACATAGATTGACCACGTCAGTGTGTAGAAAAACGTGGGACAGACAGAATGACTGACTGACAGAATGACACTGACAGTTTCTGTGATTATGTACAGCATACCATACCATGACTTAGTCATACCAAAAAACATTGGTCCACAGGGGGAGCCACAGCGCTCGGTCGCATTTTAGCCATTTTTAAGCATTTTTCTGTTATAATAGTGCCACCCAGTTGCCAATTAGAGTTAAATTTCTCCAGTCACCTTGAGGCATCCTGTTCTACATATCTACCAAGTTTAGTAAAAATGGATATGGTGGTTAGGCCTAGATAAGAAATTAGCTCTCTAGCGCCCCCATTTTGTTTGATGGGGGTCAATAATGGAGGAGTCCCCTCAGATTATGTGTGGTCATATGCCTACAAAGTTGCGTGGTGATCGGTGAAACCCTTGAGATGTTATACACCTTTATATGAAGAGCCACGCCCTCCACAATATTCATTGCCTTATAGAAGCTCAGTTTTAGTAAGTTTTCCAACTTTTGCCAAGAGGGAACTTTAGATATTGGTCCCTAGATTATGTTCACTCAGTTTCATGCAGATCGGTCAAACTTCCTAGGAAGCGATCGATTTTTCAGTGTTTTTCAAAAAATTCAAAATGGCAGAAAATCTTTATAACCGGAAGTTATGGGTTCTTGAGGCTCTACGACATAAATAAACTATACTAAATTATGGTTTTTCAAAATGTGGCTTTTTGCTGTTTCAATCATGCCCAGAGTGCAGACTGCTGTGGGACTATGTGTATCAGCTGCTGTGTGACGACCGCTATCAAGAATACATCCGATGGGAGGACAAGGACAACCTGGTGTTCAGGGTGGTCGACCCTAACGGACTGGCGCGTCTCTGGGGAAACCACAAGGTGAGCACCCATGTCTGTGTGGTTCATCTTACAGGGAGAAAGAACACACAGACGGAGCCACAAAACAGCAAAAACAGACGACATGTGAGCAGAGTAATTATTGATCCATGATGTGTGATCTCTTTTTGCAGAACCGAGATAATATGACCTACGAGAAGATGTCCCGGGCTTTGCGACACTACTACAAGCTCAACATCATCAAAAAGGAGCGAGGACAAAAGCTTCTTTTCAGGTTTCCGTCCACTTCTCTTTGCCTCATTCTCCTCCTGTCTATTTTCATGACACACATTGTTATAACTTCTTCTCTGCCTCCCCTCAGGTTTCTGAAACTCCCACAAGACGTCAAAAAAACACAGGCTGATCCTGCCAAGTCCCCGGGACACACTCCACCCCAGGACGGGGACTTTCTGGACGGCACGCCTACGCACGAGTTCAGTGAGGATCATTTTGAGGTTTCCCCTGATCGTGCTTCTCCACAGCATCCTCCATAGAAAACAAATACTATGTAATAAGTATCCTAAACACAATACATGACAAATGATTACAGAATGGTGATGTGTGTTTAGAAAATATTACATGCATGTACAGGTTTGACAAAATGCACTGTAAGGTGTATTTTAGCGAGTTTTTGCACTGTGATATTGCTTTTTATTTTGCTGTGAGTCAATGTTTGTATCACTGTGATCAGAACAAACACTAACAATAAGGAACGAGGGAAACTAAAAGAAATCACGTCAATATTCAAACAGCCAAATGCTCATCATGACTTAGACTCCCAGGCTTGCTCAACCAACATAATGTCAATACAAAAGTTGCACTTATTTTCATATACTATAGAGGACTTGCAAGTCAGTGGTGGAAATGACTGTGAAATTATTTGTTGCATATTGTTAAATAGAAGGAGGCAGGGTAGAGCAATTTTTTTTTTGTGTTCATGCAAAAACATATTGTGTTGCAGGTTAAATGCCACTTTGTACAGTTCATTTTTTCAAATAGTTTTCTTTATTAACCTCAAGGGAAGGTATTACTGTAAGTTGGTACAGCCTATAATCACCATTGTTTTTCCTGCTTTGTAAAATAAATATTTTGTTTCACATATTTTGTACTTCCTGGTTACTGTTAGCTGCTCTTAAGTTGTAAAATGTAAATATATAGCGCTTTTTGCAGACAGAGGTCACAAAGTGCTTCACAAGGGCAACATACAACAAGAAAGCAAACATAAAAACAACGTGACTACATGAGCCAGGTAATTAAAAGTACACAAGAAGCAAAACTATTACACACAAAAAAATAATACACAAAATATGAATGAAACACATATCTGGTACATACAAGCCACCCAAACGCCTGTCTAAACACGTGTGTCTTTAGCTGGCTTTTAAAAGAATTCACAGAAACAGCAGACCATAAGGGAGCAGGCAGAGCATTCAAAAATTTAGTGATGTCTCTAAAATCACATACTTCCGTCAGTACACTTGCATGTAGCACGAGAAGCACCTCAAAACCTCATTCAATCTTTGACATGTCAGGGCCCTTCTCTGGCCTTCAGCTGCAAAAAAATGTAACTCAAATCTACGCATACTGATCAGGAAGGGACTCAAATGACCACAGAGAGATACAAAATAATAACAAAAAGGGGAAAAACAACCACAGAGAGACACATAACGACTACAAGGAGGCACACAACAACCACCAGCAGAAACAAAATGACCGACACAAATCCACCAATGCTGCATAATGCCTACAAAGAGATGTGAAACAACAACAAATAAAAGAGGCAAATACACCACAAAGCCTGCGTGACTTGCTCTTACGTAGGAGAGGTGGTGAGGCCTTTTGCATATCTGTGGGGGCTCAGTGTCTCATTACCCACCCATGTGTGAATGGCAGGTGGATTGACAAATCAAAACCTAGAGATTGCTTGCTTAGATTGCTTGTCAGTTCACCTTTCTGGGCAAAATGTAGACGCCTCTTCTCTGCAGGTGAATCAACTCTGATCTGAATTGCTTGACTGAAACTCCTGGCCGTAGAAAATTTCACAAAGCTGTGCCATGTCAACCTCCTAAGGCCATATAAACCTCCTGAGTCAGTGTTTCCAGTGCTTGTTTTGGTTGAAGAAACAAGGCTACAGTTCAGCTCAAGCTTAATTCAAATAAAAAACAAACAAGGTTAGAAGTGCGGTACCCTTACTAACATGTAACCTGTGTTTCTGGCTAAATGTATCACTCACAGCATTAGCAAGCTCATATAATGTAGGCAACATTGTGCACAGTACTCCTTCTTTGCAAACCCTCTTGTCAAAGCTGGCGTCTGTACCTGCAGGGGGTGCTGTGATAACATGTTAATCAGTTGCTCAGCTGCTAATAAATAACCTCACCTCCTTGACAGCAGAAATTAGGGCATTGCACAGTTTGATTACTTACTATTATTTTAATTCACAGGATAGTACACTCAGTATCAAAGCTTCCAGGTAGTCTTGGTTACATTTCTTAAAAGATATTTCCTTACCTGTGTGTTACATGAAAGCGGTGGCAACTTTAATGGAAAGTGCTGTGTTGCATTGGTATAGAAACTATATGTTTAACTTTGTTTCAGTTTTAAAAAAAAAAAAGAAGTAGGACAGTGACCCAGAAGAGTCAGATGGTGTTGTTGATGTTTGTCTTCCTGGTTAGTGGTGGGAAAAAAAATGACATTAAAAAAGGTACAAAACGTACAGTCAAGGATTTCTGTGTGACGTAAAGCTGATAAGATGGGAAAGATTCATTTGCCCCATTCTCATACTTTCAATGTAACTACTGTGATAACGAACTAAATGTCTCAGCTGTACCTTTTAAAACCATCACTGTGAAATCCTTAAAAATGTTTTCTTGTCTGTGCTAAAAATACGAAAAGAAAGGGCTTGTTTAAAGCCTGTCTTTGTGGATTTAGGGACTTGTTTTTTATTTTTTCATTAATTCAACACTGCTAAAAGTTTGTGTTTATTAGCATCACATGGTAACCGCTCTTAATCAAATTAAAATCGTGTCCGCTTTTGGGACTTGGAACGGACAAAAAGTCATTGAGAGTGTTATATGTTATATCACATGGGCATGACCAATATGGTATGTCTAATTGGGAATGGTTTAAAAGCTCTGATTGTGAAACCGCCAGCCAGTTTCCACTGGATAACTCGTCCCTGCCTGCCTTAATTTGGTCTACTTCTAAAAGACGGAAAGGAGTTTTTGCCCCAGCGCTGATGCTTTTCACCAGCCACGATTTGAAGAACTTAAACTTGTAATTCAAAGCTCTTAGAAAATGGCTCCAGGAGTATCCAGTTGTCATTATCGGGATGTTCCTCCTTCCATCTCCTTCTCTGGATCTGGATTCATGTCCACCTACCAGTTAGGGGTCGCCCAGTGCTTCCTACAATATGCACCTTGGATTCTGAGCACAGCACCTTGTGTCCTGGGTGCATCTGCTGGGTCTCTGGTGGCAGCTGCTGTGGTCTGTGAGATGAGCATGAGTAAGTGACTATCTCTTTTTCTCCTAAATGTACTTTTGTTGCACGTAATCTTTATTTCTGACTCAAAGTCTTCTTTTTTACAGTTACTATTCGGGATGAGATACTACATTTTGCCCAACAGCTGAAGGCTTTCACACTTGGACCATTTAACCCCTCGATTAACGTTTTCCACTGGTTAGAGCGTCTTCTACACAGACATCTCCCTTCCAATGCACACCAGCTGGCCAACGGGCGTCTCTCTGTGTCTATGACACGCATGAGTGATGGCAAGCACATTTTCATGTCTGAGTTCCAGTCCAAGGAGGACGTAGTGCAGGTGAGTTGGCACCATAACTATAATCAAACAACAAATGATATCGATATTATTTTTCTACTCCAAATATCAAGCAAGTTATGCCCTACTACATAACCAGATGTCACTGAAGCATGCACAGAAAAGCAGGTAAAGTCTGCAGTTTGCTTGCTGCCTAGCTGGTCAATTTCACTTCACTTTGGCTAGCTGAACTCTTACTCTATCACAAAACAGCCTAGGCTAACAGTAGCATAGCTAAATAAGGCATTTCTGTGGAAATAGCCACTGCAACATTCAAGTTTTGCGTGAGAAATCACGTCACTTAAATTGTCTGGGCATGTGTCAAATCCAAGCTTCTCACCTGTTCTTTTCTTTTTAAAATATCAGTTCGACCACTGCTCTTCGAAAGACTATGAGTTTTTAGTCGCGCATTATCTGACTTTGCAAAGACTGGGTCACTGTTTGCAAGACTACAACTAGATTCCTTTTGAGATCACTCACCATCCTTCTCCCATGAAAAATATTACACTAAACTCTTTATGAGACATAGTAACAATTCCAAGAACACATGAATCTAGGAACGGACAAGATAAAAGGCATCATATGTTGACAGTATTATTGTCAATCCATAAGATAAACTGCATGTGCATACAAACTTTGCATTTTGGATTTTGACCCTTCAGCTCGCTACCAGCCATTGTTGTTTAGCCCCAAGGGATGAGCTCTTTCAGTGAGAGGAGACCCTGGGAGTGTGAGACAAACCATCTCACTCAACAACTCTTCCCGGAGTCCCCTCCATGTCTACTGTCTACCCAGTTTGCTGCTACTTGTTTGATGCTGGAGAGAGCACGGCTATTCTTGACTATTCACATGAGCCAAGACTAACAAATTATGATAATATGAAACATTTGATTTTGTCAGAATGGCAAGACCTGAAACAAACTGACTTAAGACAGCTCGAACTGAGTTTTATGACCTCCTTACACAAAAAGATTTAGATTATGAGTGAGTGCACAAACTGGGGTAAAACTCTCATGATTTTATTCTGATTTTAGAAATTTGTCCTCAACAGTGAAATTGCTTGAGAAGTTGTTTGGTGTGACACTGGTGTTGTAATGTAATGTGGTCCCCAGTTAAATAGTTTTTCCCCCTTGTTGGTTAGAGGTAGGGCTAAAGGTTTGGTTTAGGTTTAGGTTGGGAGAAACTCATATCGACGGGGAAACAGTCTTTGACACAACACCTGCATAACCTGGTCCCAGTCAGGCAAACTGTCAGGCTAAACCTGAGCTTTTGCTGAAGCAGATTTCCTGTAACAAGCAATCAAGCGAAAGCTATGGTTTTACCACTGACTTACTGGTGTGGTGCTACATTATTTTACTTCATTAACCAATTTCAGTCAAAAAAATTTCAAGTTCATATAATATCAACTTAAATAAATAATGATTTAAATACATTATACAACAATAAATAAAATAAAAACCTACATATGTGTTTAATGATATGGTATGTGATATCAAATGTTTAGGCCTATTAATCTAAATCTCATATAGTATTTCCTCTTGTCACTTTTTAGGCCTTCAGATGTCATTCACAATCAGAGCCTATAATTCCCAACGGGCACAGACTCACCAACAGATACTGATTAACCAAATATCTTCTCTAAAGTTGACCTCACTGCTAACCTTAACTACTAAACCATCAATCTTAAACTCATAAAAAAAGAAAAACATCAGATAAGATGAAATAAATCATAAAAAGTCATAAAATCCCCGAATTGTAAAACTATAAATCATTAAATCAAGTAAGATTTTAAAAGAGTTGCAGCAGCGTGAAGCGTAAAACGAACGTTTCCTGTTCTAACTGTTTGAATGTATTGTACCCAAGACTTAACTAGTTTCTATCAAAATATTTCATTATATTTTAACTTGGTTGCTACTTATGCATTCAGTTGATCAGCAATTTGTCACCAGCCTGTCTCTCTGGTTTTGTTAATGGCAGCTGTATGACCGTCTTTGGTTATAAGATGTTTCAAATGTTCACGTCTCTCTCTTAATGCTCTTTACCATGATGAATCAATATGATTCATTTGCAACCTCTTGGGCTGCTTAAGAATAGCGTACATTCACATCCTAATGATTATGTACTTAAACCTGTGTCAGATTAGTCTGACTGCCTGAACTTGAACTGACCTTTATGGAGCCACTTAAGTCCTAACTCAAAGGTTCATTCAAGTCAGGTTTTGGACTTTAATCCCAATTGTTCCGAGCATGCTTTATGGAACAGGCCTCTGAGCAGGTTAGAAACCAAAAATAAAAACGTTAAACCTTTAAGCACACTTGTAACTATTACCATCTCTATTCCCATGTCGTTCTCAGGCTTTGCTATGCAGCTGCTTTGTGCCTATGTACTGTGGAGTGCTGCCTCCGTCCTTCAAAGGAGTGGTGAGTATTTCATGGCCTTTTCACTAACTCTGTTCAAGCACATTGTTTTGGTTTGTATCGTAACATATGTTTTCTTATCACGCAGTATTACGTGGACGGGGGTTTCAGCAGCATGCAGCCAGTGCTGTCCGTACCCTACAGTCAAACCTTGACGGTGTCTCCATTCTCTGGAGAGACAGACATCTGTCCCGCCGACACACCTTGCATGTGGGACATGGTGGTGAGTGGCAGCACCTTGAAGGGGAACATGGCGAACAGCTTCAGGATCATTAATGCTCTCTACCCCATGGATTTAAAGGTAAGACCCCTTACATACCATCTTTGCAAATGTGGACAAAGGAAATACACTTGTGTTTTACAACAAGTTGGACTCTTTTGAGGATGGTCTCAGTTTTTTTTTGTGCTACATAATTGCACTACATATATAAAACCGCATAAGCATATCTGTCAACCTTAATATTTAAGTGAATTCTTCTGCATGTAAGAGTCAAGATGAGATGGGACGACCCTTTATCACACACATTGCACATCCTGCAATTAAAATGTAAAAAAAGACTTCTTGTATTCTTTTTGCTTGCTTTCTTCCTAGATACTGGAACAAGCCTACCACAGCGGCTACAAAGATGCTGTTCACTTCCTCCAGAGCAATGGTGAGTCAGCTGTGTCCTCGAGGAAAAAAGCTTGCGGCATTAAAAAACTGTACATTCTTGTTATGTACAGACTCGGTCTGACCTACTTTCTTAACTTCTTTTTCACACGTTTTCCTCATTTGCAGATCTTGCCCCATACTTGATGATACACAAAATATCCCAAGGACCAGTTAACTGTCACCAAACTAAATCGTTGATGAATCCGAAGACCACCACAGGTGAAGAGAGGGAGATGAAGGTGGAAGAGAAAACCGCACTGAGGACTTTTAGACCCGACAGATGCATGCAGACAAGAAGCTCTATTGAGCACGAATCGACTGGAAATCGACCGGTTAAAGACCCTCCTCTCCATTTTGACGTGGTTAAGAACGGTATGGCTACCATGCGTGCACACACCCACACACCCACACACACACACACACACACACACACACACACACACATTAAACAGTCAGCATTTTACAGCCTGTTCTGATTTGCTTTTGTTAACATTTGTCTTTCAGTCATGCTGGGCAACATAGTGACCTATCTGAGCATGTTTGGACTCCCTGCAAGACTCTTATCCAACCTGCTTCTACCTCTCATGCTGTTGTTTTACGTTGTACACCAGAGTAGGCACAGGTAATAAATTAAGTGAACACATGGTATGTGACATGGACTTTAATGCAACAACCACTGAGGACACAGAGGTTGTGTTCTCAGGCACTTGCATCTACTTCTGTCTGCAACACAAAAATGCAACAGGAAGGAAAACTTTATATTGTTCTTGTCACCTTCAGACGGGCAGGCTAGCTGTTTTCTCCCATCTCCAGTTTTTATGCTAAGCTAAGCTAACCAACTACTGGCTGTGGCTCTGTATCTAGTGTACAGATATGACAGAGGTATCAATCCTCTCATCTATCTCTCAAGAAGCACGCAAATAAGCATATTTCCCAATGTGTTGAACTACTGGTCTAAGACAGATGTAGAGGAATGCATGCTTTACACGGACGTATCCAGACTAATTCCACCCACATCTTACTCAAAGGGATACCAGCTTTGCATCATAACAATGTGGGTAGTGTGTGCAAGTGAACTGTGGTAAACTTCCCCCCACTTTACCACTGCCCAGATCTCCCTGCTCACGTCTCAGCTCAAATTTGCTAGATGGTTTGAGTCATCCAGTGGATTTTCCTTTGCTCAAGGGCTATTCCTCGAACTGCAGATTGTAATTTCAGGTTTTTTTTGTATGCCTTGCCACCACAGACACAAAGGGTACATTCAAAAATACTCCCTTCATGTGCCAGAGCTCACACTGGGACAAACCGGACCATTCAAAAATACGGAGCGCTGTTGGAATGTACACTGTCAGGACAGCAGAGGGTTATCTCAGACAATCTGTCTGAGGACACGTTTCAGCGAAGTGCTGAACAGAGTGAATGTGTGGTTGTAGAAGCAGAACACTGTTTCTTGGAAGAACAGTGCCCTCATTTTAGTGTAGCATGTCAGATTGGATTTATAAACACACCAAAAAACCCATCTTTTTCTCTAATGCAGACCAAACACCAATTAAACTGTCAACTAGGCAGTGCTGATTAACTATAAACCAAGATTCTGATACTGTGTGGCCTACGTCTCACCTAAAATGTCAGAAACATATTTTAGTGCACTGTTTGGCTGTAGTATGAGAACTTGTGCTAAGTAAACTATTATTAAAAAGAATCTGAACCAAGATTCTGTTAACGTGTTGCCGATTTCTTGCCTACTTATATTGCCTCAAATGTTTACAGGGACATATTTTGGCTTACTGTTTAACTGTAATTCAAGATTGTGTGTTACAAGATGGCCACCATATTGTTTCCTGTGTCAAAATGGCCAAGCCTACATTACGTCACCCACCAATGGGAGCATTTATTGGCCCAGTGTGATGCAGGGCATTCTGGAAGTTGTAGGTTCTCTACGTCTTGAGCAACAGCAAATGCCACAGACCCTTTTTCTTTGTTTTCAATTTATGAAAAGACCATCCTTCCAGCAACAAAATACTTCTTTTACTCTGTCAAATTTATATTCACATTGGCCGGTTTCCGAGATCACTCAGACAGCTTCTGAAGAACGCTCTTAAGCCTCCCGTGAAAGAAAAATGCGTTTCCCAGATCACTCTTAGTTTAAGAAGATCTTTCACTAAGAAGGAGTTGTAAGATCGAGCTGACCCACTTTTAAAGGGGAACTAAACCCCCCTCTCTGGGCATTAAGCCTGATTTATGGTCCTGTGTTAAATCAACGACATCGCTACGTCGTAGGTTACGTGGCTACGCATGGGTTGACAGGCGAGCAGCTGAGGAAGGGGGCAGAGTAAAGATTGTCCCTCGCTGCGGGGAGAGGAGAGAGGGCTTTTCATTGTGCCGATGGTGGCTTGGAAAACCCCCTTAACTGTGTCACATGGGCAGAAGGGAAGGCGGCCCAGCGGCCCTCCACCCCTCCCTCCCTCGCCGCCCCACAAATATACTCCCAAGCCTTGGCGCCTCTCCTTGACCAGCTACTATAAACACACTACTAACTGTAAACCTTACCAAGACTACTTCTTATTTAGTTGTAGTCTTGTTTTCATCATGAAAATAAATACATTTACAAATATTTATCGTCTTAGTTTTTCATTAGAATTATTAGAACACACATACACACGAGCAGCAGGGAATTAGTGCGTTAGGTAGCAGCACTGTGTGTGACTTCTGCACTGATTAAGTGGTGGGTGATCGATTTGCCTGACATCAACTGATTTTGTTTCAGCACTGCGGTAGTGGCCACCTTAAAGAACAATCTTAAGAGCGACCCTAAGAAGGGCATTAAGAATGCATCTGGGTAACATTCGCATCTTAGCGACATTCCTACCAAAGACGTTCTTAACTGTGCTCTTACGTCTTAAGATCGCTCTTAATTGGGAAACGCGGCCATTGGCATTGTTCAGTTCATGGTTATGTTAAATACTTTGTAATCAAACATGATGTACAGCTTTTCAGTGACTCTTCTCTCTCTCTCCCTCCCCTAGAATGGAGTTGATGTTCAGGCAGGTGCCCGAGTTGCTGTTCTGGGTTTGGCATGGCCTGAGACATTTTACAGTCTTCTTTTTCAACATATGTGTCTGCACCATCAAGAAGAACATAACCGACCGGTAAGACTGTCTCCATTAGTCATTACTCTGTAAAACTGTGTTGGATGCGAATAAGTCTTTACCCATTTTACTGCCAATTTTCGTGATGGGTTGTTGCATACTGTGTACTGATATTTCCTTTATGAAATCTCATCTCATGTCTGACCCAACTTGATCAGATTAACCTCAACTGGACTCATCTTGTTTTAGGATTATGCCCACCATCATGCTGGTGCAGTGGCTGATTATAGTACTATATGAGGCTCCATAAGCGCAGATGCACTCTTCACCTCCATAACGGTTTCCCTCTTCTGCCCTTGAAGAAGATTTCAAACGTGAGCTACAGAAACGGCTCAGGGCTTCATCACAAGATGAGAGTTACACTGTATTCTTTGTATAGCTAATCGCCTGTATTTTGGAAAGTTATATTTATGAGTGCATGTTGCATGTATTAAATAGAGCAACGAAAAGTCTTGAAGGTTGAGTTTTGTTCAATTTAAAGGAGGACTTTATTTTAACAAATGGTTAAAATATTTCTATCCTGTTTAAAATATATCACTGCATCAGTAGATTGCAGAGCTCGACTGAGGCCTGACTGTTCAGTTAGCATTGTGCTAGATTTGTGGTAGAACGTTACAGTACATGAAGCTGACCAAACAGACGTCAAATTAACAAGCGACACTACTCTTAGACAGAAAAGTTCCATCAGCATAACTAATATTTAGTCAGGCAGTTGCGTAGTGTAAAGAGTCATGTGTAAATATTGTGTGATCAAAGTTAAGTATGTCATGCTTGTCTGGAAAATTGAAAAGCTGGCCTGATGGGGCACTGTGTAATTAGATATCTTGCTCTGAAGATCAATTGTTACAAAAAATCCTTGGTGGATGTATTGCTGCTCTCTCGGTTTATATTATGCTGTACAACTATATTATTGTAATATTTTAAATCTTCATTTATTATCGTTATGCCTAATGATCCTAATTATCCACTTTGCTTAATCTCTAAAATATTAATTAAGTATATCAGGGCCTAAATAGAAAAACTAAATGTTGACAAAAGAATGGCTCTAAAACAGCTGATTTTTGTGGGAAACATATTAATTTGTATTAGTGCAAAAGTTTAAGTGAAACATCATCAACAAAAAAACTTTTTTGTTTGTCAGTTTGAGTCAAATTTGGAGTTGGCTCCAGGATGCTTATCTATAGAGTGTTACTAATTTAATTTCCTCGTGAGAAGTGACAAATAGTCCTGTGATGTGCTGTTTTCACACTGCAGCCTTTCACTCCTCGTCCCCTTGAGTGTAGCCTTTGTTACCTCACTACAACTGTTCATTGATTTGATGTTAATCATCATTGTCCTCTGGCAAGTTTCCATTTCTTTTAAGCTGCTGGCACATCCTGGTTTACTTTTTTCACCGTGCAACACTGTGTGGCTAGCTGTTGCTGTTGCTTGATTGTTAAGCTTTTAATATCTTTTTTAAGCGTTTTTAGGCTTTAAGCTCAGGGTTTTATTGCCACTTTTAAATACAGTGGGTCTGGATATCTAATTTGATCTAAATCTGACTTTTAACATTACATTACTTTGTTTTAAGTTGGATGTTTGGCAAACATTGAGACCCAGAAGCATCTTCATACTCATTTTCACTCAAAATGTGTAGTAGGAGGCCTCATCTTGTAGATGGTCAAGGCCAATTTATGTTCCACCAATACCTTCATTCTGACTTTCAATATTAATGAAAATGATGCTTTAAAATTATGCTTAATTGATTTCATGCAGTACAATTATTCTCATTAATAATGTGCAATTCATTGATTTTATATAAACATTTGGCAGGTTTTCAATAGTTTCCAAGTAACTTGGCCCAATGAATTAAATTGAATACTAAAATGCATCACTACATTGGACATACAGGACACACTTCTTCATCTGGGATTCTAGTGCTGATTCTATTTTATATGAATATCTCGATGGAAATATTCATGATTTTTTCAAAAACTTTTATATAAGAAGAAGTTACATCATTATGTAATGTAAGCCAGTGACTCAAATGTAAAACACCACTATATCACTGCATTGGACACACAAGTCACATGCCTGTCTGGCACACTTCTGGATTGGTTCAAATCCTATCGACAAGACAAGTAACACTTTGAGCGACCTAGCATGACGTGGAGTTCCTCAAGGCTCCTTCCTTTGACCTCTGCTTGTTAACCTCTACATGCTCCCTTTAGACAGAATCATACAGAACAATAACATCACTTATCACAAGTAAACAGATGACTCTCAGCATTATACAACACTTTCATTGATACAGACTTGCTGCATCAATGCTTGGACCAAATAAATGGCTGGATGAACCAGAATTTCCTTCTAGTGTTAAATACAGACAAAAGTTAAAGACTAAAAGTGGATGTACATCTTGACTCAAGTCAGGAATCTTGGCTATAATATCAATTCAGATCCAACTTTGACAGCCATATCCAGTCAATAGCAAAGTCAGCCACCTTTAAAATCTAGAAAGAGTTTGAGAATACATGTCTAAGGACAAGCTAGAAAAATGTATTAATCTCATGCTGTTATCTTAAGTAGGCTAGATTAGTGTATTGGTCTTTTCTCAAATTTTTCACAAAGACTCGGGCAGCTGAACACATTTTGCCAATTCTCAGGTCCATGCACTGGCTACCAGTCACTTATAGGTTGTGTAGAATCAATTTATAGTTAAAGGCCTGCATACATTTCTGATCTACTCCTCCTACATGAACCCTCCAGGCCTAGAGGTTTTCAGGAAGAGGTCAGCTAACTGTTGCCAAAGTCAGAATAAAACATGATTAAACTGCTTGTAGTTATCATGCCGTCCACTGCTGGAGCAAACTTCCAGAAGACTTATGTTCATGACTGAACTGAACTTTTAACTGAAATTGCAAGTTTATGCAAGAAGAATTTTCATGCACTTTTATTCTTACTGGTGTCTCTTTAAAACTTCATTATGCAGCTTAAGCTGCTTTAATGTATGAAACATGCTTCATTTGATTCTGGTTTGATTTCATTTCATATTCGAACATTTTCTGAAATTTGCCTTGCATCCCAGGATGTACACTGTTTTACATAAAAACTGAAATACGAAGCACAAAATTTAACCAAACGACAAAGCCTTACAACTACAAACATATCACATCAGGCATTACAAAACAATATTATTATTGCCTTGTCAGAATTAGCTGCTGGAAAATCGTTACCATTGACGTCCTTTATCTTCACTGTAACATATTGAAACCAAGATCTGAGTGCTTTTGGAATCATGTAGACTGCATTAATAAACGGTGCTCCCCTTATTTGTCTTGTGAGATGTATTTTTATTGCTGTAAGCTATGTGTTGCTGTTGGCCATAGCTTCTGAGTCTGTGTTTCCTGCTTCAATTTGAGAAATGTCTAGCCATTAGTTAAAGCCATCACAGATATTGAAATCTTTTAAGAATGGCTGCACATTTAGATTCACCCTGCTACTCACCCTAATATTTTTCACACACAGTCCCTAATTCAAATTGACTTGTTCTTATTCTTTCCTGACTGCAATGAGTGAATTGACTCCTTCATGGGGTTGGCAATGACTGTTCGGACATCTGAAATGTCATTTCATAAAATGCCACAAGGTGGAGCATTGAGTGCAAGGGTTCAAGTACAGTACAGCCGGGCTGACTGTGAATTAAATGCTGTGATATCATGGAAGTCTTCCACTTCTCTCAGCCAAACCCCATCTGAAGAGTACACAACAAACAAACATTTTAAAAACAAACAAACAAAAAACACCCCTCTAGTCTGCTTATTTGGATTCAACTCTGTACCTGCTATACTTTGAAGAATAAACCATTATAAATACTTTTTCTATATGTACAAATTTCAGATGATTATTTACAAGACCAGAAAAGCCACCTCAGTTTTGGATCATCCTCTTTAGTTGAGGGCTGCACTGGCTGAAAGATAAGAGTGAATGCATTCTGGACCTGTTTTATCAGCTGTTTGCAAAGAGAACAGTCTGTCTGCTGACCACAGTCCCAAGTGTTTTTGGGGCATTTTTATGTCTTGTTTACAGACAGTACAAAGGTCCCCAGTCAGGCGTAAACCAGTGACATTGCAGTTGTCTGTACCTCTAAGCTACTCGACATACACTCCACCCTTGATCAGCTAATCCACCTTTCACACTCCCGCCTGAACGGCAACATGTGTTATCACAGAGCCAGAACAGACCATTTGATATCTGTGCTCCGTGTCCTTTTCATACAGATGGCCTGTTACCTGCGGAGAGATCCTCTTATATAATGAGTGTGGATGGATCATACGGATAACACACACATCTGCCGCTGTCCTACACCAGCCACTGATCCAGCCAGTCAGCCGGAAACCAGCTGGCTTTGAAAAGACATTGTAAAGGGTTCACACATTCGGGATACGCAGAAAAAAAAAAAAAAAAAAAATCTCATCTCCTCTCCTCCTGGACTATCAAGGGCCATAAAAATTTGATTTGAGGAAATGACTGACATGTCTAAAATTAGCGCACACTCTGCTCCCTGTCTCTCTGTGGTGATGATACTTCTAAAAGTGCATGACCGTCTCACTAATCCGCCTGGCAACAGGGTGAACAAAGCATATTTGGCCAATGTGATGGCACATGAGTGGACTGACATTTGGTTGTTATCATTTTTGATTCTCATTTAAAAAAAAGGTGTGTATTGCTTTGTGTGAGGGAGAGAAGAGGAGAGAGAATTTATACTGATAGGGTGTCAGTGTCTCACTGCTCCTGATGAATGGAGATGGAGTGACGAGGAGAAAAGAGGATGACCTTTGAGTTGATAAAGCAGGGTTGTGACCTTTACTGCCCGACATGCAGACTCTCTGTCGGACTCTGCCTTGCTTCTTTCATTGAAACACACCCACACATAAATCAATAGGCCATAATGGCAAGGCAAAACCAATCATAAATCAGTAACATTTCATAGTTTGTGTTTATGCGATTGCAGATGACAAATGCCTTAAACCACTGAGAAGAGAAAAGCCAAGAAGTCAGGTGATGGCGAGATAAGATGGGGGTTTCTTATGTCTGACTGGGGACATGTTCAACATTAGTGAGAGACATGAAGAAGACATTCATGAGTCTACAGACACATGCTTGCTCTGGTACGATATATGTGCATGTATGCCAGCTTGTGTTTATGTATGCACAGCCACTGGTTTACACTTGAGAGGGTTTAGGGTATTAGAGATATGCTCTCTCATACTGTATGAACCCTTACTTATAGTATTAGCTCAGTTTGTGTGTGTTTGCAGATTTGCATTACTATGTCTAAGTGTGTCAGTGCGTGTGTGTGTTTGTGTGTTATCGGCCACAGTGAATTACTACAGTATGTTTTATCCATCATCTGACTGCCGAAGTGAAGCTTTTTAACTCTTAGAATCCCATACCAACACACTCTCCGTCCTAGCTCGTTAAAAAACCAATGACTTGTGCAGTGGCCCTAGTACACGTCCTGGTGCTCCTCCTGTATCAGTTTTGGATGCCCAGGGATAGCGTGCCTACTTATGTTTGTTACATGTTTTGTGTCTTTTCAAAATAAACTTCCATTTTCACAAGAAATGTACAGTTCTTGCTTGTTAACTGCATGTAAGCTTTTCAAAATATAATTCCTTAGATATAGGCTACAAAAATAGGCCATGTGGTTAGATTTAGAAAAAAACATCATGGTTTGGCTAAAAGTAAGTGTGATGGTTACTGATGTATGTACCTAGCAAAGGATGCTACAGATACTTGCGAACTACGACGTTATTAAAATAACTTGACTGACTTTTGGTTTTATGTGGGACTCCTGGGTGAAAGTCCAGAATTTGTTTGACCCATCCACCTCCCCTCCCACAGGCCCTATTCTGACTTTCTTGCTCTTTATGCAATGGTAGTTGCCCAGATTGTCAAAAAATGCAGCTGCCTGGTGCATCTCGCACCACTGCTAAGGGTGCCTCTTTGCACCGGTGTGTGACGCTGAGGGCCACTGACCAAGTGGTGGTATTTGACGAGTTGGGAGTGAGACCGGTTTGCTTACACATTGGAACTTACAGATGGGACGAAGTTTCACTTAAGTCCTTTTGAGATAATGTATATCACAGTATCACATTGTCCCTCTGAAGTCAGTTGATCCAACACTTTGGTCCAGACCACATCTCAACAACTTTTGGGTGGATTACCATGACATTTAGTACAGATCAGTCGGCACCCTCAGGGAGGTGCCAAACACAGAAGAATGGCCACTTGAGGCTTAATCCAAGAGTGAGTCAGTCTTCATAGATCCCTCTTATCAAAATATCCATCTTTACAGCAGAAGTATGGTATAAAAATGGTTTTGGTCTTTATATAGCTATGTCCCTATTCATGACTGTACAGGGGTAAATGTTTATACAACTCCCTGGTTTAAATGTTATTAAGGCTTTAAATTATGCATAATTAAGGGCCGCTTTGAGTGACAGGTGGATGCTGTCCATTGACGAGTTGCTAGCACAGTGACATTATTAATTATGTGACGTGACCGTAGCGTGACCCCAGATTCACAGATATATGTAGCCGTTGCTGTCACTATTTCAGTGTGTTTTCAGATCATACAAGTTAACTGGAACATTGTGGTTGGGAGAAAAAGTCTTTTCATCACTTGGTTGTACTACAAGACCCTCTGAGTAGCTGGATATTCAGTTTTTTTAGTAAGTACATTTTGTTTGAATGGATTCAAGCCTCTTTTTTGCTAGCAAAAATTAACATTAGCATTATCATAGTTAACCACAGCTCTAAATGCACTGTGCTAACCAAGCAAGCAGGTAGCATCTGGGTTATCTCCACCCTCTCATTCAAATATGTGCAAATCTCATTACTGCTGGCTCCAAAAACCCAGGATGGCAACGGTCAAAATGCCAGACTTGAATCTTCAAAATGGGAGTCTACCAAACAATGGGTGATGCCCCAGTGGCAACATCCAATATTTTATACAGTCTATGGTACAGACACACAGCACTCAGGAAGAATCCTACTGACTTTGGCGATTCCTTCACTTTTTCCTCTGGCACCACCTGCTGGTTTAAAATTCCAATTTGTCATTTATGTAGAAACCCAACTAAAGACGCTCCCTTTAGCCTCAGCTTCACTCTGTGTTTACTGTTAACTGGCAACATGTTAGGCAACATGCTAAACTAAGGTTTTAAAAAATTCTCTTAAAATGCCACGTGACCAACTATCACTGAGTCTGTTTGTCTTGAAGAGGTAATCTGTGGGATCTGGAAGGGATAAATTTAGATTAATTCTTTCCACTCAATCAACAGACCTAAACAGATGTTACCAGGTTTCACTGGGGAGCACAACTTGCACATGTTTTAATGAATGACTGTGTTTTGTGCGTGCGTGTGTGTGTGTGTGTGTGTGTGTGTGTGTGTGTGTGTATGTGTTCGTCCGCCGTGGATCTCTAAGACCCTCAACAGGACTCTGTGATCCAACTGAGTAATAAACAGCAACAGATTGACAGTTTTCTGTTTCTAATCCTCTCCCTCTTTCGTCTTCCAATTTTAGAGTCCACTTGATTAGATGTAGAGACACTGTCTTGATGATGACGTCCGGTACTAAGAGACATCTAGGCCTATTCCTTGTAAAACAGACTGGCAGCTCTCCATTTCAGTCTTAATTCTTTTTCACTCTTTATATCGTCTTCCCTCTTGACATCTCATCATTCACCTAAACCTGAAAAAATAATGATATACCCATGTAAAGGAGAATAACCCTAATAGCTAGTTACCCCAACTACAAACATGGATGGATTACTGATCAGGCCAACCAGGCACAGGCCCAAGGACCCAGAGTGTCAGGGGGCCCCATGGCTGCTGCCCACTTGCAACACTTCAAATGTCAAATTAAGACATACCAACCAGGAGGAGACTCAAAATGACCACAAAGAGACCCAAAACAGCCACAGGGGGGAACAAAATGACTACAAAGTGACACTAAATGACAAAAAAGACACAAAATGATCTTAATGAGACACAAAATTACCTTAAAAAGAGATTTAAACCACTACAGAAATACACAAAACAACCACAAGGAGACACAAAATAACTACAAAGCAACACAAAAATCACAAAAAAAAAAAGACACAAAATTTCCTCGATAAGATGCAAAATTACCTCAGTAAGACACAAAATGACCCTAGTCAGACACAAAGCCTTAAAGAGACCAAAACCACTACAGAAAGACAACAAAAAACAAGCACTGGGAGACATAGACAACAAAAAGATGCAAAGCCATCACAAAGTCTGTGTGTCTTGTTCCTTTGTAGCAGAGGTAGAGGGGCCCTTTGCATACCTGTGCCCAGGGGTCCACATTGTCTCATCACAGCATAAAAAGAAAACACACCACACATTCAGTTTCATCATTAATCAAATAGTTTAGTATTTAAACTAAAAAAACACATAATAGTGAAAATTTAAGCAGTCAAATCAAATGGACACGGTTATTAAACAAACACAAAACCTCTCGCTCACAGATTCTCATCAAACCAGCAGAGACAAAATTCAAATTCAGGGTCAGAGTTGGGATGTTTGTCCAAGCAGGCAATGAGCATGTTGAGGAAATGGAGTCAGGAGGAATTATGCACATCAACCTGCGACAGGAGAATAAGAGAAACCTGGAAAGTAGCAGGAGAGGAGACTTATCTTCACCTTTGGAGGTCCAACAAAGACAAGGAAGTTCACAGCTACATCCAAGATTCATCCAAACCCACTCTGAGGATCAGCACACTTCCAGCGGCATGTTGTTGCCCAGGGAAGTCCAGGAAATCCAGCTGGTTCTTGCAACAACTCCATTTATTTTGAAATATGTGTCATAATGTCCAGAAACTGAGATCAAACTTTTAGTTATCTCCTCCTTTAGCCACTCTCACTGATCTTTTTGCTCTCCTCTGTGCTGTTAGATTCCCCCGTTCTCCCAGCTCACAGGTGTGTCTGATTGGTCTCCTCACCTTTGTTTCCTGTCAGAGTTGAAAAGGGCTAGTCTGTATTTTCTCTTTCCCTCCTTTCTGCTACACTCCGATTCAGAAGGTTTCATTTAGAACTGTAAAGGTTCAGGAATAAATGTCATAAATGCCATATGCAGATCTTCTTACCTTTATTGTCAAAGTCATTGGTTTGTTTTTGTGTGAATTTAGCCTATTTAAATCTATTGTAAGTTGTATATGCAGTTAGCAATTATGACATCAATGATTAGTCATCTACATCCTTAATGGGGCCTCATGTATCCCATGACAGTCAGTAATGAGTTTTGTTCTGAGTTGGAATCATAAAACGGTTTGTATCATTCTCTCAAGAGCATAAGGTGGACAACTGTTCCAGTGCACAGTTGAGATGATTGTATCCTTGCATGTTTGTTTTTTTAAACATAGAGAACATTCAGTGGGAACAATGTTCTCTTTTTACAGAACATCCTGCTTATAAAGTTATTTAGATACACAGTTCATTCATACAACCTCATTTATTGGCCTCAGATGCTTCGGCGGAGGATTGGTAGGTTACGGGACTCCAGAATACCTCAGTTGTGGTGATGTGAGCACTGCTCTGTCCTGCTGGTGCCAAAGTTGACCTTACGACCTTTTGAATCACAAGACTTTCTATTTAAAAACATTGACAACAGCCACCAGTGCTGTGTTGGAGACACACTGGGTGACGAAATCGTCATGCTAACCCTCTGTTCAGTGTACCTCAAATCAGGCTCCTATTTTTATTTATCATTTATTTATTTTTATAATTTAAATAATTTGAAATGACACCAAGAGAGGATTTTACATTTTCTTTAATAGACATGTGGCTCTCCTGTTTCCTAATTCAGTGGATGGGTTTGCAGAGTGAGTTCCAGAGGGTGGGAGCAGCGATGGAGAAGGCCCTGTCCCCCCAGGATTTGTGTTTGGTCCGGATGGGGTGGGACAGGAGGTTGGCATCTGCAGAGCGGAGTGTGCGGGTGGGAGTGTGATGATGGAGGAGCTCAGACAGGTAGGGTGGGGCCTGGTTATTGAGGGCTTTGTATATTATGAGGAGGATTTTGAAGTGGATTCTCTGGAGGATGGGGAGCCAGTGGAGCTTATGGAGAACAGGGATGATGTGGTCACAGGTGCAAGAGTGTGTGAGTAACCGTGCAGCAGAGTTTTGGATATACTGGAGTTTATTGAGGGTTTCTGAAGATGAGCCATAGAGACTATTGCAGAAGTTTCTGCAGCTGAGGAGGAGAGGGATGGACGGAGGCGGGTGATGTTCTTGAGGTGAAAGAAGGCTGTTTTGGTTACGTATTTAATGTGGTAGTCGAAGGAGAGGGATTGATTGAAAATGATGCCAAGATTTCGGATTTTGTGAGGGGAGGTGGATACTGTGGAGCCGTCGACGTTGAGGGTGAAGTTATGGGTGGATTTGGTGAGTGCTTTTGGCCCAATAATGATAATTTCAGATTTGTCGTAGTTTAATTGGAGGAAGTTGGTTTGAAGCCAGGATTTTATTTAATTTATGCATTTTGTCAGGGTTGAGTGGGTGGCAGTGGAGATTGTCTTGGTGGAGATGAGGAGTTGGACATCATGAGCGAAGCTGTGGAACTGGAGACCATGACGGCGGATTATGTGACTAAGGGGAATCAGGTACAGGATGAAGAGGAGGGGATCAAGAACTGAACCTAGGGGGACACCTTGGGGGAGGGGAGCAGTGGGGGATTTGCTGTTATTGATGGAAATGAACTGATTTAAACCAGTTGAAAGCAGTGCCAGTGATGTTAAAGATGGTTTCAAGTCGGCTGAGAAGGATGGAGTGATTGATGGTGTCGAAGGCAGCGCTGAGGTCAATAAGTTGTGAATAAATTTAGGAATTTGTTGAGATAATATATGAGATAAAAGAAGATATGTAAGAAAGGGGTCGGGATATATACGTTTTATTTCTACCTACTCTTTTTGGGACACTCTTATCTTTGTCTTGTTTGTTCTTTGTTTGTTTGTTTGTTTTTTAATTTTGGTTAGAAGTAAAGTCATTCATTTATTCATTACTGTATGACTCTTCTTGACTAACTGACTTTTCAATTGTTGCATCTCATCCGTCACTGTATCACTTGCTCATCCAACACTGCTCATGGTGACCAAATATGTTAAAATCATCACAATTATAAAAACAATGTGTCACAAACTGCCAGTGACTGTGACAGGGAGAAAGTGCACACAAGAGATTTAGTTAAAACAAACATAATTTCTTAAACTAAGATCAACTCAAATGAACAATGGAGTGTGGAGATCAGCAGTGTTACTGTTGAAAGCCATAATCGAAGCTGTATGTGTGTCAAATGTGCTGTGAAAGTGATAGAAGTACAAAACCAAAAGGCAGCAATGCAGAACAATGCGGGGTGGATGTCTGCCGTAGCAAGGGAGAGTGCGAGTTAACATTCTGAGCAAGCCAGTGACACTCCCATGTCAGCCAGCTGCCTTTTGAGTTGGGCCGAGTCATCTTCCAAGACCGTGAGAGGAGCATCACAAATGTAAGACAAGCTAATTTACTGTCATAACAGGGGTGACCAATTACAATTTCAGTGTTCAAATCATAAAATGTGTATCCACCCTCCTTTTTACTTTCCTTGTCTCGTTCCCACAGAGTCATTTTGTGTTCATATTTCAGCGTAGTATACAGAGCCCGCCCCCTAGTGTTCATCACAAGGAAATGCATCTCTTTCTGAATGGATGAAAATGCTACAGCAGAAGTAGCTAAAAAGTTTTACGTATTTTTTGCCACCCAGTTTTGGAATCTGAGCACGGAGCAGTACAGAGACAAAAAAGACCAATAATGCATGGTAACAAATAAGTGAGGAGGTTCACAGCAAAAGGGTTTCCAATTTGAACCCAGGGTTGGGGGGCCCTTCTGTGCGGAGTTTGCATGTTCTCTCCGTGTCACTGTGGGTTTTCTCTGGCTTCCTCCCACAGTCCAAAGACTTGCAGGTTAACTGGTGACTCTGAAGTGTCCGTAGGTGTGAATATGTGATAGTCTGGCGACCTGTCCAGGGTGTATCCTGCCTCTCGCCCAGTGTCAGCTGGGATAGGCTCCAGCCCCCCGCGACCCCCAACAGGATAAGTGGTTACGCAAAATGAATTAATGAATAATCTACATAGAATCCACAATGCATGCACCCTATTCTGTATTAGATATAACTAGCATGCTATCAATGTTAGCTAGCTAAACTTGCCATCAAACTTCGCACTAAAAAAAAGCATAAGTATAGCTGTGTTACATTCATCAACCTTTTAGCTAATTTGTTTACTAACTTCCTGTTGGATAGGATACACAACCTGTCCGAAATCTGCCACAAAACTTCAAAAAAAAAGGAGATCAAAGCAGCCGCTCACTCCAAAGTCATTGAAATCCAGTGGTTGGGCAGTGACTTGCGGCCTCAGAAACCAACAAAAAAGGCTTCCTTTAAAGTTGGCATGATACGTGGCCAGTTGCCATTATAGTTCACACAGTGGGACAAGGACGAAAGTTAAGGTGGCTAAAGTCCAACTGGGATGGCTGGGTTCAGCAAACACAGACATTTACCCAAGAGCGGTGTTCGTGTCTCGTAAGATTCTAAAGCCAAACCCTGTTGTTTTTTACTAAACCCAACCACGTGTGTTTGTTGTTGAAGGAAAAAAACAAAACAAAAACGTCAATTTGCATTGTTATATCCACGTAGTGCATTTATTTTGAAAGAGACTGTGTGTAAATGTTACATTTCCTGTGAAAACAGAAGTGTATTTTGAAAGAAGACAATGCATGTAACAGGCAGAACTTGAGACAGCGTCCCAGAACGTCAAGAATCAACACATCCGTGGTACCTTGCAAGTCGTATGTGGATGTGGAAAGTCCATGATCAAACGTCGATGTGTGACGCAGTCGGAGTGACAATGTATTGATCACAGAGGTTCTCATAATGAATGAACTTCCAGTTGACTCACATACATACGCAGAGCTATATAGAAACAAGGCGTCACACTGATTTTACAGGAAACATCACATTTGATCCAAATAGCAAAACATGTGAGGGTGGAAATTGTGTTTTTGTATAAATACACAGACAAAAATCTTTTAACATAACAAATCCAAGTTTGCGTTTTGCTCACTGAGCCATTAAAATTTGGGAATTTCCTCTGCTTTATGTGCACATGCTATGACAGCGGGCTATTATCACCAGACACAGTTAATTATAGATGAAGACACACAAGCAGCATGATGCTCAGTGGAGGGATGCCCTGGCTTAAATAGGAATAAACTGTGTGTCAGTTCTTTCCTCTGTGTCACCAAAACTCTCTCCACCTGATGTCTGTCTTCTCACTCGCTCCCGGTATCTCTCGCTCCCGCGTGGAACTTTCCATCAAAGCATCTCGTTAATGATGGAGCACTCTCATGCATCTTTAAGCACTTGACAGGGATCTTCCACTGTGCAGTGTCAGTTGTTTGATCACACAAACAGATGTTCACTTAAAAAACAGTCAACAATGCATTTTAGTTTGCATGCGAATCATAAAAGGGGGAAAGCGCAAAAAAATAAAATATACTTTGAATAAACTGGTAGGAAGGCACTATGAGGACTGACAGAGGAATCCTGTTTTGGCCCGAATCTGTGTTTATGTAATGTGTAAATGTGTGAAAGTGTATATTTTGTCAGTTTTTGTGTGTGGGGGGCCTTTGGAAGCCCAAACAGTTTAATCATATGTCGTCCCAGCAGATTAACTTCAAACACTGTCTGCATGCACAAGATAGCACTCCTGCTGTCACCAACACAAACAGGATCATGACTGTTTGGGGGGGGGGTTTAAAAAAAAAAAAGCCTGAAATCTTCTTGAACCCGTCGCACAAGATTTTTGCACCTGCATCAGTGTATGACCCACACTCCTGTGACCGGCTGTTGCTGTCAATCTCATTATGTGTTTAAATTCCTATGCATTCCTGTTTTATATATATGTGTGTGGGAGAGCTGTCTGCATAGAAAGCACAGCGGGGGATATAGTGTGTATACGTATAAACTGATGTGTGGTCCCCTTAAGTTAAGCGACACACGAACCTTCAATCAAAAAAAAAAAATAAATATTTGTCTGAATTTGCAATTTCAGATTTAATTGCATATATCATACGTTGTTTACTTATACAACATATACGGAAAGTAATCTGGAAGTATCTATTATTGAGTTTGGGGTAATCCCTCGGATTACATTACTGATTACAATTTTAAAGAGGTGTCTAGTGACTGTAATGGAATAGAATTTTAGTGACCTACCCAACCTTGCCAAGAATGCAGTCGGGTTGGACTGGCCGTGGTTCAAACCCGCAGTGCAATGAGAATATGGGACACGCACACAAACACCCACACACATCCTGGGTAAATAACCAGAAAGAGACACTAGGATTAAACTCAAAAGCCGTTTTAGTCCTCTATGATAGGATGTGATATCTGGGTTTAATATTTCAGCGGGGAATGTCCTTTTCAAATTTGAGTTTAAATCCATGGAAGGGATGAGGTTCAACAGTGTTTCCAGTCAAAATACAGATGTTGTTGCAAGATTAGAAACCTCGGCTGTCGTCACAGAAGAAGATCCTATCTTGGAGACAGACAGAGGGCTGCTTGATTGACGAGCATCACCGGTTTCTCTTTTCTGTCTATCTTGCTTTAAATAAAGCATCGCAGCACTCTTGTTTCCTCCTAATTAAATCAGATTCACATACCTTCGTCACAGTGGACGATGGGAAATGTCATAGCAGGGAAAGCACAGGTGGAACTAACAATGTCAGCGATGACTCCGTTCCAGTGATCATTGCAACGCAATGCAGTGATTACCGTGTTGGTGAGGGGATTAGTTACACCTGTGTTTGACATGTCAAAATGTCAGTTTGGGAAGCACTGAGTTAGAGCGTGAGCGTGTACAATTTTTCAGCTATTAACTTTGTCCAAATAGACAAATGTGCAAATACATACCTAAAAGCTTTGACCACATGACATGTTAAAGGGTATCAACACCTTGACTTCATCGCTCTATACAGTCACTGACAAAAATACTATATTGAGTGAACAGTGTGTCTCAAGTCAGACTCTGGTTGAAATACTGAACTAAAAAAAAGTGCACTCAGTAGAGGACAGATCTCCATCTGGCTGCCCGAGCTGATTGCAGCCGCTCCAGACAAATCCTCCAGCAGATGCCCTGCAGTGCATTTCAGAAGATACATTAAAATTATGAGGCTGAATGTACATAAAAACACAACGAATGTTTGATCCATGTCATTCCTTACTAGATTTTTAACAGTATTAACATTTCCTGTAGGCTACAGCACAAAAAAAACCATCATTGCAACTTCTGAGAGCTTTCAACAAGCTGTTAAACAAATGTGTTTGGGGCTTGGTTGGTCCATGCAAAGGATTGTGGGTAAGAATAGCCAAAAAAGCATGCTGGCTTGCATACTGCAAAATACGACAAGATGTAATAGAACATCCTGGTGTTTTTGGCATACTGCATTTTGACATACTATGTATTGAGACATACTAAATCTTTTTCTGGTATACTATATAGTATGAGTAACACACAGATGGTGACTTATTCACCTTGTGTCATGCCAAACTTTAGTGGATGTATTTCATGATTTATTCTACAAATATTCTGGTTCCAAATCAGACCAAACTTTTCTTTGGATATTTGTTTTTTTAACCCAAACCGAAAGCCAATATGTGGCCTGCAACAGACAGTAGGGCTTGTTGTTTTCAGATGAGCCAATTTCTGGAAAACTTGCAGCCCTAACAGCCAGTTAAGAGAAATAAAGAGTCAGTAGTGTTATTAAACAGTCATTAAAACAATTTTTTTTGAATCACCACAACCATAAGAGGTCATTAAGCAAATTTGCACACAAAATTTTAGGCTGATAGCTCTGATAGTTTGCCCTCCAGGCTGATGTGTGGCGTAGATAGTAAGTTCCTCCCCAGAAAAAGCTTTTGAAAAGGTTTGATATTTTTTTCAGGGGAGGATTTGGAACAGAAACAAGTCTGTGTGTATGTGTGTGTGGTGTGTGTGTGTGTGTGTGTGTGTGTGTGTGTGTGTGAACATACAGATTTACCTATGTGTGTGTCACAGATCTATTTCAATTGTAACCTATTTCCACACTTGCTTGTAATCTATCTGCACGGCTGACTGTCCATTACCAGAGAACGGGTAGCGTGTGAAATCTGCTCTTGTCTCCTCGCAAGCGTCATTTATCCCCCCTTTCTCTCTTTTCATCGCCAGCTCTGTTTTCACTCTTTGTCCTTGGATGTCCCCCATTTCCTACGGCCATGTGGTAATAATCTGGGTCATACATCCATTCATAGTTTAGGGTTCCTGTTATCGGGTTTTCCCGGGGAGGAAATTCAACTGGTTTTACAACAGCAGTTAAAAAACAATTTTGGGGCAGCAAGAGTTGCCAAGTAAAACTCATCTGCTCTCCTCAGCAGCACTCTGAGAGTCTGAAATGTTGGAAACTCTGTGTTTGTGTTATTGTTCACAACCCTGCATAATAACACAACAGTTGCGATGTGACACAGAATTAAATTCAGCTCTAAAGTTGCCTGTGAGTACATCTTAATCTGCATTGCTAATAAGACATTTCTTGCAAATCAGAAGTTGCGATGACTTGATGAGTTTTATTGTATATCACCAAATGCACTGTAAATCTAATGGACTGCTTAATTTTATTATTATCCTTATTACATATTTGGTTGATTATACTGCAGCAACATATAAAAAATTTGCACTATAAATATGCATAATATGTATTTGCAACAAGCAGTTCTTCGTCTTGTTGTTGTTGCATATCGGAGACAGAAAAAGGACCCCTGCTGTCATCATGTTATTCATGCTCTAATTAATATTCTCTGAATACTGTGCCACAAACACACCTTCCACTTTGAACACCAGCTACTTTTTAGGAAGTATGCAAGCACAATTTTTATTGTTTGGTATTAAATCTGACACTTTTTACTCTGTAGAGGTCTGCTGCTTTTCACACTGCACCACACTTGAAGGAAGCAAATGCATATTTTAGGATCCTGTTAATAGAGATAGTGTTTTATATGATGAATAAGTTATAAGTGTTTACTGAATCCATACGTTTAGCTAAGGAGCCTTTCTCGATCTGAGACAAGGTGTTGAGGCGAGTCCAGAGAGAAGGGTATCGGGTGAAGCTAACTGGCATTAATAGCCAGAGGACTACTCCATGTCAACCAGAGACCGGCATCCTATTGTTGTTTGGATGACTTCCAGTGGCACGGTCGCCGCACTGCCACACTGCCTTGTTGATGTGACCTCTATCTTTGTGTGTGCGTGTGTGTACTAACATTACAGTGAAAGCAGAGACAGGTTACTGAAAGCAGTGACGCAATCTCCCTGAAGGGGAACACCAATGGAGATAAGGAGAAAATACAAGAATGCTCACCCCGTCTTTCTTTGTCTATCTCTTCGGAACACACATATGGTATGCACAAAAAACACACCTTTCTATTAAAGGTCCAGTGTGTAAAATTTAGGGGTATTAATGGCTTCTAGTGGTAAGGATTGCAGATTGCAAACAGCTTCTCCTGGTTATAATTCCTTCAGCGTTCAATGTTCAGGAGGTTTTTACTGGGAGCCAAATTATGTGCAGGGGCCTTTCCTCTCCAAAACAAACAGACCAGGGGCCTCATTTACTAATCAATGCGTAGGAGCCATACTAAGAATGTATGTACGTACGGACTTAAGTAAAAAATGGCGTGCTCAAAAAAATATTCAACAATTTCTACGATCAGGATTTCCCCGCAGCATTTGAGTCGTCAATTTCCTGTCTCCAAAATGTTTGTAACCATGGGTCAATGTTTCTCCCATCAAGTCTTTTTTTTATAGATAACAACTTTTGCGTGGAAAGTGGCGTATCACTCTTTCAGGACTCATTCTGTGCAATGTTTATAAATGAGCCCCCTGGTGATTAAAATTGCTAAAGGAGCCCGAGTCACTCTGAAGTCGTCAAAATTTGATGCTTGGGCAGTGACTTGTGGCATCAGAAACCAACGAAAAGCCTCAGCATGATACACAGCCAGTTGCCATTATAGTTTAATAGTGCAGAGCAGTATCATGCGGAAACGCTGCAGGACAAGGACAAAAATTATTGTCGCAGAACGTCAACAACCAAGGGCACCTTGCATGATGTATGTGGACGTGGAAAGTCCATGACCAAATGTTAATATGTGACAAGGTTGCGGTAAGAATGTGTTGGGTAAAAACACTGGATCAAGCAGTGTCACATTACAAATCAATGTTTCTCCTACAGTGTTTGGCATGTTGCAGCCAGCCCATTTGCCTCTCACCTGCAAATGTGTGCTCGTCTTTTTCTCTGCTAACTTTAATTAATAACCGCAGAGGTCTCCTCCTCTCTAAAACAAACAGACCAGTAACCAGTAGTTTCGAATTACAAATTAGTGATTGTCTGACCTTATTTGGAAACCTTTTTTCTTTGATAACTTAAGATCCAGATGTTTTGGAGGTTTGGACCATGAGCTGAATTATTCAAAACAAATGGGCCTGGTGATTAAAACTGGTAAAAAACGCTGAATAAAGCAGTTTCTTGTGAAAAATATGTGTTTTCCTGACGCTCTTATCGTGGAGGGGCTGCTATCTATGGAGGCTGACTCGAAAGACATGAATTTCCCTTTCTAGAGCCAGTGCTTGATTTGTCCACTCTGGACTACTGTAAAAACATTGCTGTGCAAAATGGCGATCTCCACTCCCTTTGTAGATATAAACCACTCATTCTAAGGTAACGAAAACATGACGATTCTTAATTATAAACTAAAGAAAACATACTTATTATGTTCAATTTCTTCTCATATATCCCCCTAAATTCTACACGCTGGACCTTTAACCTGTCAGAGGACATAAAACAGGAGAAGACATGATTTAAAATCCCAGAATATATTGCATACATTACAGTATATTGTGTACTGAAATGTTGTACATACATACAAATATAAATACAGTGTAATGGTCTTGTTGGTGTAATAAACTCGTAGCCATGACGACGCAGGTAATCACTTCAGGCCATGTGCGACTTTACAGACGAGGGACTGACTATATCATGAAAATATATGGTAATCACCGTAATCATCATCATCATTGTCAAACACACAGAAAACACCTACATGTAGTCTTTGATCAGAGGCTCAACCCGACATTCAGACACAACACGAGTCTAAAGCTATTCTGAGAAATTCCTAGATTTCAGTTACACGTGACGTTGTTTTTACTTTCTTTGATTTCTTTTACGATGAAAAACAAGTTACAAAAGAAAATACTCATAGAACCAACCACCAGAACACCACACTGATACAGCATAGCGAACATTCACTCCTCCAGAATAAGCTGGATCATGGGACATTTTGGCCTGTAATGTCCCTCGGAGTCATAACAGTTCCCTTTATCTCCTTCATCTTTGGCTTCCTCCTCCTCTCTTTCACCTCCGTTGTTTGTGATCACGGTGCCAGTAATACCCCTTTTCCACCAAATTAGCTCTGGTTCTTGATCCAGTTCCGTTCAGGATTCCTGGAACCCTGGTGCTGTCGAGCAAAGCAGCACGTGTTTCCACCAGTGTTGAGTGGAAGCTTTGTATTCAAAGATGGGTCATCGACAGAGGGCGATACTCAGTGCCCAACAGATGTAAACAGTAGTAACAAGATGGCGGATCCCAGTGGTAACACGCAAGCTTTTGATCCAAAAAACAAGCAGGGATCAACTACTAATATGAAGAAGACTATCACCAGCAGGACTCCATCTACTTGACGCCAACTTCTCGGGTTCTGAACCAAATTATTTTTGGTTGAAATGCTCAGAGTGGCTCAAAATTAAGTGTGGAAACTGAAACAAAACATCCTCCATGTTGGTGGAAAAGGGGTATGAAAGGTCTTATTTCCTTAACGAGATATCTACTGATGAGTGACGATGTTTGTAAGGACAGTACCGCCTCATAAACAGATGGGATCCACTGTACTTTGGATATGTTAACTTGTATTTCGGGTCAGAATGCATTTCTTTCCTGAACAGCATTTTGGAAAACACTCACAAACACAATCAAGAATGGAGAGAGGTTACAACGTTTTCAACCAGGCTGAAATCAAAAATACTGAGCATATATGCATGATAAACACAGGTATTACAGTAAGATTATGTATGGCGAATTCAACAGTGTCCCAACGTTACATAATTTAAGGCACTCCATTATAATACATAGTGTGGAGTCTGTTTGACTGCTAACAATAGTGGAGGATTCTTACCCACGCTACTCGTCAAAGAGGATGAATAAATACAATAGAATCGTGATACGGTTTTAGTAAATAAATACAGCCGGGCTATAATCTAGAAACTATACACGTGTTACTCATCCAAGACACTGACAGGAAAACTGTGTATTTTTTTTTATTTGTTTTTTTACAACCTTGGTCTTATTTGTGTGGGAGTAGCCATAAGTTGATGATGAAGAATTTATTTTATTTTTGTGTTGCTCACATTACCTTAACCAAGGAGTCATCATAACAGTCTCATGATGTGTCAGCTACTCCAGCAACATAAAGGTGATTCCTATAAGCTAAATGAAGAAGTAGCTCTGCAGTTAAAACTGTTCCTTCACTAAGTCTTGCCCCCGCACACAGACAGGCCAATCATAACGTAGCATCAGGCTGGCTCAGACCAGGGTCCTGTTCCAAAACCAAAATTGGACCCTGAAAAGTGTAGGGTTAGCTAGCTACTGGATATATAGCCTACTGAATGTATACACATGCTGCTTTTGCTTTGTAATGATTATAACACTGGAAAAAAAGGCTGACCCTGCTGTACAGGAGCCAGTGAAGGGAAGCAGGGAAACTTTGCTGATATTGAACCAGCTGTGTGTCATCGCAGTGTGCGCAGATGAATGTTGTTTGACTTCCCCCGGAGATCCCTGCTTGTCCAGCGGTGGAGGTCCAGGTGCTGGCAGCAGCACAGGGGCAAAGCCAAACACTGTTCATCTGCACACACTGCGATGCCACACAGCTGGTTCAATATCTGGAAAGTTTCCCTTTATATTCATTGTCTTGTGTGGTGATCACCAGCGACGTGATGGTTCACTTTTACACTGTGATCTGTAGCCTATAGTTCGGCTTTAGCTTCTAACTATCTTTGTCTTTTTAACCTGTTGTTGCTGCTGAGTCAGTTTGACATCCTGGATATATCCTTCAAACACAGACTGTAGGCCCCTCTGTCTGCTTCTCTCTGCAAATATTTCTTCAGAGAGTGCAGTTAGTTACAGTGTGGGCTCTATGCTTACTGCGACAGCTTGTCGGACCATCATAAAGGGGCGGGGCTTAGCAAAGCGTCAATTAACAGTCCTTGTTATGTGAACACTTTGGGTTTTGACATTTAACTTTTCTCTTTACCTTATTCAACAAATTGTACTGCTTTAAACCTGTCTAATGATGCGTTCACATGGAATCAGACAGATGGCAGATTTAAAACAGCACCGGAAAAAAAAACAAATAAACAGTCTGACGAAATGGCAGCATGGTAAAACATAACATCCACAATGATAAGTTGCGTTGGTGATGCTGTGTTGTTTACAAGGAATAGAAAAAAATTACACTGAATAAATGTATTTTGTGTTTAATTTATACTAGTAACTTGCAGATTTGCTGTGTTTTCACCTTCTGTGAAGAAGCTACCCAACACTTGGTTGTAAATTCCATCGCAGAGGACAGCAGCAAAATTTCTAACTTTGAACTGCAATGATGTCTACCATCACAATTGGCGATATTCTCTGGCGGCATCACCTAATTCTAATGTCCTGCTCTTGTTCACTAAAATAATATAGTTCGCTGTCTCCCTGATTCCATGTGAACGCAGCATAAGACCCATGTTTTTTGGCCCCGGAAGACACTGTTTTAAAGTTTTGTGGCCAATATCAACAGTGGAGCCGATGTGCAAAATGTCAATGAGCAATAGGATTAACAAGATAAAGAAAATAAGACCAAAATTATATAAAAAAAAATCCTTTAAACATACATATACTGCTGAATTATGACAATGAAGGATTTCTGTTTCTATGCAACTAAAAGTCCAAAACTTGAAATATGCTGACATACAATCCTGAACAAGAATCAATTCTTCAGCTTGTTGGTTATTTTCATATTAGACACAAAAGAGGTAAGTACAGTACATCCTGTGTAGCCTTATAAAATATTTCTCACTAGGCGCAAACATTTTTATCTCATTGATCCCATTAGACCATCATTTGAGGGAAATCAAGGCAGTTAATTTCCTCCATATTCTCTTATTTCTCTCCTGCTTTGTGGCAAAGTCTCTCCTCCTGAATTGTGTCCTTGTAGAGTTATTTCCCCTTGTCAGTCTGCCAGATTCCGTTGGCTTTATTGAGCGAGGTGTTGCTGCCCTCTTTGCTGTCTGTTTCAGTCTTCATGGCTTGTTCAACAGCATCTGCCAAGGGCAACTTGTCCTCTGCCTCCGTCTCTCTGTGGTAGAAGTAATTGAAGTTTGATACAATGACAGGAACAGGCAAAGCAATGGTCAGCACACCCGCAATGGCGCACAACGTGCCGACCATTTTACCCCCCATGGTGATGGGACACATGTCGCCGTAGCCTACAGTGGTCATGGTAACCACAGCCCACCAGAAGCCATCAGGTATGCTGACAAACTGCGTGTTAGGCTCGTCTACCTCTGCAAAGTAGATAGCGCTGGAGAAGAGGATGACTCCGATGAAGAGGAAAAAAATGAGCAAGCCGAGCTCACGCATGCTGGCCTTCAGAGTCTGTCCCAGGATCTGCAGCCCCTTGGAGTGACGAGAGAGTTTGAATATACGGAACACCCTGACCAGACGGATGATACGCAGGATGGCCAAAGACATGTTTTGTCCTGAGCTCTCTTGTGGCGTCGTGACCAGTTCTGTAACCACGGTAACGAAATAAGGGATGATGGATATAACGTCAATGATGTTCATGAGGTTGTGGAAAAACTCCTTTTTGCTAGGACAGACCAGAAACCTCACACACAGCTCAAAGAAGAACCAAGCAATGCAGGCAGTCTCGATGAAGAAGAAGGGATCAGAGAAAGTTGTGGGCTTTGCAGCAGATGGAGCCACAGAACTGTAAAATGTAGACTGGTTGAAAGGCTTTATCGCTGTGGGCACAATTGGGTCGGTGTCATCTCTGAATTCTGGCAGCGTTTCCATACAGAAAATAATGATGGATATGACAATGACAAAAACAGACACCAGTGCTACACCTCGGGCTGCGTTTGAGCTCTCTGGGTACTCAAACAGCAGCCAGAATTGCCTGTACATATCATTATTAGGTAGAGGGATATCGACATCCTTTATGAATCCTTCGTCTTCTCTGAACTGCTCCATGGCCTCGCTTCCAAGTTCATAGAACACAATTTCATCTGCAAACACATCCAGGGGAACGTTAGCTGGACGTCTGATCTTACCCCCTGACTGGTAGTAATACAAGATGCCGTCAAAGCTGGGCCGGTTCCGATCGAAGAAGTACTCGTTCCTCATTGGATCGAAGTAGTCCATCCTCTTCAAAGGGTCTCCTAGCAATGTCTCAGGAAACTGGTCCAAAGTTTTGAGCTGCGTTTCAAAACGAAGGCCTGCGATGTTGATGATGACTTTCTGGTCTCCGTCATCCAGGCCTCGTTTATCTACAAACAGGTCCTCGCAGCACTCCTTAGCGAGCCGGCTGAAGATCGTCTCACTCTCCTTCGTGCCCTCGCTGTTCAGCAGCAGTTTCCAGTTGGAGATCATACTGGTGCAGCTGCTGCGCCCCTGTCTGCTCGGAGTTGGCATGGTTGGGGACTGGGGTACTCCGAGTGTCTGTGTCTGCATGTGTGAAATGGGCGAAGATGAGGTGGATTCCCACATGCGGGAGGGCACGGGCGTAGAGGGGAGCTGAGAGCCTCGGATAAGGTAGTTGCTGCATGGGCTGCTGTGCTCTGGGGGCATGTCCACCGTGAGAGCCGTGGTCTCATCAGCGTAGGTGTCCACCTCATCAAGATCCCCGTCGAGTTCATCCAGGCTCTCAAAGTCTACCAGGGCCACCTCCATGGCTGCGGTTCAGCCAGTGCAAAGCCTTGCGACCCCAGGATAAGACAATCACACACACAGACGCAAGTGCACAGATGGGAGGCTCAGTCACCACAATCAGCAGCAAAGCACCAGAACATCCAGTCTTCAGCAGCAGCGGCGCTTAAAGTCACAGCACAAACTGAAATTGCCCTCTATTCTTTATTTCCTCCAACACCTGTAGAATGAGAAACAAAGAGAGAGAAAGAGGGTCAGTGTGTTTCTGTCAATGGTTAAGGGTTTGTTTTGTGTTAATTGCGATCATGTGACGGGAATATGACGTTGGAGAGCACATGTTCGATCATGACTCCTTGTTTCTTAGATACCCATCTCTCTGGAAACCAGCACAGAGAGAGAGACGAGTGAGAAAGGGAGATACACAAGAGGAGCAAGAGGGTAAGGCTGCTCAAGGATGGAAAGAAAGAAAGACAGAAAGTGGGATTATAAATATTTGAATCTTTGAGAGAAAGACAGACTTCATGCTACTTCTTTCCACAGTTATGGAAAAACTACTGTTGTTGTGGAGGCACTGCGATGAGTCATGTAACTGTGAAAAAGGAAAACAAACATAAAACAACACAGTAACTAATGGAAATTAAAATATCCCTTTGCCAAGTTGCTGGCAGAAACTTGTGATACTTCCTGTCCAAATGATGACACTAGCTCTTTTAACTACTGCACATATCTCTAATTAATGAGCTCATACACTCCGGCACACATGCGGACTTGACATGAACAATATCACAAACATAACACCTGCTCAAGGGAAAGGGACTCGAGGCACGGCATCCTGTAATGACCCCGATGTAGGCTGTAGAAGGAGGGAGCAGTGCCCGGTAACTGGGGCTGTGCATACATTAGTGCATAATTAACTGGCTGTACAGTGATAGCAGGGGCCGAGCTTCCTCCAGTCACCAGGGTTCACATTTTAACTGCACTGTGCCACGTTATTTCTTCTAGAATTCAGCTCTGCTCCCACTGTGCCACGTGCATCTGCGTTCATATTCACCCGAGGTAGTGTGACTCTTCACCAGCGTGACGATTACATTTAATAGTAAGCTGCTCTTTGAGGTGTGCATCGATTTGTTTGAGCGCATTTGTGAGTGCAGTCTGTGTGCAGTGTGCTTGTGCTGAACATGTGCGTATGTGTGTGTGTGTGTGACCGAGCGCTGACGCCTGATGCAGATGTTTAATTAAAGACTCCAGAGATGAGTCACTATCTAAAACCAGTGCCAGTGATAGCAATCCTGCTGGGAGAGGGAGGGAGGGAGAGACAGACAGAGAGAGAGGAGAGAGAGATAGGCCGGCTGAGTGAATAAGGAGGATGACATGAAAATTGTCGGGAAGACGGATGTGGGTGTTAGGACTGGGTGGGATGAGGACTGAACGCAGGAGAGGGAGAGGAAAGTGACAATGAGAGAGAATGGGAGTTGATAGGTGGGTGGATGGATAGACAGGATGATGAGAGTGCAGCCCTGACAGGGAAAGAGGGGCGGTCTGCCAAGAGGAGCAGAGGAAACAGATGACGATGAGGGGTGAAAGACACAAAACTGTAACGGACTGTGCACACAGGATGATGGCTAATCCAGAACTGGTTTAGTTGTCCAATAAGAAAATGTTGGAAAAAGAATCAGTCGGAGGGTCGGACTGCAACATTTGCACCTATCATCCTGAGACCCGAACTTTTGTTTGGTATGCATTTTTAATTTATCCTGGCTATTTCGGATCAGTAGGACCTGAGAAGTTTAAAAAACTAACATTGTTGATGATAACTCCCAATGTCCTCAAACAAGATGATAATAAAGTCAGAATGTCTCAACGAACTACTGAGAAATTTCCAATGTCTTTAAACGAGTACTTCGTAGAAGCTGCAGCTGCTTTTGAATCAATACCTGGAAATTAGCAATGTTACTCTGCTTGAGCAATTCCTAATGATTTTCCAATAAATCAATACACCATCAATGTTTAATTTTGCTTAATGTAACAAAGAACTGCCAACCCTTAAAGGTCTGAAAGTAATGGTAAGACTTATGGCTGCTTTGGATCTCCAAAAAGACAAATGGCTTCCAGGACAGATCAATATGGTCGCACTGATTCAGCCATTTACCTCTGATTACAGCAGTGCCAAAGATCTGTTGAGAGTATAGGTTAAAGTTCTCTTAAAAACAGAGTGAAATCTGACTCAAGACATGTGAAATGTGATCTCTGGGATAGGAATTTATTATCAAAAGCTGCAATGCAAAATCTGCTCTCTGCACTCTTTCTGTTCAAGCAAGAAACAAAATAGAAACTTGAGTATAGACTGCCAAGACAAGCTAATAGACAGAGTCACAAGCAAGCAACACACACCTTACCTTCCTGAGCATAAGGCCTACAGACCATGTGTGTACAATATGCTGTAAAAAGCCAAAAAAACCAAAACAAAGACAAGAGAGGCAGAAGAAGGTCCTCTACAAGTTCTGTCACTGCTGCAGCTTTGTGCTACCTCCTCAATTCACATCAGGATGACTAATCTATCACAGCCTACATTTGGTAACCTTATGCTAGAGTAGAAACTAGAGCTGTGACGCGCACGCACACACACACACACACACACACACACATACGTGTCTTTATCTCTTTGTGAGGACCACGTTTTTGGAAGTCTTTGTGAGGACCACCACTTCCACTGTAGCTAGAATGGTGCAAAAAATAAAACTATCACTAGGTGGGACTAGAGAGTTAGAATGTCACTTCAGATTTCAGAAAACTCAAAGTAAAAAAAATATTTTACTGCTATACTTGTGAGGACCGACCGCTGTTGCTAGGTAGATTTGACATACACTTTTTTTTTTTTAAGTTTCTCTCTCAGTAGCCAATCAGTAGACATTATATTGCTAGCATTTTGCAGACTCGACTCAGTAACAGACAGTGTTGTTAAATTGAGCTTTTGGTGTTTATTTCTCCAGTTTAATGTCAGTGTAAAATTGTACTGATGCATTGCAAAATTGTACTACTAATATTAAAACAGAAATTTATCAAGACTCCTGTTCCACATGATTCTACTTTTATATGGCACTGTTTAGAATATGGGTGACATCAAGGATGCAGCTAGCAACAACTTTCAATTTTCTTTTGATTAATCTGCCAATTATTTTCTTGATTAATCAATTGTTTTGTCTATTAAGTGTCAGACAATGGTGAAAATGCCTTCCCACAGCTCAAGGTGACGTCTTCAGTGTCTTGTTTTTGTCTTACCAGCAGTCCAGTTCCAAGAGATATTGAGTTAACTATCACATATGACAAGCATCAAATTAGTAGAAGAAGCTGGAACCAGTTTTGTTTGCATAAAAATGACTACAATGATAATTCAATTATTAAAACAGTAGTTGACGAATTATTTCATTAACTGTTGCAGCTCTATTTGACAGTCATGCTTAAAAGTGGAAAGTAAGTTACTGTACTCACTGTACTCAAGTGCAGCTTTGGGGCTTTTTCAGTTATGTGATTTCATTTGAAGATATTTGTTTTGATCTACTGTGTTTAAAAAAAAAAATCCATCTTCCACATGTCACTAATACTAGTAACATTACATGCATTGTGTTTTTGATATACACTATATCAAAAAGCTTAATAGTTATATTTGCTCTATTAAGCACCCAACTTGTCCACCCCCTTATTTTTAATAAGCTTAATAATTTCGTGTATTTTCAAATCCATACAAATATTTACTAATTCCATAAGACTTAATGAAAGACTTAACAAATGAGGTAATGCCTAAATTGCTTTATTTTAGCGGCATATAGCTTAACAAATAGCCAAGATTTTGTCCACACTACCACAACATCACCACATTAATAATAGAGGTCCAGCTGCTGTTAACCCCATCAGTTCCATCTTATATTGAACAGGACAGTAGGGGGGAAACCCTACATAACATGAAAATTAACTACAACTGTTTCCTTTTTTGAGATGTGATAGAAGTGTAGACTTGGTTCTTAACATCTTTCCAGTTGTGACTACAGAGTACCTGTTCTGCTTCAACAGCCTTGACACACAGTTCTTTACCAGGAACTCTCTGATGAATGATGCACTGTCCAGCTGTCGCCACACTGCTGCTTTTTCTTCAGAAATCAAAGGCCTGCGATGGCATTTTTTTTTCTTGCGAAATTGTGGATTCAGACCTGAAATAGAAATTACAAATGTAGACAGGCACTGACATCCTCACTATTAAAAAAAATCATGTATACTTAATTACACAACCATTTACAGACTTTGTAACAAAACTGAAAAAGACTGTTCATATTCACTGTATTTCATCATTAATCCATCAAAAATCCTTTGCAATATTGTCTGCAGTATACTAATACAACCAGACATATAAAGACGTAGCTATTTTGATATACACATTATAGAAGTATCTGTATCAATTGACACATTTTTATTGTCTCATGGTTTATATTGTTGTATCACCCAACTTTATCTGTTACTATACTCTCTAATATGTATACTGCATTTTCTATGATGGATGACAGTGTTCACAAACCGAGATAGGAAACGGTGTAGAATTAAATCATTCAATGTATGTATAAAGATGCAATGAGAAAATAATGTGTAATGATCAAATCATGGCAAACCTGAAACAAAATCAAATGTCAATCATTGGTACCCATCTACAGAGCATCAGTAGTGTCAGTGAAGTGGTCGGTTTTGGTGCAAAATATCCATTGGTGCATGGAGTTTACCTGTTTTCTCACTCTTTTTCATCTCATCTGATGGTCTTCCAGTCACAATGTTTTGAGTCAGAACATCTACTTCTTCTGCAAGAAAAGAAGATCATCACCTCAGCATTAATTCCAGTTCATCATACTCACAGACACACTCACACACCATATCACAGTGCTTCTACAATGAATCTGAAGTTATTGTATGTTCATACCATCCGAATCTTCAAGAGGCTCAGAAACCCTCTTTCGTCTCTTTCCTTTGGAGGATCCAACAAGAGGAAAAACAGCAAGAGAACAACATCACTACAGTGTGAAACTACATATTTAAAGTTATTCAAATTAAATTAATAGTGTATTAAGATATAGAACATGATTTGACACTACAGTGCAGCAGCTGGAGGAAACAAAATAAGCTGACAGAAGAAAAGTTTACCTCTTTTCTCACTCTTTTTCATCTCATCCGATGGTCTTCCAGTCACAGTGTTTTGAGTCAGAACATCTATTTCTTCTGCAAGAAAAGAAGATCATCACCTCAGCATTAACTCCAGTTCATCATACTCACAGACACACTAACACACATATCACAGTGCTTCTACAATGAATCTGAAGTTACTGTATGCTCATACCATCCGAATCTTCAACAGGCTCAGAAACCCTCTTTCGTCTCTTTCCTTTGGAGGAGCCATCAAGAGGAAAAAAACAGCAAGAGAGCAACATCATTACAGCGTGAAACTACATAGTTTAAGTCAGTGGTTCTCAAACTTCAGGGTGTTGGGTCCCCAGCAAAAAGGGGAACCTCTTTTTTTTAACCATCCATAACACAAATTCTCTGATTTCAACTTCTTAAATGTGAATATTTTCTGGTTTCTTTGCTTCTTTATGACAGAAACTGAATATCTTTGGGTTGTGGACAAAACAAGACATTTGAGGACATTATCTTGGGCTTTGAGAAACACTGATGGACATTTTTCACCATTTCGTAGGCAAAACAAACAGATTAATTGACAATGAAAATAATGATTTGTTGTGCCCTAAAAACATCTAAAAATAAACGTTTGACCAAATGGGGGTCCACTAATCTGTGTCACTTTAGGGGTCCTTGAAGTGAAAAAGTTTGAGAACCACTGGTTTAACATGATTGGACACTACAGCACAGCAGACAAAGCTGACAAGAAAAAGAGTTTACCTGTTTTCTCAGTCCTTTTCTTCTCATCAGATGGTCTTCGAGTCACAGACTTTTGAGTCAGAATGTTAACTTCTTCTGCAAGAAAAGAAGATTATCACCTCAGCATTAACTCCTGTTCATCATACTCACAGACACACTCATACCAAATAAAAAAATGCTGCAGTTATTTCATTATTTTATGACATTTAGAGTCAGTGCAATTGATGAATCCAGAAAATAATCAGCAGATTAATCAATGATGAAAGAATGTCAGTTGTCAGTTGATCCTGGACTGAACTTCTCATGTTTCCACAGTTTATCTTTTAAGAAGAACCCAAAACAAATGTTGCATGGTAAATAATCTTCTCAATCTGCATGTTCTGATGGCTGTCTATAGGTTACTATCTCACCTTGTCCCTTCTGCAAGACCTCAGTGTTATGATAGTAATTGCCCTCCTGCAAAGTCCTCTAACATTTGGTGACGCTTCTTTGAGGATGGTGGAATGTTTGTTGCTAGGGCCACTTCTTTTTCATCGCTGTCTTTCCGCGTTAGATGCCGTGCAATTTTACTCTGTGTTTTTTTGCAGTATATACAGTAATGTCTTTTGTCCCACTTCCGTTTTTCTCCCTTAATGCAGCATTTCACTGACATTTGTGACCTCTCCTCATTCTCACCATCAGCACTGTAATCTGTGTCATGGTCGTCTCTGTCTCTGTCAATGTCACCTGTGTTGTTGAGTTTTTCATTTGCGTCAGTTAAGGTTTTGATATGTGAAGTTGCATGAACTTCTCTGAGTTTATCACATTTTTTCTTGAATTTTAGTTTTGTGTTACCGTCATGATTTTCATTGTCCGAGGAATCTGAAGATGATGGCACATAATCACTTTCCAGATCATGACTGTATTCCGACAGAGAATCAGCTTCGACACAGTCCAACTGAAAGAAATAAACAGATAAAAATGTAGATGTTTCAAATCTTGAATATGGAACTAAACCTAGAACCAATCACGCAAAATCACAAGTTGGCTTGTAGATTGAATTTGGATGAAATTCAAGGAAGAAGCTGCAGAAACAGCAAATCATCATTTAATATCTATTACCCATGTAAGAAATACTGCGCTTGCTCAAAGTCTATTAGTTCAAATATATCTTTTTCAGAATAAAGAGATCTGTTTGAAAAAAAAAATTTGATGTCAAGAGTTGCAGTAAAGATTTATGATGGATTATATAACATGTAGAATTTAGGTTAACCAAGAAAAAATATGTCATTATAGAACTATAACACTACTAATCAGTGACATCTGTGAAAAACATTGTGCTCACAACAGCCTCACAACCAATTAACGAAAGAGGTGAAAACTGATAAACAACAAATCTTTACTCAATGTAACTTTTACTCAAATCAAACATGTCACTGATCTTTCTGACTTCATAGAGATCAAAGATCATGTGAATAGTTTACTGAAGCATCATAATATAACCAATAACCAATTCCCCTATTAGGGAGAATGGGACACAACCAAAATTGATGCTTGATGCTGTTGCTTGGCTCACTGTAACAACATGTAACAAGAGGTTACAACTAGGGTTGGGCGATATGTTCAAATATATGGGAGATGTGAGTGTCTGTGTGAGCAGTGCGGACAGAGCTGCTGTTTGCAGACAGCTGCTGTGTGCTGGGGAGCTTTAGAGGAGTGGTGGTGGCAGAGCTGGAGCTTCACTGGAGGAATAAACACTGAATCACACTCTGCTCAGAATTAATTGGTTAAACTTTTGGAATTAAAAAGTAGATTTCAGTGGATTTACACACTGTATATACATTTTCAAACGTAGCATGAAAATAACCTGAGCATGTGAAAGTTAGGAGACAAGTTCACTGGCGAAGGACAAGTGCTCATGTTGTGCCCTGGCCAAACTGACTCACAGCAAATTTAGCAAATAAATACTACACAGATATGATGTATGCAATAACTACAGAGAATACTGTTATCCAATACTAATTTGCAAGTAGACTATTCTGCTATATCCCACTTAAAAATGGTAAACAGACTTGCACCGATTACAATTTTTTGGGCCAATACCGATTTCCGATTTAAACAGTGTTTGAATGGCCGATTCTGATTTTGACTAATTCTGATTTCATTTTTTTTTCAAGCCACTTTACAGCACAAAAGATATTGCAGTATTTTCTAGCTTTCCTTTATTAGAACATTTTAACAGGAAAAAAAACCCATAAAATTCACACAGGGCTTTACATCTACAAAATGCAGCGTTATGGACATTTTTATTTTAACAACGAGAAAAAGGTGCACATTTGAACAGGCTGCGTTGGAACATTTATATTTGGTGCACATTTGAACAGGCCGCCATGGAACATTTATATTTGGTGCACATTTGAACAGGCCGCCATGAAACATTTATATTTGGTGCACATTTGAACAGGCTGCGATGGAACATTTATATTTGGTGCACATTTGAACAGGCCGCCATGGAACACTTATATTTAGTGCACATTTGAACAGGCCGCCATGGAACATTTATATTTGGTGCACATTTGAACAGGCCGCCATGGAACATTTACATTTTACATTTGAACATTTACATTTTACATTTGAACATTTACATTTGAACAGGCTGCCAGGCAAGCGCGCAGACACGGTACATCTTTGGCACGCAGACATGTGCCTCATCAGTTTCAAGCGGCACCGTGCAGCAGAGAGAGCTCCGCTCCATTAAGTTTAACACGGACAATTAACAACTTTCTCCTTCTCCCTTTTGATGTGTGTGCATGAATGTTTAAGGTGAGAATCCACCCATGTTTATGATTGTATATGCATATTTGTAAGAATTAAGAAGACGTAAAGCTATTTTTCCTTTTGTAAATTTCAGAACCACACGCACACACACGCTACACTTGTGAACCTCCTGCACTGAAAATTAAAGTATCCTCTCAACCTGTTTCTCTGGCTGGAATCATTTACTCCATAGTTGTCCTAACCAAACCAGTGTATCCCTGAGGTTTCCTTCCTCACATCGCTCAAGCCGTGAGCTGCACTTGTGCGTGTGTGCGCTGCTGATATTACGCAATGTCAGTCATGATTTAGACTGACTGGTGGTCGCAGGTCATGGCCGATCACTTAAAAACCGGCCCGATTCTGAGTACTGCCAATAAATCAGTGCAAGTCTAATGGTAACAAGCCAAATGGAATACATACCAGTTCCTCTTGATTCTTCTTTTTTCTGTTCATCATCTATAAAGTAAAATATAAAAGAAATTAACAAAAAGCAATGTTACAGACCAACAAACAATCATAGACAACTATAGGTTAGATTTACACAATGTCCACTTTATAAGGTACACCTGTACAGTCTATTGCAACTCAATACAACAGCTCTGCCATAAATTGAACCTTTAGGAGCAGGTGTTCCTCAGTGACACTGTCAACAAAACTGAACATTGTATCATAAAAGTCACTTTTATGGCACAACATTACTAGATTGCATTACTGTACCAGAGTGCAGGTGTACCTGTGCCTTTGTGGACACTAAGTCTAGATGTAAATGTCTGGAGCCATCTGGAGACACTCTAAAGAATCTGGTAAAAGAACTTTTCAATAATATTAAAGCCTAATCATTTGCTTTCCTCCTTGTTTCTAAACAGTATTCATGATTTCTATATAACCACTGCATCAGATGAAAGGACATTAAAACATAGAACTGACTATGAACTATGTAATGCTACTTGCTGCTTCATTTAAAAAGAATGTCAAGAGACATTTTAGCAAAAAACAAATAAAAAAGGACTTTTTTCCCTCTTTTCTCACAGGGTGCATTGTATTTCAAGCTGTAATAACAGAGAAGCATAATGTGATGTGATCTAGATTGAGGTGGTTGTGATTACATATATATATATTACCTAAATAGAAATGTAGCTATCAAGTAAAAAAAAACATTTTTAAATTTTGGTCAGGCATGATTAATTGTAGATGTCAGGTTAAAAAAAAACAAACAAAAAAAAAACAGTAGATGGGTAAGGTAGGGTTTACAGAGCAGGTGGTAGCTAATATTTGTATACTTTGAGTCACCTACTTTGTACAGGTTAGTTAGTAGTTACATGGATTTTTATAAATACCATATATTCGATAGCCTTTGAACTTGGAGTTGGTAACTTAATTGGCATAAACCTAATTAGCTGTGTTGTGTAAAGCCGCAGGGCTCTTGCTGTTCCAGAATATTCAGTGCTTCAGAAAATAACCATGAGCCTATTTATAGGCCTCTGCTTGAAAATTGCATACCCATAATGAAATGAGTATCTCTCTGCAACCACACTGGAACACTTGTGAGATTTGTTAAGGTGTGTAAATATCAGTATGTGTGTTATATGTGAAGACTAAATGAAGATGGCACACAGCACATATGAAACATTTTAGGCTCGCCTTTAAAAAAAGCATTTCCAGGATGAGTATCCCTTTGGAATGATGCAGCTGCAGCTCTAAACCTCTATCACATCATAGTACAATATGTGAACATTAACTCTGCAAAGGCTGATTCTGAAGTGAAGCAGAACAATATTAGAGAGGTTTTAGTACAGACAATTCAGGGGAGCTCTCCAAAATTGCACCATGTTTGCATGTGATTTTTGTCATAATCCTATAGCTTTCATTTTTTGTTTCTGTAAATCCCAACTGATGTTTAGGGGAAACGCATACAACTGTCTGATTCATTTTTTCCACCTATTTCTGTTGTTGTTGTTTTTTCACCACTATCTCTCTGATGCTTGTCTGTGTTTTGCGTAACGTGGCATCAAGTTATAGCCCGAAATATGATGAGTGGGTCGGCATGGAGTTTGTTTTTTTTGTTATTTATTTAGTTGTTGTTTGAGCTGTGTTTGTGGCATGTAAAAGAGGTTTCTACAGCCTTATAGCCCAGGTTCTACTATTTAATTTGATGTGCAGCATAACTATATTCTTCGTGATTAGTGCATTGTTTCACTGTGTTTGCAAAGTCGCTCCCAAAGTTTCCCAATTTGGGGACTTTTGGTTTTAACAGTATCAGTCACTGTCTAGCTCTCAAATGATACTGGTGTCCGACACACAGCGGCTGTAAGAGCACAGCTAGGTTTCATCCACCATTATACATACCGTAAGATACACCTTTAAATCTGATGTTTAAACATGACACCAATCATATAACCTTAACAGTGTAACGGCACAGACACAGACAAACACTGTGTTTTGCTCCCTTGCTAATTAACATTAGCCTTCTCTCCATCTGATTAAGTACAAGCTAACGTTAGCTAAACTGTTTCACTCAGGCTGGAGAGCACACCGGATGGCCAGCAAAGACCTCTATTTTTCGGCCTAATGTAGTTTGATAAAACATGAAATATGTCTTACCTCGATCAATTGTAGATTTTTCTCCTGTTCTGCTTGGATCTTGGCTGTTAAATCCATGTCATATCTCTCCTGACAGTCATTGTGTTGCTCCCTCACTCGCTGCAGCCTCCGTGCCTTCCTGTACCGAAGCATGTTTCTAGTGGTGCAGTCATGTCCACAAGGAAAGTCCGAATTGTGAGCGTTGAATGGAAGTTTTACAAAACTCAAAAATGTTACTCATGAAGTTATATATACTTACTGGAAATCAGTAGCTCAGTTTATATTTAACTCTTGGTCATGAAATAATTACTACAACATCAGAGATTTGAGCTGTCCTCCATTTTAGTATAAAACACGTTCAATCAGACCAGTAAAACTGTATCCCATACTCCTGAATGCAGCACTAAGTGCAGTGCAGGTGGTTGAGTGTGTCTCCCCTCCCCCACCCTGAGGCCTGACCTGACTGTGAGCTGCTGAGCAGAGGCACAGTCACAGCAGTATACATGCATACAGTCTGAGCAACATCCCAACACAAGTCTGCACTTTATTTTATACTTTTTATTTCATCAGCAATGGAAAGTAACTAAATAGATTTACTTAAGTACTTGGTAGTACAAAGTAATTCAAATTAGCTTCATATTTACCAGCTGAAACATTAAAGTGATGAACTAAGTAATGCATCAGTTATTATGATCTAATGATAAATGATAAAATCACACTACATTGCTTAAGTTTATTTTTTGATATTTATACCTTAAGTATTAATAATGTAACTGTAAACTTAATAAGTATATAATTAAGTATTTTTTAATGCCTGACTTTTACTTGTAAGCAAGTATTTTAACACTGTGGTATTACTACATGTACTGATAAATGTGATCCTGGCTGTAAACAGGCCTGAGTGTCAGACCTGAGAAGTGCAGAATATTGTTTGGTCCTCTGCTGCCTTCAGCTCAGCCTTAATTGATGGGCCATCAGGAGGAGGGGCCCTCCCCCCTGCACCCTGACTGCTGCAGCCTCAGAGCAGAGTTAACCCTTTGGGTCCGAGGCGTTTTTTGGGGTATTTTTCCTGCCTTTACTTTTAAGCTCATATCAGAGTCATTATAAAGGCTACATACACATGCTATATCTTGTTTTTCTCAGGACAGTCGAGGCTATCCAGATTCGCCGTCATTACATGTCCCTCTATGTGCCTGTATTTTATATTAATTTTTATATTAATGACAAAAAAAATCTGTGTCACTAAATTCTTACATTTTTACATGTATATCACCATAGCAAGCTGGAAGTTGACATATTCTGCAATATATGAAGAGGGGAGACTCTCTGGAATCTGGCAATATAAGAACCATGATGCTGAGACATTCTGTCACTTCACAGCTGTCCAAAACATGATTGCCAGTATTTTTTCATTGTTGAAGTCAAATACATGTTTTATCTGAAATAAACATGCAATATTTACATCTAAAATGATAGAAATATAGTCAACCAAGTGCAGTGATGTCCTCCAAGATAATATTTGCCACTTTGTTTGCAGTAAAAAGAAATAATTCTGGACGTTTTCTTGTCGAAATGATCTTGACTTAAGCCTTGTTCACATCACATGACTGGCAGTCGTGGAAATCTTTTCAGTGTACATATCTGACGACGTGTGTTTCTGTCATCAGGAGTCTCGCTAACTGCATTACGACCTGTGTGTGCACGCCACAAGATTTCACTTCTGAGCCGTTCCCGACGGATGTGCCCGGTCTCCTGTTTGTGAATTATTCCATAAAAGCAGGCTTCAGAAGGTTGCACAGGTCTGAAACTCAGCACGGTCAATGCACCTGATCTCCTGATACACATACTCTAATTTTAGCATCCTAGCTCAAAGCATTTGTGAATTATTTAAAAAAAGGCATTTTTGTAAAATGCTTTTTGGCCGCCGCACGGCAACCTTTGACCCCATGTACACCAGAATTGGAACAGAGGATCCCCAGGGGCCTCTAAACAATAATCCAGAGGGAAAAAAACACAAAGTCCTGTAGAAATTGTTTTTGCCCGTTTCAGAATCTCTCAATCAGGAGCTGTAAGACCTGTAGCCCTCTACACCCTCTGAACCAGGAGGTCATGTTGGAACAAACAATTTTGTAAAAGTCGTGGAAGTCTGAACTTTTATATGTTGTTCGGGGGCCCCAGCCGAGTGGATAGACATCGGTTCGGTGCAGATCGGACCCGTACTTTTCGATGGGCGGGGCTTTGAAAGATCGCCTTTTCCGACCTTTGAGTGCTCGCCATTGCCACAAAAGTGGACCAAACCACATGAAACTTGGCCTGTGGGCTCCATATAGGACCTACACCAGTCTCCCCGAGTCCCAACTCTGTGGACCCTCTGCAAAGCTAACTAGCTCTGTGGCGGTCGTATCACCACGGGACCAAAAAATCCTAGTAGAGGGCCCTCTGACATGCAACATAGTCAAAAATCAGGTGGAAATTCCAAGAGAAAGTCTTTTGACCTTGTTTGAGTTTGTTTGACCCTTGTTCATTTTGGGCTGCTTGGCAGTAGCCCAAAATGAAAGGAAGGTCACACGTGTCTGAAACTCAGCACAGGCGATGTGCCCGGTCTCCCGATGAACATACTCATATTTCAGGTCGCTGCCTTAAAGCGTTTGTGAATTATTTAAAAAAAGCAGGTCTCACAGGCCAGATCACACCCCAGACGGTGACCTTTGACACTTCTGAAGGTCGCACGTGTCTGAAACTCAGCACAGGCGATGTGCCCGGTCTCCCGATGAACATACTCATATTTCAGGTCGCTGCCTTAAAGCGTTTATGAATTATTTTAAAAAAGCAGGCCTCACAGGCCAGATCACACTCCACACGGTGACCTTTGACACTTCTGCTTGAATTTCAGCCTCCTAGCTCAAAGTGTTCATGAGTTGTTAAAGAAATTATAGTTTCCCACCGTTTTGCAATTCAAATGAGGGGAAGAAAATTTATTTTGGGCTACGTTTTGTAAAATGTGTCTTTTTGGCCACCACGCGGTGACCTTTGACCCCACGTATACCAGAATTGGAACAGAGCATCCCCAGGGGCCCCTAAATAATAATCCAGAGGGAAAAAAACACAAAGTCCTGTAGAAATTGTTTTTGCCCGTTTCAGAATCTCTCAATCAGGAGCTGTAAGACCTGTAGCCCTCTACACCCTCTGAACCAGGAGGTCGTGTTGGAACAAACAATTTTGTAAAAGTCGTGGAAGTCTGAACTTTTTATATGTTGTTCGGGGGCCCCAGACGAGCGGATAGACGTCGGTTCGGCGCAGATCGGACCCGTACTTTTCGATGGGCGGGGCTTTGAAAGATCGCCTTTTCCGACCTTTGAGTGCTCGCCATTGCCACAAAAGTGGACCAAACCGCATGAAACTTGGCCTGTGGGCTCCATATAGGACCTATACCAGTCTCTCTGAGTCAGGTCGCTGCCTTAAAGCGTTTGTGAATTATTTAAAAAAAGCAGGCCTCACAGGCCAGATCACACCCCAGACGGTGACCTTTGACACTTCTGAAGGTTGCACAGGTCTGAAACTCGGCACAGTCGATGCCCCTGACCTCCTGATACACGTCCTCTAATTTCAGCATCCTAGCTCAAAGCATTTGTGAATTATTTAAAAAAGCAGGCCATAATTGGAGATGACCTTACACAGACCATCCCCCACCAGCATGCTGTGAGACGGCTGCAGTAGTCCTTGCTCCCAAAACTACTCCAGGTCATGTTGGGATGCCTTTGGTCCGACTGACTCCGGGGCCCCACACCATGCATCCACAGTCGATGTAACAGGTCTCCTGATGAACATATTCAAATTTCTGCCACCTGGCACACAGCAGTCCTTGGCTGGGTTTCTTGGACCAGGCCTCCGAGGAAAAAAATTATGTGTTGTATTGGTCTTTTTCGGCTACTACTACCATTTAAAAAGTAGCCTCTTCTTTTCAGGCTACTTTTCTAATGGAGGGAGTAGCCCTTTACTATTGGACCGACTTCAGTGGTCCACTGTGTTCCATTTGGGCTACTTTTCTAATGGAGAAGGTAGCCCTTTAAGTTAGTTAGTTAGTATGTTTATTTCGGTCTCATAAAACAAATACAATAGACAAATATAAAGGTATAAATACAAAACAAAACAAATCAGAACAGAAACACAACAAGCAAAACAATTTACTTTGACCGAAAAGGTGTAGGCTGAAGCATCAGCTTATTTTGCCTACCCTTCTTAAATTAACATTTTCCGTTCACTCAATTTAAATTATTATTATTATTATTATTATTATTTTTTTTTTACAGAGCAACAACAAAAAGAAAAAGAAAAAAACCCTGCATATTCTACATAGAGCAGTTTATAAGCACACTGGTATTTATAAATCAATTTTATATTTATTAATAATATTATTTTTAAATAACTTTTTGAATCTATTAAGTGTGTTGCACAGTTTGATTTCTAATTCTAGATTATTCCATTGATTGACTCCTGTAATTGATATACATCTTTGTTTCACATTTGTTCGTACTTTTGCTTTTGTATACACATGAGTCCCTCTTAGTTCATATCTACTGGTTCGGGTCTGAAACATCCTCTGGACACCATCTGGAAGCAGATTATTATTTACTTTATACATAATTTGAGCAATTTTATAGTCCACAAGATCATTAAATTTCAAGATCTGTAGGTTTATGAAAAATGTGTTTGTTGAGTCTCGATAATCGGCCCTGTTGATTATCCTTATTGCTCTCTTTGTAATATGAAAATTGGTTTTGTAATTGTTTTTATACGCATGCCCCCAGACCTCTATGCAATAAGTAATGTATGGCTCAACAAATGTTCGATACAACAAATGTAATGAGTATTTGTTGAGGATGTATTTTGTTTTATTTAATATTGCAATAGATTTTGATATTTTGTTCTTTATATGATTTATATGTGGTTTCCAACTTAGTTTGTCATCCAAAATAACTCCTAAAAATGTATTTATATTAACTCTTTCTATTTCAGTATTATTTATCATAATTTGTGTTTGATCTAAAATTCTTCGGTATCCGAATACTATATATTTAGTTTTATTTAAATTTAGTGAGAGTTTATTAATGTCAAACCATCTTTTTATCGTTCCTAGTTCTCTCTCCACTGTGTCCAGAAGGTGCCTCAGATCTTTACCAGAGCAAAGTAAATTGGTGTCATCAGCGAACAAAACAAAATGTAATAACTTGGACACATTACAAATATCATTAATGTACATAATGAATAGTTTTGGACCAGCACAGAACCTTGTGGGACCCCACATGTGATCCTCAACAAGTCAGATTTTTCATTATTTAATTGCACATATTGTCTTCTATTGTCTAAATAATTTTTTAACCATGTATATGCTATGCCCCTGATCCCATATCTTTCCAGCTTCCTCATTAACAAATTATGATCAATGGTGTCAAATGCTTTTCGTAAGTCCATGAACACACCTACTGTGTATTCCTTATTGTCTATTGCTGATGATATTTTTTCTGTAAGTTCCATTACAGCCATTGAGGTGGATCGATTAGATCTGAACCCATATTGATGTTCACTTAGTAAGTTTTGTGTTTCTATGAAATGATCGAGTCTATGGCTGAATAATTTTTCTAAGATTTTTGAAAACTGTGGAAGTAGAGAAATTGGTCTGTAATTTTCAAATTGATGTTATTTCCATTTTTGTATATTGGAATGACTTTTGCTATTTTCATTTGGTTGGGAAATATACCGGTTTGGAATGACTGGTTGCAGATATGGGTCAGAGGTCTAGCTATACTATCTATAATATCTTTTACTAATGCCATATCAACATCATACAGTCAGTAGATTTTTTATTCTTAAATGTTTTTACCACATCAATTAGTTCCCTCTCAGTTATCTTTTTAAGAAAGATGGTATTTGGGTTTATGTTAATAGTGCTTTCGTCTACATCATTTTTTACTACTGGGTTCACAATTTCCTTAGCTAAATTATAACCAACATTCACAAAATACTTGTTGAAATCATTTACAATCTCCCTTGTTTTGGTTGTAATTGATTGATTGTTTTTAATAAAATAATTTGGGTAATTTGATTTTCCTGTACTTTTATTAACTATACTGTTAAGCACTTTCCATATACCCTGTGTATTATTTTTATGCTCTTCTAGCTGTTTGTGGTAGTAATCCATTTTATTAAATCTCATTATACTTGTTAATTTATTTTTATATTTTTTATATTTATTTTCAGCCTCCTTTGTTCTCAATTTTAGAAACTTTTTGTAAAGTAAATTTTTCTTTTTACAAGCATTTTCTAATCCCCTCGTAATCCAGGGCTTGGCATCATATTTCTTCTTTTTGTTCTTATGGGACAGTGTTTATCATATAAGGTGGTAAAAACAGACAGAAATTCTTCATATGCTTTGTTTGGATCTTTATTTAAAAAATGTCTGTCCATCTTTGCTCCATTAAGTCCCCTTTAAGAGCTTCAATGGCTTTGGGTGTTCTATACCGAATCTTCTTGTGAGAATCAGGATTTGTCTGGGTTTGAGTCTCATATGAATACTGCACCGTTGTAAAAACAGGAAGATGGTCACTTATATCATTAAGAAGCAGTCCACTTACTATTCTTTGCTCAATTGTATTGGTAAAGATGTTATCTATTAACGTTGCACTGTCAGTTGTTATTCTAGTTGGTTTTAAAATAGTAGGGAATAAGTTTACACAGTACAATGTGTCAATAAAATCCTTTGTCTTACTGTGGTCCTGTGAGTTTAACAGGTCTATGTTAAAGTCCCCACAAACAAAAATCGTTTTCTTATCATTCATCTTATCATACATATCAATAATTTTTTCTTTAAATAACTCAATACAGGATCCAGGTGTTCTATAGATGCAACTTATTATTATATTCTTGGTTTTATCCATGTCTACTTCTACTGTGACACACTCCATAATATTTTCTATTTGTACTGACATACTCTCTATTTTTTTACATTTTAAATCACAATTTACAAATAGTGCCACTCCTCCTCCTTTCTTATTGACTCTGTTGGTGGTGAATAGTTCATAGCCCTCCAGGTTAATATCAACTTCCTTCTCATTGTCCAGCCAAGTTTCTGAAATTGCAATCACATTAAAGGTGGGGAATTTTTTTACATAGTCCTTGATTTTAGAAAAATTTCTATTCAAACTTCTGCTGTTGAAATATATTACTGAAAATTTTTGTCCATTATTTTCTTTCTTATAAATTGTTCATCTGTATAGTACTCACAGTTGCAGGTGATGTTGTTGTAGTGGTGATTTTCTGGGTCAATACCATTCTCCATTTCATACATTTTATGTTCCGTGTATTCAAAGGTTTGTAAGTTCAATTGTTCAAAGTTCTGATGATCACTACTCATACAGCCTATTGGTGGTACTTCAAACTGATTCATCATCAACTTGTGTCGCTAAATGGAAAGGTATCGTCACTGTCAAGCACTGTTGTTGTGGTTATATTGTGTGTCATTGAGATATAGACATCCCTCACTCACTTGAGTAGTACTGAGATGTGAACATCCCTCACTCACTCAAACCTGTCCAGATCTGCGAGCTCTCTTACTATGCTGACTTTTGCATCCTCTGGTGTTTCCATTTGTTTTAATCCACACTTTGCAATTCCTCGTCCAGGTTGCTTGAATTTTCATTCGTTTCTTGAGAACCCTGGCTTGCCTTGCAATGTCAGCATTTTTCTTAGTTAGATGTTCGTTAAGATATACGTCAGTTCCTCTCAGTTTTTTGGCCTGTTGCAACAAGTTGATCTTAACTTTCCTATTCACGAACCGGATAACAATAGCTGGTTTGGCCTTGTCTTTTCTTGGAAGTGCATGGCAGGCTGAAATATTATTGCTATCAATATCAATGTCTTTGGATGCGAAGAACTTAAGTACCTGTTGCTCCAAGGAGTGTATTTCCCCCTGTGTGTCATCCTCGCCGCTGTGGCCACTGGCTCCAGCTGTAACTCTGGCAAATGAGCGGTGTCTGGTGTTGAGCCCGCTCACAATCACATCATCCATCCTCGTGTATTGTTCCAGATCATCCACTCGTCTTTCTAAGTAGCTTATTTTCTCGTCTTTTTCCCTGATCATTTTCTTTAATTCACACACTTCCTTCATTAATCCAAGCAGTTGTGTTTGCTGTTTTGCCACTTTAGAAATTTCATCTGACATGAAATTTAGAGATTGCTTGATCTCTTCCATTTCCTCACTAAACCCTGATGGCTTTCTTGGAGACATTCTGGGCCAGGTGGTGGTAGCTGCTGCCTGGACCAGGTGGTGGTGGCTGCTCCTGGCCTGATGGTGGTGGCTGCTCCTGGCCTGGTGGTGGTAGCTGCTGCCGGGGCCTGGTGGTGGTGGCTGCTGCCTTGGCCTGGGCCTGGCTGCTGCTGCTGCTGCCGGTGGTGGTTGAGCCTGGGCCTGGGCCTGGCTGCTGCAGCTGCTGGTGGTGGTTGAGCCTGGGCCTGGGCCTGGCTGCTGCAGCTGCTGGTGGTGGTTGAGCCTGGGCCTGGCTGCTGCAGCTGCTGGTGGTGGTTGAGCCTGGGCCTGGCTGCTGCAGCTGCTGGTGGTGGTGGTTGAGCCTGGGCCTGGCTGCTGCTGCTGCCGGTGGTGGTTGAGCCTGGCCTGGGCCTGGCTGCTGCAGCTGCTGGTGGTGGTTGAGCCTGGGCCTGGGCCTGGCTGCTGCAGCTGCTGGTGGTGGTTGAGCCTGGGCCTGGCTGCTGCTGCTGGTGGTGGTGGTTGAGCCTGGGCCTGGGCCTGGCTGCTGCAGCTGCTGGTGGTGGTTGAGCCTGGGCTGACTAACTAAAGAAGGGGTCAAAATGGGCTACTTAGCTCTTTCCTACTGGACCGACTGGAGTGGTCTATTGTGTTCTATTTGGGCTACTTTTCTAATGTAAAAGTAGCCTTTTCCTGATGGGCTACCCCGACGCCCCATTCCCAATCTGGGTTGAATCTGACAAGGTTGCCCGAAACGTGGCTATTACCACCATAGTACCACATAATTTTGAACCTTGGAAGATCCAGCTGGGATTTAAACACTGGGTTTGTAAAAGAATTAGTGTGTTGAACTCAGTGTGAAGGCTTTTCTCAATGTTGTTTTTTACCCACCCTTGCATATAGATGTGATGTGTATGAAACTGCACCCCTTTTGGTTTGTCCAGGAGTAATATAACTAATTCCCTGCATGATTCAATTCAGTATTTAACACAGGTATTGCACTACTATTCAGCATTATCAGGTATGCTGATCAGCTGCTTTTTAGTGCTGGTTAGTCATGTGAAATTGACAAGAGTAGTTCAGTTCAGTTTTATTGTCAACAAATGAATTACTGATACAAGCATAACAATTACTAGGTAGTTGGCCTGCCGTCTTAAGGCCCTGACACACCAAGCCAACGGACGGCCGTCAACTAAGTCGGGCCGTCAGTGAGTGTCTGTCGGCCTAGTTTTTGTGGTGTGTCCCACGCTGTCGGCCCGTGGCGTTGGCGGCTTTTCGGCCAATTGAGCATGTAGGATCGGCGGTGGAGCTAGTCGGTGGAAGAGAACACTCTGATTGGCTGTTCAGGTTTTATTTCCTCGCCCCTGTAGCAAATCAATCTGCCTGTAGTAAAACCGGGGCTAACTGGTGCTTCCTCCTCAGGCTCCACTTCACTCAGCTGCCCCACAGACCCGCTGCTTCTTCCCACTTTAACCTGAATAACAAACTGGAGCTAGCTGGGAGCGGCTAGCAGAGCATGATGGGGAAGCACAGCCAGTTAGCCGGGGCTAGCTGGGAGCGGCTAGCGCAGCTTGACGGAGGAAAGCACAGCCAGTTAGCCTCTGCTAGCTTCCCAGCTAGCCCCAGCAAGACAAAGACACTCTTAAATTGATCAATAATAATTAAATAAAATAAGATAATCTTCCCACACTAGGGAGATTCAATTGTTCCAGCAGTTCAAGAGTCAAATGCAAAGCAAAAAGTGACTGAGTGTTAAATAAGACAAAAACAAGGTAAAGATAAAAAATAAAATCAAACTATAAAACCTCTATACCCTATATACACCTGTTACTATGCAGATGTGACCATGATGGATAATTGCACAGGCACCAGTAATACAGTCAGATACACAAAATGGGTTATGTAACACAAGGAGGTCTCAAAACAGGCAAAAGTCCATGCACACAAGGCTGGAGAGTTTTTAGGAAGCAGGTCAGTGGGTCAGGAGACTGATTAGGTGATGGGTTAGGGTGGGAATAACTCTACAACTGGTGGACGGGTGAAAAATAGGGTCTGAAATGACAAGAGAGATTAGTAAAGCATGGTAACATGAATGAGCATGAGAAATGAATTAGAAAGCAGATAAATTAGATGGAGGTCACTCTGCTTTATCTGCTTTGAACACTCTGAACTAAAGAATTATACAAGCCTACAAAATTACATGCAAAAAAACCCATTTTGGATATATCCAAAGTAATACTTGCTAGTTATACAGGATGATTGTGAGGCCTTTTGGGAAAGCGATTAGCAGACTGTTTTACCAGATGAAATTTGTAGTTGTCCTCACCATTACCTTACAAAATTGCTCAACTTGGACATAGATATTTTACCATTCAATTCGATATAATACACACAAGGCTAAAAGTCTGGGAAGTTAACTAATTAGATTAACTATGTTTAAAAAAAAAAAAAAAAACAAATATGTTGAAAAAAAACAAATGAAGAGAAAAAAATAATAAAATAAAAAAATAATAAATAATTTTAAGCAACTGGTGTCAAAGGTGGCTTGACCTTGTGACCTAAGTATTTCTAAAATTCTGGCTAAAGCCTTTATAAGAAGATAGACTTTTCTGTTCAACTCCTGGATGTCTAGGTGCAACTCAAAAACATATGAGCATTGTATTTCAGTTTGTAGAAGTAGTATTATTTGTATTAGTATGCATACTACTTGCACTATAGAAGAAGCAGTAGTACCTGTACTAGTAGTACTGATGTTATTTGTTAATTGTTTATGTTATTCTAATATAATATTTCACTATAATTTATAATATAATTAAATTGTTAAATGTGGCAAATGCTCTATTTGCTGTTTTTCCAGTTTAAATGCACTGCTTGCCTCAGCTCTTCATTTTGTTCCTGTTCAGCCCCACAGTCATGTTCTCACATGACTAAAACAGCCAATCACAAAATTTCTCAGCATTAGCCAATCAGAAAATTGGATTGCTCCTTCACCGTCTATATCAAATTTCACCTGCAGTTCACGAGTGTGTCCAGTAGGGGAGCCCAAGAGCACACACACGCACACACACTTTTGACTTTACTATTTTTTTGAGGACATTCTCTGAAACTTATACAGGCCACCTAGTGGGATTAAAGGAGCTCATCTAAGCATTTTCCTTGTGCGGACCGGGCAAAATGTCCTCACAAGTGAAAATGTCCTCACAAGAAAGGTTGTTTGTCAGGGGTTGGTCCGCACAAGTATAGCAAGACAAACACACACACACACACACACACACACACACACACACACACACACACACACACACACACACACACACGCACACAAGGCCACAGAAAAACAGAAAAGCAGCAGGGAAAAAAATCTGTCAATACTGTGTAACTGATATCTTTTGTGCGTCTGTGTTAGAGTGCGTATGTGTGTGTAGTTTATTACTAAATTGCATTCATGATGACACAGTGGTGGCAATGTAACTGCGGCCTGGACTGTGTTCAGAGACGTTTCTCTGAGGTAATGAAATGCTACATTCATGTGCTGCGTTGGATTCATACAAAGTGCAGGACTGTGACACCAGAGTCTCGGGTTGACGTTCAGGCTCTTGTCTTTGGTTGGGTTAAGGCAAGAAAGGCAGTTTGGTTACAGGCTCAATGTGTAGGATTTAAGAGGATACACTGGTAAAAATGGAATATAATGTAATAAGTGTGTCTTCTTTAGTGTATTATCACCTGAAAAAATAAGAATTATTGCGTTTTTGTCACCTTAGAATGAGCCTCTTATATCTACATGGGGAGCAGGTCCTCATCCATGAAGATTAACATGTCGCACCACCATGTTACATCGCCATGTTTCTACAGTAGCCCAGAACGGACAAAGCAAACACTGGCTCTAGATAGGGCTATTTGCATTTTCACATCAACCACTGTAGTTAGCAGCCCCCGCAACTAGCACTGTCTGAACTGTTGTTATTCAATGTTTTAACAGGTTTAAACCAACAGAACTGTTTATTTTGGAGACGAAGAGAACGTTACGATACAATAATTTAGCTCCCTGTAAAAACCTCTGGATTGTCTGGATTTTATGCTATCATGGAAAAGGTGCACGAGCATTAGCTGTTGCTAGGCTAGTCGTCGGTCTCTGATGTGCCGAACAGCGTCGTAGACACACTTATTTATAACGTGAAACAACTTTATTCAGTGTTTTTACCGGTTTCAATCACCGGGTCTGTTTGTTCTGGAGAAGAGGAGACCTTTCTGGATAACTCAGCTCCCGTTTAAAACCTTCTGAACATCCATCCATCCATTTTCATCTGCTTATCCGGGGCCGGGTCGCAGGGGTAGCAGGCCAAGCAAAGCACCTCAGACGTCCTTCTCCCCAACAATGCTTTCCAGGGGACGTCCCCGGAACACCTCTAATGGCGCCCAGGAGGCATCCTGATCAGATGCCCTAACCACCTCAAATGACCCCTTTCAACGCGAGGGAGCAGCGGCTCTACTCCGAGCTCCCTCTGGATGTCACCCTATCTCTAAGTCTGAGCCCAGCCACTCCGCGGAGGAAACTCATGGTTTCAGCTGGTTTTATGTTAATAGAAAATGCATTTCTCCCTGCATTATGTTCCCTCAAAAACATATTTGCAGTTTGAAATGAGCTGTATATCAGCCTAATGTCTAGGAGGCAGGTCTGGCAATAAGCCATCTCTGAGTGATCTGGGTGAGGTGCTCAAGACCTCCTGGACTGGAACGGAGCAATTAGATCCTCAGATTTCTTTATGCTTGACTTATTCACCCAACACACACACACACACACACACACACACACACACACACACACACACGGGCCGTATCCATATCTGACTTTTTCACACTTCCAGAATAAATAATTGATGTTTAACGACTCCATTAACATGTTCAACACGACTGGGAAGGAAGAATGATGAGAGAGTGACATGGCCAGGAGGATTAAAGCTCCCTTCCTCACCTCACACAGCTTTCCACCTTTCACTTTCAACTCATCAGTCAGAGCTCCGATATTATCAGCGCCGTTAACTCTTCTTTACCTATAAGCTCCTTCTAAGCTGTACGCCTTATGAACATGCATTTTTAATGAGGTTCAATCTAAAATCTTCTATTCTTAGAGCAGGGAAAAAAGGAGAAATTTAATCTCATATGACCCCCCCCCACCCCCTCCAAGCATTTTGTGGCAGCCGCAGAGGACATAAATGATCTTATGTCAAATTCCTCGGAGCGACACTTAGACGCACTCCACCATTCCTCCCTGTCCTCACGTTGTAAAACCTATTTGTACACACAGGCACGTAAGGAAGCTGCCACTCCACTCTCATAATTCCTGGAGCATGTGTGAACAACTACTGTGGAGAGTCTTGTCAACGCTGTTTAATCAACGTGTCTTCTTCTGTTCCGTTAGCGTTTGTGTAACTGTGAGAGTAATTAAATCCTATTTATGCACTTCAGTTTGACTTGTGACTTATGAATTAAAGGTACTCATGCACAGATATAAATTAAAGCTTTCTATGCCTCTCAGCCTCAGTAGTGTCGTTATGAGAACCTGTCATGAACACCCACTCCACTAAATGAATAACACAGTCAAACTTGCCAATTTTATCTTGGACTTTCTTGGCGTTCCTCCTGTTATACCAGAGGTGTCACACATATGGCCTGGGGGCCAGAGCTGGGTGGCCAAAGGGTCCAATCCGGCCCAGTGGATGACTTTGCACACCTAATACTTGTGAAGGCTAAGAGGTGCCAGGTTTCAGGAGCAAGTTAAACACTGAGTAGCTTTTCTCATGTAAAATGCTGGTCCGACCAGAATACAGTTCTTTTCGTTCACTTTAATTCAGTGTGGTGATTTCGGCATGATCACACAGGACATTACAACGCACATTACAACGCACATGTAATGACAATGAGTTGTAGACTGAATGACTGTGGAAAACACCTGAGAAATATTGCTGACATTACATTTATTCCTCTAAAGACATCACAGGTTGTTTGTCATCTGTTTTGTAAATGGATAAGCATTTTTGAAATGTACTTCTTTGAAGTCACAATGTGTAATTTACGTGGTTGTTTATTAGCAAATATCAACTATTGCTTTCATCAATATACATTTACTAAAGTGTAATGCAATTCACATACCAATGAAAGCTTTCTCATAGGCTTAGAATGATTTCTCTATATATACACAGGCAGGGTGCGGTCTGCTGAAGGCTGCCGTCTTGCGTCGCCATATTTGAATACAGTGGCCGAAAGGGATGTACGCGCTTTGCCTTTCACGTTTACCTAGAACTTGCCGTCACTGGAGACGGTTAAGGTGAAGCTCAATCTGGGGCGCTTCTGCGTGAACCTGCTTTGTGCTTTTATGATTCTGTCGCACTTTAAATGGAGGATCACACATATGTTTTGCCCCGTAAGAGGGAAACCACGCCACCAAATAAAAGAAAAAGATCAGATAAGCGAGGACGGGACAAAACGCGAGTGAATATTGGCGTTGCTTATTCCAGGTGGAGAGAACTTCTTAAGGAGAAGGTTCCCTGCTTTCTGCTAGACAGGTAATTCAATCTGATATTTTAAAATCATTTTGGCTTCATGTTTGCAACTACTTTTCCCTCTCGTCACGTTTACGTGCTAACGTTATCCTAGCCTTGGCTAATGTTATCCCAGAGCTACAGCTAAATAGTTAGCCTAGCCTACAGCCTAATCTGTTGATTCCTCTCGCACTGCTGCGAAGGCTGCCGCCTCCTCCTCTTCCCTCTGGGTAGCCGAGACACACCTTTTCCCCTGGCCGTTCCTGCACCGCCTCTGCCCCCGTCCTTTCCCTGGTCTTCCTCCTCTCCCTCTCCCTCTTCCTCATCTCCCTGTGTCCTGTGGAAGAACACTCTGGAAAGGCATATATTATACCAACCTATATTTGCCGCACTGTACCGTGACTATCACACAAAACGTGTTATTTTAGCATTACTGTGCTAATGTTTGCTCATGTTACCAAAACAATTAGAAAAAACACTCTCAACACATATCTCACAGATAACCTGCATCTCACTGGTAAGCTATAACATATCGTAACGGTTTAGATTCCTAAATAAATATTCACCTCGTCGCTAGATACTCCTGAAAAACTCGAAAAACTCCTACGAGGCCACTGTCACTTAGCCGACGGGAGGGACGAGTGAGTCAATCTAGAATTTGACCGCTGATGTCACTGATACTCACCATTTTTACACACTGAGGCTTCAAACAAAAAAAGGGAAACATTTGAAAGTGTTGTTATTTTTAGGATATTATGCAATAGTTTTACTGGTCTGGCCCACCTGCGATCAAATTGGACTGTATGTGGTCCGTGAACTAAGATGAGTTTGACACCCCTGTGTTATACTGTCTTTAAAATCACAGTATTATGTTGTGATTCTCAATTGTTGTTGAGTGTAGACCTTTGACTATGTATTTGTATGTTTACGGTTGACAGCATGTCAAAAAACCACACAAAAACAATGGAATCAATGTGGACTTCATATCAAATTAATCTAGATATTTTTGCATTACTAGAAAAAACATTAGGAACTTGCATACTATATATACACACACACACATATATATATATATATATATATATATATATATCTATATCTATATCTATATCTATAGATATATATATGTGTATATATATATATATATATAGATATATATATACACATATATATGTGTATATATATATCTACATATATATATATATATATATATATATATATATATATATACACATACAATATCTATAGATATATATATATATAGATATATATATATATATATATATATAGATATAGATATATACAAATTATTTATTTACAAATTAACTGCCATGTTACGTCAAATTTGTGAAAAAAAAACTGTTTTACTAGCATGCCTCTATAATGAACGGAGATTACAAAAGCTTAATTTGATTAAATTAATGTTAAACTTTGATTAAATATTCAACTTTATACTTTAATTAAAGTCACTGGGGTCCACATTTAACAGCAGTGAAAACATATCAAAACAGCTGTTTACAGACTCTCACATGTGCATGTGTATATGAGCTCTGCTTGAGCACAGTTCACATGCACACGCACACCCTGCCACGCTACTTAGCCATGCACGCGACTGTTTGTACGGATGTGTTATAAATCATAGTGTTTTAGCAAAAATGCATGTGTTTGGAAAGTACCAAACAGACAACTGGTTCAAATGACACTTAAAAATGATGCTGCGGGAGTTGTGTGAGAGTTTGTAACCAGATATTGTTATATAGTTATGCTGTTGTGAAACGTGTTCCCCCATGTACTTGAAGTCATGAAGAATGTTTGCTTCTGTTAGATTCTCCAGTCATGGTGGAGACCTTGAGAGGTAACATGTGGTAAGTAACTGTTATACAAATAGTCATTTTGGGGGGAAACTATTCCTTTATGAAATTTAGGATGACTCTTAGAATATATTATTATTATTATTATTTAGTTAATGAATAAAGTCTTGGATTGCAGTCATTTAAAATGTGGGAAAAGAATTGATTTAGTGGTTAACGGGACTTACATCTCAAAAGAATGAAAATCAAAAACTTGGGGAAATAAATATCAATAAACCATGAGCAGATATTTAAGATGCATAGTATATCATACACTGTAATGCATTCACAGATGCATGGAAAAAGACAATAGCAGCTGTGCTCAGTAGCAGTGAGGACAAAATGCTTCTAAGGAGACAGTGCGACCTTGACTTGTGTTAGGACAGCGTAAAACAGAGGTGTCATATGGGGCCCACGCCAACCCATGGTGCTCTGACTATTCTCACCCTGCTATTAATACACAGGGAGTCATAGTGGGATCAGTCCATGAGATAACAACTCATGCTACATGTGAAAACTAATACAGGCATGTACTGCATATGGTTGGTAGAAAAAAAAAACCCTACATGTGAGACAATATGGGAATCTGCATCAGAAATATGGTGCTGCATGTTGTGCTGAGCTGAGCTACTGTACATTTTAGTAAGCTGTGACTTTAGTGTGTAAACATGAACAGATGTTCAGGCAGATCTAGCTTAACTACAATCCTTTGCTATAGCTGGTCGGCAAGTGATGCATGTATATGTCCAATATTAACCTCACGAATGAAAAGCTTTTATACAATTTATGAACAAAAATGCAACAAAGGATTTCCAATGTAAACCCATGCAACACATGCAGTGTTTCCACATAACAATATAAATGAATTTAGACAAAGGGCAGCAAATTCAAAGCATCCCTTTATAACTGGTATAAACAGTAAGGTTAGTAGTGTGAAGATAAATACACAGTCATGCAAATAAAACACAGCCACACACACTGTGCCTCTGAGACTGAGCTCATTTACATTTACGCCTCCTCCCCATTAAGCGACATTAAGTCCATTTCGTTGTTTGACTTTAAAGCTCTTTGTTGACTGAGGAGGATCCAGACTGTTGACTTCAGACCTTTTAAGCATTAAAGGTTTAATAACCACAGAGGTCAAGCCTGATACACATTATGGCTCCCTAACCTTCAGCCCTGACATTAGCTGGCAGGGTTTTTGTGGGTTTTCATGTGTGTATTTGTCTTTGTGTATATGTGTATTGGTGTCAAAAGTAATTTCAGTCAGGTTTGAGGCTTCGTTAAAGGGGACCTATTATGCATTTCCCTATTTTCCGTTTTATATATATATATATATATGTTTAATGTTACAATGTCGGCTGTTTGTATGAAACCAGAGCCTTTGTGCTTCACTGTCTCACAGGTTCTCTTGATCGTGGTTCGTGGTCCTGCCTGATGCCTCCTACTACTGCTGTTATTATTAGTCATACTTCTGCTGTTATTATACACATTTGATTATGATTGTCACATACATATACTATCATATATTAATTTAGACTTATAACATATATGCTACCAAAATACTATTGTTATTATAATATTATTACTAAAATTAATGTTAGCTATTGTCATTACTGTTTGCCATCTATCTCTCTGTCTGTCCTTCTGTCTCATTTTTGTCATATGGATAACTGTAAATGTATCTTTTGATCTGTTTTGTCCGTCCTAGAGGAGGGATCCCTCCTAACTTCCTGAGGTTTCATTTCTTTTTCCTGTTAAAGGGTTTTTTTGGGGAGTTTTTCCTTATTGGCTGTGAGGGTCCAAAGGACAGAGGGATGTTGTATGCTGGAAAGCCCCCTGAGGCAAATTGTGATTTGTGATATTGGGCTTTATAAATAAAATTGAATTGAAAATTGAATTAAATCAGCCAGAGTTTAAAAACCCCCGAGGTAAACATGTTTAAAAGTAATCCCTGTGATCAAAAACCTAACAGTTCTAAATGCTCCAGTGTAATTTTCTACTTCAGCAACGAGCTGACATCACAACATGGCGGATGCTGCAAGTGTTTACATTATGTAGCCTACACTGCGTCACATAGCTACGACAATTTTAATTTTCTCCCTTATTTCAGATCATATTCCTGCTCGAACATGCCTGCTTGTGCTAAGAAGATTTTATCTGGGATTTCTCACAGCATTCCCAGTCATTCCCCAGCTGCACAGAAGGTGCAGCAATGCCAAGATTTGGAAGATTTTGGGTGGGGGGCTTAAAGAGACAGGCACTAAATCTGAGCGTTTCAGACAGAAGGGAATATGGGTGTACAAGCACAGACAGTATAGGAAAATAAAGTGTTTTCTGACCATTAAACCATGCACACATGTTCTAGTAGACCTAAAATACAAGTATAAACTGAAAAAACAACAACACAATAGGTCCCCTTTAAGTTTAAAGTGATCTTTTGCTTGCTGCTTATCCCGGCTGATATCCCACATTTTAATCGAAATGGATCTCAGGTGTGCTTTCGTCATCAGCCACCAGTCATCAGCCACCAGTCACCAGGTTTAGTTTTCCACTGTCACTGTTATGACTTCAATCCCTGTTATTTATCCTTTCTGATCTCTTATATACATTAAAATATACTGATGTATGACATACACTGTACTACACTAATACTATGCTGAATTACACTGTGTAAACTAGGCCCGTATATGATGCTTTTAAACTGGGATGCAATTGTGCTCAGAGCTTTCACTGATGGATCTGTTTTAATTGTTCATGACTCCTGCTTGACATATAAACCTTTAAATGAACGTTCTTTTTCCTCATCACAAACTGAAGTCCATATTGCAACACACTTTACTGAATTATATTTATTATCACAAGAATAAATCTGCAGTGGGCCAGATGTTTGCGGCTGAGCGCAGTCGGTGATTCTGTTAAGTGCGCTTGCACAAGTGTTAACTTTTCATTCAGCGTAAAGAAGTACCGCAGGAGGCATTCTCACTTCAAGGTACAGTAAATACAGTGTGTTTGACCTTGTGTGTCGGACCTTTTGTTATGTCCCTGTGATATGGTGAGGGGTCTGTGGCGGTGTGAAGGCATTGGTTGGTAGAGCTGGTATTTTTGGACCAGAATTTTGACCCTATTAAGCAGATTAATGCAGGCTGGGCAGCTCAGTGCTATAAGCCGAGGGATCTCTTCTGTCAGATCAACACAGATACTAGCGAGCCATCACAGATAGGCACACAAACACAAAAAGTAACACACACGCGCACACATACACACAGACACACACATTGGGAAACAGGCTGCCTGGGTCGCATATTTCTCTGTATCTCTGTGATTCTATATCAGAATGGGCAAAACATTTACTTTTAACGTCTTACTACTGATGTGGCTTCAAAATCAATGTGTAGAAACTAAAATGTATTTCAAGTATGGTTGAAAGCGTACTTCATCAATTTAGTATTGCACTTGGAAAACATTGTTAGACTCATGATGGACAGTTTAAAAGACAAAAGGTCAAACTTGAAGCAGCAGAACCCGAAATTTTGTCCCTTTCTTTCCATGATTTTCTTTTCTTGGTCAAAACCTGGCATCTACATTAAGCACAATGATAAGATAAACCTTTGTTGATCCCCAGAGGGAAAATTTAGCTCAGGTGTGTTAGTAACAGCGAGACTCCAGACTTTCAGTGGTCCACAGAACCACAGAAATAGAATGAGATTAGACTGGACATTGAAGGGTTCGCCATTGTCATTTGACAAGTTCGAAAGAAAATGGTGATTGCTGTTAGTTGTTAACGTGACAACACACGTCAGTGGGGCCGTAAAGTGTCACACTCACTAATTTGAGAACTCTGTTTTGACCTACGGCACATGCTTAAGACAGCGTTTTCCTTTTATCCGTCTCTTTTATCCGTCTCATTGCTGTTTGTCATTGATGCTGCTCTGTTATGTTTCCAGGGGGGTCTCTGCTGCTGCTTTCTCTGCCTCAGGCTTTCCATGTACGCACATGGAAGGGCAGGGAGGTTTGCTCTCTCTGCCTTAGGCTTTCCACATAGGCACATATCAGAGGCTTTCTGCATAGGCCTAGGAAAGGTAGAGGCCCCAGAACAGTTTTCTTTGACTAAAGTGGTCCTGACTGAACTGCAGCTCTTTGAACTGCTGCTTTAGGCTGGCTCGGGAAGACAGTCAATCAGTGACACTAATGTTAAAATGCTCAACTGTACAGCAAAAATAAACACATTTACAGCCTGGTACAAAAAAAGGTTTTGGTCTCTGTGTTTTGGTCTCTAAAGTTAATTTTTCCCATCATGACAACTATTGAAGGGAAAGTGCAGCCAAAAATGAAAATTCAGCCATTATCTACTCACCCATATGCCGATGGAGGCTCAGGTGAAGTTTCTTGCAAGCAAGACCAGCGAAACCACGTGAACACACATGAACGCGGTGCCCATGTCTCACGGTCGCGTGCAAGCACACACACATGAGCGCAGTGCTACCCACTCTCCCCTTGGATCTCCGCAAGTGTTGTGAGGACTCTAAAACTTCACCTGAGCCTCCATCGGTATATGGGTGAGTAGATAATGGCTGAATTTTCATTTCTGGGTGCACTATTCCTTTAAAGCTTAAAGTTAGGCATAATTAGGGGTGAGTCTGCTAAGATATAGCTCTTAAGATTACTATGACCTGGATGACAGAGAATCTTCACCAATGTGGGAAATTATAACGTTTTGGGTTTTTTTCTGTTTTTTGGAATTTTACAGAAAAAACAGTTTATTAATGCAGTTGTGTCCAAATAGAATACATAGCAGACAATGGTCTTGTTCTCCTTTACCATCACGAATCTTCCCTGTTTATGGCTAAAAACGAGCCTATTAGCATTTCCAGACAGTAATACAGATGGCATTTGAGAATATATTTTAATTATCAAAACATCTATTATCTGAATAACAGATTTTTAGACTATCGTAACCTTATCCACCTCTCTCCCCCTCTCTCTAGCTTTTAAGTCACTTACTGAAATATGAATTACAAATGTCCATTTGGTAATGCAGTTTACACAACCAGAGCCAAACGCTTATTAATGAAGCTCAAAATAGACACAAAAAATGGACTGTCCATGATCTTCAGTCGGTGTGTGGCGGTTATATGAGGGGACGCTATACTGTATGCTGCACGAGTGCACACTCAGCCTTCTGTTTTGAATTTGTGATGACCAAGCTGCAATGACACTTTCTGATTGGCAGGGCATCCTTAGAGAAAAGTGAGCAAAGATAACATATTCAAACAAACACACACACAGTCACGCACTCAGACATAAAAAGTTCTACAGCAAAGACTGCACTGCGTATGAAAAACATGTCCCGCAATGCTTAATACGAAATATATGAATGTGTGAATATGTTCCCATTAAAGGAGACTATTATAGTAAACTGTATCAGTTTCCCTCCAGTAGCTATTTCATCATATCTTATAATTATATTAACATTTTTGTAAATGCGTAACATTCGATTTGCCCATTCATAGTCCCCTTGTCTCTGGGTTATTTAATTTCTAATGCTATTTCTAGGGGACAGTTGTGAGTATAAACGCGACTATGATGTCAAAACAAAAAGATTTATATTGTTATTGATTACAGAAGATTATCCCTACAATAACTGTAGCTTGAATACAATCCACAGCCTTGTCCAGCCCAGAGTGAAGGGGGAAACTGTTCGCCAGTGCATCGTTTTAGATGACATGTAAATCATGCTAAATTAAGGAGAGCTGAAATAAAAAATTCTTGACAAACTGTGAGATACTACCCATCCGTCCCTACTCCATATGTCTGTCTGGAGCAGATTTGTGGTCTACGTGCAGTCTCTCCGTGAGGCATTCATAAGAGGTAAGCTGCTGATGCTGACATGGGTGTGTCTGCAGGCTCCAGGCCAAGTCCCAGTGCACAGCAGCTGGGACCAAAATCCTCCCTTGGCCTTTTGACAAGACACACACATACATACACACACACATACACCTACACACACACAAACACACACCACGCGCAAAGTACGGCCCAAATCACTTCCTGATAAATAAAAAACTTCCGGTAGAGCATCTAAAAACGGAACGTATTACACCTGCTTTTGACATAAACAGTACTGGAAGCAATTATACATCCTTCCCAACAGGTACAGTCATTCATTCAATCAGAGGAATATATAAACAGATTAAGTACAGCATTCACTCACACTGCAAAAAAGGAAAAGAAATAGAAATTAGACCAATAGATCTACAGTACGGTCTACCTTTAACACAAACATCCTGACAGATAGCTCACTGCCTCATGCTCTGGGTTCAGAAAATATATATCATCTCTGAGGTACAAAGCCATATACTGTCTATGAGTCACAGTGACACATTACTTCAAGATATGAACAAGCTATGACTGCTGCTGGTGGATGTGTGTGGGGAAGAAAAATAGACATGTCAGCCAAGTCAACTCTTGCTGCTTCGACAGGGCATCCTCAATTACTGGCACAGAGATTGAGGCACCAGCATGGGTCTGTCTGTACTTATGATGCAACTGTGAAACACATCCACCAAATGTGCAGAAACCTGGCCAGAAGACAAAGCATAGCTGTATATAACAGCACACACCTCAACTCTGTCTTCATGATAAAGACATGATTGAATTAATAGCACATCAGTTAATACACTGAAAAAGTAAGATCCCATTACTTAAAATATTTTAGAGCCCTCAAAGTTTGGATTTTTTTTTTTAAATGGGGTTGTATGAGGATCTTATCATTAGTCAGTGTTGGACCCATCCATGACCCCTCCTGCCTGCCCCAGATGGACTTTCGCTGCCTTTACTTCCATCCTTGTCCCACAGCGTTTTCCCCTGATGCTGCCAGGCGCCGTTAAACTATAACGACAACCAGCTGTATATCATGCTGATGTTAAAGGATGCCTTTTTTCGTTGGTTTCTGGCTCCGCAAGTCTTGGAGTAAAATTGAGTTTGAAGAGACCACAGTGGCTCCAGTTTTGATAGGGCTATATGACGGCAAGGTAAAATTTGTCTTTGATATGTATTGTGTCTGTAGCCTGAAGAGCGAAATACAATTGAACAACTCCAAACCATCTAACTTGTCCTTTCTAGTCACTTCTATTTAACCAGCAATGTTGCGGTGTGTCTTCACCCACCTGGCTCACCAATTTCAGCATTCATACAAATGTCTCCTCATGTCACTTAACATCTTCATTGAACTCTTCATGACTCTTTTCCATCATTGTGCAATTACAGGTTATTTGCTCACAGGGCCAAAAAGTTAAATGTCATAATTTCATTTTACCTCAAAAGCAATAAAACCCACACGCTCTCATCCCTCCCATCACTACCCATCCCATCCTGGCGTTCCTCCTCCACAGCGGGGATTAAGCCTGTCTCATTCACAGGAATATTGTCATTTTTTTAGAAGCCTTTTTTTGTGCCAGATCCAGACGAGGAAAATATGGCCATCTGGTCCGACTCTATTACATATCACTAATCTCAGGTGGCGTACAAACAAGTGACACACGTGCACGACATCCAGACACACACACACACACACACACACACACACACACACACACACACACCCAGATGCCAAAGTGCACCATGCATATTTAGTGAATCTCCTCATCTGCTTATAAAATAGCCACCATTTTTGATCCCTGTTCTCTCTCTCTCTCAGTAACAGTTTACCAACTTGGACATGAGTCTACTGAATTAAACCACCTCATGAGAATGTTACCGATGGTGCTGAATAAGACATTGTGGTACATTATGGCTGTCAGCTGGTGATCATCACAAAAAGAAACTACCAGTATCAACACAACAGACCATATTCTAAGAAAACCATTATTTCCATGCACACTTACTGTATTTAAAGACACTTCCCACAACTCCTCAGCTGAATTATTCCACAGAGGCGGATCTATATTTCAGTGTTTTGTCATGCAAAGGAGCAAAAGGACTTTGACCAAAGAGCAGCGCTACCCTCTGCAGACACACATCATCTCCTTTGGCCAGAGACAGGAAGTAATAAATGAAGCTCTTCACCTGAGGGTCTCTATTTCATGTATTCCAAAGTCCTTCTTTTTACTGTATTTCACATTTGTGGCAGTTGTGTTCACCATTTCGCAGATCGAGATTTTCCATGAAACACATATGACGCACTCATTAAACGCCACGGCTGCTTAAAAGTCATGATGCAAGTTTCCAGTCTAAGAAAAATCATAACAGAATGCTGACCTGCCTCGATCCTGAACGTATTTGAAAACAACTGAGATGGAAAAGGAGAAAACCATTTTTTCCCCCTATAGACATAGAAACAAACTTCAGTGCTATTTGGCCCTAAACAGACAGTACACGATGGCAAACTGTCTGATCACTGTGACAGATCAGAGACTGAGAAAGATACTGATGGTGTCAGTGATCACAGCTTGGATATACAGAGACTGGCAGACAGACCTGGCTGCCTCGAGAAGACAGGCTGTGTCAGCTCTGTCTGCAGAGACAGGTGGAGACAGAGCAACATTTCCTGCCACAGTGTAGCACATATGAGGACATCAGAGCAAAGTTCTTTACAAAATTAAGATTTTGATTCACTCTCTGACCAGACTAAAATGCTGCATCTGCTTGGAGGAAAGTGTCAGCGCCATGGATGCAGCAAGATATGTCAATGCATGTCAAAGCCTAAGAGACAACCAACACCACAACATATAGCTCATCTCATCTCAGCTCATACTCTATTTATTCACTCCTTCACGAGTTTTTTCTTCTTTAAACTGTATGTCTGTGCATTTGTAATAATACATTGTTGATAACTGTTTTTGAATTTTCACTGTCTTAAACTGTAATTTAAGACAGTTTAATTTTTCTTTGGCAGCATATACGAAATGTCATGCCAATAAAGCTTATTGAATTGAAATTGGTTTAAATTGATAAAGTCCTTGAGTAATATGAGAGTAAAGCTGTGATTTCAGCAGTGATGGACATATAACACTACTGAAAAGAAGATATTTGTGCAGATATATGGAAAAAAAATAGCCTTAATTCCCCTCTGCTCCAGTTGCATATATATTTTGCTCAAATATATATGCAAAAAGAGGACAGTAAAAGAAATAAGCTGTGATTTCTCCGTTATTCCCGCGGCACACAGACGCACCGCTCATGCGACCGTGCAACAGCTGGTTGAATTTAAAATAAATAAAAAAAACAAAAACAAAAACACAGGAACCTGTAGCACTTGTTGAAAGCGACTGTTCGGGAGAGCAAAGTGTCCTACCTTCAGTGCGATCCGACAAACTTCCGGACGTTGTTGGTGAAAGTTTGGCGCTCCGGGCCGAGCCGGACTCATGGTTAGTGCGCACTGGATCGACTGACCACACTGCGCGTCCTGTCACCCCCGGGCTGACCGCACCGACAGCAGGCGCGGCGGAGGTGCCCCGGCCAATCACCCTGGGGCCAGATGTGAGAGTGATATAACAACAACATGATTACGTTTAATTTGGCCAATTCCCCGCTTGCAAAATCCCTGTTTTTCTTCTTCGTCCTCCAACCAAAGCGATGTCGCTTTATGGAGAGAGAGGGAGAGGGAGAGAGAGAGGGAGGGAGAGAGAAAGGAGACTAAGGAGATTAAAAAAGGGTTGTTTCCTAACCTCTGCCAGGCGGCCCCTATGCTCTCTTTACCACCGACAGTCATAATAACTTTCTCTTCTCATTTTCAATCACAATTCTGACGTCATTCGAATTTTGTGTCACTACAAAAATGTCTTGTAAATAGGTCTGCACGTTTTGTACTCCACAAAACCTGGAAAAAGACAGTGATGTGTAAAATTAAAGGACTGAACAAAGGTTGTAGGTTTTGTTTCCCATTAGTTACACTGAAATCACTGAAACTGCTTTAAGGGTGTTTTCACACTTGATCCTTTTCAGCCCTCGAATTGGACTCAGAGTGATGACTCAGCATTTTTTGCACTTATGTAAACACTCCAAGCGAACTCAGACTCCTCTGAGGTTCACCTCAAGTCCACGTTTAGTTCACTTAGGGTGTTTTCACTGAACTCAGTCCTGTTAGAGTGTTTTCACACCTGCCCTGTTTGGTTCGGTTCAATCAAACTCAAGTTTGTTTGCGCCCTAAGTGCGGTTTGTTTGGGCAGATGTGAACACAGCAATCGCACTGGGGTGCAAACCAAAACAACTGGACCAAGACCCTCTAGAAGAGGTGGTCTCGGTTCTGTTACAAACTAACGCTAGTGCGGTTTGTTTGTGGTGAGAACGTGTTCCGACCTCGATCTGAACCAACTGCAGTCACATGACACATTGTTTGGGTTAAACATGAGCATGTTACAGTCCTGGAGGATTATTAATGTGCGCCTCCTCCTGTACTGCCTTAATATGCACATTCAGCACAATGCATCAAGACATTGTTTTCTAGTTGGAGCCGCGCCTTGTTTTCAAACTGTATGGTTTGACTAAAGGGAACAATGACAGCAATATAGTCCACGATGAGCAGCGCTGAAATCAACCTGTGTAGCTGTCCCTCCATTGTGACATTAGAAAGTGTCGCATTTATCCTGCAAGTGTGCTCTTCTTCAAGGGTTTGTTTACTTCCTGGATTTTTCTGGCATGGAAATTCTGACCAATCAAGAGCAGCTTTCTTGCACAAGGCATTTGATCTGGTCCGCTTGTAAATGCTGCCGTGAGAACACAAACCAACTCTAGGCAATTATACAACTTTGTAACAAAATTAGTCCCTGATTCAGACCAAAGCAAGACAACTCTAGATCTGAAAGCAGCCTAAGTGGGCTCAGAGTGGTGACTCAGCATTTTTGTGCATTATGTGAACACTCAAAGAGAACTCAGACCCCGCCGAAGTGAACCGAACTCAAACCACCTCGTGGGTGGCCTGAGTTCAGTTTGCTTTAAGTCCATAGTGCGGTTCGCTTAACCTGTGCCTTGTGAACACAAAGCGCTCCAGGTTGGCTTTGCTCTTTGCCACTGTATTTAGCCCACTAGATCACATGCTATTGCACTGGGATGCTTGAAAAAACAGATCAAACCATGTCGGCCTGTAGCGCTAGCAAGGATGCAGGACGAGGAGTACTTTGGTCCATGGAAGATACTGCACATCTCCAGATGTGAAATGCAGAATACTTAAAATGGCAACAGTCTACAGCACAGAAACGCTAAGGTTTTCCTCCAATTTTAAGTTGATCTGAAAGCGAGGGGCTTCATGACCGCACTGCAGTGCCACGTCAAAGTACTAAAAAAATAAAAATAATTAAAAAAAAAAAAAAACCCTACATCAATATGTATTATATATAAACTATTGTGTGTGTGAACAGAGAGAGGACTAAGGCCCCATCAGAGCTGAAGTTGACCAGAAAGAGAACTGAGTCCCTTTTCTGTTGGTCCACTTTTTGGTGCACTTTAAGAGGACTGAGTTCAGTTTGTGAAAACACCCTAAGAAGAGATCTTTTCATAGCCAGTATGGATGAGAGGAACAACTAACAAATAACTCCTTCAGAGAACATATATTAATGTGCTTGTTGTTTTAAGATGGGCTTGAAATAATTTAATAATTTAATACTCTCTAATCCTGCACCCCGTAAATGCATTTTGTTTTTTTCACTTCCACCTGCACCACTTTGTTATTTCATATCTCCATAATTAAGAACCTTTATTGCATGTCATGCAGGTCAAAAGGGTAAAGTCAGCATGGTTAATTAAGAGTGATTCACTTCACTGCTTCGTACTGATCTCCCATCATCACTGTTTAAATAGATGTGTCTGGCACAGATGGTTCCACTGCCTGACCCCTGGACCTGCATGCAGCCTCAGGCTGGGGAGGAGATGCCACTGTCTGGCTCCTGTCTGACTGTGCATGGGTCGGTACAGAGTCACATGAGGAGGAGCGCACAGTGTGGATAGGCTTCCCTCTGCAGGCTTCTTGTGGCTCTGCATGTTGTTCACACTGTAGGCCTTCGTTCCTACTTCCAAGTTTCTGGTTTGACTTTGTATGTCAGATTATTTGCAATTTTTTTGTGCACGTGACCTGTCTGAAGTCAGGTTTAAGGGTGCAATATAATATTCATGAGAAGCACTGTCTTCTTCTCTGTCCCCTATACCATGTGTCTCAACAGACCTGATCTCTAGCTCTTCTCTAAATCACAATTCGCTGTTTTTTTTACTCCTCCCAAAGCTGTTACAGCCAACTCCCTGTTTCTGCTCTGTTTTATGATGATTAAAATAGGCCAGAGAGAGAGTCGGGACAGGCAGCTACAAAACTTTGGACAAGATTTTGTTCAGATCAGGGTTTTTTTTTTTTTTTTTTCCTGTGGTGCTTTGTGTCAGCTGGGTTTGTCTTTTTATCTGTTGTCAGGAGAATAAAAAGCCTACTTATTCATCTTGTATACCTTAATCCAGTACCTAGTGATATCCCTACTGACATGGATGGATTACTGAGTGGGCCCAACATAGGCCCAGGAGTCCTAAGTGTCAGGGCCACCCCCTGGACTCTACCTGCAAAATGTCACGCAAATTAACACCTACCGACCAGGAAGTGAGTCAAAAAGACCACAGAGAGACACAAAATGACCTGAAAGAGACAAAGAAATACACAAAATTATGTCAGAGAGACACAAAACGACTACAAAAGGACAATAAACACAAAAAGACACATACCAACTGAAGAAAAGCCCAAAACAACAACACAAAAATAGGCAAAACCATGACAAAGTCTCTGTGTCTTGCTCCTTTGTAGGAGAGATGGTGGGGCTTTTGCATATTTGTGCTTAGGGTTCAATTGTCTAATAATCCGCTCATGTCTACTGAGCTTCACCATTGATTTGTGGCTTTGTAAGCCTCCCCTTCCCTGTGTGGTGCTGATAAGTGAGGAGTGATGGAGCAGATGGAAGGTGAAAAGTCTGACTTACCCTCCTGCCATGTCACAGATTTTCTTACTGGCATGGCAAGATGCTATAATGCTAAATATAAAATGGAAAGAAATAGAGTTATGTTCTTGTTGGGTTGGGCGTTTAAACACAAGGGACCAGACAGATGGAAGGAAAGTGAATGAACCCTTGACTTTGCGATAGAATTACTAAGGCTAAGTAACCATCCACGGCTAATGCTCTCCAATCACCATCCCATTACGAAATCTACTTCGGATGCACACTTGATCAATACACTAAGAGGCATGAAGAACAAAAACAAGGAGCAGATGTGTGTGTGTGTGTGTGTGTGTGTGTGTGTGTGTGTGTGTGTGTGTGTGTGTGTGTGTGTGTGTGTGTGTGTGTGTCCAGTGGGCCAGTGTGACCACATCTGCAAATCTGTGTTTCGCAGCATTCTAGCAGGTGGAAAATGATTCGTACAATAAAGCAAACTTCAACCTGTGAAATGGCCGAATAAAAGCACACCTGGACTGAAAGATGGACAAATGAGGCTGAAGAATGAGGGAGAAATAAGGCTAGACGGAGACCAGGAGGGATTGAAGAGCGTGGTTTTTTGAGGTTATGAATTATTTATGTGGGTGGGATATTTTAAGCCCCCCATAACATGTCTATGAGCAATGAGTGGGTGGAAGTGCAGAGAGGAGAGGAAGTGGGTATCATTTGCCTGTTTCCTCACTGTGGTGACGATTATTGCACTTAGCTACACACACAGACAAACACAGACAAACACGGCCTTAACTCACCACATGGATGGATGGATGGATGGATGGGATGGATGGACGGTAGAGAGAGTAAAGGATCCACGTTTCCAGTAGTACAAACAGTTGTTGCATGCCTGCTCATGAACACTAGGGGGAAGATGGTTAAACAATAAAGGGATGAAAGAAGGAGTATGTTTATGTGTGAGTTACTAGGTAAAACCTTGTGGTCCATAAAGATGCAAAATGAATCACACATGTCACACAGCAGGCAACTTTAACTGAAGGCTTTCATCCTCTGCCCACTCTGCTGGAACTAGAAATTCACAAGCAGCTGACTGACATCTGTTCTTGGGCTTCACTCAGTTGAAACGTCTCAAACCTGGAAAACAGGTTTTGTAGGGCTGCTAAACCTTTTGAATTTTTACTCACTCTTTCATTTGACACCCTTTAGCTGAGTTTATGTCTTTTTCCATACTTGTTTTTACCCAATCTAGTCGGCAGAATAAATGTTGCCATTGTACATTTCTGCAAACCCTGGGTATGTAGAAGATATTTTGAAACGTTTCTTTTTGCACTTCAGCAGTGCTGTGGCTAAAATGTCGTTATGTTGAGGCACAAAAACACTTGGTTATGGTTTGGAAAAGCTCATGTTTAGGCTTAAAATACATGGTTTTGGTGCCACAATCACAGCTGGAAATGCAGCCAATTTCTCGCTAAAAACACCTGGTGATGTTGTTTGTTGGTCTTGAACAGTGGGTCTGCAGCTTTGTAGCTATCTTTCCTAGGTGTTATGCTATCCACCATCCTCTCCGCCTCCACAAAGCTGGTTGTCTCTTATTATGCAGCACTGTTTATGCTAAAAAGGGAGCACTGTGTATTCCTTTACTCCTTTATTTTATCATGCATAATTTTTGGGAGTCTCTTATGTCTTAAGGTCACTGCCATGCTTGGTAAACTCTGCTATGCAGATTAGCTTGTTATGCCTCTCTACACCTTGCTCTGTGCCTTGTGTTTGTTTTGCTTCCATGCTTAATTTTGTTGCTGGCTGATATAAAGACATAAGGAGTACAGTAAAGAAGAGGATGGTGGAAAATAAACGCAGCAGATTTAATTTCTTTCTATACTTGGGAATGCCTCCTTCTCCATATATGTCATATATGGATCTGTTAATGTGTTGCCATCTTTATCCACCAGACTGACTGCAAATTGACTGAAATAAAATTAAATAAAACATCTTCTCAGCTCTTAAAATCAGCTCACTGTAAACAGCTACAGTAATATTAAAGACCCTTGCCATGCTGTGTTTGGCTGTAAGCAAAGGTATATGATGCAGAGCAGCCTACAGAATGTAGGTCGAACCCGTAAATCAATTCAGCTTATTAAACACATTGACAGGCTGACGCTCCCCAGTGGTGTCCTTCTTTTCTCGCACATCCACCTCCGCCTCTCCTCAAACTGTAACCCCACTCGCACTCCACCTCCTCTATTATTCAGTCCCCATTTCAACCATCATCATCCCTCCATCTGATGTTTTTTTTATTAGCATTCATTTAATAAAATAGAATTTTTAAATTTTTACTTTATTTTTCCTTTGTGTTCAACAAAAAAAACTACTGATTCAACAAAAAAATCTTGGTCGTCAACACTCCTAATGAATATAAACTGTGTAATACGAATAGTTCTCAGCTGGCTGTTTAACTCTCCAAAGCAAGAAGGAAGGAATCCCTCTAAACAAAGGGGAAACCTGCTGTGTGTGCTATTAATAGCTAAGGTTAATATAAGGGGCTTCCACTACTGGGACAGGAGTGATGATGAGAAAAGGGCTTCCCCTCCTCCACAAACACACAAACACACACACACACACATTCAAACACATAAATGCACATATGTGCTCACAGCACCTACGCAGGTTTCCCCTACGGAACCTGGTATGCTATAAAGAAAGCTCGGGCTGACAGATCATTAAGTGGGCTGTGTATTAGGTTATAAATCAGCTCCCACTGCAATGGGAAAATATTCACAGCATGTAGGACAATCACTTGGTCTATTGGATATTGCCTCGTACAACATAGAAACACGAGTGCACTTGTGTCTGTCAAAAATAAAAGGGTGATAGTAGAGAACCTGAGCGGGTAAATGTATAGGTGAAATATTCAGTTCATTATTTTCTTCTGGCCACTTAAGTTTAAATAAATGTTGCCTACAAAACTAGCATTAGGTTGTATGCATCCACAAACCAGTCAAGTTTACATCCATGTCTGTGAAAACATGGATGCTTCACACACTATACAATCAGCATGGTTTCAAGGTGGGCACCCACCAAGTCAGCATCTCACTGTGTCTCCCCTTCTGTTCTGAGTTATTATGATGTTGAGTAACAGCAAGGAAAGTGTTTTTGCTGAACTTTATGACATCACAGTGAAGCTGACCTTTGACCTCATGGAGATAAAATGTCATCAAGTCATCATTTTATCCTACTTGACATTTGTGTAAAATTCTTTCATGATTGGTGTAGGAATTCTTGAGTTGTGGCCAAAAGCATTTTTATGGGGTCACAGTGACCTTGACCTTTTAGCACCAAATTCGAATAGATTAATTTTTGAGTCCAAATGGACATTCCTACAAAATTTAAGGAATTGTCCAGTTGGACTCATTTTTAAGTCCAACTGGACGTTTGTGCCAAATTTGAAGAAATTCCCTCATTGTTCCTAAGATATCTTGTTCTGTTAACTGTAAACCTGAAAACATAATGCCTCCAGCCACTGCTATCGCCGTCGCAGAGTCATCATAAAAACACAAGTCAAGCGAAAGCGTACATACATTTTAAGATGGGACAACCCACAGACCTGTTATACAGTTGGATGATTGCTTGTGGAGATCGTGAGCCGAGCATCTGTTTAATAAATAGCTGATCAAACAGCAATCAGTGGATCAATACCCATCAGTTATCTGGAAGGATGCCTGGCTACTGTCCTCAGCTGACATACCGGAACCCAGCCAACTGAGGTGGCCCGTAGAGAGCATTACACTCCTGCTAATATATGTCTGAGATGAGAATCAGATCACCCACTGTGCATTACTCCAGTGCTTAGTGCTGGTTGAGAGGCAGAAATGGAGAGAGATGAACATAAGAGAAAGTGTGTGGGAAATGAAATATGAGAGGGGCAAATAACAAAGAGAGAAAGTGAGATCAAAGTCAAGCAGGAGCGATGAGAGTAGAGAGAAAGGACAACAAGAGGAGAGACAAACATTTCCAGCTGCTAGGGGAAGTGTTAGACTATGAAACGGCATTGATACAGAGATTGTTTGTACTTGTCCCACTCTACGCTGAACCAGGAGTCAAAAGCGATTTGCTCTCCTCTCTCTTCCTCACTTCTCTCCTTTGCTGCATGGTTTTATAAATAGACGCACTTTGCTTTCTCGGTAAAACACAGAGAGAATGAGATTCACTTAAGGAGAGAAGCGGGACACAAAACCACTGAGGAGTTGGGGGTCAGCCGCTCCAGTGATGCTTTCATCAATTTACATTGTATATGGAACTTTAAGGTTTTCTTTTTCATGGCGTTTTTTGCTATAAGAGCAGCAAAGAAGAAATGGATGCATTACAAACTGCATGCTTCAATGGCTTTGTTGTGTTTTAAGGGAATATTTCAACAGCCCCAAAGGACCATTTCTATATCAGTTACTCACCCTGTGTTCTCTTGAATTCCTGAAGAGAACTTTGTTTTTCTTGCATGCCTCTGGTGAACGAAGAATCCAAAAAGAAAAAAAAAAAAACTTGAATTGTTTAACAATGGCAAAACATCCATTTACAAACTCTTACACAGCTCTTGCAGTATAATCCAAGTCTCATTTATCCAGTCGTATGCTCAGTACTTCTCAAACAGACAGCCCTTTCCTACGGGGAACTGAATCGAGAGACATTTATATATACTCTCTTTAAAGCCAGACTCCAACAACAAAAAACAGTACTTTTACCTCGCTGAACATATGAGCTGCTGGTCCACCACTGCCTCAATCAGTCATGGTATTACTATGTGACTTCGGTATTTAAAGGGATAGTTTGGATTCACAAAAGTCACACAGAGGCACAAACTAACTGATCGCGGCAGCAGTGGACCAGCAGCTCCCATATTCAGTGAGGTAAAATTAATGTTTTTGTCAATGGAGTCTGGCTGTGAAGAGAGCATTGATGAGTTTCACCCTTGTTCAGTTACCCGCATGATTTGTGTGAGAGTTTGTAAACGAATGTTTCAATGTAGTTTCAATCATGAAGACATTTTCTCAGTTTTTGGATTCTTCGTTCACCAGAGGCATGCGAGGAAATCACAGTTGTCTTCAGAAAATCAACATAACATGGGGTGAGTAACTGATAAACCAATAGTCCTTTTGGCCATTGAAATTCCTGCAGAGAATTTTGTCAACAAATATACATATATGTGTACATATACAAATGTCACTCTCCGTTCAGTTCCCTGTAGGAAAGGGCTGTCTGTTTGAGAAGTACTGAGCATACAGCTGGATAAATGAGACTTGGATTATACTGCAGAGTTGTGTGAGAGTTTGTAAATGGATATTTTTGTTAAGGTTTTGCTGTTGTTACACATGGTCTCCTATGACTTAATTTCATCAAGAATTCTTTTCTTTTTTGGATTCTTCGTTCACCAGAGACATGCAAGAAAAGCAAAGTTCTCTTCGGGAAATCAACATAACACGGGGTGAGTAACTGATATCGAAATGCTCCTTTTGGCCATTGAAATGCTCCTTTAAAACACAGCAAAGCCATTGAAGCATACAGTTTGGTTCTCCCATAGCAAAAAACGCCACGAAAAAGAAAACCTTTAAGTTCCATATACAATGTAATCATGTGAACAGTCACTGATTCAGAGTTTGAGGATTCATTTTCTGTCCAATTCTGTGCATTCTGGAAGTATTTTGTTATAGTGAAAATCACAACAGATCAAAATCAGCTGGTTTGTGCTGGCATGATAATAAAAGCATTACTATGAGACAAACTGATCTAAATCCATAAAATCTCTTTGTCCTTTTGCTTAAGGCTTCACAAAAAACACAACAGTAGCTTCGGGTTATCATGAAGATGTTATTATTGATATTATCATGAAGACCATTGTTATTCATAGGGTTATAATTTACAATTATTTAGAATGATGAAAGTATCTATCAGTATTCTCTATGAATCATATTCACTGGAAGTCCTTGTGAGGGGCATGGCAAGCTTTCAGATCCATATTTCCTTTGTATGTAACAACTGCTGTATGTAACAATTTGCTTCTAGGTTCAGTCTTTCTCCGAACAATGGTAGAAAATCACAGACTTTATACAGACAGCTGAGTAGAGACTGCAAAAGCTAGAGACAGCTAGTGAAGAAGCTGAGGATCATCTCAATCTCATACACACATCATGTATTTGTGACTGGCAAATAGTTGAAGAAGGCAGAGGAGATAGATTCGGAGGAGGTGGTCGTCTGTGGGTAAACATGTATTAAGACAGTACAGACAGAATCAATTTAACCAAGGCCTGCGTGTGTATTTCAGTCAAACCTCAGCCCCTGCACCGTGTGAGGCTCAAAGGGGAGCCAACAGTGACATTCAAATAGAAAAACATATCGTGAAAAAAAACAGACAAACAACAGTTCATTTGTACAGTGTCTGATGACACAAGTAAGTTCAAGTTCTCATAGAAATCATATTTCCCTTTTTGATCTCTTCATATATTTCCACTCGTATTCCCTGGAGCAAAGCCTATTAAACCAAAGAGATAATTCACTTACTATACAACTTTATCTTCTTGGATTATTTCAGCAAGCATACACTTTGATTCCCCTGCTACACAGGAATCTGTACATGGCAGAAGCTTGTATTAAAGCTGAAGCTTTAGGCATTTTAAGACATCATTAAAAGCAGCTTTAACTCTTAGATACATTGTTTACATGGCTACGTGTGTTCACCACCAGCGGCGGGTTTTAGTCCATTCACTTTGTGGCTTTAAGTTGGGTAGAATCACAGGCGTCTGTCCTGATAGCAGACGTGACCATAATTGTGTATGTTCACAGGCAGTGTGTGTGTCCAAATGTCCAGCGTTCGCATGTGTCAAGTGGCCTTTTGTCTGTGGGGTACAGCAAAGATTTGTTTTCCTCGTTTCAGATGATCCTGATGTGCCGTCCTGTTGTCTCGACAGAGTGTCCCCTCAATAGTGTGCTTGGTAACATGATTTGAAACGACAGAAGTCCAGACGAAGTTTTCCAGCCACATAAAGTCACATAGATGTCCCGGTACAGGAGAAAAGTTTAGAAAAGTACAAGTACACATCAGATTAAACAGCAAAAGTGGGTGTGGGCAGTGTTTATTTTTACTTTCGTTGCCCTCCCAACCTTTCCTCTCTTTCCCTCTATTTCCTTCAATCACCAGTAATTGGCTGATACTGCAGCTTATCTCAAAAGTCAACACATGCTCATAGATCTCATCTGTGGTGAGCGTGGCAGGACATTCCTTTCAGTTCTCTTTGTTTAATACACTATATGCATGTGTCAAACATATACACAGGCTGTAAACAGTGTGCTATAGGATGGGATAGAATATACAGAGCACCATAGTGGCCCAGAGTCAAGAAGCGAGAGCGGTGTTTAGGTAACTGCCACCACATTGTCTCCGAGAGCTACACCCTCAGCTTGTGTGTATCTAAAAGCTCTCACAACCTTTTTCGTCTCTCTCTCATTCACACACACACACACACACACTGAGAGTGATGGACCTATATATCAGAGATAAGCGCACTCAGACAGTCCCTCGGAGCATTATGATACACTTGGCTGGGCAAAAACTCTGACCGTCTGACTGTTTGAATCTGTGCATCACTGGGCTGGCAGCTAGCTGTTGCTGTGCTTTCACTATGAGACACAGTTACTGAGCTGTGACTGCAACTGACTATTAAGACTCTGAAGCTGAGGCGAGCAGGACACCAGTTAACATCTGAACTGTGGACCATATGTTTAGCTTTAGTTTTAGCTCTCCTCTAAAACCTTTGCTGTTTCCTCTCTTTGTTTAACCCCATGCTTACATTCGCAAGTGTTAACAAATCTTCTCGTGGACACACAATCCTAAATACTCCACATGGATTGTGACTCAACATGATTTCAGACAGCAGTGGCAAGAAGCTGTGTATGCAAAAGCGTGACACATAGCTCTGAGGCGAAACAGTCTTACAGCACATAGCGGCAGTAGAGATATAGGAATATATTGATGTCACGTTGCTTTTTAACTATTATTCATACTATTTCATGCTACGATGAATACTTTAAAGGACATGCAGCACTACGGTAGCAGAATAGCATCTGTTTGATAAAAAGCCAATGAAGGACACAGCCTACGTCCTGCTTTACTGTATGTGGGCAATACATGCTAATGGAATGACTGCACGAGTACCAAAAGGAAAATATATATACTGAAAGCAACATTAACTTGATTTACAGTCAGGTGGTAGCACAGGTGATTTTATAAGTGATCTACTACTGTACGGCTTTTAAGTTGTTCCAGAGGCAGGCAGTGTACTCATTTTAATCTACTGTTTAAAGGAGCAATATATGGGAAAGGGAGCACGACAGGCTGAAATGATTTAACAGTCTGATTAGGTGACAGCAATCAGTTTTACCTGTGTTGCTTACGAGCTTCTTAGCATAACAAGCAAGCTTATAGTAAACTTAAATGAGCAGTGTGTAAGATTTAAGGGGATTTAGTGGCATGTAGCAGTGAGAACTGCAGATTGCAACCAGTAGAAACTTCTCCTGGTTGTAATTTCTTTAGTGTTCATTATTCAGGAGGTTTTTTAATGGAGCCAGAGGTCTCCTTCTTTCCAAAAGGAAACAGGGATTTAAATCGGTGTTTCTCAGACGCTGTTTGGTTTCTCCAGACAGCACCTGCTAATATCTGCTCACCTTTTTTCTGAAAGCCTAAGATTCAGACATTTAGGAGGTGTTAATCGGGAGATGAATTACCCACAGAGGTCCCCTCCACACCAAGACAAATGGACCTGGTGATTTAAAGTGGTAAAAACACAGAATTAAGAAGTGTCACGCTAAAAATCTGTGTTTCCAATGGAGAGGCTGCTATGCGGTGGCCAGTGCTATCTTAAACCAGTGTTTGTTCTGGGATACTATAAAAACATTGCAGTCCAACATGGTGATCTGGTGATTATGCACTAAATTGTCTGCCAATTTATCCCCTTAATTCTACAAACTGGACATTTAAATGCTGACATTGCTTCTTGCCACCTATACAGCAGGACTGGCAGTGCTGGAATTACATAAAATGGACTTAAAAGGTGTAATAGATTAATTTAGTTGATCACTACGCTCTTTCTTTGGTTGCAGGCCTCTGGAAAAACTGTCATTTTAAATTTTTTGTTAGTAGAGTTAGAGTTAATACCATAATAAGCCTTATACCTAAAACAAGTTAACTTTGCTGCCATAAACTTTGTTGAAATTATCTTCTGGCAAAAACAAGCTTAAAATCTCACCCTAGTCTGCTCCTTAATCTCATTTTATCTATTTCTAAAACCATGGAATGCTGTGAAGTCAAGAACAGCAACATTTATGCTGGGCAGTGCTGTCAAACTCAACACTTCTCACTGTGCGTCTGTTACAGTGGACTTGGGTGGCGACTAAAGAGACACTTACGGGTAAAGTTAAGAGGATGGAGAAATAGGCACTCACTCAGAATGCTGCAGAGATATTATCCACTATGTCTCTACATCTTAACTGTAAAACGTCTCGGTGAGAAGCACACATTCATCATAGTACTAAAAAAAGCATACATTAAAACAAATCAAACGGACACACATCACTAAATAAACATTCACTCTGTTTAGTGAGACATTTCTGCTGTCCACCTGCTAGCCTGCATCGGCTGGAAACAAAAAAAAGGCAGAGTCTTGGCAAGACATACCGTAAATCCACTTGAGCTTCATCGAAGAAAAATGGCAGGAAAAAGAAGTTGTGCTGTTGCGGTGCAGAGTTACAGCACGACACTGTCATCTATCTGTTGGTCTCCACAGAAGCCACTAGCTTGTACTAGACAACATCTAGTGAGGGCCCAGGGAGGAATGCTAGTGCACTCAGGCTTTGTTTTCTCTGACAGAGGAAGCAATGTGACCATTTGGCCAGAAAGCGCATCGCTCTGTCTCACTCTTTGTCCCTCACTTCAGTTTTCCTCTGACAGAACAACTGTGATCTTGGTGAGTCAGGACCTTGGCAGTTATAGCAGCAGATTAAAGTTGCTCATGAATGCTGATAGTATGGCCTATTTAATCACAAGTTATTAAGGTTAGTTAAATTTTAAAGTAAATGTTACGCTGATCTAAGTTCTTGTTATCGTGCATCTTCTCCCAACGGCAGTTTGAGCAAGAAGTTAGAAACTAGTGGTCCCTTACGCTGTTAATATTGGTTAGTACTGGTTAGGCTACGATTGGCTACTGTTACGAGCAGGATGACTACTGTCACATAGGTAAGACTAACTCCATGCAGACACCGACAAGGTCCTAAATAAGACAGATGGCAGTTCTATGATATGCGCTGAAAGGTCCATAGGATGTGGGAGAACATGAGGTCCTCTCTAATGACCTTTTTCCAGGTAAATCTGCTCTGGACTCCAATACTTGGCGCCATACGTTGGTCAGTACAGGGAGTCACGCCTTGATCCTCCTGTCACAGTCCCTGTCGACCCCAGCTGAAGTTAACCCTCCACAGTAGCTCACATTATACATCTGTGCGCATCTTAGTGATGTTTACATAGTTAGTGTTAGCCAGGGTGCAGTTTCCTGTTTTCATGCCCTCTGGTCTGAAGTCATCAGTGCTGTGGTTCACAGCCTCCTGGATCTCCACATAGTCAGATTTACTGAGAGTGGACCCACTGCCGCTCCGGCCGTTCTTCTTCAGATCGTCAGCTGAGCTGGCTTTAGGCACACTTGGGATATTCAGATACTGTGCCTGCTCCTCGCCCTCCGTCTCTCTGTGATAGAAGTAGTTGAAGTTTGACACGATGACAGGCACAGGCAGGGCGATAGTCAGCACACCGGCGATGGCGCAGAGAGACCCAACAATCTTCCCTCCAATGGTTGTTGGGACCATGTCTCCGTAGCCCACAGTGGTCATGGAAACCACGGCCCACCAAAAGGCCTCAGGGATGCTGCTGAACTGGGAATCTGGCTCGTCTGCTTCTGCGAAGTAGACAGCACTGGAGAAGAGGATCACACCGATGAACAGGAAGAAGATGAGGAGGCCCAGCTCACGCATACTGGCCTTCAGAGTCTGGCCCAAGATCTGGAGCCCTTTGGAGTGACGTGAGAGTTTGAAAATACGAAACACCCTGACCAGACGAATGACACGGAGAATAGCCAAAGACATAGCCTGCTGGCCTGCCTGGCCGTCCTCTGGCCTCTCTGCTAGCTCTGTACCCAGGGTGATGAAGTAGGGGATGATTGCCACAATATCAATTATGTTCATGATGTTGCCGAAAAATCCAGCTTTACTGGGGCACGCAAAGAACCTTACTAGGAACTCAAAAGAGAACCAGATGATACAGAGGGTCTCCACGATGAAGAAAGGGTCTTGAAAATAGCTCGAGCTGGCATAGGGAGAGGTGGCGTTGGACATGGATTGCAATGGATAATTGTACATCTCAACTTCTTCATATCGGAATATTGGCAATGTCTCCAGACAGAAGCTGACGATAGAGATGAGAATCACCATGACAGAGATGATGGCAATGATGCGAGCAGGACCTGAGCTCTCTGGATACTCAAACAGCAACCACACTTGTCTCTGAAACTCATTCTCCGGCAGAGGCCGCTCCTCCTCTTTTATGAAACCTTCATCTTCCCTGAAGATTTCCATAGCCTCCTCGCCCAATTCATAAAACCGGATCTCCTCAGAAAAAATGTCCAGCGTCACATTAACAGGCCGACGCAGCCTCCCTCCTGATTGGTAATAATAAAGAATGGCATCAAAACTCGGTCGATTGCGATCAAAAAAGTACTCGTTCCGGAGAGGATCAAAATATCTCATCCTCTTCTTGGGATCCCCCAGCAGCGTCTCCGGAAACTGGGAGAGAGTCTTGAGCTGCGTCTCAAAGCGCAAGCCTGAGATGTTGATGACGACCCTCTCGCAGCACTCATGATCCAGCTCGGGGTCGTACTGGTCATGAGGCTGACCCGGATGTGCTGCGGCTTCATCCGCAGGGTCGCTGGTAGCAACCGTCATGGTGGAGCAAGATGGGACCTGCAGGTTTCAGACAGGGTGGGGCCACGTCGGGCCACGAGAAGATAAAGGCTCCACACGCTCGTGGGTTCAGGTACAGGCAGCTCTGCCTGCAAAGAGCTACAGGAGAGGACAGAAAGCAGAGGAAGACGGCAATATTAATGTGATAACCATGTGTTCTGTGTGGTGTGTTGAATGTGATGAGCAAAAACAGATTCATTAATTGAAATTTCGAGCATGCATATTCAACAACTTGCACCCACTGGCATACATTTCTGAACCATTCATTTTCACAGGCTAAAACTGTCAGTAAATCCCAGAAATGCTGTGATATTTCAAGACCTTCATGTAAACAGGCAAGAGAAGGGCAGTTGAAAATAACAAGCAGGGGCGGGGGGGCCGAAGCACTTGAGCGCATTGGCTCCATCATGTCTATGTGTATTAGGTTATGAGTTCTCCCTCATATGAGCACACTGCAGGATCAATATGCCAGCCAGTAATACTGGATCAGCTCTCACAGGGTGCAATTACAACCAACAAACCTGATTATATGCTGAGTGCTCCATACAATCTCCAAGATGAATTTCCTCTCTCTGTACAGTATGTGTGATGTGACCAACATGCCCTCCCAAAGCCGAGAAACAAATTCACAGAGTATCTGATCAAATTAATAGTTTATCAGTGAATTGTAGCCTATTTCAGGATATTTGTCATAGCCAGTGGTTGACATGGCCCATTGCATAACTGCACAGCTGTTTGAGCAGTTTACTATAACCTTCAAACTTCATAGGCCACTGCAAAAAAAGCTGTATGCGTGGGGATGTATGGGTGCTTATTTTCAGGCCACAGTTTCACGTTAAGGACACAGCCATATGTGTGTGATTTAGTTTAAGCAACAATATCTAAACATATGAAAGAAACTCCTACCTATGTGCTTGTAAGGCTTGTTTACACTGTGTCCTCTGGTGGTTATGCGTAACGGGCCCAGCAGCAGAAGTGTCCGGCCAAAAGTCAGCCCCCGCGGTCACAGCAGCTCCTCTCTGCCAGCCATATATCACCCGAAGCTCCGGCTCTGCAGCGGCGCGAGAGTGGGAGTGGGAGAGGGGACAAGGCGTGAGGATGCAGGAGTCACCTCCCTCACCTCAGTGACCAGCAGAAACATGTTGTGATGCAGCTAGGCTACAGGTTGAAGCTGGTGGAGCGGGGCGATGATGTAGTGGTGGGAATAAAGTGAACAAATCTTACAAAAAAAAAAAAAAAAAAAAAGCTTGCCATCTGATTGTGATCAGCAAAACATAACGCCCCCACTTCTGAACAATACGCAGCCGCCTGCAACAACAGCAAAGGTAATCCTCTAGCCTGATATCCGCAGACTTACAGGGGAAGGGAGGTTGCAGGAGGCGCTGCCGTCAGTATTTCTACACGGTGGCAGCCTGTGCGTCGGGAGATTTCATCTACAGCGAAATCACCTGTTTGATCTCCAAACAGACCCGCCTTTAGGTTTTTGCATCCCTGTGTTTTTTAGCTCGCAAAAATAATCTTAATTTATCTCCAAGTAAACTCCATCTTTCTTTCTGATGGGGAATATCCATATGAATACACCAATGATGCACATTAGTAACAAATGGAGGCTCATGTTCATCACCCATTCCATGGAATAACGCAGTCCTCTCAGGGCGTTTTTCAAGGGTGAAAAACTAGTTTTGTCATATATTTGTGACAAAGCAGCCAAGTTCATGCACTGGGGTATTCAAACATTAAATGACAGTGTTGTAGTTGATTGGCAAGCGCGAGTGAGTTAGTTTGGAGTGGCAGGTGCAGACATGCTCAAGCCATTTGCAGCCCTCTCCTGTGTGTGGATCATGGACAGCCACAATAGACTCCATGCACTAAACAAAGCAGCACAGCGTTATCTGTCGGACTACAGCATTAATTTCAGAGAATGGCATGCAGGAATTCACCCTGGTTCTCTTGGTGCGCAGACGCATGTATTTTTATCCAGTTTGTCTCCTCTTACAAGGTGCCTTGGGGTCGTGAGTCCATTCCTTTATATCTGTCCTCCTTGCTTTATTTGACTAATCTGTCCGGCGGATGTGTCATCTCATCACGACCAACTGTTTTTGAGCTGCCGGCTCTTTCCATGTCTCTCATATTTCACCATAATTCACCATAGTTGAGGTACGTGGGCTGCAGTCGGGCATCGCAGCGCATACTAAAAGAGATTCTTGCGCGCCTCGCCCCATCCCTCTGCGCTCCCCCTTCGCCGACACTCGTGTCCTCACTGCTCCACATTAAAGGGGAAGCATCGCCCACCACTAGGATGGAAACGGTTTTCAACACAACACGCGCGTCTCAGGAGAGAGCAGAGTATCAAAAACAACATGTTGAAGATGATAACTGATAAGACTAGGAATAGATTTTCGCCAAAACGTTGTGAGTGACTTGGCAGCTCACCCACAGTGCACATTTGGTTTCGCTCAGAGATAGAAATAAAACGAATTCAAACAGTGCAACGTTGACTTTAGTGACTGTCTCGAAGGATGAGAAAAGGAAATTGGGATTTTCCCCCCTGAGCTAAAATGACGGCAATGAACCGAGGGAATGAGGGATAATGAGCCAGCAGCTGCAGACCTGTCTGTGATCACTGTTTGAACCGAACAGCAAAGTCCCCGCCTGAACTATTCTAGTAACCCAAATGAGTCATTCTATCATCATCATTTTCCTGCATCTTATGGCTTTGGTGCTCGACTGCCTGGGTGCACAGCTCTGAATGGCTGCTAACAGGATAATGTGTCTGTGTGTGCATGTTTGTCTACAGTACAGTGCAGTGTTTTCTCAGAGACCCCAAAATGAGGGTCAATTGTGTTTGCCAGGTGTGAGGTCCGTAATATATGCAGAATACAGATGCAGGCTCCAGTACAGTTTGTTACTGGTTATGCTCTGATCACTTACAGACCTGCATACTGTCAAACACACAGAGGACTGATGCTAAAACCTCTTAATGCAAAAACAAACTAACTAGTGCAGAGAAGTTTTCTGCAGGCAGTCTCCCCTGCCCTTCTTTGCTCCACTGTTTGAAAGTGGGCCAGGTGAAAACCCAGATATGTCTCCAGGCAGAGAGCAGGGATCGCACGAAAGACAAAGAGACTCCTCAACTCCCTATAGAATACACGAGGAACTCCACATGTCCTTCCCCATCATGTGTTCTCCTTGCACTGCCGTTCTCCACTGCCCAAGGACAAGCTGATCATGACATGCAATCCCTCTCCAATCAAAGTGTCAAAATACTGATTAAGATGATGACATGGGGCCACAGGGATTGCAGCAGCAGCAGTAGCCCACTCTGCACAGAGCTGATGGCTGAAGGTCTCAGCGAGGAGCTATTGACACTTTTACATAAGCACGCTGATTGATGGGCAGGAACTCTTAAATCCTTATCGTCCATGAATGTAAATGAAGAGGGCCCAGTTCTAAATGGAGTGCAGCTAAGAGCACAGGCAGCAATATCCGATGCTGGTTGTCAGTAGTGTAATGATTCATCCTCCACCACCACATTCATAGCAATCATCTATTGCACTGTTTTGCTAGCGGGATGTGAAAGAGGGCATGTAGAGTATGAGACAGAGTTTGCTGGGGTTGGAAATGTGAATCATATCCTCTGTGACTGTGATGTTTCATTTCATTCTTACAACTATTTCGAATTACAGTTTTCATCCACTGGTGATGTTCAGGTCACATTTCATGATCTAAATCAGTGTTCCTTATCATGACCGTGGTCTTAACCTTAACCTAACCAACTTGTTTTAGTAGTCAAACAAACCATAAACAAATGACCCCATCACACCTGAGCCACAATTTAATTACCCGAAAACACAGCTCCAGCTGCCACCAGATCTTCTGGGGTAAAAACACAACACGAAACAATAAACAAACACTAGCACTGAATGTCTGATATGTTATTGAGAAATGTAAGTCCATGAAAACCTTCTCAGAATCATAACCCAGTTAAATCTTATCACACAATTTTACAAATATTTTTCGCTTCAGTGTGACTTACACTTTCTGGCGACACTGTAATGCTCCAAAATCTATCACAAATAAACATCCATAAAGCGCTGAGAAGTTATAGAAGAAGAGACGCTCCTTGCAGCTCCACAACTTGCATGTTAATCATCACGTTTTTGTATTTCCTCCATTATTAAAGTAATTTACTGCACAGCCATAGCTACACTGCAGACAGACATGGCTAACAGCTAATGTAGGAAACTTTTAATGCTGCCAAAATGTGAACAAATATATGTATGTATAGAAATAAAAACAAAACAAATGGGGCTCAAGTTTCGTAATCAATGTAAAGTTACAGAGGATTATGTTTAGGCAAGTAAAGTTACAGAGGTTAGGTTTTGGAAAAGAAACAGGGTGAGGACGTACCTTCAAATGACTCAAAGTCCACTCAAAGCTCCCACATCAGTGTTCTGGGGTGAAGTCCCTTGGGAAAGTCTTTTCATTTGTGACACATCCACTGCTCCAAACCCCCCTCTTATAGGGGGGTGCTCTGATATGCCTTTCTTCTAAGGGGTGCCTCCCAAATTCCAGAGGCAGTCCCCACTAGCCAATCAGCTCCAAGACATCTGGCCTCTCCCTTTATCTTTATAAGTGGGAATTATTACCAGTGAATAAATGTATAGTTTCTAATATTCCTGTGATAATACTCTATTACATATCTTTGGGTGCAAATTACTGAAGATGGGACCTCTATAGGGATTTTAAACTTCCATCCAGTTACTGAAAAGGTTCTCAATCACTGGTTACAAAGAGACCGAGCTCTGGAGGGCAGAGTTCTGCTCACTACGGCAGAGGGTGTATCCTGGCTAAGCTGTGCTACTCAGTCTGTTGATAATTCAATAGGTTAATCTACTGATAGAGCACTAAGCTTTTTATGTGAAAATTTGTAGTTCTGAATACACACACTAACAGTGGGCCAAATTTTATAGACGTAAGCTCTCTCAGCACGCTCATCATGTCTTTTTGCATTTAGGTGGCCTAAAATGCATTCTGCTTTACAACATATTATACAGAAAATGCTCTTAAACCTTAAACGCTTTGCACATTTGGACAATAGCCTCTATCATGTGTTATCACTCTCATTACAACATAAATGTTTGTTTCTGTTTACTAATGTTGAATAACAATTGACAACCAACTATTACTCATGAAGTATTGATGAACAAAATGATTCAAGAAATAATTTTAAACTTTTAAAAATGACATCAAGGCACCAACACATCCACTCCAATGGGGAAATAATGTAAGATTATGTAAGATAAGATAATGTAGCACACACTTAAACTGAATTAAATTTAATTATTTATTTTTTTTAATTTAAAGGTAGAGTTTGCCTCCTTGTCAGGAAATGGGTGTGCACAACAAACTACTTTTTCTCAGATTTGACTATTTACTGTATTAATATTTCATTTGGCTGCTATAATACTGTGGCAAAAATACATTAAGTCCTTTATTTTATGTTAGATTTATGTGAGATTGTCCTGTCCTGTAATATCCCATCCCATCTCATCCTATCCTATCCTATACCATCCCATCCCATCTCATCTCATCCTCACATCACACTCCATCCTAAACAGAACCCAAAAATAATAGGACAGATTCCATTAATCTATATTCTTAATATAAAGGGGTATGTTTTGGGCACAGTTACTCCCCTTATTCCCCTGATCAACAGGATACAGTACTAATACTTTAAATTACTTGCACACAGTTGATCCAGAGTTGTGAATTAATCCTCCGACCATTTTCGATGCTCAATTCTGTCTCCAGTTCCCTCTCACCTTCAGGTTGTGCCAAGTCTTGGCAGAATGGGACCATTGATTCTGTTTTGTGTTCAGCTGAGCAGACCAGATGGAACCTCATAAAGAAACTTAAGAATGCTTTGCAACTAATGACTGCTGTAGCCACATCTGAGAATTTTTCCAATGTGTGTCTTTTTTCTAACTGAATTTGGTAATTTATGATTATGTCTTCCTGTGCCAGCTGGTGCACTGAAGTGGCTGCATGGGGACCTGGCTGAGGGGGAGCCCCCAAATGTCTAGACAGGTATGTGGATGGAATAATGATGCTTTAACAGGAAAGTGCAGGAGTTCCCAGAACTCCACAGTGTGCACAGAAACCATTATATTGACACGTTCAATTAATTTACTAAGAGAATAAATGAGTTTTTGATCCATTACATTTTTAGCTGTTTTGCTGCAGTCCCACACAAATAGCTCAGTCAAGATGATGAGCATATTTGTGTGTCAGTGTGTGAGTCAGCAGACCTACACACCTAAAATCTCCACCCTTTTCTATGCAGCAGAACATGTGGAAGTCAGAGAGGGAGGGAGGAGGGGAGTGAGAAAGAGAGTGAAGGAGAGAGGAGGGCGTTGATCCAACTTATGACAGCAGACTGCAGGGGAGGAGCTCCGTCCTGGATGACCTCTGCTGGTGCTGCAGCAGGTGATCACTCACAAGCTACATACAGACACACACACACAGATGTAATTCCCTATGGACATGCATGCACCACCACCACAACATGAGCACACACTGGCATACACATATTTACAAAGTCTGACTCCATGTTTATTTATAGCTCCGAGACAAGAAACTTTAACTTCTACTCAGCTGCTTTGTCTCTGTTACTATTCCTAACTGACTAAATGTCAGCTCCACTTGCCATCTACCCTTCTATTTCGCTGTGAACATGGAAATCTTTCTAATATTTCTCATTAATATTCCATGTAGGCATCAAAATGGCACCCCACCACAGGCGTTCTCCTCTATGACAACTAGCTGAGGAACTTTATAAACACATCATTATTTTGACCCTCCATCCTTCTTTTTTCCCTTTCTCCCCTCACTCCTGTCTCTCCCTGCACGTCTCCCTCTGGGGTCCCTCTATATTTAGATATTGACCTTGGAAGTTCTCTACCTGCCTGTTGAGAGCTGCTTTCATGATGAGATATGTCCTCACCTTCTGAGTAGAGTACTCTGCTATTGATTCGGGATGTGGTTTCACTTTCTGTTGTTCTCACAGCCCTCGAAAACATGGAAAAATCAATGACTCAACTGGTCCAGAGGTGTGGCTTGGCTTAGGGAGTATATTAATGATATCTATACCGCACTAAGCAGTTGCGCAGTATTGAATATGTGTGACATATGCAGAGATCTCCTTTACAATGAGTCTTGGCAGCATGCTTTGAAACGTTCATTGAATGCGCAGTGACGGTATGGAGTTCTCCCCCAGCAAATGTTTTCTTCCCACACTGCAGGAAGCAGTTAAGTGCTGTCTGTCTAGTCAGTCCAATCGAATCAACAGTTAATGTATATGAGCCACACAGCTTGCACAGTCTATCGTTGTGTCTGTAGAGTGTGTTACCAAACAGCAACACAAAGATCGTGGATGCGTCCCTTTGTACGTAGCAGATACAGATTTTCAACAACATGACGTTAATGTGCGGTTATGTGTAGGCGCCCCACTTGATTAGGGTCAGGAATACAACGTGCTCTGCCTCAAAACACTTGCTCTTAGTGACACGATCACTGCTGGAAACGCCGCCAATGTCTCACTACAAAACATCCCTTTTGGTGGCACAAGCACTGCTGGAAATGCCGCAGATGCCTCGATAAAAAAACACCCAGTTTCGGTGGCACAATCAAGGCTGGAGATCCCCCTTATGTACTGCTTAATAACACCTACTTTTTGGCACACTTGCAACTAAAAATAACGCAGATGTTTCACTAAAAAAACATCTGCCATGGGTGGGATGATCACAGCTGTAGAAGCCACTGATGCCCTGCTACAAAACACCAATTTTGGTGGCACAGTTATGGCTGGAAATGCCACCAATGCCTTGCTGAAAAACACCCAGTATTGGTAGCACAATTGTCACTGAAAATGCCACCAATATCTCACTAACAAACAATCCGTTATGGCGGCACAGTCTGCGCTGTAGATGTCGCAGATGCCTTGCTAAAAAACACTCGGTTATGTTGTTTGTAGGTCTCACACAGTGGTCTGCAGCTTAGCAGCAGTTTTCAATGCACTGTCTTTGATTTAAAAAAAAAAAAAAATAGAGTTGTATTGAATGGAATTGTTGACATTTTGTTCATCCACCACATGATCAGACAAGAAACTCAACTGAAAAGGAAAACACGAAAATTGGGGCGAAAAAAAAAGGGCAATCTTGATGTAAAGGATTGGCCTATTCTCCCTTTACAGAGGGGCCTTGTTCTGTGTGTAGTATAACTACAATGGAGACGTCTGTTGTATTCGTCTGTTTTTCCCGCCACCAGCCACCCATGCATCTGTGAACCAAATGCTGTTATTCACTTCTATTGTCACTGTGTGCCGCTCTGCATGGGAGACACAATAAACAGTGACATTTCTTGCATGTCAACAGCATATTACGGTATGAGATTAACACCCTTATTAACTGATGCAGCAAGAGCAACATTAAACGATTACACCATTAAAATATCACTTTGTTTTATCATGTGCAGAATCACATTTTTACGATGTAAAAGCATCGCAATTATTTGATCTGATGCCCTTTACTGTAAACTTTCTGATGTTTTTCTCTGCCTTTATTTCACATATATCCTGTTAAAGGGTAACTTTGGTATGTTTCCACCTGGATCCTATTTTCTAATGTTTTTATGTCTAAACAGGAATTTTTGAAAATGGTCCAGTATGGAAAGAGGGCACCGCTGCCGGCTGAGCCCGGTCTCACTCCGAAGTCGTCGAAATCCAGCGCTTAAGCAGTGACTTGCAGTATCAGACACCAACGAAAAAAGGCGTCCTTTAATGTTGACATGATACATGTACCTCTTCATTTCCTGATGAAAAAGTCAGCTCAAATACAAGTAATCAGAACTGCGTCACTTTCGAAACATTAATATGATGCATACGAAACATACAAATGTAACAAATCCATGGTTTGCAGAAACGTACAATGCAAATATTTTCCTCTGGTGACTGGGCTGCATGGGTGCAACAGAGGAAATAAAAGTGAGGATGAGGTTAATATGATGTCAGGCAGAGTGTCAGGCAGAGAGTGTCACAGAGGAGAGGATTGGTAGAAGAGCAAGTGAGGTGATAGCAAGCAGGAAATGTAGTCAGAAGTGTGCATAAAACCAAAATGAAGGGGAGGGACAGAACAATAGAGGTGGAGAGGGTAGCAGATAAAGGTCACAGTGCCAGAGTGATGAGTCATCCAGTCGAGCGCAGCAGCATCTCTCTCTCTCTCTCTCTGATTCACACGATCACCCTCTCCACCATCTGCCTGTTTGTTTTGTCAGCAAAAACCGAGATGACTGGCAGCTGATCACCCCTTCCAACAGCTAAAAAGAAATCCGATGTGTGTTAACATCTGGGTCTGAATATGCTAGAGATATTGTTTTGAGTGTTTCTGTTTGTGTGCCTGCATGTGTTGATCTGAGACAGTTTTGTTTTGTGTGTTTGCATAGAGAACATATGTCTGGGTAGCAAGTCTCACACTGTCTCCAGCGCTTGTGGCTGAAAGCCGGACCTGATCAGCCAATCAGAATCCAGGAATAATCAGATTTTTATGTGGAAGCACTAGCAACAGCATCATCACCCTTAGCAACCGTCCTTCCCAGCTGCCAATGGCGTGGCTCTGCCAGTGAATATGGAAATATCACGCAAGTGAAAGTCATGTAAAGTGAGCCACATGCACTGAGGGAGGCAGGTGTGAAGGATGACAACGTTTTATCTGATTTAATGTCATGTTTCGTGTGTTAGGATCATTTCTAATCATTAGTAGGGATGTTTCAAAAGGTCTTGCAAGGTTAATAGATTTTTAAAATGTGTCTTTAATCACTTTAAGTCAATTCAGCTTTCCTTATATAGCCTAGAATCAGAAATTTGTCTCAGAGGGCATTTCAACCTGAGCAACATACAATGCCCTCATTACACCCAGGGTTTGGGTAAGGAAAAACAAAACAATGCATACACTATACCCTTAAAGCACCTATAATCAATGCTTTAACAATAAAATCTATGGATTGACAACATGCAAACAATGTGATAATGTGAAAAGGTTAGCTTGTAGTCATGACCCTACAGATAAATATTACCCTCAGCTTTGTAAAGCCGCACAGCTTTACTGTTTCAGTTCACTCTCACAGCGACGTTTTCGGCTCGGCCCAGCACCAACGGCAGACACAATTAGCAAATAGCCGGTAAACAAAGTGGAGCATTTAGCAGCTAAAGAGCCAGATATTTTCTGAAGCATTCGGCAGAGACCAAAAACTGAGGGAAACAAACATTACTCCAAATGAATGATAATGTTACTTCTCACTGGATGTGCAAATAAGCAACTGTTAAATCAGCTTAGAGGTGATGATATGGTGGTGCAGGGAATCTGTGATGCTTTATCCACAATGGAGTAAGTTTCCAAATGGACTCTAAAAATCTTACACATAATTCCATCAAGCATGCAGAAATCCCACTAGCCAGGGGTGAACAGATGCATACCTCTGGAAAAGATAACTCATAAACTGAGGAATATTCTCGTGAGACCCGAGCTTTTGTTTGGTATGCACTTTAAATGTCTCCTACCTATTTGGGACTAGTAGGACTTGATAAATATAAAGAATGAATCATTGTCTGTGAACATTAAGTAACTTTTGGGGAAAAAAAGATGAGTTTATTTTCAATAGTCACAAGTGTGTGATGAGGTACAAACAGGTTATTTCAATGCCGAATCATTTTGTGCAACAACAAAACTGAAAACAGTGCAACATTTTGTAATGCCATGGGTCAGGTGTTCGTTTCAATGCCTGAGCTAGCTGTGCAAAACAAAATCACAAATTATGCAACAATTCTAAAAGTCTTGTGATTTGTCGTTTTGTAGCTCTGTATGATTTTTCCATCCATCCATTTTCACCTCATCTTATCCGAGGACGGGTCACCAGGGCAGCAGGCCAAGCAAGCACCCCAGATATCCCTTTCCCCAGCAAAAGTTTATTTTATGCTAAAATAATCTTGTATCGCTCAATTTGAGTAGGGGCTGGAGTTTGTATGGTTGTGTATGAAGGAGGATTTTGTTATCAGGTATGTTTTCTGTGTTTCATTGTACTTAATTAAATGTAACATGGTGCCCTTTTGCTGTTGTGCTCTGTGGAAGAGGGGCTGGAGTTTGTATGGTTGTGTATGATGGAGAATTTTGTTTTTGCTACTTGCCTTCAGTAGAGGAATAAACAGAGATCGCCTCTGAAGATATCCACAGTCTGGGCCTCTTTATATCTGCGCAACGCAGACATCACTAGAGTCCACCAGTTACATATATAAAATGCTGCAATAATACAGTAATAAAGTCCCAATGTCTTCAAACGAGTACTTTTTAATTAAGAGTGCCTTGTTACTATTGCTAAAATTAATCAAATCTGTAAGCAATATTAAACTACAGATGTTATTAAGCACGAATAAACATGTTTCAATCCTAAAATTTGATCAGGTTTTGCACCTTGTCCACTTTTGTGTCGTGATCGGCTGCAAGCGAAGCAGAATGACGCATAAGGTACAGCAAACCCAAAATGTAACGTTTGGTTCTCAGGAGGATTTTTTTGTCTTTAGAAATGGCAACTCTTTGTCAGCTACATGAAGAATCTCCCATCACATAATTGATCGCCTGCACGGTTTCAATTGATCACACAAGTGTCGTGAAAGACCATACTATTGTGGTTAAAGATAGCCTGTCTTGAATTGTTTTTCTCTGTCACTGCTTTACTTACTCCTAGTGGCTTAATTTGTATTTTAATATAAGTGGATGTGGAGTTTGTTTAAAAAAAAAAAATCTAAATAAAATACTCAAAAAAAAGTGATGTGTCTGTTATGTTGATTCCTTTTTTCTCCTCCCCACCCATAATAATTTCTATAAATGTTAGTACATGCTTATAATGTGCTGTTGCTGCCATTCAGCCCTGTAATCCTGTATGTTGTGTGTGTATAGAATCTGGTGTTGGGTTGTGTTGGTATTATCTTAACTCCACTTACATTAGACCTGCTGTTGAAATAAGAGTCCCTGCATGGTTGAGACTCAGTCTGCCTGTAGGGCAATACACTGATCCTCTGCCAGACACACACACACACACACACACACACACACACTATATACATTACCTCAAAACACACTGAGGCACACAAAATGACACACCGCCAATACTTGCCCTTGTACACATAAAGGCTGCTGATAGTATCACAGACAGCTTAAGTGATGATCCCTTCAATTCACCTCTAGAGGGCTGAATTTCTTGCATATGCTCCTTCTATTCATCTTGCTGACAACCCTCCCTTGTTGCTATGGAGATTTCCTGGTGTAGCGCCATGGCTGGTGGTAAGCTTTGGTGACATCATAGGTATTTTTGTGATCTCAGAGTATCTTTCGCCAACATGTTTAGTAATAAAGCCAGAGAAAGAGGAAGACAGGCAAAGAGCCAGAAGGAGTTTACAGGAGACAGTCAGTGCCCATAACTGTGCTGTACTGATAAACATCGAGAGTATTTAGTCTACAACTATCAGCACATTTCCAATATGCCTGAAAGAAAGGCAGTTTGATACTCGCGGACACACAATAGCCTGAAGAGATGGCAGAGTTATTAGCGAGCTGGTGGGCTCACTGGAGCAATAAAGCACACTTGCTCATACACAAGATGACAGTGTGATGGCTGAAAACCTCCGTTAGAATGTTAATATTTACCTCCTGCGGCACAGAGATGATATGAAGTTTTCCACTGGACTCATACACAGCTCAGTTCTCTTTAAGGTCCAGCCGTGCAGTTCAAGGAGCAGCCAAATGTGTGGCAATGATGTTCTCCTAAATTTGGGAATCCCCATGTCTTTTCCAAGCCAAACTTGAATCCCTCGTGGTGTTGCAGTTCTTAAATCTGTCAGACAGAACAGCGTCTCTTATTTTCTACCATTATCCTTCTATTGCATTGATATTGCCAAATATTGGAAATGCAGTATACTCTCATATAGAGCCCTATGATTTCCCCAGTGTGGAAAACACAAGGGAATCGTGGAGTCTATTAAAAATGGAATCTGCTGTAAAACACGGAATATTGTACAATATGCTGAAACCTGGATGCAATTAATAAAACTCAGGGTTTTCTCTACTATTAGAAGCATTTTGTTTTTCACAGTGCCTCGGCTTAATAAACAGAAAAAAACTATGCTGATGTATTTTGATGTCATTTACAGGCACGCTGCTTCTGTTCTCTGCGTTGGTGTTTCGCGAGGGTGGGGCTCAGCTCCTTCACACACATTGGGTGTAAGAAGTTAACTCACTGGGCAGCTGACTGGGCTCCTCTGCTTCACTCTGACACTTAGCTCCACTCTGCCTGTGTCTGTTTCCAACTTTAACATTTTCTTGACTGCATATTTTTTCTTGGTCAGCCAAGCTGGATCAAATCCTGTCCTCCTGTGCTTTTCGGGTGGTCGACAGGCAGCATCTGATGGCTGTGTATCAAGCCAGCCATCACTTGTATCCCTGTGGTCAAACCACCTGTAAATGCATTGAGACAGCCCATGACATCAGCTCGTTCTCACTCCCAACTCGTCAAACACCACTGCTTTGTCAATGACTTTGGTACCACATACCAATGCACAGGGTTGTGAAGCAGCTTTTGCAGTGTTATGATACACAACGGGCAGTGACAATTTCTGATGCAGCCGGCCACTACAGATCTTGTCAAATACTGCTGCTTTGTCAGCAGCTTGTCTAAGTGCGTTGATGTCGTACGCGCTTAGACACGCGCTTAAAGTACACAGACCGAGAAAGTCTGTATAGGGCATGCGGGAGAGGTGGTGGACGGGTCAAACAAACACCGGACTTTCACACAGGAACCCACTATTTCTTTCCCATGTGAAACCAAAGGTTAATGCAGTTTTTTCTAAACCTATCCACATGCTTTTGTTGCCTAAACTTAAGAAAATAAACCTAAAAATGAAGTGTTTCACCTTCATGGTCAATTATTTTGAAAAATACTGTACGCATGTAACGAGCAGAAACTGCACGTTTCCTGTGAAGGCAGAAATGTTTTTTGAAAAGATACAATGCATGTAGCAAGCATCAATTGAGGTGCGGTTAGTAAATGCCTAAAAGCCATGCAGGAGGCTACCTAGCTCATCATATTTTGCATTTAGGTCCACTGACAAAGTGGTGGTATTTGACAAGTTGGGATGTGAACACCTCGAAGATACACATTAGACACTGATGACAAAATTTGCTTAAATCGGAAAACACCAAATTCAGAGAAACTAAAATTAAATCTAGGAGAAAATGTAACAGATTCCATGGGGCCCTCCTTTTAAAGGACTGACCCAGTCACCCCTTTACAGAGGGGCCTTGTTCTGTCTGTTCAGCTCAACCACAGTGGAGGCTTCTGTTGTTCAAGTCTGCTTTTCTGCAACCAGCCTTCAAGAGGGCTGCGTGACAACACTGTTGTTCACGTTAAAACACTGTCACTCTAGATTGGTGATGAACTTTACTGTTGGACCCTGTAGTCATCCAAAAACTGAGGAATGCAGTATTACAAGCTAAACTTAAAGCAGAGCAAAAACAGCTCAAATGTGAAGCACTTTATTTTACAAAAGGATTAATCTGGACAAAAACCTAAAAGGATTCCAAAGGGCCCTCGTCATATAGGACTGACCCTGTCACTCCTTTCACAGAGGGGCCTTGTTCTGTCTTCAGCACAACCACAGTGGAGACCTCAGTTGTTCAAGTCTGTTTTTCTGCAACCAGCCTTCAAGAGGGTTGCGAGACATCACTATTGTTCACTTTTAAAACACTGTCACTCTGTGTGGCTCTGCATGGGAAACACTTCTTAAACACTGACATTTCCTGTGTATCAACAGCATATTCACCTCTTCAAGAAGCTCTCGGTCTGGTTGTTTTGGTGTGCACCCGAGTGTGATTGCTGTGTTCACACCTGCCCAAACAAACCACACTTGAGCACTACTGAACCGAACCAAACGGGGCAGGTGTAAAAGCACCATCAGTGACTAATGGTAACAACAATTTTCAAAATTGGTCCAGTAATGAAAGAGAGGGGTGCAGCCAGTAGCAGTTAAACAGGCTGCAATGTAACCACTCAGAGCATTTGTGCACTGTCAGTTTATGTCCACTAAAAGTACTTGTTTTTGCCACTGACAGGCTCAGATTATTATTCTTAGTGTCTGACAGTATTATGAGAAGGATCCCTACAGAGGCAGATCTTTTTGTTAAAGCATAAGATCCTGTTTGTTTAACCAGATCAGCCCTGAAATTGCTATCACCAAACCCATCAGACTTTAAATAAACAGCAATTTTATCACTTTAAAATGCACAAGTCGACAACAACAAAAAACTCACAAAAAACATTTTGGTTTATCTTTCCGCTGTTCCTACAATCACCAAGCCTGGTGTGGCTGAAATTAACCCCTTATTCTCCTAGTTAGATGAGAAAATAAATGGTACAATTAATGTTTTTTAAACAGAGGCTGGTGATTTCTGGGCTCCGTATAGGGCAGGTCGGAGAGGTGGTGGATGGGTCAAACAAACACTGGACTTTCACCTGGGAACCCACTATTTGTTTCCCATCTGAAACCAAAGGTTAATGCAGTTATTCTGTGCTAGTATGTGTAGCATGCTACATTATGTAACATGAAGTATGTCATGTGACATGACATTAAGTTAGTAAGAACCATACTTTTTTCAAGCCAAACCATGATTTTTTTTTTTCTAGAACTATAACTACATGCATTTGTTGCCGGAACTTAAGGAAAGAAACCTAAAAATGAAATGTTCCACACACGCAGTAATTTTATTTTGAAAAATACTGTATGAATTTTGAAAAGACACAATGCATGTAGCAAGTGTCTATTGAGGCACAGTTTGTAAATGTCCAAAACCGACACAGGAGGCTACCTTGCGCAACATATTTTGATGTTTAGGTCCTGTGACAAAGCGGCGGAATTCAACGAGTTGGAATGAGAACGTGTTGAGGATACACATTAGACGACTTCTGCTTCTCAAAATAAGGTCTTAACACAGTAAATATACATGTATGAAATTAAGATCAATTAGCATGTATTCAGAGGAATAAAACACGTCACCTGCAATCTTGACAAACTGAGAAACCCCACTAAATTGTGAAGGAAATTACTTCATTCTTTGATGTTGGGTTGACAGCAAATGTTAGTGTTGGACCCTGCAGTCATCCAAAAAACTAAAGAATTCAACATTAACTGCAAAATTAAGAGCAGAGCATTATGAAGCTCAGATGTGAAGCACTTATTTTTACAAAAGGATGATATGTTTGCTTTGTAATTATATGGTGCAGTGTTGTATTACATCAAATTCGTTGATATTCATTCAATTTCGAATATTTTCTTCTTGAATTGCTGAAATTTTATTCATCCACCTCATGATTACACATTCTTTCTGATGACTAGATTTGCTTAAACTGAAAAACACTGAATTCAGAAAAACAAACAGAAAACATTGAAGTTGGTAAAAAATAAAGAATCTGGGAGAAATCAGAATTTGGGAGACATTAAATGGGATTTGTGGGGCCCTCCTTGCAAAAGATTGACCCAGTCACCCCCTTTACAGAGGGGCCTTGTTCTGTTCAGCACCACCACTGTGAGGCCTGTTCTTCTGCAACCAGCCTTCCAAAGGGCTGCGTGACAAAACTGTTGTTCACTTTTAAAACACTATCTCTCTAGGATGGCAATGAACATTACTATTTGACCCTGTAATCATCCAAAACAGGAGGAATTCAACACTACAAGCTAAACTTACAGCAGAGCAATATGAAGCTCAAAAGTGAAGCGCTTGGTTTTACAAAAGAACTAATCTGAACAGTTCAAAAGGATTCCACGGGGCCCTCGTTGTAAAGGATTGACCCAGTCACCCCCTTTACAGAGGGGCTTTGCTCTGTCTTCAGCACAACCACAGACCTCAGTTGTTCAAGTCTGTTTTTCTGTCACCAGCCTTCAAAAGGAGGAATGCTGTTGTTCACTTTTAAAACCCTGTCACTGTGTGGCTCTGCATGGGAGACACTGACATTTCCTGTGTATCAACAGTGTATTACATTTTGATGTTTTTATATGCCCTTATTCCACGTTTACCCATTTAAGGGGGAACTTTGCTATTTTTCTACCTGGACCTTTTTTACCCATGTTTTGTGTCTAAGTGACGAATGTTAACAACAAACTTTGAAACTGGTCCAGTATTGAAACAGACTGACAGGCTCAGATTATTATTCTAGGTCTCTGACAATATTATAGAAAGGATTCCTACAGAGACAGATCTTTTTGTGTTGGAGTAAAATCCTTTTTCTTCAACCAGATCAGCCCCCAAACTGCTATCGCCAAATCCACCAGACTTTACATGAAGCTATTTTATCACAGCAGAACACACAAGTCGACAGAAACAAACTAAAACTCACAAAAAACATTTTAGTCCATCTTCCCACTGTTCCAACAATCACCAAGTCTGGTGTGGTTAAAATAAACCCTTAATTCACAGTTAGGTGAGAAAATACACGCTAAAATTAATTTTTTTTTTAAACGGAGTCTGGTGAAACTGAGACTGCTGATTTCGGGGCTGTTTCTGGTTAAACAAAAAGGATCTCACTCTTTAACATTTAACACAAAGGTCAAGGCTTGGTGCACTTTCACAATGTTGGCATTTGCTGCCACATTTTGATTTTTTTGGTCCTGCTCTAATCTCTCTTTGTCTCAGCAGAGTGTTTTCTGGGCACAGACGGAGAAGCAGAGCGTCAAGCGCAGTGAAAGTGAAACTTAACTGTTCCTTATTGTTGCTATTGTTTTTGCAGCCTACTTTAGATTAAACTGTCACGTTGCGTTGCCTCTGAAACCGTGCACCCCGCGGTCTAGTGGTGGGTCTGACCAGCAAAGGCAAGTTTGCTTTCACGTGCTTCTGCAGCAGCTGCTTTTTTTTATCCGTTGATCCTATCTGATCAGCGTTGAGGTCTGTCTCTGGAGGGATCCTTTCCATGTCTACAGACACAGTGACAAAGCAAGCATTCTTACTTGACCTAAAGTCACAGTGCACAAATGCCCCGACTGGTTACATTGCAGCCTGTATTGTGGCTTCTAGCTCCAGCACTCTCGCATAATACTGGACCAGTTTAAAACTTGTTTTTCCCATTAGTCATTTGGACACAGGAACATGGGAAAATTGGGTCCAGGTTAAAAAAAAAAGTTACCTTTAAAGAATAAACTACATATTAAACAGGTTGCTGTAAACAACGCTATATCAGAGTGAATGATAGAAGTGGATCAACTGTTCAGAGACATCCACACAGAAAGGGCTATTTGTTTCAAATGTCTTGAGTCATGACATAATCGAAACATACTGTACACACACATAATAAAAGGTCTGTAATTGGACCTAGATATTCTCCCAGACATCAATGAGCACCATTCTCCCAGTAATTGAGTGAAACCAGACTGCGGCTCCTCTCCAATAACGACAGTACAACTCATAATCTCTTTATATGGGTCATGTTTAAGACAGCACAGAATAACACAGAACAAATACTGGCATACACAGCCTTCCCCTGACATGATTCTGCCCCATCCCAAAAAAACACCAGTGCATTCTGGGATAAAATAGAGCCATTTGCAGGCGTGTGTGTGCGTGTCTGTGTTTGTGTGTATGTGCATGTCTCTGTATTGTTCTCCATGTGCAGGTCAGGGGAATAGCTGCAACCAGCACACGTACGCAGGTGTGTGTTTCACATATTAGCAATACAGAGCACACAGAGCTAACAAAAGGCATATGGCTAACAGTCTTTGATTTGTATCACAGTTTCATATCAGCAAATGACGGTTGGCCTCAGATTTTGCCACTTTTGACTCGAAGCAAAAGCTGTTTGTCGGTCATTGTCCGTAATGAATATCATTACCCAGGAACATGAACGCAGAATGTAGAAATCCGTAAAAGTCAAGGAGTGAAATGTGCTTTGCAAAATTGCTGGCTGTTTCCAGAATCTGTCCTTTTGAGTTATATATAGAAAGCAGTATGGAGTAATGTCTGAGTCCGTTACACAGTTCCAGCTGAATTTTGTCACCGCCTGAATCCTGTGATGGTTCCAATCACAGTGCGTTAACTCCGGAGGAAAAGCAGTCCGAAAACTGCAGCTACAAAAACTGTACGTGGAATATTTGTCATTCTTTGATTGCATTTTGGATTGAGTGGTGATCCACTGGAGGGGGATGACTGGTAGGCACCGAGTCCAGGTTTGAGGACACCAGTCAGGAGGAGGAGGGAAGAGAAAATTGATCTGGTGGGAGTCTGTCTTAATTCCTAACTTTGGCCAATCTGGCCCAACAGGAAGACCAGAGTCATTGCCCCCCTACAGAGAGAAAAAGGTCACTGCAGGTTAATGGGTAACCCATACAGCTCTAAAATGAGAAAACCTTTCTAAGTAATCATCAGTCATGAGGTTCGCCGGTGTGTCATATTTATGCTCCGTATCAAATGGAGTCTGTTTACCTAAATGGGAGGCAGTATAATTGGGGTCGTCAGGGGTTCCAGGAGGTCTGTGTAGAAAATGGAACAACTTTCACCTGAGAGAGTGAGAGAGACAGAGAAAGAGGAGGAGGAGGAGGAGGAGGAGGAGGAAAAGCAAAATTGTTAGAGCCACACAGCGTAGCCAGCCCCATCACACAGCTCGGTGGTCTTATTAACAACGCAAGGCTGCTCCTCTTCTCCCTGCTGTCTCATTACCACTCATGCAAAACTCAAACTGTAAACACTGTCAGCTCAGAAGGAGAGGAGATGAGAGGGGGAGAGAGGAGCAGGCAACTTTTGGATAAGAGACACTGTCCTTTCACAAGAGAGGGCAAAATGTTCCCGAGAACCGTCCCCGCCGGCGGCCCCATTATCCTAACAGCTCACTTACTGCAATTTACACTGTATAAGAGCATCAACTAAATGTTGACACCGTAGTAAACTTCAAGGATGAGGAGCAGAGGTTGGGAGAGGTAATTAGAGTCTGTGACAGAAATAAATGTAAAACTGGAGCGAGCTGCGGAGATGCACATTTGCAGAGGCGGACAGAATAAGAATTGAGAAGACGAGCATGGTAAAGCGCTTTATTACGTCTGTGTTTTTGTCTACGACAATCTATCCTGCCTGTGCCCATGAGAGTAGCTTCCAGACTGACCAATGCAGTTAGATGATAAACAAGGAGCTCCCGTCTCCTCCTCCTATATCTCGCTTACCAATCAATAGAGCAGTGCTTCTCCTCACTGGAGCTTTTATGTGACTTGAGAATTGAGCAGGCCTTTTAACTGATGACTGACGAGGGAGGTTTTCACTGGATATATATGAAGTCAAGGTCAGGGGTCAAAACGGAAAGGAATAATCAATGAAGAGGTCATTCATTCTGTGGGACCTCCCACTCTGCCCTAAGGGTGAGCCAGCTAATGAGACTGCCCTAATTATCGCTCAACCATGACTGGAGAAGTGTACGTAGTATTAGTATACTACAACACGTGTGCTCACAAACAAGTGCGCACACACTCGCACTAAATCAGATTCACAATATGGCGGCTTTATAGATTCCCCATCTTGCCTTTTTAATTTTTTCTTTCCTCCTCATCCTCGTTTCTGTTTGAGTTAAAGTAATTACAGCCAGGGAGGACAGTGACCATAAATCTGAACATAAATCCGGACAGGAATGTGCAGGGGAAGCATTGCAGCAGTTTCAAAGGCAAGAATGTAAAACGCAAGGTTGAGACGCATGCAGAATTTTCTCTGGACCTTACAGTCCAAATTCATGCACTGATTAGGGCGGCAACAATGAGTCGACTAAGTGATTAGTCGACCGACAGAAAAGTAATCGTAAACTGTTTTGATAATCGATTAATCATCAAATTTGCATGCAAAAATGGCAGAAAATGCTGCTTTCAGCCTCACAAATATGGAGATTTGCTGCCTTTCTCTGTTTTATATCATATCAAAATCAATAAATTTGGGTTTTGTACTGACAGAACAAGATATTTAAAGTCATCACCTTGGACTCTGAGAAGCTGGGATAGACATTTTTCCCTATCTTCTGCCATTTTATAGACAAAATGATTAATTGATAGTGACATTAATCATAAGTTGCAACACTAATACTGGCTCTACAATAAAATAAAATTCTCAAAAGCATGCAAGTGATAATTTGCATTCAAAAAAAACAATCTGCATTCATGATAAATGTAATAGAAACTGTGCAGAATTGATTCATTCTCGTTGTCTGGTAACTCACAGTTACTTGACCTCTGTCGCTGATATCAACGGCAAAAGAAGACTGAGGTCACAAAGCAGGTGAGCCACCTGTTCTGTTAGCAGGAGATGGTGACCACCAGGGGCAGCACTGAGACGAAGCTGGGTGGGCATGCTGTTAGTGCTCTTATTTATTTCATAGACAAAGTCAGCTGAAGGTGAAAGACAACCAGGACACTCTGCAGGAGCATCATCCCCTACTGGCAAAATAGGAAAGCCTACACTCTCGGTCTGACTGAGGTCTAAATATGTGCACAGCTGCAACTTTGTGAGACATTGCTATATTGCTAAGTATTCATAAAAGCTATGGCAATAAAACAATCACCTCTCTTTATCATTATGTTGTGGGATTAACTCTAAAATCAATGTATGAGGCTGTATGGAAATGTTCTGACCTGCACATGTGAGTGAAGTAATTTCAGTAAGCTGCCATTCTCTAGATTGAACTTGCCTGAATTGACATGTCTATAAAAACAGCAGTAAAAGAACAAAACACTGGTTTCATGGCTCAAGGTAAAAGGGTTGTTCATTAAGAAACAGGGGCATGACAGTGCGCACAACTTACCAGTTTCATCAGTGGGAGAACAGCAGCCTCTGGTGAGCGCCAGCAGAAGCGCACTCAGGACGGCCAGACACAATGTGCTCCCAGTTCATTCATAATTCCTCACGCGCTGCCTCTCCTTCCACATCTCCCAGCTTTGCACCTTCTCTTTGATTGGTGCCCGAGTTATTTCTAGGGGAGGGGGCAGCTCATAGTGGCGGTTTGTAAACAGACCCTCTTACTCCAATTCGTTTCTGTGTGTCACTGAGGGAGCTTGTTGATTGGGGACGGTGGCGCAGGGCATGTTTGGGCTCGTGTTTTACGCAAACGGAGCGCGCTGACAAAAACAGTCCTATTAGAGACTGGAGACGAGCTATTTAGATGAGAATCTTCAATATAGCTCCCGAGCCATCTGGGGTGGGGGGTGTTGGGGAGGGAGGGGGGGTTACTGTGGAAACAAGGGTGCCATGGTAACGGTGACTGGGGTTACCGAGGAAACAACCGTCGTCATGGAGACTGCATCACAGCGGGCTATATTTGAGGCATCCAAAGAGAAGCACGCTCCATCTTTGATCGCTGTGTGTGTGCGTGAGAGCGCGCCGTGTTTTCTCCGCTTTCACGTGTGTCTTGCACCGATAATGAGACACTGACAGTCGGCTGGCCCCTGTGTTTATGTGGTGCCGTTTTACGCATTTAAATCGCCTACTGGGACAGTTCATGTTCACGGAATTATAGGGGGTTATTTTTTAAAGACAGTAGCATTTGGACTAGACTTGAACGCACAATAAAGGCATATCACAGAACGGTCTAATTGAGATAATATATGCAGAGCTGTGTTTTTCAGACATTACATGTGTTTATTAAACACACACACATATTTAAATTATTCTGAATATTATACATAGGCTATGACTGACGAATCACGACTCATAACGCATGTTAATACAATGTGAGTGTTCTCCGAGTAGCATACATTTGCATTCATCTTTCACAGTTATAAAGCTTCTATTACTACCTGTTGTGAAGATATATTGGCTATTGCACAATGCACAACAGGTCGACTCCCTAGCTCAGAGATGAATAGTAGGCCTAATACTTTAAGGAGCTCTTTCTCTCCAAGCGCGAAAGGAAACCATATTGAGTTATGAATTCGGATCACTGAAATGAAAAAAATCCTGATTCTTGGAATGGAGCAACAAAGCAGCGTCTCTGAACAGACAGGGTTTGGTTTCTTTCTTTGTCTCTCTTTTTATTCCTGTCTTTCTTCATCTGATCTGCTTCCACACGCTGGAGCGCAGCGACAGAAGCAGCTGTGTGTTTACACACACCACCCCTTTTTCCTGTGTTCAGGGCCATGACTCGGAAATTGGCTACACGTCGGTGAAAATCTTTTTGTTTATGTTCACACAATTCTGCGAGTTGTTTTGCGCGGTGGTGGGGAAGTTGGGCTGTTGTTTGAACGCGCTGTTGATCCCGTGCTCCTCTATCACCATATACTCGCTCTTGCTGAGCGAGGAAGAGGAGCGAGTCTTCCTCAGCTCCTCTGTGTCTGCTAGAGGCTGACAGCTGCCCACGTGCAGGTATTGTGCCTGCTCCTCGCCCTCCGTCTCTCTGTGGTAGAAGTAGTTGAAATTGGAGACGATGACAGGCACAGGCAGGGCAATTGTCAGCACACCAGCGATGGCGCAGAGAGACCCCACAATCTTCCCCCCTATTGTCACGGGGTGCATGTCCCCATAACCCACGGTGGTCATGGTGACAACAGCCCACCAGAATGCGTCCGGAATGCTGTTGAAACCCGAATCTGGGTCGTCTGCCTCCGCGAAGTAGACAGCACTTGAAAAGAGGATGACACCGATGAACAGGAAGAAGATAAGCAGGCCCAGCTCGCGCATACTGGCCTTTAGAGTCTGTCCTAAAATCTGGAGCCCTTTGGAGTGACGCGAGAGTTTAAAAATACGAAACACCCGAACAAGCCTAATTACGCGCAGAATGGCTAATGACATGGCCTGCTGTCCGTTCCCCTGCCTCTCTGCCAGCTCTGTGCCCAGGGTGATGAAATAGGGAATGATGGCCACAATGTCAATGATATTCATAATGTTTTTGGAGAACGTGGCTTTACTCGGGCATGCAAAGAAGCGCACCAGCAGCTCGAAGGAGAACCAGATGATACACAGCGTCTCCACCACAAAGAATGGGTCTGAGAAGGGGCTGATGAAATATGGGAGTGTGCCGTTAATCACAGGTGCAATGGTGATCGGATCCCTGTTCTCGTCCCTGAACTCCGGTAATGTCTCTAAGCAAAATATGACAATGGAGATGAGAATGACCAGGACCGACACTATCGCTATGCCCCGTGCGGGACCCGAGCTCTCTGGGTATTCAAAGAGCAGCCACACCTGTCTCTGAAATTCATTCTCTGGCAACGGCCGCTCCTCCTCTTTTATGAAGCCCTCATCCTCCCTGAACTTCTCCATAGCCTCCTCACCCAGCTCATAGAACCGGATCTCCTCAGAGAAAATGTCAATGGGCACATTCACGGGTCTTCTGATGCGCCCGCCAGACTGGTAGTAATAGAGAATGGCATCAAAGCTGGGTCGGTTCCGGTCGAAAAAGTACTCGTTCCTGAGAGGATCAAAGTACCTCATCCTCTTCTTGGGGTCCCCCAGCAGCGTCTCTGGAAACTGGGAGAGAGTCTTGAGCTGCGTCTCGAAGCGTAACCCTGATATGTTGATGACGACCCTCTCGCAGCATTCGTGATCCGGCTCGTATCGGTCCAGAGAGTGGTGGCCCGGGAGAGCCGCCGACTCTTCCAGCATGTTGTCACACGCCACGACCGTCATCACGTCGGCTTCTGTCTCGGTGTATCCGTGGTTCACCAGGTTGTCGCCCCGGGTTTTGGTTGCGCTCGGCGGGGGTGATTGCAGGAGGCTGAGGTGGTCGTCCATGCGCGGTTGAAGAGGCATACAGGGGCGGCCGCCTCGCCCCCTCCGCGAACCCCGGTCAACCACAGCCGCCACCACAGCCTCTTCTCCTCCGCCGTCTCTCTCACTCTCTCCCTGCGCTTCACTTTCACTCACTCTCTACTGTTGCTGTTCCCGCCCACGAGGAAAGATCTGGGTTTATAAACAGGCCATCCACCCGCCCACGGCGCGCCAGCGCTGGATACCTTTCCCCATCCGCCGCCAATCGCAGGGCGCACCGATGTACACAAGAAGCAACAGACGGGTGCCATTCAACACCGTCGCTTGGGCGTGCCCGCCTCCCTCTGCCCCTCTCTCCGTCTTGTAGACACGCGCTCAGGAACGCACACACACGCACACACACACGAGTCCAAACAGTCTCCTTAAAACAAGGTCATTGTCCACAGATAGGACATATTCAAATAGGCTACTCATAAATATATCAGAGCCCATTTCTTTTTTCCGGGACAGTCTTAAAAACGCACCAGCATTACGCATTACCCTCTGTTGCATCTTTTGTTCATTTGGATGTGCCATGGCAAAATTAAAACCACTTGGAAATGGGATACTGTACTTAACTGACCCGTCGTTAGTTTCTGATTACGCACTGAAAAACGATGGCTGGAATGACATCTCATCTGTATTACGAAATAGAACTGATGCCTGCGTCCTAAAGTGGTGATGGTACGCCTTACAGTGAGGAGGAGCAAATAGGGAGGGGATGGGAAAGAGAGGAGAAAGGTCGATAAGAGGAAAAATGTGTTGTTCAAGTAGCAGTATGAAAAATAATACCAAATATGTTGCATACCACACACACACACACACACACACACACACACACACACACACACACACACACAAAACAAGTGCCAAGAGCTCACTGAATTCTAATGAACATGACATCAAGGGACACACACAGTCCTTCCACACGCACACTAGCCACATATAATATTTAACAGCTAATATGGTGAATGTCAAAAGGGCAACTACAGTACACAGCATCGCCGGTCCTGTGACAGATGTGATCAGATATAATCACACGGGAGACAGAGAGAGGGAGAGTAATCCTTGCCTCGCCTGTCTGAAACCTGACCAGTTTTTACTCTGGCGGATTATCACATGCACCATGCTCACCAGTAATGTTTAGCCTTTACAACTATAGTTTTGAATGTCAAGATATCCAGCCATGAAAGTGACAACAGTCCGCAAATTTTATCATCATAATACCTGAAAAAGCAAGAAAATGGGAGGTATAAGAGGTCACTGTAGCAATATTAAAAGTGTGACAACGATTCCTTTCACAGTCCTCAGTTAAAGCTCCAGTTGTTGCATACACATTTAGTTGGCAATATTTTACAGCCCAGTGACATTAGTTGCAGAGATTTAGTCCAGTGATGCCCCTGGGGGTTGCTGTCCGAGGTGCTGAAATGAAAAACCAATGAAAGTTACAGAGAACCGTGAGTTTTTCTTTTTACCAAAAATATTTTCCGCCTGCAGGCAGAAGCAATCTTATTAAGTCAGCCTGAGTGGAAGGAGCCAAAGCACCACCGTAACAGGACTAAAGTTTGGTGAAAAGGACAAGAGGTCAGAAGACAGAGAAGTCTGGTATAGCCACAAGTTGCCATCTGTAATCTGTAGCTAGCTAATTAAGCTGATGATAAACACTCTGGTTGTGAATTAAATGCAAAAAAAAGTGGTTTTTATTTTTACATTTTGGATTTGAGTGTTTTTTTGTGCCTGTTTTGTCTCTACATTGTGGTCAGGAAAAAAAATGGCTCCATTTATTAGAGGGACAGTTCATCCCAAATCAAAAATAACATATTTCCTCCTACCTGTGGTGCTATTTATTCATCTACAGTGTTTTGGCGTGAGTTGCTGAGTGTTGAGGATACAGGCTCTAGATACGCCTGCCTTCTCTCTAATATCATGGAATCAGATGGCACTTGGCTTGGGTGGGGGGTTCGAACCCAGGGTGGGGGAGCCCTTCTGTGTGGAGTTTGCATGTTCTCCCTGTGTCAGCGTGGGTTTTCTCTGGGTACTCCGGCTTCCTCCCACAGTCCGAAGACATGCAGGTTAATTGAGGAGTGTTGATTGGCCATAGGTGTGAATGTGAGTGTGAATGGTTGCCTGTCTCTATGTGTCAGCCCTGTGATAGTCTGGGGACTGTCCAGAGTGTACCCCGCCTCTTGTCCAATGACAGCTGGGATAGGCTCCAGAGCCCCCGCGACCCCAAGTGGCCTATTGGTTCACATGCCGACCACAGACAGCAAACCAAACCAAATAGTTTTTCTCTTTGGCTGCTGCCTTTGGATGAAACAGTTACACTCCATTTGTTGAACAGGATCACGTTTTTCCACAAAGATTCAACAACAGTTGCATCAGATTTCTTACGCTATCTATTTCTAAGAACATGGAGGATGAAATGACAAAATAATTCATATAGAGAAACACATTACTGTATGTAGCTGCTCCTTTACGCACAGATTATACCAATCGTGAACTGGATCACCTGTATGGACGGCGTGTGGAGAGGATTTTCTTCAATTCTTATATACACAACACAATGCATTCTCTCAAGGGTAGCAGGAATGGTGAGAGTACCCCAAGGTGAGGACATTGTTCTGGTTCTCTTCCACAAAGAGCTGCTCTGGGTTTGGGGATAAATGTTTTCAGTGGAAGGTCTTTATAAATATTACTGCCAATGCCAAACACTTGTGTATGCTCCCCTGTGTGTGTGTATGTGTGGGTGTAGGTGGGTGGGTGGTGAGCTGAGAATAAAATGCGAGAGAGGACTGGTTACTAAGCTGAATCTGCTCAACAAAGAAAACACCAAATATTAAGAGTGTCATAAAAACCTTTCAGCAGCTCCCTTTCAGTCTGCTCCTCTGAAGTCTTCAACAGAAGGAGTCACACTCACATTTTATCTTCATCCTTTAAACACCATGGCGGTGCATACTCAGACAACATGTCAACAAGTGGATGGAACACAATATCAAAGGAAGGAATGGAGGAAAGAGACCTCGGGCTAATTGTGAGGAATGACTGTTTGCTGCTCATGAACATCTGCTTCCTCCAGATTAAATTAAATGAGCATCAGATGACTGGACTAATCTGAGAAGTATCCCATCAACATGGGCAATGTGGGGCAACACCCAACCTGACACATGTAGCCCCACCCTCACATGCCCCCACACACAAACTTGTACCACCTGTTAAAATATTACATTTATCAACATCAATCACCTGCATTCCTAATTTAAAATTCCTAATTTTATAACTAAGCTCAGTCTTAACCCCAGAGCGTAGATGCCAGCCGTGGCCACAGTGTCTTTTTCATATTACTAGCAGGGGCATCGATAGTGGTTCTAACAAAATAAATAAATAAATTAATTAATTGAAAAATCAAACAAACAAAGGGAAATAAATAAAAAAAAAAACAGTGGCAAAGCTAACCTTCAAGATGGAAAGCGAGACACAAGAGAAAGGAAAAGACACATACTACTTTAAAAACTTTGAGATTTAGTCCAGATTTATAGCAGTTAAACTTGTCACTCAAATTTAGGCATATTTATTAGAATGTCAAAAAAAAAACAGTGATGGAAACTATCGTAGTACAACACCTTTTTTTTTTTGCCATTAAATATAATTAAGTATACTTTACATTTACTATTACACCATATTTCAAAGGGTACTTTTTACTCAACTACCTTGATTTTTCAGCTTTCTTTACCATTTCCTTATTGTAACTTAAAGAAGTATTTCACTTCTGGAAACACTCTTAAAAAAACGGGGCTGTCTATGCAGTAGAAAGACGCAAATACTTTTAAAATCGGTGCTACATGACCAGAGAAAACAGAGAAAAAGGGCTGTGGCATTTGCTTTTGCTCAAGTGGTAGAAAACCTACAACTACCAGAATTCACTGTGCAGCACCAGACCAATAAACGCTCCTGCTGGCGAGTGACATAATACCAACATGGCTGTTGTTTCACAGGAAACAAAATGGCAACGCAAATGGTTTTTGCATTGCTACGCGCCTTGCGTTTTTGCGCTCTAGGTACCTGGCATTTTTGCCAGAATGATATGAACTCAGAGCGGCAAAGCTCCCCATGTCATCTCCACTTTTTCCCAGTTGTCCAATCACATGATTTGAGGGGCAGGCCTTCTGTGGTGGTCATGGCAATCATTTTTCACATAGTAAACAATGGAAGAGAAACTGGTGGTAGCGGCTGCTGGAAACCTAGAGCTATACAACTTTACAAAGCACCGTTACCATGATTTCAGTAGAAATCAGCAGGCGTGGAAGCATTTAAGAGCAGTTCTTGAAATCAGGGAAGTAGTTTTCATACATTTAAACTGTATGGCGTGGTTGCCTGGTAACAATAAACAGGTGCAGCAAGTGTATTTTTACTGGTGGCATCCAATTTTTAAAAAAAAAAGGCAGCGTCATGCGCCTCACCTTTCTGTGTGATCGGGGCCTAACTCTGACCGGCTCCATTCTGCTGCATAATAGAAGGTGCTGGAGTCTACACACCAATTAGAACGTTATGATGGCAGCCAACAACTATTTACTGGGTAAAGACATATTGGAGCAATGACTAACTGACCGCAGAAGGAAGTCAAACTCCTTCTCTGTGTGTTGTAATCCAAGCGTCTGTTTGTTGTTTCGGTAGCCAGTCCAGCAGCGTGTGCATGTACGTGCAAGTGAGTCCCTGTGTGTATCGCCCTGGCTAAATCCTGCAGCTCATGTTCACTGGGCTGTTTGCATAATTAGCTGCTAGCTCAGCCACCTCCATGTTGAGAACTGTGTGTAGACAACCTGAACCAAACTCTGAATCACAGATATGCTCTGAATTTCACACACAGCTCCTTTAAGTACATTTTGTTCATTATATTTTTATACTTTTATTTAAGTAAGATTTGGAAAGCAGGATTTTTAGATGGAATATTTTACACTGTGATGTTGTTCTTCTACCACTGTAAACAACCTCCTTATTGAACATTTTCTGCAACTATTACAGTGACTTTTGTTTAAAAAAAATGCATTGAAACTGAAGGTTGTTCAGTGCTGTACTAGAAGCATCGCTCTATGGTTGTCATAAAAATAAAATAACAATTTAATAGAAACTATACAGCAGGAAGAAATTCAAATTAAGACAAAGGGTTGCAGTAATAGTTAGATTCCCGCTGTGGGTCTCTGTGTTAAAATTCTGACAGTTTTATACCTATATGCATAATGAGAATGATTGGTAAGGACTGTGACTCTGCTGCATTTAGTGTGAAGCCTGTTTTCCTATTGAGGCCACATTGAAGCTGTCTTGTATTAAAAGGGCCAGTTGGTCCACTGGGAAAAAGCTCAGGGACAGCCAAAGGGCCTTTTAATGTGGTTTCCACTCTCCATGTTAAATATAGGACCACCCCAACTCCCTTATTAACCTACGAAATTAGGCTACCTTGCACATTGCACTTGAATGCCTCGAACTGGAATGTGGCTGGCTGAGAGGCATTGAAACAGGCCCAAAGAGCATGTGAAGGGGAAGTGGGTCATTTTACAGGAAGAACAGCTCAGCTGGCTGAGGTCATGGACATCTGGTTGCACTTGAGAAAATGGGCTGGTTTGGATCTTCTGCGAGGGATGCACAGCAGCCTCCACTCACACAGTTCCTGGAAAATGGGTGAAGTAAATGTCTTTAAGAGGAAACTAAGGATGGGGATCACGTATCTGGCAACCTGTCCCAGCATCTATCGGTCAGCATTTTTTTGCGGTTGTAAGCTCTGACCTCATAAGTAGACTACATGTGCATTAGTTTCAAAAAGCGTTTGCTTTCAGGCCATCGGCACAGGAAATAATACCATTTTCCTCATTACCACCCACCACACTATTGCCACTACAGCTGTAATGGAACATTTGTTTTGCTTGATGTTTGTCTTTTTTGTTTTTTGTTTTGTTTTTAATGAGACTATGCTACTGCCCATCCGGCCGAGCCAAAGTTTCATCAGATTATTTCCTCTTAGGGTGTTCTCATCTTCATAGTGTTGTAACATCAGTGCCATGCCAACTTCCTTGTGCACCAATTGTACTTGCTGAATAAAGCTGGCTCTAATAGCAAATTAGTCGTCTTCAGCCATGCTAGCAGCTCTGCAAGGCTGTACAGTATTTAGATACAGTGGTGCTTTGAGCTAAATGCTAATGTCACAATGACAATGAAAACATTCTGATGTCTACCAGGCATAATGTTAACCATGTTCGCCATATAAGTTTAGCGTTTTCACAAGCATGTAACCGAACTGAGACCACCTCTTCAAAAAGTCTTGGTCTGGTTGTTTTGGTGCATACCCGAGTGCGACTGCCGTGTTCACACCTGCCAAAACGAACTGCGCACAGGAGGCAAACAAACTTGAGTTTGATTGAAGTGAACCGAACAGGACAGGTGTGAAAGCACCCTAACAGACTGACATTAGCATGGCTAGAAAAAGTAATAGTATTATTTGTGTTTTTTAAATTCAAGCTACAAAGATAAAGCAAAAAAGATCAGCTGGTAATGACACACCTGAGCATGTGTGAATTTAAAAGATGGGTTTCACTTTATGATGGGAAAGCTCAGTGGAGGTCATGATGGGACGGTGCGGAGACATCCTGGATGTCTGTGTGGCGCTGGAAATAAATGTCACTTGATCACATCTCCCTTGAGCTGTGGAGGAAGTTTAAGTGCTTCTCTGGTTATATTCTCCCGGGAGAGGCCTTAGGGAATGACAGGCGGACTAATGTCAGAAGAAGAGAGCGACAGAAAGACAGACAGACGGACATCTTTTATTCACAAGGGAACAGCGGTGAGAGTCTAATTTATATGGTGACTGAGTCATGCCATGCAGGATTCACATAGAAAATCTGCATTTGTCAAGTATCCTTTAACATTTCTCTGCAGTAATTTTTTAATGAGAAAAGTTCATTTGCACAGCATTTTTGTTTTTTCTATAGAACTGGCCTAACTAATGCAATGACCAACTACAGAGACAAAGCCCAACACTTCACGCTTTGAACCACCCCCAACAGAGTGGTAAACAACCTGTGCTACAATATGCAATGGCTGAACACTAGCTAACAATAGCTGTATAGCTAGCTAAATACATTAAATGTCAGCCTGTTAAATGATTATTTTAACACCCTATGTCTACTAGAGATGAACTGACAAATTCAATATTGTCAGTGTATCTCAGCATCCCTTCTCCTCACCTTGGAGAAATTATCCCACTGAATGGCCACAAGTGAAGTGCTTTGATAGGGCTGCCCCCTGAAAGTCTAAGGCCGCATCTTTAACCGCCTGGAAAATGCAAAGTCGGAGTTGGAGTTGCAGTTGGAGGCCATTAAGTTTACCTAAGTTGATAAAGATACCTTGAACTTTGAGAACCTTCAAGGGCAGTCAGGGGTTGTACTTTCAGGCAGCTGCTGGGTCCTCAGGAAGTGAGGCTTAATGTTAATGTAAAGATAATGTTATCTTCTGCTTAGAAATGGTGACTTTACAGCTCACAGCTTTGGCCTTTACCTTCATTGGACAGCAGAAGTTTAAGCATGAGAGGGAGAGAGAGGGGATGACATGCAGCAAAGGGCTGCTGCTGGAATCAAAACTGCGGCCACTGCAGCAAGGATGCTGCCTTTGTAACCAGGAGCTACTGGGTGCCCCAAGCTCACAGCAACGTAATACAATATACTCAGTATACTCTCCCTTTTTTTTTTTAATATCAAGTGATAGCAAAAAATGCTGTTGCACATTTTTGATGTGTTGTTAGCGTAGTTAGCATGCATTAGCTTGGAGGGCGAACTTGGTTTGTTTCCTACAATACATCAACATCATGTCACCCTGAACATCCGCCAAACCCTGTTCACATTATTTTTTCCAACTTTGTGTTTATCGGGCAAAATTATTCAAATACACATTTCCATTATTACAACAATTTTCTTTTCTGTACTTTCCTGTCCCTCTCTTCCCCATTACATGCCAGCTTCACCTCTTCTTTCATCCACACCTATATTCAAACACACACACCTGATCGTACACATCTTTATCCACCCCCCTCATCCATTGCCCTCCGTCCCTTCATCCACTGGTCACAGCTATCTCTGGGACGAAACCATCCAGAAACAGTGTGCTTATACAGTACAACCACTGGTTGCCCACTGTTCACATTTTTAATCTCTCCAAGCTATTTGGGATTAGTAGGACCTGATAAGTACAAAAAACTCAATGATAATAAAGTCCCAATGTCCTTAACATGCTGATTATAAATTCCTTATGTCTTCAAGTGAGTACTTTCTAATAAACAACATCTTCGCTTGTTACTGTTGCTAAAATTCGTGAAATCTGTTGGCTACAAAACTGCAAATGTTATTAATCATAGATAAAAAAGTGTCAACCATCAAATTTGATCAGGTTTTGGACCTTGTCCGGAGTCTCTGTCGGGGTCAGCTGCAGAGATGGCGGCCATCTTATTTTTATAGTAAGAGTAGTGTGTTGTGGTTTTACTACCATTAGATGGCACAAAGAGCGTCCACAAATGAGTACAACAGGTCGAAATTAAGCAGAATGAAGTATAAGGTCAAGTAAACCCAAAATGTAGTGTTCACGTATGAGGACGCAGGGTCGCAGGAAGGTGTGGAAAAATGGAACGAAAAGTCGAATACTACTACTAATGCCTCATGTCTCCTTCATCCATTTTTGTCTTCTTAAAGGCTCACTTTTTCGCTCAGGCAGCTTATACAAACTTTTTTATCCTATTGGTCGTGCATCCAGCCAAACGCAGCTTTTACGCATTTTTCTGCTGTTTGCTAGCAGATCTAAGTGACAAGGAGGCATCATCACGCAATTAAAGTCAATGGAGAGTGATGAATTATTTTCCCCTCCGGTGTGGGCGGGACTTAATTGCGCTCTGTTTCTAATGTGAGATTCACTAACAATGAGTCTTTGTTGGTATGCCCAATAAAACTCATTAAACCCACTAGTGATAAATATGATAAATTAGATCCAAATTCCGATCACTCTGTTTTACAAGCAGTGTCTTCCTGTTACTCAGCCAGTGGCATGCCCTCAACCATCCCACACCCTCTTCCTAACCACACACACACAGAGTAAAAGCCCACAGGGGTGCTGTAATCTTTATATTCACAAATGAAGAGGCGGCCAATATGGACAAAGCACCTGTGTGACTGAACTAATTAATCGACTGCTCATATTAGCATAACTATAGATATCAGGGCCGGAGTGCAGCTGCAGAGGACGGAGACGCAGAGGAGACAGCAGACAGGATGAGAAGCAGAGAGGGAGAGAGAGGACAGGGCCATCTGTAGAACAAAGCCCGACTGGCCAGGAGACGCATCAGGTCCTGCCGTAACCCCGGCAACAGAGAGAGGGATGAGGGGAGAAAGGGTGAGGGCAGAGGGAGGAGCACGGCTGACGCTCGGCTGGCTGTGGCTCTCTGTTATTGTTTCATCATCTCTGAACGCCGAGTGGAGACAAAGAGATAAACAAATAGTGAGCGTGGAGGCAAAGCAGGCGTGTAGACCGCCACACGTGGCTCCACCGACACGAGTGAACAGACAAGATCAGCCTTTGCTTCGTTCTACTTTCTCACAGCCTGGAAACCGACTTTGCCACTTAAAGGCATCTGCTTTTCAGGTTGTGTCGAATCCAGGAGGGGTTTCTAGAGAGCTGCGGCGTGACTGGAGTGTCACAAATATGAAGATGTAGCAGCAGGCAAAATGTATACATTATAGATACGCTCCCACCAGAGCATCAGCTGCAGCAGCAAGTGAAGGGGGCTTCCCTGATTCAAACACCATCAGTTACATTTAGATACAGAATGAGGACAGAAACAGAAAGAAAAGCCACATTTGCAGGAAGCAAGCATGAAGTTGACTGCAACTGAGGATTCTAATGTGTCATTCATATTGAAGCTCTGGAGACCACGCAGGACTTTGATGAATTATAAAGCCTTGTAATTATCTATTAATTAGAGTGTTTGTCTCTGTGTTCTGCCCTACTTAGATACCAAATCTTTCTCAGCCCAGAGAGTCAGAGAGAATAAGACTTACAACCATGAGAACAGCTGCTGAATAATTGCATTACACGACAGTTACTTCATCTGTCAGTCCATAAAATATAAAGCAGTGTGCGTATTCTTTCCCTCGGTGGTAGATCTGGTTGTAAAGAGCCGGGAGAGCCATGTTCACGGGAGTCTCAGGATTAAAAAAAAAAAGCAGTAATGTGAGAGCCCCAACCTCCCTCCTCCTCCTCCTCCTCCTCCTCTCCACGCTGACATTGCTCACACTTTAATTTCTCACATCATCTTCTCTCCCTCCATGTCTCTCACCTCCACTCTCTCCTTTCCACACCTTCTAATCTTTTTCTCATCTGCCTAACTTTTTAACATTTTGCTCCTCTCCTCTGAGGCATCTCCTTTTTTACACCCTGCTGAATGTCTGCATCCATGCAATCTCCTTTCCTTACATTCATGAGAACTGCACAATATTTTCCCAGTATACTAGACTATATAATACATTATGCTTCTGCAATATGTCATTTTCTGTCACTAATCTAGAAAAAGAAGGTGTTTATATGATATTTTGGGGGCTGATACAGAAAAATATAAAATGTACTGAATTTACGTTACGCAAGAGGTAATTATGTATTTTGTTATTGCCAAATCAGCTCAATTGCTTTTATTTTTTTATGTAACTGAATAGGTTGGCTTTTCCAAGGGCTTGTTTATGTATTTTGAGGCAATATTTTTTTTCATAAATGGAACATATTTGCGCCCATCTGTGTTTACAGTTTACCTCTGTTTGACATGTTCCTGCACTGTTTTTCCACTAAGGCTCGGCTCAGGAAAGCCACCGTGCCCCCAGTTGGTCCAGATGGTTGTTGGTACACGCAGCGAAAATATGCTCTAGTTCATCCACAGTGGCTTACTGTTCTCCACATGAATCCGTTTCAGACACAAAATGTTGCTTAAACAATGTTTTGGGTTGTGAACTGCTGATTTTGTCTTGGCAAATAGGTACACAGATCATTATGTTACAATAAAATGTAACACAAATGTACATTTAGTTAAATGTTAGGGCAGCTAATATGCACCTCACATCTTGAACAAATAACAGATCATCCGGTTTTTCCAAATTGATAAAATGGAGAGCTGGAATAAGGTAAAACATCACAGCTGACAAGGGAATGACCTGGAAAAAAGTGCTTAAAAATTATAATAATTCTTTCACATAATTTTAAATATGTAGTAATAGTTATGGATTTTTCTTTCCTAGCTTTTTTCCTTTTCCCCTAATTTTTAAAATAATTTTGTAAATGTATACTGTATTTTATTAATTTTTTTTTTTTTTGCAATTTGTGGGAGTTGCTCATTGCCTTTATTCCTATATTTTTCACAAATACTTGTGAAAAGCGTCCGAAATCAGGACAAGAAAGGTGAGTTTTCAGGTTTCAAAGAGTTAAATCCCATCTTTGACTGCCACATGGAACCATGGTATCGCACAGTGCGGCTAAATAATACCTGTTAACTATAATGTTAGACAAAGATAGGCATGTGCTGCATATATCCGTGAGCTGTACTGTTTCTCTACTCTGACTCTTTATCCTTTTCTGCAGAGGGTAGTATGTCCACAAATTACAGATGCAAAGTTTGTGCAGATATGCTCAAGAGAGCAGTTGAGCCAGGATGCATTACAAGAGTAAGAGTCTACCGTCATGTTGGCGTCTCTGTGAGCCTGTAGGCAAAGCAGTGGTTTAAGCTAAATGCTAACAATCATATACCTCCACATTTCATGATAATCCTTCCAATGGTTGGGACGTTACACCCACAAATGTAAACCCAACAGGGGCGCAAAAAGTCAGAGCATCACCAAAGTCAGTCGGCTTCATCATCTGGGGACCATGAATGTCTGTGCAAAACATTGTGGCAATCCATCTGGTAAATGTTGAGATATTTCAAAGGACAAATGAAGACTTTGATCTGCTGGATTCAAGCTCTGGGGACCATGAGGACACAAAATGTCATGGCAATCAAATCAGCAGCTGCTGAGATATTTCAGTCTGGACTAAAGTGGTGGACCGACAGACGGATGACCGACAGACGGATGAGCGACAGACATTGCCATCCATAGAGCGAGAGCTAGCATGGCTACAAAAACCCACATTCTGCTACTTCTAATTCAATTTGCGGACGTCGTCTTTCCACCCCCCCTGGCTTTTTTGTACAGTAATAATGTCCGTAGGTAGAAAGGGTCGCTTAGTAACATATTGCATGGTAAGAACAGAAGCTAGCTGCAGTATAAATGCATGATGGAGGACTTCAGGAAAGGATGGTTCACCACTGTAGGCCACCCATCAACCCCATTTCCATATTCCTCTTCTGTGGCTTTTTCCCGCTGTGTGTTTTACAGATAGATGAAAAGGGAAAAGGAAGGTGTTTGAGCCCCAGGATGTGTGCATGCGTGTGTGGTGTGTGTGCTTGAGTGATGGTACCATGGGAAGTCCAATACGTTTTCAAAGCCTGCCTGGACTCCACAGAGGCAGAGGCAATAAGTCATTAATAGAACTAAGCTGACACACACATACGTACTTTGTGGCTGGAGCTCCTTGGTGGCCTCTCTGGCCTCCATGTTCGCTCTCTCTCAGGCCGTTCATCCTTGTTAAGTGGGCCAGCCTGTCTTTGCCAACAGCAACTGTACGAACACACACTTTTCTCCTTTAGTTTATTTTCACCTCCGATGAAAGGCTTTACCTCTTAACATCACTGCATATTAATCTTGTGTCATCTGCTTTTACAGCCACCACCAGCCCCTGAATTATCAGCCCTCTGCAGTACATCTTTTGCATGTATGTGAGTGTGTGTAGAGGACATTAAAGTTATCCATGAGGTAATTAGTAATCCCCTTGAGCACAAAGTCACACCGGCAATACGGTGGTGCAGATTCAGCAGTCTTTTAATGACAGTTTACTTTCATTAACATATTACAACACATGACGAGTTAGGTCTTTGTCCCCCATGACTCACTGTCATCTAAACAGCAAGACAAGCTTGTTTGTTAAACCCGCAGTAATGACCATGTTTATGCAAATGATGGTCCAACTAAAAATTACCTTTAATGACCGACATCACAGCCCAGTCGCTAGAGGAAGTTCTTGGCACTTTATGCTTATGCAATCTATGAACATGTGACATTTGTACGTTTCGTACATATCATATCAAAGCTATCAGAACTACAGGCCAATGTTTGAGACCAACAAACAGCAAAACTGGATGTTTTTTAACAATACATCGGGGCTAGAGGTGCACCGATCCAGCTTTTTCAGTGGCTTTGAGTATCAGCCAATACCCGATACCGATCCAATACCATGGTTGACCCAAAAAGCTATATACCTTTACATGTAGAACAGAAGACTAGAGGCATCAGGCATTGATGACTACACAGTTCTTTCCTAAGATAAGATGAAACAAGATGAAACAGATTAATGCAGCGATGAACTATTTATTGTTAACAAAAATAAACAATCGTGCAACAGCAGTTGAAATAGTGTGAAATACCTCCACACAGCAGATTCTCTCCTTCACTCCATGACGTATAACGTAGCTCGCGTTCGCAATAGATTTAAAGGGAAAGGATCGCCTCAGGCATAGGTTGCATTTTCCGATACCCGATCCATCTATTTTATGATATTGGGACCGATATTCAATCCAGATATTGGCTCGGTGAATCCCTAATCGGGTATTTTGTGGCAAAACATAATGTTTTCCTAACCATAACCAAGTGCTTTTTGTGCATAAACATAACCATGTTAACCATGGCATTCTTAAAATGCTAAATATGAAACAAAGAAATGTGTCATACCTGTGATTTGCAAAAGCGTACAGTGCCAACATTTACTCTGGCGACTGGGTTGACAGTCAAGGATGAGCTTGCATGATGAGGGATTCGAAAAGTAAAGTGTTGACACATGCAAATAATGACTTGCAACATTTGTATGCCATTTTGTTTACGATGAAAACACAGATTGATGATAATGTTCATTAAAGCTTCTTCATTATTCACAATATCCTGATATATACTCAAAAATCATGCCTTGTTCCATTAAAAAAATAAAGATTTGAGGCTTTTTAGGGCCACAAATAAAGACAACACATAATTGTAAACTGTTTTCATCTGCACATGCCAAAAAAATTCAAAAGATGTACAAATTATCTCAATCTGTTCATCTTGTTATGCACAATGATCAGTGACTAAATGTGATTAGAATCCTAATGACTTCCGATTTGTTACAAGCTGGGTGGTCTGCGTAGTCTCTACTTCATTTATGCTTTGTCATATGTCCTGTTGTATAACAATCTGATTTATCGTTTGGTTGAACTTAAGCTCTCTGTATTTTTGCAGTTGTCTCCTTGCACACCCTTTGAGGATTATATCCGCTGGGCCCCTGCACTAGCAAGCAGCATGGATCCCCTCCTGCTGTCAGACCCTCGCTGGGAGGGAAGTTTCCTGTCTTCTGCAATAAGAACATTTACACCATTCAAGGGCGGTGATTTTTCCATCTAGCCCAGCGGCTTGCTGTTTGCCTCACAGCTACAGGTCAGAGGTCACACATATCGAGCCTACTGATCCCCTGCAGAAATATCAAGCTGCACTCACACAAGGACCACTGAGTTCCAGGGAAAATGTACACATTTGTTGAGATTACAACCACTATATATGGCTTGAAACCTCTTATTAGCCAGTGCAGAGTGCAAATTAAGGTCCCTTGACATGACATTCCAAGTTCAGCCTTTACTGTTAAGAATATGTTATGCATATCTTTTGTTTTTCTGTAGGTTTGGAAAATTGTTTAAAAAAATAAAGGTGGAATCGCGGTGTATCCTCAACCAGCAAGTGTCTTTCAGCAGCTGCAAATTAACATGCATGTCAGCATTGACTCAGGAGCCACTCTTGTCCTGAGCCGTCAATACACGTGACACAATGAAGGTGAAGTCACACACACACACACACATTCATGCACCGAACACATGCACACATTGAGTGATGCAGCCGCAGCTCCTGTTTGTGTGTGTGCCACACGTGTTGTCCACCATTATCGTCTCCATCATTCTTTCCCTCCTCTTGCCCGCCTCACTCATTCACCAGAGTCATCTTCTTTCCATCTGTCTTCATCCTCCCATCACTGGCCTCTCTGAAAGGTGTTGCCTTGATAAATTATTCAGTTTTGGCATTTAGAAATCTCTGCCCTTGTGAACAGACAACACACATTAAAAAGTGTGCGTCATGTAAACCCTCGCCTCAGCGTGTGTTATATCCTCTCCCCGCCGCTACATGTCATGTTGGGCTTTTTTCCTCCAAAATTTTAATCACGAGTAGTCTTTGTGACAGTGTGGTGGTTCTTCTAAATGAGAGGCATGTTGTTTCTTTCAGAACAGATTTTTTTTTTAAAGAGCGATTTACAAACTGTGAGGCAAAAAATGACATCAAATTGATAACAGCTGAACAGTAACAAATTTCATTCTAGCTTCTAGTGGCATGAAAGCATGCAATGCTGATTCTTTTATGCACATTTGAACACATCAATAATCAGACACATTTATGTTAGCGAAATTAAACATTAACATACAGATCCACATTTTCTATGCACAGTTAAACACCTAAAAGGGAAGCTGGTATATTTTTTTTTATGTATACAGCAATATTGGGCAAACTTCCAATCTACCTCTGCACCCTTCTGTGCGTCAGCTCAAGTAGTTACCAGCTACGCTCCTCCAGGCGGTTGCTTTTTAATGTATCCCAGGTTTTAACAGATCTGGGGAAAACTGCTAGCCTGGAAATCCAGACTTAAATCTAGAAAGATTTTGAGTCTGGCCCTCACCGATACACCCTTCCTACCCAAGGGTTGGCACTAACTGAGGCATGTTAAATGCCGCAATTGGGTAGCACGATAGCCAAGTATTCATTGCATTAAGCCCCATTTGTTTGCCGACCAGTGGGGCTAACTGATATATCATGCTTTTGCCATATAGCCTTCTGTTCCTCTCTCAAGGAAAAAGATAAGTTGGCTTAGCGTTTCTTCCAAAGCTAAACTGAATGGACGCGGTCGCCCAGAGCCCGCCTCTGTCAGATAGACTGATCTGATTGGTCCGATGAAAATTCAGCGGGCTCTGCTCAACGGGGCCAGATCCCTGTGCAGTGCAAATTCGAATTTGCTGGGGGCAGGGCATCTGGATTTCCAGGTTAGAAAACTGCATCAAAAAGATCTAAAACTGGAAACACTTACATCCACTGATGAATTTAAGGGCACCATAAAGCATGTGGTAACAGAGGCATGTGCTCCTTTTTCTTGAGAGGCCATTATGTTTGAAAACTCTGTGTTTTATTGTGGATTTTTGTATTATATGTTGTATTTGTTGCACTTTAATGTGTTTTGATTGGCTGCTAACTTGGCCAGGTCTCTCCTGTAAAGGAGATTTTCAATCTCAATTGGACTTCCTGGTTAAAGTTTAAATAAATACATTCAACCAGTTTTGTATCATATCAATGTGGGCAGTATGAGTAAGTGAACTGCGGTAACTTCCTCCATTTTACCAGCGCCTAGATCTCCCTGCTCATCTCTGAACTCAGATCGGGGCATCATCCAGCTGATTTTTGCTGGCTCTTGGGCTGTTGCTCCAAGTACAGATTGTACTTCTGCATTTTCGTATGCTCACCACCCAGACAAAGAACAGGAAGTGGCACCAAACGGTTTCCTGCATTGTAAAAATTGAGGCTGAAAATGGTAAAACTAAGCATTAGTGATACATTTTGATACAAAAAAAGTTTTATACAGCGGTTCGATGCCCGGCCAGGTCATACCAAAGACTATAAAAATGGGACCCACTGCCACCCTGCTTGGCACTCAGCATTAGGGGTTAGACTGGGGGGTTAGATCACCACATGATTCCTGAGCGTGGCACCGCTGCTGCTCACCGCTCCCTCAGGGGATGGGTCAAATGCGGACAACAAATTTCACACACTCAGGTGTGTGACAATCAGTGGGACGACCTTAATTTTAACTTTAAAATTATGTTACTGCATTACCCATTTCTCACCTCAGATGTTTCAGAAACATAGTTTAGCTCACGGTTTAACTGTAATTTGAGATTGTTTGTTAACAGTAGGCCGCCATATTGTTTCCTGTTGCAAAATGGCCAAGCTTGCATTATGTCACCCACCAGCAGGAGTATGTATAGGTCTGGTGCGGCACAGTGAATTCTGGTAGATGTAGGTTTTCTACCTCTTAAGCAAAAGCAAACATCATAGCTCCTTTTTCTCTGTTGTCTCTGGTCATGTAGCACCAATTTATTTTAAAGTATTTGCATCTTCCGTGTGCATAGTTTATGATTATGTCAGTTTTATGAAAAGACCCTCTTTCCAACTGTGAAATACGTCTTTGATAGGGAAAAAAAAAGAAAAAAACATCAGCTTTCCCAGCAGCCTGGTCAGTGGTCCTGAGAGCGGTGATAAAAGTTTGATTGATAGGACACAATTATAATGACAGAGTGCTCTTGCCAAACATCAACCAATTACATATCAGTCAGGAAGAGAAAGTCTTCATTTTTTCAGAAAACACAGTAACAATGGAGGCACATCAATCAAGCCATCAGAGCCTATTTTCCAGAGCCATTCCTTCTGTATGCAGTGGAAATAAAAAGGACAGGCAGGCCTGGCACTAATTACAGTAAAACAGGAATATTGGAGGAAATTGTATTTCCACTTGGATTGTTTAAAGGGGGAAATTTTGACAGTTAATTCCCACCTCACATAGTTGTCATGCGACTTGAGTTTTACTGGAGGATAAACTCATCTTTTATTCCACGGATGTCTCTCTAGTTTTGCAACTTACACATCAACAGATTGTTAACCTGTTTATTTAAAACAAATGATGATGATAAAAAGACTCCTCTGTCACCACTCCTTTTTAAGACTCTGTCATTTGGTACATTGTGTGCCTGTGATTCTGTGCTGGTTAATTAGACACACAAGCTCTCTGTTCCCTGTTGTGAGAGACGACAATGTGATGAAAGGAGTAACCCAATTTCTTACAGCTTCCAATAAAAGGGTGCAGATATGATTAACTCAAGCACACACACACACACACACACACACACACACACACACACACACACACACACACACATATGATTACTGTCAGCTCTTGCAATTCAGTGATTTATCTCTCTGTATGTATGGAAAGGTATAGAAAATCTCTTCAGATGGACCCGTGCTGCATTCATGAAAAGACGCCGTTTTTAAGAGCGCAATAACTTGAATCATTTGGAGAACCGGGCACTTCTATAAAAATAGAAAAAGTTTCAAAACAGTCTGAGAACTTGCTGTAAGATAATGAGCCCAGTGTACTATTTTAGTGAGTGGCATCATTCAGAGATTACAAAGTCGGTACATCTGTGCTTTTCACTCACCTCTGCTGGACTAAAGGCCACTGTCCTGGGACCCTGTGCTATTTCTATTCACAGACAGAGGAGGACAGGAGGAGAGAGGAAGACAAGAGAAGAGAGGAAAACAGAAGAGAGGAGGTATGAAGTTAAGGTGCAGAGGGTGTTTTCGTTCTGTCTTCCCCTTCAGAACAGGGCAAAGGGCTAATAGCACTGAGACTGCGGCCGGCCCGAGCAACTGGAGGAATCAGAGCAAATAAAAACTGCGCTAGGACCCACGGAGACACACAAAGACACGAATGCTGCGGAGACACATACTCACTCACCACAGACCTCCCCAGCTTCCCACTTTGACAGATGACTTCTTCGTGCGTCTAGGGGATGCGAGACAGTGTGAATTGAATTTGAGAAAAAAAAAAAAAAAAAAAAGGAAATGTACACACACGCACTAATGCACAGACGTACACACACACCCACACAGCCCATAAACAGAATGACATTGGCACAGTTAAGTCTCGCTTACATTGCAGCTATGGTGCCCTCAATCTCTATAAGACTGAAAGTCATTTTGTCCTCCATTATGCCTCTCCATCCATCCTCCAATTCTCACCCTTCATCTCCTCCATCTTTCAATTCACTCACAACTCATCCACTCTCTCCCGGATGTATATTGTGTGTGCTCTCTTTTGGATGCGTGTGAATTTTGAGCATGCGTACGGGGTTCATATGGGTGTTTATCCTGAGGGAAGACCCGCATTTGAAAAAAAAAGCAATCTGTGGCACAGGGGAACTGAAGCTGCAAAAACCATGATTGTTCTCGGGGAAGTAATTTTTAGACGCATGTGGCGGAACGGAGGCCTCAGAGTTGTAATTCCTACCGTCATATCTCCGCCTGACCTCATTTACATAATCACACAGCGGCTAAAGGGCTCCATCTGTGAGCACGTGGGTCACACAAGGGGAAGAGCACCTGGGAGAAAGAAGCCCGACAGGTTCTAGGTGAAATTCATGTGAGGCACACTGGATGTACACGGGACTGGGGACTTCCCCTCTCATGCAGGTTCACCGAATCCTCATCCTGCAACAAGTTCTTGTTGAATCTTTCAGGCAGGTGGGACGCTGTGTTCTGCAAAGGGCAGAAAAATAGTCTGCAAACTGGTTAATGCGCACATGAATAAATATTTCAAACGTCAAGCTCTTCAAGATTTTGAGGTTCACCTCGGTGGTAATTAAATATATATTCAAATGAGAATTAACTGGAGCTCTTCTGTCCAGCACCTGGTATCTTTTTCTGGATGTACGTGCTTTTGTAAACCTTTTGAATTCTGCACATGGAGCTGCAAGTCAAAGTCTACTATGGCTTAAACTTCATGGGCTACAACAGTTTAAAGCAATACATTCTCACTCTGACCTTATCATGTATCAACGTTTGGTCATGGACTTTCCACGTCCACATACTACGTGCAAGGTACCCTGGTTGTTGGTTGTTGTTTCTCCCTGACACCATCCTGCATTGTTTAACTATAACGGCAATCGGCTGTGTATCATGCCAACATTAAAGGACGCCTTTTTCCATTGGTTTCTGACACCGCAAGTCACTTCCCAAGTGTCGTATTTCGACGACTTCTGAATGAGGCCGTGCTCTTTAAACCTGCATCAACCATTTTTCTTGTTTTCTGTTTTTTTGTGGGAGTTTTTTGGCCACGTTGGCAGCAGAAACAGTGCTCACATCACATCAGCTCTTAAATTGATGTGGCAAACTTGTTAGCAAACAGTTGCCTACTTACAACCAGACCACTTGGAGTAACATCCGTTCTCATTTGGAGTTGTGTTTCTGGTTCAACATTCAGTCAACTTTAAGCTCAGTTTATAGTCACCACTAACTTCTGGCTGTTTGGCTGCTCAGCGCTGCACCATGCCTGTAATTAAATGTGTCTGTCAGCTCTGGGCTGGTAGGGCACATTTGGGTTTTTAGAGTTTGTTCACACACACAGCTGTGTTAAGGAGAAGGAAGTTCAAGAAGAGAGATCTGTCATCATGGGCATCGGTCAGAATGCATTAGCCAGTGAAACATACAAAGGTTTATTTCCAAAATTGCAATTAAACATGATGGGGGGGAGCAAACACTCATGGATTTGACTCTTAAAGAAACAAATACAAACGTAGAACTTGAGTCAAATTAAACAAATGTCCATCTTAATAAGGATAAATAATGCTCACTCTAACTAATCATACACTAAAGAGAAAGAAACTGCTTACGAGCACTGCTGCCCCATGTGACGATGAAGCAAGATGAATGAAATGGTGTTTGGGTTAATGAGTGAACAAAGACCGGAAGAAACCAATTAGTGCTGAGGGAGGGGGAGGAAAGGAAGTGAGGTAAAGGAAGTGAGGTAAGTGAGGAAAAGAGGTGTCAAAATGAATAAAATAGGTATCTTTATTACAAGATGCTTGCCGCAGCTACAAATGTGAACCAACACAGGGAAGTTGCAGGCCATAAAACCCAAACAATGTGCTGACAGACACTATAAAGCTCCTGAGAGCTGAGGGCAACTGCAGTCAGGTAATAATCCCTCTGTGGCTTTGCCATTGTCAAAATATTGATTGAAGCTGCTTTAAAATTATTTCGTCTTCTAGTTCCTTGGCAAGTAAATAATCCATTATTTTCCCATTGTTATACACATTGCGTGCAGGCTGACCAACAAAGCCACTTGATTTGATGTTGATTAGCACAGCCATTAGATAACTAAAGACAGATGAAAAGGCCACCTGAAACTCATGTGTTCAGCCTCATGTGCCACCACCAAGCAGTGACCTTCAGGAGGACAAACCATAGAGGGTAAGGAAGGATACGTGGAATCACAGATGGGGGGTGGAAAGAGAAAGAGATTAAGGGTGCGTGTTTGGGGATGGTCATTCCATGAAACTGCTGACTCTCCTCTGGCCTGTAATGGCCTTTACCATAGCAACAATGCCTGATAGAGGTATGTTAATAATGTAACAGACAGGAGAATAAAGCTGCCAATCAAAGAGCTCCAGTCCCCACCGCACTGAGTGAATTATTCACCACAGGCACTGATTAGAACAGGGAGGGAGCGCGAGAAAAAGAGGCTGACAAAGGTGTGGAGAGCGTGACAAAAGAGGGAGATGTGACTCGGAGGGGAGGAGGAGAGACAGACAGAACAGACGAGAGGAGGGAAGAAAAGGTAGTCTCCTCTTATGTAACTCAGGGGTTGAAAGGAGAGAGCAGTGGGTTGTGGTTCATTTCAAATAGCTCAAGACAAAATAACAGTCTTGTTGAAAGGGAAGGGTGGCGACCTCGTGGAACACAGTGCACTGCCCCTTTAATGTCTGTGTGCGCAAAAACCTGTTGTTCTGTGCTGAGAGAGTAATGCCAGGTTTAACATGCGGTTAACCTTTTCTTGACAGCTCCCTTCATGTCTCAGTTTGCTTTCTTGTCCCCATTGCCTTTGCATGCTTTCAAAGCCGTGAGCAAATGCTGATAATAAAAGGTGGAAATGCACACTCACACACACAAAGGAAGCATAACTTGTCAACATGTCATCTTCTAGTCACTGATAGGAATGCAGATCTGACGAGCAGCTGCAAACACTGTAAAAGACAATGACGTGTAACACAGTCATTTGAAAGGCACCGGGCAGCAGCCTGTGTGTGTTTTAGAGTGACTGTTTGCTCGAAGAATCTCATTCACAAACAGATATAAAAGCTAGTTGTGACTGAATCAAGTGAAAAGTGATCAAAGTCACAAATTCCATGCCAGATTTTTTCCCGTTCACCTCGTCGCTTGTCTCCGTCTGTCTCGCTCCTTCACACACACAACACCACTTCCTGCCTTCTCAATTAGCAATGCTCGAAACACAACACTTCCTGGCAAACCTTTAGTCATTAGGATGCAATTAGCAACTTAAACACATTGAGCTCATGTTCAAATATAGCCTTTATATGATCACTTCATACTAGCAAAAGGCAACGCAGCGATGGAAAGAAGCTGGTAATTAGAAGCCTGTGGCACAAAAGGAAATGTGCCACATAATCATTTACACGTGCGTGCGCTCAAAACAGACATGCTTGCATGCTAATACGAGGTTTTTCCATAAGCAGAGGTGAATTTGTGCTCAAAGTTCACAGAGTTCTTTTTAATTTGACAGATCTTCAGGCTTAAAACGACAGAGACTAGCACTGTTTCTTTGAGGAGAAATGATTTAAAGTCAAGTGTGTGTGTGGATTTAAAGGGGATACATTGGCAGGAATGAATATAATAAGCATGTTTTCTTTACAGTATAATCATCTGAAAATAAGAATTGTTTTTGTTACCTTAAAAGAAGCCATTTGTGGGTCCTCATCTACCGAGTATGCCCCCAGGCGCGCAAAGCAAACATTGGCTCTCGACAGGGCCATTAACTTTTTCATGCCGGCTACTATAGTGTGTGATGAACTGAGCATCATCACAAAAACACTGATTTTTAACATTAAATTGCTTTATGTAGTGTTTTTACTGGTTTGAATCACCGGGTTCGTTTGTGTTGGAGAGGAACAGACCTCTGCGGATAATTTGGTTCCAAGTAAAAAAACACCTCAAAGTCTGGATCTTTAGTTATCAGAAAAAAAATGAGCACACATCAGCAGGTGCTGGGCTGAGGAAGCAATAGACCCCTGTGGATAATTTGGCTCCCCGTAAAAAGCTCCTGAACAATGAACACTGAAGGAATTCTAACCGGGAGTTCACACTTGGCACATGGGATGAGTTTCAGCTGGTTGCAATCTACAATCCTCACCACTAGGTGCCACTAAATCCTACACACTGCTTGCTGAAATAATTTTTATCAATGTAAATATTTCCTACATTGTCCCTACATGTATACTTTTATGGTTACATTTTGGTAGGTTTTGCTTTCATTTGATTTACTTGAAAATTATTTGATTTGCACTTCATATAAACTGTCTAAAAACCTGACTATGGCCAATCCAATCCGAACAAAGCTTTAATTCCTGTTCAGATTCATTAACGTTAACATTTCTGGTTCGCTCTGCGCTGCACATTTACAACACAGCACATGTGAGAAAACACACCGGTCCACATGTGCAGCAGCGGTAAACCGACTCACCAGTCTTTCCTCCGTGATCCAGTTTACTGTTTTTCCAGGACTGTGTGCGACCCTCCGTGATGGAGCGCTGTTGGATGAACATCCTCTTTCCACATGCCGGGAGTGTGTGTGTGTGCATGTGTGTATGCGAGGAAAAACACAGTTTGTGTGTGTTGGCATGCGTGTGTGTGTGTGTGTGTGTGTGTGTGTGTGTGTGTGTGTGTGTGTGTGTGTGTGTGTGTGTGCTGAGGGTGGTAAGACATTGCTGAACTTTGTTTTTGTCATGATTACACATGGTGGAATAATGCCTCAGGCAACCAGATGGAGTCTCTGTATGAGATCTACACAACCAAGTTTATCTTCGCAGTCCAGTCCTCACTCACTGTCGAAGTTTGGACAAGCTGTACTGGGATGAAACTGGCTACGAAGCAGCCCTTGTTTGAACAAATAAGTCAGGAAAAGCTTATCATATTCATGTTGTCACTAAAATAAATGGTGGATATAAAGAAATTCTCAACAACTTGTCCTTGTCATGTATCATTAGAGGTGGGGGAAAGAAATCGATACAGTACATAGTACTGCGATATTTTGTGTTGCGATATTGTATCGATACGGAAGCCAAGTATTGATCTTTTATCTTATACATTGTTAAATTGTACAAATACACATTTTAATACAACTTTTGATACTAGAATAATGAAATCAATTGCTTTTTCTGTCCACTAGCTGGTGCTGATATTTTTTCCTGGTGAGGTCAGCAGAGGTCTCAGTCAGCTGCATTTGACAGGAAGCTCATCAAAACAAAGATGGAGGCATTGGAGAAAGAAATCAGAAATGAGCCGTTGGTGTTTAAACCAAACGTCTGGACTTATTTGGGATTTTTTTAACATGGAAGGAAAGGAGGACTTGGATATGATACATGTGATTTGCAAGCAGTGTCACATGAGAATACTATGAACGTGAGGGCTCACCTCGCACTCCGCCATCCAGAGATAGCGCTTAGCATTAGCTGCTGACGGCCAAGCCAACACTAAAAAAATCAACCGACACTGGGCACACTTAGCTTGACAAAACTATGATCCAACTCTGAGAGAAATCGGAAAACAACATAATCTATCATCGACTCCATGTGCAAAGGTCTGCGTCCATATAGCGTTGTTGGAAACAAAGACTTTTGTTACATGCTAAAAACACTGGAATCCAGGTATGTGACTCCGTCCCGATGTTTTTTCACCAACAAGCTCTACAGAAAAGTGACAGTCTAAGTCACACTGACGACTAAAACCTTGTCTACTACCTATGCAGCATTTCTGAAAGGTATTATGATGATGTTGGTCAGTCTGTCTGCTTTGCATCACATTTTGCTGCAATAAAAATGATCAAAGTCAGATGAACAGACTGAAGATTATCTTAGGAGGTAAAACTGATGTTGATAAAATTGACCTTTGAGAAAATAATTTGCACTTGTAAAAAAAAACCAAGGCAATAAATCACTATATATCGCAATACATTGTATCGCAATACTTAGCATATCACAATATCGTCTTGTATGTCCTCTGGCGATTCCCAACCCTGCATCTTATTAGGGGTGAATGTCAGACAGTACACATGGTGTTTTTTGGTTGACAAAAACAGTCTTAAAGTCATTTTAAACTCTTCAGCTCTACTGTCTACTTTCTACACAGGACGCTGACAAACCTCTGCATGTGTGGGAGGTCAAAATGTGCAGCTGCATCTCTATTTGATGAGGTACATTCCCTTAATCCTTTTCACAGTGCTCATGTTTATGATTATCCTTTCATTTGTGTTGTGTTGTGGATAGGAGGAGTTGATATAGGAAACTTGTCCTCTCTGTAAAAAATTGGCGCCTGTGGTGAAGAGTTTGTTTGGCATTTCAAAGGCACTGAGGTAGTGGAGATATAACCTGGAATGACTCTCACAGATTTGAGAGGTTTTAATTAATTTAACAATATTTATAACAGACATATTACTGTGTACCAAACCTCAGGTCTAACTTTCAGTGGCTGTCAACCTAAACTTTGTATCTGGTCAAAACACATCAGAATAAAGTGAATTCAAGTGCAACATGATTGGCGCAACAAGTACCTCGCTTCTACAGGTCTTCTAACAGACGTATTGAGCAGATCATCTTACTCTTTCAGTTCGTGGGTTGACCCGATACAACACAGCCTTTCTCATACATGTTTGTTGCCATGTACATCTGATGTTGATAAAAATGCACTTTGCCTTTATGGCTGCAGTCTGGAAACCATGATGTTCCATCATCTCCTGAGCCGTGACTTACAATGCACCTTTAGTCATTTACCCCGAAGCCAAGGAGCCAGTTCTTAAGGTATAAAGACCCTTAATCAGATGAGATGGTCTGTATAACCACAAGGGCTTGCTCATTACTCAAGTACCTGCACTCCTGTTACATAGAGAGCACATTTACAGGAAAGTCTGATGTTGGGTTACACATGTTTACGTGTGTTCTGCTTCACAAGTGTCACCTTGTAAAAGCCTCTGCAGACTGGCCTGTTAGAAATTTGCCATTAATAAAGAGGCTCCATTAGTGAAGGCCGTGTTATGACAACAGGACAAAACAGCTGAACATATAGACGGCTGGCTCTGAGCCTGATGTGCACGTTAATGTGGACGAGCTCCAGTTTCACACAGGGGACCTGAGTGTCCCACATTACGAGTGTGTGTGGTGCCTGTGTGTACATTTACTGTATGGTTGAGACTGTAACCCTCTCGTATCACTGAACTATTAGCACGGCATCTTAAAGAGACTCCAGAAGGGTCAGCATGTGTAGTTCTTGCTCCTCTGAACAACCAGCAACTCACACATCCGAAACAGATCACTTAAAACCTTCAGGCCAAATACAGCCTGACACTAAAACAGACAAGCTCAGTCTACTGAGCTTAATAATGATCCTTGTGGTTTAAGAAGGGCTTCAGAAACCACAAAGGCTCAGAGTGACACTAATAAACTGTCTCCCAAATTTTGCTGCAGCCACCATTTACCACTGAGATTGGCGTGACCACTGCTGCCCCCCAGTGGTCTGCACAGGGAACTGAAAAGGGGGCACTTCACCAAAAGTAAAGAAAAAACAGTGGATAGCGCTGCACATACTCCTCATCATAAAAACGCATGAAAGCATAAGCGATAACGTAAAAAGTATTTAATATTTCAAAAAATAAAAAAAAATAAAAAGGAGGGAGGAAAGGTAAGGAGAGTGAAGGGAGTAGATTTAAAAAAAAAAAAAAAAAAAAGAATAAAAGAAAAGAGATGTAGAGGGAGACAGCCTGCCTTTGTGCTCCAGCACAAAAGAGCAGACAAAGACCCATGGACACCTGATCACCAAGGCCTTGGACCAGAGAGAGAGCCCGCAGGAATAAAGGGAGAGACGGACGAGGGCATGAGGTGCATTTGACTATATGTGTGTGTCTGTGCGAGTGTGTGTGTGTGTTTTATCTGAGGAAGGGGTGAAAGCCAGGAAACAGGTCCCCATTGTGCAGCACCGAGTAATGAGGGAGGTAATGAGGGTTTGGGTTTCCAGAGCTGCCCATTACAAGCGCACCATGGCTGCTCCCGAGAGAGCCGGGCGACCGAGAGAGCAGAGGAGGGGTGGTGGGTATCAATGAAGATAGGGGAGCTTGATCTAGATAGCAGTGAACAGCCGTCTGTCTCAAACTACCACACAGGGAGCAGAAGTGACACTGTGGGTTTTGATAATTCGAGATAATGGATGCTCATGTTTTCAAATGTTGAAGCATGCGTGGACATGTATTAATGTATCTCTGTAAAATCTGAAAAAGGATATTTCATGTAAATAATGTTGCCACCTTGGGTTTGACTGGCATGTTTGTTTTCACTTGTGTTCTCTGTAGTATTATAATTGACCACCAGGGAGCAGCAGACAACACTGATGCTTCACTGCTTCCTCTCAGGCTCTGAAAATATGATCATGAAATTTTATCAGCAACATCATCATTATCAGGTAATTAGGAATTATTTATTGACTCCCTACCTAAGCATGCACATGTAAACACACAGGGATGCTGCTATACTTGTGAGGACACTCTAACCCCAACCTGGTTGAGGTGCAGCTCATTTAATACACTGTTGGGTACTTTATTTATGGCAATGCATCATACTTTACAATCGAATTATGTATGTTGCATGTAAAATCAGCTAAATAATTAGCTGTCAGAGAATGTAGAGGAGCGAACAGTACCCCAAAACCGTTCTTAAGTGTTTGAGTAATGCAAAAACCTAACTAATATCCAATTTTGATTTTAAAATAATACTTTTAACTACAAAACGATTATCTGCATATCAGTTACTCACCCCGTGTTACGCTGAATAAGTGAAGAGAACTCATGAAGAGAACTATCTCACATGTTTCCAGGGTGAACGAAGAATCCAAAAACAGAAAATTCTTGATGAATTACAGTAAATTGGGGGCAGCATTATGCAACAGCAAAACTGTAACAGAACATTCATTTACAAACTCTCACACAACTCGTGCTAAAACCTTACAATTTAAAACACTGGCCATAAACAGTCTCATGCACATTCAGATGATACGACACTGAAGTTAGCTTCCGATTCGCCAGCTTCTGATTCGGCACAAATTAACTTAATGTGCAGTGCGACTGTTTGTCCACTGATCTTCCGTTCTTTGTGACACTTCTTGACGTGAAAACATTTTAGACATTTTAGGGTAAGACATTAACTTTGCCTGACACCCACTATTGTATTTGTGAAAGACTTATTTTATTTGTGAAAACGCTAAAGGGGTAGATTTCACCGTTTCTGTTTTATACCTAGACCTCATTAGACCAGGTCCAGATCAAAAACTACTGTACCTAGACTTCTCAAATCTGGACTAGATTTTCCTACAGAGGCTAAACATTCATTATAACACAGTTTCTGGTTCAAAGTGGTCTATATTTTGAAAAAACAGTGAAATGTGTCTTTATTGCATTTTCACAAATAGAGTAAAGGTTTCACAAATCAGAAACTGTGTTATAATGAATGTTTAGCCTCTGTAGGATCATCTAGGCCAGATCTGAGAAGCCTAGATACAGTGGTTTTTGATCTGGACCTGGTCCAAAGTGGTCTAGGTATAAAACAGAAACGGTGGTCCAATCATATAGTTTTTTGATGTTTTTTTCCCAGTGAAAACCTTTCTGGTCGACTAAAATTTGGTCGACCAGTAGGGAGCAACCCTAGTAATTGATATACAAATTATCATTTTGTGGGTGAAGTATTCCTTTAACCCAAAACTTTGTCTAAACCTTACTCTTTCAAATAAATGAGAACTGGCCAAAATGTCCTCACATTGTAAAACGGCCCAAATCTTAATCAGCCACGTTTATTCTCATTGCACAGGGGATTACACAGGGAACACAGTTGAAAATATACCAGTGTTAAAGTTAACAAATGAAAAGTTGAGACAACAAACGCACACACAGGAACTCACACACACGCAAACACTCATTGTGTGCGTTTTTACTGTAAGACAGAGCCGGAACTTCCTCTCCCAGCTAAACAACCTTTATAATGCAAACATTATATTTTGCCTCATCCGACAGGCTGAAAGGCCACGGTGGGAAAAAAGACAGTTAATAGCTAGGTGAGGAGGGATTTACTGTATAATACATGTGTACTTTCTGTATGTATACACAGAGAATTAGTGTGCCGTCATATTTATGAACCAAGTCTGTGGGCAGTCGGCCCTGCTGGCTGGGAAATAATGAAAGATTCAACAGCAGCACTGGTTGCTAGAGGTTAATCTGACCTTAAGTGAAACCAGTCCAGCCACATGGATTCTGTAGTGACTCCCTATGGGGTTAAAGTCTCCCTCGTCTCTGTTCCCTCGAGGTGTACGTCTTAGAGAGCTTTACCGTCCAAGCTTTACAAGTGTTTGTCCAGAGCTACAAATACCACCTGATTCATCTCCGTGTGTGTATCCATCAGAGCTGTAAAGCCTTGGATGTCACCTTGTCATCCCCCGGCTTGGCTGTCTGACTGTGTAAACTCAGGAGACTGACACTGAGACCGGGGCAGAACAAGCTAGCAAGTGGAATGTAAGCATTTGGGAAATGTGAGAACTTGTCTGCGACTTGCACTCTGTGTGCAGTCTAAAGCGCTATTATGGTCTTTGCTTGTGTGTGTGTGCGTGTGTGTGTGAATGTGTGTGTGAGCGGTCTGAAACCTCAACGTTTATCTGACTTGTTTTTCGTACAAAGATTGTAGTTGACCACGTGAACATAATACAGCCGTGATCACTGGGACAGTCTGCTCACTTTGTGTAAAAATCTAAACATGGCAATTATCTTTATTTTACAGTAAACCCCGGCCCCCTCTCTGCAGGCTACATTTGTTCAACATTAAAAACTTATATGTTCAAGATGGAAAAGAGAGAAACACTGTTCAAATGTGGCCTGGGTTAAAAAATAGCAGGCTTTTAAAAAAAAAGGTAACACCTTTGGGTTATCTGGCATTTTGCCATTTCATTTTCCATCGCACTTCTTAGAAGTCTGTGTGTGAGTGTGTGCAATTCATTATATTGTGGGGACAAAATCTGTTCACGTCATCACATGTGGAGACTTGTCTTCCATATGGGGACAAGAAACCAGTCCCCACAAGAGTAAGTATTTATTTGAGTGTAAAGACTACATTAAAAATCTGCTTGTGTGTGCTTCTATATGTGTGAGCTAATTTGACTTTTAGATCTTAAGAGCCACGACTCTTTTTAGATATATATAGAACAATAAAGCTCGAACGATGTTGATCCATCACTTTGGCAAAGACTGAAATATTTCAACAGCTATTGCACATAGGGTCATGATATTTTTGAAAGCATTCTCGGAGCACTGAATCCTACTGAATTCGGTGATACCCTGTCATTTCCTCTAGTGCCACCAGCATTGACGTGTGGTTTTAAGGGAAATATTCCAAAAACTATTGGATGGATATGATCTTCCGGATGAACAAAGCTTCCACATGATGCACTGTAATAACTTTGTTGATGTCTACTCATCTCCATCAAGTCAAAAGTTCAATTCGTCTAAAACTTTGGTTCACGACTGAACGCCTGCAATGACATTCCATTTGGCCTCAGCTGCACTTTGTATTTCGTGCTGATTAGCAGGTCTTTGCACGCTAACTCACTTAGATAAACTTGACCTGCAAACATCAGTATGTTAACACTGGCATTGTGAGCATGTTAGTACAGCTTCACAAAGCCACTGAGCATGACTGCAGACGCTTTGTCTTGTTGGAAAGTGAAGACATTCCTGTCAGTCTTGACCTCTTCAAAGGGCTGTTCAGATGTTAAGACTTGGTGTTAAGGTTAAGAAGTCAGAGTGAACTGTGCATGTAAACTAATGGTATCCTTCCTAGGTCAAAATATGTGTTAAACGCTGAGGATTTTTAAAGTAATGAAAATATTTTTTTGTGTTTCTGACAATGTATTTTAGTAGGAGATAGAGCACAATTACAGAGTATTACAGCCTACAAGTCTTAATGTTCGGGATTCCTTTAGAAGTTAAGGTGAAGATTAGGTTTGGGGTATGGTCAGAGGTGAGGTAAGGCATACGTTTGTACAGGGCATCTGTTTTGTTCCAACATTAAGAGGGGCACATATGAAACTTTAGGGTCTTCCCCCTAGAAAATTTTGAGTGTCAAACACTTGCCATCAATCTTCTATTAATAGCCCAGGCTATTATTTGCCTGAATCACTGAAATCAACAGGCCTATATTTGAGACAGGCCTTTCATTTCTTTCACACAAAACCGATGCTCAGCAAAGATCGGCAAATACGATCAAATTGTTTATTCAAATCAGTTTGAATATCACTTGCTTACAAATTAGGCTTTAGATAATACGTCAATTATGAATCATTCATTTGATCAGACAGCGCAGAAAAGGGGTGAGTTACAGCACTCGAGGATTACCTGGCATAGCGACACACCACCACTTTTTCCTGTTAAAACAATACTAACTCACAACCTGGATTAACTTTTATGAAAAACCTTTTTGATTCTTTTGATCTGAGGACCCTTACAGACTAAAAGAATATGAATAACTTACAGGGTAATAGAGGAATGGACACATAATTTGAGGTAGCCAACAACCCGGTTTTACACCCAAAAAACTTCTATACAGTATAAAAAAGGTGGTGTTTTTTTTTAGGCTTTTCTAGGCTTTTAACTGAATTTTTAATGGTAATTTCCTGCATCCTGGTGAATTTTTATGCCTTCATTTTTGTCATTTCTGCATCAATTTGTGGCTGAAATGTATTTACAGCCCCCCTCCAGTGTTTTTTTTTTTGTCATTTTTATACTTTTGAGTCATGTCCTGGCAATGTTGATTGGCCAGACTGTTTGCCAAATATTTTTGGACAAATAACATGATATTGTGCTGAAAGTTAGAGAGGCAGTAAGATGAGGTATGACCATAGGTGATGATGTTTTTCTGTAGGCTGAAGCATCACTGTTAGCATCACCCCAGTTCCCTTGTCAAAAAGCCTATGGGATTTTTCCATTGGATTTTGTATCATTGCAGAAAATAAGCTCTGGGACAAACAAACATTTATGATACATGTTTTATTTAGCAAGATAATCTTCACAAATGCAGACAATTTTTATGCATTTTGAAACATAAATGCAATTGCCAGAAGCAAAAAGCTAACATTAGGCTATACATGAACTATAACACAGTCACATGTCTAAACCTTGCCCCCAAAGCACAGCTGTAAGGCTGTGTAGGCATGATGACGTCCTGCAGTCTCATTTAGCAATGCCCTTTTTTAAGACACTTAAACAGTTCAGTTTACTGACGTATTTTATATAGTAGAACAAAACGTGAAAGTCCTTTTAGCTTGTGTCATCAGAACATCAGACCTTATTTCAGGCATCTAACCAAAAACCCATTCAAAAAAAAAAAAAATACTGACTTCAGGACAAGAAAACTGGGAGTGGTAAATGCTGACTCATTTCCAGTTTTAGGACACATTCCTTTCATACCTCATCCTCCACGCTTGCACAGGTGCATTGTCATGACCTGTCATGAACATCATAAATAATGGTTGTAAGCTCGCTAGTCAACTTATCTTGTATTTTACCATAATTGCAGCATTGTAGTTGTTTCTGTCTGTCAGTCTGTCCATTTGTCTTTGTAGTTACTCAGCTGTCTTAGTTAGGCAGGTAGCCTAACATTAGGATTAAGGATCTTCATTTTATTTTTTTGTTTCCTCCTCTCACAAAACCCCACCATCAGAAATAGCAGAATACCCCAAAATCTACGCCAATGGCTTACTATCATGGGAATGCATGCGTTTAGAAGAATCCCCACAAGTACAGAAGTACAGTGCAAACATAAATCTGTTGGCACGATTACATGTAGGGACATGCCCCTCAAATGAAGACAAAACAAAGTCCCTATAAGGTAAGCTATTGTTTTATCAATTATAGTTTGGGCACGCACTTGTGTTCTGAAAGCAACGATAAAAAACACATCACCGACATTTAAAAGACATACACGGTGATTTCAGACAGTCTATCACAGCATAACGCATGTGCAGACACGTATAGACTTTTCCACTGAGTATAACCCCTACTGCGTAGAACAACAGCCATCCTCCACATAAAACACAAACAAAATATGATCTGTCTGTATCTCTTCATCTTTCCACAGCTATGATTTAGAACATAACATGCCACTGTAATTGACCACAAAACAATATCCAAATTACAATGTAGACGAGCAGAACCATTAGTTCAGCAGAAACATTTGAAAAGGTCCAGAACACCAATCTGAAAACAATTACTGGGGGCAGCAGAGAGACGAGAACAGAAACAACATGCATTTCAATATATGGTTTTGTAGCTTTTTGGCCACTGTCCATACCACCCATATTCCCCCAACGGCTTGCATTTATATAACTCCAAGCTAAGCCCAACTGATTTGCTTTGAGCTATGAGGCCGCCTGGCCGGACAAAGACTTTAGGGGTTTGTGATGGTACAGTTTGATCCGAAGGAATGAATTTATTATCGGTTTTCTGTGCAAAATAACTCCAAATTCTTTCATTATATGGGGATTTGTAACTTTTCCCAAGTTGCATATTGCCTTGTTGTATTTGCTTTTTGAATGCATTCCTAGAATGACTCTCCTCTGTGAAATCCACGATTAGCCAATATGCTCCAGATGTGCGTCTGCAAGTTGAGCTTTGCCACAAAATGTTAGCTAAAGACAGCAGCCTCCCTGTCATGCCTCCCTGTTAGCCTATTAGCTCTCAAATATACCCCCGACACCCAGAGCACACACCAGCAGCCCCACTGCACAGCTCAGTTGTAAATTTCCTTCTCTCTCTTTTATTCTCATCTTCACACACACCGTTTGGCCCAGATCCCAGTCATGCTACTCCTCCATTAAGGGTCCTTGTGGCAGTGGGGCTGCCCTATCGAATGCCTGCGTCCTGTTTGATCCCATCCTAGATTTCAAAGGGAGACACCTGATCCCCGCCCTGGGTGAGGTGGGTGCGGTGGGAGGGGGGTGGGCATGGGGAAGGACAGTGGGCAGGGAGTACAATGTTTGTAATAGATGGGTATAGACAGAATCCTGGTCCCCTTTCTCTGCCTTTTTGTCTCTTTCTCTGCGTCTCTCCCGAGGATCTTGTTTCAATGGACAGGTAAAGATGGACAGGCGGTCAGGTGGGCTGGGGTTGAGCTCGTGGTCTTCTCATGTGTCAAATCCTCTACATCAGGGGCCCCATTTATCAACCAAGTTTTGTGTTTGAGCAGTACACGCACCCCGTTCCACACATAAGCTTTTTCAATTACTTCTTGTGCTTGAGAATGTGTGCACATTTTGAAGCGCTCCTGCCCATGCATACAAACAAACCTTTTGTGGTAGACAATTGCAGTCATGTGTAAGTCATGTATTCCCGAATCACAGTAACAAACCTTCAACCATATTATTAGACTGTCAACTGTGGGTCAAGATATGGCTGTGGCATCTGGTGCTCTAGTTTTGGCAGTGTGTACCGCACCATGAGCCATGGTAGGCTTTTTTCTTTTGGTTGATTCAGCACGTTGAATTGGCACTGGATACGGCAGAGTTTGTGGGTGACTGAAATTGCTCTGACTGACAGTTCAACTCTGCGCACAAGAACAGAAACAGAAGTGAGGAAATCAAACAAACGACTTCAGACAAGAGGGCCTGAGAACAAAAACAAACTTGTTTTATTATAGGTAAGATTATGTGATGTGATTATTTTAGCCAGTGAGCTCTGAAGCAGAAATGGTTTGTCACTGTTTGTGTTGGTGTTGGTTCCTGCACCCAGGCGCAGAACATATGCGCTAGTTAGCCGTTGGGGGTCATCTTTGCGGTGTGTTCAGGTGCATCTTTTTGGCCGAGACACACAGGCAAAGTCAGCCTTCGTCAGCACTGGGTCTTTGATGTCAGTTTGGTGTGTCCGGGCCTTCAGATCAACCCTGTACTCAATGCTGCTGCAATACAACGTCAGCGTGGGATAATCCAACGCTTTTTGATCATTTCTGGTAAAACCTACTCTCTTACTGGTAAAACAACACAATTATTTCTTTTATGATGAAACTCTGTTCCCTATGATGCTCTACAGTGCCAGGAGTCTCCTTTTTCAACTGCGAGGCACAGTTTCCTGCCAAAGTAAGAACAGTTTTGTTATTTCACATGAGAGTTTTGTCTGTGCTCCTCTAAGGTGGGTGGCATTACGTCACGCATCTCTGCAGTATGCACCAATCTGGATATAGCAACATTTGAATCAACAACTGCTGAGAGATGTGAGGTTGTTTGCTTATATTGTCAGCAAGGTCACTCAAATCTCGTCAAACCACACCCTCACAGTCCTGACGAATAACATTGTTTTGGAGTCATGGAGTGCAATTACTTTAACCAAACCAGAGAACTTTCAGATTTTTTTAAAAGCTTTGAGGTTAAACCTTTTTTTCTCAGTATCTATTTTCCTGCACATGTACAGTATAAATGCCACAACATGCACTCACAGTTGGATGTACAGTAGGTGCAAGTTATCATTGCTCATTGCATACAGGTGTGTGCACACATGCTAAATACTAACTTGGTTGTGTACGAACAGTTCACATGCGGCAGGAAACGCAGCGATGTCTCAGTGGGAAAAACGCCCACTTTGATGGCACCATCTCAAGTACAAAAACTGTGAAGGCTCTGTACAAAACACTGACGTTGAGTGTCTAAAAAGCTGCTGGAAAAAAGACAATGACTCACTAAATCACAAGTCGACTTTGCCTGAGTGACATGCTATCAACCATACCCTCCACCTCCCAGTGACAATGTCAGTGACCCCTTTTGATGTGAAGGGGCAGCGGCTCTACTCCGAGCTCCCGCTAAATGTTTGAGCTCCTTAACATATCTCTACAGGGAGCCCAGCCACCCTTCTGAGGAAACTCATTTCAGCAGCTTGTATTTGCAATCTCATTCTCTCGGTCATTACCCAGAGCTCATGACCATAGGTGAGGGATGGGACGTAGATGGACCACTGAATCAGAAGCTTTGCCTTCTGTCTCAGCTCTCCCTGCACCGCGACGATCCGGCACAGTGCCTGCATCACTGCTTAGTGTAGAAATGGTGAAATGATACGCATGTAAAAATGTAATGTGTTTGTGGTTTGCAAAAATGAGCAATTCCAACATTTTCCTGGCAACTGGGCTGTCTACACACGCTTTGACAAATGAGGCCCCAGGTTAAGATTAAGCTCTGATCTCCATCAATAACAAATATCATTTCACTTCTAATGCAGCTTTTTATGCTCAGTCATCATTACGTTCCCTCTTTATCCCCCTTCCTGCATCTGTTTCTGCTTCTTTCCTTTTGTTTTGTGCCTTTTTTCTTTCTCAGCAATTTCTCATTGCGTGTGTAAAGTGTTTAATGAAATACATCAGTCAGAGCAAGGTCAGGGTGGACGTGTTATAAATGTAGACCCTGGAGGCCTAATGTGTTCTAGAGCAATGGCAGGAATTTTTACAGTTTAAACACAGGCCCAATCGCCTTCCAAGCAGGTGGAATTTCTGCCAGCGGATGCGGCTGTTTTGCGCTCAGGCTTTATGAATGTGAAAGGACCACCTTGGCCCAGATTGTTGACGCAAGGCAGTAATCTGAAGCGCTGTCTTCATCCGTCTGACATGTAAACAGATGATTAACACTTGTTTGTTCAGACGCAAACACAAATGGTGTGCAATCATGCCGCATAATACAGCACAGCATATCCTTTACTGTACCCATCAGAGGGAGAAGTGGTTGTTTGCTGCATTGTTTTGACATTGGCATCCTGACGTTTGAGTCACAAAATGCGAAACACCACAATGGCTATAAAACTAAAAGCATATGATCGAATTCGAATGAAAATGTTTTTGCTGGACACAGACGCAACTGTTTATCTTAGAGACTCCACTAAATTCATCACTATCTCCACCCAGTTCCTAAATCATAAACAGGGCATAAACCTGTCTTTCCCTGCCTTATAAAGCAATGGAGAAACCTGGTCACTTAGCAGCTCACTGTTCTAATAAACTATGACCTAAATGGTATTTTAAGGGCTGACAAGAGTCCTAAAAAGGAACATAGAATCCTAAAGGAATCGTAAAAGACCTTGATTGTGCTTTTTAGTGTTCAGCAATCTGCAATAGGGTTGAGCCAGTGTAAAAATGCTCACACAGTTTTGATATAAAACCAAACACTGGACTGGACTGGTATAACTAATTTTACCAGTGTCCAGGTGTCACCTGACTTAGCAGGCACTCCTGAGAGAAATATGACGATACAGTGTCCAAACGGCCAACAAGCGTATGACTATCCCATTGCATGGTGTAACGTCTGAGCTCTCTGTCCACACTGAATTCCATACATATGCACTTCTTTTAAACCATGTAAACGAACCATGTAAGTATCAGCTGTGCACTCGAGATCAGACTAGAGGCATAACCACGGAAAAGATGGGTGAGCAGCCTACTTGCCATCTTCCCACGTTTGCAATGTTAATTTTTAAAAAGAAAACACATGTTTATATTGTGATATTTACTGGAAATTACATACAATATAGCCAAAAGCAACTACAGTAGGTCGGTCATTTAACAGAAGCTTTCAGTTTCCTGGTAAACTCCCTCAAACCAGCTGCCAATTTATTTAGGTTTTTGTAGTGAAATAAGAAGGAATCATATAATTCCTCATTTCAACTTCTTGCATCGTCAGTTCCCTCTACATATCAGGGTTTTCACTTGAGTGACAAGAATACATACAAACATAGCGTGCAACAAAACCTGCAGCCAGTTAGGAACCCTCTTTCACTGGCTTCAAATCCAAAACGTTGCCATATTGGCGCAGTTTTATTTTGTTTTATCTTTCTCTGCGTGTCTTGTCACCTCAAAAAAAACAAAACAAAAAAAAACATGAACTTATTACTAAACAAACACAACGTGCACCACCCTTCTACCCCTGCCATGTTTACTACAACTGGATCTCCATGTTGCCATCCTCAGCTCAGCAGTACATTGTGCACAGCCTGTCAGACACTCCTGAGGACATTACATCTAGTGGTAGTAAGAGCACAATCCACTAATCCATGTAAAAACAAGATGGCAGCCATCTCTGCCAAGTCAGTCTGCAGCTGATCCCGACACAAAAGTGGACAAGGTACAAAACCTGGTCAAATTTAATGGTTCAAACTTGTTAATTTACGATGAATCATGTTTGTAGTGATATGCCAAAATTTTAGCAATGGTAAGAAGCTAAGACGCTGTTAATTAAAAAGTACTCATTTGAAGAAATTGGGAATTTATCATCAGCTTGTTGAAGGACATTGAGACTTATTATGGTCTCGTTTGGCATGTTGGGACCATACTATCATCTGGTTTCAGGACATTGTGACTTTATTGTCATCTCATCTGAGGATATTGGGACTTTATTATCATTGACAATGTTTAGTTTTTTATTCTTACCAGATCCCACTAACCCTAAATAGCTAGGAGTAATTAAAAATGCATACCAAACAAAAGCTCAGGTCCCAGGGGGATATACAATACAAGCTGGATTTAGCGCCATGATGCTGTTGGCACAGGTGCTGATGTAGGCTACTTTTAATATGCCATAACCTCTCATAATGACAAATGCCAGTTCAGTACCAGTTTAGGCTTGTGCACCGCACCAGCAAAACGAGAAAAGGTCACGTCATCATCACAATAATTATATCAACTGAGAAATCTGAGAAAATAACACTCCTTTACACACAGCCATATTGTGGCCATTGTTAAGAGTTGTGAGTTTGGATTTTGGTGTGTAAAGGGATCCTGAGAATCTGCGGTACTGTGATTCCTCTAGACTCTTAAATCACCCATGCATCCATAAAAATGCTGGACAGCAATCAAGTCTAAACCTCTGATGCAAGATGCTATGTGCACATGTGTGTGCGCGTGTCTGTGTGTGTAAAAGGTAAATCATGCAGGGTCAGACCCAGAGGTGTCTCTGGGGCGAGTTGCACCACTATGTCACAGAGTCAGAGACTCCAAATATGCACCTGTGTCTGGAGCTGTGCCTGTAATCTGCACAAGCTATAAAGACAGAAAATTGCTATACCGGCTGAAGAGGATTTTCCTCGTCGAGTTTTAATTTCTTATCAGTTCTTATGTGCAGCACAGAAGTCGGATCTACAGCATTCGATTTTGCAATGAGCAGCTGAAAAGCCACGTCAGTCTGATGGTAGAGAAAGTAGCTTACTCACACAGTGCAGCGTGTTGGGATCCGTGGTGGTCTGTTTCCCTTCCTTTACGAGGTGAATTAAGGAAACACACAGCAGCTCATTATGTGAGACCTTTACTGCGTGGGTTTAGTCAGCAGCAGCTAGCACCTTCTTTCATTTGCACAATATGCATGCTGTTACGTGCATGCAGAGAATATACGTAAATACACACACACACACACACATCTGTGGCATGTTTCATGAAAGATTAAGCAATTATCCGCAATTAAGCCGTGAGAAAGTTCACACGGCACAAATATAATGTTACATCAATTAACCTGAACTCCCACTGAGCAATTACAGCATATCCATTTCGAGTAATTACATTACCACCACTGAAGCCATTTACATTGTGCTCAGGCGTTCTGGTGTTAGCAGAATTTCTATATACAGTACCCACAAAGCCGGGAGTTTACGCAGTTTTGCTTGTTTAGCTAAATTGGGCAGTAATGACATTACTGTGGCCAGGCAGGCATGCCGTGTAGCGCCTTGACTTTACAAGATCCCCTCTGTGTCATTAGCATTGTAGGATACTGTATCACCACGAGTCACGCCTGAGAGCCTTATGGTAAAGCATGACAGCCTGCACATTCATTACAGGAGTGTTAAACCCGTTTGGACAGAGTGAGGGTTAATAAAAGTATGATCAGCAAAAAAGGACAAACAGATCTGTCTCTCTTTGGGGTTTTATGGTACTGCGTAATCGTTCCTTGTAAACAGTTTATTTACGCAATTAAACGTAACAAGCCACACTGAACAAAAGAGCAAGGTGAGGCTGATTTTCCAAAAAGGAATCTCATAATTTGTCATTATGGACTGTGTTTATATATTCGCTTTTGCTTTGAGAGCCCTCATCATCTCCCCTCATCTCCAGCCACATTCCTCCAGATGGGAGCGGCTGTGTTTGAGTCCGCACTCCAAGTTCTTGTGCAACCTCAGCAGATCACCTGGCATATCAAAAGACATGACTTTCTCCACGTTATCGTGCACTTGAGTAAATGGGCTTTCTGGATCAAGTCTCTGGCAGAAAAATCTGCAGTGACAAAAGTCCATGTGATTTAGATTAACATGGAAAACAGTAACTCCCCGCCCCCCTCTGACCTGTGTTATGGTTTCCAAATTGAAACTCAAGCCCACAGAATGTCATACAGCAGTACAATGCAGCGTGCTGCCCATGCTGTGCTCAGCATATGTGGGCAGGATTGGTTTACTAGAGTCCAATGTTTTATTTAGCATGTGTCAAAGTGGTTGTGTGTGTGTTTGTGTGTGTGTGCGTCCGTCATGAGGGCATGTACCCGTGTGTTTAAAGGAACATCAAGGAACACTAATCAACAGTCTATCACAAATGTGATTGATGAACTTTGGCAGACTACTGCAGCCCAAACTTGCATAGGCCACATTGCTTTTGTGCGTGTTTCGCCGTGTGCAAGCGCATGTCTGTGTATCCATATGTGGATGATATTTTATTCAGCAGATGTCACTGCCCCTGGTCACACTCATCTGAACAAGAAGACACAGAGATGCAACCTAAAACCACGAGCTTGGATGGCTCTCTTGTAATAACCCTGACATCATTAAAAATAAAGGGGGGAACATGACAATTACCACCTATTAGAGTCTGTCTTGCTCAGGCGCACACGGTCTGCATTGAGTGTATAGCTGTGGTCGGTGGCTAGAAGACATTCGGTGTAGACTGACTTCATTTGAAAATATAATACGCACACTTCATTTTATGAAAGTAATTCTGAAAATGTCGTTATAAGCTACTAAAGGGATCGTCTGGACCTCTTGAAGTGGGGCTGTATGAGCGACTTCTCATTTGTCGGAGTATTACCTACAGTAGAAGGCAGTCGCCATGCCTTCAGTTTGGAGAAGCAGGCCAGAATATCACCATGGAAACTAAGCAGTACAGCGCTGCGGACTGGGGCAGCATTAAAGAGTATTTAGCTACCTACAAACATTATATTGAGAATATTTTACCTTGCTATCAACCCTTTCCGACATGGAAGCCCTTAACGCTCTCGTCAAAGCCACCAGAGAGCTCCCTGTCAGAAATCGCTGTCTGACAGCAAGGTAAAGCAGAAAAATATACTAAATACAGTGCACATTTAAACTGATATTCATTAATTTTAGATGGGATTCTTTAAAATAAGTTTTGCTGCTGGCCCCTCCACAGCAGTGTATTGCTTAGCTTCTGTCTGCTTCACCAAATACCATCTACTGTATGCAATACATTGACTATGCATAAATACCTCATATAACCCCACTTTAAAAAAGCTGAACTATCCCTTTAAGGTACGATGTCTGAATTACGATGTCAGAAGTGCGTCCCTTGACAGGACAACTGAGTAAATATGAAGATCACCTGAAAGCTTTTAAATTCGATTCCCCCTCTTCACAAAGACATAAATAAAAACCAATTCAAGACGTAACCCGGCCATAAATGTGTTTTACAAGCACATTCTTCACTTACATGTTGACCAGCAAAATCAGAGCAGGAATCCTCCAGTGAGCTGACTCGAGAGGAGGGAGGAAGTCATTTGGTCTGAAAGCTGTGCTCTCTGGCCAAAACGCTACTCACAGATGAATCTCTGTGTTACATTAGCTCTGATCTTTGTTTATCTCACAGTCCACTTCAAAACTGACTGTGATGGATGTTCGTCTCTGGATATATACCTCTCTGGGTGTGTTAGGTGTCTGTGAAATTCAGTTCTACTTTCTTCTATTACCACTTTGCCTTTAACTTGAGCACTCTTTTTCTCACTTCTGTTCCACGTTCTTCGCTTTAGTTGCGTGAACTTATACGTCTTCACTGTTCTCCTGGCATGCTCGGGGATTTTGCAGCCAGATTATGAAATGACACTGGAAAGCCATTAACATCAGCTCTCTTAGAGTTCTGTATACACCTTTCCTACCTTTAAAATGTAAACACTTAGGACGATTCCAAGTTTACTTCCCACACAGTGTTTGGTACTATCTGACAGGAAGTATACTGGACCCAGGAAACCTCTCTGGCAAGACAGTTCCACTGAAATGGTTTGTAAAGATGGTTTGTAAGCAAAGGTAGCAGGAATTCAGTGATGGAGTTTCAGCCCACTCAGAGGATGGATTCCACATTTACGACGATGCTGGAGAACTTCTACGGGTGTCAGGAATACTGTATGCTGAATTACTTCTCATGACTCTAGCATGCCTGGGATTCTGACATAGATACGACCATAACGATACAGCAAATCGTAACGAAAGGCTCCAGTTTCACCTTTTTGTGCAGACAAAATATAAATCACGAGAAAGGAAACACGCACACAGCCCCCTCTCATCCACTTCAAGCGCACAGATAAACACCTTTGCCTCGATAATATGGTCAGTAGGGGAACATCGTTGCCAAATCTGTGCAGCCTTTGACATATAATATAATTGCAAGTGTCTGGTAACAGTGAGTTACCCACTCAAGATGTGTGACAGCACTTATTAGGCTTTGTTTAATTGATTGCCTCTGAGAACATTGTGGCAGTGATTTTCCATGGCTGTCTCCCCAACCGCACAGGAATACGCTTTCATACTTGTGTGAGTGTGAGGCAGAGCTATAAACACATGTTAATGGCTGTGGACACCTGTGAATACTTCACTGTAGGGCCTCTTTTTCTCTTTCTCTCGCTCACACACACACACACACGCACGCACACGCACGCACACGCACATACACACACACACAACACACTGTCCTGTAAGCTGCCCGAATCACATCTGCGTCTGTCAAAGTGGGTGTATGTAGTGAAAGTTGGTGGTTTTCCATTTGATTATTCCTTGTGAGTCATCTCCATATGTGTGCAAGCTCTCTCACACACACAATCCCTCCTGCAGACTGGCGATGAAGACCACCTGGTCACAATCAGTCAGGGCCAGGGGTTAAAATCATTGTGTCTTTAGTGTGGTGGAAAGGGTTCACGGAGGGATTGGCAAGGCAGGAAGGAGGATCGAGTCAGACTTGACAAAGTGGGATGCAACCACACTTACCAGGCCTGAACACCTTCAAAATGCATTCATCTGTCTCTCGGAGCTACCTCTGAAACTTGCCAGGCGATCGACCATGACGGATGTGGTTACTGCTTCATGCAAGCTTAAATACGGAGACACCGTAAAACCACACTTTCAAGTCTTTTCAAAGTCATAGCTTCACTTCAATTGCTCTGAAGTGTTACGGCGGAAATTGTTGTGATCAGGAAGGAATTTTAAGGCTTAAAATAGGGCAGATCACACATTTTTAAAGTATTAGATGCTTCCTGTGTGAGAATTCGGCCCACAGGCAAAGGTTAACTGGGCACCGGGCTGTCTGGTGCTTACCTCTCAAAATTCTGACATATTACATCAGACCTTTAACTCAGGAAGTAACGCTAATATCACAGCCTGTGGTATCTGCTGCCATGACACACTATTGAGCCCAGGTAATCATGTACAGCTGTCCACAGACACACGCAGAGACAGAAACATTTGGGATTCTTTAGGTTTCTTTTTTGTGTGTGAAACCAACTGTTTTAAGAGTGAGTCAGTGAATTGACGCTGACAGTGGAACAAAAGATGGCAACCATAGAGTTGATCCAAGCAAGAGCGGCAATTTCCTGACACCTCTGGCCTGTTACTGAGGCTCAGCCCCTCCTGTGCACCACCACGAGTCCATCTGCAGGTAAAAGCTGGAGCAAGCCAAAGACAAAGATAGACAAAGACGGTTTTGAGGAATGTGTTTTCTCTTTACTCTTTATAGAGGTCAACAGAATTATCGAATCAGTGCCAATAGGATGTTTTTAAAAGTATTGCCATCAGCGGAATTTGCCTTCAATAGTGACCGATGGCTGCACAGCCTCTACTGGTGACGTGGTGATGCACATCACCATCTGGAGCTGAAGAGGGGAGGGTTGTGAAAAATTAAGCAAACAAAGCCTGTTCAGCAGGTACATCTCCAGAGAAACCTGGTCCCTTTTGTTCTGTAAGTGCTCTAAACATATTGTTCTTCTTTTCAACTTGTATTTACATGTTTTTTCACAAGTTCTTGGCTGGACCACAACAGCAGGTCCAGAGCTGTAGCACTATTAGCACTAAAGCAAAAGTTAGTAAGTCCGTGACTGAGTGAATGCTGCACCTTCCTGTTAAAAATGAAGAGCCCTCGTTTTATTATAAAAGTTCTTTAGTGTTTCATACACCAGCCATATACTGGGCTTTCAACAAGTCTTGTTTTTTTCTGTTTTATGAATCATTGGAAATGTGTTCTGAGTATTTTGAAAATACAAAATTACTCCACACTAAAGGTTCATTCTCACTGCCGTGATGCGGAAATGCGGGACGGATTTGCGCAATACTCGTGCAGCGTTTTTCCGCATTTAAACCATACACACAGGCACGGTACGGATGTGGTGCGGAATTTCGCGTTGTTGTGTTTCAAGTCCGTGCAGTGTGAACGGGTGTGGGTGAACATGGACGAGTAGCAGCAGCAGCGAGCTAGCAAGCTAATGTTTAACAAGCGTCAACATCAACTTCCTTTAGCGCTTACCACTCTCACCGCAGCCACCAAGCTGGACAATGGACTGCCTGACATTGTCCTTTAATTCATTGTTCATGAAATCCTCCCGTCTTTTATCAAAAAGGACGAGGTGCTGTGAAACGAGTTTTATCAACCTTTCTCCTAACTCTCCTGCCTGACTGGATTTTGGACTCTCCCGGGTCTGCGTGAGGTCACTTTAAACAAAAAATTTCATTGGCCCAGCTGTGTAGTTCCACCGGCGAATTCTGCAGGGGGTCAAAGTCTGAGCGGAAACTTTTTTCACCGTGCAAAAGTTCCGTCCCGGTGTGCAAACGCACGGACATTCGCCCTAAGTGAGAATGGACTTACAGGACATGTGTCCACATAGCACTTCACGTAGCGCATTGTTTTTTTGTTGTTGTTTTTTAATGACATGTTGCCCGTTGGTTGTGTTTCTGTGACAACAATATCTTGACATTAATGTTATCTGGGTAGCTAATGCAGTGCTACATTAAGAGAGGGTTGACTACACGGTTAACAACAGACTTGTACACTGATAAAAGTACTCACCAGCAACATCCAGTGTCCACCAGCTGATCTGCTCCCACAAATGGGCTTTTCTGTCTTTGTTGTGACAGTGTTCTAGCTAAAGCAGCAGTATTGACATCACCAATGCGTTTCTGAAAGTCCAAAGATTTTCAAATGGAAGCGCTCGGAGCAGCCGCACAAAAATGGTGCAGCATTTTGAGAAAAAAAAAACACAAACCCTGGGTGCAGTGTTTACTTCTCTGGGGAAGCGGCATGCTCTTTCTCCTCAGTGGGAACAACTGCAAAACACTGAGAAAAATAAAATCACTCTCATTTAGTTTGATATTCACTTTCAGATTTTTAGATTTATTTTGGTAACTATTACTTTAGGTTTGATATTTAGTGTGCGTGTGTGTGGAGATGATATCAGCTGAATCATACTGTAGGCTATCAACTTTTTCCGGTTCCAAATTATCATTATCAAATCAGCTCTTAAAAATCCAGTATCAGTCAGTCTCTACTTGTAAGGCAGGACAGAGCCAATGGAGTCCAAATAGTTTCCTGCAGAGCATGGAATGTCTTTGACAGCACCTGTCTCTCACCCTTCGTCTCAGTCTACACACTGAAGCAATGCTGATTAGGTGTGTAGTGTGGACCCTGATCTGTAGGTGTGTGTATCTGCAGACACTTAACTGTAATTGTGCTTTTTAAACATTCTGACAGCGCAGACCCATCACTCTGTTTTTGTTTGCCCACTTCCCTTCAGCACTCGGTAGAGTTTCAGAAGTAGCTGGGAGTCGCTGGCTTAAAATAGACGTCAGTCGCTGTGTTTTATCCTGCACTCACATACTCGGCCCTGCCAGATGCCGACTCAGTGCCATCTCTGATGTGGTGAAATCAATCAGTGGGATTGTCAGCTGGTTTTAATGGCCGCCTTGTCCCTGTGCCATGTCATTCTTTCCTAAAGTGTTTCTCTCTTTCTGTCTGTCTGTCTTCTGTCTCTCACTCTCCCTCTCTCTCTCTGTCTGTCTTTACTTCTTCCTTTCTCCTCCAGCTCCTTTTTCCAGTCAAGATGCAAACCAGAGCTGGCGCTGATGGCAACGCACAAGAGGAGGTTGTTGCTACAATAAGCATCTCTGAACAAACAAAGAAATAAATGTGTGAGAGCCAAGGCTGTTCGCTGTACCCCCACCCTCCACCCAACATGTGGCCGACACTCTGCAGACCCTCGACGTGGCAGCAGGAACACATGACATCATCGACGAGACACAGGACATAATGCAAACAGGACATTTGTCATTCAGACACTGTTTTGTCAGGTTGATATGGGCTGAACTTCATTCACTATTTTCTGTCTTTTGGGGCTACACAATTGCTTCCTTGAAAGATAGCCCCTAGTTATTCACTGAATTAAGATGTTTACATCTGTACATGCTGAGTGGATACAACTGTATGAAACTGTTCACCCCCATTAATTGAGATGTCAGATGTGAACTGGACCTAACTGGCAGACATTCCTTATGCTTTTGATTTATCAATATGTTTTCTTTGTGTTGTTTTTATGCCTTAAGCTTCTTTGTACATAACAGTGTCTGCAACCAGAATTTACCCAAGGGGATCATAAAGTTGAAATTTCAATCTTGTATCTTGTCCATGTTTTGAGGCCACAGACTGTGAAGCTCTTTTCATCTCATCCCTCTAAAGGGGTTTCTGGATTTGACTCCTAGTTCTGGCAAACAAATGTGTGCTTGAGCAAGACAGAGTGATTAAGTAGCAACTGGGGTGCTGCTGAGGAGCTGACCCTGTGCTCTGATCTCCTCAGCAATGAAATTTGAAAAAAGAAGAAGAAGAAAAGATCAACATGAGGATTATCTGTATGTGATATCATTTCACATTTAAAACCACAAGCTTTCTGAAGGTAGTTTCTCATGCGACAGAAGAAAAACTTTTCCTATCACATTTCTGCATCTGATGTGCTGACATTGAGTGTGCGTCATCCAATAAAATAGGTCAAGAAAGACTTGTGGTTTGTCCATATCTCTATTGTAAAACAGGCTACTGGAGCTGATGATGTCATACAAATACGTGACTCACGCCTGCATATCATAATTGATCATCGCTCTTCTTATTTCCATCCGTCTCTTTGACACGCAGGCACGTGTGCACATGGGCGTGCTCACGCACACAGAGGCATGTGTTGTATGTGGTTTGGTTTATGGTGATGTCATTTTACAAACATTCACTGCTGCATGCTTGTCGAGATTGTGGAGATGAAAGCGCAGGAAGTTAGTAAGAAACTTTCAATCTTGTCCACAGGCAGAAAGGCTTGACTCAGGAATTACATGCACGACAAAAGATTCTTACCCAACTCATCATATTTTGTGCTCTTCAGCACAGACCTTGAAGAGAAGCTATCTACAGGCATGAAACTTGAACTCATGGTGAACTCTAGCTGACTGGAGAATCGAGTTACACTTTTGTCTATTTACATCTGAAGCACTGCAAAAGTTTCCATTTACATATATGAATCATGAAGGTAAGATTGTTGGTTAAGCATTACAAAATGTTTCTTACCATATCTTCAGGCTTGAACTGCCCATGGGGCAATTCTGGCAAATGCAAGATGGGCAAGACCACTTTATGGGCTGCAAAGCCATCACCAGCAATGTTTGGAGATTTTTTGGGGGGGAAAAAAAGAAGAGAGAAAGACGCAGCCTGTCTGATTTGGGGTTACACATTCCCAAAATTGTCAGTAGACTACCTACAGTATGGTGTAAGGCAGGTGCACTGTCACATCCCCCACCCCTTCAAGTGGATTCAAGCAGGAGAGGTCAAGCGGGAAATAAATGAAATCACGACAGGAAGAGTGCAGTTCGACTGTAAATTAAAATAAAACTTAAATGAAATTGAAACTAAAATAATAAATAATAAAGGATAAAAAAAGTGAAATGGTGAGCAGAAAAGATCAGAGATAAAGAGTCGGAAAAAAAATCCTGAGGCTGATGATTATTTTTATTATCAAAAATAATGTTACAGACACCAGTTGCACGCAAAGTCCTCCTGGCTGCAGTGCTAACATTAACAGTCCGCCAGTGCCATATGAAGAAGAGGAGCAAAGACTCTGGACAGATGAGCAGCAGCAGGCTGATACCAGCAGAGTAACGTTACAGACGAGAGGCAAGAAAAGAAGGCGGCTGCCTGGAGCTGAGGATAAGCGACATGACAACTTCTCAGCAGGTGATACCGCTAATGCTCGGCAAGATTACATATTGACAGTTACCCCAGCTAGCAAGTTAGCAACAGTACTGCCAGTGCAGACGCTGCATAAACTGATCTCTTATTAGGCTTTAATTGAGCGCTGTAAATCCTGTTTAAAATCTATTCTACGGTCTGTTGTTTCTGAACAGAACAGTGCCATGCCAGTTCTGATCACAGACGCCTGGCACAAGCAATAAAATTACTTTTAAATGAATAGGTGTTGCCGGACCCCTCTACACATCACACTCTCTGGGTTCATCTCACGATACATTGAGCCGGGATTGTGTAGATAATGGGGCTGGACCAGAGAAAAATTGTGAGGATCGAATTTTGTTAATTTTTTCTTCGTTGTTGGACGTGATAAAGTTTCGCTGAGTATTACAGTTGTAAAATACAGCTTTGCAGTTGGTGGAAGATTGGTGAAAGGTAGTAACGCTTGGGCAGAAGTGGTCTTGTGTGGTCCCACTGGGTAAGGTTGAAGTTTATGAATGGAGTGGAAGAGACATCTTTATAGCTCTGAGGGCCCCTCTCGCCGCTAGACAACAGTCAACACCAGCAGATCTCAGTTCAGCAGACTGCTGGGAGCCCCTGAGCATGACGTGTATGGATTAAAACGTGTGTATGCATGTGTGCGTGTTGCCTCCTCCAATAACGAGAAACGCCATCTGCAGAATAAATTTTGAAAAGGACAGCCATCGCTGAAAAGCTGAGCTTCTCGTCCCTTTCTATGAACTCCGAAGGGCAAAGTGATAATGCAATACCTTATATCAGAGAGACTCAAGCACAGGACTCGGTCCTTGCACTAATAAGAATGTTTTCTATGGCAAAGAGCATGTGGAAAAAAAACACAGGAGCAATTACTGTTAAGCTTGGCCATAAACGCGAGCTGGAAATGCTTACTGCAACATTCAGTGTAACACAGTAAGCAGCTCCACCTTCATTGCATAGACGCAGGATATTGAAATCTCTTTGGATTCCATAATGAAATGATTATGAAACAGTCCCCATCTCTGAGTGAAGTGATGGAGCCCTGTGCCGTATAGAGGGTGAAGCCGTTACATCTTGTCCCAGTTAAAGAGGCTTAGGGAGCAGCCATCTAGCTCCAATGACCTGCGTTGATTAGAGAAGTGCCTGGCACGGAGGCAGGGTGTGTCTGCCAAGCTCTAACCACCCAAGAACAGTGTTACTTACACACACACACACACACACACACACACACACACACACACACACATACACGCACACGTACACACAATGAAAAACTACTCATTTTTTTTTTAAGCAGACAAGCAAAAGCTGACTTCATGAAAATGTAACTACTCCCCTAATTTTGGGAACTTGTACCTAAAATGGAAACCACAGATCAGAGTGAGTCTGGGTTCCACATCATTTCCAGTCATTCTGGATCAATTAGGTACTTCATTCCATTGGGCTGATCTTTCCTTCACTCTGAATGGGTGAACAGTGAGTCGCTTGTGAACGTTTGAAGAGACAAAGACACGAGACATGTTGGTCACAACGTACAAATACCTGGACAGTGATATACACATTAAATGTAACATCTGGGACTGGGCCACTTCAAAAATCAAGCGATCTCAGCAGCAATGTACTTTTTACGCACACCCAACCGTTTTAATGTACGTGGCGGATTTTACAAGTGTTTAACTTCAGAGCATTCTGTCTTTTGGTCTGATCTGTGCTTGGTAACATGCGCAGACAGGCTGCAAAAACAAATCAGGACAGCTGAAAAAATTATGGGTGCCGACCAAGAAACAGCCACCAGCCTTTACAACCAACTCATCCTCCCAAACTAGAAAAAACAGGGTAGTACTTATCCCTTTCACTTCAAATTTAGTCCTGACCCACAACCTGAGAAGAAGAAAAAACTTTAAAACAGGTAGATAAAAGAACTCTTTTTTCATCAAGCCATGCGCTAGGCCTTGGCAAAATATCGATATAGATAGATAGATAGATAGATATCGTCTTAGATTTTGGATACTGTAACATCTTTTCCTGGATTTAAAGGCTGCATTACAGTAAAGTGATGTAATTCTATCTGCCTGTTCTAGCTGTTCTGTTATTTGCCTCTACCCACTTAGACATTATATCCACTTTGCTGATGATTATTTATCAGAACTATCATTGTGTAAAATATATTGTGAAATCACCAATAGGCAACTTGTCAATATCGACATCAAGGTGTTTGGAAGGCTGCCCCCTTAAACCTGGGCCCTATTTTCTGATCTACTTTTGTCTAAATGAGTGATACGATGTTCAATATTTGTCAGGTCACTCCAGCGGTAACTTCCTGCAACAACTCATATCTCATGAGACGTGAGATTTCAGAGCCAGACTTTCACTCTCTGTTTTGACTTGCCACAACAAACGAATTTTTGACCGATTTTGACCAACTGGATCTGGATGGACTGTATTTTTTTGGACAAGGAGTACAAAGACGTACACAGATGCAGAGCTCATTGAAACTGAAGAGCAGACAAGGAGAGAGAGAGGGAGCAGTGTTATTTCGGTAGCACATATACTAAAATTGCAACAGGCAGAGAAACATGTCGGAATCCAGCTAAATGTAAACACAGACGTTCATTTCTCCTTTCCGTTATGCTGTCGGATAATTATACTAACAATCCGAGCCTATCTGTGTGGAAAAAAACGCACTTTTAGTGGACGTATTTTGATGTTGTTTGACGCTGTCAGATTGCCCTATTATTTAATATAGTGTGCACTCACGGGCTGCAGGCAGGTCAGCCGTAGCTTCGTACTGGAGAAATGTCAAATATTGAACATCCTATCACTCATTTAGACAAAAGTAGATCAGAAAATAGAGCCCAGGTTGAAAAAAACATTACTTCCCCTTTAAGGGCCCCTCAGGCGACAGAGATTCTTCAAGTTAGTCAGTCTACTTCTAGGGGTGTTTCAGTCCCCAGATGAAGTTGGAGAATTAGTGCTCCTTGCTTTCACGCTGCTCTCCGTTATAGCAGCTGATTCTGAGTGAGACTGGCAGATGCCCAGAGGAAGAGAGCCTTAAATAAATAAATAGTCAAATATTCATATTAAAACAGCCAAATCTGATTTGACTGACATAATTCTGAGTTGGTTACAGCCCTAGTATTTGGTAAAAATAATATTATGATATTGATTTCATCCATGTCGCTCCACCCTATCATCAGCCTGCATAACATATATTTACTTCTGGAGCACTGAAACAAACTAATTTCCTAATGTGGGACAATAAGTTGATCTGAATCTGAAGTTGGTCTTTATTTTCTGCAGCACAAAGCAGAGTGTTGCATTTAACCGCCCTGCAACATACTCCACAAATTACGCCAACTGAGCTTTTGCTGAAATGACAATTGTTTATAAGATATATTCAAATCAGCCCTTATCCCAAACCACAAAGAGGAGATAATTGCTAAGGGATATCTCACTCATCATCCCGCATCTTTTCCAAGACTCTTTTCTTTCTTTGTTTTACCATTGCAATGTTTTCTGCCACCCCACCCTTCACAGCCTTCAGTGTATACAATCCTCATGAGTTTCTGACCCTGCCTCTCCCACCCAAAGAGAAGCACATCAAATAACCCAAGAAGAAAACCAGGCATATGTGAAAGAAGGGAACATCTGTCCAGAGCTATCCCCATGTCAAATGAGGTGCCAAGTACAATGAAACTTGAAGAAACTTTTTCTCAGGAGGACTGAAAGGAGGAAAAATTCTTTATATGTTATCACTTGGCCTTATGTACGTGGGGAGCTATCTCTACAGACAGTTAGACACCAATTTCCTCTCATAAGGCTCATTTTCCTGCACTTTGACCGCAGATAACTACAGCAAGAGTAGCTTTGGATGCTCTGCGAGTGCATTTGGCCAAGGATGCAAACAAGATCCCCAGCCATGTCAGGGCCAGAAGGTGAGGGATTTTTGGAATACAAAGAAGTGAGGTATTCAGTATTACTTTGAACAGCACTTTGGACTTAAAGCTGAATGGTGGCTCAAGGGACAACATTTCAACATTTTACTCAAAGTTTATTATTTAGGAATTGCTGTTCTAACATAAAAGATCCCATTGCTCCCTTACACTTGAATACAGCTGGCTTTTAAAGGATGACTCAGAATTCTTACATCTTGACTCTTATTGTCATGTTTTTGGCCATGATTTCAACTGGTTTTGATAACGCAGTGCTCACCAAAGTAATTGATGAGATCTGGAACATGGTGGTATCACTACAACTACAGAGTTGTCAGATGATCAGTGGGCACAGTATGGGTTGAAAAATTACAATACCACTCGAAAATATATATCGAAACCCATAAAGTACTTCATATAATATCTTTTTTTTTAACTGACTCGATACCCATCATGCTAATGGAAGCATAAAGTGCTAGCGCGACTACTTTGGTGGCATCTCGGCACGCGGACCTGCCAACTCTGTCAAATACACTGCACACAACTTCACTACACCAGACTGTATGGGTTGCAGCTGCTGCAGTAGTGGGCCAATATTTGCTTATCTGCATCAGATACAGTATTTTATCTTCATTTTATTTATTTTTTTTTGTTCTTTATATTGTCTTAAAATTGTCTCATTTTATTTGCTCGAATTCCGCATTGTGTTTCAACGCGTTGTGTTGTGATAAACCATGTAAAGCACTTTGTAACTTTGTTTTGAAAAGCGCTTTATAAATATAGTTTATTATTATTATTATTATCATTATTATATAACAATTAATAAAAGGCTGGCCCTGCTGTACAGGAACCAGTGAAGGGAAGCAGGGAAACTTTGCTGATATTGAACCAGCTGTGTGGCATCGCACTGTGCGCAGATGGATGTTGGTTGACTTCCCCCCGGAGATCCCTGGCCGTCTGGCGGTGGGGGATCTCGACACCAAACACTGTTCATCTGCACACACTGCGATGCCACACAGCTGGTTCAATATCAAAGTTTCCCTTTATATTCATTGTAGTACACTGTGGTTCAATAAATTACAGAATAAAAGATTTAAAATTTTTATAACAAGGATATTATTTTGTAAAATGATGTGAAATGCGGTTATCTCTGTCTTTTTGCAGATGCTGGGTGACATTTTTTAGTGAAATTTTCCTTTATCTAGTGGCTCATGTGACTTCCGCACGGCAACAGGGGAGTAGATGCAGCCAGCCAATCAGGAATTGGCATTAGTGCGTGGTTAACAAGCTAGACATGGGGAAGTTTCCTCCGTTTTATTTTTTCTTTCTTCTAGCTGCCGTGTTGTTAGCAACAGGTAACTAGCTGCATAAGTACGCTCAAAATTATGGGAGTTAAGAGAAGCTAGATGCTAAATTCATGCTTATTTGTCCTCATGTCACCTGGCTCTGCTAAAGCCGACTTGTAGCTGCATTGGGTGTGAGCCGTGGAGTTTTACCCGCTTGGAAACATTGAACTTCTGGTGAGTGAATTTTGCTGTTTTTTTGTGTGAACTATTTATTGATTCTGACCGGAGTTATGTGTTAACTGAGTGAGAAAATTGATGGCTGTTGTCTGTTACGGTAAAGTTTTAAATGTAATTGAGGAAGCTAGTCGGCCCGCTTGTGTGTGTGCGCGTGTGCTTTACGTGCGCAGCATGGCACTGTTGTAATGTTTTCATGTATGTAAAGGAAAGCACTGAATATGTAAAAGTTAGCAGAGAAAATGCGTAACTAATTTAGGAGTTGTAACAGAGAATAATTTTCTTTTGGCCTTTTAGGCTGGGTCTTTTTCTTTTCCTTTGGTTTCTCTGAGTTTCTCTTTGAGTGTGTGTCAGCGTTGGATTCCTCATGTGTGATTCTACTGCTGTTCTCCTCACTGTGTGTGGTGGTGACGGAGTTGAACGGTAGTGGCGAGCCAAGCCCAGTAGATGAGACGATCCTGAATCATATGAACTGTGTTACCCTCTGGAACTGGTAGGACAAATAATTGCCAGTGTTTAAAGGACGAGTTCGTTGACTATTATTTTTACTATTCATTTTCTTTTCTCTCCAAAACTAAAAAAAGAGAGAGAAAAAGAGACAAGGACTTTGAAACCGATTGTTGTTGTTGATTTTCAATTGTGAATACATGTGATACAAATTGTTCTTTACAAAAAAAGTAATTGATAAGAGGGTTATTCTTGAATATGTGAATTCATATGTGTGTTTCAGGTTAAAGAAAAAAAATTAAAGGACCACAGTAAAGAGAAAAAAACCCTTTAAAATACATGATAAGGTTCAGTGTAAAGTTTTCCAAATAGTTAATAAGTTAATAATTAATAAGTTAAGTTAAAAACAAGTTGTCTAAATAGGATTAAAAAGATCTAAATAGAAAAAAAACACATAGGGTGATCAAACCCACAATTTAAAAGGTAAAAGGTTAAAAGGATGTTAAATGCTCTTAAAAGCTTAAAAAACAAGAGTTCCATTTCATTTAAACATTTTAAAAGGAGAATTTACTATTCAATCAAACTAAAAAGGGTTTTAAAGGTAATAAGATCGTGATTAATCCTTGTGTGTGAAAGGGATTTGATGTGATCAATCGTGTTAAAGAAACAAAACACATTGATTTTGTTTATTGTTCTTTTGTTTTCATACATTATTCCTGTTGTCAAACAAAATAATTCAACACAACTTTTCCTTTAAAACTTACCTGCTGTCCATGAGTGTCATTTTAGTTGCTCAACTGCCTTTAGTTAATTTCTCATCTCTCCAGTGAGTGAACCTAAACATTTCTGATGTACTGGTCCAATTAGTTGTTTATTCTATAGAGGTAGAATCTGTGCAAGTTGGTACCGAACACAGTTAGTTGAGGCTGAGCCAGGTCACATTTAGATTCTAACTATCTCTGTCTTTTTAACCTGTTGTTGCTGCTGAGTCAGTTTGACATCCTGGATATATCCTTCAAACACAGACTGTAGACCCCTCTGTCTGCTTCTCTCTGGAATCACTGTTTCATTTTTCAAAAAAATTGGTAATATTTCTACAGGGTGGGCTCCATGCTTACTCCGACAGCTTGTTGGGTAATCCCAAAGGGGCGGGGCTTGGCGAAAGGCAAACTATGAAATCATTCTTCAAACTGTGCGGCATGGTTACACCCCTGATAGTTTAGATAATAATACTGAGTTTTGCGATTCCTTTATCTTCTCAATAAGCTTGTCTAACGTGGTTTGTTTAAAAACTTTATGATCGTCAAGCTTTCTGTTTGTTGCCCTGTCAAATTTCTTTCGTGTTGCATTGCCAGATCTCCGCAATTAGTTATTGACAATAAAAATGTTGGCCAAAACTATGAATTTAAGACTCGTGCTGGAACACACCACAATTATCCATTACTACGAAATAAAAAAATGGGGTCTGTATGGGTGAGTAATTCAAAAACGAATCAGGAAATAGCAAACTAATGGGTCACTACTGAGGTAATGTCAGTTTGCAATGATCCGGCTTTTGGTGAATAGTTTGGTCAGTAAAGAGGAAATAATACAGAGGGGAGAAAACAGCCACGACTCTTTTAGGCTACATTTCAGCATAGTAATGCTTGGGGCTATATGCTAACATCAAAGTCAAGGGATCACCGAAGTCAATGGGCTTTATCCTCAGGGAACTATAAATGTCTGTCTAAATATGTCTGGAAAAACTTTCAATAGTTGTGGACTGACCCAATGACAGACCAGTATTGCCGTAGCTTGAGTGCCACTGCTGACATGGCTTTAAAAAAACACCTACAAACACACTCTGAAACACTTGCTGCATAAAATACTCTCTGAAAATGTTCAAGACTTTATTGGTTTCAAGACTCCAGAGATTTAATAGTGTCCTATTTATCCCATCAGTTTAGCAGTCTAAACTACAGCCTTGTGCTTCATGATTTGTGCTCTGGGTTGCTATGCTGCAAGATGTTCTCCATCCTCCTCCTTCTGTCACGGCCAGTCTTTAGTGTTCTGTAACTTGTTTTTACCTGACATATTGTGAAAAACCCTGAACTCAATGGAGCTCCTCCGATGATGCTCCACAGCTCCAAACAAATGGCATCTGCCTTAAGTCCAATCCAATACACTGCATTTTCTTCAAATGTGGTTTATGGTTTGAAGATTCCTTTACCCTTTTGTGAAAGACCTTGTCACCGAAGGTCTTGTTGCTCATTGCTCTTTCGCTCCACACTTCTTTCTGTTCCCTTTTTACCTCTTCTCATTCTGCCCACCCCTCACTGTGGAGCTGTAATGGCTTTAGCAGATGCCGTTTTGAAGTAGCAGATAGTAGCTACTGTGTGGCAGTAGATGTGTTCTGTGTTCTGGGTTTTTGTTTATGGCTGTAACTAAGCCCTGTAGGCCAGCACCAGCCCTGCTGTCTGTCAGATGTCTACCGCAAGCCGCCACACACAGAGGAACCGGGGAGCTTAAAGGACCTTGCCAGTGGTTTTGCACAATCACCAAATAAATCCTGTGAGCTTAAAACTTACATCACTAAAATCCATTTCCCAATTCATGCAAGTTGGCTGTGAGTTTTGAATGTGCTTTTTCAACTTCCAGGGGGGCACTGCTTTCAGTTCATTTTGGTAGGCTATCAAAATCAACTCGCAGAGACTTGAAACTTGCGCGGCATAGCTTATGCATCATAATGGAACACATCAGTACTGTACGATGCAGAATTTTCCTTTGAAAAAAATGTATGGACTCATACAGAGGTAATCCCTCTCAGTCATCACTTATGATCCACTAAAAGAGCTGGTGCTGTATTTATCTGCAGAGACACTGCCCTCTGCCTGTATTTACTTATTTTGCTATGCCCTAGACTTTCATGGGCACAGCATGCAGGTGAGGTCGGAGCTTTATAAAAAGGTAGCGACCAGGTGCCAGACTGTAAGCAGCAGGCATCCAAGAGGTCGCTAAAAAAAAGGATATGGACACAGCGCCAACAAAACACAAACGTTACAAGGGGAAATGCAGGCAGACAAAGCTGGGGTTGGCTTTAACTTTTATTGGTGATGCTTTTTCAAACATTAGCTGATAAACGTTTAAAGTTACTACATTTTAGAGTTTTGGAAACTCAACAAGGAATACATATAATTATAAATAAACATGAATGTTGTAAAAAAGCATCATAAATTTAACCATTAGTGTTAACAAATGGTCTATTAAAAGTATTTTTGCTGGCTTTAGGTCAAAGAAAAGTTGTTGCTACATAACAGCACATCAACACACAACTCTTATTCCTATGTCAGAACCTCCATGGAAGGAGCTCTGACAAAATATTATTAAAGCTTAACTATGGCTGCATGCTTTGGGAAATGACTCGACCTAAGTAAAAGTTTAAGTAGATAGGAATTATTTTGCAAACATGCAGAACCACTGGTATCATCCTGAGTCTGTTTAATACTGAAAAAATACAGACACTAATATTTATAATATTAATAATAACAGAAAGAGGGAAAACATTTGTTTACCGACAGAAGACCAACATCCCGCCTTTATTTTTGCATGAATCTTCAAGGAGACTGGAAGAGGAAGACAGCATTTTTCCAAATTTCATGAGAAGACTTATGCAATATCAGGAGACTCACTACTCTGTTTGTTAGCAAACATTCAAGAGTTACCTGAAGTACATGCTTCTAAAGCAAAAGCAACAAGTGCATCTAACCAAGAAGTTCGGAGGAATTCTTACCATTACTGATCCCACTGTTTATATCAGTAATTCACTAGGTCCAGGGCCTTTCCAGTAAACTCTGTGCTTTGGTTAGATCTAAACAAATGACAAAAATGGTCTTGAGGACTTAAACAAGCTTGGGAATGGTAGATCTGCTGTGTGTCCCTCTTAATTGTGTCTAAGTGTGCACCGTTGTGTATGAGAATTATTTGTCCCTACTTGCAAGTCATCCCAGTCCCTTGGTGGCTCCAGAGCAAGCTGGTGAGCTCATTTCCATTACATGTTGTGTGTTATGCTGGCATTTCCAATCTAATCCCCCTTGCAGACTCTGCCTGACACTGATCTCTTTTTGTCTAAGCATACCGAAGGATAGCTCAGGACAAAGGAACGAGCCTAAAAGCCCATAAAACCTTTGGATCAAACACACTGTTCATTTTCGATATGTTTGTGCGAGTGACGAAAGCCATTCTGGATCCTCGCGTCCAAACTCTTGTGCAATGTCATTCCTTCCCAGGCCCATCACTTGATTTATCAAACAGTGTTTGGTGGTTTCCCCACTTTTTATATAGGCCTCTTACCAAGAAGAGGGTGTTGTTGAGTTCAAACCCCACAGCACTGTTATATTAAAATATTAAGACTGGCGATGTTCTGTATTTTTTGTTTTTGTCCACAAAATCACGAAAAGACCAAAAACGTGTTAGTCCGTCTCTCAGTACATCTTAACTGCTCCACCCTGTCTGTGCCTCTCAGCCCCAAGCCAATTTAGTGCTACTGATGTAATTCTTCAAAAGCAGGTCACAAATATATGGTTTCACTTTTGTGTATTTGTTGGGGACTATTTTTATTCACAGATCTGGTGTGGCGCAGTGTACTTAAAGCAACAGCACAGCATACATGTATATAACTGACTCAAAATAAACTACAGATCCCATGTTCATCACAATAATGGCACATGCCAACTCTGAAACGGTGTGACTCATTCATGTGTTTATAGTCGTTTTTAACAAAGACAAATAAGCTACATAAGACTTCATCTTCACAGGCAGACATGTAATTGAAATTTCTCGGCTGTAACAACCTATCCTCATACAAGGGTTTGTTTGATATGTAACAAATTATTGGAGCATAAATGACATTACATACTTAATGTTAATTTACATAGGTTAGGCTTAGGCAAAGAAAAATGGTTGGGCATCTTCAGGTTTAGGCAGTTCATGTTATGAAGGTTAGGTCTGGGAAAAGAAACATGGTGACAATGCCCCTAAAAGTAACTCAAAGTTCACAGAAATCATGAATTACCAGAACCACACAGCAACACAATTATAAAGCAGCAGCCAACACTGTATGAAAAAGATTGTATAATTCCATGTGACAAATAAAAGATTGACTGATTGATTGACTTGGTTTCGCATGGTTCCACACACTCGTCTCCTGTGGGAAAGTCCTGTGTTTTGTGACCTATCTACCAGCCCCAACCTGGCTGCTTACATGGGCTACTTCCTTCTTTACTCCCGTCAGCGCATTTCACATGAGTCGTCCTGACTACACGTGTTATACACAAATTCTTGGCTCACGATTTTGTGGGTTGTATATAAATTGTGGTGCATTCATTTTCATAGGTATATGTACAAACAGTACATCAGGACAGCCTGAACAATGATCTTTTCCTAACCTTAAATGTATTGCAGTTGCCATGTGCAGATATTATAGAAAGTCAAACTTCTATGCATTGGGCATGAAAAAACGTCACTGGATGTAACATGCACTTCGCAGACCTGCCCAATATCTATGCTATTAGGTGGTGGATGTGCATACAAGTGTTAGCATATAATATACATGAAGGCATGTGCATTTTACCTACATGTCCTGCAGTGCTTAGGGTGTAATACTACTACTAATTTGTCTTATTCACCAACACTTTCCAAACACCATTATGTGCATGTGCTGAGTTGACAAGATTCCTGGTAAATACTGCAGGCTATCTAGATAGACCGTTTCGGAATAAAAACATCTGCTGCTTAGATTTCCAAGTTACTCCTAATGTCAGTCCTGCAATTACTCTTAGGTTGTTTATCTCGCGTAAACAGGATGGTGCGAGGAGTTACTAGGAGCAACACTGCTACCTAAACAACAGTTAGTTCTGACCAAGTAATTTGATTGGACAAGGAACATTCCATGAGTACTGATATAGAGTATAACAGCAATGGGGCTTTTAACTAAGTTAACAAACTTTAGACTGTAAAGATGAGCATATTTCCACAAATAACAATTGAGTTAAATCAAGAATAGGTGTTGGAAGAGGACAAAGGAGTGTTCACATGACATCAGCTGATGTTGCAACGGTACTGTGTAATCAAGTTGTTAACCCATCAGAATCACACTACACATAAACGACTTTCAACAGACTCTTATTTCACTGACTTCAAATTAAACAGTAACATATAAATGTCGGATAATACAAAGAAGCAAGAAAGTGTGTTTGCATGTTGTTCGGCAACAGTCCAGTCCCACTCCAGCTGTGGTACTGTTTGTGTTGGGAGAGCAAAATAAATTATTGAATAGACAAACAAATCAAACCCTGTTGTCGCTTTTTATGTTAACTAACAAAGGCTCTTGTGGAGCTGCTGTATTAAAGCAATATCACACAAGAGGGAGCGCATTTGTACAGAATTTCAGCACAGCTGTGATTATCTTTGGTGGTCAGTATGTGGCCTTGTGCCTTCAACCAACTCACTGCAGTATTGATATTCAGTAGAAAGTATAACAGCACCTCCTCTTGTGTGATACTGCTTTACAGTCCAGTGTGTAGGACTTAGGAGGACATATTGGACGATATGAAATACAGGTATGTATTCTTAAGAGTATAATCACGTGAAAATAAGAGTCAGTGTGTTTTTATTACCTTAGAATGAGCAGTTTATATCTACACAGAAAGTGGGTCTTTGTCCACAGAGTCCGCCATGTTTAACCGCAATGTTTCTACAGTAGCCCAGAGTGGACAAACCAAACACTTGCTGTGTCTCAAATCACGTTCTTCTGTTAGAACATTTCCATGTAGGATACTGTGTGCACTATGTACTTATTGGCGTAGTGCACAAATTCCAACAGGGTAGTGTTGTCTCAAACCAAACACGGCCGTTGTGCACTTACTGGAAATGACGACCGCAAATTAGCTAGTTAGCAAACTAGCATTAGCATTCGCGTTATCGTTCATGGTGCCAAATCATTACAGACTGCTCAATTAACCCAATAAACATACTGCTGGCTTATATCCGTATAGTGGTGCTTAGTGCTTGCCTCCATCCCTTCTTCGCCTTCGGAGATTACCCTCTCAGCACTGTTGGATCCTGCTGCACTGTGGTTTTCTACCTGGCTTTGGGTGCCTTCTGTCTGACCTGCCGAAGCAGAGTGGTTGTGCTGATTGAGTGACGTCACCTTCTGCCACCCGCATGTGCAATTCCAGAGAAACTTCTTGTTGATGTTATTTGTTCCGTTCATTGCCGTGTGATCCGTCACAGTAGGCCCATCTTCCACCCCGCCTCTCGGAGAGCCTTCGGGTTGTCTTGGTGCTCCCTCGTGGGAAGCAAGTGGGTTGTAGTGGCTAACTGCCCACTCCTGATGCGGTCTTTCCCGGTCTTTTTTTGTGTTGGCCAGCACAGTAAGCCCTGTCGTCTGCGACGAGTAGAACAGCGTTTAAAAAACACTGATTGAACACTGAGGAGACCTGTGTGGATAATTAAGTTCCAGGTAAAAACCTCCTGAACAACAGTCACTAAAGGAATCCTAACTGAAAGTGTATGCTTGGCACACACTGCTTCTTTAAATACTGCAAAATTTAATAACAGACTTCAAGCTCTGCAACAGACCAGACAATATTGTATAAACAAGGGTAAAAATAAGTGATTGCTTAGTGCGCCTTTCAAGTCGGAGCACCTTGAACGTGATTTGAATAAGATTGCAGAGGGAATGTCACAACACGTGTCTTCGCAGTCTGGGAGTGTTTTGACTGTTGGGCAGAGGTGTGGGGGGTCATGCCTGAAGGTTTGTGGGGGTGGTAATGGAGCTTCCTCAAGAGCGTGATCTGTAATAAGCATACCACTCTTATTTTCTCTCTTACGCATGCCAACTATGTAGAGTAATCCGCCTCAGGCTTCTCACCAGGTTCTACCTGGTTGGAAAACTGCTCTGATTAGTCAGAGCTGGAAACACCCTGGGATCTCCATGGTGTCATAGGGTTGCCATAAAATAACTCTATATCTGTTGGGTGTAAACAGGTAGGCCACTTTCCCAAATATGGCTGTTTCCTGCCCTGCGAGGGAGGCCCTTAATTATATAACCTGTAATTACTGCTGTGCAGTAGCACACTGAGGTGCAATCCCATTATGATGGCCACTTATTATAGCAGTAATAGAGTCTCTGGTTGTCACATTAACCCCCTTTTATAAAGACAGTCTGTGAAGATGAACCTTGTGAGACTTGCACACTTCACACTGGTAATGGAGCATCTCTGTGTCAACATGCTGGAGACAAAAACATCAAACGCATTTGACTCTAATGTAAGGAAACACAGCTTCTCACTACACAGGTTGTGTTTGGACCTGTGGATTTGTGTGCATATGCGAGAGCGTACATGCTGACCTAGTTTAACCCTTTTAAAGACTCTGGTGTTCAAGAGAGTAAAGCCAAGCCAGCTGCTGCTTTGTTTCTCTCCCAGGTGTCTCTTTTAACTCACCCCTCGTGACTTACTCTGCCTCTTTTTCTTCCTTCCTCCTCTGCCCTCCCCTCCTCACCCTCTATAACTCACCTTAACCGTCTCGGCCTCTGTCCTCTTCACTCTGCAACTCCTCAAGCGATGCGTGATTCCATGTGATAGACCCTGGTCAGAATATTTCCAGTTGCCAGCAATGCTTAGTAGCCAACTTTTTGATGCGTTCAAGAAGTCTCTGTACAGTCTCCTACTTTGTATCCCTCATCACAAAACAGGTGTGGCCATATTATAACTAAACAAAGATAAGATGGTGTCAACACAGAGTGTGTTCACCTTTTGGACGGCCGTGCGTAATGCTGGCAAAATACTGTCATACCAGTTTAGCATAAATGAAGGTGTCCAATGTAGTGTTACCGAATGCTGAAAATTTTCTGTGTAATTATATCATTACAACTTGAGGTCAAGGAAATTATTCATGACACTGTTATTATTGGGGTTCGCAGTCTACTAACTGTTATCTAAGGCCTGCCATTTCATATTAATGACAGGATGTCCCCTTGAGAAACTGGAGTTATCACTGAACATTAACCAAATGTCAGGTAGTGGTAAAAGTCATTAACATCCAGGGAGTTGCTTTCATCATTCTTCAGTTCATGTCGGTTATAAATTAACTGTTGCAACCTCGGGTTCCAGGAAGCATTAATGACCCTCAATTAAATCACAATTTTACACCTGTACAGTCATCTGGCACCAGATTAGTATGTACGAGGCAACGCCTATGATGTGTAATCAGCAATGCTGAAGTACAAAATAAGCTTCTGAAACGAGAGGCAACACAAGCCAGATACACGCTGAGAGCAAAGCCAAGTCCTTCATGGACAGTGAAGCACTGAATAAGTAACACTGCAGTTTTCATCAAGCAGTTGAAGGGAATGCTTTTCATCATTCAGACAAAGGGGACTTTTAAATAAATGTGCCTTTCAGCTTTATCGGACATGACAGGATTTACACTCATATGATATTTAGCACCTGGTGCACAAGGACGAGCAGCATCACTGGTGGAAGACTGAGGTGAGTTCAAAAGTTTAATGAAATAAAGAGCGCTGTTTAATGTTTTTTTTTGCAGGCTGCATCAGTGCTTAATTAACGACCACTGTGAGAGCGAGGTACGTTCTCCTCCTCATCTCTCTCAGTTGAATCTCCGTATAGATTTTCATCATGTATTCAAAAGTGAATGCTGCTGTTGGGTTGTCTTGGGGTGGCTTAGTGGTAGAGCAGGCGCCCCATGTACAAGGCTGTTGCTGCAGTGGCCCGGGTTCGACTCCAGCCTGTGACCCTTTGCTGCATGTCACTCCCTCTCTCTCTCTCTCCCCCTTTCACACTTGTCTGTCCTATCCATTAAAGGCTAAAAATGCACAAAAACTATCTTAAAAAAAAAAAAGTGAATGTTACTGCCTATTTTTAAGTCTGACCATGCACAAGCACAAAATAACAAGACAGTTGGGACTGACATTCCTTTTTGCTCACGTGCTAAAGTCCTCAAAATATTTTTTTCTAGATTTTCATTTTTTCATCCATGCCAGTGGACCATTACTGAGGTCGCACAAGGGTTTATTTGTTTTTAAGTCTCTTCCTCGATGTCTCATGGCAGGGAAAAAAAACAGGAGAGGAATCGCCCCAATAACAGGATCTGGCTAATTCGGAGTGTTTTACTATTATGGAGCCCCCAAAATCCCAAAAGGTGATATTTTTCAATTTGTGTGCACAAGATAAAAAAATATAACCTTTCAGGACTTTAGGGGCTTCATATTTTATGGTTTTTCAAAAAGATTTTATGGTCTGTTAGCACTGGAAATCATACTTGCATAAGAAATTTATTACAGTGATCTTACTGCCAATAATTTTAAGATTTGTTTTTTGCTTGAAGTTAAGCTGTTAGCATGTAACTCAATGTGACAGTGTTATGAAAATGTTATGTACAACCTTGTTAAAAAAAAAAAAAAAAAGAGAGAGATTTGGGTGCTTATTAATACGAGATCAACATGTAAAACTGCCATTACATTTACACATAAAGGTGAATTTTTGAAATGCTCGTGACCTTTCCAATTGTTTTGGTGTTTTCTAAAGGGGGGGGGGGCATTAATTTAATTATTTTTTGGCCACTCTGGGAATGTAGCCACAACACTGACATTAAAAAAGGTGTGGAGAACATGTTAGCAAACAGTTACCTAGTTAGACCTCAAGTAAATTGGAGCAACATTATTATTCATTTAAAGTTGTATTTGTGTCCACCTGTCATATTTAAGTCCACCCTTCTTTCAGCCCTGCTCTGGACTATATCCAGCTCTTCATCTGCTGAACAGTCTACTATGTTCACCAGCTGGTTGCTAATTGGCCTGCACCAATTAGTGTGGAATAATACGAGAGGACACGCTGTGACCAACAAGTTGTGACATATCTGCAGTGTGTCATTTGAATAACAGTTTTGACGGTTGTCACATGTTGTTTGTATTTTGCATGACACCAAGCGTTTGTTGGCAGTAGCACAAAAGGAACAGGTACCTGCTTGTGCTCACAGTCATAAGTTATGTAGCATTATTGACCACAAAATTTGGATGAAAGTGGAAAATTCTTTGACAAATTGAGATGAAATAATTACGAGCGTAGCGCCATGTGTAGACGTCAGGATATGTTCTGACATGTGCAGAGGTAGGATGTGAGTCACAGCAGTTTCACATTTGGGAGAAAACTGGTGGTTTTTGAGACCTTCTGGCTCATATCTGTGGAATTTGTGTAAAAGGGGGAACATTATTTCAAGAAAGGAGTTTGGAGTAACTGGTGGAAATTGGATTTAGTTTGAAAAAGAAAAATATGCATAAGGTTCACTATCTTTGCACTATCTTGGGCATGACAATATGATTGCTGCTGGAGAGTTGACCACAAAATAGATTTTGATATGTGGGTGGAGATGTGAGCCAAGTGATTTCCTGCTCATAGCTGGTTCCATTTGGTTGCATTTATCCCACATGGGAGATGTACTGTATGCAGCCCCATGCATCCTGTGTTTGCTCCCAGATTTTTGTGACTTCATGAAAGCCATTACTGGCTCCTGTCTGCGATTGTTTCAGATCAGCCTGTATGGGCGATATACTGTACGCACATTAGAGGGATATCTAACCACAACAATGCGCTTTGAGACAGAGATTTAAGCCTACATGTCGATGAGTTCTGGGCTGTGAAGCAACAGACCCTGAGGCCAGGGCTCCATTACAGGACACAATGCCCTCTGTGTGTGAGAAACAGACAGCCACAAATGAGTAGGGTTATTGGGACACTGGTAACCATGAATCTGTGAATCTGTAGTCACAGAATGACTATAATGCAGCAAATGATTTAGATTTGACTTTTTAGACAGTCATATATGAAACCTTCAACAGATATTTGTCTTGTTTTGTCTATTAATTCAAAGTTAAGCCTTTGAACTCTACCACAGAGCTGGTCTGGCAGTGCCTACAAATGATGATTATCAATTCTCGGAGTCTTCGTGTCTTCGTATCTCTAAAATCTGTTTTTACACGATGAACGCCTTTGTGAGTGATCCATGTACTTGGTCTTACAAAATGATGACCTGATTACGTGTGAAGCGTTTGCTGCTCTGTTCCGTTTTCTTTCCTTTTAATGCTGTCTGAATTTATGTTTGCTGGACTCTGGTCCTGGCTTACTCTGAATTTATGGTGTCTTGGAAGCTCATAAGGGCTGGATAGAACTTGCATGACAGTAATAAAAAATAATCTATTCATTTATTCAGTCTATGCAAGTTATGTTATGCAAGAACTATTATAATTGATAAAAGCACTGAAAATGTTTCATAAATTTTAAATATACAAAAAAATCAGACGTGCTTTCATCAAATTTTAGGAAATAAAAAACACATAAAATATACTGATCCAAAAGATTTCTAAATGTAGAAACATGAGCTAGATATTTCTTAACAATCTTGCACCACACATAACATAACGTAGTGATGTCATAACAAGCAACATGATGACATTTAAAACAGAAGCTTTTGCTTTCTTCTGCAAAAAAAATAATGTTTCTGACTTTAATGGTTTTTATGTTAGATTGATATTTACAGAATCATCAAGAAAAAAAAAAAAGATCTCCCGTGACCATTACAAGGAAATAATGGTGTCGCAGGCACACTGTCACCACGTTTGCACCGCACATAAGTTAAGGTAATATATTGTAATAACGGGATGTCATGAAAGACAGAAGCCTTAGCTGTCTGCAGCCGAAAAAGCTCTGCTGGTCTCCTGACCATTCCCACCTCACGCCTCTGCCAGGGCTGCACTGCCCCCAGACTCTGGAACTCCCTACCGCCATAAATTTGACAGTCCAAGAAGTACAACATCCTTCAAATCCCGTCTCAAAACCTACCTGTGTTCAAACCGGCCTATGCACTTGAACATTTAACTTTTTAAACAGCCCAACTGATTTGGTTACATCAGCAATATGTGTTTGCCAATTCATGTATCATGGTCTGTATGTTATTTTATGCTCTGGACGGTGACCTTGGGTGTTTTGAATGGCGCCTTTTTAAATAAAATGTATTATTATTATTAATAAAAAAGAAAGAATGCTCTTGCTGTTCTGGTTTTATTTCAGATTGATTAAAACAGGATCATGGAAACAATCAGAACGTCAGTTTTTAACGGATTAAAAAGCATTTAAAGGAATCTGAACAGCTACAAAGGTTGGTGTTAAGAAGATAAAATGTATGGATTGAAATCAGATTTAAAATACATGCATTTTCAACCTCACAATGAGTGACAATTACGGTCATATGACAATACCAAGGAGTCCACATCAAAGTCAAGCTGTGGGATGCACAACGTCATATGATCTTAGGACTTAAGCTCTCATCCTTGAACTCTGGCGCAGACCCAGATGCAAAATGAACACAAGATGTTGGCAGATCCAACATTTTGCCAAAATCTCTGGGAACGAGTTGCAGTAGCATTGGGGCATGTCACAAAAACAATGGTGAGAGAGGCTAAAGGTTAATACAGTTACTTACCCAGCACACAGAACCACAGTAACAGACAGAGGCACGCATAAACACACACAGGGACTTTGGGTTTAATGAAGTGCTTGGTTTCCTCTGAGAGGAGATTAGGGTTGGAGGGCAAACTGTGGGAACAACTGGAAAACTATTCAGCTTGTGAAAAACGTCTCGATATTATGTGAGTAATGATGTACAGTGTGTTTTTCTTCCTCAGGAGGCTCAGGTATGTTTTGCCGTGGCCCTGAATCCATCTGTACATACCGGGCATGGCGCACAGTATGTATGACTGTGAGTCCGGCTGTTTGCTAGCCTGTGTACACCGCATGGTGGGACAATAGCGGGATTCTGCCGAGCGAGGCCGTGGGAGGAAGGGGACAGAAGAGTCAATGAGTGAAGAGGCTTCTGGGATGCGTCAGAGCAAGGCCATGATGAGGGTGTAGGAGGACGAGCCCTCTAACTCAACAATGCGCGGAGGAGCAGCCATTCAGTCGCATCGCAGGACAACACGGACACGCACACAACCTCAGGCACACACAGTCAACAAAAGGTGCAGGTGAAATAAAGCCATTCATCCACCTTCCTCGTGACATATGGATAACTGACCCAGAAAGCCTCAATCAATGACTGATTCTGCGGCGTAGGTTTTCACTCGCCATTCAGGAAAAGAAAGAATGAATGTTATGGGAAATGTTAGGGGAGAGATGAGTCATCAGTGATTGAGCAGAGTCTGACCAGTGCTTATGCAAACAAGAAAAGCAACGTCATGCAGATTGCTTCGTGGACGACCTTATCCTGCCCATTAACAGGGATAAAAAGTCACACCAGAGGTCAGATGTATTAGGGTAATGGTGGAGTTTTACAATGGGAGCTTCCAGCCTACATTTATTGTGCGGGAACAGTTTTGCTTTGATCATATCCTTTACAAATGGAAACCAATGACTCGTTCTTCTTTTGAGTAATTTCTATTATTCATTTTAAGGGCAAAGGAAAAGAAGTGATCATGAGTGTCAGGAACTATACAGGACTATGATTTACATGTGATGGGAGACGAAATCTCTATAAAACAGATTTCTGCACATGTATTCCGATTTCAATTTATTAGCTTTTCTTAAAGGGGCTCGATGTGAAATTCAGAGTTGTTGACACTGTTCTCGACATGGAGGTGGCTGAGCTGGCCGCTAGCAGCTAATGGTGTTAACTCTATGAACAGCGCTAAATATGAGTAACAGTGCTGACCAAGCTAATGGTGTTAACCGGGGGAACCTGGAGGGTGGGCGCTATGCTTCCATGACAACGCTGTTCAATATCAATGGTGACCACCTATTAGTGCGGTGCAAAGCGGCGGGACAAGCTAGCCACTGGCATACACACATGCACTTACAGTACATAAATGCATGGCTGGATCAGCGGACCTCAACAAACCACAAAGAAGCTCGGATGACAACACACAAGAGGTGGCAAGAGATGACTTCATTGTCTGCTCAGGACGCCATCACTCCACAAAACACACACAGCCAATAATAAAATACTATATTAATGTTCTAAATGTCACATACGACCATTTCAAGTTATCTGCATTCATATGGAGATATCAGTTTATAGTGATTAGTCGTAATGGCCAACACATGGTACATGCTACACCGGATTTTAAAGTCACAAAAGGCACTGTTAACAGCTTTCATATAGGAACTACTTTTTCAAACACCCTAAACCTAAATGTCGGAGGCAGATTTTGTCAAAACCTTGACACACAAAACCAAAACTATCTGCATGGCTAGATACCACTAGGTAAGTGAGAAAATGTGTTGTGAGTGGGTTTTTCACCCTAATGGCCGGACAGTTTTACTATTTCAATTTCATGAAATGAGACTAGATATCATCTTAGATTTTGGATATTGTCATATCCTAAGTGTAAAGGCAGTACTACAATAAAGTGACGTAATTTTCTGAATATACCAGACTGTGCTAGCTGCTCTATTATTTGCTTCTACCTACTTATGTCCTCATTACTAATGATTATTTATCAATAGTGGTATCAAACTATCAATAATCAACCATACAATATCGATACCACAATATTTTACACTAAATACCTCAGTATTGGATTGTCTTCAAATCGTGAAGCCCTACTTGATTTCCTATCACCTGGACGACTGAGGATCTTAATAAACACAAACACCTGACGCTCAAATTCAGAGTATGACATCATTCCCTGAATGATTGAGATGAATTGGAATGTGTGCTTTAACACAAGTGTGTGCGTCTGTTTCGGCAGGCCTGTACAGCACCTTGCACCAGGGAGAAGTCTGTCCAGCCCCTTCCCTGAGATATCACTGAGATACATATCGAGCGTGGCTAAGGACTGGCATGTTGTTAAGTGCTTAGAAAACAGTGCGGGTATTTGGATTTGGATGAGGAGTTTTATACGGGTGCGCTGTACCGGTGCCCTATGGCTGCATATCAGAATGGACTTAACTCGCATACTGTTTTGAACCATGCAAAAGACGAAAATGATGTGGTATTGTGCAGAATGCATCACGATAATTATGCACTGTGTGGTAGTATACGAACAAGACGTCAAGTCTTTGCAGGCATTCAGTGGAATTTATAGAGCTGTAAATTGAAGACCACACATTATGGCTGGATTGTGACTCATCCCAGTTATTATAACACAAACACACACACACGCACGCACTGTAATAATGATTAACAGCACTTTGCAGCACCGAACCCTGACACAACCACAACCAGCCTTGTTTTTATGTTCATGGGAAGGGTGCAAAATATATAAATAACACTAAGTAAAACCAAAAAGTTAGAACTACAATATAAAAAGGTTCAGCAACTTTCAGACACTCATTTTAAACCTTCTTAAATGAAAACTTAGCCTAGGGATAAGAAACCTGATCAACAATACCGTTTTTAAAATCACCTGCATTTAGGTCTGAGCCTGAAACAAGGTCAAACTCATGCACACGGATCCTCCACATCAGTGCCGGCATCAGAATGCCTGAAATATGAGGATATCGGTGCACTCTTGACCTTCTCTCCACCCTCCTCGCCCAAAGTGCTCACCCCTCCTCGGTCTTTCTCACCCTTAACCAACCCAGAGTGAGGGGCAGGGTCAGAGTTCACTGTCTGGGGGGTTTCCCCTTTCAGACTCAGCCTGGATAACAAGGGCTGAGGCAGTTTTGACAGTGACACGAGCTTGTACACACACACACACACACACATAGACAGACATCAGAAAATGTCACACACAACTTGAAAAAGAGCCACGCCAGCTTTTGGGAAAAGCCGACTCGGGTTAGAGCTCATCAGTGGGGGTCAAAATTCTTGAGCAGAAAGAGACCCCTCTCAAGTTTTCACCTGTGTTATTTCTTCCAAGGCCCATTTGCACCCAATAAAGTTTTCTCATTAACACCGAAACAGCAGCTCAACTCGAAGTCAAAGAATTTCTGTTTTCCCAAGAGTAGGAGAAAGGGATGACACTGACACACAATCCTTCCTTTCTCTCATTTTTCTCTTTTTTTTCCTCCCCTCCTCTCTGTCTGTCGGAGCAGAAGGGTGGGATGTCTGTCTGCTCAGCGCCAGGGGCTCTGACAACGATACGGTTCAGGTCAGAGAGAAGCTGTAAAAGAGAGAAACGCACAGAGGCAGAAAGAGGGTGAGAAGGCAAGACGGAGAGACAGGAAAATAAAGATGAATAAACAAGAGAGGGAGAGAAATGTCAGAGAGGGACTGTTGTGATACTGGAGCCTGGAGGCCCTGCTGAATGCAGGGTGTGGCTGAGCTCTGCCCAGGGTGAGGGGATATCATGGCTGCACGCTTTGAGTGCGCTTGTTGCTCCATTTCCCATTTTCTCTCCATTCGCAATTGACAAGTAGCAGGGATAAATTCCTGGTTGCAATAGACCATCAACGCTCTATTCTTGCAATTCCGTGAATTTCATTGGAATGCACACATTTACAGTATGAACAGCAAAACACTGCGTATTAGCGATATCAGCTCTTAGAAAATCGCAGTGTATCACATTTCTGAAATGGTCGACCAAGGACGTTGGTGGTTTCGCCACACGCATGGCCGAGGCACGTTGCACCACCAAGTCCACATCCAAGGATTTCTATGCCAGGCTACATATGACTCAGGTGTGGAACAACAGTGACAATCTTGGAAAGCTTTCACTGCAGCCCTGACCTCTCCTTTGGGTGACGTCAAGGAAGTCTCAAATGAAAAGTAGTTGAATCATCACCGGGTGAAAGTTTATTTCCATAGATTTGCGCAAAAGGGACAAACATGGATGAAACGGTGAGTGGAAAGAGAGTATGAGTAACAGCAGCCAGGTGCAAATTATGAGCAGCTGTGCTTTTTTTTTTTTTTTTTTTTTGCTTTTTTTGTGACGGCGCACGTGGAGCGGGGAGGCACTAGGACCTGCGGTGAGCCACACAGGAGGGAGGGAGCAGCTTTGGGACTCCTCTTACTAAATTTTTAGAACAATCCATTTCTCAAAGAGTGTGGGAGGGAGACAGACAGAAGTGGATGGCCCGAGACCTGGATTCACAGCTTTAAAAGCAAGAGCGGGATTTGGAGATTGGGATAATTCTGCCCTCGGCCTGGAGAGAGTGAGGTGGAATATAGCAGAGCCCATCAGGAAGTTTTCACTCACTGGGGAGAGCTGAGAAGGAGCAGTAACAGGGTGGTGAGTCCTACCTTGTTCTTGTTAAAACTAATTTAACGTGGTGTTTATGTGTGGGCATGTGTGTGCATATACAGCAGAGAAATGGAGTGCAAGAAGAGGGAGGAGAAGAGTCTCTCTTAGAAGTTTTCTTCATACCTGTCATTAAGTGAAAGTGGAGCCTCTGAATTGAGATTGAGCTGAGCAGCAGCCAGTTAAGTCCTCCGGTGGGGGGTGAAAATTCCAGCTGACTACCACACGCAGGAAAAGTTTAGTTGGGTGATAAAGTTTGTGTTGGCTCAGTTCTTTAAATAATTTTCAGTCAGACTAATTTTCCAGGTATACACAGATGGAGAGAGGGACTGGAAGAGGAGACGGTGTAGAGAGAAACAGAGAATAGAGGTGAGGATTAGAAAAAAAGGGGGTTCACCAAACTTCAATGGGAACCAGTTCACTGTTCAGAAAACTCCTGGGACATCAGGTTACCTTCATTCTTCCTCTCCCTCTCTCCCTTTTTTCTGTCTGTCTCTCTCTCTCTTTCTCTCTCTCCCTCTCCCCTTCTTTTTCTATCTGTCTTTCTCTCCGCTCATGTTACACAACCCTTAAAGGACTTCTGATGAGCTCCAATGTCCGACATGAAGTATGTTGCCGAGGTTATCCTTATGTCTGGGTGGGGCCTGGAGCTTGTACGGGGTGTGCAGCTGATCAATGTTTTACACTCATATGTATATTTGTGTGTGTGTGTGTGTGTGTGTGTGTGTGTGTGTGTGTGTGTGCAAACGTGTGCACTAAACACAGACCTCATGCCTGCCACTCCTACCAGGGAATTCCTTTCGGGCTTTGACAGGGGAGGAATGTCACTGCGGACCAACATTTACGCACACAAACAAACATCACACACTGAAGCCTTCGACAGTGTCCCATAGGTGCAGTGAGTTAGTCAGCCACGTTGGACCTGTTGTGCTGTGTCAATTTCATTTGAGTCTGGAGGAGTGAAAAGGTGTTGTTGGGTCATGGTTTTTAAAAGAAATTCCTGAAAACCAAATGATAGGAACAGACACACACAAACACACACACACCCACAGACACACACATCTGTACACTGTCTGCTCCTACAGCTCTGTGTGTGAGTACATCTGTGTGGGATAAGAAAACAGCTCAGTGTAAGCCAGCGAGTAAAGCTCCCTCGAGAGAAAGGTGCTCTGTCCTGTTCAAAAATAAATGTTCTAAATTGTTTACGAGCCTCAATTTTGCTGCCAGCGTGTGCCAGAGGGGAGCCGACTGTGTTTTCATCACCTCTCTGTTGGTCCGCAGAGGAAGTGGAAAGAGAAAGCTGCAGCAGTCTGGCCATCTATCTTACATGACATCCCAGCAGATACTGCACTTTGTCTGTGTGGTTAAGTTAACACTGGATAACTCAGAGCATATTCTTTTGAAATTTAACAGGAATTAAAATGCTTATATCTTTGTGGATTCCTAAAACAGCTTTATAAATTGTCATGTCTCTTTTAAGGAAAGATCAGCCACATTTAGCAAGTTGTTTCCTTTCTGATACCGATTCCAATACTTAAACTTGAGTATTGACCCATAACAAGTACAAACTAACTAACTAAATAAATAAAAAACACCAAAAAAAAAAGTGTTTACGACCAACCCTGAGTAGACGTGAGAGGGTTGCTGTCATTGTCATATGGCACGGCTCAGGTTAAATCCTTCTTAGAACATGAAAAAACACATACAGACAATGAACGCCATAGAATCTGCTGACAGTGAAACGGCTAATATTACACCATTCGTCAGAAATCAATTCTTCATTGTGGCTCTAAAACAATAGTTGTCAGTGGTTGCACAACTTCCTGTATAAGCTCCTGTTTTAGAGCAGCTAAGGATAATTCATTTCCAGGATTTTATCCAGGTGTTATGCGATACTAGTATTGGAACAAAAAGAATAAAAGGGAGAAAATTACATCGTATATTCGTTGGCCTTGTGAAGGCACCCACTGGCTTTGCACTTACAATTAAGCAATCTGAGCAGACGTAGAATAGTCTTGCACAAAGCCAATCAAAGTTTCTCTCATCGTGGCGACAGTGACACTGACTGACAACGAGAAAACAGCCGGAAACAGCAACAGAAAAATGTACAGTAAACCACACCAAGTATACAGTGAGTCAACACAGTAGTGTCTCAGATGACTTGTCTCAAACATATCAGCGACCAAGGGGAGGTGCACGTTCTGATAACATCTTGCAGGATAGATAGGTAGCCAGCTTTTCAACGAAAAAAAAAAAAAATTTAGCCAACTTCCTGTCCCTTGGCCTGTAATCGACATTTGAGTCTGTCTGTTTACAATGTGTCTTGGCTCACTTGTCCGTCAGTCATGCAGAATGATCCAGAAACTTGCAGACAAAAAGGGTATTTGTGATATAGCTTCATTGGCATTTCCCCCCTTTATTCCATTGTAATGTTAATACATTTCAACTTACATGATATTTAATTGCATAAAGAGCTGATATGCAACTCTGTTTGGAGTTTAAAATGGAAATGGTCCTCTTAATATATTCTTCAAACCCAGAAGAGCGTCCAATGGCAATGCTAAAAACAGCTTAAGCCAGACAAACTAGTGTGTGTGTGTGTTTGTGTGTGTGTGTGTGTGTGTGTGTGTGTGTGTGTGTGTGTGTGTGTGTGTGTGTGTAAATGTGTATGGAGGGCAGATGGACAGTGCTGTTTTCCCCTGCAGACAAAGATGTCTGTGATTATTCATGACCCCTCTCAGGTTTCCCTTTGAAGCTGAATTACAGCTTTCCCTACGTAGGCACCCGTGTGTCCATGTATGCATGTGTGTGCATGTATGTGTATGTATGCATGAGCGTATGAGTGAGAGAGAGATGTAAGGGGAAACACTGTCAAATTAGGTACACGAAGTCTACTTACAATGGAACAAATATTGTACTTGAACTGTGCATTAGTATTGAGCTCCAACACGACACTGGGTTAAAATATGGCCCGCAGCTATTTGGAGAAAACCGCCAAAGATGATGTTTATGTTACAGTAATTTACCCAAACTAGAATATGTAATGGTTGTTAAAATCTTACAGGTCACCATTTCTCAATAATTTTTAATAACATATATCCTTTGCGGTCGTGAATGTCAGATGCACATTGTTTTGTACAACATTTGCAATAGTCGCAGACAAATTTCCAGTGTCCAACTAAAATTACGAGAGTTGATGCACACTGACATGATCTTGATGATCTGCTGTAAGATGGTCATAAAACTCAAAGCTGTCTCAAATACGTCTATTTTGTCCTGATGTTCCAATAAAATCAAACATGTTTAATATTATTTTAAGTTTTTCGTCTTGGCTCAAGTAGTGACGTTCAATGACATTAACATTGTCAACAACTAAAAGGTGCGCTCTCACCAGCAGCGAACAGGAAGCAGAAAACCAAGTAGACAGTCACCACAGAAGCAAGCACCAATTTTTTCTTCCTCAGGAGGGATGACCTACCCTACTCTCCCTCTGATTGGTTGGTACTCATTGCCTTCATTGGTTGGGTTCATTAGGTTTAGTTAGCATTGGGGTAAGAGTATTAGGGTAAGCCAATCAGAGACAGAATAAAGCAGAGTAGGGCGAGATATGCCTTCGCCATCCTAGGAAAAAAAATTGCTCATCAGGTAGCCTGATTTCGTCAAAAGCGTCAAAACACACCGGTTCTGCAGACAAGTGTGTGAGACGCATTAGGCTTTCCACCAACTCCACTGTAAACCCATATGCGTCAATATTAGACAATTTAAAGAGTGTGAAAGTCTGCTCAGATTGGGTGGAGGTGGACGGGTCCAACAAAACCAGACTTTGACCTAGGAGACAGTTGTTCAAGATCAAGCAACAACAACATTTGTGCCATCCAAAGCATGGTGTTATGTAGGGACACACCACCGCATTTCCAGCCGTGTTTGTGCCACTGAGATCACAGTGTGCTTTTTGGTGACATTCACAGTAACCATAACCTGGTAGTTTTGTTACCTAAATCTAACCACTGACCCCTTCTTACCACCATCTCCTTCTATGTCAAGACACAATGCCAAAGGCTGTCACGGCGTGAGTAACATCAGGACTTCCGCCTAAGCAGCAAAATATGAGTATAGATGAGATCATGTTCAAACTGGCATTATGGGGGCTGGAGCGATTTCTGTCCAGATTTTTTTCTTTTTGAAGACAGCGACCCCTAATCTTTGCAAAACACAGTCTTTAGATGTGAGACAGTGTCAGACTGTGGTCTTATAAAAGTCTTTGCAAAGTCTTGGCAGGCATAACAATGCATCAGTTTTAATTTGAGCTTGATGTGTCTAACAGTGGGTGAAAATAACCATATTTAAATCTGGAAAAGTAACCCGAACCGCAATATATAAAAATGAGACCAACACGGGGTCAAAACAACCCGTTAGTATTCGGTACAGTTAAGCCGGTATTGCATCAGTGGACCCTGTGATTTGTGGTGTGAAGTCAAGTAGTTATGACTTTTTTTTTTCTACAAATAAAAAAGAGTAGATCCAACTAAAATAAGACGTAACTACTGAGTTTTTACTGGAAATGCTGCATTCATTTGTGAATTTAGAGACATTAGGTTCCGTCTCACACAAATTATCTTTGTCATATTTGCAAATATCTGATAAAGAGAAGTTTTGCTTGTTAAAAACGTCTCAACAGTCAACACATCACTGTCAGATTTCAAGATGTATTTGGAGTCGACGGTTTTGTTTGCTGTTCTCAGTGCTGAGATGTAATATAATGCCATAATCTCAACAGACATGCAAATTTATAAAACTGCACTCACTCAGATTATGACAGAAAGCAGATCCACCCCCTAAACACATAAAGGATGGAATGGTGTGAGCTGTCTAGACTGCAGAGTTGTATAGGACACCTGGGCAGGGGAGAGGCTGCAGCAGCACACCTGGACTGTCAGTTTAACTACGGCTATTTAACCTGAGGGCCTAACACCAACTGCGCTAACCCTTAAACACAAATATAAAAAAAAATAATCTAACTGTTCTTGCAGTGTTTTTCCTTTCACCTAAACACAACCCTCCAATGTATATAGCACACATTGTTGCTCTCGTTACCCCTGTTGTAAAGCTCTTGCACTGTGCTGGATTGTGTGTGTTGGAGCGCAACAGTATACAAGGAAGAGGATGACATCTAGCAAGTTCTTTTTTATCTCTACACTCTTCAGGTTATTTTGGATCATACATTTGTTATTTTCACTCTAGAGAGCAGATCTGCACCAACAAAAGGGTCAAAACAGTGAAACTGAAAATAATTTACATTTTTTAAATCCATTTTGCCGACACACTATCTCATACAGTTTAACAATTAATGCAGTGTAAAACAACATAATTGTTCCTACGATAACAGCCTACTATAGACAGCACTATCTGGAAAAGTGATTTAAACCATTTATGACAGGGATTACGTGAAGTGGTTTAGTTGTCATGGTAAATTGCACTGTTAATGTTGCGTGTAGTAGACTTTATGCAGGTCATTTGTTGCAGACCAAAAGATTTCTTATTACCACAGTTCCACCAGACTTAGTTTGACACTATTAGTGTTAGTAAAAAATCTGGGACGGTGCCTTCTGGCAACAAAAAAAAATTGTTCAGGATTTGTTCACACAGAAGCACGTTTGAGGTCTTATCAGATCACAGAAATTTTAAAGAGAACTCGAGTAAGTAAATTCAAAAGTGTAAGAAAACTTAAATAGTTCTGACGTAGAGGTTCTTCTGATGGAAGTGAACGCCAAGTGAGCTGCCACATGTAGTCAGTAGTGGCTACTGATGATGCTTATTACTTGTTTAGTGAACACTGTATCCAGAGAAGGGCACAAAAGTGATGAAGTTTAAAAAAAAAAAAAAAAAAAAAAAAAGAAGAAGTAGTTTTTGTCCAATGTCTAATACGAAAAAATAGTCAAACACAAAAGAGAGACGCTGACCACTAGAGAGGGACAGACTTGCCCTCCTTACTCTAGAGATGGACATGATCTGCAACATCTTACAGCAGCAGTAAATACGGCATTGTGCGGGTACACCTAGGCTGCAGAAATAAATAAGCCTACTCTGAGCCTACTGATAGCCGGACTGGGTTGTAATTTCCCGCCACTATTCGCTCGGGTGGGTTGGGCTCCTCGTAACAGACTTAGACATTGAGTCTAGTGTCGAGTGTACCAAGTGCAGTGCGATACTGGTATATAACAGCAAGAAGACGGGGACCTCGACACTAAAGAAGCACATGACGAAGGTTTACCATGGAAAGAAAGACGAGAGTCAGCCTTCAATGTCCACATCCGTATCCTTAAAAATAAAAAATGTCGGGTTTAAACCAGGCTCAGGCTCGTAATTACACTTAAAGGGACGGGCTGGGCTTGGACAGAACATGCACGGGCTCAGGTGGGATTTTTTGGGCCCGATAGAAGCTCTGGATCAATCACTAGAAGAAGAATATTACAAAGAAATTTCCTATTATGAATCTGTGAAGAACCAATCTTCTTCCAGTCTTTTACTAGTTAGATACAGATGGTAGCAGCCTTTAGCCCCATTACTGTTCATATGAACACTTGTTCTCAGTTACAGTTCTCACAATTTAACTTGCATAAGCATTATCTGCAGACCTGATCGTCCTCTAATTATTCCTTGACTCTTCCTACAGTAGCTCACTGACCTTAGCATTTTCAGCAGCAGTGAGTCTTAGCTAGGTACCAAAATAATATCCCACTTGGTTTTTGACCCATGTCCAAGAAAACCGACTCACTAACACAGGGTTATATATTGTAATTATTCATTATATTGCTTTATTTTTTGTTTCATTTTGTGTCCGTGCCCCCTGCATGTAAGGCTTTCACTGCTACAATCACGTCAGTCAAGCATTTCAGCTCACACGATGTGAAATGAGCTTGCTTGACACAGAGCACATTTTCAAATTTAAAAAGACAATTTTTGTTTTCTATTATTTTGTGTTATTTCACACTTTAAATGTTAGCATTTATCTGTGTGGTGCGGTGTGATGAGGATGACCAGGGGAAAAATATGGCGTGAAACAAAGCTGAATAAATATGATTTATGTGGGGAAAATAAACAGACAAGTTCAACATGGATCCTTTTTCATTAGTCGTTTCCCCAATTATTGTGGGGTTTGGCATCAACTTTTTTCGGCTTCTGAAGGGGAACATGACATGGAAAAGTTTGAGAACCACTCGATTAAGCAAAAGAAAGAGCCTCTCTCTGTCTTTATGAGAAATAGGTGATGTTCCAGAACAAAGCTTTACTGTTTTGGAAAAACGAGGAGATGATAATTCACGGGTCAATGCATAACACCAAGCCGTGCTTTGGTTCTCCTCTGGGTCACTGGAGCTGCAGTCTGGCACAGGTCACCGCACAGACCAGGGTAAGAACATCTGGTGTAAAGTGAGCCAGCTCAAGTGTTCTGTCTGAAATCAGTGGGAGAGGTAAGAGGTCAGAGTTGGGGCATCGGGGTTACGTCTGTGTTTGCGGAGGAAAACTGGGGTCTGGAGGTCGCCGCAGGTCAGGATCCTGAGCCATGTGGCACAGGAGCGGAGTGGAAAATACGGAAACGTGACGTCACCTCCAGGGTTACTTTCCGCAGTAATTCTTGTTGACGTTTCCTTTACAAACAACTTCTCACAATGTTTGGGAGAAAACTGATGCAACAGAAATCACAGCTAACGTTGTTTGACATTTGTAACCTACTGGATTTGGACGGAATTGTTGTGAGACACGAGCGGATTCTTTTGTCCCAGCACCTTTTTCCCCCCATATGGACCTGGTTTTCAGCACTGTATAAAAGAATCAAGAATAATGCACTCCTGTGTTTGGACTTCTCTATACATTGAAAACTGAATCCAGGACTGTTAATGCAAGTCAGTCTTTGTGTTGAAGATCTGATTTCCACAGGTGCTCCATCAAAGGGTTGTGTTTGCCAGCGTCTGCCCGTTTCTGTTTCAGTGTCTGCGCACATGTGCATCTGTGTGCACTGTATATGCTCCCAAAAAATGACAACTAAATGTGCAGACATGCCTGTTCATTCCACATTAAATGCCTCTATGACTTTCAGTTATGGCTCACGCTTTCTCTCAAGCATGTGCACGCAGCCCAAACACACAGTAGCCGATAAATCACCAAATTACCGGGGCTGTTCTTGCAGCTAGAATAACAGTGTTGTGGTCTTAATCTGTTGATTTAGTGCACGTCTGGTGTTTCACCACAACCCTTTTAATGTGTGTGTGTGCGCGTATGTGTACATTTGGATTCAAGTGATGACACCGTCTCACTCTCGCTTTCCTTTCCCTTTATCCCCAACGGTAGGTTGACTATAGCTTGTCCGGACATGAAGCTCTCCCTCCTTGCCATGAACAGAACAAGAATACTTCAAATTTTCATATTCACTCCAAAGCCTTAAATCAGATACAGTCTGCATTTGCTGTGAGGTGCCTTCTGAGAAATATCTTGTTAAGCCATCTGTTCTTGCAGATTCTAGTGCACTTGGAAAGACTAGGTTTACTGAAAGAAGGGGAGATATAGATACATAAACCACGCCGGTGTAGGAGGAATGTGGTTTGTACATGTGTATGAGCGATGTGCATGTGTGTACGTGTATATGTATACATGTGTTTGTGTTGGATACTCATCAAACTCAAACACACACACACACACACACACACACACACACACACACGCCTTAGCCCCAAGGATACAAGAGAAGCCACTTATTATGCACTTATTTGGATTATGCCGATTTGGGAATGCACAGCACGCAGGAGGATGAGCCACTGGCTAGTCATAACAGATTGGTCTCCTACACAATGACCAGAAATTAATAAGGCGTCATTCTTCTTACGGCTGTTTTAGCCACACAGGATCCCCCCCCTCCAAACAAACATACAGAGGCGTGAAGGACTTTACAAGCAGCTCTGCCTTCAAGCAAATCTGTTTGATCTGTCGTCAAGTTTTGTTTTAGTTAAACCTCGAGGATTAATGGCGTGTCATGAGGAGTTTTTGGGGAGGATGACGCCTTAGGAAGCCATTTCTCTCTGCTGGATTCTCTGTTAAGCCCGTGCACCAAGCTCCACGGTAAATATTAATTCGTCCAAACCCCCGCCACAGGTCACATACGCACGCACACAAACACGCATGCAGACGCGCTGGAAAGTAGCCACTCGATCTCTTTCACCATAACTCTGCTCACACGCTGAACATGGCATGCTGCTAACAGACAGAGGATGGGCCTGGGAGGTCCCACGCAGACAGGTGGTTGACATCAGCTGGAGGGGGCGGGGAGGGAGATATGGACTGAGGGAGATAGGGAGACAGAGAGAGACAGGAGCAGAGAAGGAGAGATGACAGCGCGATGTGGAGACCACACAGAATAGAAAATGGCCGGGTCAGGTCTTTAGTGAGAGGGGTGAGACTGTAATCAAACAAACGCTGGGAGTGACGACAAGATCACATTTTTATACTCCTTGGAGGATTCAGCGCAGTCCGGACAAGGACATCTATAACAGTACAACAGAGTGGATTGTGCTGGTCTGTGTTATATGACTGAATAAAGAACATAGTTTAACAAAGGGGTTTCAGTGATGCTAGTTTCTGATGTTTAGATATCAATGATAATAGTGCTTAGATATTAGCATGCCAAAAACTATTGCAAGTCCATATTTTTCACCCAAAATTGCCACATGGTTGAAAATAAATACACACTCACGCTGTGTCACGTTACGCAATGACCCCAAAACCTAAGTCCCTCAATTAAGTTTTTGGAACAGGTTCAATTATCTGTGTTTTTCGCGCCCGTCAAAAGCCTTTAGAGAGCTGTTCGACCAAGACGCGGTGAAGAAAGCGTGATGACGGGACACATCTGCAACAAGAGAAAGGAATTTCAAAACTGACTAACAGGTCAGATAGTGATATCAAGGTGGATGATGATGATGATGAGGAGGAGGAGGAGGAGGAGGAGGAGGAAGATGTAATCACGAAGGAGGACCTCACGCAGACAGAAAGAGAGAGGCAACAGACAGCTCAGACGCTTCAGGTAGCTGAGTGCCAAACACGGCCAGGGTGTGGCAACAGCCAGGGAAGGAAGCAAGAAAGCAGATGTGTCTTTACGTTTTGTCTTATGCTGGCAGATTTTTGCAATGAGTAGAACAATAAAATGCATCAATGCACAAGATTTACGAGGTTTTTATTGGATGACAGATTTAAAAAACACAGGAAAATTTCGGACTTTGTGTGCACAGGCCTTAAGAGTCACTAATCAGCACTTCACACAAAATACAGCAGAGGCCAATGGGAGTGTCATTCATTTTGCAGATATGTGGTTATGAATTAAAGTACTGGTAGATAGATGTTAAGATATTTTACACAATAAGAGAAAACTTCAATCCGCTAGTGGCTCTACAGGAAAGATGGATTGCAGGATGTTGCATTCTTGGAAGATCAAAATTTTCTGCATAAAATTTAATGCCTATCCAAGCAAGAGTTATTGCGATCTTCTAGTTTCAACTGACCAATACTGCTATCCACTGAGCCATGCCGCTCGCCTGACCAAAAACAAATCAAATAACAAAATAAGGATGTGAGGTGCCTGCAAAGAGGCTGTCAGTTATGCTTGATGGCTCTTGAAGGACTTGCATAGCAGCAGGATGTCGTCACACGAGTGATGTCTTTACCTATTTTGCTTCAGTATCCTGTCGCGAGATATTTAATCTCTTCGTGCTTCAGAGGTGCCGCGCTGGCTGGCTGACTGACTCTTCGACCCAAACAACGGGGCCGAAAGTAAATTGAGTTAAATTTAACAAATCAATTCCATGTTACGCCAATTTAAACTGGACAGCAAAGCCGACATTAGATGGCAGCTAGAGCACTTTCCCTGTGCTGCAGCAGCCTCTCTGATGCCGTCTACACCTATTGTCAAAATTAGCTCATTGTCATAACTGAGTCTCTTTCTCATTGTTTAGCTCTCCTCCCCAGCTAGCCTTCACATGGGAAGAATAGGCTATTTATATGCTTATTGTGTAGCGCATACCTTCATTAGAAGAATTCCGAACACGCATATCTAATGTCTGACGCACCATATACCCAATGTGCGTCGATGGGCCCACACCCATGCTCATGGCATCAGACACAAGTGGGGCGTAATGGAAAAACTTGGGTGTCTGAGTGAGCACATCTGTCTATTTCCGCCCACGTTTCACTTTATGTGCCGTAGAAAATTTACCTGGGTGACTCACTGACGAGCACGTTGTGTTGCTGCTTTGACAGCGTGCAGTCAGTGTGTCACATGCAAATCTATATGCTTGATTCTGTCAAGATTAAGAGCTGTGAAATACGCATTCAAAAGCACAGATGTCAGATTGCGAGATGAGTCAAATCAACCTTCAGATGATGGACTGAATGAGTCATTCTAACATTAGTCAGTGATCTTTATCAAAAACACCACTGATATTTATTTCACCTCATCAGTGTGAGCGACTTCAGTCGTATACATGCTGATATAGCTGTGATTAGTATCAACATGACTGAACCTCTGGAGACATTTTTTTTAGTCCTGCTCTGGAAGGTGCCCTGACAGTTGGTTTCTGTCTGCTGGAGCACAAAACAGTGGAATGATGTTTTCTGTTAAAGCTATTGGGAGGAAAGATACAGCAATGAAACTCCTCAACTCTTTGCATCTCCCTGTAGCCTTAATTCCTCCCCCCTCCCTTGTCCTTGAACTCCTCTTTGTCTGTGTCTGCTCCCCCAAAACATTGTACTTCCTTTCTTTGCTTCTCTGTATCACATGCTCCTTTATTTGCTAAAATCCCAAGACATCTCATTGCCCATCTGTATCCCGCCCTCCATTACTTATTGCCTCTCCCCATCCCTTGGTGTCTCCGATTCCTTCCTCTCCATCCCTCTGTCTGCATCTCTCTCCGTGGCCAGACAGGCATTCTTGCCTCTGGGCCTCCTCCTCTCAGTGCTCCGCTCTGGGATGTTAGATTCTCACCAGGAAAGGGGAGTTATTACTGCGGCCATGCCAAAAGATTAACCACTTGTCATGAGAAGATTGTTGAATGTCAAGGTCATAAAAACTAGGGGTCTGGAAAACATGTTAATCTTTGTGTTCGTCCTGACTTCAAGGCCTGGAGGACTGGCCTCCCACGTCTGCTGGTCCAGCGCAGGGAGAGAGTGGGTTGACTGGGGATGGGCCTGGTCGTAGGGAGGGGGGAAAAAAGAGGGGAAGAGTAAACTTTTCACTAACACAGCCAGGGTGCTCGCACAGTGCTCTGGCTGCGGTTTTGCCATATTGCCAAAATAACCTCGTGCCTGGAGCTCTGCTGGGGTTCAAGACAGCAGCCAGGAGTTCATAATAAGGACATTGAAAATAGCATCACACTATCTTCTCCAGAGAGTGTTCACTGAGCCATGCATCGTTTTTCATGTTACTTTATATCCACTACCGACGCTACTAAATATATGACAGTTTGGCGCACACTTCCTGCAGGAGCATCTCTACACTTCAGAACCAAGGGCGTAGGTTTTGTTTCAACACTGGGCGTGACACACATGAAGTGGGAGGTTTGGGCGTCCTCTGAAAAACATTTTGAGCATCAAGCACTTAATTTTATTCATTTTATATTTAATTCTATCTGACATTTCTTTTCAATTTCTGTGTGTGCACACGGCCCTGCAGTCTGGATGTGGTGTGTTTCCCTATGCTAATTAGGATCAGTTGGCACATGCTTTCAATTTAGAGGACGAGGGGATTCATCAGGATAAGAACACAGGTATGAACAAGTCAGCGGTTTAAGAACATGTCATGAACGTAGGAAGTATTGCTGAATGAGGCCAACTGTCTGTAAGGGACTTTGGAAAGTAAAGTTTAAGAGTGACAGCAGCAGTGTTAACGTACAGTATGTTCACATTATTGCAGAACACGGCCTATAGGAGCCACCCCCGGAGTAAAATATGTGGGATGCTAACTTGTCCTGTAGGGGTCATTGTATTGTCATGGAAGTCTGTCAATATTGGTAGGAACCATTCACTGCGGGACAGGTGCTGCCAGACGGTGGCGCACACATCGTTTTTTGACTGCAACGCCACGCCACGTCAAGTCTGCTCAATGTAATGCTGAAAATTTGTGCCTTTGAATGGTACATGGACACAGACTCATGGACGTTTCCAAGTTTCCATTGAAGACTACAGCTGTGATAAATAAACGATGTAGGGCTGCAATGATTAGTTGACTAATCGATGACACGTCATTTTTCATAGAAAAGTACTATAAAAGTACCCCAAAATACTCTTATTGCAGTTTCTTACATTCAAATATCGGCAGCTTTACACACTCTCCCATGACGGTGAACTAAAACCCTTTGGTGTGAGTACGAAACAAGACATTAGATGACATAATTTTGGGGTTTGGGAGAGACAGACCAACATTTTTCAACATTTTAAGACATTTTTCGATAAAACGATGAGTCGACAGATTAGTCGACAATGAAAACAATCATTTGTTGCAGCCCTAAAATGATGCATCAAAAGACAAAGAAGAAGTAGACTCTTTGTTTTCACCTGATGAGCAGTGGTCGGTACAGTCAGGCGAGCGTGTCAGTTAGTAAAAAACCTGTCTATGCAGCCCCTCTGCAGCTTTAAATTTAGACTTAGCCGCTGTACGGCCCCTTCATTATTGCTTATGTGATGTGTTCCAACGGCTCTGCAATGCACAGGTCAAACTTGAGTTTGAATTCAAATGTATTTATTGAACGGACAAAAAAAAACAAAAAAAAAAAACATGCAACTTGTGATTCTGAATTTCCAGAACTGTACAATAAACATAACTGGCCTCATATCAACAGCAAAAAAAGTTACAAAAACACTGTTTAGATCTCAAATACAAAGCAATCTGCTGCTACTGTAGCAATATTAGCATTGTAGCTAAAATGGCACTGTTGAGTACAGCACGGAGCACCAGAGTGAAAAATACTGTGCTGACTAACCCTTGATTTTTGCTGCTGTAATGTGAATACGCATGGCGACATAAATCCATATTGCTTCAAGCCAAGACTGTGTTCACTAATATTGCTGCAGTGGTTTTCTACTGAAGACATTTTAATACTTTTCAAAATGCGAGGACTACATGACCACCTGTTCATGAACATCTCCAGAAACATGCGTATTACCAAGCAGGCAGTTTTTTCTTTTTGTTTTGTTTTGCTTTCCGGGAACGTATTAGAAACCACATTATTAAACACACACAAAAAAGGGAAACACTGATATTCATTGGTGTACAAAGAGCTGTATTGTTTCACTTTACAGTTTGCTACTCATCTCCCTCTTCCAAATGCAATTACTGCTGAAATTTCGCTCTCAGCTAAAATGGTATTTATCTTGGATTCCTCTCACAAACACCACAAGGATTCAATCTTCCCATTATGATGAATCACTGTTCGACTGACTGTAGGACAATGTGCGACAACAGGGAAAAGGCTAAGGTTACAGTGTAGTCGTGTCTCTGCTTTGTCTCAGGGTTGCCCTCACAAATAAAATACAAACTCTGGTACCAGTATTGCGCCAAGAGTCAACATAGAAGTTTAACCACATGGAGCATTGAGCACGACTGAAGACGTGCAAATTCTCAGCTATAAAGCAGATAAAAAGCCCAGAGAGATATAGGATATGCCAAACTTCAAGCCTGTGGTTACTGGAACTGTGTTGCAGTGTCTTGGACGGGAATGGGAGTCTTGTTAATATTAAAGTGCCATCGAGCTTTGATACATCAAAGAGAAAGGACGTGCATGGTGACATTAAACTCATATATGTGTTATTGCATCTATTGTCTGACAGGTATGTGGGACACATGTAGACGGTTTTCACATTCAGCTAAACTGCACTGGCACCCTTTTCCCCTCTGACTCAATATTTGACATCCACTTTTCTTGGACAGTGCATCAGTGAAAACAGAGTAAAAGTGGAGCCACATGCAGACACACTGCCAACTGTTTTAATTATCCCAGTTCCAAGACAAATTCTTTCCACTGGGAATGCTAATTGAAATCCTATTGTCTGAGTTTTTGGCATGTCTTTGGAGAAATGATTTTACAGCTTCTGAAGCAGTAGCCAATTATTTGTAGCCCACAACACACAAAACAAACACACACAGTCTCGGTTAGAGACGGCCAAGTTGGAAGGCTGAGGAGAGGGTCAGATCTCCACTGAGAGGGTCTACGAACGTGATCAGAAAATGGTTGTGTAATTTCCACAAAACACAAGGAAATGATAGAGGATCCACAAGAGCAGTGCTCTGCACCTGCACACAAACACACACACACTCACTCTCGCACAGTGTTGAAATCTGTTATCGCTGTCAGAGACCGAAACAGCCGTGTATCCAGGAAGTTACCTCTGGCTTTTAACCGTGAGAGAAAAGATGAACATTAGGTCAGATTCCAGGAGCAGAAAGGGAGAACTTGGATAAATGAGAGACAGACTGACAGACAGAAAGAAAGCGAACCAGAGAGAGTCACGAAACGGCAGGATGAAGACGCTGGCTCGTTGCCAGAGTCTGTTCCTTTTAGTTTCCACACCTTGGCTCCCTGCTTCCCTGATATTCTCAAGATGCCCTGCACAGATACTCAAGCTTTTCTGTTACCACAGCTGATGAAAAGAAACACTTGTGTAAAAATGGTCGTATACATATAGAAAATCTTACAGGCGCCAGCCGTATACAGACTTCTCGATTCAGCCCGCTCTCACATTATGGCACCACGTTTATTTACGGTGTTATTACGGGCAATTTTGTTTGAAATGGTTGATCATAAAACCTGATGCCACAGAAATATTTCAGAGGTCTTGTTGGCAGCATGTTGCTGAGCGGGGAAACATTCAGTGGATGAGTGAAGTACCTGCGTCTGCACGATTGACCTTTTATTCAACTTTGCTGGCTGATACTGGCAGTCGTTTGAAAGCTACTTGTTTTAAGAGAAAGTTGGAAACACATTTACCTGTGTGTTGTACACGCCAGGCATATTTTATTGCTGCACCCAGTAAACCCATCACGCTAATACAAGCTGATGTAAAGGACTCCACATATGTTCTTTTTCCTATATTATAGCAGTCGGTTGGTTCAAACTACAACAGTTCGTACAGTAAATGTTCTTTGATCTGCATATCTTGTATCATTTGTCATTGCACTGAGGACTCAAGTGCTTTAACAGGTTGTGTGTGCCTGTCACTCTCTTCCTGTGTCCTGAGGCCAGCAGCAGAGTTTACTGTTTGAAGTATCCCTGATGCACAACAGGTGCCTCGGTTCTCACAGCAAATGTCTTTAAAACATGAAGACGAGGGGAAAGGACAGGGCAGAGGCTGATCTCCTTCATCTCTGCTACTCACATTACAAGTGTCACATGTCTAATGTCTGACAGCATTCTCCTGTAGTGTTTTTTCTGCTATTAGGGCTGGGATAACACTCTTATCTCCAGATGTGATACTATCAAGACTACTTTTAAAGTATTGCGATTCGATGTCACAATTTCTTTCAGCTTTGTAGACCACAGGGAAAAGTCAAATCGTATACTTCTAGAGACTTTATATCATGAGGCATATTTCCACACACAATGTACATCTCAGCATGTATGGCTTTTTTTCTCAGGAGCATCATTTCCTGAAGAGAAAAGTGGTAAACAAACCAATAACGGCTTTTATGGTCTTATTTTTCACAAAGTATAAAGTACATAAGTATATATAAAGTAGATTTTTATTGTACAATAGAATGAATTATAAATATAAAATTTTTAAAGTTAACTAAAACGGCTACATTTAGTTGTCATCACAATGTTTCCCGCACTTTGATTTATTTGTGGCGGGCACCACAATATCAACATTAACAGCCACATTTTATTTATTTATTTTTTTACTATTTAAAACAGATAAACTTTTATTTCATTGTTGAGCTGCACACAGCGCATTGATTTGCTCAGCCCGTTGCTCTGCTCTCTCTCCCTCCGTGATTGTCAGACTACAATAAAGACGAGCATTAGCTAGCTGGCGCACCCCACGGTCCATCCGTCTATCTTGCCAGTGTTAGAAGACTGTTAGCCTGGAGGAAAGTGAATGGAAGCTCCGGAGATGGACCCTCAGTAGCAGCTGTAACAACTCAAATTAAGCCGGCGCAAACCCCGGTGCCAAGGCTCACAGTGGGCTGATTCTAATCTGTGTCACGGCAGCAACAGAAAGTTTGCTGATCTGGTGGGGAGTTCTTGCTGACTGAAATCGAGTTGCTACAGTCACTGAAAGTCTGTGTCCTCACACTGTCTGCTGTTGATGCTTTCTCACTTCAGCTGTGTTTTTCACAGTATGGATATGACATCACTAGGGTTGCAACAGTATAAGATTGTCCTGGTACATTAACTGTCTAAGAAAATATTGGTTTTCATGGTATCATGGTATTACAGAATTTATATTATCATTAGTCAGAATGTATTTTGTGGTTGAACACATTACAATAACTGAAACTTGAAACCATTTTGTTAATGAAAGTATGTGTAAGAAGTTGAAAATAACTCAAACGAGTTATTTTGCAGTTATTTTGCTTTTTTTTTCTCAATATCCTAAATAAGCAAATGAACATGGTGTGATAGCCGTCAACTTTTATATCACAGTATACCTTAAAACCAGTATATCGCTGCAACCTTAGACATCTCATTACTCATAGATTACCACAGTAAAATCAGCAACTTCTTTTCACCTTTACATTTTGATTCAGGCTTAAAAAAAAAAAAAAAAAAAGAATGATCAAAAACTTTTGACAAAATGCTTTTTCTCACCTTGCACAATAAACAAATATTACATACATTGAAAAGTATTGTATTTCATGTCTCCATCTTATATATCACAAAGTAGAAGGATAATCAGGCTTCCTTTCAAAATTTGGATTGGATTTTTAAACTTGTCAACAATGAAAAACCCAAAGTAATTTGAAGATAATTATACTACGCTCTATTGAAATTTTTATTAACGAAAAAAAAGTGTTTATGTGCAAACATAAGTAATTCATTTCAAACTGTTTCTACAAATGATTTAGTTTATATCAAATCCTGCATTCATTATTCTTAATTGATGATGTTTGTGTAAATGCAAAAGCGTAACATCAAATTAATCAGAATTATAAGCATTGCACTATTTCAAGTTTTTTCCGCCCGTGCTGTGTACGCCACATACGAAGTGTTTCCAAGAACAGCTGGCCTCACTGACAGCCTCTCAAGAACGTTTGGAGTGCAACTTCATTATGCTTTTAACAGACGCTGCATGACATAATTTCGCGTGACAAAGAACTTGATTCATGACATTATCTTGGCTGTTGCATTAGCTTCACGAGGCGGCTTGTCTAAACTGTGACGAGCAGATTGTCTTCCCGCAGATGACAAGCTTCCATTACAACGCTGATTGAAACAGTAGCTTGACGAGGAATGGATGCATTGCAGTTGTGAGTGCGGCTCTGTGAAGTGAAAAGGAATCTGATGCACATGTGGATTCTGTTGCAGCCCTCCATTTTGACTCGAGCTTTGTAACCCTCTCCAAATGTACGAATTACAGCACTTGATCCTTTAAGACTGATCCTTAAAAGCTGTTGCATTTTTCAAGCATTGATTAACGAGTGTTAGATACCATTTCTTTAGAGGAAATAAATGTCTTCATACACTTGGATACGTGTAAAAGGGAATAGAGAGCAAGTTGACCTGGCAGTCGTCCTTCTTAATAATTATTTCCAGTGGATGACAGCAGGAGGAACTGCACTACACTGACTTGACGAGAGACACAGAATCGCTGTTTACCTTCCTCTGTTTTCCTCCGCATCACCCTCTCTCCATCGCCTTTCTCTCTATCTCTGCAGCTGTCAGTCTCTCCTTCTCACCCCCTCATAATCCGATACTGTTGTCATCGCTCCCAGAGAGGTGTGTGTTTGTTTGGCAGGACTGCTGACGTGCCGCTCCTGCACATCTTTTAACAAGGACTTGTATCTAATGACTAATGTATCACACTGATGGGAGGAAACCCCTGCTAAATGTAAACTAACCTCGGACTGATGGCAGGTAACACTCTCCTAAACTGCTCATGATTTGGCCCACCTGCCTTGTTGTCATTGTATCACAGTCAACACGCTGCACTGTAACCACATGCAGTCATTTGGCAGCTCGCAGGTACCAGAGTCTGATCAATGGAGCATCTTGTGGGCTAAATGAAAATGTGTTACTGGCTAACGCTGCGTAGTCAGTACCAGTAAATGTGTGGCTCAGCTCCACCGCCTTGGGCTAAGTAATTAGTCTCCGTCTGAAGTGTTTCCCTCTCATTTCGTCTAATGATTCGTTTTCCAGGTCACAACCTAGCAGCTGTGACTGATCTCATCTTTCCGCACGTACTCTGATCGACTTTTGCGATCCTGTTTAACCAGGTAGTACAATGTGGCGCCTCGAATGAGCATGCCATTGTAGCATTTCAAAGTGACGGATGACTCAAACAGAGATGGTCTTGATTTACAGTTTGGCAAAGCTGGGGGAATCGGCCTGTTGTGAGAAAGGGAACCTCCTTAGAGCAAGGGATGCTACAGTAAGCCACATGGGGCCGGCTTACAAAGTCTCTTCTCATAAACATCCTCCTTGGTGCAAACTGTATAAAGCATGAATCATAAAAGCATATATCCAACAACCGCTTTGTTTATACCAGTGTGTATTAATACAGTATGTTGAGTGTCTGGAAATATGAACCATATTGTGCCTGTCATATCTGTGGTATTTGCCTAAATGGTTTTGGAATACCTTTGTCATTATTTGGCTGGTACATAGGAGCAGAACTCTCTCCTACCAGCTCCATTATTCTCCAGGGCATCTCCCATGTGTGTTTGTGTGATTTCTTTCTGCTTGGATACTAAAGAGGAAAACAGCTCACTGTCCTGTGCATGTGGAAGTGCAGGGAGCCTCGCACAGAACCCTGAGACTTCCTGTTTTATCAGTACCATATGGATGCCCCCCTCTCCCACCCCTAGCAGTTTGATATAGGATGTATGTAAGCATGTAAAATCCATTGCACCATTTCATCTAGCATTTTCGATTCCAGGCCCAGTCAACACCCTGCAAACGTGGCTGAAATCTATAACTTTCCTGTGATGCTAGGACACGATTTCTGGAAGAGAAACCGCAAAACCATAACACAAACAAACGGCACTGGGAGCACATCCAAACCCGGTTCACTCAAAACCGCGGGAGCATCTCACGAGCTCGTATGGTGGTGCATGTGTGTTTGTTATTTTGCATACAGTATTTGTGTGAGGGGGGTCGAAGGGATCGCCAGACAGATTCTGATCCAGTGCTGAAGTAATCCCATAAGTCAGAGGTGCTCTCTAAACCGCTCTGACCCCTGTGCTCCTGCGCTGCAGTGTTTACGCTGGCTCCACTGGCATTAAACACAAGCCACATATTTTTAACATTAGGATCCTCCAGGCTCACCCTGGGCCATGTAAATAGTGAGCTGCCCGTCAGCCGGGATCAGTCAACTCACTGCCTGTTTGGAGCAGCTCCATATGTGTGTGAGTGTGTCGGCGTGCATTTGTGTGTGATTGTGTATACTGAAGCCAAAAGATATCACCAGTAGGTCAGTTTCTCTTAAGTCTCAAACAATAGCTCTCGCCACCTCCCAAGATTTGCTTGAATGTTTTGCAGTTCGATGCCAAGAAGTATTCAAAATTTTTATTCAAGTATAGTAAATACAGAAAAATCCTGAATTTAAAAGGAGAACACCACCTAAGAATTCCAATCTGTAATTTCCTTGGCCTAAGAAAGTTCAATCAACATTTGTGAACAAGAGCTCCTCTCAAAGCCAGAAATCAGAGAAGTAAGTCTCAAACTTGTGATGTCATCAAGTATAAAGTCCAGAGCTGCTACATTACAATGAATTGGAGCCTGATTTCATGGACCCACAGAGGGTTTGCCTTTTTTAAACCAAAATGAGCTCTGTTCTGTTGTAGTGTTCTCAGTCAGGAAACAGAAAATGTGGCCATAAACTCAGAGCGTTCCCTGGGTGCATCTTTCCAGATTAGTTTTTGGGTTTGAGAGAGAGATGTCAATGTTGAGTAATATTTTTGGACTGCTAAGTATAATGAGAATAGTGTATAAATTTTGAAAATGGGTGTAGTTCAGCTTTAAAGATTTTTCTTGTAAACATGGTCAAGGCTTATCTGCAAAAGGTAAAAGTATGCAGAAAGGCCACATTTAGAGTCATGGGCCATCATATGATTGGATTAATAAAATGGCTGAATTAACAGGTAAGCAACATTTAATGCTGTGCCTGTTTGTGGCAACCACTTTATACAATTTTGGATCATTTAATATACTGTAGGAATAACCCTTTTTATTCTGTAAAATACCAATTGTGCACATATGTAAACATATATCACAAAAAATATAAGTGCAAAGCTGAATCCTGTTTTAAAACTCTTAAATCGGTAACTCTTAGTTATATAAATGTGGTGGAATAAAAGTAAAGCAAGTTACTACAGCCACTCTCCACCACTGCCACACAGACAAGCACAGAAAACGTGGCTCAAACAGCAGAAAACTTTCTTTCTTGTGGGAAAATACCTGAAAAGTGATTTAAGATGCTCAACTTCTCTCATGTATCTGAGCTGCTGTTTCCAGCGGGAACAGTGCCAGTGACATTTTGATACTTCTCAGCTGCTTGATGGGGTCTTTGAATTCTAGTCTCTGCAGGCAATGCAGGCAACACTGACCTCTACTGGTAATTATTTTATGTGCTACACTGGGAGGATTTCAGTGCCATTCATCTGGCAGACCTGTGTGCCACAGAGGATTAAACAAAAACCAGATCATGTTTCATCTTCGCAAACATGACCATAAATCACTCATCACTTCCTACGGTTTTTTATACCCAGCCAGGATGCTCTACCTCTCACAACAAGGCTGTAAAATTAAAACATGTTGAGCTAAATATTTACACCACTAATAAACTTCACGGTATTCCAACAACGCACCGGCAAGGTAGGTTTCACAGAACGCTGCAGATAAGTCACAAATACTGACATGCCAGTTTCAACACACCTCAGTGACCTTCTGAGTGTTTGTACAAGAGGGGGTGTGTGTATTCATACTCATCACGGCATCTGAGCATGCAAACTATTCATAAAAACAACCTTACATGCACTGCCACATGCAGGTATGGCATGTGTGTCTAAGAAAGGCACGGCTTGCATAATGTGTGTGTGTGTGTGTGCATGTGTTCACACCCTCCATTAATGATGCATGTTGGAGTGTTTTACGCTCAATATAATGCAACATCTAATGAGGTGTGAAATGCCACACATTCCAACTTATGGCAAGTCTAAGCTCTGAGAGTTAAACATGGTGAGTGTGTGTGTGTGTGTGTGTGTGTGTGCTCTGCATGAGATAAGGTCAGGTAATGGTAAATTGTGTCAGTCTGTGAGAGCTGTTGTTGTCAGGGCGGAAAATAGGAGTTTTACTTGCGCTATTTATGTTGAAACTGGATGGTATGTCAGCCTGAGAGATGGAAAGTGTGTCCAATATGCCATCTCAAGGGAACAAAATTTGTTCCATTTTACTTTCTCTTGTCCCTTAAGCTAAGAATTGGAAGACTTTGAGAAAGAGAAAACACTGTGATTCAAGGCTCTATCTATCTACATAAATACAAACTTGAGTTAGCCATAGCTGTGAGCCTGTAGCTCCACATTTTTTCCTCCGTTTGTGAAATGCTTCGCTGGTTCTGACATATGTTTCATTTTGTTTAAAGTCAGACAGACTCTCTTTTAAGTGCTTTTTGAAGTCCGTCTTCCTTTTTGTGGGTTATTTTACAGCGTAGGAAGTTGTTGCCAGTAATGAAATGGCAAGTTTTTCTGCGGTATTTCCTGCCACGGACTAACAGGCTGTTATCTGAACGGACATGCAAGTGTATCTGAAATGGCAGCACAGCCAACAGGAACACCCTCTCTCTGATTTGACCTGTGATTGGCAAGAGTCTCCCGTGACGGGCTAGATTATTTAGACCCTGAAAACAGAGCCAAAAGGAGGTGCACAAGTCTAGTTTGCTCTCAGATAACTTGAATTGTAATATGCTCAAAGGTCATTACAGGATTTTTGCCCAATAATGCAAAAAAAAAAAAGTCTACTTAAGAGAAGGATAAGAAATTGTTTCTTCTGTCTCCTCCTTTGCTTTTCATTCTGCAATATTTTGCAAGATTTAGACAAATTCTTGACTGAAATTATTGATACATGTGTTATCGTTGCCATTTTTGTTGTGAGAAGATGTCTTGCTGTATTTAAATATACACCATGTGTAATGGGATGAATGTATGGGTATGACACAGATAAAATTAACTCAATCATGAGAAAAAATTAAAGTGTGGAAGTTGTTTTCCTGCCCGTGAGTTAAAGTTTAGACTCAAATGATAAAGGCAGACATATTAATTAAATTAGCAGGAATTATGATGTGAAACAGTTCCTGGTTTTAATAAAATATCTGTAGCACAACACAGAATACACTGCATATTAAAGGCTGAATCATGAATCAATACGTTTAAGTTAAGCATTTGGTCTGTGTGTGTGTTACAGAGCTGTGGTTCAGGGGGTCCAGATGGCAGGCATAAGGGGCCCGGCCTGCACTGGAGTCTGGCTCTAGAGTCCACAGGGGCTCCCACTTCAACTGGACACATTCCACAGGTACACATGAACACAAAACACCACACACCAGCAACACACAAAGCAAGACGCGTTCAAGTTCAAGGCCCAGAGATGTTCCTGTGGTGCTGACAATTAACCAAACATTTTGTCCGAAACCAAAGCACTTAACAAGAAACGCTGCACAATTAGATCTGTGGAACAAAATGAAGTCTGGCAGAATTACAGCTTGCTGCTTGATGATGCATGAACGCTAGGTTGCAACTACTGCTTTATCAGTGAACCTAAGAATGTCATCCAAATAATCATTTAGCCTTTAAAGGTCGATTCACTCAGAGAGCTCATAGCAAAAGCTAGTGAAGGAATCTCTAAGCACAGTTGTTCAGAGAAAATCTGATCAGATTTCTGCCATCGGAGTGGATCAGATCTTGGAAACGGGTCAGTCAAAAGAAAAAAGGATCCTGAAACTGGATTAGCTCACGTAATCAATTCTTGGTTTGATCTGGATCAAACCATCAGTATGTGTGGTTCAAAACTTCTTAGCAGGATTGGAATACTATTGATCATTAAATAAAAAAATAAATAAATCAGGATTATCTTGATCAAAATGCAATTAATATATTTGAATTGGTCAAATGTGTATACACATTTCTTTATATTCTGCACTTGATTTGTTTAACAGTTACTGTGATAAAGTAGATATTAATCTAACTATTAAGCCTTTCAGTACAGTAAATTTTTAAAAAAGGATGTCCCCATGTAGCAATTTTGGGGAAATAGCTGTGAAAATCAAACTAAAATTATTTCCCAAATTATCCCAAAGATCTCTGTATTGTTTTCTTTGGCAGCACCTGTAGAGGTAAGTGGTAATTGCATTGTGATTGTCAGCAGACTGCTGATACTGTGATATGTAGCCCTATTTAGAGCATCTGTATTTGGTGATCTTGGAAAGTTTGTGTCTGGATCAGGGTGATCCAATCCAATGTTGCTTTGAAAAACCAGTATAAAAGCAAGATAGATGAACTGATCCTGGACAGGAAAACATGGGATTTCAAATTAGGATAGAACAACTGGGCCATAAATAGTACGCATGAGGTAGCCTGATAGAAACCGTCCCAAACAACTCCAAAAAGGTGCCCTAAGCAGCTGAGCCCACATCTCTTTGGACATTAGCAAAGGCAAACACAAGAAACATCAGAGCAAATAAACACACATGCATTGAAAATGAATACAAACATTGCAATAGAGATTTCATATTAATATCAGATTAGGCAGCAAGCAAACTGAACAGCCAGCAGCGCGCACACACACACACACACACACACACACACACACACACAGACACACACACACGCAGAAGCCAATCATTCATTCATTCATCACAAACTGCCTCTTGGAAAGCAACAACACAGCAGCCACAGCCCACCAAACAACCAGCACTGAGCCAGCACAGGAAATGTCACTGGTAATGACTGGAGCGAAAAGCAGCACAGCAGCAGTTACTTAGCTCAGACCCGGGCATGATGGCAGGTAGGTCCTCTAACAGAGTGGCCCAGGTCCCACAGCAAACACAGGAAAACTTCCTGCAGGTTTCTGTCCACACACCTGCACTAACGGCTGATAGAAACTGTCTGGACACTTCCGGCACCGCGACGCACCACGACTGTTTACTCCAAGATAACCAAATCCAAAGGAGAAGCAGGCCATGAATAAAACCAGCTGACATGACAGGTTACAATGCCCGCGTTGTACACCTGCATGAATATGACAGCCACTATGTGTGAGCCAATCACTGTAAAGCATATTGCAGACACCTGATGCCAACCAGCCAACACATGCGCGACTTCCGACGCTTAAAGGGACAGTTCACTCCAAAATCAAAACCGCACATTTATCCTCTTACCCATAGTGCTATTTTTTAATCTAGATTGTTTTGATGTGAGTTGCCATGTGTTGGAGATATCTGCCATATTGATGTCTGCCTTGTCTTGATTTTGAAGGAACTGGATGGCACTCAGTGCTCAAAGCATCAAAAAAATAAAATTGAAAATCTCAACCACAATGTCTCTTCCTAGAAGAAATGACCCGGTTATTCAAGATAATCCACAGACTTTGTTTAAGCAGTTTTATGTGTACATCTGTATCACTGCACAGAAGAGAGTGCATCTGTTCATAGATGACAATGACCAACACACCCTCACTCCAAGTCTTCGAAATCCGGTGCTTGAGCAGCGACTTGAGGCGTCAGACACTGACAAAAAAAGCCATCCTTGGGGCGTTGGTAGAATAGTGGATAGTGCTGGTGTCCCATGTACAGAGGCATTGCCTTGCTGTAGCGGCCACGGGCTCGAATCCGACTCGCAGCCCTCCTCTGCATGTCAGTCCCCACTCTCTCTCTGTCTCCCCATTTCACTCGCTGTCTTGTCATTAAAGGCAAAAAGCCCACAAAAATAATCTCTAAAAAAAAATGTTCTTTAATGTCAGCATGATGCATGGCCAGTAGCTGTTATAGTTTACAGTGTTCAGCGGCGTAAGGGGGAAACATGGCGGGACAAGAATGAAAGTTAAGGTGGCGAAAGTCTGAGCGGGGCAAGAGGGAGAACAGGGCTGGTGGATGGCTCTAACAAATACAGATTTTCACCCGGGAGACCCTGTTCTTTTTTTCTAAACTCAACCACGTGTGTTTGTTGAAAAAAAAAAAAAAAGTAAATTTGTGGTGTTGTACCGATGTAGTGCATCCCAGAACGTCAGCAACCAACGCACCCAGGCTACCTTTCACGGCGTATCTGGACATGGAAGGTCCATGACCAATTGCCAATATGTCACAAGGTTGGAGTGCGAATCTGTTGCAATACCAAATAGCAACATATTCTTACTAATAGTTACATACTTCTGGCTCACCTGGGCTAGCCAACGTTACAGCTATGGGGAGGAGGACGCCATCGATTTCTATCACTCGTTCGGCTATGAGTAATGCATGCTTCCTTCTGCACAGTGATACAGTTGCTGTGCATAATTTCGTAGAAAGAAAATAGTTCCTACATTAAACTGCTCACAAAAAAAGTCCTGTGGATTATCTTGAGTAACTGTTATGATGTCTGGAAAGGGACATTGCTGTTGAGTTTCTCAGAGCTTTGAGCACCATAAGCCTATTGCCATCTAGTTCCATTATATTCAAGAGAAGGCAGACATCTCTATATATGTCCAACAACACAAAACAATCAAGACTGATAAATACCACAACAGTCAAGAAAGTATGTATGACTTTCGGGTGAAGTGTCCTTTTGATTGATGATAAATGCCTTTCTCAGGTTTTCAGAGTCCTAAGACATGCCATCAGATTGCCTATTTTGTCTGACTAAAAGTCAAAGAGTTAAACAGCAAACCCTCACACGACTGTCTGAGTTGTATTTCAAGAAATCTCTGGTATTCTTGCTTAATACATGATTTGTTTATTTTCTTTCAATATACATGTAAGCATGAGATACAAGCCCTGATACTTGAACATTTCTCTTTGTTCTTGGCTCAGGACGTGTGCCCATGAGGTCGTCACCACTGGTCCTGCTCCTCCTGATCGGCGTCCAGGCTGTACTGAACATGGGAGGTGGATTGGCCCGGTGCGCCGGGGCAGCCAACCACAAAGTAGGACAGCAGACGGCAGCCAATCACAGAGCAGGACAGCAGCCGGCAGCGGCGGGGGACCACCTCTCTGATCACCATTCTTCACAGGAACATCATAGGACCAGCCATCACAGGACCAAGAAGCCCCATCGGGCAGCTTCACACAACCAGGATAGGAGCCCTGTCACTGGGCACTCTAGGTCAGATTCCCCCCCTGACCCTTCCATCCCAGTGGTGGACCCCAAGCTCTTCTCCAAGAGACGTTACCGCTCCTCGCCTCGTGTTGTCTTCAGCGAGGTGGCGCCATTACATGACGCCCTGGAAGGCGAGGGCTATGACATTGAAGGTGTGAGGGGGGTGAGGGTAAGGCGCAGAGCGGGATCGCACACCATGCATCGAGGAGAGTACTCAGTATGTGACAGCATAAATACCTGGGTGGGCAACCTGACACGCGCCACAGACATAGCTGGGAACGAGGTGACAGTGCTGCCCAACGTTACAATCAACAACGTGGTGAAGAAACAGTTCTTCTATGAGACCACCTGTCGATCCCCCACGCACAGAGGCTCCGGGACTGCGAGCGGAGGAAGGCAAGGGGGACGGGGTGGCAAACAGGGCTCCAGATCAGGCAACTCCGGCTGTCTTGGCATCGACAGTCGCCATTGGAACTCCTACTGCACCAACACACACATATTCGTAAGCGCCCTGACCATCTTCAAGGAACGGACAGCCTGGCGTTTCATCCGCATCAACGCTGCATGTGTGTGTGTTCTCAGCCGGAAGTCCTGGGCGGGACGGCTGGGGCACTGACTGGGGAGGACGTCTCCTGACCACTGAACTATGAACCAAGCACACACATTTCTACTAAACAGCCACTGCAGCTTTATTGCCAATACTGTAATCCTCTTCCCCACCTCCAAACATACACACACACACTTACATACACACAAACACACACACTCACACACAAACAGCTTCATCTATCCAACCCCTTGGCCCCTGACCCTACCTCAGTCCGAGTCGAGAAGTCCTGGTTGTTTTAAGTTATGAGGACTGCATGTCATATTTATGGTTTATACAGTCAAATATGAAAATATATACAGTATGTGTATATATACAAAATGAATTCAAGCTTTTAATGTTGTTGTTATTGTTGTGTTGTTCATGCTGTTATTTATTAAACACCTCAGTACTTGCCTGGTTTCTTGTGTCAGTTTAAGATGTCGATGTTCACATTTTGGCTTCAAAGCTGCTGTAGTTTGATATTTCTCAGCTGTTTTAGTTCACTCTTACCAATTTCATCAGCATTGTTCCCAGAAGGCAACAGGTCATTTTTTAAGTGAAAGGTTCTGATAAATTCAGATAGACAAAGTTAGCCACCAGCTGGTGAACATTGTGGAGCATTTAGCAGCTAAAGAGCCAGATAAACCCTTCAGGAGTTGTTGGAGACTCGACCACAGTAGAAAGGAGAGTGAGTATGGGACTTACATTCATCAGGTGGCCAGAAACTCCAAATTAATGCCAATGCTGCTCTGTGTCTGCTCAGGCAACTGCTTGCTAACAAGCTCTCTATGAACTTTATGAGGTGATAATATGTGATTATGACTGCCTCTCCACAGCCAAAAAATTTAATTGGTGCAGAATTTTAAAGGGTTGCACTGCAATTTGTGCTCTAAACCCATATGGATGCCATAAGGGGGTCACAAGATGAATCTAAAGAGTTCTGAAATGATTAGTGAGGTAGGAACTAAGAAAACACCTTTTCTTTTTCACTTCTCTTCACCTCCTTTTTTGTTAAATGGTTACCCAGTTAGTTAGTTACTTCTTCAAGCCCCTAAAAAAAAGTCTGAGATGGGGAAAATACAATTCCAGAAATCTGTTTGCAACTCAACACACACAAAAAAGTTGCAAGTAGACGTTTTGTAATAACATTTGACAAGCACAAAAGGTTGTCAAATCTCCTATAGGTTCTTAACTGAATTGAGATCTGGTGACTGTGAGAGCTGTTAGCATATGATTAATTTAATTTTCAAGCTCATCAAACCATTCAATAACTCCTCTTACCCTGCATGAAGGCATCTGTATTTGGTAGGTTTCTCCATTCAGGCTGACTCAGGTCACTCCTGAAATTTGTCACCAATTTGTACATAAAGATGCAGGTTGATGATAAAGGCAGTGCAGGACAATAACATAATAGGATGCATTGTAAAACATGGTGAATAGATTATATACACTGTATGCATATTCTTTTGAGACCCAAACTTTTGTTTATTTATTTTAATTCGTCCTAGCTATTTGGGATCAGTAGGACCCCGTAAGTTAAAAAAAAGTTCCAGTGTCCTCAAACGAGTCTTTCCTCATTAACAGTGTCTTAGCTTGTTACTTTTACTAAAATTGGTCAAATTTGTTGCCATATCAAACTACAAACATTATTAATCATAGAAAGACAATTTTCAACCATAACATGTGATCAGGTTTTGTACCTTGTCCACTTTTGTTTTGGGATCTGCTGCAGACTGAATTGACAGAGATGGCTGCCGTCTTGTTTTTACATCGATTAGTGTATTGTGCTCTTACTACCACAAGATGGGAGAAAAGGTGTCCATAAATGAGGACAACAGGTCTAAGTTAAGAGGAATAAAGTATAAGGTCACGTAACCCCAAAAAGTGACGTCCTCATGTGAGGACACAGAGTCTGACGAGGATATACAGTAATACTCCTGTGTAGCTGTGGGCCTCTACTGACTCCCTTTTAAAGGTAATTTGGTACATAAACGTGCACAAATATCCAAATGCAGACAAAGCTTCTTGACATTACAGGCAGACAGAACTGATAATAATGCACTAACATGCCCCTATCACTTCGGTTAATATGAAGTTAATTTGTTAGCTTGGGTTCGGGAGCAGGGCCACGCCTTTGTCTCTTCTTGACCCATCCTCCCTTTCTCTTTCCTTCATCCATCGTCCTCCCTGACTCATGCTTACCAACATTCCTTCATCCTCTCTTCCCTTCTCCCCTCATCTCTTGTTATTCAATCTGGTGCATACCTCTCCCATGTCTCATTCTAGGTACCGTTTTGGGGCCTGTAAATGCCTGAGATGGAAACCCCACACTGAGTCTCCCTCTGGCCAATATCCGGTACATCCTCCCAGATCAACCTAACAGAGCACATCCTTCTTCCATCTTCACCCCCCACTTACATCCATTCACCAGTCCTCAACAAATAACACCTTCTGAAGTACAATTAAGCATTTAAGGGACATATCATTGTGGCATGGTCCTTGCTAGTGAATTTGTTCCTCATTTGCAATCAATTAAATTATGGGGCTCTTAGGGTATCTAAGGGTTTAGGGCCCCAGCTGGGGCAGTTGTCTACTTTTACTGCCTGATAATTCAGCCCTGTATACTGCAGATGATGCGTCAGTCTGGAAAGAGAAGAAGAGCATTTCAACTCATCCTTTCAGTTCTACTGTGGACGTCACTGACAGGTTTGTTGGAATACACTGCCATCTTGTGGTGAAGTTGAAAACCTGATAAATGGTGCTAAATGCACAGAGGAGAAAAAGGAGGACTGTTTGAGCTCTCTCCTCTTTGCTCTCCTCTCACTGAAAGCTGGATCCTGCACCTCTCCTCACATCATCACCCTCCCCAGGTGTCTGGCCGTGCTCTCACCTTCACTAATGCTGCTGCCTCACAGATCACAACATGATGCTGTTTGGATCTGGGTGTGTTGCCAGGAAACCTCATCGCAGCAAAGCTGAGTGATCAAAGGTGTTTTCAAAAGGTGACCTCAGATAAACTCTCGATTTGGCAGGAGCTGCAAATGGGCGTTGTGGTTTGTTAACAGTTTTCCATTTTCTCACTGTTTTGCCTCAGTAGCTGTGAAGTCATACAAGGCGGAAACCTGCATGTGAGGAGAGAAAGATGAAGATGAGCTCTGGCTGCAAAATCTGCACCTGCACAATAAACAACACTCTTTGCCAAAAAGCCTTTAAAGAAGCCACTAACTTCACTGTGACCATTTGTAAACCTGATGGTGTGGATGTGAGCGTGCTTGATTTGCCTCTGCCTGTCAGGTCCGTGATGATCCAGCCGCCTGTCTCAGTGCACCCGGCTCTTGCGCAGTGTCAGCTGGGGTCGTCTCCAGACCCCTGCAACCCTGAATAGAATAAGCAGTCATGGACAATGGATTGATGGATGTCCCAGTGCACGAATGACGAGCACAGGTGCTCAGGTGACTTTGCCTGAAAAATACATTACACAATCTGCAGTGTGACCAGTTGATGGTGCTATGATGCCACAGATGGAAGTCTTAGTCACTCCTGCCTCTTTGGTATTGTATTAACTCATCACAGTGTTATGATTGCTGCTTATTATTTTCAACAACTCAACAACACTTCCACTAAGCTTCAGTTTGGTTACAGCTGAACTCACCTCCTGGCACAGTGAGATAATCACTGACCCTTGCAGCACACACATATCACAGTCTGTCATCAATAATGACCTCAGATCCAGGCCCTGACCCAAACATGGGTGTAACAGACAGGAAAGTAACAACAGCTATTATTCAAGAGAGATGGAGAAAAGCAAAGACTTCACTGAATTTAAGATGGTTACATGTTTCAAAGTTGGCTGGCTCACAATATTAGATATGGTGACAGTAGAAGAAGAGAGCCACTGGCCATGCCAACCCCACGCTGGTCCTGTTTAGTGTCATGTTGAGCTGTAAAGCGATCTAGTCAGCCATTATCTATTTTCACGGGGGTTATGACCTGCACGCATTTTTCTTGTTCACATGTTTGGAACCACATAGCAACCAGGCCACCAACTGCCAACAACAACCAACGAGCAGGGACACAGTGCTCTTGTCCCACTCTTATCAGCCTTTCCTCTTTTGGCACTGTTCTGGTTAACGTCCAAACTAAACCTCATTTGTTTTCTCTCTGTCTCCCCCACAATTCCCATAATGAGTGTCGCAGCACGAACTTTGCTGCTCTGTGAGAGTTTGGGACGGCTCGGTTTTGAGAGAGACACGTGTGTGAATGGCTGAAGAGAGCAACATGTTGGTGATTATTCACATAAATACATCATCCAAGCATTTATTCGAGCCCTTCTCTCTCTCTCTCTCTTTCTCTCTCTCCATCGTGTCATTCCTGCCTGACTCTTTCTTCCCTCCAGCGTTCAGCTTGGCAGACCACTTTGTTCCTCTATAAGGACATTTTCGAAGCAGTGCCTAATTTCCCGGTGATAAAATGAACTGCTCTTTGGACGTTCCCCCCGCTCTCCATGGTTGTGGGGAAAATATTTATGTTGAACATGGTGTTGCTGCTGAGTTACATGCTTCCAGTCACTGATGACACTGAGGGAAGAAATCCAGCAGAGGGGCTACGCTTTCCATTTCATTAATGCTACATTTAGTGTCTTGTTTGAGTTTAGCTGATGCTTTAAGCACGGCTGGGCAATGCATTTAGGAATAAAAAAGTAAACTGTGCTTTGTCTTTTTTCCTCAAATAGCCCATTATTTTCCCATTTTCCAAGACACTTACTTATTTAAGCAACTTGAATAAGGAGAGCAGGAAGAGATAAACTTATCTTAAACTCATCACTCCAGGACTAAATTTAGTGCCGTGGGGAGAAAAACAGAAAGAAGCGGAAACTATTTTGGTTCCCAGTCGATCCTCTGAGAATTAGTCTGCTGGTCATATTGATAAATGATTAGGTGACTTCCTTTAAAGTAATGAAAAATACACTTTAATTTATTTGTTTCCACAAGAGCCTCATATTGCTGCACCGACATCTTGTTTGAATGAACAGGAAAGGCTTGGGAAAGGTGCTGTGTCAGTTAGGAAATGCCTCAACACCTCACCGTCACTATTTATCCATTAGAGGAAATTGAGTAAATCCTGTTGTCTAATAATGTGATTGCAAAACAAACAAATTCCTTCATAGAGGTCGGGCTTTCCCTTGGTTAGCCTCTGTCTTTGCAGTAATTCTGTCATCATGCAGACTGGTTCCCTCACTTATGTGCATGAAAATATATTTGGTAATAATTTTGCTATTAATATGCATCAATCTCATGACAAACAGGAGAAAATATGTCATTACTCACTTGGTTTTTTTTGTTTTATTGGCGTGTGTATTTGTGGGTGGGTTGCTGGGTTGGGATTTGGCGCGTTGTGGTTGAGTGTTTTCCACTACAGCTGTTGAATGGCTGTCTTCATCTTGTATAGTTAAGTTCTGGTGGAGCATAATTGACCACAATGGAAATAAATCCTGGACTTTATCGTGTCATCGTGGAGAACATCATATATGTCGGTACACTTTAGCCACTGTGTTTGAATTCTTGTCAAATAAACTAAACCAAACTAGCCTCTATGCGTTGCTGGAAAACAATGAGACTCAATAACTGTATGGAAACTGACTCAGCTAAACAATATGCTGAATCACTGACGCAGTCATGCTGACTGTTTCTTCCAAGTTTCAAACTTGCTCACTTGAACTGCTTCTTTCTCATTGCCATACACTGAATATGTGTGAGGACAATCAGTGTGGTATGCATGAAGAGAATTCACTGTACAGCATATCAAACAACGTCAAACAATAACAATGTCTAATAACACTTTATAACAATCAACCCTGACTGCAAATTTAAGAAAAACATCTTATTTATGACACTAGCAGACAACTAAACAACAAAAAAACTCTCTTACTAGTGGGTTATTAGCCCATCACATACTCATTTTGAGAATATTAGAAGCACAGTGACCCTGTGTCCTCATATGAGGACATTACATTCTGGGTTTACTGGACTTTATACGTCATTACGCTTAACTTAGACCTGTTGTCCTCATTCGTGGACACTTTTTTGTGTCATCTAATGGTAGAAAGAGCACAATACACAACTCCATGTAAAAACAAGATGGCAGCCATCTCTACAGCCGATCCTGACCAAAACCTGATGTGATCATTTTATGATTAATAAGTCAAACGCAACCCCAAAGTTTTAAAACTCAGTGATGACTGATGAGTTTTAGAATAAGATTACAGTACTAATGTTAAATAGTAGCGTTAACATTACTAGTAAGTGGAAACGCACAAGGAAGATAACGTTAATGTTTCAGAGGCTACGCTACAGTATGTTGTTACGCGAGTGGTTGTCTAAAGCCTCCACATGGGGAAGACAGACAGGACGACATTTGGACCGAATGCAATGATTGGTCGGAGTTTTCTTAGAACCATATGAGAATGGTACAATTATGAGTTTTATCTCTGGTGGAATTCACTCACATTTTATTGTACCATCAGCTTATTAATAGCATTTTAACCTGAACAAAGAAAAGCTAAACTTCCAGAGAGGTAAGTGTGACTTTAATAGAGAGGACATTGGGACTTTAATATCATCTCCTTTGAGGACATTGGGGCGTTATTTATCTATTTATCTGTTATTGTTTACAATGTTTAGTTTTTTATACTTATCTGATCCTACTAGTGTCAAATAGCCAGGAGTAGCTGAAAATGCACCAAACAAAAGTTAGGGTCTCAGGAGGATTTGTGTGTTTTCTTAGTGTGTGTCAAATTATTCTTTCAGGCCAGCTTTGACTATTTAAGCACTTGAAAATGCCATGGTGAGACAAACTTGGAGTCAAATTTAAAACGACATGGGCTGCTAAACATAGGCTAGGGTTAAACTCATTTTATCTGGTGACAAATCCTCATCGTGTAGTCTCGGTCCCCCCTGTAGCCCCCCTCTGCATTGTTGAAAGGGGCGGTCTGGAAAGAGCGGATCCTGCGGTGTTTGCGCGCGCGCGTGTGAGTAACTGAGTGTGTGTGAGTGTGAGTGAGTGTGTGTGTGTGTCAGAGAGAGAGAGAGAGAGAGAGAGAGAGACGGCGCTCCTTGATGCTCGGGTGTTGTGACCGGGGTGGACCGTTATTGTCACAGTGCGCGGAGCCAACACAACCGTCAGAGCATTTTGCGGGGATAAAGGCAAAACACATCCAGCCAAAATGTCGAAGGTGGAAGGAGGAATGAAATGCGTGAAATACCTTTTATTCGTGTTCAACTTCATATTCTGGGTAAGTGCACGTTCGGCTTGTTGGTGCATGTGTGGCGATGGGATGCAAGTTGTGCGTAAATGAACACGGAGCAAGTGCAGCAGTGCAGACTGCTCACTCTGCACAGCAGACTTTCACACCCACGTGTTAGTTTAGTAACGATGCTGAGATAGTTGACAATTTTTTTTCGCATTCATCCTCCTGTGTGCTTAATTTAGTGTTGCCGTCCGGCGTGGGTTCACCTCTGCGTGGCGCGGAAAGGGTGACAACCAGAGAGACTTTTAGTTTTGGCTCACCGGGTTCAAATCAGATTTTCCACAGAGGAAAAACCCGCCCCCCTTTTCCCGGGGAAGCGTGTTTTTGAAAGGAAGACTGAATGAAAAGACAGAGAGAGGGAGAAAGATTGAGAGACAGCATGGAAAACAAACTCAGCAGTTGGCTCCCTGCGCCACATAACTCCATTAACAAACAGCGCGGAGCTGATTGATGAACTGAAGTTATAACCACCTTGGGGCACAAGATCCCTCAACTGCTTCCTCTTCTGGGGTTTTTAAAAAGCAGCACAGGGGCACTCAGAAGGAGGCACAAGAGAGTCACTTTACTCAAGACAAACTGTCAGGTGGATGTGAAAGGTGTGTATGTGTTTGTCCTGCACACATGCTGTGCACATGTGCCTTTATAAACCCTGACATCCTTATTAAAGTCCATTCAAAGTGCATGCTATAAAAGAACGCACTAATTTCAAGGCTGCAGTAAGTTGCTGGATAACCTTTGTGTGTGTAAAGGCGCACTTTGGCATATGTGTTCCACCGTTCCCAGTCCTCAGAGGGGACGCTCCTTTGTGTGTGTGTGTGTGTGTGTGTGTGTGTGAGAGAGAGAGAGAGAGAGAGAGAGAGAGAGATTTTCCAACAAGCATCTGTGGAGTGGATCAGGCGCTGAGAGCAGCGTGAATGGATCCATTGTGACAGCGGGACAATAGCATAACTTCAGTCTGCTGCTCCTGCCTGGCTAAGCAGCAGAGCCTGCCGGAGCCCTAAACGCGGTGGCCCCACCGGTCCCACCATTAAGTTGTCCTATGTCCACTTACCACTACCCTACATATCCAGGATGGGTGTGGCTGTTAGTGCAACCTTTTGCTAATAAATCTGAGTGTGGACATGTGCAGAGACAGAGAAGTTAGGATGAGAGAATGACAGAGTCTGACAGACATGTTCAAGAAACAGAGAAAGAAAGACAAATGTGATGGGAGAGAAAAGGGTCATTGGGAGATTGAGAGGGATATTCATGTGCGTGTGCACGCGCTCGCATGGCTAAAGAGCTGACCCAGATAAAGACAGAAAATCAGATCAGTATGAGGATGGCGGGATATTCTGTGGATGTGTGCCACATGTCACACAGCACCAGAGAAACACCTACATAGTTGCTCCTCCACTTTTTGGTCCTTGCTGCATACGGGTTTTGCACATTCACTGCATCCCGATCCATCCCTGGTTCTGCGGCCCCTTCTGTTGATGGTGAAGTGAGAGCTGACGAGAAGAGTGTGTGTGATGAAAGTGGGTGGAGGAGGGGCAGATATTTTTCCCTTCAAATCCCCCCATGAGCCCTGAGTGAGTGGACAGTAGGGCAGAGACAGGCCGGTGGCTCTTCTGTTGGACACTGACTGTTGACAACAGATGGGAACTGTGGACGCTCACACACTTCAAACGCACAAATGTTGCTTTATGTGAGTGATGAAGAGAGTCGTACAACTACCCTCTTTCGACACATCCAAAACACAGTCATCAATCAATACGTACAAAGTGTCTCTGTGTTTATAAACCTCTCTGACTCCATGTCACAGCATCATGATGTAGTGAGATTCCTGCAGCGCTCCAACACTAGACTGTCATTAATGTAGTGCAGGCCAAGCTCTTGTATATATTACACTGATAGCTGCAAATACAACAGCTGGCAACGGCACATCAATACCTTGCTGGCTTGTCTGGCCTGTTTTTGTGTGCTATAGTTCACTGACTGCCCTATATAGTCAAAAATTAAGCCTGGGGTAAACAGAGTGGGGCAAGTGTTGCGTCACAGTGATGTGCTTGAAAGGTGCTGCATGAAGTGTCTTTCCCACAGATATTCCTCCAGTGTATTTCCTCCTTATGAAAAACAACTGATACAACACATTTTCAAGGGATTCCTATTGGCTTAGTTATCAATTTGGCTGTGTAACAGTCCAGTCCATCCATTTTCAAATGCTTATCCGAAGTCGGGTCATTGGAGTAGCAGGCCAAGCAAAGCATTCAAGACGTCACCTCTCCCCAGCAACACTTTCCAGCTCCTCTTGAGGGACCCCAAGGTGTTCCCAGGCCAGATGAGATATGAATTCCCTTCAGTGTGTTCTGGGTCTGCCCCGGGGCCTCCTGCCAGTAGGATGTGCAGGGAACACCTCTAACGGGAGGCACCCAGGAGGCATCCTGATAAGATGCCCGAATCACCTCAACCGATTGCTTTTGGCGTGAAGGAGCTCTCCTCTGGATGTCCAAGTTCCTCACCCTATCTCTAAGACTGAGCCCAGCCGACCCACAGAGGAAACTCATTTCAGCCGCTTGTATCTGCGATCTCATTCTTTCGGTCACTACCCAGAGCTCATGACCATAGGTGAGGGTTGGGACGTAGATGGACCAGTGAATCGAAAGCTTTGCCTTCTGGCTCAGCTCTCTTTACCACAACGGTCCGGCACATTGCCTGCATCACTGCAGACACCGCGCCAAACAACTGATCCATGTCATGCTCCATTCTACCCTCACTCGTAAAGAAGACCCCGAGATACTTGAACTCCCAGTGTTTCTGTTGTTTTTGTCCAGTGCACGAGTTGTCGAGTTGGTGCAGAGGTGGGACCAAGTCATGGTTTTGTCACAAGTGAGCCTCAAGTCTTTCCAAAGTGTATCATCTTAGGAGGCATTTGTTTACTTGCGTGGAATGAATAATGTTATTATTAGTTAATTCAGGAAATGAATAGATTTATGGCACACTTTATAGATGACATACTTTTTAATAGTTGGGCTCAGGGGAAGGTCACGGTGAAGTCACGAGTCACAGGTGCTGAGGTCCAAGTCGAGTTGCAAGACTTAATTGATTTTGGCAAGTCGATTCTAAAGTCATCAAATTTGTCATTCGAGTCTGATCAGCCCACACCTCTGATCTGCTGGCCAAAAAACAACACAGAGAGGGGATATCTGTGAAGGGATACAGTTTCAGTCAATAAACACACAGCTCATCTTTGTTACAGCTGAACATGCCCTCATCATCCTGCAATCTGTGTTAAAATAGTTGCCATTAAATGGCTGCTGTCTTAATCTGCGTTATGTAAAACATACTTAATAGATATTACATTAAAATACAACCACAGTTTTTAGCCCATAAAAAAGTAATTTATGTAGTCTAATTTAAGGGATGGTAATTTATTCAGCTTTAATAACTGCGTCAGCCTAACTGAAAATGAAAGAGAATAGGATGGAAAATTAGTAGAGAAAGATGTAGAATGAAAAAACCCTGTTTGGAAAGTCCCAAACATTTATTAGATCTAAATGAGCAGCGATGTCATTCAAAGCAAGTGGCAAAATAAAATCTACATGAACAAATAGGACTATTGTCACATTGCCATGTGATCATGTGCATAAAAATAACTGAGACTGTTTGGCAAATAAAGGCAGGAACAGTAATAGGGCCATAAGCTTGTCTTTAAATATCAGAGCTACTGATATTTCAGAAATGTACAACTGAACACTGACCAGCACAAAACCTAGTAACATAAAGACCTGTCTGATCTGCTAATAATTTGAACATCTTACCTTGTGTAACAAATTTCTTTTGGGCTCACTCCCTCTTGACTTTAGCTGTTTGTTTACCTTCCTCACTCTTCTGTGCTGAGCTAAACTGCCAATCAGTGTGATTTCATTCAAAGACAGGCTCCACCATCACCAGTCAATATACTGAATTGGCCAAAAGGATATACTGAACTGATGAGGGCGACAAGGCGATTACTGATGGCCTAACATTAACCGATGGCCAACCGTCGGCTTGGTGTGTCAGGGCCTAAAATGGCATGGCCAGAATACTGATATTTTATGATGATATTTTATTTTCTGTAATGAAACTTGTGACCAACGTTGTCCACCAGGGCAGTGTCCTGGGTCCAATATTGTTTCTATTGTACATCAGTGATAAACAGGCCCATACAAAATCTGTGCCTGCAGAACTCTGCAGATTTTTTGCAGAATTTAGGAATATCAATGCTCATTTTAAAACTCAGAATGTCGTCACTATCTCCTCTACCTTCTTGTGCATGTGTGTGTGACAATCAAGTATTGCATTAAAATCAAAGTTAATGGTGTAGTGAGAAGAAGTGTAAAAAATAAGAGTTACTATTAAAAGATTGTTAATGCAAATTATTTTTTGTCCTCGCCGCCCCCATATGAACCTTGCATTTTAATGGCCATGTGTCCCATATTTTGTTGATTGACTTTTCCAACAAATGTTACATTTTTTCTTGAAGTATTCATGATACATATTATACATACATATATACAATACAATTCCCAATTCAAAGTTTCTACTAAAATCTACTAAGTAGTTCTTTTCGCCTGCTTTAGGTGATTTTAGGTTTTAATATATTGTGTAAGGTTTACCCAAACCCAAACCCTAACCCTATCATGAAATTTTATTGTCTATCAAATTCCAAGCCAAAAAAAAAGTTATGCGAAATGTCTGAGCTAATTGTGAAGGTAGGAGATTATGTCATTTAAACACATCAACACTGTTTATTATCTTGGCGAACCAACGCATCACGGGTACCTTGCACGTCATATCTCGACATGGAAAGTCCATTAGTGAGAATGTGTTGTATGTGGCAACAAAAGTTTCCCGAAACGTTAATCCCGAAACCAAGTTCCTTGCCAAACTGTCTCAGTTAATGCAGAAAGCTTCTGACATCATGTAACAGGGGCACTTTGATTAAACTTGTATTTCCTGGATGGATGACTCATTAAAGGTACAGGTAATAGATAACAGACAACATGTTGGGAGAGGTAAGTTTCACAAACTCAGACATCTGTTCAGAGCCATAGATCAAGCTAAACATGTTTAACAGAGAGTAACAGACTACATTGCAAGTTATATATAGTACAGTAGTTTATGTGTGGCTGATGTTAGATTCAGCAGCATGATTGGCAGGGTGTTATTTGGTAAAAAGGTTTTTTTTGCTGCCATATGGACTTTAATTCAGATCTTGGGCTTCATTACCATAACAAAACAAACAATCCTGCTTTCATTTTCGAATAATCTAAATTAATCTTAGCAAAATTAAGAAATAGAAAGGCATAAAAGATATTTTTACACCAGTAAAGTAGGATCATATTGTGCCACAAAAGGATTAACATACTGATTTCTCTATTGTGAGACATCATTTAACTTCAAAAACACACTCACAGAATAGAGATTGATTTATTCAGAAGAGGGGTCCAAAGGTTTTTAGTATCATGCACTGCTCTAAAATCAATTTTGGCACCAAATATTCAGCTCTACAAACACACTCGACTGTGCTGTGGAGGTTGATGTGTGCCACCACACTCCCCCACCCTCAGCCCGTGGCAGAGTACAATGGGATTTACTCCACCCATAATTATCCCACTCCTATTTACACTTTCCTTCTGCCCATCATTGTAAATGTGCGCTTGCATCTGTTTTCCCAAACATACGCCAGACAGAAGACTATTTTGGACACTTTTAAATCACTCACCAATTACTGCTGGGTTTAAAGAAGTAGTTTACAGATGTTTTGCTTTCATGTGCTGCTTTTGTTTTAATTTACAGCGTGACTTTTTTTTTGTATTTCTACTAAAAATAAGGTCTAACCTAGAAAGTGGATAGTGCCCCAGACTGTCTCTGACCAAGACCACAGCCCTGTGTCAGCTCAGCCCCTGTTCTCATGGAAACTCCCCTCACAAAAACACTATTTAACAGCACTGTTAAAAAAGTAGGCCTTGTTACTGTAAAAGACACTCAATAAAGCTTCGACAGAGAGATTTCCATGACTGTCTAGAAATATCCAGACATAGGACAGAAAGACAATGTAGGGTAACGGCTATTCTCACTTCCATGTGTGTTTTAGAGACCTATAGGAGACAGGTTGGAGTTTTAGCTTAGTCTCTAAATAGGATGCTTCTGTCTTATGTGCGTGCAGGCAAAGGAAAAAAGAAAGATGATGGGTCTTGTAACGACCTATTCTCTCTTTTCTTTTCCCTCTTTCATTGTGTCTGTCTGTTTCCCTCCTATTGTGCACGGAAACGTATAGTCACAGGGAGACAGTGGGTCTTTGTCCTTTGGGTGAGGTTTGGAGAGAGGGGGGTGAGATGAGGTGGGGTAGAGGAGGGGGGGGCACATGGAGATAAGTCAGGGGGCGGGGTGGTAGTTTAGGGAGGTAGAGAGGCTGAGAGAACGGAGGGGCTGTGTCTGGTGTCAGACAGGGTAATGATGGCAGACAAAGTGGTGGTGGTTGGGGGTAAAGCGGGGGGGGGTGTAAGCAGCGAGGGGGTTAATGGGACCTCTGGGATAGTCGGGTTGAGAATGTACTTAGCGCGTCCGCTATTGCCTGCAGTGTTGGACGCAGCCCCACTCCTCTAAAACGAGACCTTTCACTGCGGTATCCATTGATGCATCTAACTCTCGAAAAGGCTTTTAAATGCAGCCGTAATAGAAGTGAGGTTTGGCTGAGCTTTTTTTTTTTTTTTTCGACTGTGAAACAACCACCTGCTCCTCCTCGTCCTCCGCTAACACACACGCAATCTAGCCGCAGCTCTTAGCGCTGTGTGCATATCCAAATTGGGCAGCTAGCCCTCACCTCACACCTCCAGCAACACCACCGCACCATCAGGTGCTCCGACACATACCGGGGTTAAATAGATCCAGAGAGCCTCTCCGCACTAATCCGGCCTGGTTCAGTAAGTCTACATATCTGCAGCCTTCACTTCACTGTGCTTTATCACTTTGGACCTGCTAATCCTGAAACCCCAAGAGCTCAGCTGTCCCATACATCACCACGCATGACACTAAATCCTCAGTGTGAGAGGAAGCCGGCTTCCCAACACCTGTCCTATTCCGATGCTTTACAGCTGAGCTACTGGCTTTACTTCACACCAACACCGTAAAATATAACCTGTGGAGTCAGGGTGGAGGAGGAGGGGAGTGTAGACAGCGAGGATGAGAGGATGAAGAACAAAACAAGAGAAATTGCAGAACCACAAAAAGGCGCAGTGGGTTTGGTAAACAAGAGGGCACAAAGTTGAATTAAGACACAGACGTGGAACAGTCTGTTTTTGTCTGAACTTGGCAACTCGGGTTTGTTTCTCTAAATAAATTGACTTAGCAGAGCTGGAGGACATAGAAACAAACAGTCGCACAAACAGTCTACCTAAATTCTGAGATCTAGGACACAGAGACCATGTGACAAGCACTTCTAAATACTCTCCATTTAGACAAATCATTTTATTTCTCTGCACACCACACACACACACACACACACACACACACACAGATAGACACTGTGTTGTTTTGAAGCTCAGCTCAGAAGGTTTTTAGCCTGGATTATCCTCAGGGGGCATGGGCTCAGTGATCATTAAAACCTCTCAGTATTGACCTCTCAGTGAAGTGCCCACCGCAAGTCTCTGCTCTTGAGAGCATCTCAGATCTCAGGAAAACAAAGCATTTACTTCAAAGTCCTCTGACCACTTAGAGGATAAAAGTTTTTTTGCCGCAGTGAGTTTCACGCTGGAGCATTGCAGGGTGTATGATTTTGCTCGATGTATGCGCATGGTGGTTTAGATGAAGGAAAATATGAGCAACATGTAACCACATTTCCAAACAAACAGGAGAGTCTGTTAAAGCTCAAGGTGCCACACTGCTGCCCACAGCCAAGCGGGTCATTTTCTCCCTAGTGGGCTGCCAGACATCACTGAGGAGTGTTTCAGAGTTACATAACTTACATTTTGCTTGGATCTGTTGCTTTGGAACACACAGATGATGTAGGCAGGTATTCAGACCTATTGTTTGGACACAAAATATTCGTTTTTAGCCTCACTCTTATTGAGATTTTACTCCTGCTGCCTAAGTGCAAAGGGTGGAGGGCCGGAGTGGAAACTCCACTGCACCATTTGCTATATTTATGTGGAAAATCACATTTGGAGAGAGCAAAAGAACAAGCCCTCCGAAGGCCTGACAAAATCATGCACTTCCACTGTTGTGCTTTGGATGAAAAGAGTGTAGCCTTTGTATTGAATGCTGAAACCAATTTACAGCGATGACGTCAGATCTAAAGCCAGGATATAAATGATAAGAGACACATGCTTCAGTATGAAATAATGGAAAACTGATTCTCTACTTTATAGTTATTGGCTGTAATGACTGCAACCATGTGTCATTTTAATGATTATTACATCTACAGTTGGTTTTTATTAGAGTTCGGTTACAATTAAAGCCCGAGTCTCGACAGCACTTGTCTACTGCTTTTATTTGTCAGTGTTTTTTATGTATTTTTCTGAAGAAAGTACAGGCTATAATAAGTGATATGCAGCAAGAGCTTATTTCAAGTCTCTCCTTTCTCTGCAGTTGATGGGATCCTTTGTTCTGGCAGTGGGACTGTGGCTGCGTTTTGACCCTGAGACTGTCTCTCTCCTCAACGGTGATAAAGCTCCAGACACTTTCTTTATTGGTGAGTACGTCATAGCGTACGTCAGCTGATCTCCACAGTCAATGCACACACAGCGTAGGTGTGTAACAATATGCTGCATTACAGGAAGACTTCACCCACTAAATCACCATTTTGTTACCTTGAATTACTGTAACGAAGAAAGCATTTGTGTAGCATGCCTCCACAGAAAACGGCGAGGATTTGATCTATATAAAGACATTTGTTTACAAACTCTCACACAACTCGTGCAGTATAATCCAAGTGTCATTTATCCTGTCGTATGATCAGTACTTCCCAAAATGCATGCATTTGTACGAAAACATTGAGATTTAAAACACGTCAGTACAAACAATCTCATGCACAGCTAAATAGTGTTTCTGAACATGTGTGTGCATTTGAACTCTGCTCAAGTGGAGCTCATGAGCATGCTCATGTTCAGGGTGTGCTACTTGTTTGCAGGAGTGATTTATATTGTGACGTTTTAGCATAAATGCATCAGTGGCGTAGTGGAGGGTGTATGCAGGTATACGGGGTATGGCCGCTTCTTTTTATGGCTGTTTACAGTATACTTGCCTATCAATCAATAAGCTATTGGAATATACAGGAGAGTATACCCACCTCCTCCTTGGTAACCTTCCCATCTACCTACTAGCACACATACTTAATCAACTTCCACAACACCACTGGTTTTACTGTTGTTAAACGCGGACCTCATTATTTAAATTCATGAAAATTATGTGTTTTTCTCTGCTCACACCAAGGCAAGAAAAACAGAGTTTTTTCACAAATCCAAGTTAAAATGTAAACGTGAGTGATATACAAATGGTCAAATGGTCGTTTTACAGGTGAAGCATTCCTTCGTGGCTTTTGCCAATTGTGAGGCAGCTGGACATGCGAGATCCTGAGATTGCGTAAGAATTATAAGGTCATGCAAGAATCCGTCCTTGACTTGCTCCTGCAGTAGAAACAGTACAGCCAGTCTTTACTGGTGGACATCTTTCTGCCGTTACACAGTATAGTTTATACTGTCCCATTGGCCGACCTTATGCTGCATCAAATTTAATACAAGGCTGTTGATTCAATACATGTGTTGAACAATTCACAGCAGGTTTTTTTCAAAGTCCGTTGAAGCACTGCTGTCGTTGTTGCATATATTGCATTGTTAGTGTGTGTTTTTTTTTTTATGTTGCTTAGAAACCACTCGAAAAGGGTCAAGGAAAGTTCAAATGTTTCACTTTGAAGTATCAGCAGTTGGACTTTTATGCTGACTGATATTAGGAATGGAAATATATGGTATGGTCTTATTTTTGCAGTATTGAAAATCACAAATCAAAGCCATATTTTGCAGATAAGTAATTTAATATCAATTTTGAATGGGCTACACACACATTAGTACCATTATGAACATCAAAACGCCATGTTGCTTTTATTTCTGTCATTTACAGTCTGGAGAGGGGCTTTAAAATTCTTCATTGACATGTTTCAGTGCAATTCCCTTTGCCTGTGAATAAATTACTGTCTCTATGTCAGAGGGGATATTCCGACCACAAATACACACTCCACAAGCAACGCGTAAAAGCCAAAACATGCACAGAAAGGGTGTAAGGGGAAAATAATTCAGTGCCTCTACACAAGTCAGTCTGTTTGTGTGTGAGTTTCAAGATTTCGTGGGTGTTTTTGCAAGTTTGCCAGCATGCATGGTTAAATGTCCAAATGCAACAGGCTCCCATGTTGTTGTATTTTCATTATTAGATGTGTGCTTGCTGCTTTCAGGCTGGAGATGAGTGCGAATAACAGGAAATGACTGCTGCACATAGAGCGTAAATGCATGAGGGAAACCACAGGGCTGCTAACCACCTTTCAATCAGTCACCCTGGCCAGAAAGAGAGATCGAGGAGGAGGAGGAGGAGACGCTGAGTGTTGGGACAGATAAAAAGGCACATGGAAGAGGGCAATCATAGAAACAGATGGGGATCCATGGCAGAGACATGAAGGAAAAAACAGGACGGGACGTTTAATGAGAGAGAGGAGAGGAGAGAGAGGCGTTTAGCTGCCCTGTGTAGTACTACCCTTCAACACCCACTATCTGATCACAGCGATCAGTGTATGATAATGTCAGCTTAAGTCTCCAGACTAAACATTTCTCTTCCTCACTGGTACTTTACTTTGCTCTCTGAAGCCAAGACTGATGAGGATGTGTGACGGTAGACAAGTGTTATTTTCTCACAAAAGCCTATAATACAGTAAAGGTATTTCGTCACTTTGTGTGTGTGTGTGTGTGTGTGTGTGTGTGTGTGTGTGATGTCCAAGTGGTCTGACTGATGATGGGTGGCTCCTCGAAGTCAGGTCCTCTGAGAGTATGGTGCTACACATGGCTTTGACAGTGAGAGCGCCGTCCTGGCAGACACAGCTGAGAGCGTGCAACAGTTGCTATGCCTTGTTACCATGGCGTCACACCCACACAAAACTTTCCCTGTCTTTGTACTTTGAAATGCCGAATTATAAGAAAATAACAAAGAACCTCAGATTGTTTTTTCTTTCGAAACCGAGAAGACAAACAGTGTCTCGTTCAGTTTGTTGTTGCAGCAGCATCACCAGCGCGCCGAGCAGTGGTGGGTGGAGCACGGAAGATATATACTGATGCAAAAGTACAATTACTCCCATAAAAATGGATCCAGTAAAAGCCAAAATCGTCATTTGGGAAACCTATTCAATTAAAAGTATAAAAGTACGTGGTCAATAGATTGCTCAAAGTACAAGTTTCTTTCGAAAAAGTAACATAGCTAGATAGTTAGAATGTCATTTTCACCCACAGTATGTGCAGATTGGTTCGATGTGCTTGCAGTGTTTTTTGGGATGGACAGCAGGACCTTCATCATGTACAGTAGCTGTTGTCTTTTTTTAGATTTTGTTTTTAAAAGTTTGGTTAGATGAAGTCAGGGATCGTTGCTGGAAGCTGCCTCTTGTTCTGCGTTTTGCCCCCTCATTGTTGCATCGTGGTCAAAAGACAGGGGTTGCTTCATTTTCCAGGCAACCAGCAACGAGGCATCTGTAGTATAGAGGTGCTCCTTGCACGCTGTCCCTCCCTGATCTCCATCCTTTAGCAGCAGACTAGTTGCAACAGAGGTATAAATTGCAAATGTAGTGACGTAGTGGTAGTAGTGCTGAGTTAGAAGCTGATCAGCTTGCGAACCGATCATGTGACACCTTAAGGCGGCAACTAAACTCTCCCTCCTAACAACAAAAGAAGTGACGCGCCCAACACAATTATTGTATCACATCGAGCCTTTTTGTCGCCACACGGGGATCCTATGAACTGTATTCCTCTCTCGTTCCAAGCTGAGCCCGCAGCACCTGGGGGGCCGACGCGACCTCCCTCACCCCGTCCTCTGCAGAGCCGTCGCCTGGCAACAGACCCCACCTGGAAGAGTGGTGGAACTAATCTGTTGTTGGATTCCTCCCTGCAGACCTGAGCACGATGTACCTTTTCTAATGAGAGGGTTAATAGGAGATCAGGGCCCTCCGTTAAAAGAGCTCCCCTTGAATCACTCTTTATAAGGCATCTCATGTGAGGACACGGTGAAAAAGAACAATGTGTGGAAATCATAAAAAGGAGCTGTGTTCAGTTTGCTGCCGTTTCTGAAGAAGTGTGGTCTGAAAGTGTAACTGAGCTTCTCTGAGCGGCAGCAGTGACTGTTTCAACTCACAAATCTAGCTCTGTGCTGCCCCCTGCTGGTGCTTCTGCAAATTAAACTGGCCAGATGAACCAGCAGGGAGAAGCTGAGATGAGGTGGAGGGAGTCAAACCACGTTTAAAAGCGTTTTAGGCTGGTATATCTTACTTATGTTGATTGATAGAATATATCGAATGAAAAGACATTCTGGTGGGTGCTGCCTCATGGCTAACGGTCTTATTTACCTTGCCTTTGCCTGGAGTTTAAGTGTCTTTTGTTCTCTGTTCCTCCAGGTGTGTATATCCTGATCGGTGCTGGCAGTCTGGTGATGCTGGTCGGTTTCTTTGGCTGCTGTGGAGCTGTTCGGGAATCTCAATGCCTGCTGGGTTCAGTAAGTACAAACGCTTACAAACTGAACAGAACTAAAATGCGTTTGTCTTAACATTTTAAGTCTGATACTTGTACTGACCTCAGCTGTGGATCTTTTCAGTTCTTCGCCTGTCTGCTGATCATCTTTGGTGCTGAGGTGGCAGCAGGGGTGTTTGGATTCTTAAACAAAGACAAGGTATGTTTATATAGGTTTAATATATTACAGCTTGAGCTCACTGCTTGAGTGCAGTGAGTTTGCTGAACCGTAGCGACACCACGTCATTCACTTGTCCTCTCTCATATAGATTATCAAAGATGTTCAGACCTTCTACGCAACAACCTACAATGAAAACAATAATGGCACACTGATCATGTCATACCAGAAAGTAGTAAGTAAAATATATTTGTTAGAATAACACTCTCCGTTCTTAAAGGAATACTTCACCCACAAAATGAATATAGGGAGGTTGCAAATAACAACAGCAAAACCATATCAAAACATCCATTTACAAACTCTCACACAACTTGTAGAGCATAATCCACGTCTCAATTCATTCCTCAGTAATTTAACATAACAAGCGTTGAGTGATAGATACACAAATGAACATTTTATGGGGAAAGTATTCCTTTAAAGCAGAAAAATGAAAGCAACTTGCTTATACATGCTTCCATTATATATATCATATATCAGCATGTTGTTTGTCTTCTCACTTTCAGCTGAAGTGCTGTGGAACCATGAAAAATCCTTGCCCTAATCCCCCAGAACACACTAAGGTAAAATCTGTCACCAGCTCCAGACTTGAAAATTGAATTCTGCCCCTTTGTTGTGTAATGAATGAGTCATGGCGCCGTACAAATCAGCTTGGTTCACCTGAACATTACACTGCTTAATGCCAGGTACACACTACACCATATCAGCCTGATTGTAGCCAGATGCAGCGTCGTGTGGTGTCGGCTCGGATCGTGAACGACAACGAGTGTTGTGCACGATAATCCAACGTTTCATCTCGTGTAGTGTGTCGTAGTGGATGACAGCTGACGCCACGTCTGAGACGCCTTACGACAACCTGACAGAAAGTCTAGCATGATTGTTTTTTTTTGTTTTTGTTGGTCGTTCATGACTGTTCCTGTCACAGCCGTCACTTTGACCCAATAGGAATACAGAGCAATCTGCTGCTGTAGACAATTGTACGACAGCAACACTCCAGCCTTTTTGATATTTCCGCTAGGGACGTTACCATGCGGAGTAAAAACGGAAAAATGAAACAGCAGAGGCACTTTAGCAACACGCTGAGTACTGCCATTAGCATCAAGCTAGCAAACAATGTTGTTTCTTCATAATGGAAACGGACATAACGTAAGAAAATTAAAAAATAGTGGCTTTTACTCACTACAACTGCAGAAGCTACCAGCTACCTGTATGTGTATAAAATTAAAAGCCCATTCTAATTTCAGTTGAGAGAATTCCTTCATTTTCTAAATAGGCTTTTATTGTGAAAGATTTGCAGGAACTTCCTGTGGAGGATTCAGTGACTTGCACAGTTTGCATTTGGTACTTCAAATGTCATCTGGTGGTACTACAATAAAATTTTGGCTGGCACATCAACAGCCACAATGAAATAGGCCAAGAATAACCTGATGACATCACACACGTCGTAAAAGATGACCGTCGGGACAGACAAATGTTGTGAGTTGTGTGTGTAACTCGTCTTTACTTTGGTCTGCAGGACTGTGACACAGGCATCGAGGACTTCTTCAACAGTAAACTCTACATCATCGGATACGTGGGCATCGGCATCGCTGGAGTCATGGTGAGTCAGGATATGAAAGAAACACACAGGAACACACACAGAATACGAGTGAGAGTGATTTTTTATTGAAAAATGAAAAATCTTTTTTCCTCTGCAGATCATTGGGATGATCTTCAGTATGGTGCTGTGTTGTGCTATTCGCAACAGCAGGGAGGTCATCTAAGCTGGATCCTTGACCTCTACCCCTCCGTGAAAGACTGTACAGCCGTCAAATCAAATGTCAACCTTTGTCCATCATCCATCCAGGGACCCAGGAAATAGATCATGGTCAAAAAAATCCTTTTCACTATGGTGCTCAAACCAGCTCTCCTGGCCTGACCTTCTGCTATATTCTCTCAATTTCTATTTATTTATTTACAAGCAAAATAGCATGCGCTCATACCATTCTGATAAGACCATCTGCATATCCAGTGGGAGCAGTATAATTTCTGATGCTGACCAGACAATCTGTCAAATTGTTGTTTCCCTCATGGCCATTTGGCTACCATGACAAATCTTGACCCACATACTGTCGGAGTGGTGTCAATGCTTTTTCACACAGCCTCGACGCTGACCCCTCGGCTGTGGGAAACTTTAGCCCGGCGAGAGCAATCTGAGGTGAAAGCAGCTGAGTTTGCTTGTCCGTGCACACAAATTGACACACACAAACACACACACATGAACGCGCACGGACACACAAGCACAGCAATGTTGTGTTATGTGAGACCACAGCCTTAAAAAAGGTTGTCTGGAATCTGGTAGGGAATCCTGATTGGTTGAATCAGAGTGGGGTGTTAAGAGAGGGAATGGCCAGTGAGTGCTCCGCGAATGCATCCACCATGCAGCCCCAGCGCGCGCGCACACACTCTGTGAGCTGTACAATCAACACAGATCGCTCTCACAACTCTATACAAGTAGTTCAACAGTTTGGAGAATACGCTCATTCACTTTCTTGCTGAGAATTTTTTTAGGAGATTGAAAACGCTGCTGTGTCAGTACGACATGAAGCTGCAAACATCAGCTGGTTAGCTTAGCTTAGCACAAAGACTGGAAACAGGGGGACACAGGTAGCCTGGCTCTGTTTTTAATGCTAAGCTAAACAACAGGCTGCTGGTTGTGGCTTTACATTGACTTTACAGACATGAGAGCACCCCCAGAAAATTTTTTATAGGGGTCTTAGGGTGGCACACCAAAACCGAAAGCCATAACTAGACTTCAGGAATTTCATTATGCTGTTGAAGTGTGTAGGCAATTTGAAATCTTTCAAAATGGAGAGTTAAAGAATCACATGCTGATGTACTTCGGTTTCTTTGTTACATTTAAAGTCACTAATCATCTGATGTACATAGGCTAATACTGGTAGAGTTAACATTTTCAGTTCCCCCGCAATCCTTTTTTTATGTGTTTTGTATTTGTACGTTAGGCGATTCATTGTTCTTCAGATCGACTGGCTTCCTGACAAGCTATGCTGACATGCCTTAGGTTGTTTTACAAGATACCACTACCTCTGCACCAGTTTAAAAAAGCTAAAAAGTGTGGAACAGGCTCTTAAAGACAGTATGTGTCACAGTGGAGGGGGCCCAGTGATAGTATTGGAGGACATGGCCTCCCCCCTTTGGGGCGCCACTGTATGAGCGTGGTATTGATCTTCTCATCTAACTCTTGGCAAGAAAGTGAATACAAATATTTCCCAACTATTCCTTTAAACAACTAAACCCACATGGTGGTAAATTACACGACCCAAGCAAGTTTCAGAGTCTTCTATCAAACAGACGTTAATTTATAAAGCTGCCTGGAGTGTCAGGGAAAGTAAATCCAAAAATCTAAAGCACACACCAGCTGAACTGAAAACCAAATCCTCATCCCGAAGGAAAAGCTCCCCGCTTATGTTTGCCTCCTTACATAACAGAGTATCCTCAAGTCTCTGTTGATTGTATGTCAAGAGGATCATATGGATGTGTTTACAGGCTAAATATACGCTAGCCGGTCAACTGAGAATAGGCAGTGAGGCTGTGAAATTTTGGTTATCCAAGTCAGACCTCTGATCTCCTCCCACTTATGTTTTCCCCCCCCCTTTGTGCCTTAAGAGTACATCGCCCGCAACAAAACAAAAACTGAGGAATAACCACTGGGTTCCTCTCATTTCATCAGCCTCAGCATATAAGAGGGCTGGACAGACACACAAAACCTGGAATCAATTGATCCAGGCTCAATCAGGCCACTGTTAATTGTGTAGGGTTCATTCCAGGACTCTGGTGTGTAAATATGTGTGAGTTTCCTTGTAGTTGTACATTATCTGTGGTTGATGTGATAGTATCTATTTAACATGCTGTGTGTAGACAGAGGCTTGCCGTAGTTGTACAGTGTCCATGTAGTCATGACAGTGTTTGCAATAGTCAAAGCAAATCCACGCGACTAAAACAGCTTCTAAATGTGCCTTTCTTTGATAACGAGCTATTTTTGAACGTAGCAAAGGATCGTAGCAAAAGTGTACATATGTTTTTAGAGTTGGACTGCAATCGTCACACACGCTCGACGAGTAGCGCATACGGCTCGACTCGCCGTTGTTGTTTCAGTGTGTTTCAAAGTGTCACACTTGACTGTGTCGTCTCTGCCAAGAAAGCTAAAGTGGTGAGAGCAATGATTCATCTGCCAACTATTTCAAAAGCCTCTTATTTTGTATTAACAAAATGATCAAGGTTTTTGAAACACAAGACCTGGTCCATTTTTTTTTAATTTCAGTGTAATGTGACACAGTTGAGGCTTTCTTACCACTCCAGCAGGCAGTGTTTACTCTGAGGATTGAGGAGACACAGCAGAGTCACTTCAGAGGCTCTCCGGAGTTAAAACAGGATAAACTGGGAACAGTTTTAGTGCAACTCGAGCCACAAAGCTGTTTCTGTGTTCCTTAGTTGTATTTGTTGGAGCAAATCTGGAGATGTAACGCACTGTGCACGAAAATAAGACACTGTGTACACAGTTGAGCCTTTCGTAGTTGATTGTGTGTTAATTTATTTTAATACCATTCCAGGCTTCTCAGGAAGATAGGTGTTTGAAGTTTAATAAAGCTTGTAAAGTTTTACTCTGTTTCCTGTGTCTCATTTGCAGTGGTGGAGGAAGTATTCAGATCCTTTACTTGAGTAAAAGCACTAACATCATAAAAATACTGTGTTACAGGTGAAAGTCCTGCAAGAAAAATGTTACAATCTAAATCTCTTTCAGTTATTCATTTTCCGTATCCACTTATCCTGTTAGGAGTTGCGAGGGAGCTACAGCCTATCCCAGCTGACACTGGGTGAGAGGCAGGGTTCACCCTGGACAGGTCACCAGACTATCACAGGGCTGACACGAGACAGACAACCATTCACACCCACTTTCACACCTACGGACAATTTAGAGTCACCAGTTAACCTGCATGTCTTTGGACTGTGGGAGGAAGCCAGAGTACATGGAGAAAACCCACGCTGACACGAGGAGAACATGCAAACTCCACACAGATTCGAACCAGGAACCCTTTTGCTGTGAAGCAGAAATGTTAACTAATGCACCACTGTACCGCCAGTTTTATAAACTGAAATAAAATAGGCAGTAAATCCTCATATTTGCAAAGCTTTTTGGCATGAAAAATGACTTGAATGATTCTAAAACTATTTCTGTCAATCAATCAAGAAGCTAATCTTTGTATATTTTCATATTGTTCTGTGTGCAAAAACCTTAAATTGTAAAGTAACTAGTAATTAAAGTTATAAAATAATTGTAGTAGAGTAGAAGAAGAAAGTGGCATGAGATTAAAATATTCAAGTAAAGTAAAAGTACTTTGTATTTATGTAGCTACAATTCTGGAGTAAAAGGTACTCAGTCACATTTCACTACCGTTTATTTCATCACATGAAATTGGTGCTTCCATGGGTCTATTATGTTTACTGAGTTACTTAGATGACTTTGCTCTTAAAAAGACAAAACAAGTCTTTTGGTATCATTTTATGCTCCAGATTTGAGGTTGTTGTGTGTTTTACTCAGCAAAGGTTTCCAGATAACTCAGTAAACCTGCTCTTTGGGAAAAGACTCAAAGAAAAAAAAATCTAAATCTCTGTCAAAAGCTTTTTGAGTTGTTTTTTTTTTAGTATTTTTGTTTAAATAGCTTCATATGTGATTTTTTCATATATAATCACTTGTTAAATCTCATCTTTGAATTGTACTATCAGAGTAAGACTCCACCATTACACACAAATCCGTAGTCACATACTCCACTGGTTGCAAGGTTTCCGGTTCCGAGAATATACCAGCAAGTCCATACACTTCCAGTACTAAAATAAAACCCCTGCACCTTGCCAAATGTAATTTAAACAGGCTGACACTTTCATAATAATAATAATAAAAATGATAATACATCAGACTTATAAAGTGCTTTTTAACTTTTCAAAGTCCTTAAAGATGCTTAACATAGAGAAGGATATATATATATATATATATAACATCAGTAAATGCTATTAAAAATGAAATAATCAGATCTAATGTGAAAGTAGTCACTTTTTTTATTCAAACATAATTCTAGAAAAAAAAATTTAAAAAAGGAAGATTATCTTCCCTTTTAAGACAGAGAAATAAAGTATTGTATTTACTATACGTATGTATGTATTTGTAATGTAAAATGAAAATAAAGCTCAGCACACATTTATATCTGTAGTCAATTTCCAAATGTAGCTCTGTGTAGGCTACTGTAGTTGTAGGAGTAAATTTAGAAGGAATCACGTGATCTCCAGGAAAGCTAGCACTAATTCAGTGAAGCGCATTTACAGTACGAGGAATAGTTTGCTACAGATCTAAGAATGAGTTGTATTTAAGCACGGCTTTAATGCTGCTTGTGGAGTATCAAAATGACCCATGTTGCCATTTCAAAGAATTAATTTAGAAACACATTCAAACTGATGAACTCATTACATCGTAAAGTGAATTTGTGTTCATTCCCAGCTGATTGTATTCAATATCCCCTGTGATTAAGTAGGTTGCCAGGTTTAGCCGCATGAGCTCCGTGTCAGAGTTTCACCTTTCTATACTTGAGCTCTAAGGACAGCTGAATATTTAGTTATGCATGCGATGCAGCAGAGGCTCCAGGACTCCCCTGGGTAGAGTTACCCCAGCACTGCAGCATGAGCATTTTTACCGTCAAGGGTACCCATGCCAGTGATGCATGTGTCGAGGAGCAGGGCAACACCTTTTATGATTGCATCAGAAAACGCATTACGCTGTCTTCAGTCAACCTGCTATTTCTAAACAGCCCTACCTGAGAATACATGACTGAATACGCACACACTCCAGAAATAACACAAGTAAACACTGCATTTTTAAATATTTATTCAGCATTTAGAAATCTGTGTTTACATACGGATTTCTAAAATTAACTTAAAAAATAAATAATTATCCTCTCAACTGATTGAACACTTTTAACTTGTTGAAATGTTAAAATTTGAGTTTAACTTCGCACAGTTTGAGAAAATTGAAAAAATTACAAGAGACATATTTACATAGTACTGTTAAAAGTACTCTGACCCAGAGGGGGGGGGCGAGTGCAGCCCAAAATTGCACTCTGCTCTGCTTCTAAATGGCTGACATGATACACTCGTGTGGGCTCCTGTATCTCCAACAGACCAGTCACGGACAACCACAGGCAACTAAAGAGAGAGTGGCGATGCGTAGGTCATGTTAGACCTTTTTCCAGAAGACTTGGTCCCAAAAGCACATCAAATCCCTTCATAGAAGTCTTGTCCGACATCGGAGTAGTTTACTACCATCAAACATTTCCTTCTCCGCAAAAAAACAGGTCTCCAAAGTTAGCCGCAGAAGGTCTTACTGAGCTGCGGAGTTCTGGCTTGCATGTTACATAAACAGAGTAGGCTTCCACAGAGAGTTTACCCAAAGCGCCCAGTGAAAAAACAGAACCCTCAACACCTCAACCACAATGGTTGTGAAAAATAAACACCAGCAAGCACCTATGGTGAGCTACAGTCTTGAGGCTGACTATAAAGCAGTGTGGATAAAGAGGATGGGCAAACAATTCAAAGCACAAAAAAATCACTCCTTGTAACGGAAAGAAAAACAAAAAAGGATCCCTGGAAGACATACTGGTGGACAGGAAGTCCACATGTTTCGTTTGTTGGTTCGTTCGTAAGCTATGACCCCTGAAACAGCCCAATTTCCAGATGCATTCCAAACTACTTGACAATAGTTTTATCAGAGAAGTTATTTACCAAATTATATCTGCTTTACACTATATACATAAACACCAATGGCCCAGTTTCAAATGTAACCCTTTAAAACAGGATTAAAGCTATTCAAGTAATGTTTCAATATTCTGACACTCTTATTACTTAGTAGATGCTCCTTCGTACTCCTAAGTCTCTTTTGCAAAACCATGTAACAGCCATCACACCTACTGGTCTCCAAGATGGGCCAGGGGCCACAGGTTAGGGTTAAAGTGAAGGGCAACTTTTGTGGGGCATATTTCGGGATAAGGGCTAACTCTAAGAAAACGGGGACAGGTTGACTGGAGTCGAGTCTAATCTGAGTGAAATGGTGGTCAATGTTGGACCATCAAATCCCTTAGTGAGGAAAGCATTGCTGTTCTTGCAATTATCTCCACTATTTAGACAGACAAGTTTCAGTCTCTTAAGATTGAGTTATGCTAAAGGCATAATTTGAAACCATTTTGAAGCAAAATGGCATCTTTCTGGTCCCTTTAGCGTTTTACTCTGACGGCCTCCAGCAATAAAGAAGGTACACAGTAATAGAGATAGCTGCCTGTAATTTAATGAGGCAGCAGAAAGACTATAGGAAACAGCTTGTTTATGCAGAGTAGATGTTGTAGGGTGTGTACCCCAGCAGGAACTCTCCAACTCCTACAAAGTAAACAACCTGCGCAATGCCAAAGAGTGGGGCAATGACGAGGGCGCGGCAGCTAGCCCCCTTGAGGAATGCCGCGGGACCCTCCTTTCTCAGGATCTTTCTGCAATGGAAGAGAGAGCGCAGGGTTAGTACGTAACCTGCACCGTTCATATGACAAACATTGGTGAAGGAAAGGCATTTTTGATGACTGTATGTCTAATTTACCTGACGCAGTCCACCACTCCATTGTAGGTTTCTTCATTAGCTCCTTTTTTGAGGGATTGTAGCCTTGTCTTGACCACTGCACAAGACATAAAAAACTTGTTGAGAATTTATTACATCACTGGTAAGAATAAAGCTGATGTTTGGTGATTGGTTATCTGCATAGACTGAGTCCCTCACCGTCACAAGGGCTGACAGTCACAGCAGCAACACATCCAGCCAGGCAGCCAGCCATGAAGGACCAATAAAAGGGCACAGATGGGTCTTCAGATGAACGCCGGCCGAGCTGGTGCAGATGTGCAAAGAGAGGGAAGTACACAACGGAGAATGGGATATCCCTGAAAAGGCGACAAAACAAGCATGTTAACCACATCACGAGACCGCTGACCAAAGATGGAAAACCAGAAATCCCATCTCACCTCATCAGTGTGGCTCCGAGTCCTCTGTACAGTCCTGTGACTCCTTTGGTTCTCAGCAGCTCTCTGGTGATCTGTGTGGCGGACACTCGCATGACTTGAGACGCGGGGCTGGTGTTGTAGGAGCGGCTGAGAACAGCACTGGTGCCCCCCATCTTCAGAGTTGTGACTACGCTGGGCACCACTCTCTGCTGGGCCGCTGGCAGACACAGGAAACAGGATTATTGTGACTGTTTTACACCAGTGGGCAAAAAATTTCATCCAAAAGTAATATTTCATTCTGATCATTTTCTTGTAATTACCCAGCCTGCCAGCATCCTGCAACTGGATCTTGAGCATCTCCATGGGCGTGGTGATAATGACCTGGCACATTCCTGCGCAGCATCCAGCCAGCATCTCCTTGAACACCGTCAACCTGCCACTGAAGACACATGGACGGGGTTAAAAGCCAAAGAATGACATCGCAGCACAGGAGTCTCAGTCAGTGCTACTACTCACCCATCTTTGCTCAGCTGGTGGCGGAAGAAGTCATTAGCAGCTAGTTTGATGGCCTTCTCAGGGGTTACCAGGGTGAGATTTACTGCAGCACCTACAATAACAAACATTGACAGAGTTTATTCTACAGAATTGATTTTACTATCTAAAACTAGATAGTCTAAACTATATTGTTTTAACTTTAAACTCTTGCGTTTAACTTCTCTGTACAGCACCTTGAACCTACCTCTGTATACAATGTGCTTTATAAATAAAACTCCCTTGCCTTGCCTACAATGTGCACCACCTCAGTGCATTGACTTGTGGTTACATGGTCCCTGATTAACCTATTTAATATGACCCAAGCACTGAGACATGACACAGTATGGAGGATGACAAAAAATGGCATAAGGAAAACGTCCTTCTTTGGAAGTCTGATTCAGTTGGTGGGCTGGGTTTTGGCCACATGCCAATCAAAGCAAATCAAAGACCTCAAAACTTCTATAGAAATAATATTCTATTCAAGGAAACTATTTAAAGGGCACGTCTTTAAAAAGGTCAGTATGGTACAGACAATACGACTAGTCTTACCTCTGTACATGCCGAAGTAGCCTTCAGATTTAACTGTTTTTATTAGGCAATCCATCCTGAAGAAGAGGAAAAAAGGAGAATTCAAAAAAAGCAGTGACTAATACTGAGAATCTGGACAGGTTAACTTGGATCCACCAGCCTTGGCGGAGCTCAGTTTCTCAAGCTTAACACTTTGAAATCAACATAGTGAGACACCTTACTGAAGGTATTACTGAAAGGTGAAGATGAGTAGATGAGGAACTTGCATGCATCTGAGCTCTTCTTTTAAAAAAGGTGCAAACCTTACATGTTCTTGTAGAGTTGCTGCCCGCTGCGCTGGTTCTGCAGGCGGGTCTTGGCCAGGTCGATTGGGAACACACAGGTGACTCCCACCATGCCCGCAATCCCTCCATTTATCAGTTTGGCTGGGAGGCTTTTCAAGGACAAGTCAAAACAACGTGCATTATTATCATTCCTTTTCTGGTAACATTTTTGACAGCCAGGGTTAAAGGGGTGGTGCTGTCAGGGGAGGTTACAAAGCCGACTGAAACTCATCTGAAGCAGGACTGGTCAGCTAAAGCATAAGATGATCTCAATAGGAATGCCATTCTTTTAGCTTTGTGTGTGTACTGTATGTGCGGCATTAGCATTGCAACAGAACTGGACAGCCTCTGGGAATCTGCACATCCAAAAATAACTTGTCCACAGAGTAAATCAAAAAACACACACATATTTGCAGAGGCATTACACATCCCAAGGCTTCTACGATTTACCTGGTTAGCTGTAGAGAAACAGATGGCAAACTACATCGAATGAATGGAGTGAAATAATCAAAGCATGCTTTATTCCCTTTTTGCTCTTTGAGCAGCCTACATACTATAACATGCTGGAGCGTGTGGTGTATTGTCCCAACAGACAAAGCAGGTTCATACCTAATCTGCTGTTGTTGGGCCATGGTTCTTGATTGTTGTTGCGAGTGCAGAAAGTTGGTCAGCACAAAGGAGGAGGCCGCAGAGGGAGAGCAGGCTGAGAGTCCCTGAGAGACGCTGAGCAAGGCAGGAGGAAAAGGAAGCTCAGGGTTATATATATATCTCGAGAGAGAGAGAGGGGCGAGTCCAGCCCCGCAGATCCAGGGATAAACTGACATCTCCACCCACTGCACCGCCGGCCAAGAAATGGAGCCAGGGTCAGTCATCACTCTACCGAAATCAAACCATGGGCCAAGTAGCTTCCACAGATACACCTGCTTCACGAGTGAGGGACTTAAGTTACCAACTGGTCCTCTTTTTAAAGCCTCTCAAAACTATACACTAATGGAGTGGGTACAATAATAACAATAATAATAAATACATTATTTATGTCCCATCTAATTCATTTTGTAACAGACACGACCATGGCTGTCCAAGCTATGCAAATTATGCTGCCATGCAATGCCCAATTATTGACACTTATTGTCATTGATATTCACATTCATAATAAAAAATCACATCTAGACTAGATTACATGAATGAGAATCTCGTAACTGTTCTTTCAGACTTTCACCTTTTTGCTTCTGGGTGTCAAGTTGAGCTCCAAGGCGCCCCAAGTGGTCTTTCTGTTTAAAAAAGGTGGTTATGTAACCTATGATTTGGGAATCTGGGTGCCAGTTATGGTAAAAATGAATAAACCAATAAAGACACACGGTTTGACCATGTATCGAGTGCTACCACCAGTTTGTGCAAGTGCATTTTATTTGAAAGTTAGTGGGCCTAACCTGATACCATGACACTGTGATTATAGATAAAATCTCTCTGATGTCATTGCTCAAACTTCTAATGAGGACAGAGAAAAAGGTGTGACACTTTTTTAAAGAACAGTATGGCTTGTCTTCTTCGAATACGTTTGGAAATTTTACACAGATAGGTCTGCACTTAACCACAAGTTGCACATTTTGCACACGGGCCCTGCTTCAATAGGCTACACTTGAGATGCTGACACAAGGGTAACTGGCACGCAGAATCAACGCAGTATTCAAACGACACATGATGCCAGTATGTCTAAGAGCATGCATGACCCACCTTGAAATGAAAGATGAGGTGCTTCTTTAAGTTTGATTTCAGTCTCTTCGTCCACGCCGCACCGAGGTAGAATGAATGAGTGAGTGCAGGGAGCAAGGAAGCGCGTGAAGCAGCCAGGGGAGTGTCAGACCTGGCGGCTTGTCAAGTGTTTGCGTCTGTGCGTAAAGTGGGATGGGCCAACTCGTCTCAACAAGCCTCTCCACACAGGTGAGCATGATGCAACTTCGCCTAAAACTTTCCCACAGGTTTGTCACACACAGGTAGAACTGATGAGGCCACACTGCCTGATGGCGGCGTGCTTAGCCTGTTTGGTGTTTCTGCCAGAGCTCTCCACACAGATTTCACAATGATGTTATAATGCGTACTCAACACAATGTTTTATTGTTTTATTTAATGTTCAATACATTGCCTATGTATTTCTATATATTTCCTATGTATCTTTGTCTCTATAGAGAAAGCAACATGAACTGCTGAGATGCATAACACAGTCAAGACACAGAAACGCCGCTGGTCAATCATGCGTGTGCGTTGCTGGTGTCAGGACGCTGTCACGTTCCCACGGCGGGATGTTTCCAGGCTCGTCACATCACCGAGGGTCAGGGTGCACGGGTCACTGGGGGTCCAGCTGGTGCGGACACAGTGGTGTGTGCGCGTGTCGCAGCGCCTGCAGCTGCAGCGGCGGGCAGCAGCGTAATACAGCTGTGGGTTGACGTCCTGAGGGCAGCCTGGCACACGGGCGGGCCGGTACACCAGGGAGAGAGGCACACAGCTGCGCTGGATCAGGAAACTCCTCCCAAAGCGTCCCTTCAAATTGGTGTCCTGGAAAAGGTGAAGCAGAGCTGTAGGGAGGTGCTACAGTGGTTGAACGAAACTATAGACTTTTTTTTAACATGAAATGGGGTGTGGCCAGCAGGGGTTGTAGCCGACCAGCTGGCCAGATTAGAGCCACAGTGTTGTGTGGTCTCAACCGCAGCCTATACTTCCTCTATCTTATGTATCCTTCTCCCTTCTCTCTCCTTTGGGTTTAACACCTTTGTTAGCTGTTAATACATTGTTTTTTTTGTTAGATTAAAATTAACCCATTTCTTCATTTCCAACATATTAAAATAACAAAATTAAGTAAGGTAACAAAACAAGACAATATAAAGTAATGTGTCATCTTTCATGAAATGGATCTTTTTTTCCTTCTAAATAGTCCCCAACTAAAATGTGTTCTTTTATCTAGGCCACAATAAACATCCTGGTGCAGTTCGAGAGCTTTCCGAGATTCCATGCCGAAAAAAAGCCCCGGAAAAATGACAGATGAATGAGAAATTCAGGTGGATGTGTGTGTTTGAATGTCTGTATTCATTTTTCTGTTTATATTCTGTAAATATTAAATGTGCAAATTTTGATTGCAAATTGCAAGCTTTTTCAAAAGTATTTTAGTTATGGTTAAGTGCTGGAATTTGTTATTTACGTGACAACGTCTGAACACAACACAGGCTCTGTATATATAATGGTAGGGGAAATATTGCAGTTAAATAAAATGGAGGCTCATACTGTGTATAGAGAGAGGGGGAGTGAGAGTAGTTGTAATCACTTATTATGCAACATTACAGTGCAACAATAAGAACATAGGCACAATCAATAATAACATAGTATATTTGATAGACAAACACGACAGGAGAAGGTGTATTAAAAATCAAAAAAATCACTCCATGGACCACTCATTAACTGATCCAGACAACAGACAGACCACAAGGAGCACAGCACAGATCTCTGAGGACCTAGTCCAGACCAGTATCTTTAGCGCCCCTAGTGGTAGTGACCACTGGTCCGTGCCAGACCACTGAATCTGCTACAGCCCCCTCTCCAATAATTTGATAAGCTCAGAATCACAATCAGCTTTATTGGCCAAGTTTGTATACAAGTATGTCTCAAAGGCAAAACATAAACATTTAACTATATAGATATATATTAAACAACAGCAGTGTCTCGACCATAAAACAACGGTGCAACAGGGTGCTGGATTCCAGCAGAAATGATGGGATAATTAGTGTAGCAGGTTGCATATAGGTATAAGGCAGGTGGGTCTGAGGCACAAGCGCCCTCTGGCCCTCACCTGCAAAATTAATATGTACTGATCAGGAAGGGATTCAAAATGACCACAAATAGATGCAAACATTACAGACATTACAAAGAGACACAAAACAACTACAAAAGGAGCAAAACCACCAAACCACCAACCAAAAAGAGACAAAAAACAACCAAAAGAGACACGATACAACCAACAAAAGACAAAAAATAACCAAAAAGTGACACAAAATTACCTCAAAGTGACACCAAACAACCAAAAAGAGACACTAAATTACCTCAAAGAGACACAAAACAACCATAGACCCAACACTACTTCAAAGAGACACAAAACAACTAAAAAGAGACACTAAATTACCTCAGACACAAAACAACAAACCAAAACAGACCACAGTTACCTTAAAGTGACACAAAACAACCAAAAAGAGACACTAAATTACCTCAGAGAGACACAAAACAACCAAAAACAGACACACAGTTACCTTAAAGTGACATGAAACAACCAAAAAGAGACACTAAATTACCTCAAAGAGACACAAAACAACCAAAAACAGACACACAGTTACCTTAAAGTGACACAAAACAACCAAAAAGAGATACTAAATTACCTCAGAGAGACACAAAACAACCAAAAACAGACACAGTTACCTTAAAGTGACACAAAACAACCAAAAAAGAGACACTAAATTACCTCAGAGAGACACAAAACAACCAAAAACAGACACACAGTTACCTTAAAGTGACATGAAACAACCAAAAAGAGACACTAAATTACCTCAGAGAGACACAAAACAACCAAAAACAGACACACAGTTACCTTAAAGTGACACAAAACAACCAAAAAGAGACACTAAATTACCTCAAAGAGACACAAAACAACCAAAAACAGACACACAGTTACCTTAAAGTGACACAAAACAACCAAAAAGAGACACTAAATTACCTCAAAGAGACACAAAACAACCAAAAACAGACACAGTTACCTTAAAGTGACATGAAACAACCAAAAAGAGATACTAAATTACTTAAAAAGAGACACAAAACAACCAAAAAAAGACACAAAATTACCTCAAAGAGACACAAAACAACTGAAAACAGACACAAAACTACCAAAAGGAGACAAAAACAACCAAAACAAGATGAATTATGACAAAGTATGAGTTTCTTGTTACTACGTAGGAGACGTGCAAGGGCCTTTTGCATTTCTGTGCCCAGGGACCCATTGTCTGATAATCTGCCCCCGTGAATATGGCAGTATACAGTGTTTAGATTTATGTATGACTGATATTATTTGCCTCTACACACTTAGTCATTATATCCACATTACTGATGATTATTTATCAAAAATCTCACTGTGTAAATATTTTGTGAAAGCACCAAGTTTCCCCTCACTGTGTGAGAGTGTGTAGTCACCTGTGTGTAACAGTAGCCGCTGCAGATGGTGGTGTTGATGGCCACACACTGGGCACAGTCGTGACTCTCAATCCATAGGGTGTGATTCTTCAGCATACAGGCACACACTGCTCCATGCATCAGCGCACACAGAAGCATGCATGTCAACACCGACAAAGGCATGCTGGAAGTTCAGACAGCGAGACAGTCACTCTTATTATAATGATAATTAAAAAATGAATAATAGATACAATCTTAATTTGTTTGTGCATAACTTGAAGAGAAAAGAACACACCTTGATATATGACCTGTCATGTCCGCTGACAACAATATGCATTTAAGTGTTGAGCATGAAATAATTTCAGTTATAAGATATGTTTTCTTTTTCAGATGAGATGATCTGTCTGTGTCCGGATTCTTCCTCTCGCTGTGTCCACTCAGTTCCCGAACTCTGCCCCGTTCCTCTCCCCCTGTGAATATCTGAGAACATCAAGAGCGTCCATCCTCTTTTATGGAAATCCTAATCCACCCGACAGCCCCGGTACACCTCATTTTACAACATCATGTATCACGTCACCTACAATGTTTATGTTTAAAGCACAGGAAGAGCATGTGGGACTGTTATATGTAATATGCAGTGTTCATTTTTACAGGTCAGGACCCAGCTGCTCAAAAGTATTCTGATCAGATTTTGGATATCGAATTGGATCAGATCTTGACAATGGGTTGGTCAAAAGAGCAGTGTGTGTGCGCTTGCAGACAAAGTCTTGAAACCAGGCTGGTGAATGTAACTATATCAGACATTTCATTTTTAATACTACAAATACAAGGGCTGTCATAAGTGGAGCATAGACTCAATTACCATAGTGCTACCTCATTTGGTGATGGATGGTGACTTAACAGACATTCATTCACATGAAAATCTTCGAGATAATTACTTTAATTTTAACTTTAATTTATCGCTTCATATTAAAGTAGTGTCTGACAATTGCATCCCCGTGTTGTTTTCTATCTCCTCAATTAAAACACTTGAAGTGACCCACACATGCTGTTCCACCTGTTCTTTACATAGCCAGTAGCCTACATTGTGATATGTAGTTCAATTTAGAGCACTGATTAACTGGATTAGCTAGTCCTGGATAGATTTCCTGGATTATTCTGATCCAGATTTTTTGTGTGTTCCACACTGACATTACAGGCCAGACAATAGCTGTAAATGCCACAAACAACAACAAGGGCCACGTCATTAACCTAGTTTACTGTTGAACTACATCAGAGGCATAAGGAGAGGTTCTATACATAGACGGGATTTGGTGTCCGTAAACAAATGTATTGTGATCATCACATAAAAAAAAAATGTTTTGTCAATAGCTAAAACCTCCTATTGTGTAAATATCATCAGGGAAAGTGAAGGGAATACTAGAGGCCTCTTCTCCACAGCGAAGTGGTTGCTCAGACCACCTGAAATCAAAATGAACCCTAACCTTTTTAATCAACAATGCTCTGCAATTTTGAGTTTTTCCAACTCCAAAAATTAGTACAATTTATGAGCGGCAAGCACCATTAAACTGTCCCCAGCTGCTGTCTTATATGACATACGTCCTCTAACTGAAAATCACACTTTGCTTCTCAGCTTAAGTTCAGGTCCCACTTGAGGTCCTGAGTGATGATGGAGCCCAGGAAGTGAGAGGACGACACACCATTTCCACTGTCTTTCAAGAGTTTAGCGCCAGGTTTTTCTGTCTGCACCCAGCCGCCCCACCAGCGATATGCCCAATGTGGGAGTTATCAGCAGATGACTTCAAGAGCTTGATGGAGTGGTGACCGGAGATGCAGCTGTTGGATTACATGGAGAAGAGCAGCGAGGAAAGGACACAGCCATGAGGGGAGTCGGATACATGTTTACCAAGCTTCATATGCTGCTTCCTGTCTACAGAAAGTCTGCCATCCTTCTGCAGGTGCAGCATGGAGAGCATGTCCTGCAGCAGAACCAAAATAATGGTAGTTAAAGCAGAGCTGGAGTCTACAAACAGGATCCTGTCACATTGTAAGTTCGGATAAGCTTGTCATCAACCCCAGCACAGTTGGCGCCAGGACTTTTTCCTATGCTGCACCCAAACATTGAGAATACTCATACCGGACTCCACTACAGAATTAAAAACTGCTCTTAAAACCCACCTTTCTACTCACTTTAATTGCAACAACTGCATCTCATTCTATCTAATTTTAATTCATTGCTGACATGTGCTTTGTTGCTTATTGTTTATTGCTTTTTTTTTTTTAAATCAAGAATAATGAATCTATCAATCCATCCGTTTTCATCGGCTTATCGGGGCCAGGTCACGGGGGCAGCAGGCTGAGCAAGGCGCCCCAGACGTCCATCTCCCCCAGCAACGCTTCCCAGCACCTCCTGGGAACCCGGAGTGAATAATAAACAAAAATAATATTTACATTTTCTGTTTTCCCTCGGGGAAGGAGAATTTCAAAGTGATCTTATTTGGCCGATGCTGGGTCAGCACTCACATGTTTCTGTGTTTACCTGAGGGAAAGGGGATGCCCTCCTTAACTAAGCCATTAATGCTCCAATATCGCCCATCTGTTCCTAATGTCAGTGGCCATGTGCCGTCAGATTCTTCGCCACACAAAGTAGTTAGTAAAATGTTTATTGTAAGATGCCCCTGGTTAGACCCAGAACATGCTGAAGGGATTACATATCTCATCTGGCCTGGGAACAGCTTGGGGTCCCCCAGGAGGAGCTAGGGGCGCCGCTGGGGAGAGGTGCATCTGGGGTGCTTTACTCAGAAATTAAACTCTTCAGTCATGTGTATAAATACATCTCTAATTCACATCATCAACCAAAAACATTCATTGTAGAGTTTAGTAAGAGATGGCAGGGGGTATGAGGTGCTTTTTATACCTGTTGGTCTGAATAATGGGACACTGCATGCAGGAGTGAATGTTGTCAGGCAGGTTCGCACTGCGGTCAACTCCAGTCCCAATTAAACGGACGGGCAACTCGACTGCCCTTCTGTTCAACCCTTCCCTGTCTTTATCATCATCACATCTGCGGGTGATGTTTGAGGTTTTAATTCTGTGGCTCTCTGTTTCAGAAATACGGGTAACTCTACATGCTCTGATAAGACCCTGGAACTGGGTCAGACCGGAGCATGAATCCTTTTACTAGGTCTTGATAACATCCAAATAATGCGCTAAATTGCACTTAACCAATAACAAATCAATACTAATTTTTACACACCTATTGGTTTATATTTTTGAGTTTTCTCAAGTAAAGTTGTGCTACATACAGTGATAAATTATTATTTCATGGGTGCTTGGCATTAGTTTCCAAATTGTGTCTGCCAATAAGAGGTGACAAATAACCATTATGATTCATCATTAATTCATGATCCTCTCAGTTGTTACATTTTCACTCTTATGGACACTGTTATTATTGGTAATAATTACATCATGATTAGCTTACCAAGTGTCAAATTTGGGTCAACCCCTTAAGTTGTTTTTTTTTTCTTTTTCATTCATCTTGGAGTAACGATTCATATGAAGGTGCTTTAACAGAAGTTGAATTTACATAGCTCATCTATTCAGTTTGGCAATCCCATAAACCTTTTGCACATTGCTTTCCATTCACATAATGACATGGAATAGAGCGAAATTACTAAATAAATAAATAAAATAAAGGATACATATATCTGTATACTCAGGATAGTGCCCAAAATAAAAACATTGGTGTGCTATGCGTCAACACCTTTATACAGAATTCAATCACAACTAATTAAAAGGACAGAAAAAAATGATAGTAATACTACTAAAAAAAAGTCTGACAAACTGCAAACAACAAAAAATAATATACATACATACATATATATATATATATATATATATATATATATATATGTATTTAAAAAAAACTAGGAAAAAGAAGAAAAAAGAACTATATTTATAATAATTATGATCATATTTTAGAATTGTTACAGAAATATTAAAATTCCTCAGCACTCCTTACAGTTCATTTCCTTGTTTGTTTGTTTTTAACTGTCTTTGTTCTTCCTCCTTTTTATTACTAATTTTCTTGTTTTTATTTTTCTCTTTTTACCAATATCTTGTGCCAGAGAATGTCTCAAATTACAGTCACACTAGGTACAGTAACCACAATTTCACATTCACAACCAGAACAACCATGTTCCCTGGGTCAGGATCACTCTCACTGGGCCCAGTTTTAGAACAACAGAGTTTTAAATATCTGGCAAGATATACAAATATACAAGAGCAAATTAATGCAAAACCAGTGCCTTACAGAGTAACAATTTGAGTTATTTTAGTTGGTTTTGTAGGTACACAATAGCATGCCAGTTTATTCCTCAAAGTATAGTTTTTAATTAATATTTCAGTTAACTAAAATGTTTTTCTTATGCATAAAGGACCACTATAAGGATTTGCAGCTGAACAATTAAGTAGGCTACATATTAGTTCATTAAAATAATATTCATCATAGATTTTAATAATGGCTGTCTATTAATGGTTGAGCAGCAGTTAGTTCCTTCCCCTCGTTTGTTCCCTGGTAATTTATCTGATCATTAAAACGTGAAATAAAATAATCAAGAAGAAGAACTGAATTAAAACGTGACTGAAAAGGTGTGGGAGGAGAGTAGTCTGAATTGGGTTGTGGAGCAATGCCCCATCTCACACATCGCACTCATCCGCCAGCCGCGAGCGATTCCAAGCCAGTGAGCGTCGCATCCACCGCGTGGCGCTGAGAAGCTGCACCACGTGGTTTCTCCTGCTAAGCCGCTCACAGGCCCGTGATTTCTGTTCACTCGCTCACCCGCATCAGGTGACACCCTGCAAGGGCAGCTATTGGCTCTTGTCTCAGACCTTCCCCGAGGTAATTGGTGGAGTGACGAGCACTCAGCATGTGACCTCTGCAATGAGCTTCCTCCCACAGGAAGAGACGCCGTGAACATGGCGCTTTTATAAGGAGGGAGGCGCAGAAGCACTCTCTGTCATGGTGTTCACATAGTAGCGAATTTACTGTTTTGAAAGCGAGGTTGCCTTAAATATAAAACTCCAGCGTGGACATGTTGAAATCTCCCGTTTTATACTCTTTATATTTGGTGTATTGATAAATGAAGAGCGACATGGACGCCCGTGGCATGCTGGGAAACAGCGCCGTTTGCATTGGTGTCTTTTTATGCATGAAACTTACGGCGAACTCCAAAGAAGATGCGTTTACTCAGCTACAGTCAGTCTTTCTCAATAACAGTGCGACTAAATAGTTAAATAATAACAATAATACAGACTTATTACACTTATTTTAGAAGTTGTAAGCAGTTTTTAAAAGGTTTGTTTTGAGGGTTTTCTTGAAGGTGGAGTGTGAGGAGGAGTTTTTGTTGTGTGTAGGGAGTTAGTTATTTTATTGACACAAACAAATAGCCTACAATATGTGGGTCCAAACAAAATACAAAAAAACAAAACAAAACAAACCATAGGCTATATAAGATAAACCCAGAAGTAAATATAATACACCTAAAAACACAGAATCCCATCATTCATCAGAGGCCTGCAAGAAGTGTATGTAACATGACTAATATTCTTTTATCAGTGTCCACAAAGAGTTCAGTAGAGTCATGTCCGTAAATCCAGATGTGGAATAAAAGATAAAGTCCACACACCAGAAGCTGCTCCTTGAATAATTTATTCAGATGTGACGTTTTGGGCCCCTGCCCTTCATCAGACATGAAGTGAATGTGAATAACACCTCCATATATACACAGCCACAACCCTTAACGGTCACCTGACATAATTAGGGGAATGAACCACAGGTGTGAAAACACAAATAATTATCAAACAGAAAATAAAAATATATATTTTTCTAATTGATGAGAAACAATCTTTAAATGCAGTACAATGCAACAATGCTAGGATACCACTTTACAAAAGATTCTATAAGAAAATCTTTAAGTAGGTTCTCTAAGAAAATCTTTAAGAAAATCTATAAGAATTTGCGCAGGTATAAGACCTGCAGTGCAAATATAACTATAAACAAATCCAACACACTTTAAATATCACATAAAGAGAAACATCAGGTGAAGACCATCATAAATTTATGTGATATCAAAAGGGAAACATACTGTAGAGGCGTCTCTAATAAGTATCAAACACAGTGATATAGTAAGTGCAGACAATATGAGAAAACATGGCTCACACAGTAGTATCAGAAAACAATCAAAACCAACATCATACCAGCTACTGAGGGAACAATGTAAACACAAATGACAAGTTGCTAGACCCATAGAAATGAAGCACACGGACCACACACATCATAAAAAAGGCCTCAAGTCAAAATCAACATTAAGCCCTTTGGGAGCCAAAGTGTCCAGGGTATATATCCAAAAAACTTCTCTTTTAAGTACGAGAGAGTTCATGTCACCACCACGTAAGGGCTGGTTAACTAGTTCTATACCGATGTATCTAAGAGAGGAGACATTATGCGAGGCTTGTGTGAAGTGCACTGCCACTGGACTTCTGGTGTCGTGGTTTCTAATGTTAGATCTATGTTCTGAGATTCTAGTTTTTAGTGGTCTGGTGGTTTTACCAACATTATGCCGGGCCGCACGGACACTTGAGCAAGTGCGTGCTACTTTTACCTGTTACATAGATCCAGATGTCCCACAGTCTAGATGAAACCTTTGGGTTTGGCTGAGGCCTGGATGGTACCATTTTCTGAGACAAGGAGCCTGCACATATACTGATATATAAGATTTCATATTAAAGCACAGGCAGGTAGGCACATCAACATTTATAAACATTTGGCTGGCACTACACCATCATGGAAGTTTAAGAAGCAGTCTCATGCCATCGTTGTAGGCCACGCTGAGTCTTTGCATATTGCTCTTCCTGTAGGTGCGCCATATTAGCTTCCGCACACAACTTGCAACACTGTCGTGGATACCTCTATCAACAGACAAATCATTGACAATAAAATCACCAAGATATTTCATCTCATTACACACTTTAAGAGCAACATCAGATAAGAAGAATTCAGGTATTAAGTGTAAAGTGGATGAACAAACATATTCGGATTGACGTCTTGGTAAGTCTTGTATTTTGCTTAATTTTTCGATCATCTCTCTATGTTCTCTCATAAAAGCTTGCACTGAAGGGAGTCTCGCCTCCGACAGCCAGGTTAGGTTAGGTATAGTAGACCTCACCAAAAATATGGATCTCACCCCTTTATTTTTCAAAGTAAGACGAACTGTTTGGTCTACGTTTGGTCTACAACAGTTGAGTGTCTTGCTTTATGGTACCAGTGAAGGTAATATAACGATTTAAAAAAGCCATTTAAAGATTGCTTTCACAAAACCCACCTCCAAAAATCACTGGATCTTTAATATTTTAGTACTTTGAAGTAGGAGGTACAGATTAGTCAGTGGTTTCAGTCTCCCACATGCTCCCTGCTGTGACTATCCTACCACTAGATGGCAGACAAACATAACCTCTCATTCACTGCACTATACATGGTTGAGATGCTTTGTGGCTGCACCTCTTGATTTCATCAGTGTGTTTTCCACAGGCAGCTGTAAACTGAACAGTATAACTCACCTGAGCAGAAATGTTTAATAACACCCCCAGACCCTACGGAGGTGTCATTAACTTAGAGCCCGGTGGGACAGGTGTTAAATAAACACAGCCAAATGTCACAGCTGGCGAGGAAAGATATTTGTCCTCAGCCCACAGGTAAGGTGTTCATTGTCCTTTCTTATGAAGGAATTCAGGCTAAATCGCCATTAAACGGCTTTGTGGACACGTGCGCACCAACAGCTCCGTAGGCGGCAGTGAAACATCCTGCTTCCTCGGTCATATAATAAGTGGCCAACGCAAGGTCCTCTTCACATGGAGAGATAACAGGAAGCAAAGAGAGGATGTACGTCTTGTTTGACAGAGGACAGAAATATTGTTTTTTGAAATGAATGAAATGAGAAAGTGGAGGATCTTCAAGGACAGTAGATGGTAGTTGTCTGTCCTGTTTGTCTCTTGTGTTGCAAACATTTTACCTGCCTATTACCCGGCAAAGAAAGGTGACAGCTCTTGAATTGATTATAAACCTCCCTGTGTTTTATGATGATATCAAACAGTTTTTTGTCATCCGGGGTTATTGCCCCCTAAAAACAAAGGCAGCCTATTTCAAGCCTATTTCTGGGGCCATTTTTTTCGGTTGACCTTGGTACACCTCAGGAGGAGGAGGAAATAGTATGACCCAAATCATCACGGGTGTCCTTGAAGACACACTCTTATTAATAACCTCTGGAATCTGGAGACCACCTCTACTCCTCTCCCCTCCTCTCCGTTTTGATCTTCCCTGTCCTAACTTTTATTCCACCTCCCTTCTTGTCTGCGCGCACCTTCACTTTCACTCGCACAGACCCCCCAAGGCCCCCACAGGGCCTTAAAATCAATCTGACAGAGCTTAAAATAATCAACCTAGTTGTGGAAGAGGGCTTACCAGTAACATGTACAGTAGCTCACTTCCTCACTCCCTACTTCCCCCGCCTCCCTCTGAGTGTGACGACTGCCAGCCATCTCAGGACTCATGTAGGTTTCCTTTCATTTCAGTTTCTGCCTCAGTGGCATTTACTTAATTTCGTTTATTTATTTTCATTTATTTATTTCATATTTGTGTGGGCAGTCATGAATTTCCTTTATTTTCCTCTCAGATTTTAGTGTTTCCTTTGGAGGAAATTCATTTTATTATGCTTTTTGTTTGTTTGTTTGTCAAAGAGGGAATATATTTGTGTTTAGCGGAGGGGTCTAGAACAAAATTACACTGTAAGTACTTTTTTTTACCCATTACTGTGTGACTTAAAGGTACAAACAGGGTATTGGCATACCTGTGTGCACTTTCTTAGCCGTCATAAAAGGAGCCAAACTACATGTCGCAGTTAACCTTAAAAACAAACTTTAATATACCCTATAAATGTTCATTATGGTGAGCAAGGGTGAAGAACTTTTTTTTTACAACTCTATTAATCTATTTAATCATCGCTTTGAAAACATAAACACCAACGTATTAAACTGAAACCCATTTTATAGTTAGAGTTTATAGTTAAAGTCACACCCCCCTTTTTCCTAAGACTAATTTATCATTTTGATATCAACACTGCGGCAGCGGCAACCTCCAGGGATGAAAGGGAGACATGTACCGTTGCAGCCATTTTCTGTTTTCAGCCTACATGACACGCCGCTAAGAAACCACGGCCACCATCAGTATAAGACAAACCCACCAATGGGTTACTTGAACCCTGCTACAACCATAGATAATAATGGATGCAGCTACTGTGACATCACCAATTGGTTTTTGAACTGGTGTTTTGAAGCCTCCAGTTCTTCATTTCAGCCATTGCCATCTTGTTTTTTTTGGAGCCAGAGATGACCATATTTGGACAAGAGGTTGGCGCTGTGGAGGAGACGGCAAGGACTGATAGTGATGTCTCGCTGACAGGCTGTCAATCAAGCGGCTCTGCCCTTAAATATGTGTAAGTTCAAGCCTTGATCAAATGTAACCGGGTGAGATAGCCTGAAAAGAATTCACCCCCATACAGTTGTCATGAATGTTGAAATTAGTTGTAGAAACCAGAATTGTTTTTATTTTGTAATTTTTGCACCCAGCTGTAAACATGTTAATTTACGCTGTAAAGTTGGGCATTTTGACGCGGGAGTCTGTGAGGATTTACTCTGTTTTGGAGCCAGCCTCAAGTGGCCATTAAAGGAACTGCAGTTTTGGCACTTCCACAATGACTTCATTCCTGAATCTCAGAGGTTGCCACTTGGCTACAATGCGACATAATGAGCTCATATTGGGCCAAATGTAGCAATAATCCACTTCATTCATTTACTTTGTTCATTATTCACGAAGACTTGATTCACCTTATAAGTAACTCGAGCTAAATGCTAACTTGGCATTTACTTCAGGACTTTCAGCACTTGACTAAGGAGCAAAGGGGGGTATGGCAGGGAGTCATGTAGCTGGTGGGCGAGCCACGAAGCTGCTCCAGCTACTGGCTAAAAAATGAATGAAATTCTAAGTGCCAAAAACTGCAGTTCATTGAATGGCCACTTGAGGCTGGCTCCAAAGGCAAGTCAATCCCCATAGACCCCCATGTTAAAATGCCCAACTTATCAGCACGTTTACAGCCTGTTCCAAAAAAGTTTTTTGTCTTTATAGCTAATTTCCCCCTTCATGACAACTGTGCAGGGAGCGAATTTTTATACAACTCATCTGTTTACATTTTATCAAGGCTTAAAGTTACACATAAAAAAAGGACAGTCCACTTTAACTCAAAGGTTATGTTCGAGGCGTTGCCACAGTCTTAGTCAGATCCACCCCTTGCCTCTCATCCAAATATGGTCAATTCTGGCATGAAAAAAAAAATAGGATAGAAATGCCAAACTCGAGGCTTCAAAATAGCAGTTCACAAACCAACGGCTGAAGCTAAGTAGCTTTGCCCATTTTTTTCATACAGTCTATACTTGTTGGCCAGTAATATTACCGCTCCCTGTAACTATTAAAATAGGTACTCAGTAATTATAAAATTCTTTGCTGCCCCCTTATTCCCTATTCCCTTTTTACTTAAACAGGGGTACCCAATAAGTATTTTATTACCCTGTAACCACTAAACAATTACACAGTTATTTGCGGGCTGTGAACGGCACATAGATTATAAGCATGTAAGTGAGCAGAAGATGATTCAGGATGACTCACGTACATGTGTGTGTGAAAAAACACCTCACAGGGAAGGGAAGGAAATAAAGGTCATCGGTGCTCCGTAATTGGTGACCCCTGTCTCAGTCAGTGGTGACCCCCAGACAACTGCAGAAATATCATTGATCACCCAGAATAAGAATAGCATCTAGCAGCTGGCCTATGGCCAAAGATGAAAACATCTCAGTCTCACTAATTTGGGTAATTAACGGCAGCCTTCACGGCGATGCATCCAGCTGAAACTTCAAACAATCCCTATCCCCGTCTGTTACAACCTTTAACTAATGAGTCCTCTTGCCATTTAAGCTGCCACAGCGAGAGAAACACTGGAAAAATGTAGCGTGACCCAGGTCTGATCCAAAAGACACATTTAATGAAAAACAATCCACTGAAGTCATGGTTCCTTCCTCTGTGTTCCTCTTTCCTTCTCATTCAAATTGCGTCTGGTGAAATTATTTTTTTCAGACTGCTATTGATTTTTAAAGGTATGCAAATGTTTCCAGTGTTGAAGTCAAGGAGGCATTGCCCGCCCTACATCACAACTCAAATATAGCTGCACCAATTAAGGCCAACTCTCCTATGCTACATTAAGCATGTGGGAGAAATCATTCTTTATTACTGTATTATTTATTTCTATGTGTTGGACCGTGCAGACACGCACCTTGTCAGTGGAGGAAATCATCCGGAACTTCGGTGAGGCCCAGCACACTTAATATGTTTTTGCATGATTGTGACCAAGATTGTAAAGATAACAGGGACGCATCTGATTCGCATTCATTTTGTTTTCCTTTAGCGGTAAGATAATAAAAGGATCAGAGGGTTTAGTTTAGCCCTAATTGTTGGAATAAATAATCCATCTGTTTGTCTTATTCTTTATTTTATTCCTCTCTTGCTTTCTCTCTTCCCTCCTTCACTAGCTGTCAGAGGAGGAGTGAGGTAATTACAACCTGCCTCTGACCCACACTGGCCTGCAGCCCAATGAGGAGGACCAGTGGAGGACCACAAAAACAGGAGAAGAAGAAGCAAAAAGAAGACGTATTATGAGACAGATTGATGACAAAAACTGGGGGAAAAAAGAGGAAGGCGCAATAGCAGAGCGGAAGAAAAAAATAGAGAAGACACTGACTGACTGATGGGTGCTGGTGAGTGACAGAAGGAGGTAGAGGAGGGCAGGCGAGATGAAAGGATAGGGGGCGAGCAGGATGGCAGAGGGAGAGAGGGAGGGTAAGCTTCCGACAAAAGGAAGTGGGAGACAATCCAGTAAAACACATGGTGAGCGACTGCATTTGTGTGTGTGCACGTGCATTCCTGTACATGCTGGAGCAACAACGTGGCAAGGGAGTGCAAGCAGTCGATGGTCACAGCCCTAATAGCATTATATTACTTGATGCCAAATTTGAAATACACGCTAGAAGGCTAGATTGCAGCCTGTTAGGGATTTAATTCTAAATTAAGCCTCTAAGGAGAAAATTTGCATGTAAATCCATGTACCAAACAATTACTGTATGTATGCACAACAATTAGAAGCGTTTAAATCCGAGAGTTAAGACAACTGAGTGGGTGCCGCAATAGCTCGTAAAGATGCTCACACATGCACACACACAAAGGAGTGTGCTCGAGTCAGGATGATAATTATTAAAATACATCAATTGTTTTTCAACCTCTATTATCGCGTGTGAGGATTTTAATAGCCGATACTGTATGTTTCTAAACTCAGAAATGCGCACACATTCGCTACGTTGACAGGCATGACAGAAAGGGAGAGCAGAGAAAGAGAAAAGAATGGAGATAAAACAGTGTGATCCGAGAGACAGAAAGAGAGAAAGGGGAAGCAGAATGTGACAAAGTGAGTGAAGGAGAGCCAGAGCTCTGAGCCCTCCTTCTAGATGGCTGCTGGCCTTGAAGCCTGCCGGCTCCGAATGGCACATTTGGCACAGGGATGTTTGCTCTGAGTCCTCAAAGCTACAATGCATTTTACTTTTATCCCAACAGCTGTGCTTTCTGCTTTGCTTTAATGGCACAATTTAGCCGACCTCTTCTCTCTGTCTCGCTGGAAAACAGGCTCTGTCCAGCAGTGGACGGTCTTTAACAGGGAATGTGTTTTCTAGCTTAGTTTTGATGCACTCGTGGAGGTGAAGGTCGGTGCTTATCATTAGAAATACTCATGAGTCATGATGATGATTCATAATGAAACATAATGGTCATCTCACACCACTGTTACCGCCAGTTAGGAATTTAGCACTAATGCTCTCTTGACCGTATCTGATCCTACCAGGTTGTTGAGAAGTGTCCACTGCTTGATACCCACACGTTATTTGATCATTCCATAAACCAGTGGTAGAAAGTAACTAAGAACATTTACTCAAGTACAGTTTTGGGGGACTTTGAGTGTTACAAGAGATGAGACTGATCTGATCCAAAATTAGTATTAGTGGGTTCTAATAATAACGTTATTCACTCATCGGATATCGGACGTCGCTGATCCAGAAATACAATGAAAAAAAAAAGGATGTGAAAGTGTTTGCCATGGTCATTTGAGTAGTACAAATTAACATGGTGCTGTTAGTTGTTATGGTGACAACATGCGTCACTAGTTTGAGAGCTCCCTCTGGCCTATTTTTACACCTATTTTCCGTATTAAACAGAAAATTAATACCATACACCAATCCAAGTTTCTCTCTTTTACTGACCTAATGTCAGGTTAATTGCCTTGTTAACGTATTGTAATACACACTTCATTCAAACTCTAGTTGGTTAGCCCACTGTTCAAACTATCACCAACTCTGGTTTGGCCAAAATAAATCCTCAGTTCACAGAGTTAGATGTGAATCTACCCGCTGTTTATCCTCGCTGTTTTTTTCTGCCTCCCAGCTGTGTGCTGAGCAGCCGCTCTTGTGCGGGATTTATACTTCTGCGTCAAATCCACGCCGCACCTACAGTGTAGGCTCCATGTCCACGCAGAACCGTACCCTACGCCGTAGCCTGACGTGCACCTCCCCAGAAATGTAACTACATGTCGTGGCGACGCAGACCTCCTGTCTATTTTTGTAAGCTGAAACCATTTCCCTCAGTAGAAACAAAGCTTTTATTTACTTTAATTTCACAGATAAGAAACAATAAATTGTAAAGTCAATAAAGCCTCCGCTAAAATAGCATTTTATGTCCTGTGTGATTTAACCTGGCTTCATATGAGCAGAGGAAACCTCCGCTCTTCGCTTGTTTGGAAAACATGTTTAGTATAAGAGTATAAGTTGTTTTGTCATTGAAATTTGTGGGTTGTAATGGAGCTGAATTTTGTAACGTTGCCTTTGTTAGATGTTGCTGTTGTCCCTGGCTTAATATGAGTAGAGGAAAAGTTTGCTAGTCGCTAGGCTAAATTATACAATGTAAAATGCCATAGGCTTGTGCTAAAAACATTAGCATGTTGTATTTGTGGGGAAAATGTGTCCAGATAAAGACAAGTGCTTTGTCTGTGAATGCTACGAGTTATAGTGAAGCTGATTTGTGTACTTGTGTTTGAAAATGCATCTATTAAGCCATGTTTAATGTGTGTTTTGGTTGAATCAACTAAACTTTACAGCACTTCACTGAAGCTCCCCCACCAACTAGTGGTTTGGAGGTGTAACTGCAGAGTGACACAGACACCACTGCACAAGTATAGATGCTCACAACTGCGTGTGTAGGCTACAGCTTAGGCTCTGATGCACAAGTATAAATCCTGATGCAACTACAGTATGTAATCTTTCAACGAACATGCAATAATGGCAAAAAATCAAAAGAGAAATAACAGTTAGGAGTAAAGGAGTACTTATTTGAAAGCTTACTACTCCACTGCCTGTTTTGTTGTTGCTGCAAAATTTCCCCTCAGCGAGTTTGCGACTTGCCACAAGTTGGCTTGTTTATGCGGAAGTTTACACGGAAGTTAACAACAGCTGCAGTGGCAACGGCACAAATAAAAATGGCTGCCACTCTGACCATCCTGCCATGTTGATTTGAATGGAATGTTTGTTTTACAGAGCATTTGGCATTTACTTGTGGAGTGCTCGTCTGCCTGTCTATTCATGTGAGGAGCACAGTGAGTCCCAACACATCAAAGTGTCGCTTACCATCTGAAAATACCTTTACGACACCACGCCCAGCTCAAACGAACAATGGCTGGCCTATACCTTTCCAATCGTATAAACCTGCATGGAGAACATCCTTCTGGCTGTGTTGTGATGGCTGCAAGGAAACTAGCTATTTAGGTTTATGAGTGAGAACATATTTGATCGAGGAGAGTCCGACGCTGGACCTAAAAACAACACATTACTACTTTACTTACAGTGATGGTCCTGCAGCTCATTAAACAAATGGTGAGAGTCGCTTGCGGTGCCTTCACCACACACCATTTTGTAACAAGGCAGATTTAAAAAGCAGCCCTGCGGTTTTAACTCATTTGATGTTTGTGATAGTGTAGATATTTATTTCTCCACACAGTTCTTGCACCTTTATTTCAAATATTCACTTTGAAAACCTCATGAAGGAGTTGTCGATTTGCCATTGCACTCTTTGAAATTCTCTCATTACTGTTGAACTCAAGTAGTAGTTGATAATGCACTTGATTTGTTCAAGTTTTTCAAAACATTGAAGGAGTTGCCATAGCAATCTGCGCTTTGTATGTGAAGGCTATTTAACTTACAGTTCAAATAAAGAGCTTTAGAATACATTTAAATTAAATGAGAAAATGAAATGCAATGCAAATTGTATGCAAAAGGAGTTCTGGTATTGGCGTTGGTATCGGCAGATATCCAAATGAATTGGAATTGGATCAGACAAAAAAATGGACCAGTGCATCTTACATTAAAACGATATGCTAAGTGCATACAGACACGTACAAAAAGTGTCTAGTTGGGGCTCTTTGTCACGTTTCAGATGTCTATGAGTGGCACCAAAGTGACATTTCCCCTCTGATCTTCTCTCGTGCTTTCATTTAAGTATTTGTTTGAGGTAAATGTTTACAACATTTCACACAAGAGCAGGAACACTTGCAAGGGCGTGGGTGTCATTTCAACATTGGGGACACATATGAAACGGAGGGCCTGGGAGTCTTCAGCCAGAAAATGTTGAGCGTTTCACTCACTGTTCTGCATTCTGGTGGATTTCTATGCACCAGTTTGTGTTTTGTCTGCAGCAATAGAGAGTGTGAATGTATTTGATTTTCGCAAAACAAAAGTCTAAAATCTACACCTTTAAACATATGACAGTATAATCCTGCCCAATACAACAGCCCTGATCCTGCATATGATTGGGAAGCTTAGACATAGTGTATACGTATTTGGAAAATGTCATTGTAAATCCAACTTTATAGCAATTTTTGGGGCTGTAGATCGGCCCCACCCCACCAGCCGTACATACATGACATGCACGATAAGCTGAAGGTTATCTGCAAACCCTGTGATTACAATTTGCCTAAACATGCACTCTAATGGTGGCTGTAAGCAGCGCAGAACCACAAGGAACCTTCACTGATTAGACTCTAAGCTGATATTTCTATTATTCCAAGTTGTGTGTCACACACACTCACACACACACCTACCTTTGTACAAATGTATTTTCAGCAAATGGAAGCTGCAGCAAACTCAAGGTCTCTTGTGAATGTCTGTGGGAATAGACTGTAAGCACCTGGACAAAAAGGCATAACCGCGAGTGAGTGTGTGTGTGTGTGTGTGTGTGTGTGTGTGTGTGTGTGTGTGTGTGTGTGTGTGTGTGTGTTTGTGTGCATATGTGAGATTTGGTAGAAGGCTGCTAGAACAGGAAAGAGATATCGTTGCCTCTGCATCAAACTCAACTTGCTCGCTCTGTCTCACACACACAAGACACACAAGCATTCACGTCTCTCCCTCTCTCTCTTTCTCTCCCCCTCAAAGACACACACACACAGTCTCACACACACACACACACACACACACGCTCCACTAACAAGCATGTGCACAAGCATGCAACCTCACAGACACATAGAAACCCAGTAGTTAGTTCCTGCGTCATTACAGTAGCCATCTGTCAGCAGGCACACATACACCGACTTGGCTGTGTGGATGCACTCACACAAAAAAAAAAAAACCACACACACACGCACACATAGACACATTGCATATTCACAAGCGCGCACATTCAGCCAGGAAATATCTCACCCCCATGACCCTTTCTGCCCTGCACGCCCTGCTAGTAGTCTGATGGATTTTTACATGAAGCATTAGTTTCACATGGATCAGTCTAAGAGGTGAAAGGTTCCCTCTCCCTATAGTTCTCTCATTTCTTCTTCTCCTTCTCTGCTATTTCTCTCCATCCCTACCCACATGAATCTGTCTGTCTGCCTCTGCCAAAGGCTGATGTCATTGTCCACCAGCGTGCATCCAGTGTGTGAGATGAAATGATGAATGTTGAGGTATAATCCCAGGGTTTAATCCCGACCACTCCCAATCCGCTGCCTGCCTGCACACACACACACACACACACACACACATACACACACCGGACAGCCGGAGAAACTCTTCTGACGGACAGACACACAGACAGTGTGACAGTTTTGTTAAAGCATTAAAAGATGCAGGGTTTGGGAAAGGGGGTGGGGTGGAGGAGGACACACATTTGGGCCTCCAGCAGCCTTTAATAATGATCTCACATTATTCAAATATGCCCACCTGCTAGGCACAGAGACAGAGAGGGAGACAGAGAGAGATAGGGATAGAGAGAGAGAGAGATGAAAGATTATTTATTTCTCCTGGTGGGAGACAGTGAGTGAGTGAGAGTGAGTGGGAGGGAGGGCGGCAGTCAGAAACAAGCAAACTAATTCTCACCGAAGAACAGACAGTCGTGCCAGAGCAGGAGCTGCGGTTAGTTCACCTCTCTGACGCTCTTTGCACACCAACAAAGAAACGCTATTAGTGTTATTTTTTTCCCCATTCTTTCTTCCTCGAGTCTAGGTAGCTGACAAGTACAGGACCAGAGTTTCCATTTTGGATAGGGGGGCTGCAAACACACGCACCCACACTTCTCCAAGCCGCGACAACTCAAGGTAAGGCACGCTGTATTAACTCAAAGCGCGGTGAATTCATTTCGCTTTAACATCTCGATGTTTAATCCCCTGCCGGCGGTGCAAAGCAGCCGATAAAGAGATATAAAAGAGATGTTTTCTGCCGCGCTGCTCCTGATGCTGATGGTGGTGATGATGATGCGCGCTGTGCGGCCACCGCGCGTAAAACAGCTGCAGTGAACATCTCCCAACCGGCACAGAGAAAGCAGAGGGAAAAGTGTCTGGCTGTACATCGTGCCAACATAAAGTTAGACGTCTGCGATGTGTAGAAAACTGACTTGTTGAGCTTTTGAGTGTAAATGAATGACTGCGTGGCTGGTGGAACCTGTGAGCACAGGAGCGAAACTTATTGTACTTTGGTGTTTTTATCCTTATCTAACATTTCTGTCATGTCCAGGCTTCCTGTGCAGCATCACAGCAAAAAAAAAAAAGGATGGTTTCATGAGGGTAGTCACTCTCTCTTAAGTGGCAGGTTTCAACACCAGGATACTTGAAACTTCACATTTACAGCTCCCCATTAAAGTGAGTAATTTCACAATTACAGCTGGTCCACTTACTGTAGTCATTTTGTCCCATTGAGAAGTTCTCCCGGCAGTGTTATTGACCGTGTCTGTGATAGTTTGGGAAGGAAATCTGAAGTCAAAGCAATGCGTTCACAGTTACCTCCTCACACCTTCTCCCTTTCCGTGAAGCTGCATCATAGCGTTTCCAGTTATGCACTTGTTAATTATGCATTAAACAGTCCAGAAGCATCAGCCACTTTACTTTCTCCATACTAGGTCAGCATATTGACTGCAGGCTTATGTGGAATCAAGGCTGGCGCTATTAGGTTATTGAGATAACTGATAGCACAGCGAGCTCAAGTGTTATGTACAGTACGGGGCCGTGCTGTGTGTTTGGAGCATTGCTCATAGGGTGCCAGAGGAGGTGAATTTGCAGTTTGAATAGTTTCACATAAACACATCTAAAGTGATTATCTGTTTAGCAAAGCCACAACAGAATGCATATCCTATTTCTTTCTTTATTTTTTTGCAATGAAAGCAGAGTCCACCCCCTACTGGCCTCATTAACTTGCTTTATATGAGCTTGTGCAATTTGATAAACGAGGAGAGCAGCAGAGAGAAGAGAAAACATCACAGAAAATCTAGTGTAGGCTACTACACTACTGCACCCCAGAGAGAGACTAAAGGAGGCTGCTGAACTAAGAGAGCGAACAAAGTGGCAGAGGAAAAGAGGCTGGGGATGACAAAAGGGGGGCAGGCGAGAGAGAGAGAGAGAGAGAGAGAGAAAGAGGAAAAAAAGTGTAGAGAAAAAAAAAAAGTGGTCGCTCACATATTCGTCTCGTTTGACTTGTGAGAGTTGTGCCCCGTATTTTCCCAACACAGTCTCTCTTTAGATGGGGAAGAAAAGCTCGCTCTGATTTTATGTAACGACAACGCTGCTCGCACAGTTCACACCTGTCTGCTTTGCTGTCAGCTTCACAACATGCACTGTCACATGATGGTTTCAACCGCATCAGTCATCTGTGTGTTGCGTGTGCAATTATCAGCCTCCACCTCTTCGATTTTAGCACTCATTATCCTACACTATCTATCTATCTAAAGTCTATCTCCCCGCCTTCTTTGTACCAGCCACTGTCCTTTAAGCCAACCTGTAAGCTGCAGTATTTTATGTTTGAACTCATCTCTGGAGACCTCATTTAGAGTTTGTGGAAAGGCTGCAGCCTAAAGGACAAAAGGCTTTCAAATCATTTGTGTACTGTACTGTTCATGGCAAAAAAAATAAATAAAAAATGCTATTCCGCTGGACAAGCTAGATAACCGACAAGCCAACACACCGCGCACATAATCAAACAAAGGTGGCCTCAGTGATACACTGTACGTGTGTGTTCAGTTGTGTGTGCACATGTACTTTATGTTTTGTCATCACCAACTTGCTTTTTGTGTGTGTGTGTGTGTGTGTGTGTGTGTGTGTGAATGGGGAGATGCAGCTCAGGTTATAACCTTCATCTGCACTGTTAAGCCCGCTGCCTTTTAAAAGTCTGGGATTCATTTTTGGAGATTTTCAGCCGGCTGACCTCTGATGCGCACTCACTAGTCAGAAACAATTGGAGGACGAAGTTTATCTGAGGGCCAGATTTGTAAGTCATCTTAGAGTAAAATAATAACTTTGATAAAGCAGTTTTGTCAGATTGTGGTTTTATGTAACATATTAAATGCTGAACAAACATGTTGAGTCACGATTGAAATCTGCTTGCTTTTGACCTGCTTTTATGATTTAGTCCTGTTTGTTTGGTTGTGTCCCATTTTGAGAAAGACGTCTTAGAGAAACAAAATGCAAACAGATTTCAGTCAGATTTGGGGGAAAAGTCAATGCAAGACCATCGGTTCTCACCCCAACTTGTCAAATATCGCTGCTTTGTCAGTAGCTTTCACATCTAAATATGATGCACTAGATATCCTCCTGTGTCTGTTTTTGATGTTCTGGCACACTGTGTCAGTTTACGCTTGTTAAATGCATTGTGTCTTTTCAAAATGCGCTTCTGTTTTCAAAGGAAATGTATAGTTTGCTGCTCATTAGATGCATACATTCAAAATATGCATACAACATAGGTTGAGAGTAGAGTTAGAAGAAAACATTATGGTTTGGCTCAACATTAACACAGGAAGTGAACAGTGAGCTCATGGGCGAAAGTCCTGTGTTCATTGGACCCATCCATCTCCTTTCTTGCTAGTCATATAGGGACTTTCCAGCTCTTTATATTATGTTGTTGCCAGCAGCATTACAAACTGACGCTGTCTCATGGTGTTACAAAGTGATGGCATAGCATACAATCGCAAAAGGGGGTGGTAATAGCTCAGTCCATAGGGACTTGGCTTAGGGACTGGTGGGTCATAGGTCAAGTCGCTCTATGGACCAAGCATGGACTGGTAGTGGTGACACAACCACCGAGGCCACCCCAAGCAAGGCACTGTACCCCCAACTGCCCGGGGTGCCTGTCCAAAGCAGCCCCCTCATTCTGACATCTCCACCTAATGCATGTATCGGTCTAGTTTGTGCTTGTGTGTGTATGCCAGGCCTGTGTGTATGACAACAGAGTGCCCCTCAGGGATTAATAAAGTATATCTTCTTCTATGAGATGCCTTTTTGCGTCAGAGTCTGATGCCGAAATCAATGACAAAGTGACGGTATTTGATGACTTGGGAATGAGAACAAGCTGTGAGCCAAGGATTATTATTTTTCGTGTGTGTCACCCAGGTATGAAACCCAGAAAATTTAGGTACTTAATGAACATTTTTTGCTCTTTTGAACGACACACAGCGCACATAGTCAAATGAAGGTGGTTTCGGTGCTACACTGTTCGTGTGTGTTCAGTTGTGTGAGCACATGTACTTTTCCAGCATTTTTCTGCGGGTGAAATACAGTGTGAGGAGATGAAGCTTTGGTGGACGTATTCACGCTCCAGCTGTTGTTGAACACATTGAACATCATTAACAACTTACTCCACTGACTTCCATCTCAGTTTAACAGAGTTTTAATTTACTGGCAGGCTGGATTTATTCAGTAAATAGGAAAATGCTGACATGTTTATATAATTAACGATCTTTAAGTGCCCGAGATCGATAAGCTTTCGCATTTCCTCCCTTTGAACTCAATTAAATGGAAGAATGAGTTTTGACTGCTTCCACCAGCTGCTCAACATCACTTGTATTGATTATCAAACAGTTCATCGAGGGTGAAGTATGTAGTTATTACAACACTGATCCAATACAAGTAGGTCTCAAGTAACGCCAGTGTGTGATGGGAAAACAGAAGAAAAGATGAGGATGGAAGAGACGAGTGATGCCCATGTTTACAGTAACATCGGCGGTATCGATCAGCCCACATATTTCTCGGGGTTGACTCACTGCAGTCTGAACAGAGAGGATAAAGGAAATGTACTATTTAAAACAGAAAGAACTTGAACTACAAGACAAAAGCATGAATATTGCTTATTGGAAAGATCAGTCAATGCCGGAGAGAAAGAGCGTGGCGTGTCCGGCCACAGCCGAGCGGATAAAAGCCATTTTTTTTACAGATTTATGATTTCATCAATAGGAAACCTAATGCCAGGTTTGTGTGGATGCTGGTGCAATGCGGGCATCAATATTCCATTATAGTGTAATGGTATGCCATAATAGCTATTACTAGTGGATGTAGTAAACGCCCTCTGATTCTTCTGTGGTTGAATGTGAATGTTTCCCACTGAGATTCGGCTGCTGAGGCACAGGGAACAGAGTCGCAGGCTGCAATCTGCAACCACCATGTCCACAACCACAGAGTTTCCATCACAGCAGCCAGGATAGGTTACAGATGGCGGTTGTAGGAGATTAAGAGGTGCATCAATCCGTCAACATGACTTTTCGAACCCTCTGTGTAATGTGACACAGCGTTCGCTCCCTGCCGCCATACTTGGTGGCGAGTAATGATCCATACGTGCCCCGGGGGCTCGGAGATAACGTTGTTTTTTGCCGAGGACTTGGCAAACATTGGCAACAAAAGTAGTGGTTAGACGGTGGAGCCATCAGTGCTTATTTCCTCACACATCACCACCTATGTTACATAAACATGAGCTTCAGGACAAACTGCACACACAGCATATGTTTTTTTTTTTCCCTCAACTGAGTTTGGTGCCAGAGGTTTCTCATGTCCTGCCCTCCTTGCTCATCTTCTGCCTTCCTGCTCTCACACGCTCCCATCTCATCTGCTCCGTCTCCTCCAGCTGAGCCCTCTGTCCTCTACTGAACCCCCAACATGCATCTATCTATCTATCTATCTATCTATCTATCTATCTATTATATATGCAATAAACCAATAACCGTTTCATATATTGGTTTGTTTATGACATCATTTACCACAGGATCATTGTTTCAGAAAGATGTTGCATGAACATAATAAATGCAAGTGGTTCACAAATTTGCATGCGTGTAGTTAGAATTGTAAATGGACACAGTAACTCCCCAGTAACTCCATGCAAGACCAACCGCAGTTGTCTGGAAGTGTAATTCATTAAAATGGTATGCAACGATGCCTTTAGAAGATTTTGCCGTATCATCTCAGAGACGAGAGTTATGATCTAAGACATATGCAAATGGGAACACCAGTTAGCTGTGGGTGGGCTGTAAGAGGGACAGTGCACACATGGGTATATTTCAGGAAGGTACCAGGGTAGTAAGAGAACACCAGCTATCATTGCGAGCCACAGCAGGCAGGGAGACTGACTCACTCATCTGTTTATCTTTGAAGCAGCGCCACTGATAGCCTGACCTTGCGTCAGAGTCTTACACATTTGTAAGACCTGCTTCTGAACCTGACGTACAATGCTGCAACCGCGCCACCACCGGCACATATGACTGTGTTCGACAACTTAACCTGACCGGTCAACACAAGCTCTGCAGCTTGACTAGAAACCGCAAATCCTACAAAAGCCATGTAGTGGTGGATGAAGTACCTGAAAACCAAACTTAAGTAAAAGTATAGATTTTGAACCAGTAAATGACTTAAGTTACCTGTTTGAATGCTACATGGGTAAAAAATCTTAATGTATCTGATATTTTCTGTACTTAAGTAGCATAGATAATTTTACAATATTAAATGTACTTGAGTACTGAAAGTAAAAGTACAAGTAAATGCTATCAATAAAAAAGCAAGCGGTCAGAATTTTGAGAATTATGAAGTTTATTTCTTCGTAAGATGTACACCACCTTCAAAATGGAGCCTACATTACACTTATTTTTACACAGCTTAAAGAATATTTAAGATTTATCTAAGAAGATTTAAAGAACAAAATCCAGTTTTTTCCTTTCCTCCCATTCCATCATTCGTCCGTCTGTCCCATCCTCAGCTCTTGTATTTGAGGCAGTGTGGAAGACAGAGCCAACACACAAAGTCAGGGTTAAAATGTTAAAACATTAAATAACATTTTTACTCTGATTTTATCTGAGTATATTTATCATGCAAAACCCACAATACAATCCAACATATACAAAAAATATCAGCCGTGAATCACCTTTTTCACAGGTCACCTGCCAAGTACCTGACTCAACGCAAGACTCTGGCTTGTTCATTAACTCCCGCTCCGGGACGCAGACTGGCCAATCATAACGTAGCATCTGGCAGGTTCAGACCTGGGTCCGACAACAACACAACTGTGCTCCATTGACTCTAATGCAGCCGTTTCAGATTTCCTTCATTTTCAGGCTGGGTTTGTGGATTTGGAGCTAAATGTTGTGCCTGGGACACGTCGTGTATTAATGATGACATCGCAGTGTGTGCAGATGAACGTTGTTTAACTTTCTGCAGAGATCCCTACCAGTTCGATGGCAGATGTCAAGGTGCTGGCAGCTGCATGGGGGGCACAGCCAAACATCGTTCATCTGCACACACTGCGATGCCACACAGCTGGTTCAATATCAGCAGAGTTTCCCTTTATATTCATTGTGTTCTGTGGCGATCACCGGCGACATGATGGTTCACTTTTACACTGTGATCTGTAGCCTATAGTTTGGCTTTAGCTTCTAACTATCTTTGTCTTTTTAACCTGTTGTTGCTGCTGTGTCAGTTTGACATCCTGGATATATCCTTCAAACACAGACTGTAGGCCCCTCTGTCTGCTTCTCTCTGAAATCACTGATTCATTATCCCAAAAATATGATAATATGTCTTCAGGGAGTGCAGTTAGTTACAGTGTGGACTGCATGCTTACTCTGACAGCTTGTTGGACCATCACAAAGGCTCAGCAAAAGGTCAATTAGCAGAAGATTTGAAACTTTATTGCCATACAACTTAATTTGTTCAGGATCTGCTACAGTGTGGTCATGACAGAACAACAATCACACTAACACAGTAGCTTAAATATTTAGCTTGACTTCCCCCAAAAGAGCAGCCAATGTATAGCCGTATTGTAATTGGAGGCTATACAATATTTTGTTGCACATTTCGAAGCCAAGCTCTTTCCGGTTGTTGCTATTTCCCAGTATTACATAAACTAATATGACAGTTAAAGTTACAAAACATCTACAATGGCAGAAATCCCAGATTGAGGTCACTGCCAAAATTTTATCAACTGATCCGTGGGCCAGGGATCTGTTCGCCAAATTTCAGCCAAATTCATTTGTAACTTTTTGAAATATTCTGCAGACAGTGAGACAAAGATGGGAGAACACATGCACCAAGCAACTTCACTGGCAGAGGTAATGAAAGACCTTCAGCATGTGTTACTACACGAACACAGAGGCATCAGCGTGTGTCTCTCTCACACAAACAAACACGCCATAAATGTGTTTTTTTAACTTGCACTGTTGCGGTGGGACAATAAACACCAAAGCCAAACTGTAGAGAAACTGTAAAACAAGAAACTCTGATTAAAGCAATGAATCAAATTCTACCGATGAGTCTGGTGCCTACAAGCAACATGTACCAACACAACACAGCCAGGGAGGAATTAAACTCATGAAATCTTCATGAAACCTTTATTATCACAGCTCAGGCCAGGGTAAGTCTTCACAAAGCATTGCATACACATGGGTATGCATTCACAGAAATGCACCCGCAATTTACTGTAATTCAAAGTGCGCTGTGTTGTGGCAGAGACTTACAGCTTGTTAGTTTTAAAGGTTAACGTGTAGAATTCAGAGAGATATATTGGCAGAAATGAAATATAATAAATAATTTTCTTTGTGGAGTGGGTCCTCGTTCACGGAGTCCACCATGTTGCACCACCATGTTTCTACGGTAGCCCAGAACAGACAAGCTAAACACTGGCTCCAGATAGGGCCATTAACATTTTTGCGTTTTCACATAGGCTACAGTAGTTAGCAGCCCCTCTGTGATAAGAGCGTCGGACACTTGGTCTGTTTATTTTGGAGAGGGTAAGACCGGATAATTCAGCTCCCTGTAAAAACCTCCTGAACATCTGGATCTTAAGTTATCAGAGAAAAAACAGTGAACACACATTAGCAGGTGCTTGGCTAGCGGCCTGTCACCAACATGCCAAACAGCATCGGAGAAACTGATTTGTTACATGAAACTGCTTTATTCAGTGATTTTTACCCGTTAATTCAACACATTCTCACTCTGATCTCGTCACATAACCATTTTGTTAATTCGCGTTATCGCGTCAGTCCCGCGAGTAGCGAGCCCACCCATTTTCACTAGATAAAAACATCTGGCCCGCCATTCTCTCCTCAACCATGGCTGAGATAACCACCATCGCTGCTTTGTACCTGCTCTGGAAGTCCCAGATGCGTCGGAGGGCCAAACGCTGTCGTTTTTGGGCTCACCCGATCCTGCAGTAGTGCATCCAGCTCTGCAAGTTTCACCACCTCCTCCAGGAACTCCGTCTGGATGATAGCCGCTTTCAGCGGTACTTCAGGCTGACTGGGGCCCAGTTTGAGGACCTGTTGGCGAGGGTTGGCGCCAGGATCTCCTGGCGGGACACCAACTACAGGCGCTCAATTTCAGCTGCGGAGCGCCTGTCCATCTGTCTCCGGTGAGTAGCAGTTTATTGTTGTGTCAACAACTGGACGTCAGGGCGTCAAGATGTCACTGACGTCATGATGGCAGTGACGTCTGGAGAATCTCAAGGCTGATTGGCTTTCGCGGCACAGCGTCACGCGAAGTCGCCTCAAAAGTTCAATATTTTCAACTCGAGTGATGGACGCGGTGCAAATTCGTGTCTAATCGCGTCTTTGCATTGACTTTTTATGTAATCTCGATGCGCGAATTTGCGAATTTGTGCTCAGTGTGAACGCACAGTAACTCTAGTCCTTGTCCTGCCGCATTTCCCCCTGACGCCACCAGGAGCTGTTAAACTATAATGGCAACCGGCCGCATATCATGCTGACGTTAAAGGCCACCTTTTTTTCCTTGGTTTCTGACACTGCCCAAACGCCAGATTTCAATGACTTCAAAGTGAGACCGGGCTTATTTATATCACCTGTTTTGTTCTGGAGAGAAAGAGACCTCTGCAGATAATTTAGCTCATGGCAAAAACCTTCAGAACGTCTGGATCAGAAATAAGGGGAGCACACATTAAGTTATCAGAGAAAAAAGACTGAGCGCACAATAGAGTTTGCTTGGCAAGCAGCCCATCTGCGACGTCCAAAAGTGTAGGAGACACTAATATTAGTAACATGAAACTGTTTTATTCAGTGTTTTCACCAGTTCAGATCACCAGGTCTGTTTTGTTTTGCAGAGGAGGAGACCTTTGCAGATAATCTCGCTCATGGCAAAAACCTCCGGAACGTCTGGATTGGAAATAAGGGGATCACATGTAACATTATTAGCGCAACATATAGAAGCTGCTTGGCAAGCAGCCCATTTGCAATGTCCCAAACAGAGGAAACGAATATTTGTAATGTGAAGCCACTTTATTCAGTGTTTTCACCAGTTTTAATCACCTGATTTGTTTTGGAGAGGAAGAGACCTCCTGGTAAAAACCTCCTGAACAATAAACACTGAAGGAATTCTCAACAGGAGATGTTTCAGCTGGTTGCAATCTGCAGTCCTCATCACTAGATGCCACTAAATTCCCCTAAATCTTACACACTGCTCCTTTAAGAAAATACATTTCCAATCATTTTTATGCAAACTAATGTTTTGTTTCAGAGAGGGTGAACAGAGGAAGCAAATGTCACTGAAATCTCCACAATATTGCTTTATTTCCACTTGAAAGGTTGTCGCACATGAAATAAATAAAACAGCGTTAAGACTATTTTTTTTGTGTGTGTGTGTTCAGACATATGTAGCTTCATTTTACATTCATGGGATCTAGTCATTTCACCCCACGTCTCATTTGCACCGAATTTCTTTTCAGCGTTTCAAAAGTTCACTTAAAATTACCTTGACAGACGGATGAGAAAACACAGCTGACCTTTGCTCGATGGTGTCGGACGTCTGCTCTGAAACCTACCGAGTAGGAGAGTACAAAAGACAGATGAGAGATTTTTCCATGACCGGGAGTTTGGAGGCAGCTTAATCATACAGATCAAAGATGTGTTTTTTTGTTACGCTTTGTTGTGGGATACAGAATTAACCAGTATTCAAGGCCTTGTAAATACATATGTGGGGAGAAACAATGAATTAGTAATGAGTTATCATATCCCCATGGCTCTCTGGTGTTAGAGGAAAGAAAGAGACAGAGACTGGAAGCAACAGAGAGAAAGGGAGGGGATAGAAAGAAAAGATAGATTAGAGGGGAAAAAGAGCAATGGCGACGGAGAGACAGAAAGAGTACTTCATTAAAGTGGCATCCATTACCAGAGCCTGTGTATGCTGTCCTCTCTGCCTCCGTGTCCTCATCTGTCATTTCTCCATCTCCTCTTCCTCTTTTTTTTCTCCCTTCGACTCTCTTAATGCTTCCTTTCTTGGCCTCTCTTTCTCTCTGCCACCTTTCCATTTCCTCTTAGACCATCTCTCACTTCCCCATGTCTCTGTGTTTTCATCTGTTCTCCACCTCTCCTTATTTATTTCTATCATTAGACTGTTGTGTGAATGACTGCAGTGGCCTTTTGTGAAAGAGGAATTAGGAACAGAGAGAGGAGACGGCGAAAGCATCCTGGTGTAGTTTTCCTTCCTCCAAATAGCCCTCTGGAGGCCAGGCAGCGTACTCTGACATACTCCACCTGGCCCAATTTCATGTTATCTGAGTCCACTCACCTGTTAATTGGGGTTTTTCCTCATGCTGGTCCAGACTGAACAGAGCTAAATTTGGAGCTCTTGGCTGTCCCGCCTCACTGTTTCTTTGACTTCAGCAGAAAAGTGTGGCTAAAACTGGGCTAGAATCTGGGCCAGCGAACAGTAGCTAGGACACAGATCAGACAAAATGACATAAAAGGTACAAATGAAACCCATAAAATACTATACAAGAGCCTAATCCTGCTTACTGTTCTAATAATGAAGATAAAAAATAGAGGGACAGAACTAATTATAACTTCAGCATCAGCGCTATCATTATGAGTAGCAGTCACTTATTGCTTGCTCGTTATATTCGTCATTGGGATTTATCATTTGTTCTTCCTCCACCATCACCCCTTACGTAACACCCCAAGCTGTTGTAAAGATGGATCCAACAAGCCACTGCTTTATCAGGCCTTCAACTGTGGCTCCCTGTCGCATCATAATGATGGCTGCCAAAACTACTACCCCTCATCTTCTGGTGGCCGTTCCCCTGAACAGCGATATACTGTAGCTACGGCAAGCTAAGAACAGCTGCGGCACAGCACTTTTTAATTGAAAACAATTATGGCGGGGACTATGCACCAGGGGGAATGGTTAGTGTAGAGGGAGACAGATACAGGCAATTAAACATACTGGGAAAATAAGGTACATTTGAAATGCTTTTTTCATTGGACTAGCAGGGAAGTGCAAAGTGTCAAGAGTCTCCACATTCTCCACTTTGGCTGAACACGGATGGATACCGTCCTTTCTTTTGATGCTGCTTCAAGAAGCAAATACAGGTGTCAGGGAGAGTTTCTGTGGCTGCAGAGAGTTTGGCGGGTGAAAATCTCTGTCCGCTCTATAGCAAAGAGAACCACAGAGAGGAGGAGATAGAGGGGAGAAAGAAAAAGAGGTCAGAACTGATCCGGATTTATTGGCTCAGCTGGTCATAAAGGAGGCTTTATCCTCACATTGCATTATGCAAGCCAAGATCTCTGTTAGCTACAGGTGAAGGATGACTGCTTTGCAGACACACATTCTCTCAGTCTCTCTGTCGCTCTCTCATCTTCCTCCTCCCTCCCCCCTTTCTGTGTATTTCCCTCTGTCTCAGGATGGATGAGTTTAATACTGAGGTGGTTAGAAACAAAGGCAGATTTCCTCACTGAAGTGCATTCTTTACTCTGCCTGACTCGTGGAATGAAAATCAAACCTCTCCTCCGCCTCGTCCTCGGATCCCGCCACACCTCTGTTTCCTCCCCCTCTGGTCTTTGCCTTCTCCTTCCTCCCCCTCTTCTTCCCTGTGCTCTCTCTTTCTCACTGTGTGCTATTACAAAGGCATCCCACTGACTGCTTAAATGCATCTAGCCATCTGTACGAGATAACCTTTTGATAGATGTGGATGATAATAAATATGCTCAGCCTCGATGTCTTTCACTCATTCCGTCACGTACAGTATTCTCGCGCTTGATGCCAGATGCTCGTGCAGACCGGACCAACCCAGCCGAGGCACCTCAGGCAGGATCTAAAAACGCTTCCAAAACAGAAAACACAGTCTCCTCTGAAAATCACATCTTTAAAGAAATGACCAAAATAGAACTACTATTTGGTGCAACCCTGGATATTGTTGGCTTCACTCATTCATGAAGCACAAGCTCATAAGTTTACACTTTCATTGATGACAAATTGGCAACATCCAACTTCCAAATGTTGCCACGCGCAGCATGGTTTGTACTTTTAGTACTGTAAATTCGTAAATAATGTATATATGACCACACACAAGTACACGCTAGTAGTTGAATGCTTGATGGATTATCCGCAAACAAAATCCAAAGCCCCTCAGAAATAGTGACAGGCAGTCTATATGCTTGCCTTTGAAGCGATATGGTACTGAGAAATTGGGAAAGTGGGGGGGCAGGATTGTGTGGGGTTAGAGGAGATAGCCATTCCAGTCTACTTCATCAAAAAAGAAAGCTAGAAAAGCAATAGCAAGAAAAAAAAACTGTTGAGAAAAAGCAGCTAAATAGGAGAAAAGCTAGAGCATGCTCTGCCTTTGCTCTGACCTGGTTCCAGTTAATCCGCCTACTTTACACGATGAACATTACCTCCACACTGTATTTATAGAGCCTTTTGCTGTGTGTTTTTGTGTGTAAGCCGATGTGTATATGAATGTGATTTTTTTTTTTATGTGTGGCCATGATTGTAGAGTAAATGCATTAGTCCATGTTATATGTCATATAGGGGCAGGGGGTCTGATAGCACAGTTTGAAGGAAAAGAACTGTTAAACCTCTGTTAGCAACAAGCGGCGAACTATAAGCCTGAGTGCTGGAGCCATTGTGGAAGGAAGGATGTTTGCTCCAAGAAAACTCTACACTGAAATTACTTTCTCTTGAAATATCAAGTCAGAAAGTTATTCTAATTTAATACTTATTTATTGATAGCAAAACATGCTGAACTTTAAAGACAGGAAATGCTGGCTTGATTGGCAGGTGCCTTTGGCTGCATTCAGACCGGCTTTGGCTTTGCTTGGTAAAAAACATTTGAATGAAGCCAGTGCGGCCATGTGGTGGGAGTGCCAGGGCAGAGCGCTAATGCAAAAGTTTGTCAAGCAAAAAGTCAAGACGTTCTCACTCCACCCTCATCACATATCGTTGTTTGGTCATGGACTTTCCACGTCCAGATATGACATGAAAGGTACCCTGGATGCATCGATTGTTGACGTTCTGCGACGCTTTGTGTAGGTCTGCCTGTTACATGCATTGTCTTTTTACCGTTACCGTTTACATACTGTCTTTTTCAAGATAAATGCAATACGTCAGTACAACAAAAACAACTGACATTTTGTTTCCCTCCGATGTTTGTTGGAACCATCCACCCTACTTAGACTTTTGCCGTCTTAACTTCATTCTTGTCCCCCTGATGCCGCCAAGCGTTGTTAAACTCTACCGGTGATCAGCCACGTATCATGCCGATGTTAAAGGGCGGCTTTTTCCGTCAGTCTCTGATGCCGCAAGTCACTGCCTAAGTGCTGGATTTCGACCATTTCGGAGTGAGACCAGGTTGAAAAAGTAGAATCCGGCCCAACTTTTGCAGCAATATAATGCAATATCATCCAGCATTAGTAATTGTAGACCGGACAAACATTTTCCAAATTGGGCCCTTCATTGAAACCCACTCAAGAATTAATAGACATAGTTAAAAATCCCTCCAAAATGAGACATTAAGACCTTGAGAATTAGCTCAGGATTTTTTTGTTGTTGTTTGATTTTGTTTCAAAAACTTTTGACATTTGGAGATTTCTGTAAGATTTGCATTTTTCTGCAATTGGACATTGAGCACTTCTATTCTGGAAACACGCTCCCCTAACTGTCAGCATAAAGCCATACATTCTCCGAATGCCAGGGGATTCTGGTATGTGTTTATAAAGTTTCGTGAGGCTGTGATTACCTCACAGGTCACAATAGGTCATTTTATACATGAAGTGAAATTACTCACTCCAATGAAATGGCTACTATGGGGACTAACATCATCACACATAAATACAATGGGCCTTAATGAATCCAGTCTCAGATTTTCAGTTGTGCCCAATTTATGCAATCTGAAGACCCTAGGAAAAGTGGCATTCCCATATAATTTTTTTTTTCCATTGCCTCACTTTGGAGCATTATTTAGCCCCTCGCGACAAGATAGCACAACATGGTTACCAATGGATGCCTTAGGTCGTCTAGTTTCATATGATATCAGTATCTTCACTCTAGCTTTTGCCAGTCTGCATAGCACCTCACCTTTGCCACGTTCAGTTTTGCCTGTCATACATGTTGCTTCTTCACACTTTTTTTTGGCCAGATATTTGACAATTGCCTCTCTTTTCCTATCAATGTATTGTTCTCTCATCCTGGCTTTTCTTTTTCGAGCCCCTGATTTTTGGTGAGGCATTTTGACTCAGCTAGTCAGCCTGCAGTTCACTTCACACCTTTATATTAGCTCGGCTTAGCGTTGGCACATGTGTTGTACACATCCTGAAATTAGTTTTAATGACGGCAGTGCACTTATTTATCCTGTAAATGCATATAACTTGTATTGTCTGTGATGCCAGTGAGGAAACTGCTGTACTTGATTTGATTTAAGGGTCAACCATAGACTGATATAAATGTTTCCATGTTCCAATGTTCCAATGTTTCAATAGGAAAAGCCAGGAGATCATCAAAGCCAAAAGGATGGTAGGAGAAATGTGAAATATGTCTGTGCAAAGTGTTGGCCAATCCATACAACTGTAGCTGATATATTTCAGTCTGAAACAAAAATCACGATTGTAACTTAACCTTAAAGATTCAGGTTTTTGCATTTTTGCATTCATCAGCCACCATACTTAGAAGCCCCTCTGCGACAAGTGTCAGAAAAACACAGATTTGTAATGTGAAACTGCTTTATTCAGTGTTTTTATCGATTTAAATCAGAGGAGGAGACCTCTGCAGATAATTCGGCTCACAGTAAAAACCTCCTAAACGTCTGGATCAAAAATAAAGTGAGCACACATGAAGTTATCAGAGAAAATAGATGAATACACAGGAGCTTGGCAAGCGGCCTGTCTCCAATATGCCAAACAGCGTAGGAGGAAAAACTGATTTTTAACATGAAACTGCTTCATTCAGTGTTTTAATCACCTGGTCTGGTTGTTTTAGAGAGGAAGAGACCTCTGCAGTTAATACGTCTACAAGTAAAAACCATGTGAATAATGAACACTGAACAAGTTCTAACCCCATAAATCTTACACACTGTTCCTTTGACGCAATTTGAGTAGTGTAAAACAGGTCTCTGATGTCAAAGTCCTGTGTTTCACATGTGCCTAAGCACGCTCCTCAACCATCGCCCAGTTACCAAATTGCTATTTTCTCAGTTTAGGACTTACAAGGAGTAAACCAAATCTAAGCCAAGGCAGTGAAGACACCAGCTCCATAGATACTTAACTGTAATTGCACATGGCCTTTTGACTCCCTGAGGAATGAGACCAGTGGAAAGATGATTTCCATTTCAGGACCAAAAATTTGATAACCAGAGACTGCTTCTCTTCCTCCTAAAATGGTAACCCGGTAGAAAATTCTACATAACCTCACCTCCAGCAAGCTCCACAGGTATACTGGATGCTATAAGGTGTGAGCCGTATACCCACACACTGTTTAAAAATAGAGAGGGCCCTGACAGTCCTACACAATGCTTCACAGCAGAGACCTCTCTGTTGAAATGGTCTCCAGCCTTATGACTCTTATCCAAAACTTCAATCACTGCTCCTTTCTCCTCCTCTTCTCTGCTCCTCCTCCCTTCTCTTCCTCTCTTCTCTCTCTCCAGGGAGGGGATTTTGCTTCTATAAGTCTTCTATCACACTGAATATTTCACAAAAGCACTTTTTTTTTCCCTCACATATACACACGCACACACACACACACACTGCCGACTTTCTCACGGAAGTGTTCTCACTTTCATTCCCTCACGCTCTTCACATCCGACATCTTCCATGCTTTGTCTCCCTCTTTCATTCTTCCCCTTTTTCTTGTCATCTTCATCTCAATCTTATTTTCTCCTCTGGATGTTCCTCTTTGTCTGGCGCCACTGCTCCCTCTTCATTCCTCTTCACTTTGCTCGCTCCTTCTCACTTGTTCTCACCCTCAACCGAACCTCTTTGCTCCTTCCTCCTACAGTTTTTTAAGTTACATCCCCCCTTTTATGACTGTTCCAGGAATGCATTTGAAATATATAGGTCTTAAAAGCATTGCTTAACTTTTAATCAATACACTCACTGCTTGGCTTTTAGGCTGTCTTCCCGCTTTGTTTATCTATAATGGAGCCCATACTGACAAAACTGACTGGTTTCAGCTGCTGACTAATTGGTTCTCAGGTCAGTTCAGCGTCACTGCTGTGAATTAGTTAAGATAACTCCACTGGTGGTCATTAAAGTTGACCTAAAGTTCCCACAGCCGTTATTGTTCACTATTGAGGTAGCTATTACACAGGAATGGCTGCACAGATCACCGCTATAGGAAACTGCAGCCCACTAAAATGTGTATAATCAGACATGTTCTCCTCCAATTTTCTCAGCTAACTTTTAATAAAGGTGCATTCCTAATGTTAAAAGAGACGCTGCTTCAATGAAGATTGCAGAGGAGTTTTACTCATCCATGAATTATTCATGTGGTATGCAGGATAAGTCTGTTTCATAGCCTCAGTGTTTGTGTGTCTGCATCCCGTTCATTCAGCCCCTAGAGTTTTAATAATGTGCTTTTCGTCTCGAAAATTAGATTCTTCATTTCATCATCACTGTTAGTCAAAGCTTGCTTACCGCCTGTGTGTGTTTTGCAATGCCTCCGAGGCGCTAATCCAGCCACAGAACAACAATCGCCTCTGAAAAAATTCTCCTAAAGATTTGGACGCATCTCATACAGAAAACAGGTGTCACGCCGTCCACAATGACTGGACTACTATTTCCTGTCATCTCCTTCCCGTTCGTCATCTCTCTCTGATCGCGATGACATTTTTCCAGACAGTGCAGTTGAAGACAAAGGAAGTCCCATCAGAGGACCTGGTTGATATTTCATACATAAATAGATGCTACACGACGGCGTACTGTTAAACTGCACAACAGCCCGGAGTGTACAGGCGCACTGCAGTAGCCTCGAGCTAATTACACCAGTGTCTACACTCTCTGTGCACCTCCTGAACATTTAAGACTTGTCAGTTTGTTTGTCTGTTTGAGAGTAATCAGAGATGCAAACTACAGCAGGTGTATACCCACCACACAGCTCAAATACCTTTGTATTTCTCTAAATTTAAATCATAGTGTAATAGCTACGAATGGGAATGTTACTCTGATGCAACAAATGTTCAAAACCTACATAATTATTTATTATGTTCAAAGGTACAGTGTGTACAATTTAGAACTGTCTGTTGGCAGAAATGGTGTATATTCATAACTTTGTTTCAGTTTATAATCGCAGCAAGATAAGAATTGTTAGGCCTGTGTTTCTGTTACCTTATAATGAGCCGTTTATATCTACATACAATGCGGGTATTCTTCCACAGGATACGCCATGTTGTTCCTGCAGTGGCCCAGAACAGACAAATCAGATGCTGGCTCTTAATAGGGCCATTTCATTCAGGAAAACAGAAGAATGAAGTAAAGATAATATTTAATACTGAATATGAGCTGTTCCTGATTGTGATTTGATTAAGATTTAACAGAAGTCTGGCACCTGGTCAGCAAAAAGGTGGCTGATGACTCTGAGGCTGCTGACTGCTGACGCTGATGAATCTGTATTGAAGCTTCATTTGAGTATTTACGTTAGCACATGGGAGAAGTTTCAGTTCTGCAATCTCACCGATAGACGCCATTAAATCCTACACACTAGACCTTTCATAGGAACCAAATTCACAAGAACAGACACACTGGATAAACAAAGAGGACCAGTTGTTACAAGTTGAAACTGACCAACATGGATGAAGTAAACATAAGGGCCCTGACAAACCATACTGATTGTCAGTCACCGGTTAATTTTGGGCCTTCATTGAACGTTTGTTGCCTTGCACTGTTGGCTCTCGTCCCCATTGTCGGCTTTTGAAATGGCTAAATGAGCATGTAGAATCAACGTTGGAGACGGCAGAGCCTGTCAGTGAGTGAAATCTCTGTGATTGGCAGTCAAGCTCAGTGCACGTGTAGAGAAACGGAAGTGAGGAACGTAAACAAATGGCTAAAGTCAACAGCAAGTGAGATCAAAACAAACTTGTTATATGAGGAAAGATTGTGTTTTAGCCACTGAACTCTTTAGCAGAAACTGTTCGTGATTGTTTGTGTTATTGGTCGTTAGCGCACATTAAATATGCTTTATTCTTCCAACATTTGATTGTGTTATTAACATGCTAACTGGCTAACTGCCATCATAGTGGTCTTCCAGTTTTCCTTTTTGAATGATGAATAGAGACTACCGCCATCTGCTGGTAGGGCGAGTTATTTCCTCTCACACTGACGCAAAACATACGTGCTAGTTGGCTGTCAGCTGTTGTCCTTGCAGTGTGTTCATGTGCAACTTCTTGCCGAGTCACAGGCAACAAGAGGCAATGCAACAGCCAGCTTTTGTCACCGTTAGTTCTTTGATGTTGATTGATTGTGTCTGAAGTTTAAGAGTGTGCACTATATACAGGGTTTACAAACTGTGCAAAATTGCAAGCAGTCGAGAATGACCTAGGTCTACCCTTGTGGAAGTGCCTGTCATGGTTATTTACAGCAGTTACTATAAAATAAAAAAATTCTGCCTTCTGGAAGTGCCAAAATAAAGGTGAGGATAATGCTGCCACCTGTATCATTTTGTGAAAACAAAACCAAATACCTCCTGGTTTAAGTTTGTCATAATGTTCAAATGTCTTCTGACCAGATTGGTATCAAATTTCCACTCATCTCAGGTTTCTATCTGCGACAGATGGGATTTTAGCGCTACTTTCTGGATGAAGGGTTTGGAAATTAGAATTCTCTTTAGGGAGCAGCCACGAGTGGACCACTAGTGCAAAAACAGTGGTTAGAAAATAATTCTCTGACCTGTATGTATCTGTGAATGTGTGTGGAGGTTCCATCTGTATGTGCTTACGTGCTACCCAAACTGCATCATGCCCAGCAACCATTATTTCATCACCATCCTCTTCCTCACATTTTCCATCTTCACCATCTTTTTTGTCCCTTCTCCTAACCCTTCCCTCCCTCTGTCTCTCCCACTCTAACTTCCCCAAGAGACCAAATGACCTCTTTTTCATCTCAAGACTCGTGCTTGAGTGGGCTTGTTCTTATTAAAACACGCAAACGTGCACATATGCCGAGGTGCCAGTGCAGAAGTAGCACAGTTTGCGTCAGCAAGGTGCACATTATGAATATCTCTCTAATATTAATGCTATAATTTATTTGTTTAATTTAACCTTTATTCAGCTCTTTTTCAGTGTCCTGGCAGACAGGCAGCAACATAGAACAAAAATTCAGAATAAAAATGTAAAGCTCTAAACCAAGCAATATAAAACACAAAATAAGATTACTACAAAAAAAAAGTATGTTAATATATACTAGAATGAACCATAAAAACGCAAAAATACATGAATGCAAAGACCAGCTAAAACACACCATGACATTGGCATGCAGAAGACAAAAATCCTGTAAAAGTGCTTTGAAACAGCCGAGAGGAACCAATGAGTGCAACTTTAAGTCCTTCTGCAGGAGATTCCATATATAAGGAGCTGCAAACATAAATGCTCGCTTGCCAAACTCTGTACGTACCCTCAGTGCAGACAATAAAAACATGCTTTGTGAATGGAGAGAAAGCCATTTTCAGTTTTGCTTAATGCACACACATAAGTATGCTGGAAGTAGGCCAAGAATAGCTTTGTAAACAATGCCAATGTGATGAGTTAGTGGTTTAAAGTTGGTGATAAATCTCAATGCACCATGGTACACAGAGCCCAGTGCATGCATAATAGTCAGATGATGACAAAAGTTTGGCATTTGCTCTGACTCTTTCTGCTTTACATGCTGTGGTCTGTGCAACAGCAGACATGCCAGCATCGACAGTAATCTGATTCAATGTCTACTACTAGCATTTTATATATAAAAATCTAACATGTTCATATAGTGGTAGCAGCTGAGTCCTTAGTCCCTGTGATGCTTATGCTTCCCTTTTTTATTTCTTTTTTTTTTTTTTACAACAGTGTATTGACGTGTGTGTGCGCGTGTGAGGCAGAAGCCTTCAGGGTTCAGATTACTGCAGATGTGACAGGGTAAAACAGACACGACCACCTCCCACAATCTGACAATCTAAAACCTCACATAGCAGAGCTGTCCAGAAACTCAAAGGCAGGGAGGATTATAATTAGCAGCCAAATTATGCTGAAAGAACAGCTGAACACTAAACTTTGAACATTCAATTATCTGTCAGCCTTCACACTCAATCTAGGGAGAATACATTTCTTGTATATGGGTTTCCAAGGGTGAATTAGTGGCTGTTTTCAAGCATTTAATGAGAACATTTTATGCAGAGTAAAGGGTTTTATTCAAAAGTTCAGCATCCACCATAACAGAAACTCAAAATGGTTACTTAACCATTTTATTTTTTAGGCTCACGTCTACATTCACAGGAACATGCTGTGCAACAGGTAGTGGTGAAAAACACCAGGCACCAAAACATGTGACGATATGTGCTTGCTGTTTTGGAGAACAGTGGGAAAAGAGAGTTGCCAGGATGCAGCTCTGATCGTGTCGTTTGTGTTTTATTTGTTGCAGTCAATGGAGCGGCTCAGGCTCACGACATGTTGTCTTTCACACTCCCTGCTGAAGTTTTTTATTGACAGAGGTTTGCCTCGGTACAGTCAGGGAGAATCTCCACACACCTGGGTGAGTCAGACAGGTGTGTTGAAGTACAACAGGAACAGACAAATACAAAGTGGGTACACTGACTTAGAGCTGCGACCCTCATCTGGCATCTCAGTCAGCACAAGGGGAGACATGTTTAATGTGAAGAGAAAGTGAAGGGGTGGAGTAAAAGTGTTGCCTTGCAGGGCAGCTGCATTCTCACAGTGTCACGAGATCAGATGAAAATCTATCTTGTCAGACCTCAAGAAATGTGTTTGTAGCTTCTTTTTACCCCTTTTCGACAGTCATGGGCTGGCTTGGTTTGGTTTCGTTTGGCCCGTCAGCCCAGCGCACCAGAGATTTGCCTCTCCAAACAACAGGGCTACTCACTTAACGGTGTCTCTTTAACTGATAATGGCTTGGGTAATGACTTTCAAAGCAGCAGGTGGATCCACAGCTAAAGGCCCCTATTATTTTTGCATCACAAAACACGGCGGGTAAAAGAAGTTTACCTGTTGGAGGTGAGCTGTTGTGGAGCTGCAGTAGAGCCTGTTGTCTGCGGCTCGTCATTTAACATCTCACTGTGGCTGCTTCTGCTTTGACGTTCCTCCCTGAGGTATCAGTAGGCTTGTTTTTATTGAGCAAAAGCTGCTAACAAAGTTTTGCTAATTCAGTGATAAACATATTTCATTCCCAATAGATTCTTCACAATAAAAGTCCCCAGTTATTTTGTTACGTGAACGCTTTTATTGTGAAGTAGCAAAATACAGAAATGTTAAGTTTTCATCATTCATAACTTCACATGACTCATGCGGTTGAAAACAAACATTCATCCATCCATCTCATTCTTTCGATGGTGAGGGTTGGGACGTGGACGGACCAGTAAATCGAAAGCTCCCTCTTCACCACGACGTCCAGCGGAGCACCCGCAACGCTGCAGAAGCCTCCCCAAATGGCCAATCCATGAAAGCAAGCATGAAAAGGTAAAATAAAGCAGATATCTATAGTAAAAACAGGATTTAGTAGAGAAACTAAATTCCATATCACAGAGAATCAGTTAGAAGCTACAAAAGTACTGAGAGCTGAACGCACAAAGAGTTTTAAAAACGCCTTTCTCTCTGGTCTCCAGCACAGACAGAGGCGAGTGGAGTCTTGCAACACACACGCTTGTTTCAGGGGGAGAAGGGGGGTCGTCGGGGTTCGCTGCTGTCGACAGGACATCACCGCTACCCACTTGGAGGCAGGCGGGCGCCCTTATGGCCCAGCTCCAGAGAAGGTCCATCTCAGCTGCAACTTGGCACAGCTCGGCTTGTTAAAGCTGACAAAGGAAATACACTCAGCGCAGCCAAAAGTGACAACGGAAAAGGTGCTGCTGGCAGCTACAGGTGTGGTTTGGGTGTGTGTGACAACGTGGAGAGGTGGCTGTTCGATCAAAACAACAATGGCTGCCCCTAAGGAGATCAATGCCACAACAGCATCAGCACTGGAGAGTATTTCTTTACTAACAGAAGAGCAAAGAACGACACCAAAGGCTTTTTTCGATGGAAAAGATGTTTTTGCTTTTCTCCCGACTGGCCTGTGATAGACATTGATAGACAGATGATTCATCCTGTCACCTGCCAAGAATTTCTTGAAAGTGCCTGCCCTTTTCCTAACAGTTTCCAATGACAGCTTCTCAGATGGTTCTGTGTAACAAACCATCTGGTGTGTCGGGTTAGTAAAAACGGGGCGATGGTGGAGTTTTCTTCGCTGCCGATTAACTGAACATCGCGGCTGCAGAGAGACAATGCTGGGTGGTCGTATGACAGAGTGTCAGGAACTGTGATAGCCTGTGTCTGTGCATTGGACGGTGTGTGCATGTGTTTGTGTCTCTCCCTGTTTCACTCTGTCTCTTACTTTGTTTACACGTGTGTGTGCATGCAAACTGAGGTGTGGACCGAGCCTCTCAATTGAAGTCTGGCTGTTTTTTTTGGAGAGGCACTTTGTGCGGTGTGTCTAAAGGCCATGTTTGGCCACAAAAGGAGTGAATTAATGCAGTCGTGATCAATGGGGATACACGCACACACATGAATGTACGCGTGCATGGCCGCGCACACACAAATGGATGCTGGCAAAGAAGGTTTTACAGTTTAATTTATTCCCCAGAGAGGACAAACCTAACAATGAGACCAGTGGCTAAACACATGTACGTGTGCATTTGAATGTGTGTGTGTAGGTGGATCGTGGGTTGGTGCATTAGTGTCTATATCTGTTTGACAGAGAGAGGCGTGTGTGTGTGTGTGTGTGTGTGTGTGTGTGTGTGTGTGTGTGTGTGTGTGTGTGTGTGTGTGTGCGCGTGTGTGTGTGTGTGTGTGCGTGTGTGTGTGTGTGTGCGAGAGAAAGAGAGATAGAGTTCTCTCTCTACATGAGTGTATCTCAAGCATCCAAAAGTGGATTAAGTGTAACCAAAAGTGCCCCGCCAACACACACACACACACACACACACACACACACACACACACACACACACACACACACAGAGTACACACACCCAAATGAAGCTGGTTGATAAAAGTAGCATCAGCTCACTGCACCGAAGGGAGTTGCATGTTAACTCATTGATACATTGTGTACTTCTGAGTGTGTTTCTGCACACACTCACTCAACTCTTCAACTCTGTGCTGGGGGAGGAAACCACTTGAAAGAGAATGAATGTTATTTCTCTCTCCACTGACCCCAGTCACAATCACACATTGTACACTCACACACACACACACACACACACACACACACACACGCACGCACGCATGCACGCGCGCGCGCACACACACACACACACACACACACACACACACACACACTAACAGGTAGACACAGCCATCAGCTTTCCACATTTCTCCCCTTGAGCATAACAAATCCTCTGAATGTTTCATGCTGATCTCGAACTTCTGTAACATTTGCGACATTCCCTCCTTCCTCTCCGTACTTTTGTCTGTCGGAGGCGTTCTGTGCGGTACGTGCGTGTGTCGGAGGTGACAGGAGTTGCTCATTTCAGTGGGTTAATGTCCGACACGTGAGCCATGTGCGACACGGTCGTGTCTGCCTGGCATGGCAATTTTTTCTGCACCACAAACTTTTCGCATGAAGTCTGTTTTTCCCAACGTGCATGCACGAGTGAAGCACAAAATGTAGTTGTGTTTTTGTTTGCTTCTTACTTGTACAAATGCAATATTCACAAAAGAGAGATATCGCAGCGTTGTTTTCCTCACACTCAAAAGCATGGAAAGGAAGCATTGCGGTATAGTTGTGAGAATAAATAACTCGCAGTCAGAAAATATCTGCAGCTGCCGAGTCTTCACTTTTAAAATTTGCTGTGACTGCAAAATGGATATAACAACAAACAAAATATTTAAAAGTGTGTAGGATTTAATATAATATGTATGTGTTCATTGATGTATAATCACCTGAAAACAAGAATCTGTGTGTTTTTCTTACCTTAGAATGAGCTATTTAAGTCTACACAGGGAGCGACGTGTTGCACTGCCATGTTTCTACAGTAGCCTAGAACGGACAAACCAAACACTGGCTCTAGATAGGACCATTTGCATTTCGCGTCAGTCACTGACGCTGTGGAAAAACACGGATTTTTTTACCGGTTTAAATCACTGGGTCCATTTGTTCTCAAGAAGAAGAGACCTCTGTGGATAATTTGGCTCCCGCTAAAAACCTCCTGAACGGCTGGATCTTAAGTTATCAGAGGAAAAAAAGGAGAGCACACCTAACACATTAGGTGCCAGGCTGACACCCTGTCTCCAACATGTCATTTTAAATCACCGTGTCCATTTCTTTTGGAGAGGAAGAAAACCCTGCGGATGATTCGGCTCCCAGTAAAAACCTCCTGAACAATAAACAGTGAAGGAAATCTAATCAGGAGAAGTTTCAGCTGGTTGCAATCTGCAATCCTCACCGCTAAATGTCAATAACTCTCCCTAAATCTTACACATGGTTCCTTTAAAGCACACTTTTAAAAAAAAAAAAAAAAAATCCTCACTCCTCTATCACACTGGCAAAAAGGAAAATTATTGTATCCCAATGTTCTGCTTGGTCTCAGCGGAGTGAAGCTCCATTCTGTTTCTTTCTGTTTTCAAATGACTGCACAAGTGTAAAACATTGATTTGTGATTGATGTTCAAAGATACCACCTGCTGTCCGGGGATAGTGGCAGTTCCTGGGTTGCCTGATCACTCGTGCTTGATCGATCAGTGTTTGTTATTTGTGCATTTGTTTCTCGGCAGAAACAGAAACTGATACACTGACTGAATGAATCAGAGATTAGTGGAGGCAGCAGCAAGGTGGCATCTGAACAGTGCTTGTGCATGACGTGCTGCGGTTATGTTAAACATTAAGGCCGACGAGCTGACAAGTACACATCAGCATATTCAAAAAGCTTTTCTCCCCCATCCTCATTACATAGCTAGGCCAGCCAATTCAAATCAGCAAACCCACATGGGAGAGTATTTTCAGAAATTTAATTTCCAGGGATAGATGCCGGTGCCAGCTTAGTCGGGATAGAAGGCCAAAATGAGGGAAAAGTTTGTGTTTTTAATTTCATCCACATTAATGTGTACGTAGACAAACAGACAGACCACTCAGACGACAGCGTAAGCCGTGGCTGTGCCCGTGTCCCCCGCTCCTCTTGTCTTCCATGTTCCCTGTTTGTCTGTGTGTGTGTCTTGCTCCTGTCCTGTCATTAACCTGGACCCAGCCTTCCAACACACCTGCTTGCAATCAGTTCATCTGCCCGCAGCATATCAACTCAAGCCTTCCTTCCACTTATCCTCATGTTGTTATTCCAGTCTCTAATTCCCTCTGCTACCTCTGACGCCACGCCGTCCATCCACTTTCCATTTCCACTCCACTCCTTGCTGCCATTCGCCAGCCATTCACTCATCCTACTCATCTGCTGCTGCTGTAACTCCACAATGAGCCTATAAACTTTATCTGCATTCTGGTCTGTGGTCTGTGTTTGGAGCCACTGGCCAATAGAAAGAGTCAGGTTTTCGAGTTACCAAGTCACCAAGTTAGTTGGTGAATCCCCCACTGGCTCCAGCACCCACAGAGCCAGCTAACTTCTGGTTAGCTCTTTGCTAACTTGAATTAGGTGATCATATGGCTCTTCCAGACTTTCCGGATGTTATCAAACTAAATGGACTGAATTCTGAAGAGTCATCTTACGGGGTTCTGACGCTCAATAATGTATCCATCATTTTACAGCCATTTCCGTTCCCATAACTGTGTGTGGGAAAAAGCTTTTTGGGCCTGTGTCTGATCGGAAAGTTATAATTAAGTGGTTCATTCGTTCATGGACGGCTACTGACTGTGACATGGAACTTGTGGGTGAGTGAGTGATTCGTGCAGCCTGAGTCAGACCGTCAGCTCAAGGCCGGGGGATGGGGGCGGGCTCTGGGCTGGGAGAGCGAGTACTGAGTTGAAACAAGCGCCAAAGTGGTTGCTTTCCCACAAGGCTAGGTTATTAACTTGATTCATTTCCACAAATACACTTAATATAAGAGTTGCGCAACAGTGGGAGAGACACGTGGTCTCGCATCATCTGTGCAGTTGGCAAAAGCTAGTAGCAGGTAGGAGGGGCGAGTCAGTGTACCATTTAGTGGAGATGAGAACTTGTCACTCCACTCCTGAGTCAGTAAAAAGAGTAATTTCTTTCCAGCGACTCGCACATCACTACTTGGCAGGAAACAGCATAGGTGCAACAGTTGAGTCAGTTAAGCATCCACTAATACATGTTCTATTATACACTTGGGGTGACACAAGCTTTCAAAGAATGCGTATTGATTGGTAATTTCACTTCCCTGTTGTACACCAGCAGCATTTACTGTGTGTCCTTGCATCCACGCAGAAGCACACAATTCTCTGAGGGAACATGTGCTCACAGCTCAACAATGATTAGTGTGGTTCATATACGGGATTTGAACACAATAAATGTACCTGTTCAATGTTATTTAATACAATACGATAGCCCTGCTATTTTATTGGATACTATTTCTCCTCTCATGTTCAGTTTGGGAACAAAATATTAGGTACGCCTTATATAACGTCTTAGTTACATCCTGTACCCATATGGGCGAGACGAAACATTAGGCGCACCCTTCGATATAATGCTCTCCAGTAAAGTGCAACTATAAACTATGGCCTTAAAAATGACTCTACTTCGACATCTTTCAAGAAGCATTGAACATTTGAGGCTTTATTAATGTGGGAGTTGTTGCAAGACAGTGGTGTTGGATGGGATTACCCCTCACATGTTTCATTCACACCTTGTTAGTGTACAGTGTAGTATTTTCAATTGTAAGTCAATCAGATCCATGCTATTCTGCCACTGGTCAGAGCAAATACCTGATCAATGGATCATGATGACAAGCAGGATATTGTAACGGGTGTGACTGAACCCAAATGCAGCACTCAGTTACAGTTAGTAATGACCTTTATTTATGCACAGAATAAACAGAAACTCGAGCTGACCAGGATATTCAGGTAATAGTTCATTCTTCGGGCTCAGAGCCTACACGCAGTCTCTGGGTTCAGAATCAGAATCAGAAGAGTAGCAGCAGAGACGACAAGGGATGTAGAGACCAGGCGGTGGATCGAGGAGCCGAAAGGAGGACACACACACAAGGCAGACGGAAACCAGAGACACAGAGGCAGAACTCGTGGTCAGGTACAGAAGCCTGGTGAGTTTACCAGGACACAGACGACGTAGACACATGAGAGGCAGGCAGGGTTGGTAACAGGGAAACAAGCCAAGAGTGACTGCTGGAAAGTCTTGCATAGAGTCAAAGACGAATTTAGATGGTAAGTATTCGTCAACATCGTCTTATTTCAGGGCTAAATTGTAACAACAGCATGAATACATGCACATATTGACAAAAATTACAACCTAAGTTATATCAGAGACAAGGACGAAAGTTAAGGTGGGGAAAGGCCAACTGGGGCGGGTGGATGGGTCAAACAAACGCCAACTTTTGCCCGAGAGAGCGGTGTTCACGTCCCATAAGATTCTACAGCCAAACCCTGTTCTTTTTTCCTCAACCTAACTACATGCTTTTGTTGCCTCAACCCAACCATGTGCGTTTGTTGTTGAAGGGAAAAAAAAGTCAAGGCAGGTTGGGGCAGTGGATGGGTCACAGAACACAGGACTTTCCCCCAGGAGGCCAGTGTCCAAAACTGTGTAACATTTGAGTGAACTTTAAATCATTTTCAGGTACATCTTCACCATGTTTCCTTTCCTGAACCTAACCACAACTTTACATGCCGGAACCTAATCTCCATAACTTTACATTAATCACGTAACTTTAGGTTAAGGATGTAACATCATTCATGGGGTACTATTTCGTAGGATAGTATATGAACCATTGTGTGAGGATATGTGGAACTCCTTGGACTGACATTCGTGGTCCCAAGAGGATGAATTAAACTTTGGTCATCCTCTGATTTTTCCTCTCTGTTTTTTTGGACTGATTGCCATGAACTTTGGCTCAGACATTCAATTGCTCCATAGAATGATCAATTTGGTGATCCCTTAAAGGAGCAATAAGTGAAATTCATCATTTCTAGATTGAAGGAATTAAAAAAATGCTATGTGAAGGACCAGAGGTGTAATTTCATCTGGAGTATAGCATGAGTTCACACACTCTCTCTCTCTCTCTTTAACTTTCCCTTTAGCCTTTACTGCTGTAGACACTAGACAACACCTAGATCTGATACATTTTAAGACTGAGCATTTACTCCAGCCCTCAATTCTCCCATCTGAACCCTGATTCTCATGTTGAAGACAAACCATTACAGGTTAAGTAAACGGGAGTGTGAAAGGATCTATGAACACAAATTGCTTTTACCGCACAAGGTAGAAAGTGTAAGATGGACGAGACAGTAAAACACGCAAACAGTGCAAAACCACATGGCAACATGATTGTAAGGAGAGTGAGCAGGCTCATGCTTTTGTTCATAAATAATTGTACAGTTTGTCTCTTACACGAAATAAATGCTCTCAACATGTAAATGCACGTTTATGCTTTATGCATTAGATTCATGTAATATATTTATGACTGGCTTCCATTTCTCCTCGCTTATGATCGCCTATTCTATTTTGGTTTTATGTCCAACTCGGAGAGGAAGCATATATACCAGTGTGTATTCAACTTATCCACACACAAAGTTCCTGACACACACTCTCAAAGAGCACACACCATCCATGTGATTGGGTGTGTGTGTTGTATACATGCAGTGTGTATGTGTGTGCCTGCGGGTCTCGCCTCGGGCTATTCTGTTGTCAGAAAGAGCAAGTCTGTCAGCCAGATATTGCATCACTCTACATAAGCTACACACATGCACACATACACACACTTTTGTCACAAAAGGAAAATAGTACTCTGTGGCCCGTCTCCCTGAGGACGCACTTACTGTGCAAGACCTGCACAGATCCAGTCTCCTAATGAGGGGACAGGAAACTGAGGACACACGGGGGGGGGGGGGAGGTGAGGAAGGAAGCATCTCTGACAGACTGGTGTAAGGTTTCGAAACACATGAATCCTATGATTCAGAATACCAAGGCAATACTGTGTGTTCGTCTGCTGTGTGTTTGTGTGTTCATATGTGTGAGGAGTGTGTCTGCGTGTGTGTGTGTGTGTGTGTGTGTGTGTGTGTGCGTGTGTGTGTGTGTGTGTGTGTGGTGCCACATGAATTTGGTAGATTTTATATGTGTCTACATTTGGAAATGGGTTTCTCTCTCTTTCTCTCTCTGGGCAGATGTGATGAATTTTCATTAGAGCGTTTCCTTATTAAGCCTGTTTCTGTCCTTGTGTATGCCTTGCAGTCACACACACACACTCACCATCTCTCTCCTATGCACACACACACACAAACACACACACATGCACAGGCCTTAGATGAGAGCCGCTCTGTGAGCAATAAGGGAATTAGTGTTTATAACAAGCCCGGAGAAGACCCCATACTGAGAACTCAGTGAAAGAAGCAAATGTAATGGGTATTGATGCAACACATACACACACACACCAGCAAATATGAGGTATCCATACATGTGTAACTCTTAATACTGTAAGTTTTGTGTAAGACTGTGTGTTTTGAATAGTAATCCATTCTCCCTCTTCCCCACTCTTGTTTCCTGTAGTGTACTTGATTTTAACAAGCACACTAATTCCAATAATTGGCCCTTCATCTGCTTCTCCTCTTCATCTCTCTCAGCTCTTCCCTCCTGTGTACCCTGTCGCGTCCTTGCAACTCTTGTTTGCCCCACTTTAACGTCACGGCATCCTGATAAGGCCTGGGACCAACCTCGGTGTGCTGCGCGCTCCACTCAGTCTCGAACACACACACTCGCCAACTCCGGCGATGAGCCCAGTCGGAATGAGTGTGCCGATTTCTGTTTAATGTCATTATATTCTTAGTGGAGATAAGTTTTGAAAGCTAAAATGATATTAATGACAATGTGAAAGTGCTTACAGCTGCGACCGGAATATTCATTGTGTTATTATTTCCTAATTACACCCGGTGCAATTCTTACATAAGGTTGTGAATCTAATGAAATTTCTTCTTCTTCTTTTAAACCCAAGCACAAGCAACATGCAGGGTAAAAAGTCAATTTTGGCCATGTTTTCTTCCTGTGTGTTTAATCAAGTAAATAATGTATGGCCATGATTGATCAATATGGAACAGGCTGCCACTGTCATGTCTCGTTATACACTGATGGAGACACACACACAAGTGATCATCAAAGTGCAGACCAAATATGTGGCAATCATTAGTGCAAATCTTATTAAACCCCCCATAATGTGGACTTAATTACCCACATGAGGGCTTTTAGGATCACAGAAAATGTCTTTCTGCTATACTGTAAGTGTGTGTGTGTATATGTCAGCACCTCTTAAATGTATTTATTTCATTCACTTGCTCACACACATACACGCACGCGCTCACACTGAGGGGCTAGTGAAGCAGGATTAGTGGTTGTAAAGTGCAGGAATGGTGAGCGTGTCCACAATCTCCCTCTCTGTTATTCCCATTAGTGTAACAGTTAGAACATCAGGGGTTGCCACATCAGTCATAACCCCTGATGTTCTCCTCCTGCACCTCGGTGAGGAATTGCCATGATTAAACCTTTCGGACTGGAGCTCCACTAAAACGGGGATGGGCGAGGGCAAAAGGATGAGATGAAAGCCACGCAGAGGCAGTGAAAGGTGCAGGAGCAGATAAAAAAAAAAGAAACAGAGGAAGCAAGAGAGGCTGGGAAAGACAAAGAGGCTTTTAAGTGAAATGATCCCGCTATCTGGTTGAAAGGATAAACACATTATTCTCGTGGAATCTCACACCTGTGGCCGTGCTGCCGTGATATAATAATGACATGTCAAACACTAATGAGGGACAGATATATTCAGTGTGCCTCTCTGTCACGTAAGGACAGGCGTACAGTGACGTGCGCTGAGCTGTATGATGTGTGTGCATGGATGTTCATGTACGTTGCTGCTGCACAGTTGTGTGTAAGTATGTGTATGAGTGTACATGTGTGAAGCTCAGGTGGTTCGTGCCCACATGGAGCCTGACATGCGAGGCCTGTCATGTCTTGTTCACACAGGCAGAAGTAACCTGAGGTCAGCCACTGACCCTCTGTTGCTTCTCTCCAGGCTAACACTGACATGCTTGTTATACATATTTTATAAACACGCACTCACACATCTTGTTGTTCGTCTTATCATACCGTAGATCTAGTGTCACCTCTCAACAAAGCCGATGCGGCATCGCTTAATCGCGTTGTGCAGATACCAGGATTTGTATCGTGGTGACGCTGATAATGACAGTGTTGCTGATTTCCAAGTGTGCTGCATCTGCATGACAGCGACAAGGACATGCCGACACACCTAACCACTTTGACTGACAACTCAGGAGGACTCTGCAAAAGCATCTGCACACAGCAGTCGGTGAAATATTTACTCAACATATATTTCCAATTATTCTCAGCTTCCTGTAATGGAGGCACATCAAAAGCCACACTAGTCACGGCAGCTCGTCACACACAACATAGACCTACTGTAATAGGCTGCTTTTCCTTTTCCTTTTTGCTTTCCTCTTTTTTATTTTATTCCTGTAGTTGGACTGAGCACAGGCGTAATAGGATAGGATGGCTAAAGAGATGAGTGCCAGTAAATAGCAGATTTTCTTAGAATAACCTTGACGCCGAGGACCTCAGAAACACTTCCCCTCTGAGCTGATAAAAAGAGATTCTATTCCATTTGATTCATTCCTGAGCCTTGCTGCAGCCTAAACACAACACTTGTGAACAAGCACACAGACACACTCATACACAGAGACTTGCAGAAGCAATTTGATTTAAGGTGCTGAAGATAAAGTGTGATGTCTCGGTGCGCCTTCGCACCTGAGTCTGTGGGTGCCTGCGCGCGTTAATGGGTGTGCATTTCAAAGGTATAAGCAACATGTGCAACAAACCATGCAACTGTCAATAAGCCTTCATTTTTGTGTTGCATAACAGCATACCTGCGCCCTTATTCTAAAGGATGTACACCTATTTTTATTGAAATTGTAAGCATTAAAAAGTGCACCAAGATCCATTAAATATTTATTATTTTAGCTTTTTTCCATTTTGTCTGACGCTGCTTTTGATGCCCAGTAGCAACATGAGCAAAATGACATTTTTGAGCTTCCAGACATGTTACTTAACGTATCCTCGCGCCTGTGGCATTTATATCTCCATCTGTGTAGTCAAGTATGGTGGAAATCCCAATGGGCCACCTCGAAAATGAGATGACACATCTCAAGAGATTTATCCTGAAATGATGAAACTTGACGAATTTCACAAAGCGCAAAAAATGGCATATATACTGGTTGGAGATACTTCATCATTTCAGAGAATAATATAATCAAGATCATATCACCTGATCGACCAGTGACAGTTTCACTGCATACATACAATGGCGATAAATGACATGACCTATCAAACATGACACTGGATGTTCCATCATCTTTGTGTGGCATGAACGTGTGGATCATCTTGGAATTTGAAAAGAAAACATGGAGGGATGAAATGTGTGACCAAAATAATAATTCCTGCCTCTGAAATGTCAAAGTACCCAGAACATAGTGCCCAATTTTAGTGATTCAAAGCAGTACCCGCGGCTGAGAGATCAGTGTTGGTGTCACCGAGTACGGCTGAAATGTTGCATTGTACTTCAATGCCTTCATTTTATCTCTGATGCCGTGCTCCCCTCACCTACCAAGCAGATATCCCAGAGTGTGCTACGAATTTGTTTTGCAGAGAGGTTGCCCTGTCAGCATGCCTTCAATGCTTTCTGACTTTGGGGACAGCCCTTCATACCCCCAGAAAAATGAGTCACACAGCACATTATCACACATAGCCTGTTGGCACATACCTACATGCACCCACACGCGCATACAGACACATTCACCTGTGCTAACATTCACACGCACATAGTTGTGAAGCTGTGAGGTTGTGAGGTACTCTCAATCTGCCTCTGCACTTCTGTGTTTTAGTCTTTGTTCTCATGTACACTTTTTTCTCTCTATTCTTTTCACTTAGTCACAGTGTACCTTTCTCCTTGCCTTTCTGTTCCCATCGTTTCTCACCTCTTTCCTCATCTCCCTTCTTTTTCCTCTCTTCCCTTCTCGTCTCCTTTCTTCTCATATCCTCCCATATCGCCTCCTACTCTCTGTTAACTTCAAGGTTCAATCTGACTCAGTATTCTGCAGGTATGCTGTTTTTAAGGCATCTGAGTTTTTAGGGCGAGAAACAATCACCAGTGACACGAGAAAAGAAGGACAAACATATATCTGAAGGAAAGGACAGACCATAAATACCTATCTTCACACCTGAAACACGAGCAGTTGGCTGTTATTCTTTATGAAGACAGCTCTTCAAGCCTTCAGGGAGTTAATATCAAAAAGGAAAGAGCATCACTTTAAGTTCCGACCCAGTTAAACCCATCCTGACTGGGGAAACAGAAGGAAAAGTTTGCTAAAAAAAAAAAAAGTTGCCAGTGTACAGACTTAAAGCTACAGTAGGTAACTTATATAGAAATAACTTTTTGTCTTGTTTGCTGAAACTGTCACTATATCCTGCCAGTAGTACATGAGACAGAAAAAAAGCAGGTTCCTCTGCTTCCTCCTAGTGCTCCTAAAGTCATCTGCAAGATTATACCGGACCTGAATGAAAACAACCAATCAGAGCCTAGAGGATTCTCTAAAGCAGGATTTATACTTGTGTGGCAGACCATATGCCGTAGCCTACACACGTGGTCTACGCCGTTGTGAGCATTTATACTTGTGCAGTGATGTGTCTCTGTGTCACTCTGCAGTTACACCTCCAAACCACTAGTTGGTGGCAGGGTTTCTGTGAAGCAGTGGCGATTGCTCTAAGACTGCAAGGGAAGCTCAGCCCCCCGAAATAAGTGGTCAAATATGTACTGTTGTGTTTACATTTCATTGACTAAATATGCGCTAGAACGCGTTCAACTTTTGTTCAGAATCAGCTACTAATCACAGGTCACTGACACGACTTCTCATTCATTCCTGTAGCGTCACAGTGCATTAAACAGTGTAGAAGCTCAGCTTCCAAAGACTTCAATGGGGAAGCATGGAGTGGGTTGTTCCACTGCAGCGAAACTAGACAGTCATTGGATAAATGACTGTCTAACACAATACAATTTCAAACACAAGTACACAAATCAGCTTCACTATAACTCGCAGCATTCATAGACAACACACTTGTCTTGATCTGGACATGTTTTCTCCACAAATACAACATGCTAATGTTTTTAGCACAAGCCTAGGCCATTTTATATATTGTATAAATTAGCCAACAGCTATCAAACTCTTTCTCTTCTCATATGAAACCAGGGACAACAGCAACATTTACCAAAGGTAACGTAACAAAATTTGGCTCCATTACAACCCACAAGGTTCACCGACATAACAACTGTCTTATACTAAACACGTTTTCCAAACAAATACAACATGCTAACATTATTAGCACAAGCCCATGGCATTTTACATTGTAAAAATTAGCATAGCGACGAGCAGAGATTTCCTCTGCTCATATGAAGTCAGGATAAAGTATAAATTTTAAAATGCTATTTTTGTGGAGGCTTTATTAACTACACATAAATAAGTAAACCAAAATAAACAGGAGGTCTGCATCGCCGCGACGAGTAGTTACATTCCTGGGGTGGTGCACGTCAGGCTACGGCGTAGGTTATGGCATAGGCTCTGTGTCGACGCAAAGCCTATACTGTAGGCACAGTGTCGATTCAATGCAGAAGTATAAATTCTACCTAAGGCAGTGTCAGTCACTGCTTGTGAACCCCCCTACTCAGTCAGTCTCAATATCTTCAGCACGCAGCCTCAGCAGAAGCTTTCCAATCACAATAGCTGAAAAACAACCACCAACATGGAACCAACTGCCCATCCATCCTTTGCCAGCAACAGTATACACATTAAAGACAAGTAAACAGAAGACTTCTGTGACAATAAAAGCAAACTTTATGTTGTCAGTTTTCCTCCGTCTTCTTCTTTGTCTGGCAGCGCAGCATGTGCATGAGCAGTGTTTGACGCTGTGTTAAGGCCCGGACACAAAAACAAGGCATCAGAGAAGAAGCAGCAGCGAAAGCCGACTGTTGCATCACCTCAGGTCGCCTGTGTATCGGCCAAAAAGTTGAATTTGAACACACAGCAAAGACGACAGCTGATGGCCAACCAGCATGTATTTTCCGTGCCTGCTTAAGAGAAATAACTCTGCACACCAGCAGGCAGCAGCAGTCTGTGTTCTTTATTCAAAAGAGGAAGCCGGAGGACCGATCGGACGGAAGATGCTAGTTAGCTAATTAGCATATTACAACACAACCTAATTTAAAGGATCAAATTATATTTATCGTGCGCTAGGGATCAATAACACAAACAGTTACATTCCATTTCTGCTGAAGAGCTCAGTGGCTATAACAATAATTTAGATATTGTTTCCTCTTGACTTAAGTTGTTTGTTTACTTTCCTCACTTCCATTTCCCTTCTTGTGCACTGAGCTGAACTGCCAGTCAGAGGAATATCATTCAGTGACAGACTCCACCGTCTCTGACACGGGAAAAAAAAAGCCCATAAGGGCGCAAGGGCCAACGATGCATGACCAACAGCCCGACACTGACTAATGGCAAACTGTTAGATTGGTGTATCAGGGCCTTTAAAGACATCTCATGGCTTTGATTGGTTGTTTTCGTTCAGGCGTAGTGGATTTTTGCAAATGCCAGTAGGAGCACTAGAAGGAGCCAGAGGAACCTGCTTTATCTCACAGATTATCTGTCTCATGCACGACTGTCAGGATATAGTGACAGTTTCAGCAAACATGACAAAAAAGTTTTTTCTAAATGTTTTCAACTGAACCTTGAAAGAAACTCACAGATTTTGTAAAAGTGTCCAGCTCCAGCAAATGTTACCAAGTCGTGGCTGATGGGAATGCGAGGACGCTCTGACAAAATCACAGAGTATCGATAAAATTAGAGTATGGTGGCCAGCAGGGACAGAATTTAGGAGCAGGCAAAAGACTAAAAGCTACTTGAAAGTTAGCATCTCAGAAAGTTATTGGCAAGCTTATCTGCTGACATTTGTTGCTTGGCAGTTGTTACTATATTTCAGCGGGGACGCTGTGTTCCCTACGGGGATGGAGGCGCTCCATTCACATCAAGCCAGCATCACCTTCACCGTCCTGGACCTTGTCATGGGAATGTTGTTGTGCTTACATAATCTCCTGGCAAAACTAGGCTTTTTCAATCCACCGCTAAATTCCCCGCTCGGTCTCACTGGGGCATTACGAGCACACAAGGATGCACATATGGACACGCATGGACACACACTCACACACACACACACACACACACCCTTCTGCACATGTGACAACCTTTGCACTTTGCTCAGACACACACACACACTCGCACATACACGCACATACACAATAACTGCATATCCCAGCGCTGGATTAGGGGTACAGATTAGAGATTAGGGACAGCACTGAGATTACACAGTACTCTCCAGCCCCGCCTCCACCATAGATCAGAAGCACCTCTGCCCCTATCATCTACAATGGTGAGGCTACACACACACATACACAAACATACACACACACACTGAGAAAAAGAGAGAGTGAGGGTTTTACATCACTGGTATTCACTCCTTAATCCTAAATTAGCACTCGCAAAATGTCATTACCTCTGAGGATTTCTATTGTCTCTCTGTTCTTAGTCCTCAAATCATATTTTTCTCAGTTCCCGTCTTTCTCCATCTCTCTCCCTCACTATAGCTGCTTCCAGCATCGCTCACATTAACCACAGCTCCCATTCCCTCCCAACACATATTTCCTGACTCGGTCAATTCCATAGATCTGTCTTGATGCGGTCCCAGGCCCCCACAGAGACAGGAAATAAACGGGAGGTAGAAATCTCCACTAGAGGAACAACACAAATGAATTATCCAACAGGGATGGGTTTTGTCAGGTATTTGAGGAGGAGAAGGACATTGAGGATAGATGGCTGAAGCTTCCAGGGAATCTGTCTCCTACAGTAGATGGAGTGTTAAAGGATGTGGGTGAGGATTGCCTGAGGACTGTGGTGAGATGGTATATCGATTGCTGATTCACTATCTGGATCCTTGATATTCTACCTGGGCGTTTGGGACCTCCTGTAGGGTCACACGCTATTTTAGGGCGGACAAGAAGAATGTGATGGTGAAGTACATATATACAGTATATATACAGTAGACACACATATAGATATATATAGACAACATACAGTTTCAGTGGAATGAGTGCTGTGTTTTGCCCTTGTGAAGTACATTTTTCAGGCGCAGTGCTAACAGTGAGAATTATGATGAGGGTAAAGGAGGCACAGGCGTACATTTGGGGGGTGATGCGAGAGACATGCCCCCCTCAATATTTAGAACATCTGCATTCTTCCACCAATAAAAACATGAAAGTAGCACAGGACAAAATTAAAGACATTTACGCCATAAATAGATGCAAAAAACAAAATGGTGCATAAAAATTCACCAGAATGCAAGAAACAAAGTAGCTAATGCTCAAAATTATCTGGCAGGGGACCCCCAAACACACTGACTCATATTGCTCTCCCTGCCCCACCCCTCGATGTTAAAATGCCCTTGTCCAAGCCCTTGAAAAGAGGAATTAAAAGTCATTGACATTAAGTTTAAAAGGTCATGAACTGCTTCTCCAGATCAAAAGACAAATCCAAACACACACACACACACAGACTAAAAACAAAAATCTAATTTTCCTGTCATTAAAACCCAGTGCCGTCAGTGTTACTCGGGGCACCAGTGATTGCTGAGGAAGCCAGCTGCTTTAGGGACGCAGGGACACTGCCCTTTATAAATAAAGTTTAACTTGAACTTGACAGACGTTGCACAGAATCTGCAGACTTTAGCAGAGTAGAGAGAAGCTTAGTGGGTAGCTTAGTATCTATTGACAAGGCTGGCACGCAACCAGGCTGCCAGAAGCTTTAGTATCCAGATTTCGTTCAGAAATGGACTTGGCTGTATCTGTGGTTCTCCAATGAACTGTGTATTTTCAAGGCTAATAGTAACTGCGCTCCCTTGGTGTCTCTGAATTCGGACCACTGGAGGCTTTCATAACATTTCATCAGTACCTCCTTTCCTCTTTAACATGCTTGTCCACGCTGCTCTGGGATCCCTTTATCTATCTGTTACCTAAAGGTGTCATCAAAAATAATTCATGCTATGCTTTCCCCCTTTGTAGTGCAATGATTGAAATGTCTTTTTCTTTGTTTCTTAGGTGAATGCCGTCATGCCATTTGGGTGCCTTGCCCTGCGAGATGGGCGGACTTACGACAGCATATCTGATGTCACGGACAAGTATGAGATTGGACAGGTCCTTCGAGCGTAAGTATCATATGCATGCTTTATGCATGGATCTCTGCTGTTGCCCCTCTCTTCTCCCATGTAGAATTCATGGACACATTCCAGTATTCCCAAATGGTCTTTATTCTCTTCATGAATTATTTCAAATTGGATCATTTCCCCTGCAGATTTGGTTTGGCATATCAAACGCTTTCACTGAAGGAATGACAGAAGGTAATAGCATGAGGCTAGTGTGTAACAGACTTAAGAGACACATTTTTCAAATTTTGGCCAGACCAATTGTCTGTATATTTTTGATCATGGCAATTCATGAAACACACTGTTGGAAGTCTCTAATTTATTCTGTTTAAATATTCTACGTCATGCCTAAAAAAAAAATAAATCTTTTGGACGGATTTTCAAAGAACTGTGAAAATCACTGCTGCTCGACTGGCCGGATACTGAAAGTTTTCTTTTCATGGACACCTCTCCTTGATACATTAAAGGCACACACACACACACACACACACACACACACACACACACACACACCAATCAGTGTAAGAGGCCATATGGCAACATCAGCATCTGGCCTCAGAGATTTTTGCTCATGTTTTATATAACACACACACACACACACACACACACACATTAACTGAGAATTAAGTGCACACATTCGCTGTGGGCTACATGTGCTCTTAATTCTATGAAAACAAGTAAAACGCGGCGAGGCTGTGGTGAAGATAGAATTATGCTCTATTACCATTAATTTATTAGAATGACTTACGGTTGTGGAGCTTAAATACAGAACGAGCTGTGAAAGGCCGTCCTGTAAGGAGGAGCTTTATTCTTCTTGTGAGATATCACCAGCAAAAAGACAGTTAGATGAAAGACATTATCAATCAGTGGGTCGGTTTAAACAATAATAATCAACTTGAGATACAAGAAAAACAAATTGCTTATTATATTCTATACTTATTGCATCTTAAATGTGTGCATCCATGTGTTTTTTGGCCAGTGTGGCCAGTATTTTTTGGCCCATACTGTGCACTATGAACATAGCGTTTACAAGCTTAACGTATAGATGTTTTTCCAACATTTGTGGGGAGCTTTATTGGCCAACCTGTGGCACACTTCTTTCAGGCAGCCCACAGACTTGCTAATGGCATTTCTTCTAACCCCTCGCATGTCCTTAGCAGAGAATACAAACTTTTGCCCTCCGACAAGCGATTCAGAGTCCCTCCATTTAAACACAACAGGCTGAAAAATTGGTTTATACATCAGTCTGTCCTGTTGCTAAACCAAAATCGGCCTGTGATATTTGTGTAATTGTATGACTAATTTGTGGGGGAACTTCTTGAGCAGAGCTGCCGGAGGATGCAAAATGAATTTCAATGTAATAAAGCTAAAGGCAGTAAAGTTACATTATCTCAATGTATCATATCATATTGTATCATATTGTATTGTACCATGCCATGTGTGTCGTGCTGCGTATGTGTTAGTATATGGTAATGCATATGACATGCACCGGAACTGTCTTCCTTTTATTTGCTATTCTTTGGCGGGTAACACAATTGCAGTACGTTATATCATCCATGTAATGTAATGACTGGAGGTAAGACAAAGAAAGAAAGAAAGAAAGAAAGAAAGAAAGAAATGGGGCCATTGAATTTTCTCTGATAGTATTTATTGGGCATGAAAGATTTAATGTGAAACGTTGTAGTTAAATTTTGCATCACACAGCTTCTCAAAATCCATTTGGCTGAAGCACTGTATGCCCCAAAGGCTCGAAACCAGACGATGCCCAGCTCATGGCAGCAGTAGACCCATTTCGGATTCGTTATTTATGACCCTTTTATTCTACTCAATGCCTCTCCACCCAATTAAATTCTTTCACTGTATTTCACCAAAACATCCAGTGTACTTTGTCTGCCTATTACGCTGTGTCTCGCTTGGACCTTACTCTCAGATGGGATCTATCCATCTATATAACGCTTTCTCCAAAAGCATCTACACTTATTTTGTGCTCTAGCATTATTTACCTTCTCTGCCTCTCTCTGTCTGTCTGTCTTTCTATTTTCTTCCTCTTGCGTAGGAAGGAGTTCTGCGAGCTGTGCCTGGCTAAGGACAGACAGACGGACAAGGTGTTTGTCTGCAAGAAATTCCTCAAGAAAGACGGCAGGAAAGTCCGCAAGGCTGCCAAGAACGAAATCATGATCCTGAAATTGTACGGAGTCGGCCTGTGGACAGATGGATGTATGATTGGGGGATGGAGAGAGAGGCGGAAAGAGAGAGCGAGAGAGATGGAGAGAATGATTTGTTATTTGACATTTCTGTTCATATTTGCAGACACACAAACCATGCAATAACCCTGGTTAATAATGTAAGCTCAGGTGTTTGTAACTTCTGCTTTGCACTGCTTTTTGAAGTATCTACCAGCCAAAGAGATTTACACCCACACAGTCTTGTTTGTATATAAGACTATTCAGACACCAGAGAATGCTTAGCACCCTTCAATTGCATGTGTGACCCTCCACTGTTGTAAGGTTACAGTCTGTGACTCCTTGCTGCTGTTCCAGGGTCAACCATCCAAACATCCTTCAGCTGATAGACACATTCGAGACCCGGAAAGAATACTTCATCATCCAGGAGCTGTGAGTGTTTCACTATTTATCTTTCTTGAGTAAGCATTGCCGACGATGTGTGCTTAAGTGTGCGTGACTTAATTGTGTATGTGCCTTCATGTACCTTAACACACAAATCCATCAGCTCAAGGGGTAGGGGTTGAGTCTCCCCTCTTATTACTGTGTGCTCTGCTGCTCCCCTCAGCAACAGAGGAAGGTGTTAGATTTTATGAGGTATTTGCTCTTAGTAAGACTCAACATTACTCAGTGCTCCTGAAGCACTGTTTTGCCATAATGGGGTCTCTAAAGAGAGCTCGGGATCGATACGTCAAAGCGGGCCCAGTCCACGTCACTTGTGACTGGTGCATTTTTTTAACATTTGCAACTTTATTTGCCGGCAATAACATTGATTGGAGCTGAGTGGACAAATGATTTCCCTTCTGCTGCTGAGATAAAGAGAGACAGACTGCACTCAAAGTCGTCTGTGTGTGTGCATCAGTCTGTTTATGAGTTGGTGTCTGTTCATAGCTCACACGTTTGCCCCAGCCAATAGTCCTCCTGCTGAGGGCGATACGTGATGATCACACCCATCATTTATACACTCTCCGAAGTTAACCAAGTCTTTTAGAGTAATGACCAATACTCTAATTTTTAATTGCTCAGCAGTGCTAGCTTCGGGCCAGAAGAAGCAGGTTGCCTTACTAATGGACAAAAACACAAGAGCACAGGGCTTTTGATAACTGCGTTACCAAAAGCTTAAAGTGAATTATTTTGTTGCAACATGTGGTTAACAGTCGCACCAACTTGCATTCTTTTTTATTAGTATATGTGGTGATGTGTGTGCTGATGTTTTTGTGTGTGTGTTTGACTGCATGCAGTGCCACAGGAGGAGATGTATTTGACTGGATTCTGGACCAAGGGAATTACACAGAGAGAGACGCATCCAATGTCATCAGACAGGTCCTGGAGGCTGTGGCGTACTTACACTCCCTCAACATAGTTCACAGGAACCTGAAGGTACACACGCTCACTCTCTGTCTCCCTCTCCCTACATTATGGCACCGTATGCGTGTGTGGTGAGCGTCAGTACAATAAAAAAAGATGTAGAAAGGTTGTGACTTGCCTCTAAAAATACAAGAAGGAATAAAACAAAAAGATTTAGAGAATGAGTGGCCCTGTTTGCCATCACACCCCAGAAGGCAATCGTCAGTGTATAGTCAGCAGAATCTCTTTAGAGACACATAAAAGCACTGTGCTGCCATGTCAGTTAATGACTCAACATTTGATAACCTTTTTAGCAAGGAAGCAAATGCTGTCTTTATGGCTTAATGCAATCTCTAGTGATACTCGCACAGGCAGACAGATTCATATCTTTAGCCCCCATTATCAACCCATTAGGATGGAGTGAAAGCATGCCTTGGGCTTCAGACTCCCCCTTCTGGTAGAATCCAGAATTTTCTTTCAGCCCATATTGTATGTATATACAGTACATAGTATATATGATATGGACACATGAAATGAATGAAAATTATCTTTTGATATTAGCACAGAAATAGAAATGCATTCATAAAGGCAGGCCAAGATTTATTTAACCATCATTCAAACAGTAAGTCCCTTGAGATAGAAATCTCTTCTCCAAGGGAGTCCTGGCCAAGACAGCACACCAGTTACAGTTTAAATAGAAATAGCACACGGCAGACAGGAAAATACAACCATGCTTCCTCTAATCAAGTAGAAATGTTTCGGGTGTTTCTTTTTCTTCATCTGCCTTGTCAAGAGATGACATACGATCAGCACTGCACACAGGGTGATTAAATATTGATTCAGGCAATTCACCCATCACCTCTTCAACCGCTCATCAAATATATAAGAGGGGGAGTGTTGAAGAAAAAGCAAACAATACTGAAGTTTATCTTCTTTCACTGATGGGACTTCAGGGGTCGAAACAGTGTGTGTCAGTGGAAATCAATGGCCAGGCGCTGCAGATCATGTACAGGAGAACTTTATCTCACTGTCACAGACTGTTAGACATGCATTCATGCACACTGAAGACTGTGATGACACAAAGTTGTCAGCCAATTAACAATGAATTGTGCATATTTAAAACACACATTGATTTACCTAACCTCCGACAACAACTGTTTTACTTTCTTTTCGCTACAGTGTGATAATCACTCTCAACAATCAAATGAAACACCAACACGTCTCTGAGTCCGAGTGTGTGCATGTATATGCATTTGGTTATGTTAACGCCTCCGCACCAGTGATAGCCATGGCCGAAAGCATTACGTTGTCAGGTTGTCCATTCATCTGTCTGACTTTCCTCAAATTTGGCAGAAACATCACAACAACACGGACTCAGTGATGAACTGATTAGATTTTGATGGACAAAGTCAAAGGTCAAGGTCACTGTGACGAGGTCACCTATGTCACATGTTTTTGTCCATAACTCAAAAATTCATATTCTAATTAACAATAAAATTTCACACAAATGTCTAACAGGATAAAACAATGAAGTGATGGCATTTTAAATCCAAAAGGTCAAAGGTCAGCTTTACTGTGACATCATAATGTTCTGCAAAAACACTTTTCCCGGCCATTACTTAACATCATAACTCAGGAACAGCAGGGGAGACATTTGGTCAGATTCTAAAATGGCGACACTAACCTTGAATGCCCACGTTCAAACTGTGGCGATTTTATAGATCGTCTGTGCTGCCAAGTTGAAGATGTGTGTGAAACGTCCACGTTTTAGAAGTTTTAGCTTCTATGTAGCAACATTTATATTTGAAGCATTGTCTATGGGTCTGGACATGGATGTAAACTGCAATTTGACTGGTTGGCGGAGGCATACAACCAAAGGTGGTAAATGTAGTTTAAGATTACACTATCACCACTGTACTGATTTAGCTGGTGGTCCAAAAGTTCTTGCTAGCAGTTCAAACCAGCTTCAACATTTAACTTTAACTTTATGGTCCCGAAGGGGAAATTTAAAACATATGCCACTGCACCACAGTGGCATATGTGCAGCAGTTAGCATGGTCGCCTCACAAGAGGGTTCCTGATTCAAACCCAAGCTGAAGGGTTCAAATCCTGGAGTTGGGGAGGCCTTCTGTGTGGAGTTTGCATGTTCTCCCCATGTCAGCGTGGGTTTTCTCCAGGTACTGGCTTCCTCCCACAGTCCAAAGACATGCAGGTTAACTGGTGACTCTAAATTGTCCGTAGGTGTGAATGTGAGCATGTATGGTTGTCTGTCTCTATGTGTCAGCCCTGTGATAGTCTGGTGACCTGTCCCGGATGTACCCTGCCTCTCGCCCAATGTCCGCTGGGATTGGCTCCAGCCCCCGTGACCCCAACAAGATAAGCGGTTACAGAAAATGAAAGAACGAATATGCTTAAATTTTCAAATGATCTTACTGACCACTTAAACATGTGATGCAGTCTGTTCTTGTCCCCTGTCAAGAGATTGCCAAGTAATAATAGAAAAGCTGACTCTACTGTGTTGGATTCCCTAAACCACTGAAGCCTCCTAAAATGTGCCATAGTTGCTGAGACGTTTTACAGTTTGTGGTGGTATTATTATTCCATGTCCGCTGATCATTAGTTCTCATATGTTTGTAGCACTGAATCAGTTCAATACAGTGTAGGGTTGTAGTCTGCATGTATTTGTATGAAGATAATTAATTCTGTCCATCATTTTGTTTAGCTGGAAAACCTGATGTACTACACAGAAAACAACCACAACAAAGTCGTTCTGCGGGATTTCTACCTCTCAAGGTTTGAGAACGGACCCATCACAGAGCCCTGTGGGACACCGGAATACCTGGGTAGTATATACTCTGTTTACAGCTAAATATATAACTTTACTACTCTGTGTTTCTCCATCTCTCATCCACTCATGCGCCCTTCCATTGGCTTTACTTCCTGTTGTGAATGTAGGCCTGTGGGCATCCTTTACCTTTTGATCTCTTTACTTCTTTGTGCTTTTGAAGATCAACATCTGTCAGAGATAAACTATTATAGTGAAACTCGTACACAGAATTGAAAGCACCTAACTCTCGGCCTCCTCCCACTCCTCCTCTCCTCTCATATCTTCTCATCTCCTGTGTGCTGTCTCGCTCCTCTGTCTCTGTCTGAGGTTTATGCGAGGGCAACTTGGAGTGTAGAACTGTGCTTTGGCCCTGTTCTCTCCAGTGAAAGGTCAGGATAGTTATTCATAATGCTGAGCCGAGTAATTAGGCAAATAAATAAGGAAAGGGAACAGAGGCCCTGACGGGGAAAAGGAATGAGAGAGATAGAGTGAAAAAGGGAGCTGTTGTCTGTGTGGGGTGGAATTATGGATGCAGCGTGATGGTTTTTAAATGAAAAGCCGGCCACTCAAATCTGTCTTCTTCTCTGTCTTTGTGTCTGCTCTTCTCTTTGCCGTCTCTCAGCTCCTGAAGTGGTGGCTCGTCACCGATATGGTCGTCCTGTGGACTGCTGGGCTGTGGGTGTCATTATGTTCATACTGTGAGTCTCACATCAGTGATTACCAAATATAGATACAACAAGCAGGCCAGTACAAACTGAGCAGCATATAAGATTTCAGCAGTTGTTTATAAAGGACAATTTCTGGAGTTCATGGTTTGAAAAATAACTTCCCTTTCACTGTCTCTCTATCTATGTTCTCCCCTCTGCAGCTTATCAGGTAACCCTCCTTTTTATGATGAGACAGAGGAGGAGAACACAGATCTACACAATCGCATCATCTTCTGTCGCATTGTTGCCGGTGACTTTGAGTTTGATTCCCCGTACTGGGATGACATTTCACCTGCAGGTACACTGCTCTTCCACACGATGGCAATAAATACACAATTGAGTTTTCAATGGCATTAAGTATTGCGTGTGTTGGTAGTTAGGAAAAAAGTCTGCCAGTCCATCTGTTGCCTAAATTTAAAGAGGGATTAAGTCAGATATTTATGTTCACATAGCCCAAAATTACTTTATCTCACATTTCACAGTGAAATGTGTCACCATCTTCCATGCTTAAAGAAAAATACACACTGATATTTTTCCTAAAGTCTCATTATAGATGATGCCACTTATATTGACCTCTATCTCCTTATTGTTTCTGTCTCAGCTAAAGAGCTTGTCTGTCGACTCATGGAGGTAGACCAGATGCTGAGAATCACTGCCCAGGATGCACTTTGGCATGAATGGTAACTGTGTGCACATAACTGCAACAGCACGCACGCTTTGGCACAGGGTTTTGCGCTCACTTGTATGCTGTCTGTCACCTTTGTCAGGATTGCAGGGAATGGCGCATCGGAGAAGAACCTGAAGGACGGTGTGTGTGCCCAGTTTGAGAAGAACTTTGCAAAGGCCAAATGGCGGGTATGAATTCACTCTTTTTTTCTGTTCCTAGTAAATGAAGCTTGTGATAATACAGCCAAGTAAGCAGAACAGGAAAAGGAGGAGACGCAAGCTGAATGCTAGGGCCAATAATAAAGATGACTACAGTGAAAATGATGCCAATAATTGCGATGATAATTGGTCTATTTGTAATGATGATTGCACATGAGACACTTTTAGCTCAGCGTACAACTCTGCAGCAGTATATTTTAAATTTGCAAACGATAAGGTCATTAGGATGTCCTGGGGGTGTGAATGCTGAACACCGAGAGGCAGGAAGTCAAGATGGCAGTGCTGACCTAACAGCATAAGTAACAGTTATAACCCTCTTCTCTCTTTCCCCATGTGGTTCCCAGGAGTTGAAGGTATTGTAGTTCATATCGAGGGAGAGTGGAAGGACAGAGCGTGGGCAGAAACTCACCTTCAGTCCGGCATGATTCAATAATAAAACATCTTTCTAATGGCTGAAAATCCTCTTGAATTTAAAGGAGGTTTCTGTTGGTAAAAGTGTTGATAATAATCAACCAATTGGGAAACCTCAGTCAGCCTTGAGATGTATTGACCATGTCTGGGCTGGTGAAACTCTTCTCATAAGCTCTGTTCCTGCCCACTGTCACTCCTGTCCTGTCCCAGAAGAGATCCATCCACTCTGCCCCACTTTTCTTCATTGGATTAAGACCCAGATGTTCAAAGTGGCCCGCTCTGCTCCTTTCTTACTCCTCATCTGCACTAGCCTATGAAACCAGATATTGACAAACAAGATAATGATCAGCAACAGGGAAGAGGGTTTGCTCATTGCTTGTGTATTTTTCTATGTGTGTAGATAAGGAGAGGGAGAAAAGGAAAGGATATAAGGGAAATAGGCCACTGTGGACTGTTTAACAGCAGTGATTTGAACTGTAAGGCCCTCTGTCATTCCTCTTACGTGAATCCTGGCTCATTGCCCCATACTGTACCTCAGTGTCACATTCAAGTCATACTTGAAGCTATACTGAAGCTTCTCAGTCAAGCCATATTGTATTCTGTGACATTTCCTTATCCAAATGGCTTTTCACTTCCAGAGAATCAATTCCCTGGTTTAGAAACAACTTCTAAGCTCACACACTTTCCCTAACTCCTTGAGTGTTTGCAGATTGAAAGGAGTCAGATGGGGGTAAGAGTGAACGAGGAAGAGCTTTAGACTTATCTGTTCACTCACCTTTTCCAGACAGCAAGCAGTCAAGGAGTGGCTTGGAGAGAGTGAGTCTTGAGGTTGATTTAAACCAGGGTACAATATTTCATAGCCTCCTGGAAGTCAACAACATGGCACCAATCTTACTGCACTGTCACTTCACACTAATCACATCTCAGCGCTTAGTATGATGACGCTAAATCATGGTGTCGTGACAGGCTTTTTGTCAAATGCTTGTCTTCAAAGCTTACTTTATATGCTTTGTCATAACCAATATAGGACCAAAGTTTTTTCTTTTCTTTTAGGGAAACAAGTCAATATGGGTGTTAATGAAAAAACAACATGCTGTCAATCTAATTCTCTTTACATGGCTATCGTTCTCTCCTTTGTTTCTTTGCCTCTGTCTGTTTTGCAGAAAGCGATCCGTGTCACCACCTTCATGCAGCGACTGAAGAATTCGGAGGCGCTGATTGACAGTTCAGCCGAGGCTCAGGGCAGTGAGGAGGCAGGAGATGGCGAGGGGGGTGTGTCCCAGGGGACAAGTGATGAGGGAGACAAAGGGACAAGTGATGGAGGGGTGACGTCAAGTAGTGTGTCTTTAGAAGTTACTGTTGAAAATACACCAGTGGGCATGGACCAGGATGAGGGGAGGAGTAAGGCTGGAGAAAAACAGGATGAGGCAAAGACAAGTATGGGCCCATCAGTAGGAACTTCCCCATCAGATATTCAGGAGCCTTTCTGTCAGCAAAGCCAATTAAATGCAGCCCCCAAACTCGCACAGGAGGAGCCTGATAAGGTTGGTGCAAAAAGAGCAGCAGGGGATGGAACTAGGAAAATGGCTGCCAATTTGGGTCAAAATAAAGTTGTTCCGGAGTCCAAACCGACCCCTGTGAAGACGCCTGACCCCTCCAAGCTGTTGGATGGTTCCTCTGGCGCTAACCTTGACAAAAAACACACATCCGCCTCCCCTGATCCTAGCAGCAAACGCAAAATGGCTGCAACGCTCCATGGCGCTCCACCCACAGCTTCTGCTGCTGCAACAGCCTCACCAGAGAAGAGGCCGGCCACACAGAGAGATGAGAGTGATGGAAGTTGGTGTCAGACACAAGTACCTGAGGCAGTGGCAGAGAGGTCAGTGGCAGTGGCTCCAGCAATGGGTCCTGGAGCTGGGGTGGATGTAGGATTAGGAGTTAGGTTAAGGGGCGATGCTAGCCCTGTGGGTAGACGGGATAGAAATGCCAAGACAACAGACAGATACAGCGCTGAGTTTAGCATAGCGAGGCCAGGTCCTGCAACAGGACAGGGTTGTTATTCAGTAGGCAGTTCTGCTAGTTTGGGCCGTCATGCCACACCATACAACCCAGAAGTTGGGACTGTAGGGATGGGGATAGCAGGGGGCTATGGGAGTCCATACAGTTCCCTGTACACGAGTGGAGGAGGGGTAGGGATGTATGGGACCGGGCTACCACATACAGCAGGCGGGAGCAGCACTACAAGCGACTGGCAAATGGACAGTGTGATCGAGCAGATAGAGAAGCAAATGGCTGCCGTGCTGGAGAAGATTGAGGGAGACATGCCTTCACTGCTAGAGCAAATCAGTGACTGCCCTGCCGAGCCACCACGTGCCAGGAGCACACACGCCTCGCCCGCCACCTCCCGCGCACGCTCCTCACAACACTCCACGACTGCAACCTCAGCCACTCCTCCGCCTCTTCCAACCTCTCCCAGGCCCGCGCTGCCATCTCTCCCTCGTCTTACCATCCCTCCTCCCTCCTATCCCCCACCGTCTCCACCCACACAGTCCTCACCCCAGGCTGCAGGAGAGCAGGAAGACACAGATGGACAGAGGGATGCTGCTCGTTCCAGCCAGTCCCCCAGAGCTGGGATGGGCAGGGGGCTATGAAGCAGGTGTCCATGATACAAACACCTGGCCAATTGGATTTATAGTTCAAATTTGACGGTTTAAAGACTCACCCAGAAGTATCATCCAATTACTTCCCAGAGGAAAAGTAACCATGCAGTGTTTGGTTTGGCTGTGTTTTCATATTGAGAATAGCGATTAGATGGAAAACTTCCTATGCCATTCAAATACTCTCATGACCGGAGTGTAGGAGGAGTACTCTTCTGACTTTCTCTGTATGACAGCTGCAAAGAGAAAGTTTGTTTTTCATCTCAAATCCAGATTGTGCGCATGAATGCTTACCCCAAAGCCTCCTCATATTGGAATCCAAGCACTCAGCGCAGTTTGCAAATTATGAATCTACACAAATAAGAAAAGTGTGGTAAAATTCTCAGCTAATTGTGAGCGTTTACAGTGAGGAAGTATTATGATTTGCATTATTCCCTATAAACTGTAAATACATACAACGAACTGGATTCCTTATTCTTGCTCTCCTCCCACGTTGTAAACTTCCTCATATCCAAACTGACATTTACTTTTTTTAAATCAACTCATCCTATTGCGTTATTTTTCATTCCTTTTTATTTATGTAGCTATTGATTTTATAGCGAGGCTGCAGTCATAGAGTTGTACAGACGTTTGTGAAACTACATGGATCTGGCCTTTCCACTGGCTGCTGGAGATTGAGATTTGTTTTATTATATAGTGTATTTAAACTTGAACTGTCACTCAGAGTATCGTGAGTCGCTCCAAACCTGTTGGAGAGCTGGGGAAAAATCTTAAGATGGAAGATATTGTGTAAAGGCTTTGCAATAACACACGCACACACACACACACACGCACACACACACCCTCTTCTTTTTCTCCAGAAGTTTTGCCCAGACATTTTGTTTTCATTTCTCTCCAGTTTTGTCGACACATCCATTTGGTATTGTTAATTGGACAATAATGTCTATATTTGCTCCTTTTTATCATGTAAAAAAAAAAAATCTTTCTGAAGCTCATTCTGCTTTTGGATCTATGTAATACCGGGTTCTGTGCTTTTCTCCTGAACAAGTCTAGACATCCACTATTCTGTCCCTATGTAAACTGTGCTCTGTTTGCAAGTCTTTCAATAAAAGTATAAAAAATAAGCTTGATCTTGAGTTGTTCATTGGTTGTGCAATATATATATGTGTGTGTGTGTGTATGAGAGAGAGAGAGAGAGAGAAAGGATTCAATGAGAGGTATTATATGATATTGTCGTGCCTTGCCTACAATTCCCAGGTTGCCTTGCGCGGATTTCGGATTAGTCTATACTTGTGAAGGCGCGGGGGTGAAGAAAACATTCTTTACCGTTTAACATGCGGTTAAACTACGTAATACGGCAGACTTCGACACAATTTATTTTCTTGTGGTGTGCTTGAACATTAAAGAATGATAATAAAATGTACTTGTGCTTGGTTAATTTGATTCGCTTTTCGGCGACCCCTCTGGACGGCGATAATGGTCGTGCCTGTAACGTGCACATGTTGCTGCTTTGCTTTGCTTTCAACTGAAATAGAGTGAGGGGAAACGGTTCTGGAACAGCCGGGCAGGCAGCCGTCCAGCGGAAAAACTCACACAGAGCCCGCCACCCTGACACACTTTTCAGTTTGCAGTCAGCGGCAGTGTTGAATTGTCACATAGTTATTTTAGGTTTCCTGCTTAAATACAAGCCGATTTTAATACTACAGATCAGGCCGAGTAATATCGGATGTGGTAAGTTCTGCACACTTGTGTAAGCTCTCGCCTCGGTAGTGTTAGCCCCCAGCTAGTTGGCTAACGGTTAGCTAGCAGGCTAACGTAGCGGCACAAGTAGGAAAAAGTCGTTGGGTGGCTAGATAGCTCGAACGCTAGCTGCACACAGGCTAACAACTACGCAGTCGTTTGATCTGCGTCGCTGGTAGTCGTTAACGTTAGTTGCTGTCGGCTAGCTGAGCCGTTTCAGCGGCTCGCCTCGGCTAGCCGTGGCTAAGACGCCGCTGGCACGCGAAATTGGAATTTGCACATTTTGTGTGCACGGGAATGCCGTGTTAATTAATGTTGTGTGATGAATAACGTTTAAGGTAGCAGGGGAGCTAGTTGGCTACAAACATTAGATGTACGCAATGTTCAGAGGCAGACGTTAGCTAACTTGCATCACGCAACGTTTGCTAGAACATACTGGCAGTATTTCATCTCGGTGGATGTATTTTGGTGAACGTTGCGAAAGGACGACAGTCGATGTTATCTCAGCAGCGTTGCACTGGCTTGTGTCTCCTCTTAGCTGGCGAAGTTGGGAAGCCTGTTAACGTGACATTAATGATATTCACACGTTTCAGCTCCGGTAGAATGGTGGAAAATGGTGTATTTATAATTTCGCATTAAGAAGATGGGAATGGGGACCCCCTCGACATGTGTACCCGAGAATATGCGGCCCACTCTTTTGCTGGGCCTTTGTCATTTGCCAGGCACCCCCTCCCCCAATACTCCTCCTCTGCAAGGAATGCTCACCCCTAACCTCAATGTGACTGAGGGCCCAGACGCTCAGCATCTCCACGGCTAGCAAGTAGCCGACCTAATGTTGTGCCTCACTCAGTTATCACAGGGGCACCATCAGACTTCACTTGTGATGCGTCTTGCTGGACCCAGGGAAACGATAATATCTGCAAACCACAATGCATTCATCAGCTGGCGTTGTAGTGAGATTGTATCCAATTTGGTTAACCGTATCCTTTGATAATGCATTGTGGGATTGCTAGTGGGTCTTGTGTGTGTGTGTGTGTGTGTGTGCAGTGTAGCTCCACAACGAGACGACTCAAGCTAACATGTCACTGAAACAAAGATGCTGTTATTGTTGGATGGCAGTCAGCACCGATAGACGCGGTTTTCACTTGGATATTCTCACAAAATAGTCCGTGTTTGGATGTTTGCTTCCCTGCACTTGTGTCAGGCATGCTGTGCACGTTTTGTAGAAGGATCACAAGATGTTTCTTCCATGAATTGGTGGACTGGTAGTCCCTGCAGTTCATTGTACAGTAATATACATGGCATGCATCTTCTGCTTGCAGGGGCGGGATGAACGCGCGCTGGCTTATGTATAGCAGCCAATGAGCTGCGCGCCTGGCCGAGCAGCGTGCTCACAGCCGCCCTTTCCTGTTGAATATTTCAGCCCATGCGTCACGGCTCCTCCGCCCCTTTCTCCCCATCTGCCATTTTGGTTTTGTTCCCGTCTGCAGTCGCAAAGCCAGCAACGCAATTACATAGGAGACTCTCGGCACAACGACATAGTGACTCGACAATATAGTGCAGACCATCCTAGTCCGCATCGCGTTTCTCTTCTTTGTACCAATCGTCGAATTTTACAACCATCGTTCCTACTGACACATAGATACTGCAGGAGAGGAGCGGGTTCGCATTGGGAAGGGACCGAGAAGGATTATTGGTAAGGAAAGATAAATCAATGGAGCACGAGTGTAATGGCTAGTCTTTCATTCGCGGAAAATGCCAGCATAGAGCGTTAAAGTTGGACGGCGGTTTTTGTTTAGTGTCGAGACTTAAATCATATTAGCAGAGGAGCTGTGGTAGCGAGTTGTCAAAATGAACCCGTCGCTGTCTTTAGCGAGCAGGTTGCATCTAGCTACAGCTGCTAGCTTGTAAAGTTGTGTTCCGCACTGTGGGGGAAATGAAGGCCTAGGCCGAGCCGCTAAAGGAGAGGCTGGCAGGCTGGTGTTTTCTTGCCTCTAACTTATTAATGTTCCGACTCTCCACTTTGCCAAATCACTTAACTGATTAGCGGCACGCAACCCGCTTAATCTGTTTCCTCTTGGTGTTGTTAACCGATGTGTGATGTGTGTTTTCGTAAACGTTTATAATGGTTACCAGCTCTGTGTGAGGTTGTGCAGCACCAATCTCAGTGCTTTGCTGTATCATGCCGGATGCCTTCATTTTCGTTTTTAGACGACTGTTCTTGTGACAGTAAATTGTGCATTTGAATGTGGCTGGTTTCTGCTGAAGACTTGGATGTGGGGAGGTTAGGTTTGACTTTTAGGGCGCAGGTAACTTTCGCTGCATTGGATGCGGAAATTGTGCCCGAGCATGTTCAACCCGCGACGGGATTGTGTTCGCGAGACTGCGGCCTGTTTCACTTCCCGAAGTGGCCGTCGTCCGGATTAGTTAATCACAGCGCAACGTCACTTGGTATTATTTTTAAAGCATTGTTTGCCGCTGACGCCCTTTTTTGTTACACCTCGTACCGAGGACAGCTCCAGCGGCATTGTACGGTCCTTGTGTCCACACCTGCAGGCCACCGCGAGGTGTTGCTCACTTTACCGCAGTGAAGTTTTAATGATTCAGCTCTTTTTGTTAAAACGATGCTGGCGGTCCTTAAATACCGGTATAATGGACAATGGAAGTACATAAACAAGCCAGCCCTGTCTCTGAGCGTGAAAAGGACTGATAATGCTGCTATTCATGTCTCTTCCCAGGCTCAGTTCGTTTTCTAGCAGATTTGTGTTTGGCCTGCAGCCAGCCCAGCTGCTCCCTAGACTAGAAATCCTCTCTTCAACATGAAGGGGATTGGGTAGATTGAGCCTGGACACTTACAATAATGGAACTGTAGCATTGAGTTGGAATTTTTTCACTTATTTTAAAATTAATTCGCAGCCACGTTGTTTTGAAAACCTTCACAAAATATAACCGCGGACACTGGGTTGCCTCTGTTTGCTTGATTTTATTTTATCATCTAACCTGTCAAACTTAAATACCCCATATATTATCCATTTATAATGCATTAGTAGACACGAATGTTGACACAAGTTAGCATGATGACAGTCTTTAACGGTGTTCGTTGATGCAGATGTCCAGCTCGCCGCTGTCCAAGAAGCGTCGCTTGTCAGGAACAGAGACGAAGACGGGATCCCACTGCTCCTCCTCTAACTCTGTCAGAACTGATCTGTCCCACACACCTGCCAACGTAAGCACTATTCCATACACTATATGCTTTTGGTAAAAAGTAGTTGCATAAACTGATCGCAGCCCCTCTTTGTGTCTCCCCAGGGCATGGCTAAGAATGGCAATGATGCTGAGATCGATGAAGGCCTGTACTCCAGACAACTGTAAGTCTGATCTCTGTGGATTTTTTCTGTGATTCAGGAAAACTCTTGTATTTATTTAGTTTTTGCTGGTTTTTAAACAGTGCATAGTTGTGCTGATGGTGCTTCTTTCCCTTCTGCAGTTATGTGTTGGGCCATGAGGCTATGAAGCGCATGCAGAGCTCCAATGTCCTTATCTCTGGCATGAGAGGTCTTGGAGTGGAGATTGCCAAGAACGTCATCCTGGGAGGAGTTAGAAGTGTCACTGTGCACGACCAAGGAGTTGCAGAATGGAGAGACCTCTCCTCTCAGGTGTGTGGAAGATATTCCCATTTTGCAATAGTACAGCAATTTTTCCTTTTTAATTATATATATTTTTTTAAATTCATTCACTCAGCCATTGTGATTTATTGGAGATTCATCTGGTGTGCCATTGTCTTTGAGCCTGATTCCAAAGTACATTGTGGCTCTATCTGTTATGAGTCACTCGTTATGTAGTATTGTTGCCATCCTAAAAGAGTGCTGCAGCTACCCCCACCCTTGATAACCAAGGGCTGACCCAGATTCATCAGTGGGTGGCCTCTCCCTCGGTCATAATCATAGTAGAGCTAAAGCCTGTTTTAGGACATCATTACAGCGGAGAGATTGCTTAGGTCCATCAGTCTGCAACCCTCAACTCTGATGTGTCCATTTCAGGCCCGACAGATAAATATGTGAGTGGAGGCTCAGCAGAGACCTCTTTATTTGTGACCTCACAGGAGTGTATGATTGGATACTTAAGCTGTATCTGAGATCACCCAGTTTGTGTTTAAACTTGTGCTCTCAAGCATTTCTATCTTAGCCCCTGGCATGTGCCCGAGTTTCCCTTCTTGTTCAAGCTGAATTGAGCAGCACGTGTATATTTTTGTCAATTGTTTGAATCAATCACTTAATATGGGGTCATGTGAAATCCACATTTCACTAAATTTAGAAAACCGAATCGAATTTTGGCTTTTTACATCTGAAAACAGATGTGAAAACAGCAACTTGTTCTAGCTGGATGACATTTTCCTCAGCATTGCCAGGTTCCTGCACAAACATGTTTGGGTGTTGGTTAACAAATGTGTGAGAACACCAACTGTCACCTGGAGCTCTCGCTGATTGCTTATATTTTGAAAGTCAGTACAGGCAATTACTTACAAACTGGCTTTATTGAAACACCAAATAAATCATTGTGAATATTGGGAGGTGTCAGAACAGAGGTTTAAACTGCTGAGACTAGGTGCAGTGACGAAATTGTGTTTCTCTTTTCTAAGTACATGATAGCTGCGATTGCCCCAATTTGCCAGCCAACTGAAAGAGAGAGCAGAAAGAAAAGATTTAGCTGTTGTTGTTGTATTTCAGTGTTGATGGAGAACACTTTCAAAATGACACAAAATCCTTAGTATGGACAGAAGTCATTTGTAACATAGTTTTCAGATGTCTCTGTTCTTTTATTGCTATATTTTGCCCTTATCGCTTGATCTTTTTAGTATGTTTTCAATTACATTTTATTTCTCACTGTGTGGTCAGTTTTATCTGCGGGAGGAGGACCTGGGCAAGAACCGAGCCGAGGTGAGTCAGCCCCGTCTGGCTGAACTCAACAACTACGTTCCTGTAACAGCCTACACCGGAGCCCTCTCTGAAGAATACCTGACCAAGTTCCAGGTATGACTCGGATAAAGGCTAGCACCCCACTCAGTTCAGCAGTCAAAGAGGAAAGAAAAGCCGGTGTTTAAATTTGTCTCTTTTGTGACCCAGGTGGTCGTGCTGACTAACTCCACTCTGGATGAGCAGCAGCAGCTGGGAGAGTTCTGCCACAGTAAAGGCATCAAGCTGGTAGTTGCAGACACCCGCGGTCTGTTTGGGTAAGATCCGACATTTCTTTTTTTACCTTTTTAATTTGGACTGTTTTCATGTTTGTCAGTGTGTAATGTCTGTGTTCACTTACTGTGTTTTGTAGCCAGCTCTTCTGTGACTTTGGTGAGGAGATGTTAGTGTTTGACACCAATGGTGAGCAGCCGCTCAGCGCCATGATTTCCATGATCACCAAGGTTAGTAATTACATCTGGCCAAGAATTCTGTTACGAACAAGCTTGAAAACCGCGTTTTATTTTTGACACACAACATTGCCCACCCTTGGTTTCTCTAGGACAATCCAGGGGTTGTGACATGTCTGGATGAGGCTCGTCATGGCTTTGAGAGTGGAGACCACGTCACCTTCACAGAGATCCAGGGTATGACAGAGCTCAATGGCTGCCAGCCAGTGGAAATAAAAGTTCTGGGTAAGACCTGCTTCTATTAAGGAAAAAACTACTTTTGGTTTGTCTATTTCTAACTGTTACAAGTTGACATGACTTCTTCTCTGTCCAGGTCCCTACACCTTCAGCATCTGTGAGACAGCTGGCTTTACAGATTATGTACGAGGAGGAATTGTCTCCCAGGTCAAGATGCCCAAGAAGATTTCATTTGTAAGTGGCTGCTGTTTTTCACCCTCAAGTTGGGTCATGGTGACACAATAGTGAATTTATAAAATAGTGTTTTCCTTTATAAGACCTTTTGGAGTGTGACCCTTACTAGCATTTTATGGTGTATTTTCTTCCCCATTATTGTCCCTTGTCAGCAAAACGGCATCTAATCTCATCACAATACTGATGTTATCACATTATCTGCTGATGCCAATCACCAGTGGAAATGTTCAACCTCACCATCTCTTTGTTATCCTTGTGCAGAAATCCATCTCTTCCTCCATGGCTGAGCCAGAGTTCCTCATCACAGACTTTGCCAAGTTCGAGCGCCCAGGGCAGCTGCATGTGGGCTTCCAGGCCATCCACGCCTTCCAGAAGAAACACAACCACCTTCCTTCACCTTGGAGCCAGGTCAGTCTTACTCTTATTATTATGAATACCGCAGTGACCTGGAGGCTTATGTGATTTGATTTAATTTGATAGTGGGCTTTATTAAGTGTAATAACAGTCAAATGAGATGAGCCATATTATTAGGAAAGATGTAAGTAATAATAGCTTAGGGCTGTCACCCTCTGGTCAGTTGGTCACATGCTCTTGTCCTACAAAATTCTCATTGGTCAGACAATGTGTCCACCACAGCGTTTCTTTTCCCAGCTGAGAATGGCAGTTGTTCAGCACTTGTGTTTGTCCTCTGGTCTTTGTTATTTGTCCCGCCCCTTCACTGCTGTGAATTGACAGCTGGTGACAGTGACAAGTGCAGCATTTTACCTAAAGTTAAACATTTCTCAACTAATTTTTTACAGGAAAACAGATGAATGTCATAGAAGACATTCAGTGTTTGATTCATCAGTATGGATCTATTTTACCAAGTCTCCAAAAAGACACTGCTGTTTAAGGCTGGATTATAAAGCTTCTGAAAGGGATACGATCACAGTGGAGTCCTAGTTGGAGCAGCAGGGTGGCTAATGTTAGCTATTGGCTAAAAATAGTTGGTCTCTCTCCTACATGCAGTGTCACAGAGATCTTTAACATTAGTAATGTGTTGTTTATGGCATCGTTATCCTATAGTGTCCTGTATTGTCGGATTGTTCTCATCAGTCTTGTTGAACGTTTATTGGTGAGACAGACTGGGGCATGCAGGTCAGGAAGAGAATAGTGCAGCACGCAGTTTATTTTCAGATCATGTTACATTGGAGATCACGTTTATTTTTCACTTAGGGCAAACTTATCAGAACACAGAGTTTGGTTTAGTTAATATAGAAATAAAGTGCATATTTTTTTTCCTTCGACTAATCGATTGGTTGAAGAGTACGCATAACTTCAGCCCTGTACTTAAGCCTCTATCTTGTGTATTTGTGCAGTACTGCATGGAAAAATATACACTCAATTAGTATTAGCCAGTGAGTTTTCTTTAACATGTTGTAACATACTGAGCTTTGTGTATTCCAGGCGGATGCTGATGAGCTGGTGGCATTAGCCAAGGAGGTGAACTCTGCCCAGACGGGATCGGCTAAAGTGGAGCAGTTGGATGAAGATCTTCTGAAAAAGCTGTCTTTTGTTGCCTCTGGTGATCTGGCCCCAGTCAACGCCTTCATTGGAGGTCTGGCTGCACAGGAAGTGATGAAGGTCAGTGGCAAACTGTGCAAATTGCGGCAGATACAGACATACAGTATCTGCTCTTGTTTTGTGTTTTTGTTTTTTGAATCATGTTTTCAGTCCTCTGTTTGTGTAGTGCTGTGCAAGTTAAAGAAATGGGTCAGCAGGTGTTACTGATATCTGATTGGACGTGTTTGGACGTGTATTGCACTTGCAACCTGTTCAAACCAAGTCAGTTTGTCTGTTGCGAATGCCTGTTTACAATTTTTTTCACATGCTTGTTGTTCTCTTAGGCATGCACAGGAAAATTTATGCCCATAATGCAGTGGCTGTACTTTGATGCCCTGGAGTGCCTGGCTGAAGAGGAAGGTGTGGAGCTCACAGAGGAAGAATGCGCCCCTGTAGGTGTTCGGAGCACATCTCATACTAATAAGATTAATTCATGATGGTGATAAACGACAGTGTTAAACCTGTTTTTTCGGTCTCTTATCTGCTCCCCCAGAGGAACTGTCGGTACGACGGACAGATTGCAGTGTTTGGCAGCAAGCTGCAGGATATGCTTGCCAAGCAGCGCTACTTCCTGGTGAGTCAGCCAATGAGAAGCTCTCCAACACCTCCTCTGGCATCCTGTTGCTAGGGGAGATTTTAATAAGTCTGGTGATATTCTACAGTAGCTTTTCTCTGACATTGCCACATTGAAATATTTTTTACTACGGGTGTACTGCAGGCATGCTCTTTGTTTTTCCTACGGAGCACTGTGAATGGATGGTGTTTGTTAATTACAGGGTTTTCGCTGTCTGTCTAACTGAAAGGTGGTCCGCCTTTGTATTATTGGCTGCTGTCTTGGTTGAGAATTCTGACAAACAGGTTTTTTGTGCCATCAATCAGTGACTGTTTGGACGCATTTGCACCAACCATGCACATGTTACAGGCTAGTTTAGACAGATATTGCGATATGAGTCATGATTGCAGAGAGAGTGGTAGTTTTTGCATTTCATTTTGACTAAAAGAAATTTAAAATCATTGTGATTTTTGCTGGCATTTGGACTAAACAGGCATGTACTGTTACCTCTGGAAAATAATTTGTTGTTTGGGGAAATCTGTTAAGCACCACAATGCTTCATTTAATATGGTATGTTGTGACACATTTTACCTGTATTAATATTTGCAGCTCCTGCCATACTGCAATTTTTTGTTAATATTTCCAATAATTGCACAGCCCTAGTTGTTACTGCAGTGGCAAAAGGCATATCTGCCTCTATTAGTATTGAACATTTTCAAACAATATCCAGCCCTAAAAAAATAAACCATTGGTCTAAATTAATGCTCTAAGTAAGCTTTAATTAAAATAAAGAAGATAGCAGTGTTCTTTAATAAAAGGCCAAGGACAGAGGAGAAAGGAGATGATTGACTATAACAGACTATTCTAACATCTCAGGTCTACAGAAATAACTCTCTGACTAGAGAGGGGTGAGCGATTATACAAGGCTGAAATGAATTGCCTAGTAAGTAAAGATTAACATGAGTCTGATATTTATTTTCTTTGCATCTAACAATTGGCACAGAAAACAAAGGGCATGTAGCTTTGAACCAGAATGACCCAAAAGCTGTAGCTGGCTTATAAATACACCTGATTCGATGTTATGTATACTCTGTGTACTACACAATCCCTCACATCATGTTAATTTCATAAAGCCACTCCGAAAGTGCACATGCAAACTGTGTATGCCTCTCATGCCATATACATTAGACCAAGTTGTCTCAGAAAGAAAGGGGAAAGCCTTGATAAAATACATTGAAAACATTCCACATTCAGACAGGGGCTTTATCATTCCAGGTGGGAGCCGGTGCCATTGGCTGCGAGCTGCTGAAAAACTTTGCCATGATTGGACTGGCAAGTGGGGACGGCGTTGTCATTGTGACAGACATGGACACCATAGAGAAGTCCAACCTCAACAGACAGTTCCTCTTCAGACCTTCAGACGTCACGGTCAGTATCATTTTTGCTCAGCCCCGTCTGATGGTAAATACGAAGTAGGCGGTGCTCCTAAGTTTGCCATTTATCGATTGAATTTGATATTTCCGAGCAGTGCTGCATATGGATTTCCTGCTCATTGTAACTGCTCCTGAGTGCACGCACTCTAAATGCTGCTGATGGATAATGTCATGACACAAGAGTTAATAGAGGAACAGAAGGCCTGGGGTCATAATCGCTCATTGTCGATGTGTTAGTGTTGGTTTTTACATGTGGTGCTAAATAAATGCAGTGACCTTTCAAGGAGCAGATTGGTATTGGAACACTATATCAATAATAGTTTGACATTGTTTGCCTCAGTTTATTCAAGGGTGACATCATTTTACAAAATAAATTGTGGCTAGAGGAACCCACAGCTGTCAGACATGCTGTAGGCTGTAATCATTGTTGAAATGCCTTTATTGACGGTTCCTTCATTAGAAAGGACTGCACGGAAATTGGAGTCAAGAGTATTTTTGTGTTGACGAATACAACCGCTGCACTGGTTTCTGCTGGTCAGTTGCAGTACTGATGTCAGTTTTTTTTAACAGAAAGTGAAAAGGTCACTGTTTTAATCTATATGTATGTGGTAACAGAAAATGAAGAGTGAGACGGCAGCTGCTGCAGTGAAGCAGATGAACCCCTCCATCAAGATCACAGGCCACCAGAACAGGGTGGGCCCCGACACAGAGAGGATCTACGACGACGACTTCTTTGAAAGCCTTGACGGAGTGGCCAATGCACTGGACAATGTTGACGCACGTAAGAGACGCAAAAATTTCCAAATCATGTGGGATCTTGACATTTGAGACCAAACATTTTATTGAAGCTCTGACGTCTTGTGTTTGCACCCTTTGTGCAGGTATGTACATGGATCGGAGGTGTGTGTACTACCGTAAACCCTTACTGGAGTCTGGTACCCTGGGTACCAAAGGCAATGTCCAGGTTGTGATCCCCTTCCTCACAGAGTCATACAGCTCCAGCCAAGACCCACCTGAGAAGTCCATCCCCATCTGTACCCTCAAGAATTTCCCAAATGCCATTGAACACACACTGCAGGTGAGTAGGCAGACACTAAACTCCCTTTAGTTTTCAACACTGGACTTCTGATTTAGCGAACTGAGTGTCTGATTTGCTCTTACTAACGCCTTCTTTTCAGTGGGCCCGCGATGAGTTTGAGGGACTATTCAAACAGCCACCAGAGAACGCCATGCAGTACCTCTCGTAAGTGGGCTTTCCTGTCATACCAAAGTAAATGTGACATAGCATGATCCCCTAATTCTAGAGTTTGATATTAAGAAGCTTCTGTGGTACTTTAGACTATATTTAAACCGTGAAAAAAGAAATCCCATGCTTACAGTGATTCTTGAGGAACACTAAGTGACAGCTCTTCTCGTGTTTGCAAGCAGCTCATGAGATTTCTGATCATTGTCCTTGCAGAGATCCTAAATTCATGGAGCGTACTCTGAAGCTCCCCGGCGCTCAGCCCGTGGAGGTGCTGGAGGCTGTTTACAAGAGTCTTGTCACAGACTGCCCCCACAGCTGGGCAGACTGTGTCGCCTGGGCACGCAACCACTGGCAGTGTCAATACAGCAACAACATCCGTCAGCTACTGCACAACTTCCCCCCAGATCAGGTACATATTGAGTTGACTGCATGATGGATGTCACATCTGAGTTGGAATGCTTATGTTTTGGTCTGGGGTCCCTCCTCCGTTTTCATGTGGACTCAGAACATTGCCTTTTATTTTATATTTCTCTAAAATGCTACCTGAATGTAGTCATTAGATGTTTTAAACTCCGATGATGATCCAGCCATGCTAATACTGATACACCAGGGAGGCGCAGTGTGTCTGCCTGGGTGTAAGTGAGTGCAACTCACCTTCTCACGCTGATGGTATCAGTGTGTGCTGAGGAGAAATACAAATGTTCATTTTTAAATATGACTTCTTTGCTGTTCTTAATAGGGCTTTACCAGACTCAGAATTATGGCAGTCGAATCAGATTCGGCTGCTCAATATGAATATTCGACTATTAGAGTTGTAGTATGTAGAATGTAGTAGCCAAGCTAACTATGCTAACGACAGATTGGAACTGTGCAACATTTTTTGCCTGCACTAGATATCAAATAAAAGCCAGAGACTGAGCCCTAGTAGATTGCAGTGAGCTCTAACTCACCACTTCTAAGCAGAAGGCAGGAGATAACTTAACCTTGTAGCCTGATGACTCAAAGCCCCGCTTCCTCTGGGCAGCTGCCGCTGTGTACGCAGCAGCTTGTACCAAGCTTGGAAGGGAAGAGTGCTCACTCTGCAGCTAAATCTGTGGGACCAAAATGTGCCCAGAAGTACACTGCACACTGTCTGCAAAAAAAAAAAAAAAATAAAAAAAAAAATAGAAGAACGACTGTTAGACTATGTCGGTCAACTGAGGTTCTCCGGCTGATGATTCCACCCTCTGACTTTCAGGGAGCAGCTCTGCTCTTAGTGCATTTTAGCAAAGAGCAGCGATATCTGGGCTCTGTTTGTGATGTTGCTAAGTATTCATAGTAGTGACACAGAGTGATTTAAGGTGTGTTCAGCTCCAAGCAGTTGGTGTATATAACAGTGAAATAGATACAGAGGGAGGAGATTAAATGCATGACTTTTATCACTCTGCTGTTTGACTCATCTGCAGCTAAACTGCTTTCATTCCTCAGAACTCCCTCTGCATTCATCACATCAGACAAAATCTCTCAGCCTATCCCTTTTTTTTGCACACATTACACAGGTGTGTGTGTGCGTGTGCACTTGAATTAAGAGTGTTGTAAAATGGTTTAACACCATGGTATGAACAAGGCTTTAGGCCTGAAATATACTAGCAATCACTTATGGGTGTTCTCCTGCCTTTTACCGACATCGTGACTCAGAGCTCAGTTTTGTCATTGAGATGCTGCGAATGAGGAAGTTAAGATGTTGAGTTTCTTAGTAAGTATTAAGCTTCACCCCTAACACATCAATTTATTATTTGTGGCTTTCAGCTCACCAGCTCTGGTGCCCCCTTCTGGTCTGGGCCAAAGAGATGTCCTCACCCCCTAGAGTTCAGCACTAGCAATGTAAGTATCATGTTACGTACACCTACTTGACCATTTTCTGCTCTGAACTCATCTATCAAACCTCAGGATACTGACTGGAAGACTCTCTTCTGTAGGAGCTGCACATGGACTATATAGTGGCAGGAGCCAACCTTTTTGCCCAGACGTATGGCCTGCAAGGCAGCACTGATCGTGCAGGCGTGATCAAGATCTTGCAGGACGTCAAGGTGCCGCCCTTCACCCCTCGCTCAGGGGTTAAAATCCACGTGTCTGATCAGGAGCTGCAGAATAGCAATTCCTCTGTTGGTAAGATGGCAAATCTTTGCATGTGTAACAAAGCATTTAAAGTCATAAATCATGTTTTTGGAAATCTGCAGCTAAAGAATGTTGAATGTGAATTATACTTGTTGGTAATAGCTTGAATATTGAAGTTGTGGGTCATGTTATGACACATGTTCAACTGATCTCTTTGTATCTAGATGACTCCAGACTGGAAGAGCTGAAGGTCCAGCTGCCTTCCCCTGAGTCTTCCAACTTCAAACTGTGCGCCATTGAGTTTGAGAAGGTACAAAATCTTCCCCCTCTGTTCATATTCCTCTCTACTATACTATTAAGGCTTGGACATTAGGTGTGTGCCATATCGTCTCATTCACGATAATAGCCGTATAGTTTTTAATATGATATGAAATATTCATGTTGTAATACTTGCCGATTCTGACTTGTTGACATATAACAGCAATAACAAGCATGGCTGAAAGCGAAACTATTACAGACTCTGAGGTTGTTCCTAAAAGATGAGCAGCTTCAGTAGTGTGGAATAAACTGGCGCTCTGAATGTTTTATGAACAGCCCCGGACTTCTCAGATTCTTTTAGCGAGTTACTGCTCAGAGGGAACTCATTTGGTGACTCCTCCAGCAGCAGCACAGCGTCTCTCCCTCTGCTCTCTCGCGTGCGCACACGGAAGTCTGTGTCGTCAAGTGATTTTGCCATAAACCTTTGGTAATGTAAACCTCTGTGATGCTCGGCTCGACAAAACTACATATGTGTGAATGTGCAGTAGCTATTGTATCACAACAGCTTGCCATAGGTTAGTGTGATGATTAGCTGAGGCATGGTGGAGTATAAAGGTCCAGGTGGAGAAAAACAAACATCTTAGACATTTAGGATTTTGCTAAAAGAAGGAAATCGCCTATTAATTTACATATATATTGATCCCAGGGGACAATTTTTTTTGGATTTGGGAGCTGTTTAAATGTAATTTGTGGTAGATTTTATTTTCTTGAAGTATTAATATTGTATACAGAATCTGATTCTCACTCTGCGTCACTGTTGTTGCTTACAAACGTAAGAAATCGAACCAATTTTGTTTAGTTTTTACTGAATATTTGAAGGCAAACAATTTTGTTGACATAAAACTAAATCACTTATTTTGTTGCTATTCTATGATCTTAAATCAATAAGATTTTTTAACTGTCGTCAAGAATATCGTTATTGCAAAAATGCCCCGTAATATTGTGATTATTTTAGGGCCATATCGCCCACCCCATTGGACATATTTTCTGTGGATTTATACCAAACGTGCATGCGGTTTCTGTCATAATACAATCAAGGGTCTGTGTTGCTTTCGTATTCCACACACATTTCTCAATCCACAGTCATTAGGAAAGAATGGCAACAGCGAGAAGATCTCCTGTGTTTCTTGTTTGTAGTTGAACAAGAAAAACACAAAAGAGAAAACATCATGTGCAACTGCTTAACAAGAATAAGACCATTGATAGGAATACAGTACATTAGTGCAAGAGCTGAGCATCAGTGAAGAGAAGTAACTGGATCATGTGCAGTTGGCATGTTTGCTATGTGAACAGACAATGCGGTCCGTGCAGACGTGGAAGACGAGTTTAACATCACACGAACACGAAAAGTTCGAATTGGCCTTTAGACCTCAATGCAACCACAAATTGCACTAAGTGTGTTCCTGTTTATGTGACAGTTGTGTGTACTGTGTTAACAGGATGATGACACCAACTTCCACATGGACTTCATCGTAGCAGCATCCAATCTGAGAGCAGAGAACTACGACATTCCCCCCACAGACAGGCACAAGGTGACGACACAGATTTTTACGGCATTGATTTTTGTTTTACCGATGTTGTTTTAACTCCCTGAAATAATAACCAACTTTGTTCTCTTTCGATCACCATCCGCTTACAGAGCAAACTGATAGCTGGCAAGATCATTCCTGCCATCGCCACTACCACGGCCGCAGTGGTGGGCTTGGTGTGCCTGGAGCTCATCAAGATTGTCCAAGGACACAAGAAGCTGGAATCATTCAAGAACGGCTTTATGAACTTGGCCCTGCCTTTCTTTGCCTTCTCTGAGCCCATCGCTGCTCCCACACACAAGGTACGAAGCTGCACAGGTGTTAGCACTGTGGAACATATTTTCATATCATTACTCAGCATGTTAGGCGTCATATCTGAAATGCTACCCAAATGTAGTCATTGCGTAATTTGAGCTCCGATGACGATCCAGCCATGCTAATACTGATACACCAGGCAGATGCAGTGTGTCTGCCTGGGTGTAATGAGTGCGACTCACCTTCTCACACTGGTCGTATCAGTGTGTGCTGAGGAGATGATAAAATATTTTCTTGTATTGTAGAAAAGAACAGCAATACCTGGGTGCTGTTTGATGTTTTTCTGGCAACAATCCTTCCTCTTTGTTTTCACAGTACTATGAAATTGATTGGACGTTGTGGGATCGCTTCGAGGTCACAGGGTTGCAGCCCAATGGGGAGGAGATGACACTCCGGCAGTTCCTGGATTACTTTAAAGTACGTCTTCATTGAGTCATCTCTTGACTTTGCCGCCACTTTGTCTCTGGAATACAGTCAACTAAACCCTTTTTTGTTTGTTTGTTTTTGTCAGAATGAGCATAGGTTGGAGATCACCATGCTTTCTCAGGGAGTGTCCATGCTCTATTCCTTCTTCATGCCTGCTGCCAAACTCAAAGAGAGACTGGACCTGCCGTGAGTATATCGTCAAGATGAGCGTCTGCTGTTTTTTCGTCTACGTTTTTATTCGCGGTCATAACTGTGTTCTTCTGTGTCCCGCAGGATGACAGAGATTGTCACGAAGGTGTCCAAAAAGAAGCTGGGCAAGCACGTGAAAGCCCTGGTGTTTGAGCTCTGCTGTAACGACCTAACGGATGAAGACGTGGAAGTGCCCTATGTCAGATACACCATTCGCTGAGCCCCGCACTGAACCCACCCACAAGGAGGGTGGGGATTGCAGAGGGGAGACGGGGGTGGGAGGGGGCGTTCGAAGTGAGGAGTTGTGGTGGGGATTGGGGATGAAGGAGTTGATCCAGATCAGCTCTATTTGATCAATCAGTTTTGTTTTTGTTTTTTTTAGGCCTGTGGTTTGTGTAAACCTGTGCCTGAGTGTACATAGCCCCCGTAAGCTGATTTAAGGATACCTGTATGTGTGTTAGGGACCCAGTTGGTGCTCGGCTGTGGGAACAGGGGAGTCACTGGAGGAAGGGAGCATGTATACTGGACCTCTCGATGTCTCTCAGTAGCAGGACCTCCCCGCTCAGTTTGATTCTTAAGCCTTAGTGTTCTCTTGGTACTCCATAGCCCAGCTAGCATCCCCCTGTAACATCCTCAACGTCTTTACTAGCCTTCAGCACTACAGGAGGGATCTTTTAACTCAGCCAACTGTCTCCCCTCCTCTCTACTTGCTCTCTTCCCTCCTCTATCCCTGGTCTCGTAGACCCCGTCCCACAGTACTGTTTTGTTTTTCAAAGATGCACCTCATTAAATAAAAGAAGTTCAGCCAAGGATCCCCCAAAAAAATAGCAACACACGTATTGAGAATCCATCACTGCCCTTAATTCTAACCCCAAATTTAAGACTGTAGAAGCACGTGAAGACACAGCTGAACCCGAGTCAACAGCCTCTCCTTACTGGAAAATAATCTGAGCATCTCTCGTCGGCAGATTAGGAACCCTCGCCGGTTTGAGGCGCCCCCCCTACACCCACCTCATTTTAGCACTCAGTGGCTGCGGAGGGGCTCTTGCACATGACATTGTTTTTTCTCTTTATTCTCTTTATATTTCATGTGTTTTTTGTTATTTCTATTTTATTTTTTCGGGGGTGGGGAGGGGCAGACAGAGTTTCAGCTCACACACCTTGTAGATCATAAAACTGTCTTCTTTCTACTTTGTTAACTCCAAATGACATTACAGTATAAGAGCAGGGCAATGAGATGTATCTTGAAATGGGAGCACTTAGTGTGATAGTGAATAAACATGTAAAAACACATCTGGACTCGTGTGGTTATTTGACTTGTTGTGGGGTAGTTTTGTTAAAAATGTAGTTGATTTAAATGTGTCACTTGTGGTGTTGCACTTTAACCAAACAATAGGTGTGAGATACTGGTGTGTTTTTCCTGTCTGACCTTCTGGCTCTTTCATCAGAAGTTTGAGTATAGAGCATATCCGGGAAGCACAGCCTGAATCAGCTAAACGCCTACCTGTGAACTCATAATGAAAAACCCTAATCAGATTTTTTCAATGTAGAAGATGCAAGAAATTATCTGCCAAAACTGGTTTTGCAAATGTATCTGTAGCTGATAAATAGAGCACCTGATTATATGTTATAAGTTTACCCTCACTTCCTCTTGTGTTCCAGCATTTGAGTTACTGTAACTCAGTCTGCAGAGCGATGTAAATTTTCGATCAGTCAGTCAACAGGTTGGAGTGACAAGTGAACGAGCTGAGTTCTGAGCCCTCCTCTGTGAGTAGAGCGGATACATGAATATGTGTAACTCTAAAGGATGTGGTCGGGTGCGAGATGAGGAAGAAAGTGAAGAGGAAGGAGTGCACTGAACTCTGACTCTGAGCTCCCCTGCAAACAGCTCGCACAACTGCACTTTGCCGAGACTGGAGAAAAGAAGACCGGCGTGATTTTTTTTTTTGATTATTTCCACCTTTTCTCGTTTTGAGAATGTGTTAAGTTTCTGTGAGGATGCATTGAAGACAAAGGCGAGATGGAAGTGGAGGAGACTGGTGAAACGAGGACTTCCTGGTATGATTGTCTACCTTTTTGTGCTCGGCGCTGTCTGTTAGTGCACCACATACTGTACTATAATGCTGAGATCAGACTGGGGCAGGGATTAACATCAAACTGATGAGAATATATTAAAATATGTAGGAGACATGAGTGATCTTTAAAGTTGATTCACATCTGGTGTCATGGTAACTAAACTTACACCTTTGATATTGCTGTTCAGCTCAAAATCGTCACATTTCTATTAACAATTAATCAAACGAGGTGTAAATCTGCCAAAGTATTCACACAGACTCAAACTGCTAGAATCCATTCAGCTATTTAAGGTGTTTAACGTGCGTTATTTGAATTTACCCCACATAAAATGACATATATGTGTGTACGGATGTTTGTTTTTTCCCCTTATTAGGTCTGCAACACAAGCAGAGACACCCTCCATCCCCTGTGACCATGCCGGGGTAAGTCCCACGTCCACCTTATGTCTTTGACCTCCTTCTGAAGCTTACAAGGATGCTCTCATAAAACCCAACAAACTCACTTCCACATAATTATCCACTTTTTTAGAAGAAGAGAAAACAAGACCCGGCTCCTGAGCCTGTGATCAGGATCATAGAGGTGAGTGTGATGTCTGACATGCACCATTAGAGCTCTGCCTCTTCTCCATCTTCACGTCTCTCTCTTGTCGGTGTCTCTCTGTAACTAGCGGAAGTTAGTCAACCTTACCTATGTGACCACAATGCTGAGTGCAGAGAGATGTGAACAGTGTGTTGTTCAGCTGTGCGGCTACAGAAGCTGTCTGACTGCACAAAGCTCTAAACGTTTATATGATATCTTGTCTCATTTCAGCCGTGTGATGTTCCACTTTTCATAGTTTTGCTGTCATCTGTGTCACATGTCTTTTCATAAATACATTTTGCTGCCGGTATTTAAACACATCTCGCTCTGATACTACACTGAACATACAGCTGATGTGGTTCGTGGAAAAAAAAAAAAAACGGGCAGACATCTTGTATTTTACTACAGAGGCACAGTTTCAGCCTTCTTCCTCTTTGAAAGAGTCACACAGGAAATGAGAGATCTGCACCATGCAACATCTCACCCCTCTCGACATCTCTCTGCCTTTCCTGCACTCTCTCTCATGTCTCTCTCATCACACTTCTAGCTCACTCTGTAGTGTCACTTGTCATGTTTTATCAGGATGAAGAAGAAGACGAGGAGGGGGAGATGATGCCTGACCACATGAGGGATTCAGAGGTGAGGGGTTCCTCCTTTGCAGGTGCGAGACATGCGTTGATTTGTGTTTTAAGGTCTTCTAAAGCACAGCCAGTGAGAGCTCATGCGTGGCCCACCCTGATCAGCTTGTTGACCTTTTTTTTCCCCCACACGTATTAAAGCTTGGTTTTTAATTTTTTGATTTCGTTGTAGGAGCCCAGTAATAAAAGGGTCAAACCTGTGGTGAAGTCCAATAGCCTTACAGGTGTCATAACCCCAGTGAAGACTCCTGCTCTGAAGCGCATTGGACAGTCCATTTCGGTAATGATGCACAAACACACTCACATACTTTGTATTTATTTAAGTGCTGTGCTTAAGTACAAATTAAAGGCACTTGTACTTTACTTGAGTATTTCTCATGTATGCATACTCTACTCTGGGAAATATTGTATTTTTACAGCACTATATTTGTCTGACAAGTTACTTTTCAGATTACAATTTTTCATCCCCTTCCTGCCTCAGTGAAAACCATGTATCTCCAGATGTATTGACGTAAACGTTTTCAGATAGACTGAAGTGTTCCTTTGGGTCAACTGGAAAATGCATCGTCACACAGCTCAAAACGGATATTTTTCTGACACCATAAAAGCTAACCCTTGAAATATGTGGTTCTCACAGGAAAGCCACACTACAAACATATGATCTTATAGAATATGATGCATTGCTGTAGATTAAACTAGCCAATAGCATATAAAAGAGTTAAAATGAGCACAACCTTAAGTGGTGAAATGCAACATACACATTGACACAGCGGTGATCATCCAAAAACATCAGATATAGAAGTAAAACACTAACAAGGAACATTTTACTGCAAAATTTGTAATTTCACTTTTGATACTTTAAGGGAATTTGATGATAATGCTAACATATTTTTACTTAAGTTAGGTTTTGAATGCAAAAATGCTTGTAGTGGAGTATTTTCACACTGTGTATGACTACTTTCATTTAAGTTAAGGAACTCTTTTGTTTTTACAGCGGTCTATAAGTTTTCGAACTGAGGCTCGACCTTTGCCCCCGGCCCCCCTGCGCCCTCGCTCCAAGGCCTCCTCATATCCACGCCGGCGCAACAGCCAATGCTGGAGTGACACTGTGGAGAGTCATGACCTCACTGCCAAAGAGATCAAGCGACAAGAGGTGTGAGGGGTGCTAAAGTGTGATTCAGAGACTTTATATAATGCAATGGGGTGTTGTGTTTTTTTGTTAGGGGGTATATGGGTCAAGCTGCGGTTGCACTGTGGGAGGGATGACTAGTGCCTGCTCTTCAGTCTGTGAAGCAGCTCTACATGGGTATTACGAAAGAGGATGTGAGCTGGCACTCAAGGCTCAACTTCCTCTATTGAACAATCAGCTGTGACAGCTCATGCTGTCCAACTGTGTGTGTGTTTCGCATTGTGTGCAAGCGTGTGTTTGCATATGTGCGAGCTGCCTCCACATGTTGGTGTCCAGTGGCTTGACTGTCCCTGACTCTTCTGCAGGTGATCTATGAGCTGACTCAGGGGGAGAGACAACTCATCGAAGATCTCAGTCTGGTCAAAAAGGTGCTTTGTGTGTATTCATTTACATCAGAACAAATTCTGCTGATACATGTTTCTCATATTTCTGTCTGCGCTGCATTTATTGTTTTCACTTACCTTGTGGTCTCTGTGTGCTGTCAGGTGTACTATGAGCCCATGCTGAAGTTGACCATCATGACAGAGAGCGAGCTCGGACAGATCTTCGGCACACTGGACTCCCTCATCCCTCTGCATCAAGGTGAACCATCTCTCTGTTTTCACCTTCCTGTTATCAACCCCCTTATTTCATAATCATACATAAGAGAAGTAGGGCTGAGGGAAGACTGAATATTATCACTTGTTGACTTTCATTGTTTTGCACTGTTTTGTCCAAATAAATGATTTCAAGTTTGATTTTTTTTAACTAATATTGATTTTGAGTTGAGGGTCTAGCAAATAAACGAAATAAAATAAAGCGTATTTCAAGCCATTTATCTTATAGAATGATAATTAAAGAAACATAAAGCGTTCATGTTGCTTCGCGAGTACACCTCAAGCTCATGGGAAGTTAGGTATTTTATGACCAGTGTCCATTAAGACCTTCCACCGTTGTTGTTCCCCGTTATAAACTCAAGAAAAATGAGATGCAGCTCCCTTCATGATGATCATCTTGTGGAATATTTAAAGCCACAGACGCTCTCTCAGCTGATCTGCATCCCTCCAGTGAACGTATAATTCCAAAGGCACATTGCTGGATCACTATGAGCAATACAGTCAATTATCTTTCCAAGGAATTGTGTAACATTTTCCCCAGAAGGTTTTTACTTCAGTGTAAGCCTATATCATATGATTAAGAACCTTCATTTGTTAAAACCTGACCCCCTGACATATAACATGTGGACTGAGAAGGTATAGGGGAAATTTACCAGATGGAGCAGATAACATACTCTGAGACTCCAAAAAGAAATATTAATTATGAATGAATGGCTTTATTTTGAACCAAAGTTTGAAAAAGAGTAGGTAGAAGTAAAACTTATATGTTCCTACCCCTCTTTCACTTTTCTTCTATCAACTTGAAGTCTTTACACCAATTTTTACATATATTTCCTCTATTAACTACAACCCAATTTTATAATTATATTACATTCCTAAATTATTTATAGTACACTTGGTGATACTAAATAAATACAAATTTCCCTAAAACAGCTTTTCCTCTTCCCAGTATCTGTCAGGGGTTTGTTTTTTGTACAGTTTTTTTTTTTAAGTTATAACCCCCCTCCCTGTCACAAAACATTTTTTGCATGTTACCCGGAAGTGAATTATTTCTTGCTTTGAACAACAATTAAATTAAACAATTAGTTATTACAATAGATCTTGCAGATATTTTCCATATGGTGGTACATTTAAATTATGTATGCTGTTATATTGAATTTAGCTGTGTGGTCCAGCCCTTAAAGCCAGTATGAAAAGTCACTCAACAAGAGTGCTCATCCGTGCACTCCTGGTTGCATGACATAACTGAGTGAGTGTGCTGGTGACGCTTTCTTGTCAAGTAATGGCAGCTGAATGGGTTCAGTGTGACGTTCATCTGCCATTTAATCTGCAAAAATCAATAAGAATTCATCCATTTGAGTGTTCTCTCTTTATTTCGTACCAGATCTCCTGAGTCGTCTCGAGCGGCTGCGAGGATCAGAGAAGACAGTCGGAGAGGTGGGGTCTACTCTGATGAACTGGGTGAGTATTGCCATGGAAACCAAGGACCGAGAGAAGAAGAGAAAAAGGGCACAACCCACCTTCACTCTCGCTAGTTCCTGCATTTACTCAATTATGTTCCTCTCTAAACCAGAGTCACAGAGTTCAGTCTGTGCATGTCTCTGCTTTTAACCACATACAAATGGCTCCTTTGCTCCTCCTCCTCCTCCTCCTCCTCCTCCCCCTCGCAGTTCCCTTGCCTGGAGGCCTATGTTACATACTGCTGTAACCAGGTCGGGGCCAAAGCCCTGCTGGACCAGAAAAAGCATGAGAAAAGAGTGGAGCACTTCCTGCGCTTGTGTCAGGAGTCTTCGTTCAGCAGGAAACTGGACCTGTGGAACTTCCTGGATCTCCCTCGAAGCCGTTTAGTCAAGTACCCCCTGTTGTTGAAAGAGATACAGAAGTGCACTCCTCAAGACCACCCAGATGAGGACACGCTGCCTGATGCTGTGAGTCGGTGCCCTACACATTCACTTCATGTTTTCTAAAAGGTCTCGAATTCTCTTTGCATATGCAGTTTCAATTTATTTGGTATCAACCAAGATCAAATAAATATTGCACATTTAGGCTCTTTTTCTGTTATGAAATTCATCCGACTGCAAGTGTGGGAAGTCCAGACATTTGGCTAAAAATACTTTGCACATTGGCGCCTCCAAATGGCAGCAAACGTGAACCTCAGCAGCCAGTGATTCTGTACTTGAAAATAACACGGGCACGCTCACCAGTTTGGCTGCTCTGTAATTATTTTAAACCAAATGAGACTCCGGGAATGAGAAACGGAGAATATGCTGACAGCTGTGGGCACTAAAGGCTCACATTTGAAACAGGTTGCTCTCATACTAAACATACTGCACTTGTTTACTTAGTTTTTGCTTAAATGTATATTGGGAGTTGCATCAGATCTCAGATGAAGGAGTTGGCACACTGCGTTCATTTTGTGTAAGACTAATTTTGCTCTGTCCAGCTGGAGCTGATCCAGAGCATCGTGGCAGAGGTGAACAAGAAGACAGGAGAAGCTGAGTGCCAGTTCTACAGGCGGGGTCTCTCATACCTCGAGGAGAGTCAGAGACTACCAGAGATCCAGCTGTCCCGCTTCCTCTACTGCCACGGGGAGCTCAAGAACAATAAGGGCCAGGTAGCGGCTTCATTTGATTGAGCTTTGGTTCCCCTGAGGTTGTTGGTTTGTTTGTATCTTGTCTGAAAAAGGTCTTTGTTCTCCTCCGCCACAGTGTAGATTTGGACCTTAGGCTCTTTATATGAGCCCTGTATTACCCTGTATTTTGACAGAGCACTTTGTATTCTCCTCTCGTGTTGAATCCCTAACAAATATGTCGCTGTAATATCTGAATAATATACTTTTATTTCTAAAATTGCCTTAATGCCTGTTTGAATATTGTGGTAAATATTCCCATGAAGCCTTATCTCTTACTGTGCGTGTGTGTCTCTGTCAGCGCCTGCATGTATTCCTGTTTGAGCTGGCTCTGGTGCTGACCAGGCCGGGGGAGGACAGAGAGGGAGGTCAGGTGTTCAATGTGTACAGACAGCCTCTGCCCAACGCCTCGATAAACCTGGAGGAAATCCCAGATGGGGAGCCTGCTGGAGGGGGCACCTTCAGGGGAGCCTTCACTGGAGGAAATGATAAAGGTAACATATACATAGCGCTTAGAATATCTATTTTAATTACAGAATAATCTATAAATATTGATACATTAAATTACAAAGAATAGTGAAAATGTGTGAACGTTTCACACATTTTCACTATTCTTTGTAATTTGAGAATAGTGAAAATGTGTGAAACGTTCACATTAACAAGATAGATAATAATAATAATAAATATTCAGTTTATAGTGATGTAAGAGAGAGGACAAACAGCACATTTAGAAGCTTTAAAGGGACAGTTCACCCCCAAATCAAAAATACATATAATTCCTCTTATCTGTAGTGCTATTTATCAGTCTAGATTGTTTTGGCGTGAGTTGTTGAGTGTGGGAGTTTTTGGCTGTAGACATGTCTGCCTTCTCTCAAATACAATTGAACTAAATGGTGCTCAGTTTGTGGTGCTCAAAGTGCCAAAAAAAAAAAAAACACTGAAAAACTCAACAGCAATGACTCTTTCCACAAATCATGACACAGTAACTCATGATAATCCACAGACCTTGTTGTGAGCCGTTTCATGTAGGAACTATTTTCTTTCTACTGAATTACAACTGCCAAATTAATCAAAAAATTAATCGAAAATAGTTCCTGCATGAAACTGCTGGTCTGTGGATTATCTCGAGTCACCAGGTCATGATTTCTTGTAAGTCACATTATTGTTGAATGTTTTTTTGGGCACTTCGAGCACCAATATCCGAGTGCCATCTAGTTCCATTATATTTGAAAGAAGCCGACATCTCTACAGGTGACATCGCCAACACTCAGCAACTCACACCAAAACAACCTAGACTGATAAATAGCACCACAGGTAAGATGAAGAACATGTATTTTTGATTTGAGGGTGAACTGTCTCTTTAACCAGCAAATATTTGGTATCCTTGATGAATGACATCGATCATTTAGTCGTTCTGTCAATCCACTAAATGATCAATAGTTTCAGCACCACAGTATTGTATATATAATTGATCAATGCATTCAGGTGTATTTCCATTGTTCCACGTTTTCCAGTGACATGAGGGATAAAGGGGTTAACTATAGGCCACAGCTAAGCCCACAGGTTGAGAAAAAGCCACTCCACTCCACCCCATTAGCTGTAGTGAAACCTATGACCTTGCTTCCACTCAATTTCCCTCCTCTGTCTCCCAGTGAAGAACTGTTTCCGTGTGAGCAGCAGAGGGCGCTCCAAAGCTCACCCTTACAGCCTGCAGGCCAACGACTCCTTCTCCTTCAGCAAGCAGCAGTGGATCACCTGCCTGCGCCAAGCCATCGTCCAGTCACGAGACAGGACCGCCCAGACCAGCCAGTCGCAGCTCTCCACTCATCACCCTGATCCCGCCCTGTATCACATAGCCGAGCTCAGCCTCAGCTCGGACACAGAAATGGCAGACCATACCAGTCGCTGACTGTCAGACTGATGATCAGGAGGCCCTGGGGAGAGCCTATAGATCTGTACATTGACATTGGAGAGAATAAAACATGGACTTTTTATGAAATATGATTGTGCGTAAAATTCCCCACACGGATTTTGTCTTTGCCTGCATTTGCTGATGGATGGTGTGATTGTGGCGATGTGTACTGTACAGCTTGAGAACAGTATTACTGAATGTGAATTTCCCCTGTAAAATGTTTTCATTTGGGTTTTTTTTTAAATAAACTGACACTTAAAACTTTATTTTGGGGTACTCATGTACTCAAAGCACACAAAGACACATCTAAGTATAGCCAACAAGATCTAGAAAGAAAAGATTAGTGATGATTATCCTCCCTCCCTCTCTCCCTCTCCCTCTCTCTCTGACACCGGTGACAGGGCAGGGGAGAGAGGTAGACTTTCAGCGCTAGCCTACAGACACACAGTGAAACAGTAGACGTCCCCTTATGCATTTTTAACAGCTCAGCAGGTGATGGGAACAGTTTGGTTGGGACAGTTTGTCCACAGATAGAGTGACCAAGTGATCAGGTGAGTCCGAACCGCTTTGTTTATTCGTTTATGCTGTAATATTTGTCTGTAATTATTTGCAAACTTACTTTGTTTGCAGGATTTTACCCTTTACATACACATCACGGCAACAAGAGTGTAGATTTGGCTTTGGTAACGTCTTAGAACGTAGTGTGGTTGTGAGATTTTGCATGTTCTGTTTCAGAAGTTAATACGTGAGTCTTTAATGAGTGAACACTTGAGGTGAGATTATTTCTTTTTGTGAATATGTGCCCTCAAGGTGATATATTAATATCTGGATTCACTGAGGTCTGTGTCAGACCTTGACTTCCCGATCTGTCCTGAGTGCTTTAATTACAAGAGCGAATTGCGAGCCAAGGTGGATCAAGCCCATCTATTCATGATAGGGATTTACTTTAAAGGGAAGCTCATTCACAAATCAATCCTGTTCTTTTCCTCCCAGCTGTGAATGACATCTCTCCACATTTGCCTGGAAAACAGAGGACTGTCTCTCTCTGTCAGGCAGCCTGTGACCTACCATCACGTTCAGCTCAACTTTGACACTGCATGTAGAGGAACTGAAGTGGTGCAGTCTGCCCAGCTTGGAAACCCCCTCTATCTGAAGTGGTAGACACTTCTGAGGTGTACCAGTAAAGTAGGATGCCCGGAGCCAGCGGCGTCAACGTTGAGCGCTCTTGTGAGGCCCTGTGTCGAACCCTTGTCTCTCAGAACGGCCTCCAGAGAGAGACGGCTGACATCTCCCAGTCTGTCCTCTACACCTCCCTGATGGGCCTGCTTCTGGTCGCAGACAACGAGGTGTGCGAAACATAGCATTGTTATCTTGAAACTTAACTCTTAATGTCAAATTTATTGGACACTCTTAAGACAAACATAAACATGGATTAAAAGATTGTGTAAAGGAATTAATAGAGAGTACACACACCAACACACACGTGTTTAAGCACCTGTCAGCACTCCTTGGTCTCTAATAGGATGACTACTTCAGGCTGACACCCTTTTAGCCTCTCTTGTTATGCTAATGGGATAAGAAGGCTAAATCTGTCCCACCAACTCTGTACACACACTGACACGGCGGGGTCAGGGCACACAGACAGTAACATGTCGTACAGACGCAGCCAGGGGTCAAATAGTAGGGCACACACGCAGTGAGCCACATGTCAGCTGTACTCTCGCACATGCAACCTGTCAGTAAGTTTTGTTAATAGCTTGATGTGTTGTCTTTATTTTCCAGAAAGAGCAACTCACCATAGGAAGTGGAAGGGTTGGCCTTAGAAACATAGGAAACACAGTAAGTGTTTAATAATGCAGGATGTGCTTTAAAGGTCCAGTGTGTCACATGTAGGGGGATGTATTGGCAGAAATGAAACACATGTTTTATTTAGTGTATAATTGCCTGAAAATAAGATTTTTTTTTGTCACCTCAAAATGAGCCATTTCTATCCACAAAGACAGCAGGTCCTCATCTGCGGAGATTGCTATACGGGCAAACCATACACTGGCTCTAGATAGCTCCATCTGCGGTTATGCGTTGGCAATCGTAGATAAGAACTATGGAAAAACACCTATTTTTTAATGTGAAACTGCTTTATTCATCTGGTTCAAACTGCTTTTTACTGGCTTAAATCACCCGATTTGTCTCCAACATGCCAAACTGCAACAGAGAATTACTGACTTTAATGTAAATGTGTTTTTACCGGTTTAAATCACCGGGTCTGTTTGTTTCGGAGGGAAAGAGACCTCTTCTTATAATTCTGCTCCTGGTAAAAACCTTCTGAATGTCTGGATCTTAAGTTATCAGAGAAAAATGGTGAGCAAATATTAGCAGGTGCTAGGCTAGTGGCCTATCTCCGACATGCCAAATAGCATTGTAGAAACACTGATTTATAACGTTAAGCTGCATTTTTTACGAAATTAAATCACTGTATGCATTTGTTTTGGTGTGGAAGAGACCTCTGTGGATAATTTGGCTCACTGTAAAAACCTCCTGAACGTCTGGATTACAAAAAACGTGAGCAAATATTAGCAGGTGCTGGGCTGGCTGCCTGTCTGCCACGTGCCAAACACTGAAGAGGAAACGCTGATTTTAACGTGAAACTGCTTTATTCAGTGTTTTTAGTAGTTCTAATCGCCTGGTCCATTTGTTTTGGAGAGGAGGAGACGTCTGTGGATAATTCGGCTTCTGGTAAAAACCTCCTAAACAATGAACACTGAAGGAATTCTAACCGGGAGAAGTTTTAGCTGGTTGCATTCTGCAACCCTCACCACTACTTGCCACTAAATCCACCCAAATCTTACACATTGGACCATTAAGCAAAGCCCTTTAAAGAAACACTTCAAGAATAACCGCCATATTGTTTCCCATAAACATGCTCACTTTCCCCTGTGTCTCCAACTCAGTGTTTCCTGAACGCAGTTGTCCAATGTTTGTCTCACACACGTGGCCTACGCGACTACAGCCTCCTCAAGTCCTACAGGAATGAGAGGTTCTCCAAAGAAGAGGCTAAGCTCATGGAAGGTATGTTCCTCTCTCCCTTACTGCTCCCTCATCTTTGTATTATGTTATCATCTTAGCTCACTGCTCCTTGTCTTCCTGTACCAGCTTTCTCCCAGGTGCTGTCAGGCCTTTGGGATGTAAATGAAGGGGACACAGTTGTAAACCCACGACAGTTTTACAATATTTTCAAAGAAGCTGTGCCTTACTTCAGCGGATACAGGTGAGAATATAGATGATGTTTTTCCTCCTCAAGGTTAGCTGCATCTTTCCATGAAACTTGAATGCATTGCAATACAATATCAACCTCTGTATCAGCAACACAATGTTTCAAGGACACGAGACGAGCTGTCAACAATCTCAAATCACTTTCTACTTTGCCATGACGCCTATAGTTTGGTTACATGAGCCTCATATAGAAAAAGTTGCCTATATCAGTGACATGAAGAAGGCTCTGTCTCTGTTTAATCCAGTCAACAGGATGCACAGGAGTTCCTCAGGTTCCTACTGGACAAGCTGCACACAGAAATCAACCGCAGACCCTACGTTCGACGACCGCCGAAGGAGCCTGAGCAAAAATTTGCCCGATTTAGGTGTGTATGCTTGTGTGGAAAATCAGTCCTTGAAACTTTGATGTCCTTGATGTGACCACAACTCTCTTTTCCTCATCTCCTCTCCTCCATTAGGCTTTCAGAAGAAGCAGCAGCCATGTGGAAGAAGCACTTGGAGAGAGATGACAGCAGAATAGTAGGTGAGGAGAGCCGTCATCAGTCATGGTGATCAGTCAGACCCACCTACATTATAAATTCAGCAAAGGCAACCTGCTGATAATTCCCTCTGCCCGTTTCACAGACTTGTTCTCAGGCCAGCTGAGGAGCTCGCTGCACTGCTCGGTGTGCTCCCACTACTCCAACACGTTCGATGTGTTCTGTGATCTGTCGCTGCCCATCCCCAAGAGGAGCTCTGGTGGGGAGGTGACGCTGAGGGAGTGCCTGGACCTCTTCTCTCAGGAGGAGAAACTGGACAAGGAGAACTCACCAGTAAGTGCAAACCAATGAATGTGTCTCTAACCGTGGGGTCAAAGGTCAATGAGACGGACACTGTGAGCTGGGAATGGTTTAGTCCAAACTGAGTATTTATTTATCTCTAAACTATACTTCTTATACTTTTATTCATTTAACTTTTTTTTTTTAAATTTGTTCCCACAATTCAAACGTCATAGTAAAGACACATGGTAATATAGTTATGTGTAATATGTGCAGGAAGGAAGCTAAAAGGCTCATAAAGCATCAATACAAAACGGTTAAATCAAATAGAAAACATCATAAACATCAGACTATGTGAAACAAACAAACAAACAAAAATAACAGTAATTAAGAGAAACGTAAAAGAAGAGAGAGAAAAAAGAAAGATTCAAAAATAGAATAAATAAAAGGTTATTTGTCACTGTAAATCAGATGGGTTTTTTTTCAATTGAGTCTAGTAGACATATAATCACATAAATCATTTTGTATTTGATTTCAAACTGTTACAGAAAATTGGACCTGTCCGTCATATTTATGGAGACCACAGGATGTGAATGAAGCTCTGAGTATTTCCATAAACACGTGTTATGAATAGATCATACATTTAATTTAATCAACAACTCACTCACTGCCATTCTTTAGCACTTCCTTAAGAGTGAAAGTACCACGGAGATAGATGGAGATCAGGATAAGTGAGTACAGCCAAAAACTATATTACAGTTGTTGATATATGGATCAATAAAATTTTAATTGACCGTTTCAGTGCACTATGCAAATATTAATGTAGCTGAACTATAAGCAAACTACTGCAAAATGTAGTTAAACGACTACTTTAATTGCATGTGTTTCACTACTCCCTAATGCTGCTTCCTGTCAGCTGATGTCATTCACGTACACCACAAAGCTGTCCAACAGGAAATACAACTGTATCCATTTAGAGTGTTTATGTTGTCAAGTTTGAAACAATGGACACAAAGGCAAATAACAAGTAAGACTGGTAACACTTCCCTCAATACTCCAGCTATTTCCACTAACTATTCACACTACCTACAACAGATGTGTCTGCAAATGTTTTAAAAATGTTGAGGTGTGTGTGTTTATGTGTGTTTCAGATGTGTGAGAGGTGCAACAGGCATACAGAGTGCACCAAGCGGCTTTCCATCCAGAGGTTTCCCCAGGTTATTGTGATCCGTATCCTTGGCAACAGCTCTTACTTAGAATATTAATCTCACTGATGTTTTTGTGCGAGAAGCTGTGATGATGCTTAACAGTCTGGATCAGATTTGAACCGTTTCACAACGTCACGATGGTCGATCAGTAAAAGCACAGTTTATGTGTCCTTCCCACTCACCAACCTGGACCTTGGACGCTACGGGCCTGTCGACTGTGGTAACACAACCAGACTTTTCTTTAAGTTTGTCCTTGTCACCATCTGTGCATTATCTCATTTCGCATGCAAGCTTAAGTCCACCATGTTTGTTACTGTTTAACAATCAATCACTTAAAACACAATGTAATGGAAAGTAATGACATATTGGCCTATAATTACCAGCTCACCCACAGCTCATGTGCTATTTTTTAATCAGATATTTGAATGTGACAGATGAAAATGATTTCTTACAACATGTCGATTATTCCATAATATGCAAACCTGGAAAACTGACACAACCTAAGTAAGTCATTATATGTCTGTGTGTCCCCACAGGCCCAGTTCTGTATGATTTATATGCAATATGTAACCATGCTGGGACGGTGAACATGGGTCACTACACAGCCTGCTGCTTAGATGAAAATGGCTGGTGCTTCTACAATGACTCCAGGTGAGACTTGCCCTGCACCCAAATCATTTTGTTTTAATACGCAATGCCCTGCAAACTGCACTGTCTGCACAAAACCCCACTGTGTCTGTGGGTCATCTGCATTGAGACACCTACTATGTATTCCTGGAGCTGTTTCCCATGATTTCTCTTCATCTGCCCACCTACAGTGTGACTCCAGTCTCAGAGAACCAGCTTCAGACCAATCAAGCCTATGTGCTGTTCTACCAGCGCAGCAACAGCACCACCACCGTCAGGAAATAGTCCCGAGACTGGCTGAGCCAGGCAGCCAATCAGAGCAACTTTACCTCCAGTGTCCCTAGAAACAAATGGAAGCAGCAGTGCTGTAACTGTGGCATCCATGAACAGCGCAAACTCAATGAGCGTGCCCTCAAGTAAACTCTGAGCAGGAGGAGGACGAGGAGAGCGAAGCCATGCTTACCTTAAGGAGGGCACGAAGAGGCGATCTCCCCTCCTGAATCATGGTGATGCTTTTTAAGAGTCTCAGCGAGAGAGCTGAGACAGCTCAGACAGACTGCAGCCTGAAGTGTCTCTGTGCCCTACTTCTCAGGCAGGAGTGAGCGGTGTGCGTGTGTGCGCCATGCAGAGCTCTTAATGTATGATTACTCTGATTCATGCTTGGGATGCAACACAAACCCAAATAAGCAAAGAGAAATCTTGGGTGAAATAGACACAATTGTGACATAGGACTTTAACTTACTGTACGTGTATTCAAAATGTAAATACCTGTAGCCTCTGCTATATCTATGCTGTCTTTTTATCTTGATCTCCTTCCACATGGACAGTTAACCTTGAAACTTAAACACATTTATGGGCTATATTTTCCCTCTAACTAATTTATAACTACTGTGTATATATATTACTATATGTATGTATATATTTTTTACATTTGTGTGTATAAAATTACACAATTGAATGTATTGCATTATTGATATTTGAAGAAGTAAATAAAAGACCATTGAAAAATGATTAGACTTGTGCTTTTAGTTATGAGCCAATGACCATATTATTATTAATATTATCATGATGTTTTATTTTTTTTAATATGCACTAAATAATACAGCTGAAAACATGCTTCTTATTTTGTAAGTAAAGTTGCCGCAGCCTACTGACGAATGACGTACTTCTGCGCATGCGCGTTCGCAGTAGGCGGAGTTTTCCTGTCGGTCAGGAAGAGGAGAAAGGCGGACACAGAAACATCAAGCGGTAATCTTACTCAGAGATCGCTTTTTAACTTTATGCCGATTCTTGTTTCAGCCACAGAAGTATCACAGTAGCGCGGGGAGTGTCGTGGTGGTGATTTCAGAGAGAATACTTGGAGTGACAGCTGTCTAAACCCGGGGAAACACCGTTAGCATTCTTGCTAGCTAACGTTAGCTGGTTTGACAGGCCCGGAGTACACTGCACAGCCTTTCAGCAGGAATGGGAACACAGCGCGGAAATGTTATATGTTTACACCCTTTACCTCCGAGGCAGACTTCCTGTTCGCCAGCCGAGTCTTTTTGGTTTAGATTTATGTCGTACATTTGGACTTTTTTAGTGAAACTCTTAAGGTATAAAAGGACACCGGTATTCTTGCGTTACTAACGTTGTCTGAGCTGTTGCTGACGTTTTGTGCCAGCCAAGGGGAACTGTTGATGAAGCATAGAGAGCACTGTAATTGTACCCTTGTTTGAAAGTGTTATCCATCCTGAATCTCATTACAGTATACACTATTGGCACAGTAAGAAATGTGCTTAGCTATATTGTCAGTGGAGAGTATTGACTTGTGATGACCATGTATAAACCTTGTTTTGGACTCCTTTCCATAGATGGCTGCTATCAGGAAGAAGTTGGTGATAGTTGGGGATGGTGCGTGTGGGAAGACCTGCCTTCTCATCGTCTTTAGTAAGGACCAGTTCCCAGAGGTCTACGTCCCCACTGTGTTTGAGAACTATGTGGCAGACATTGAAGTGGATGGGAAGCAGGTGAGACATGATGAACCGTAAACAAGGCACCATGGAGCCAAAGGGTCCCTGAGGAAACTGTACGATAGAGACGGTTTAAAATTGATTTTTATTAGTTATCACATTGTCAAACTTTGTATAATATTGTGGCAGCTGGTATGTAATTTTGTCTTAGTTTAAATTGTAAAACTAGCAGCAGTTAATAATTGCTTTCATTAAAGATTTACCTGTGTATTTTCACAGGAATAGTAGTTTGGTTCCTAAAATACCAGAAAATGGTGAAAAATGCCCGTCAGAATTTCTTACAGCTTGAGGTTGCATCATCATTTTTGCTTTAACAGTAACTTTGCTTTGAAAATTACTACTGTTCCTTGATTTGAAAAATAGTTGCTAAATTTGTACATGTTTTTAATTGATTTATCACATTAATCATTTTGGTTTACAAGCCATTACCTTTTTTTTTTTTTCATTTAAAATAATTTTTGAAAATAACAGTTCAAGTTTGACTTCCCATTGCTAAAAAGTGCAGTGCAGTGAACCTTAACTTGGCAAGGTTGTCTTTACTTACACAAATATATCAAGTGATAGTGATAGGGGACATTGTCAGTAGCATAGGTGTTGTTTTTTTCTCTATTATAAGTATGATAATAATGTAATATGGGTCTGCCAATCATGTAACATAGACTAAATGAACTTAGATGCTCAGTGGCCCTCTTTACATATAATTTTTTTCTTGCATCTGTCCTTACATATAACTCTCTGTCTCTCGTTTCTCAGGTAGAGCTAGCACTTTGGGACACAGCAGGTCAGGAAGACTACGACAGACTGAGGCCTCTCTCCTACCCCGACACTGATGTTATTCTCATGTGCTTCTCTGTAGACAGCCCCGACAGCTTAGGTATTGTCTTGGCAACAGTCACACCACTGTACCAAACACCTTGTGATTGTGAAATTAACACTGCATTATTTCCCTTGACTCACCGTAGAGAATATTCCAGAAAAGTGGACACCTGAAGTGAAACACTTCTGTCCAAATGTTCCCATCATCCTGGTGGGCAATAAAAAAGATCTGCGCAACGATGAGCACACCAGACGAGAGCTTGCCAAAATGAAACAGGTCTGTTCTTTTATCGCTGGTATGTGCACATCTGTTGGTATAAAGCGTCAAAATGTAAACCTTCTGTCTGGCATGTGTCTCTAGGAACCAGTCAAATATGAAGATGGCAAAGAGATGGCGAACCGCATCAGTGCCTACGGCTACCAGGAGTGTTCTGCCAAAACCAAAGATGGTGTGAGGGAAGTCTTTGAGATGGCAACTAGGGCAGCACTGCAGGCCAAGAAGCGTGGCAAGAAGTCCACCTGCCTTCTGTTATAGGCTCTGGGAGAAGAGGGAGCTGCCGTCAAGCACAGATGGAGAGGGCAGACTCCAATGAGATTTGACATAGGGGAGAAAATTGGGGGAGGGCCCAGAAAAGTTTTGTGGATGCTCGATTTCTTATCATCCTCAGCAAATTAAAGCAGGTCTTAAATGATTTGATAAGCTTCTACACTCTGGCCCTTGGTCTATACATTAGGTTAAGTGCCATTTTGCTCACTTCTATCAAAACCTTTCAGATCTAGACGTTTGTAGGGCAGGTGGTGGTGGGGGGTGATTTGAACTTGAGTAGATGTAAACGGGTTGAAATGTGCCATGATGGGAAAGAAGAGAGAAAAGGTCCTTACCAGGCCAAAGACAATGGGGACATGAAAGAGAAAGACAGAAAAAAAAGACATAAGTATAAAATAGGAATTAGGACCATGTCCAAGTGGATTTTACACAGTATCGCCTACATGTAGTGCCTTGAGAGCAGTGGTCAAGAAGAGTAAGTTGTGGGGTAGGGATTCATGACTTAGATGGGGGTATTATTTTGTCATTTGTAGTGTCCACACATCACATTTGTGAATGCTTTCTCCCTGTCATTGGCTTTGCTCCTTCAGGCCCATATTCTGACTCAGGCGCTATGCAGGGGTATGCCTAAACTAGATTGTATGAGATATTTTCCCATACTGAATTACTTACCTGTACTTTAGAGATTGTGCGTGCGTGCGTGCGTGTGTGTGTGTGTGTGTGTGTGTGTGTGTGTGTGTGTGTGTGTGTGTGTGTGTGTGTGTGTGTGTGTGTGTGTGTGCGTGCGCGTGTGTGCAACTGTATGGTGGTTTGTTTTCTCCAGTGCAGGTCTGCATGCAGTGAATGTGTGTATATTCGTGTGGGTGTGTGTATTAACATATGTGTCTATGTACTGTATGCATGGAAAGGCCTTCTGCGTCACTGACCTAACCCCTTGTTTCCATGCCAAAGTTACCCCTGATGGCCACGTTTTGCTGGCTCAGGTGGGTAATGGAATTAACAGCTACTCAGAGTGACATAGAAACTTTCACTTTACTGGAAGACATTGTACTTTACCTAGAGGCACAATCAGGTTAAACATATTCTAAGTTTTTAGGACCTTTTTTTGTGTGTGTACCAGAGATTCATTTGATTGTGTTAATCAGTGGGTCAAATCATGAGTGGTGTAGTTGATAAGTTGAATATTCTTTCGGATAGATGATAGGCTTATCTTATTACTATAAAGTCCATTATGTACTGTATGTCCTACAAGGCTTTGTAAGGACATGTTAATGATGTGTATTTCAAGTTTGCCTTTTACTCAACTCTTCCCATGCCTCCTTTAATGATATTGTCATTATTGTACTATAACTTTTTATTATTGATGTCTCTAATTTTCTTAGTATATTTTAATCATTTTACTTAATCCTGCTGTTATGATCATATTACGTCAGTTAAATGATAAATTGTAACCGTAGTAGTTTTTTTTTCTGTTTAGTTAACTGAAGGTAAAGCTTGGGGTGCACGGCTGGAAGTTATTTTGGGGGTGGGCTTCTTTTTTTGTTTTTTGTACTGTGACATATTAAGGGTTTTTGTTTCTGGATTTTTTTTTTCCAAATAAAGCTGATATTAGGGTTTTCTGTTGTAAGGTATTTATGTGTTCTTTCCATTTATTCATTAATGATTGCAACAATTTCCCCTATATTTCTGGCATTAATTTACTTTTTTTGCTGAATAAAAGAAACTCATAACCCCTCAAAATACCCGATTCTATTATTTTTATATCTGAAAAAAATATCGACACAAACGCATCAAATCATCCCCTTCAATGTGGGCTACTAGTTTTGGGTTGGCCTGGCTGTCTCGTCCAATCACCGTCGACATTAGTATGTTCGCTCTCCAACCGCCAATCACACACCAGAGTCAGGTACTTGTCCCCGCCCCCTCTGAAATGTTGTCTTGCTGTGGCCATTTTACACTTGGTTCCCTGAAAAATAAAACACCCTTCTCACCTGAGCGTCGACGTGACATTTAAAGGACTGTTGTTGGCTACATGTGGCGGTGGTAAGTGTTTGTCGTATTTCAAATACAACTGCTGCCGGTGTGTTAACAGCGGCTGACAGACGGTTTTTGGAGGCAACGGCTCTGCATGGACTAGCTAGCCAAGCACAGGCTAAACTGGTTAGCTTGGTGGCTAACCGAGATGACCGCCATACGTCATTGTTGAATACTCCTTTTTGGGTAGTAAAGTTTGGCGTGTGCGTTTCTCAGTGATGCTCGGTTATGCCTCTGTTCATGCGTGTTGTTGAGTGGCTTACAAAGCAGTGACATCAGGCAAAGCTGGAGAAGTGCAGTATTTAAATATGCAGCTAACCTGGTGACAGTTATAATTATAATCATGCTACCTGCCTGTAACTTGCACATCACTACAGTGCAACCCAGGACGCACCACTTGGGATATTTTCCTGTAAAGTAGTTGCATTTAAGTTCTGACTGTGCTCCTTAAAGACAGTCAGCACAGGTTGCATCGATTCTCCTCAGTATTGCTGATCTTTTAAAGAGTAAATAGACCTTTTTGCACGGCAGACATTTTGACACATCAGAGTAGGAGCAGCACAGGTGTGTTCAATAACACTAATGACAGCTGCTAGTAAATGGAACTCAGCCATTCTTACTTACATCCATTTCACTTGTGCTTTTCCTACTGACACAAGTCAAAATGTCTTGTGATGAAAGGCAATTGCTGGTGTACTTCCAGGGAATCCAATGCTGTAACCAAATAGGAACAGGGCAGAGACCAGGGGCAGAGTCAGTGGATCAGCATGGACTATGAGCGGAGGTGAGTTCAACTTTATTTTTGCACCGTTTCACCCTAAAGCGCTGACAAGTCCCTCACGTTGTCTGTTATGGTCAACAGGGGTGGGCGAGGTGACCGCATGGGTCGCTATGGCAACACCCACAACGACCACAACTTTCGGGACATGGACTACCGAGGCTATGGCCAAGAGGATGAGGAGCAAGGATATGACATCAGAGCAGAGGGGGACAGACCGTATGGCCGTGAAGAGCAACCACTCGGTGTTCGTGACTTCTCGCCCGGTCGTCTCCAAGACCGCCCGGGGTTTCACCAGAGAGATGGGCGAGGGGACATTGGGCGCGAGGGGAAGGGGCTCCTGTGGCCCCCGTGCTCTCAGTCGCAGCCTGATCTCGGCCTTCCCATGCACCAGAGGGAAGAGGAGGGATCCAGGCGGGAGTTTGAGCAGTTATTGACTGGCCCGCATGAAAGAGGTCGGGGGAAAGGTGGAAGAGGCTTCCCTGAGAACAATGCCCCTCATTCAGGTGGTCGGGATGGCAACTGGGGTCGTGGTGGTGCCCATTCGGAACACATGGAATACAATACAGCACGACAGAGAGAGGAGGACAGGTTCTCACGTGCTGCCGTGAAGAGGAGGGTGAGCCATAACCAGGCCGTCTTCTGTATTGAGCTGTGATAACTTTATTTTGTTGTCAACATCACTTGCTATTGTGTGACTGTTTCTGTGCAGGCTTTTCCAGTGGGGGCAGAGGAACTTAGTTGTGGAAGCGCTGGTCCAGACCTGTCCCTTGAGGAGCTGGATCAGAGGGACCAGGATTATCGCGCAGATCTGGACCACAACCAGAGGCCAAGCAACATCATAATGCTTCGTATGCTGCCACCCAATGCCACAACCAATGAGGTATGTCTCCTGGGCATGTTTGTGTGATGCTTGGGTCATGTTGTCAGTTGGCTTTAGTGGGTAATAATGCCTCTGTGTTCATAGATCCGAGCACAACTTCAGGATCAGGGGATCCAGCCAAGAGAGGTTCGCCTCATGAGGAACAAATCTTCAGGTGAGGACTTGTCCATTGCCTCTAATCGTTTTGTCCATTTTTAATCCTCCCTTTGTGTCAAACTCATCCATTACCAGCTCTATCACTTCATTGCTCTCTCAGGTGACTCTACCTTACCTGTGCAGTCCTTTCTCTCTTCTATTAATAAGCGTCCTCTCTTGCCTTTACCTCCTCTCTTACCGTCACTGTCTTTCCTCATAATCTGACAGCGGGATAGATAGCCGCAAAGAATGCATATTTATAAACCTATGAGGCTTTTGCTGCGATTCCTGCTTTGATTTTTTTTTTTTTTTGGTCTGCTGGTGTCTGAATTCTAGCTAGCATACATGCACGCTTCAAACAAGAGTTCTTTCCATGTTTGCATACTGGACAAGAATGCATGCATACAGCCATAGGTTAGAGATCTTCACTCCATGGCATTAATTTTCCTTTTCGCCTTGGCTCTCCTCTTGCCTTTAAACTTTCATGTTCCTGCCTCATCCATCTTGAAGCGAGATGTGTCTGAGTAGATGAACAGTGCTCACAAACTAACAGTGTCAACTGAAAATTGAGCAGTGGAAGCAGAAGGCGTTTGATGGCGTTTGTCATTGTAGCTATTTTTGAGTGTGTGAGTGTGGGGATATAAGTGTTGCAGCTGCCTCTCAGCTCTGTGAGCGTCATCCATACCACTCAGAAAAGCTTGTCTTTTTCTAAAGGTTTTTTCCATTAAGGTCATTGTCTCACTGGCCTCCCCCTTTGCTAACGCACTGGTTGTCTGTAAGGTGTGCCTATCTGTCTCGGGCACACTTACAGTCCCCCGCACTGCTCTGTCTTTCTCACCCCCACATGACTGTTTCTCTGTTTTTAGGATAAGTCACTCTGAGTTCTAAATGTTCAAATGATGATCTGTTGTGATTGCACTCCATGTTATACAGTGTTAAAAAATTATATAAGTCTCAATTTTTTTGTATAATGTGTTGTCAATCAGTTATAGTAATGCATGGACAGACTATGGAGCATTCCACCACAGTGCTACTTAGCTCAGACTGCTCTCTGACTCTCAGACTAGCAGAGATATGTGTGTCTGTGTGCTTGCGTGTTTGTGTGTGTCTGTTCTGTTGGTGTCTGGGTGCTTCATCAATCAAAGCCGAAGAGCTCAGACTCAAACTGATGAGTGGGTAGGATTCTCTCTCTCGCTCTCTCCCTTGCTCCCTCTCTCTCTCTCTCTCTCGCTCTCGCTCTCTCTCTCGCTCTCTCTCTCTCTCTCTCTCGCTCTCTCTCTTGCTCTCTCCCTCTTTCCTTGACCCTGTTGAGATACTTGACATTGCGTCCTCCCACCCTTGCAGAGACTTTGACAGCGACTCTCCGACTGGCTGTCAGCTGTGTTATTTCCAAGGGAGAGAGGAGGCAATGATTAATTTTATTAGTGCTGATACAGGGTCTCTCTCTCTCTCTCTTTCTCTCTCTCTCCTCTGGACATGAAGCACTAACCCCTCACTGCGTTGTTGTTATGTTGTTGTTGTTGTTGTTCGGTTACCATGGCGCTGGGCGGTGTCCAGGTCAGAGCCGAGGATTCGCCTTCGTCGAGTTTAATGTCATACAGGAGGCCACCCGCTGGATGGAGACCAACCAGGTCACTCTCCCCTACACAGACACACATACACATATATACATGCATACAGTGGGACACATGGGTTATATGAGGACAAATGTACAGTCGCATCATACCCTGCCATGTGCACATGACGCATTCCAGTAGACAGACACAGTGGAGAAATAATGTTGTCCCTGAGGTAGGTAGGTCTTTATACTCTGAGGCAAAATTCATCTTTTCTTTCTACTTATACAGAATTCCACAAACAGGCAAATTCATGTTACATCATGCTGACGTCTGTCTGGGGCCTAACTACATAGTTTTCATATCTGGACCCTCCCAGTCACATTTGCTCATCATTGTCCAATACAAACTCCTCTATTACAGAGGTCTCTTCTTTCTCCAGTGACATGTTCTCACTCTCTCTCCTAAGTCCACCTCTGGGGTAGTGTGACAGTGTGAATATAATTTCTCACATGGTCTATTGTATGTTGAATCAGAACCAATATAGTACTTCATTTTCTTGTTTTTGAACCTTTCATATCTGGGTCATCTACCATTATTACATCTCTGGGATGGAGCTATTGTCTATGGGATGAAGGTGGTGACAATGGGATGGGATGTGTGGAAAACTGTGAAAAGGTTTCCCCTTAAGGGGGGAGGGATGACACAATTGAACAAAACACATTGTGTCCTTAAAAATGGACACCCACACACACTACGCATACACCATCTCAGTCCGTCCCAATTTCCTAAAGCTGAAGGTTGCAATTCTCTGGTGTCCTCTTTCTTTCAGTCTCAGTTCTACTCTCTCTCTCTCTCTCTTTCTCTGTCCCCCTCTCCCTCTCGTCCCTTTCACTCTCTCTCATCTCTTGTGAGATGAGGCCTTTCTCTGGCATGTGTGGCCTAATTATCGCTGATAATCATTCTTTGTTCCCCGTCCCTCTCTCTCTTTTTCTTTCAGGGAGTGCTGATGATCCTGGGACAAAGAGTGTCGATGCACTACAGCGACCCAAAACCACGTGCCAACGAGGACTGGCTCTGCAACAAGGTTGTGTGAATTGTAGGCGTGTATATCACTCACTGTAGTCGCTTATTCTTTTAATAAGTTTGTTAACTGTGAGTCATGTAACATTTCAACAGTGCGGTGTGCAAAACTTCAAAAGGAGAGAGAAGTGCTTCAAATGCAGTGTGCCTAAATCAGGTACAGTTTAACCCAGCTGCTATAAATATCTCAACCATTCTCCCTTTTACAATAACACAAGCTCATTCGCTCCATGTTATAATACATAAATGGCATGTTGTCTTTCCCCAGAGGCGGAGCTGAAGTTGCCCCAGTTGCAGAGGGATTTGCCCGTTGGCCTTCAGAAGGAGGGGGCCCAAGGCTTATTGCCCTTGCCAGCCCCTTACCACTCTTCTGGTCCTGCTGTCAACTCAGGACAGGCTACACAGCAAGCAGATGTTGCCAATGACAGTAAGTCCATCTTTTGACATTTTTACCACCCTGGCAATTTCGTCTTCCTTTCAGGAAGATCTACTCTATGTAGCCTTTGAAAAATAATTTGTAATATGGATTATGGTAAATCAGGGTCAGGCAATTAAAGGTGTACGATGCAGGAATTGTTGCTGTTTGGAAACAGGAATGGAAACATTATTGGAAAATGAAAGCCAACCCAGGCCTCACTCTGGTTGTGGAACAAGCTTTATCCGCCATGGGGAGTTTTCATCACTTCCTCTTGGATGCATGCTGCTTCTACTGATTGCTACCTTTTTATATAGTCCTGACTTCACCTGTGTGCTGTGCCCAGGAAGGCCCAGAACACAGCAAAATGAGAAGAAAATAAGAAAATACAGGCAGAGGGCAAAGTCTCTGCAGATAAATACACTTCCTCACACTTCTGTTGGGTCACAAATGTTGATTGAGAGGGATTCTTTACATTGTTATTTAGAAAAATCTTGCTCAGTATACATTAACAACCACCAAGTGCCAGATGTTGGTAGATTTTCTGTTTGGAGGGTGAATCTGGGAAAAAGTAATGTAGTGAAAAACTACGCTGCAAGTCTTGGCAGCGTTTTGGTGTCATTTATGGAGGTGCTGCTTTTGCCCTCTGCTGTCTGTGTTGTCATTTGGCATGCACACACGCTACCAGATGTGTTTGTGGGGGTGTCCAAACAGTGCCCCGAAACTGGGATATTAGGTGCTCTGTTAAACTATCAGTTGCCTCCGGTGTGCAAAAAGAGCTTGCAGTAGAGAGTGAGGAGTCTGATGAGGTTTAAGCTGATTACAATTAGCAAGCATCCAGTAGGTTTATGAAACCTTCAAATTTGTGTTGTATGTAGAGTCATAAGTATATTTAATGGGGTGGGGGTGCTGTCAAATGTTTATGACAGGGCTCACAGTTGTCATCTACCAGGCTAGTAAGCTACAAAGTTAATTTTTGGACGCTGCAGCAAGTACTTGCACTTTTATCATGTTTTGAAACATTTCATCTACCCAGCTCTAGCTTAAAAACTCAGAAGAGGGCATAATGGGATACTTTCACCACACTGAATATTAGTTTGTACATGAGTTGTTAAATCTTGCGTTAAACAATCATATTCTCTCCTTCTTTTCCTACACCAGCTCTGATACTAAGAAACCTTGGCCCACATACGTCAGTGGAAACCATCTTGTCTGCTTTGGCTCCATTCGCCACTCTCTCCCCTTCCAATGTTCGCCTCATCAAGGACAAGCACACACACCTCAACAGGGGCTTTGCCTTTCTACAGCTCTCTACCATAGTGGTGAGAAACATGATGAGGCAGACACACACACACACACACACACACACACACACACACACACACACACACACACATAAAAGCTAGACTGATGAATTGTCTTTCACTTACAACTAAAACTGTAATCAGTTGAGATCAATCCATAAACAAAACATTTGTCCCTTTTTGTTTTTGAAATAAGCTTTATTGTAAACACACATACAGACATAGGCAGTTTTCAGTTTGCACTCACACTAACTCAAAGGTCTCTGTATGCTGTATCAACAGGAGGCTTCTCAGCTGCTCCAGATCTTGCAGGCTCTCCAGCCAGCTCTCTCTATTGACGGAAAGGCAATTGTGGTGGAGTTTGCCAAAGGCTCCAAACGGTAAACACGCACACGCCCAAACTTTTCTGCAAAGAAACCACAAGAGCACTCCACATTATTGCTGTTGCACAAAAGATAAAACCATGTCTTTTTTTAATACTGTACATGATCACATCACATTAAAACTGAAATTGGTCATGTGAATTAAACAGATTAGAAAAAGCTTTGGGGGAGATTATCTGAAACAAATAAAAAGCCAAAAAACTGAGCGATTCTTGTTTAATTTCACGAAAAAAAGTTCCTAAATATTGGTCACCAGGAATTCATCAGAACCCTCTCTGTGCTTTTTTTCCAGGGATGTGTTCCTGACGGACGGCAGCAGAGTGAGTGCCGCTACAGTGGCCAGCACAGCTATAGCTGCAGCACAGTGGGCTGTCACACAGGTAACCTGAATGACTTATCACTGCAGCAAAGAGTCTAACACATCTTTAATTTCAAATTGTATATTTATGATTGTATTCTTTGTTTGTTTTTCATTCTCAGACCGCTCAGAATGGATCAGGTGGAGGTCAGAGCGTAGATACACCAGTGTATCAGCAGGGGGCAGCAGTAACATACAACCAGGAAGGAAACGAATACTCTGGGCTCGATGGCACAACTTTCAAGGCCCAGGCAGATGCCAGGGTGGCTGCTTTGCCTGGTGCAGGAACCGCTCTGATTGGGGCCTACACAGCTGGAGCAGCCCCAGGTTTGTATCTCACATGTTAAATAAATAAAGCATATTACCTATGTGGTCTATATAGCTGTATACATTCGAACTGACCTTGAGTTAACTTAAGCCACCTGCTTGTGTGCGCTTGCCCCTGTGCAGCTGCCATTTCGTCTGAGGCAGTGACATCTGGATCAGCAGTTGTGCAGCAGCCTCTCACTCATACACAGACTGCTCTCATCACCACGGCTACCACCACACCAGTCACACAGGTACAAAATTCCCGCCTCTTGTATTCTTGCATTATTTCATGCCATTATTTCCTCATTTTTAAGAGCTCTGTCTCTCCACAGGTTGAGATAGTGGGAAAACCACAACCAGCTGCTCCCAGCCAGCCTGCTACCCCAGGCACTGAACACGAGCTCCAGCAATACCGTAAGGCTTTGTGTGTACAATGTTGCCTACAGGTTTAGAATTTATTTGTGGTGTTCAACCCCAAAGGGGGTTTGCAAACAGCTTGAGGAACTGCGCTAGCTTCAAAAACGCACTGAATGAACATCTTTACAAATAACTACAAATAGATGTAAAATAAGAAATAATGTAAACAATATTGTTGTAAGATGTGTAACTGCTAGTTGCTATAATAAATAAATCATGTTGCTGCTGCTAATTAACAGTAACCCTCTGTTAAAGGTTTTTAAATTTGATAAAATGTAATAATCAGTCCTGTGTCTCCGACTGTAGCTGTGCCAGATGTGTCCACATACCAGTATGACGAAAGCTCTGGCTACTATTACGACCCACTCACAGGCCTCTACTATGACCCTAACTCCCAGGTAAGGAGTGCATGAATGTTCTGCTATCCCAGTGTGAAGTCAGCACTTTTGAAAGACCTTTGTGAATGTGTCCTCTCCTTCAGGATCTCACTCTGGTTTTATGTACCCCTCCTTTTTGCAGTACTACTACAACCCTCACACTCAGCAGTACATGTACTGGGATGGAGAGAAGCACACCTACATTCCCGCTGCTGCTGGACAGTCAAACTCAGACGGAGCTCCCACGAGCGCAAGCGGAGTCCCTTCAGACTCACCATTTGGTACCCCTGGCAGCAAGGAGAAAAAAGACAAACCCAAGAATAAAACGGCTCAACAGGTACGCTACGTACAGGATACAAGTTCAAATACTGTCAGATGTGCACAGAAAATTAAATTTACCTTTTGATAGCTTTGCTTTGCTTTGCCCAAAAAGTGGACACAAGAACAGCAAGAGATGTTAAATTTCATTATAAGTGATTCAACACATCTTTCTGTGGACAAAATAACCTTACTACATAATACAGTTCATTCAAACCAATCAATGCTGTTCGAAATTGTCAAAAGGTGTTGTTATTGGCAAACTCTTGTGTGATTGACTTCAAATCTTCCTCTTCCTCTGCATTAATAGATTGCCAAAGACATGGAGCGCTGGGCTAAGAGTCTCAACAGACACAAGGAGAACATGCGCTCTGTCTCCTCCTCCCCTGCTGTCGGTTCCACAGCGCTACCACCTGGTTACACGAGGGCACCTGGACACAGTCGCCTTGATGACCGCCGAGAATCCGCCAGTGCTGACGCAGGCTATGCTGTTCTGGAGAAAAAGGTGCATGGTTTTTACAGACACACATTCTCAACTGTAAACACCTGTGCACCTAGTGACTGGGGAGAGTGTCCATCAGTCACTCATCCTGCCTCAGTGCAAGTTATAAGACGATGTCTGCATAAGATATGGCTTTATTAACTGACTTGGTAATCTCTCTGATTTTGCTTTCCTGTCCTGCAGGGTGCGCTGTCTGAACGGCCTCAGATCTTTCTGGACCAGATCCGACAAAGCACAGAAGTAAGGGTGTGGTCACGGCAATTAAAGTTTCAACACCCTGTCTTTTGTTAGATTATGCTACAAAACATTTTTCAAGAACACTATCATTATTTCTCTATCTGTTTATTAATCTTTAAACCTGCATCCTATTTGTGCAGCGTTCCCCTCCTCAGCAGCAGGGTCTGGTCCCAGCCTACAGTGGAGAAACTGACAGCGAAGAAGAAGGAGGCGACAAAGACGAGAAAGATGGGAGGATGACCGACTGGGTTAAACTGGCCTGTCTGCTGTGTAGGAGGCAGTTCCCCAGCAAGGAGGCCCTCATCAGGCACCAGCAGCTCTCTGAGCTACACAAGGTGGTTACACAAACAGTTTGAATCTAATGTCACATTGCTGCAAACCTTGCATGAATCATGAATATCTGTTATTGGTTATCTAAATGGTGTCTAAAATGACAAAGGTGCAGCCTAAGGACAATCTTCTTGTACACATGTCCAACAATCACCTGTTTATTTTTCTGCCCTCAGCAAAACTTGGAGCAGAGAAGACTCCAGCAGGAATCTGCAGGCAAAGAGGTTAGTCAAGCCTCAGAGTCTAACTGTAGGAGTCCGACAACATTGCTGAGAGTAATTATACTTGTCGCTAATTGAGTGCAATTACTATTGTTTTCGTTAACCCCCTTTTTTGTTTTGCTTGCAGAGACTTGCTGATGTACCTGAAGCTCCTGATCCAAGAGGAGGAAGTTTAACCCCATGTAAGCAGCAGTGACGTAACAGACTCTCTCCTTGTTGATGTGTTTAGCTGTTTCAGGTTTACAGTGCGTGTTGAGTGTGCCAAGGTGATCATTTAAAAGTGGATGCTATCGTGCATTGTCCCTTGTGAACTGTTTAAGTTAGGGTTTTCTATTCTAACTACGGCTAGTCAGGCATGTAGGTTACTCCTTACAATACACAATTATGGTAGATGTGATGTTATCTACGTCCAGGTTTGTGTGTGTGTGCCCTCAAAGCTGTTTTATTCTTTTCCTCTCTTCAGTGACGGGATCACAGGCACTAGTCTCGGTGCCAGGATGCTGCAGGGAGGAGTGAAAAAGGGGCTTCTGTTGCGGAATATGCAAGTGGAGTGAGCCCTCACCCTGAACCCCCTGACCCAGACAGGACGACGACAAAGCCTAGCACGCCACACTTCACCATTAACATCATATAGATATCTCTAGATAAACCTCTTAATTTTTGGTTTAACATATAATTACCTCAACGGTGGTAATACACTCATGAACTGATCCTGTAGCAGTGGATGTCAGGATATTGCACAGAATGCACTTTTTTGCTTTCTTCCTGAATGATGCAGTTTTGAGTTCTCACTTGCTTCGGAGCTTGTGCGTGATAAACAAGCTTTATGTGGTTGGGAAACATTTGCTGTCGGAAAGTGAAAGATCAGTGTCGATCTTTATGGCAGCAAATGGGATTTTCTAATATTACTGTCTATGCACCATAGATTTTTTAATTTAATGCTATATGCCCTGACATTCAGTGAATGACTTCTCTGGGCATTAACTGTGTATACATTTTAGAGGAGACCGTGGCCTCATGAACTGGACAGGCTCACACTAAAACTAGTGTGAAGGTGAAAAGTGTCTAAAGTTTGTCACCTTGTATGAATTCACGATGTTATCTATCAACGTTATCTCTGGAGAAAGTTATTTTTTATTTCTGTACCTGTTCTATAATGTGAATGTGTTTCATCAGGCTTGTGTAAATTAATTCTGAATAACACACTTTCATCATTATGGATGATTGGTGTCTCTCTTTTTTCTTTTTGCAAAGGAGTGAACATTAGCTCATATGTCGACATTTTAACTTGAAATTTCCAAAGCTGCGTTTCTGCAAATCGGTGGTTACAAAAGAGGAATATATGTAACTCTTGTTATGAGGCCTCTAATGCAACGCCTTGGCCTGCAGAAGCTGTACAGCTGTCCAACGGGACATCTGTCTGTCCCTGAACTGTGTCTCTCCATCACATGAGTCGTGAACGCACCTGCGCTCGTGTCGCGGCTGTGGAGTTTCCATGGCAACAGCAGTAGCAGACGCGGTGCTGTGGTCGGTCAGGTATAACCGCAGTTTCCCAAAGGTTCAACACGGACTTTATCTTCTACTTAATAAGTTTACTTAACAGGTTACCGTCGGTTGTTACACTGTGTTATTATAATAGTTGTTATATTAAGTTAGGAAGTTAGCTACTTGTAACTGACGTACTAACGTTAGCTAACAGCTAAGCTAACCCTTCTAAACTCGGTGAAGTTTGACTAGCTAACCTTTTTAGCTACCGACCGGTGTGCTCCAGGGATCTGCTACTTTTTTTGTAAAAACAAGCGATATTCACCAGGATGTCCGACATGGATGAAGATGCAATGCTGTCAGATGTCGAGGGAGAGGAAGAAGCCGGAGAAGAAGAGAAGGTACCTGAGTGAGAACTTCCTAGATAGTTGTGACACGGGCTGCGTCCGAAATCACTCATTCACTACATAGTCCAGTGTATAGTGAGTCGGGAGTGTTTAATGACTTCCGACACAGCCATGGAGTATGGGTTGTGCTCAGTTTCCTGTGGTTTTAATAATTAATTTTTACTGGAACAGTGCACAACCAAAGGATACTGTTATAAACAGGTAGGGTAACAAAGTCACACAGCTATTGTCAGGTGCAGAACCCCATCCTTTCTCTCCAAGACCCCACAACATGTCAACTGTCCTGAAATGCAAGTTATATGTGTCAAATGGGAACCACAAGGAGGCCACAAGGAAGTCAGCCACAGCCAAATAGCTACACAGAGTAAGGCAGGTCCTGAGAAGTCAGCTGAATGGAAAGAGCAAGCGGTCCAAGCCATCAACACGTACGCCCTGCCAGTCATCAGATGCCCTACTGGTATAATAAGCTGGTCAAAGGAGGAGATAGAGGCCACTGATATCAAGACAAGGAAGGAGGAGGATGAACCATGACAGAAGGACAGACCGACAGATTGGAGAAGTGGCCGACATCAAGAATTCCTACCAGTGGTTGGAAAAGGCTGGACTGAAAGACAGCACAGAAGCACTAATCCTAGCAGCACAGGAACAGGCACTTAGTACAAGATCAATAGAAGCAGGGGTCTGCCACACCAAACAGATATACCTTTACGTCTAAAAAGTTTCATGGGTGGGATTGAAGCACTATCATGTAGAGAGGCTCGTGTCTGGGCTGTGCTCCATTCACAAACATAGATGAGGTCCTGTAGTTTTATTCCCTGTCAGTTAGCACCACCAACAGTTTGGATGAGTATAATCCTTTGATCTCGTCCCTATTACAGGTACAGGTTTGCCATTTGACCCAAGAAACCATAAGTCAGGGGCTCTCATTGCTGTGCCAAACAGGAAATGGACTTGGACATGCATTTATCAAAGTGGACTTAAAAGACAAGTAAGGGAGCAAAAGTACATGTAAGGCAAAACTGGCTTCTTTTGACCTGTAACTTTCAGGTTATCCTTATTTAATTGTTGCTGTCTTTAAATTTAATACCCATTTTCCCCTTGATGTCACTGTACTCCTCAGAGGGCTGAATGACATAGCTGCAATCAGCAATTATACTCACCTGCGTTTCGTGGATGTATCCAACAACCACCTCATTGATCTTTCTCCTCTGGCATCTCTGACTCAGCTGCTCTGGCTGAAGGCAAGCACCTCTCTTCTTTATTCATTTAAAAAAGAACACCTCTGGGGCTGTCAGTATATAACTGATGGTGAATCTTTAATGCAACTCTTCTACTGTAGGTGGACAATAATGCTGTGGCATCCTTCAAAGGGCAACCTTTCACTCAGTTGACCTACCTGCAGTGGCTGAGTATGGCAGTGAATCAGCTAACGGACCTGGACGGCCTGGTGGGGCCTGTGCTGGAGAGCCTCAATCTTACAGGTTGCTGTGTTGGTTTTATGTCAGGATAAGTGGTGCTTCTATGATACCGTATTGACTGATGGTGTTCCAAAGTTTCCTAAAGCAAGGCCTCTTAAATGGGTTATCATTCAGGCTTATGTATAACAAACTCTTTTTAATATCTGGTGCCAAGAGCATGTTTTGAAAAGGCTTTGATATGACATTTTGCAATCTCTCTTGCAGGTAACGGCATTCAGAGAGTGAATGGTCTCCAAGGTGACTGTTTTGCCAACCTGGTAACTCTAGAGCTGAGGGGAAACCAGTTGGATACCACTGAAGGCATCAACCTTCCCAACCTGCAGCGACTGTTTCTGGTATTAAAGCATGAACATTTGTAGCACCAACACACTTGATGAGGTTGATTCATTAACACTAGCCTTAATACCCATGTAATGATTCAGTCAGCAGACTGCCTGTAACTAGTCTTGCTCTCCGTTCAGGCCCAAAATGTTATCAAGCATCTGGAGGGTTTAGAGAAGTTGGAGCGCCTCACCACCCTGCACCTTCGAGACAACCAGCTAGATACTCTGAATGGCCTCAACTCCAACATGAAGTGTCTCCAATATCTCAATGTCAGGTATCACAACAGGACAGATCACATCACACACACACACAAAAATAAAATAACTGTCTCAGATTACATATCCCATATGTCTCTCTCCCATAGAGGCAATGCAATCATAGAGGAGAATGCCCTGCAAAGCCTTGCACTTGTGTCAAAAACGCTGCGAGCTTTGGTCCTCTCTGAGAATCCTCTTGCGGAAACAACAGACTACCGGCCGAGTGTACTGATGCTCCTGCCACAGCTGGAGCGACTTGACAAAGATCCTGTCTCTCCCGAGGAGAGGACTGAGGCCCAGGAGAGACTCAAGGTAAAGCTAAGTGGCATTGTCAGACAAAAAAAAGCTCATTTGCTGTTTTTTTTTCTTCTAATGGCATGTATGTTATTTCAGGAACTTAAAGAAGAGGAAATATCTGAACCCTAAGATTTGAAATGCTGGCAAAAATGAGGAACTGTCCGACTTCCTTGAAAACACAGGCGTGGTGTATAGATAGGTGACAGTGATTGTGTTGCATGAAATGCATACCTTGATAGAAAACCTTGTATGATGCACTTATGTGTGCATTAGGGATGCTTGTGTCATGTTCTTACACTATGAGAGCCTATTTTTTAAACAATAAAATTGTGAAAATGTATTTTTTGTCTGATTGATATTTACCAATGCAATCACTTAAAGTGAAAAGGCAAAGTGTCAGTGACTAATGAATAAGAAATGAGGGAGTACATGAACCATGAGCTGCCTGCTGTACAAACTCCTTTGTTTCCCTGAGTAAGGATGAGAGAGCAAATTCTGCCACCATTTCCCTGTTGGCAGCCATCCAGCTTCAGCTTTAAAGAGACAGTGACATGCAATGCACATGTATGGAAAATCACCACATGCACACAGGTATTTTGTACAAAGAGTGTGCAAATTACACAAAAATTACAGTTATTTTCAGATTAATATTAGTAATCTTAAATTATGAATATTTCCAGGCCTTACCCTCATACTGTTGCCACAACCCGGAAGTTACCTCATTGAAAATATTGCACATTTTTATTAAGTGTAAAGTGCTGGGTGCAGTTTCTGTTGACTCATTACATGATGATATCACAAAAAAACATGTAACCACTATTACTTCTGCACACTGTGGCTCCCTGCAATCATGTTTTAGGACCCATGGTTAATATTGGTGCTTTGCTCATTAACAACGGGAAATGAAAAGAGCGATGTGACCGCAGATGTGTAACTTTAATAAGCTCGAAATGATTTATGAAAGCAGCGTGTCCTGCGCAACCATATCCCCACGACTGCTCCTCCAATGATCGGATTAGGGGGGAGTGGCCGCGTGAGGACACATAAGTCCCCCTCCTCTCTGTCGGTCCTCCTCCTGCCTCTCCTCCGTTGTACGTGCACCGGGCAGCTTGCAGCGGCGTGGCGCAGCTTTGAACCTACAACCCCCGGGACGCAGCTGTGTGTCTGAAATAACCGAACTTGACTTCTCAAGCGGAAAAGAAATCCTCCAGCAACCATGACTAGCTACCATAAACCCGACGAGAAAACTCTGCAGGGGCTGAAAGACGTCGCTAACAAGCTCAGGATCAACTCCATCAAGGCGACGTGCGCCTCTAGCTCCGGGTAAGTTATTCAAAGTTATGTTGATGAGTAAATCATGAAGTAATTATGTAATGTGTCGTAACGTAGCTGGAGCTGACGCACGTTTCACCTGCGGGCCCCCGGGTGCACGTGCTGCAGATTATCTTCACGCGGTGGAAAGCGTCGCCGCAGCAGGCAGCTAGCAAGTAATTACGTGAACGGCTCCATAAACGTTTTAAGCTAATGCGTGAGTGAAGTTTCTACGCTAAAAGTAGCACAAGCTAACAGTTTGTGCCGTAAATGAAAACAAATGGCAGCGTCTGCGTCTACAGTTGAAGTGTCTCGTGTTACAGTAGGTGCAGCCGAGCTGGGCTTTTATGCTCTGTGACAACTCGGTAATGCCGCTAGCAAAACTGCCATATTAAACTTTGTCGTTAGCGTCGACATGCTTCTGCTAGCTAGCTAACAAGCAACCACATGACTATATCAAAGGGTGAATCTCGTGGTCGGCTCGTCGCTCTCATTTAAAGTAGCAGCTGTGTGCTACATGCCTGACAGATACGCAAATGTTACCAGTTACAGTGCCTGCGGGAAATTTGTGTCAAGTATGACGGCTGGTCAAAAGGGCACCTGTAGTGTTGCCTCATCCTACATGCCGGAATTGCGACTAACGTTTTTGGCAACCTGATGTCTTCCTCTTCACGCTCAGTGACTACAGGTTGAACCAGGTCCAAGCGGGAATAGTTCAGGGTTTCCTCGTAGACAGGGGTGTAACTTCCGAGTTTATGCAATCCAGACATTATACTGTACCCGCTGCCCTTTGCCCTGCTTATATTCTGTCTATACATTTGTGTACACGCCCCCAATTTAAAAACACAATGTACCTCATCAGACGCGCCTCCAATTGAAATAACGCCTTTATTCATCTCAGTTAACACTAAATTACCTGCCGATCACATGTACCATCACACCTCGACTATATATTGACTGAATAATGCAGGAAGGACAGTTTTGGACTACATTTCTCCTGCAATGAAACTTTAGATGGAAACTGTAGATTTGTATTCTGTCTTTGTGCGTCTACTTTCATTGCATCCAGACTCTAAACCTGAAAGCAGTGGTGGCAGAGGGAAATTAAACATGATTTGTATACACCACAAATTCCTTGGCTACAGTTTAGCACCTGTCTATCACCTGCCAGCTACGTTACATCTAGATTGTCCCTGTGGTAACCAGTATGGCTTCACTATATTTGCTTTGCATCCTCCCAAGAAATCCATCATTGTGTAATTTTCAGCTTATTTTCTTGCGCAACTGCAACCTCCAAAAAGGAAATGTTTGTTGGTAAACCTGTTTTTGTCACTTCCTTGTGTCAACTCACAAGGAAATGGGTGAATTACATCCTGAATGTCCTGCTGATGTTCTGATACCGTTGTCTCCCTTAACAAAGGATGTTTTTGTGTTTTTTGACACCCAACATTCAGCACCTGTCGTTCCTTTATTACTTGACGGATATGGGACATTACACTTGAGTAACTGATTGTTTTTGTCACGGCTTTTATGAATTTACTTTAGTTTATTTCTCAGCAGGTTGTCGCTCGACAGAAGGACACGGGGTAAACGGAGCTCTGGGTTTTTATTTTTTTAAGAATTTTAACAGTGGTCATGATGTATGTTTGATTACGATAACTCTGTGTGCTCCAGCATGGTTGAAATTATGCCATTTGTAATTTAACCCACATAGGGAAGCAGAGATGGTGTTGAGTAACGTGGGATTTCTAAACACATATTACATTACTTAGACCACTGTGCAGCAACTAACAGTTTCACAAGTACCTTTTTTAGTTTTTATGAGTGCTCTGGAGTGTAAAAACATAACTGATGTGATTGTGTTATAAATTAACAGTGTATTGATGAGTGATATTTCTAATCCCAAAAGACAGGAGACTCTCCCTTAATGAATCATTGCTTGCCAAGTTCATCCTTTTGAATGACTCTCCTGGAATGACTGACGTTGGTACATAGGTTGTTCTAATGGTCAAACTAAAATCAAGTGTGAAGATTCCTGAATGCAGCAACACATGCATGTATGCATGGTGTGTGCATTTAGTTTTCAAATAAGTGTTTTTCCTGTGAGCTGTTACTAACATTCTCCACTTTTCTCTCCTCAGTCACCCGACATCATGCTGCAGTGCAGCCGAGCTCATGTCTGTGCTGTTCTTCCACACCATGCGCTACAAAGCAGATGACCCTCGCAACCAGTGCAATGACCGCTTTGTGCTCTCAAAGGTTGGCACACATTTCTTTATTCATGAGAGCGATTATTCTCCAGTTGGTCGGCACACCTGAGATCTGGTATCATCATTGTCTTTAAAGACTTTCTCTTTTACCCCTTGTCTCTAGGGTCATGCTGCACCTGTCCTGTATGCAGCCTGGGCAGAGGCAGGTTACGTAAAGGAGTCTGATCTGCTCAACCTGCGCAAGATCGACTGTGACCTGGAGGGCCACCCCACACCAGTAAGTTAAAAAAAATCCTGAGTTCGTTTTACGCGGTCATGCTTCCTTGGAAAAAAGAATATAATATACAAGTCACTCTCTGTATCTAATTATTTTCCTCTCTCCTGTTCACCAGAAACTGGCTTTTGTTGATGTGGCCACAGGATCTCTGGGACAGGGTCTTGGGGCTGCCTGTGGGATGGCCTACACTGGCAAACACTTTGACAAATCAAGGTAAGTTTGTATTTAAAAAACATGACATCAAGAGCCAGGCTCAAAGACTTGGATTCATCCTGTTTTTTTAATGCCATACCATAACGCATATGGTGATCTGAAACAACTTTGTACAGTTGTCACTCTGCAGTCTAAAGAGTGCATTACATTTAAAGTAGGTTGCCTCAGTGCATCAGTTCTTTATCCTCCTCCTACTAGAGTGTTTGTGTAGAGGTGACATGCATGTTGAATGCTGTTAAACGGTGCTCTTGTTAAACAATGTTGAATCAACAAGAGTTTTGTTTAACAAAGAGTATAATGGCTTGACTAGCAAGTAACTGCTTTCTTTTAAAGTTGTACCTGAAGCACTGTAATCTGTTTAATGGCTAAAGCTGTAGTAGTGTAGTTATAATTGTGTTAAATCACTCCCTGACAGGAGCCTGCTGTGAGGTCAAAAGGCGCTTGCACTGCTGCAACAGTTATACTCACAGTAGCAAAAATAATACTTAATGATATTTGTCCCTTTTTGAGGGTAGCAACTCAAAACAATTTGAGTCATTGGCAATAATGGTATTTGTGGTTCTAACCTTTACTTTCCTGTGGGCAGTCCACCTCAAGTCTCAGCTCAGCATGCTTTCATCAATCATTTAGTAACCATTGTGTGGTTTATTGTTTGGAGAACAACACTCATTTTCCCCATTTCCCCTTTCTGCATTGTGTTGTAGTTACCGTGTGTACTGCATGATGGGTGATGGAGAGTGTTCAGAGGGCTCAGTGTGGGAGGCCATGGCCTTTGCCTCCTACTACCAGCTGGACAACTTGGTGGCTATCATGGATGTCAACCGGCTCGGTCAGAGTGAGGCTGCACCCCTGAAGCACGACATGGAGACCTACCGCAAGCGCTGCGAAGCCTTCGGGTCAGTATCAAACTCTCACTCAGTTCCTCCACTTTTATCGAATTTCCTAGACAACCCTTTTGATGCAATGGGGACTCTTTTTTAAAAAAAAAAGAGAGAAAGAAATGCCTTTGAATACACATGAAAAGTATAACTTTAATTGTGTCACGTGTGTGTAAATATAGTAGTAAGGTGTATCCATCAGTTCAAAAGCAGTTACTTGTAGTTTTATTTGTTGTCCTTTATCATACTGCAAAACTTCCACCTTTTGCACATTAGGTTTTTCAATGCTTGCTGTATTTTCTCCACCTTTGGCCACCAAACTACCATTCTTTTCAGTCTCTGCTCCCCTTCCTTCAGTTAATAAGTTTGATGCTTAACCTTATTTGGCCTGTGTTTTGGGTTAATATTTGTTGTAATGTTAAAACTGAGCCATGTTTGTGTAGGTGGAACACATATGTTGTGGATGGGCATGATGTGGAGGAGCTGTGCAAAGCTTTCTGGCAGGCCCAGCAGGTTAAGGGCAAACCCACTTGCATTGTCGCCAAGACATTCAAGGGCAAAGGACTCAAAAGTAAGTGTTGCTGATATGGTAAATATTTGATTTACTTAACTATTTTATTTTCTCTCTGAATTTGATTTATGATGTGTGTTCTTCTCTTGGCTGTAGATATTGAGGATCTTGATAACTGGCATGGAAAGCCCATCCCTAAGGACAGGGTGGATGACCTCCTGAAGGACCTGCAGGCTCAGATCCAGGTCCCCAACAAGACCCTGTGCCCTGAGCTGCCCAAAGACGACACAGCACCTGCAGACCTTAGCACCATCTCCCTGCCCTCACCCCCAGCATACAAGAAGGGAGACAAGGTACCTTTTTTAACCTGCCACTTGGGTTTCCATTTTTAATGTGAGCAAATTTAGATTTTTCAGGGACACTTGAAGCATGTAATGGGTACAAAGCTCCTTTAAACAGTCAATGAAATGCTTTTGCACAAAAGTTGCTTGTTGACTCAGTGGGGTGGCTGCCTTGCCTCATACTGATATCAGCCCAAGATAAACTTTTAACTTGCATGTAGAATATTGTGGTGTTGTATTCTGCCCCACGGGCTAACCACAGTAACTACAATTTTGGTCTTTTTTTTTTTTTTTTTTTTTTTAGTTATGACTTAAATCAAATCTTTGGACATATTTGCTATCTTGTTACATAATTCCTGGTTCAATTTTGTTCGCATGTGGGGGGGTCAAAACTTGTGGCTCGAGGGTGAAAACTTTGAAGCCATTTTTCGCAGTTTCATTTTTTAGCATATTTCCAGCCTTTAGCCTTTGTTGGGTTGTATTAGCTTGTTAATCTGTCTTTGCTTACACCCATTCTCTGTCCTGTCAGATGGCAACAAGGCGCATACGGTCTGGCACTGGCCAGGCTGGGGCAGTCAAGCCAGAGAGTGGTGGCCCTCGATGGAGACACCAAAAACTCAACCTTCTCCGAGACCTTCAAGAAGGCCTTCCCTGACCGCTACATTGAGTGCTTCATCGCTGAACAGAACATGGTACGCAATATTTCCGTCTTCATGGGTGATTTAAATGCTGCTTTCTCATGTTCATTTGCAAAGTTACATAAGTCAGATGATTAACCCCAACTTGAAAGCGGGATAAACTTGGCTCACATTTAACTGTTCATCTCCATAATCTGCTCCAAATTGGTATAATCTGTTACTATTCATTCTCTAGCGTGATAATCCCGGCTGCTCACCACTGCTCATCACTTGTGACAAGTTTACCTGATCCTCCATGCTTAATCGCATCCACTGTCATTAAGACTAACCCACATTACTGATGTCTTTGCTTGCTGCTGCAGGTGGGAGTGGCCATTGGCTGTGCCACCCGTGACCGCACAGTTGCCTTTGCCAGCACATTTGCCGCCTTCTTCTCAAGAGCCTATGACCAGATCCGTATGGGAGCTATCTCCCAGACAAATGTCAACCTGGTAGGCTCCCACTGCGGTGTCTCCATTGGTAAGCTTTCTGCTGAAGTATCACTATATATAGTTACAGTGCAGAGTGAGCATTCTCCGTCCCCTAACTGATCTTACTCTTCCTTCAGGTGAGGATGGTCCCTCCCAGATGGCCCTTGAGGACTTGGCCATGTTCCGTGCTATCCCAACCTGCACTGTGTTTTACCCCAGTGATGCTGTGTCCACAGAGAGAGCTGTTGAGCTGTCAGCTAACACAAAGGTTGGTAGGCCACCTTGTGGTAGAGTTTGTCCAGTAAGTTGTCTTAACAATGATGGGAGGGTCACATTCTCATGTTGCGACTCTGTATTCTCAGGGTGTCTGTTTCATCCGTACCAGTAGACCAGACACTGCAGTCCTCTACTCCCCAGAGGAGAAGTTTGAAGTGGGCGTAGCCAAGGTAATAATCCATGCAATGATTTTTACACACAATAATCCTTGTGCACCATTCAGATAAAAAACAAGATTGGAATAGACACTCGAAAAATGAATGTATATGAATAAATGTCCACTTCCCCAGGTGGTGCGCCAGTCTGACAGTGATTGTGTGACTGTGATTGGAGCTGGTGTCACTCTGCATGAGGCCCTCGCTGCTGCTGATACACTGGCCAGTGAAGGTAAAGTCACACTGCCCTCTTGTGGATGAATATAGGTACTGAGGCCTGTATTTTATAACTGCTATCCACCACTGATGTTTGATAATTCAGGAGATGGGAGTGGACAGCTACTCAGTCAGCAACTATGGTTTAAATAAAACATGTAAAAGTAATGATTTCCTAATGAATTCGTACAGGGAAGAACATCCGTGTGATTGACCCATTCACCATCAAGCCCCTGGATGCCTCTACCATCGTGGCCAGTGCCAGAGCCACACGGGGACAGATTATCACTGTGGAGGACCACTACAAGGAGGGTGGGTTGTTTTCTGTTGTTGTGCTTTTATGTCCTATTGCAGTACGAAAGAGGTTTGAGAGTTTGCAGACTTTTATTCTTGGCAAAGGATACACCAGGGGCCATGATTGCATTAACTGTGTGTTAACTGGTTTGCCCCCAGTTGTGAGTTTAAGAAGTGTTTCCTAGTGGTGGTGTTATATGCAGAGATTTTCCTCAATCTACCAGGGGCTATTAAAGCCTCCTACAGACTGAGATTTTAGTAGTCTTTTAAGTTTAGTGTAGCTACACTGTGTGACATGAGACAGTGAGATGATCATCCCTAATTTCCGACACTGTCAGAATTTTATCCCAGGCTGCCTTGAGTGCAAGACCTTGATATTGGCCTTCCATGAACCTCTCACTGTGTGTAGGACCACTGTTTTAGAGCCTGACCAAAGATATCGACAGGTTTTTCTCATGTCGATCGTCATTTGTCTGGGACAGCCCAAAATCAGTGTATACCAGGCTTAAAAGAGCATTGTCATGTCATCCTTTGGTGTTTTGTGCTGATGGTCTGTGTCTTCCCAGGTGGTCTTGGAGAAGCAGTGCTGTCAGCAGTGGGCCAGGAGCCCGGCATCGTTGTGACCCGGCTCGCAGTGTCCGGTGTTCCCCGCAGCGGCAAGCCCCAAGAGTTGCTTGACCTGTTCGGCATCAGCGCCAAGCACATCGCCAACGCTGTGCGTCAGACCTTTGCAAACTAAGAACTGCACCTCATCTCCCGCTTGCCACTCTGTTTGATCACAACCAAATTTCTGCCCAACTTGCAGCTATATGGCATGATCACGTGAAGACCTGTTAACTTCAGTGCTCAGGTGCCGACTTGTGGCTTTGACTCAAGTGCAGTGTACTAACCCTGTATTGTTCTAACTACCACAGATGGAGAGGGATGGGAACAGGAGTGCAGTGTTGTCACAACCCATTGTATTAACATTATTTCCTCATTTGCGCCCTCTAGTACCCTCTGCTCCCGATGGGTTTGAACACATCATTCTCTTGTATCATTTATCATGTTTTCAAAGTCGTGTCCTGAGAGTGGTTCAGACAAAGCATCATTGACTACTGTTGGTGAGGTTATGTTGACGCTTCATACCAGCAGCCATCCTGGTTCTGATTTATGACGAACTGCCAGGCCACGACTTGTGCTCTGCATTCCAACCATCATTCCTTACAACCATGCCTCATCTTCTCACTAAGAAGCACTGTTACTGTTTGTCATGAATCTAATATACTATATGTTTTGTAGTTGCGTTCAGTCACAGCTTTTGATTCTTGGCTGTGACAGAGAACACTTTCCTCAGACCCAGTGTGAGAAGTAAACCCGGTTTAGTTATGAAGTGTTTGAGCATTCCTCTAATCATTCCTGTCCATGTGGGCATCACACAATGTTACTGCCGTTCCAGGTCACTGGTGTCATCCTGTGTGTTGTGCTGAATAAAAAAGAATTAACCCTACTTCATTGTCTTTGTACTTTCTTTTTTTAAGTTTAATCCCTACCCACTAGCAATGTGGTTCTGTGGGCGGACAATGTCAGATGCCACTTCAGACTAAAAGATCCATTGTAGTGGAATTTTAGATGACTAATCATGGTGCCCAAAGGACAAATCCTAATGACTTGGACTCTGATCTCCAAACTTTGCATCCAGCTCTACTAGCAAGTTATAGTTTTCACTTATCCAATGAAATACCACCAGTGTCTAAATGTGCTGTGAACTGTTTTGGCCTCCGAAGATATTTGTGATCTCAATAGGGCCTATCTGGTTAAATTAAGGTGAAATGTATTAGAAAAACATCTAATGGATGGATTGGCACCACATTTGTGTGGCTGTTCATGATTCAACGCCATTCTTGGTATTTCCATGAATCCATCCATCCATTTTCATCCGGGGCCGAGTCGTGGGGGCAGCAGGCTGAGCAAAGTGCCCCAGACATCCGTCTCCCCAGTAACACTTTCCAGCTCCTCCAGGCCAGATGAGATATGTAATCCTTCCAGCATGTTCTGGATATGCACCGGGGCCTCCTACCAGTGGGATGTGCCCAGGAGGCATCCTGATCAGACACCCAAACCACCTCAACTGACCCCTTTTGATGCGAAGGAGCAGCGGCTCTACTCCGAGCTCCCTCCTGATGTCCGAGCTCCTCACCTATCTCTAAGGCTGAGCCCAGCCACCCCATGGAGTAAACACTGGTAACACCATGACATTTGGTACAAATACTCATTTTCCCCAGAAGAGTCCTGATGACTTTGGTGCTGACTTTTATCAAATGTTGGTGCCACCTTGAGGCTAATGTTTGTGGTTTTAAGAGAAATGTTCCCAATGAGGTCCAAAAATAATTTTGTCTAATTTGGATTGTGATCATCCATTTTCTAATTGCTTATCCTCTTGAGGGTCGCAAGGGGGCTGGAGCCTATCAGCTGACATTGGACAAGAGGCGGGGTACACCCTGGACAGGTCGCCAGACTATCACAGAGCTGACACGTAGAGACAGACAACCATTCACACCTATGGACTATTTAGAGTCCGGAGTACCCGGAGAAAACCCAGGCTGACATGGGGAGCACATGCAGGCTCCACACAAAGGCTCCCACACCCGGCTTTTACAGATACCTGTCATACATGTTATAGAGTTGGCAGTCTGTCAGACCGTATAGGACGTCTGTATGCCGAGTGAGAAAACAAGGTAGTAAAGTTGTGCTACGACGGCAGAGAAAGGACGATAAAGCGTCACAGCAGAGATGGTGAAAGTCCCTTGTGTCTTACACCAGTTAAACTGGATGACTCCTCTGCACCATTTCCTGCAGTGGAAACTGTTAATCCAGGGTGTTGTCAGGCTGAGGTTAAGGAAGGGGTTGAGTGTGGTCAGTGGATTACTACATGTTCCTGTAAAGATTTAAATGAATAGTCTTCAGGCACATCGTTATTTACCTTGGAGAGGCACATCAGGACCTGAGTGTTTCACTGTTTACTGTCAAGTTGTCCAATGTGCCATTTGGAATATGTCTGGTTTCTACTGTTGTCTCTGTGTCATCAGCTGAGCTTCAGGTGCAGAGAAACAAAACCAAGAATTAATACGTAAATTTAACCTCACTAATATGTTAATTCCTACTCATATTACGGATCTTGTTAATCCCAGAAGCTGTTGTCTGGGACATGACAACACACACACACACACACAGTTCGACAGATTTAGTGTGTGTATGTGTGGTTACCGAGCAAATAAAGAGAGACTGTCCGCAGGTTTCACCCCACAGTGAAAATCCCAGTTTGGCTCAACACTCATCCAGCGGTGGCACCTGCTTGGCTCAGCAGCGAGTGAGAGGATGCACACACTCCAGACTACATGTGTAAGCATGACAGCGTATGTGCTCACAGACAGTATTGTGTGCACAGAATGTAAAGACGGGCTTATTGTTCACGTCTCAGAGGTCGTGTTGGATTTCATACATAGCTGCTAGTGGAGCTTGGTCAAACAAGATTGGCTCCGACCTGAACTGTCTACCGACCCCGTTTTGTTTGGGAAGAGGCCCCAGGTCAGTCTGATTCAGTCAGGAGAAAGAAAAAAAACTGACAGTCGATCACAAATGCATGTGTCAACCCACACGATGATGCTCAACCAGAATCTATCACAGTTGTACGAAACTTATTGTGTCCCAGATTCTATCTTTTGCCTCCTGCCCATCACTCGTCTCCTCCACCTAATGTTAGCAGACAGTTATGAAAGGGTGAGGAGACGAGGAGGAGCAGGGCGGGTCTGTGTATTTCATGGTGCGACGAACAAGGGCCCTTATTAACAACGTGAGAGTTTATTTTTTTACCTCTCTGTGTCTAGATATTTCCTCCCATCCTCCTGCTCTCTCCTCATTTCGGCAGTCACTCTGAGTCGGGGGCATGTGCAATATGGTTTGGTGCTGCTTCTGGCTGACTCACAAGGGAGAAACTGCACCACAGCTTTAGCTACGAGTGTTTATAGTGATGAATCCTGTCGTGTAAACTCTCAGCCTAACTGCTACTCAGAGTTTCTACCCTTTGGCATTACCGTCTGCACTTTCTACGGATTGGCTTCATCCTCACTGCAGCCCTGAAGATCTAAACGCTTTGGACTTCTCTCTCCAAATGAAGCAGCTTCAACTAAGTAAACAGCAAACCATGCAGATATGGAGGACATGGATCGTAGTCATTGGTTTGTGTGGCACAGTTTTACATGGACAAAGCCTAAACTCTTTGCATGGCACGGATTCGTACGTGGAAACCTCATCTGAGTCACCTGAATTAGAAACAGCAGTTGTTCGTCCACCAGGAGTTGATACAGGAGTGACCTCGTTGGATGCGTATGCTTCCAGTGTGACCCTGCCTCCTGGTGAGATGATGTTGTTTCTGTCTGCACGACCCTAACTAACTAAGTTTTTCATAATTTAGTGCATGCAGCAGAGTAAATAGCGAAAAACTTTTGTTCTCTTTCTCTGCTCCGCTTTATGATTTGTGTAGAGAAGAGTGAGGATGAGCACGTCCAGATGGAGGCAGAGGAGGAGAGGGAGCTTCAAGGAGTTGATGTCAGGAAGCTGGCGGCTGGTAGAAGCAGGAGAGGTGCCTGGGGGAGGAAACACGCAGCCCCAGTGGAGGCTATTGCGTATAGAATAGTAGGACACATTTTTATTTGTGCATAAATAAATACACATTTGTTGACTTTTTTTTTTTTTTTACCCATGTCACATATTAATTTGCTCCTTTTGTGGAATCATGTCTGTGGTTTCCTGTTGCTTACTGCAGGCGGGGTTAGGGCGACCCCTGATGGGCTGGAGGAAGCGAGGGAGAGGAGAGGTGAACAGCAGTCTCATGGCTATACTTAAGGAGCTTCACTCTCAAAAGCGGCGGCTGATGGATCGAAGGAAAGCACAAGAAGAAGAAGATGATGACGACGATGACGAAGATGACGATGACACTGATGATGAAGAAGAGGAGGACGAGGAGGTTTGAAATGTTCAGGCTTTACTTTATTGAGTCACCTATTTGAGTTAAAGGAATAACGTATTCCTTTAATGCACATTCTGTCATGTAATTATGGTTTTTAATTTTCTGTGTCAGGAAGAGGAAGAAGAGGAGGAGGAAGAGGAGGAGGAAGAAGGAGGAGGAAGAAGAGAGGAAGAAGAAGAAGAGGAGGCAACTGAGGCTCCCACCAATCAAACAGAAACAATCTCTAGCTCGACAGAGTCTCCTCTCAGCGAGTGTCAGACTGCTGACAGAGAGATCAGCTGCAGGGGCCTCGGCATGACTCGCCTGCCGATCATCCACAATCTGCTGGCCACAAATCTGGACATGGCAGGTATGTGTGTGTGTGTGTGTGTGTGTGTGTGTGTGTGTGTGTGTGTGTGTGTGTGTGTGTGTACTCTATGGTGGGAGACGCATCATATGAAAATGGAAGGGGACTATTAATTACATAAGGCGTTGTTTATTAATAAAACATTTCATTATTAAGGTTACCAGTAGCTCTAATTGCCACCGTAATGCCATGTATTTTATTTATTTTTCTTAACATTTATAATCACTTTGATGTCTTAGCAGTACACCAGTAGTATTTGGCCAGAAAGTTCACTGACTGATTAAATTATTTACATAAAAACAAAAGCTCCAGCACTGATGTGTCAACATGACATGATCTGCAGGGAACTCTCTTATCACACTCACATCAAATGGCTGTCACTGACCCCCTGCTAAAGAGCCTACTATTTCATCATATAACATACCATATTTATCTTGACAGAGAACAACATCAGAGTCATCACCCCACAAGATTTCTCCGGTGTGCCGAACCTGGACACGCTGGACCTGAGCAAAAACCAACTGGATGATGAGTCGTTCAGCCAAAACCCCCTGTCTGTGAGTAACACCCACCAACACAGCTTCCTCCTCCTTCACTGTCTCTATAGTCCAGTCTAATACTCGTCTGCAAGTACATCACACTGTAGGGTACTATAACAAATCTGTATTACATAGTGTCTGTGTAGTGTGGTGTAACTTCATAAGTGTCAGTGATGCAATGCACCCAAAAAAAATCCCATCCAATGTCATCTAACTGCTGCAGACTCAAACCTGCAAATCCAGACCTGAAGTACCAGTACAGCCCGATTTACCTCCAGGCGAGGGTGTGTTACAACTGTGGTTTTTTTGTTTTGAATAGTACTTAGTGTCATCACGTGTCTTTATTTGTCCGAAAGGGGAAAAAACTAAGGAAAACAAACAATTTCGGTTACAGTCTTGTGGTGCTACATATTTAAACAATAAAGTGTTAATCAAATCAATTAACACTTAGGCTCACTTTTCTGATGGTCGTGTGCCTGAAAACGCTTAATGTTATGTAGATGATAAGGATGATAAATTATAAATAAAAATAAAATAAGATAAAATAGAATAAAACATAAGAAAATGATACATTCATTTACAAAGCCTTACAGGTGAATTGCATTTCTGTTTTGAATATTTGGGTGTTAAATGTCCACTGGAGGTTAGAGTGACACAATAATGTTAAATTATTTTAGCTAATAGATGTTAAGTGTTAAATATAAAACATGAGCACACACAGAACTTACAGTAAATAGAAATAAAAATACAGGTGGCGAATGTTATAACTGCAGCAGATGTTGAAAATTATTTCGTAATATCTGCTGCAGTTAGAGGCGTTGGGTATAGCATCATACCTGCTCTTCGCCATGTGGTTGAGCGACTTTGCTGCCTTTGTCAAGCAGCTCTCCATTAATGAGTCACTCTACAGCAGGAAACAGCACTTAAAAATAAAAGCTCTGTTCTGGAAATTAATTGTACTCTAAAATAAATTGTGTTTTTTGCAAACTTGAAGTGTTTATGAGACATTTGGGGTCCATTCAGAGTGGACCTATGCCCCACTTTTGGGCCTTTGGGAACCACAGTTGGGCACAACACAGTCCCTGAGCCTGCATTCCTAAGATCTACAGAGTCCAAGTTAAAATAGTAAAAATAATATAAAATAGTGGCTTTGCGTGGAGGACGACTGAGACAAACAATAGAACAGGTAATTGCACATGATGACCCCAGAGTGGCAGCTGCACCTGTTTGCGCTGCCATCTTCCATAAAACTTAAAAGAGGAAACTTTAAAGATATTTCCACAATAAAGTGCTGCAGACAAGGCACAAAGTGGTGCGTAAAAATTCACCAGAATGCAGGAAATGACGTTCAGAATTTATTGGGGGAGGAGCCCCAGATCCCTCGCTGAGTGTGTGTCCCCTCAATGTTGAAACGAAACCTACGCCCTTGGCAGGTGGCAACAGTGACGTATAGTATGTCTACACCTGCGTGTCTAAACTGCGGCTGGTAACATTTTCTTTTCCTGTAGGTGACGTAGGTCAGCATGTGCAGAATTGGTCTGATATTGACCTAGAAAGTTTCCTCTTGTGGAAAATCCGCAGCCTGTGAGCAAGTTTGTGAGTTACAATCCAGTTTTATAAGTCACTTTGCATCTAATTAAAATAAAGGCACAGGCTGTATCCTGTATCATTACGGTAATAAAAGAGCACTGAAAATTGCATTAACTAATCCTTTCTAAGAATAACCTTTGGTCTAACCTCTAAATGACCACAGGCCGAACACAGAGCCTGACCACACCGAGGCAGCCCGCCGCACTCTGACCAATCATTACGCGCCACCATCAGCATACTCTCACAGTATTGGCTGGAAAGACCTGATGCAGCCAATGATGTGGAGAATAAAAGGAAATTATTTTTGGAGGAAGATATATATTTTCTTCTTCATTTTCTGCTCACATCCCAGTAATGACAGAGGACTGATGGACTGGCTCGAGGGATCCTGCAAAAGAATCAGTCCACTCCTTTTAGTTGACACACATCGACCGCAGTGGCTTTCACTGAGGAGCCACACAGAGTGGCTTTTACTAAAAATACAACATGATAGATGACATGGAAGAGATGCACAGATTTGGTGTATTTCTGTGAACTCTGTGATTGTGTCCTTCTCAGCAAGTCGGGATGGAAAATTATGGATTACGAGACAAGTATCCATTTTGTCTGTTTTATCTTTCTGGCCAGTTTATCTCTCTGTTTTGCTGCGTGTCATGTAGAACTTGACCTCTCTGAAGAAGCTGAACCTAGATGGCAACATACTCACCAGGATCCCGGCCCTGCCGCCATCTTTGGAGGAGCTCAAGATGAACAACAACAAGCTCAGTGCACTTACCTCAAGCTGTTTCAATGGTAGGATTTGTCTGTGTACATGGAAGAGAAACATCTTGTATAAAAGTTGTGTAACTGAGTTTTCTCCTCTAGGTTTGAGTCACCTGTTGAAGCTGGAGCTGGAGGAGAATATCCTCCATGGCGGCAGTGTGTCACCACAAGCTTTCAAGCCACTAGAGAGACTTGTGGACCTCCAGCTCAACAACAACCGCTTCCGCTTCCTCCCTCTGGGCCTTCCTCCATCGCTTCAGGTGCACTGCTATCACTGTACTGATCCCTGTAGGAAAAATCCTCCTTAAAGGTCGCTGCTGAAGTTAGCAAACATTAGCAAGTAATGTTAGCCTGACAGCAGGGAATCCAAGCACTGAGCTGAAATATAAAAAGTTATACTCATGCACATTTACTCACCTGGCCAAAAACAAGACAAGGCTCAATTCAGTCGAGGAGCCAACCGCACACAAAATTGTTACAGTCCTCTAGGCTCTTGTATGCTTTCATTGGTTGGCTGTGCAACATTAGTAATGTTAGGAAGTCTGCAGGATGAGGTGATCTGTAACAACAATTGTGTGCACAAGTTGAGGGAAAAATCACTTTTCTTCATTTTGTATCTATCACATCCAACATGAGTTTTAATGTTCCAGTTCTGCAACCTCACCACTAGATGCCACTATATCTACTCACTGGACCTTTAAAATGTTAGGATCAGCTAAAGGAGCCAGCTGGGACCCAGAACTGTACTCAGGGTCACTCCAGAAAGCCACACGCTGACATGAAGACAAGCACCGATGCCCCAGATGGCACATCCATGTTTGTCTTTGTCTTCTTTTTTTGTGTAGGAGCTGAAGATGAGTAAAAATCTTCTTGAGGAGGTGACAGAGGAGGCGCTGAGGGGCTGCATCCATTTGAGAGTGCTGGACCTGAGTCACAACCTGCTGCACGAGCAAAGCATCACTTCCAACACCTGGAACCATCTCAAGTATGTCTATCCATCCATCCATCCATCCATCCATCCAATCATCCATCGCTATTGATTTTAAAATCATAATGTCCCGCAGTGCCTCCACCAGCCACAAGAGGGTAGACTGGTGTTGTTTTCAAATGTGAATACTGTTGTTATCATTTTTAATGTTTAATCCGTTATCAGTTGATAGTTGTGACACTTAAAAGATTTAGAATAACACACAACCACGACAAGATGATGTCTGATAGATCAGATTACTATTTCTATCTTAACTGTCAGTAGACGAGGCTGCACGCTCTGTTTCACACACAAAAATGAACATAATCTCACTCGCGCACAGTCCAGATCAGTCCCTTTGATGGTGTCTCACGCTGATGTTTTGACTGATTCACATGAAGACAGACACATTCATTTTCTGTTTTCTTCTCTCTCACGGACACACGCTCACACACACAAACACCAAGCGTGCACACATATCACAGGAGTGAAGACAGCCGACCTTGTGTACTTAGATGAGCAGGCGTGTGAGTGAGAGCTTGAGGGCAACTGTGTGCCTGTATGTGTCTGTTTGTGGATGTAGTACAGTATGTCTCAATGGGTCTATGGAGGTGGTGGTAGTGTGTGTGTGTGTGTGTGTGTGTGTGTGTGTGTGTGTGTGTGTGTGTGTGTGTGTCTGTTGTTTAAATATAGTGAATTCCAGCGGGTTTTTCTTTGCTCCCTGGGATCCTTGTGAACCACAGTTGGAGCTTCAGGGAAAACTGTGGAGAGAGAAAAAAATGCCAAAGAAAGAGAGACGGGAAAGTGCAGTTGACGAGACTTTGGATTTTACTGTATGACTGAATGGTTTTTAAGAAAGAGGAAATAGAAATATGAAATTAGGATGATATATAATCAGGAGAAGGCTGACTAAAAAAAGAAATCCTTTATTACTAAATGGAGACAGTAAAAGCACAGAGGGATGAGAGATGATATGAAGAAAGGAAGAGAAAATTCAACTAGGCAGCACTCTGAGCCTTCGCTTGACTTCTTACTCAAATGTATTTGACATCTGACACTTGACCTCATTAGTGCCAAGAGCAGTGGTCTTCCCATTGGTGCTGCAGGCTCATTAGCTGGTCCTATTTTAAATACTTCCTTCAGCACAGCACAGACAAGAGAGTAGGAACATCAACTTGACCTGAACTCCGCTAACACTGCAGGGGATGATGCCTCAAAGGGCAAAGGTCACTAGTGAAACCCGAGTGGTGTAAAACAAGACTGCTCACTGTGGTTGGATTATATGTCTCTCCGCAGACTTTTCATAATCAAATCCACATTGTGGAGAAATGTACTCGTCATGTAGCTCTGCAGAGGTGTGCGGAGAAACAGACAGAGAGGGGCTGAAGCAGAATGGAAAGTAAATTGCTTAATGTTAAAATAAACTGCAGTGCGCTGGTTCTGGTTAGTGGAGCGCCTCTGTTCTGTGTCGCGGAGTCAGTGTTATTGCTACCTCCTGCTGGGGTTCAGGGGTTGGAGGTATGAGCGGAGAATGCAGGAGGTTACAGGGAGCTGGGGAGTTCTGTTTGGACATGGGATCAGTCTCAGGCAGGCCGGGCTGAACGCCAGCCTCTCACCTCATCATCTACCTTGTTAATATCAGATCTGGTCAGTGCTGTGTTTGTCTTATAACCTAATGTTATAGATTTTCTGTTTCCCAGAATCCATTTTTTTTTTAAAACTCAGTAAACATACCCCAGATCTGTCTGTAGTTTATTGCTAATGTGTGACCATCATATTTATAAGCATACACATATACAACCAGTAGTGTATGTTATTATGTGCTTCAGTACAGTTTTTAGCTTCTTGTACTTACGTATTACCATTGGTTCTTTATACTTTAAATTATTTAGGTACTGTACATTTTAACCCACTTCAACTTCAGTCAACTAGTTACTTTGTTCTCATGATTTTACGTGGAAAGATTTACAATGAATTATATACAATCTATGTTAGGGCCCCCAGGTATGCAAAAAACAACATTGAATGTGACCATTTTGACAGATATTGCAATTGCAAATGAAAATTTTTACATTTAATTTTTTACACTGAAAAAACCCAAAACAAAACCATTACGTGATTTTTGCAGCAAACAAGCATGTTCCCTTTAGTCTGGAATATGATTTGTAGGCTGGACCATCTCTGTAGCACTACAGTGCTTCATTTGTTTAGCAAACATTTCAAGAAACATGGTTTATAGATACTTGTCTCTGGCGCACGTCTAAAATGGCGGCTCTTTGGCTCTGCAGGGGGATGATATTGAAAATTTCAGCTCCGGAAACTTCCGGTTACGCAATGTAGTGTTAAGGCGCACTTTGTCAGAGCTCCATATCATTTCAGCATTTCTTTTTGTAAAGTAAAATTTATCATCATATATATCCTCGTATCGAAGCAATTACTGTACTTGAGAGGCGAAATGAGTAGAGTAGCAAAGGTCGGTAGAAAGACAACAAATCAAGTCCAAAACCACAGCGTTAATGTTTGTAGCAACATGGAGGTTAACGCTGCAGCACCGCTAACAGTGAAAAGCTTATGGAAGAGCTTGAAAAACTGAGGGAAAGTATGACCAGCAAACCCACAGTTAGTTCCTTAGAACTAGTTCAGTCCCCAGTTGAATCATTTCAGCAACTCAAGCTTCCACTATCAGGGAGATGGAGACCAGCCCAACAAACCACAATGACAGGATAGCGCTGCTTGAACTTGATGTGAGTGGGCTTCAGTCCAACCTCAGATCAGCGATAGAGGAGAATATGATGCTCAAAGCTAAAGTGGAAGATTTGGAATTCCGTACCAAATGCCAAAATCTCAGAGTATTGGGAAAATATGGAGGCGAAAGACGTAGGATACTCCATGGCCAATTTATTCTCCGCCGTGCTGGGAGACCTGCTCTCTGGGCCGTCTGCGTAGATTGTGCACATCGAAGCCTGCAACCAAAAATTTCAGCTTCTGCTATTTGGATATTGTAGTTTGCCATATTGTGATTTCAATAATATTTTGATCAATTGTGCAGTCCTATATCTTATAAAAAAAAAAACCTACTAAAAACTATTTTAATAATATTTATAGGATAGTTCTCTATCTTTACAATCAATACACTACACACCATGTGTATTTCACTTATCCTGAAGAACTATCAATCATGGATTTACAGTATTTTTATGAGTAAAAGGTGTAGGCTACATATTGCATTTTTATTATCCTTTTTTAAATTTTATCTAACCCCTTACCAACATCTTCTCCAGGCTCTTTATGAACCTGTCATTTTAAATAACTCCTCCAGTCGATCAAAAACTAACCAGAGATCACATCACAGCTCCACATGTTCACTGACAGAACCAGAGCTTGTATTAAAATACCCCCGCTGATTAAGGCTGCATAAACATCACTCATTCCAAAAATTATATTTTAGGGGAAAAATGTTTTCAACTGCAGGTTTTAAATTTATGCTGTCAAACATTTTTATTGGGAAAACAGTCGTAACGTGGATTTTCTTGCTTAAATTACCTAATAAGACATGGTGTTCTGCAGCTTAACATAACAGCCTTGTAAATGCGTCAGCAGCTTAAAAATCATCCAGTAAAACTACCCTAGCAGTCCCAATTAATAAGTGACACAGGAGTTGTGTCTGATTTAATTTGATTCGCGTTGGATAAGAACAATTTTTTTTTGTCTATTTGGTTTTTGTTAGTTGGGTCATTTTGACAGAGCCTGTCGTTGGAGAGGACCTCTGCATACATTTATCGTCGCTGTGGGCTCAGGCTGACTGCATGTAGGCACCGGTTCAGTGATCATCACACCAAAGATGTGTGTGTGTGTGTGTGTGTGTGTGTGTGTGTGTGTGTGTGTGTGTGTGTGTGTGTGTGTGGTGTTATGTTGTGAGCGTGATAGGACTCGTAACGAAAGCTCTTTTATCTTCGGACTAGCACAAATTGGTTTCGTAATAAGCTTACATAAATGGGAAAACAAGCCGCACACACGCACACAGCACCCCACAAAAACACACCAGCTCTGCAGAGGCATCACGCTGATGTCAAGTGAAAACCTCTGAGTTTAATTTAAGGGATCTTTGATTTTGATTTAAAGGTTTTCTCTTCTGTTTCGAAAACAATATATTTGATGAAAAGTATGTACACCACACATGCATATTACAACGGATGCCACTGCAGTAGATTACTGAAGTCATATTCTGTGTATAGAGAAACATGGCCTTTCCATAAACTGGGCTGTTGTCTATGCAGTAGAAAGACAGAAATACTTTTGATATTGATACTACATGATTAGAGAAAACAGAGAAAAGGGCTGTAGCATTCGCTTTTGTTTAAGAGAAGAGAATGTACTGTGCCGAACTGGACCAATACACACTCCCGCTGGTGGGTGACATAATGTGACCTTGGCCATTTTGTCACAGCAAACAAAATGGTGGCCAGCTCCTAACATGCCATCTCCCATTACAATTAAACAGTGATACAATACGATGCGGTACGATACAATATGATACGATACGATGCGATGTGATATACGATGCAATACAATATGATACGATACGATACGATGCGTTATGTAATGATACAATATGATATACTTTATTGTCCCTGGAGAGAAGTTCGTCTTGGACTCAGGAGCTGCAGAAGTATTTAAAATATTGAGGCAAGAAATAGGCAACACAGTAACGGAACCTTGGTTCAAATTTGGTCATCTCTGTTTAGTTTTACGTTTGATCTCAGTATTTGTCCTTTGTGGCGGGTATACGGAAATGTGGAAGCACAATCTATAGTTCAAGCATCAGCCTTAGAGCCAGTGAAAATCAAAGTGAAAAGAAAGATGAGCAGGGAGTTCTGGGTGCAGGTAAGATGGAGGGGAGTTTACCATCATTCATTTACACATACACATCATCCCTTTATGTGTGCTTTCAACAGATGTGACAAATGACCAGAAATACTCCAGATATCAGCTTACCAGTGTTTTCATAATTAAGTGCTCACAGACGTCTGCTCCATCATGACCCGATGTAGCTGAAGACGAGGCCAGCTATCATCCATCCATCATTTCAGTCAGTCTTGTTCCATCTAGCCTGCTTGGCACAGCTGCTCTACCTGGCTACATACCTATCCTGGTCAGGTTGCCAAAGTACATAGGCCAGCCTGTGTGGTGTTGGCGCAGTGGCCTCGGTACAGATGGAACTGTGTGTGTGTATAAGTGCTGTGGTTGTGCTTCTGTACCACCCGACAATCCCCCGTGTGCTGGTTCTCATTAGAACCCAATACCCTGAGGATGAGCAGACCATCGGCATGACTACTCCTGGCCATGCTTTGCACAAAAGCATGGACACACACACAAATTTGTGCGCACAAACACATTTGGTTTTGTGTAATTGCTGTGTGGCTCTCTATAAATGTTTAAGAAATGAAGTAATGAATTAATCTTTGAAAGATGTGCGCCTATTTGTTTGAATTTAACGTTAGCTATTTGTGAATTAGCTTTTTTTGTATAAACATCATCTTGGCGCATCTCTGGTGAAGTTATTTGTGTGTGTGTGCGTTATTGTTTCTTACTTACATCATGTTTGGTAATGTGTGCATGTGTGTAGGTGCCAGTGGGTGGGAGTGTTGAGGGTGGAGGACTCTGAGAAGAGAGGACTGTGTGTCCCTCTGCTCATTAATACCATGTGGAGCTCTACGCAGTGGTGGACTGCTGCTGAGCTTCCTGGCAAAGATTTAGAATACAAATCAGCAGCGCACAACTGGTCTAAACTGGTGCTGAGAAGCTGATAGAGCAATAAATTTTGAGGGCCTAAATTTCATGCAGAAACCACATTTTCACAGCAATCCATAACTGCCACAGTACGTATAGGTTAAACAAAAACCTGCCGTGTGTTCCGTGAGTGTTGGCTCGTGTGTTTTAAGTTCAATATGTCATTGTGCTCCCTCCCCTGTCTTAACTTTGTTTTCAGTAAAACATTTATAGTTGTATTAATGATGTTTTATTACACCTCTGTTAAGCAGAGAGGCATGAAACCAAACTGAGGTCTCCTGAAGTCTATGGTGGACCTTGTTTTACCAAACCCAGGGAGGAAGGCCTCATGCTAATTCTGACCTTTCCTGTGATGCAGACAAATGATCACAAGTTGCAGAGTGCACCAAGGTTTTGATTGATTTGGGGGATTTTCACCCCCTCTCATTGTCACACATCATCTGTCTCATGGAAATACAACCCCACACACAAAACCCATGATTAATGTAACCTGGGGGTTGTAAAGTTCAAGGGAGGTGAGTTAATGCAAGAGTCTTACTGTAAGTCACCTTTACGAGGAGAATATGTGCTACGGCACGAATATCAGTCAGACAGATGCCAGCCCAAATGTCTCCAACATCCATAACCCTTCACTCTGTCTCCCCTCATTGGTCCCCACTTCATTTCACTGTGTGGTCATTGGCTGTCCACCTTAGGGAGTTCTGAGCCCATTGGCTGTTCAGTGTGGTCTATGAATGGCGGAAAAACAGGAAATGAGGTTCCTCTCCTGTGGTGAACTGTGCTGTGAACTCACAACAGCTGTGTTGGATCTTCCTACAAAAACACTGAACCCCTGTGCTGCATCTTCACCTTAGACCCCTTTAAATCTGGTCCTCCGTCTATGGCCGTTCTTTCTCTTTCCCACAAACCAAACATTTTCATACCCCTTATCCACCATTCTGCCACAAGTTCCCCCCTCAGACTGCCATGCTGTGTTACATTGCCCCCTCCAACCAGGCCCCATTAGTTTCTCCCCTGCTGCTCCCCACAGCGCAGCCTCCCACTCTGCACTCTTGACTCCCTGCCTCCCCAGCGGCGCTATGCAGGAGTCCAGTGACTATAAAACATGAAGTCTGCAGTTAAAAGCCTTGGAATCAGACTGGAAGTGGGCATCCATTATTATATCTAATCCAGAGCCCTATAAAACATGCCAACGTGCTGGTGTTAAGCAGGTTCATCTTACTTTAGCATGTTGGCATGCTAACATCTGTTAGCACTAAACACAAAGTCAAGTTGAGGCCGGTGGGAATGTTATCAGTGATCAGGTTTTTTGTCATAAGCAAGTGTTGGAAAACGTGAAATTATGGATCACCAAAGGTGTTAAAACTCATTGTGAAGGGGACATGGATGTGTGCACCAGATGTCATGGCAATGCATCCAATAGTTGTTGAGACCTAAATGTCTGAACTATTTTGTGCCAGTGCAGTAGATGTTGATATATTTCACTGGATAAATGAAAACATTAACCTGCTGGTGGTGCTTTAGGAAAGTCAGTAAGGTATATCTTCTGGGGATCATGAACATCTGCCGAAAATGTCACGACAATCTGTCTTATAGTTGCTGAGATACTTCATCGTGGACCAAGGTGGTCAAGATCAGCATTGCCATCCATAGAGCCATGCACCTAAAAATATCTAGAAGTAGATTTTTCATTCGAAGGTCATCTTGTGGATATCTGACTGGGATTCATGATTCCTCTCTGTGTTTCGTCTCAGATCCCTGGAGGCACTGGACCTGTCCCACAACAGGTTCACCTCTGTCCCAATGAACCTGCCTCGCCGCCTCCACAAACTGAGCCTCCAACACAACAACATCGGTCGCATCGCCGCCTTCACGTTCCGTCACATGCAGTCCAGCCTACAGTCCCTCCATCTGTCCCACAATGCCTTGAGCAATGAGGGTATAGAACGAGTCTCTTTCGTCGGGTTGTACCGCTCGCTTGCAGAGCTCCTATTGGACAACAATCGTCTGGAGGAGGTCCCTCGCTGCGTTCGACAGTTTAAGAATCTGCAGGTGCTGAGACTGGACAACAACTGGATCAGGTAGAATTGCGCTTTTCATAAATTTTTAAGAGTCAAATGTGATTTTAATAATGCAGGGATTAGCTAAATGCTTGCTTGCTCGTTACCTGATCCTGTCCTAATACCATTAGCTCCGCCAGTGCAGCTCCCTTTGGAAATGACTCTAAGGAGCTTGGCACAGAATCAAAGAAGGATATTGTGGCACATGCAGTGCCTTGTGCAAATAAATGTATTCAAACTGACATTTCAGCAACAGTCCATCAGCATGAAGATGAAGACAATGACTATTGTTGCCACTGCAGTTTCTTCTTACTGTCTGTGAACTGTACCAGACTCTGTGCTCCCTCTGACACAGCAACACTGGTGACCTAAGCACTTGTTCCGCTCAATGCGCTTCTTTGTGCATATGGGGGAACTAACAAATCAGCACTTGTGAGAGGAAAGTGCAGACTTGAGATGCAGTATGTCTAAATTTAAGTGCATATATGTTGTGGTTGCAGGCTGGTGAGGGAGTGGGGAGTGTGCCACCCTCGTAACTCTGGCTCCACCTTGGCTTCGATCCACTTGGAAAATAATCTGCTGGAGGTGGAGAGGATTCCCCCTAACGCCTTCTCCTGTCTCACTGATGCTCAGGGACTGGTCCTCTATCCACAACAGGGGCATTCATAAGACCAATAGACCACACAGTGGGACGGACATACATGGAAACATACATCAACCAGAGCTAACTCTCAACTCATCAAATACCTATGCTGTGTCAGTGGCCCCTGGCGTCAGATATTGGCACACTGAGGCACCCTATAGCGGTGGCGGGCAGGAGGGGCCGTGGATGGGGCAAACAAACTCTGGTCTTTCCTGTGTCACATGTGAAACCAAAAGTTAAGTGTGTGTAGCATACAATGCAGGTGATGTATGTGACAAACCTAAGGCCCGATCACACAGAAAGCATTTTGCAGGTTGCAAACCATTTTTTTCCCCCAGTAAAAAGTATCTAGTTCCTAAAATGCTCTACCTCTGGCTGAGGGTGAGAAGCTCTCAGCAAATAGTATGTTGGGCACAGGGAAACAGATCTGTGTGGGTACATGAGACCATAAAAAAGAGGGTGGATCATTAGGAGCACCACCAGTTGGTCCAGGAGCTTCTCCTCGCTGATGGCCATTTCCAGGCATATTTTAGGATGACTCTGGGGCAGTTTGACAACCTGCTGTCTATCGTCGGGCAGTATAGCTCTGGATATCCAGCAACCACTACCACCAGTTTCTCCTCTGTTGTTTACCAACTGTAAACTTGTTGTCCTGACCATGACGAAAAAAGAGATGACTTGGGGAGTTTTTCCGTTCGGAGAACTCCAGGAGTTCAGACCGCTCCAGCAAAAACACTAGGTGCTTAGAGTGCTGCAAAAAAACCCAACAACAATCAAGCAAAAAGCTTATTTCTCATTAAAATCAATTACAAAAAGCTGCCTCCAGTTGCGAAAACATTTTCTGTGTGATCCTGGCCTTAACCTGAGGAAGCAAACCTATTTTTTTTCCCTACTCACTAAGTTTATTTTTAAAAAGCGACTGTATGCATTTAATGAGCAGAAACTGTACATTTCCTATGAAAACAGAAGTTTATTTTGGAAAAATATCATGCATGTAATAAGCATAAACTGACCAGGGCCACTGTCCAAGCATCTGTATTTGCTGTTTTGTGAGAATGTGTTGGGACAGATACAAACCCACAATATACACATATGCATCATCATTACATACAGCTACTCATTCATTTCTGTTTTTTTTTTCTGTGTCATGTAGTTTGCTTAGTCAGTCAGTATCATTATCACTATCATTTTATCATCCTCAAACCCATCTTTATCTTTGACATTCACCTTTGATTAGGGAAATGACTGTAATGTTTTTCTATGTATTAAAGCAGAAGTGTAATTTACACAGTGATGGAAATAATCATTATGTAAAATCCTCTTGGAAGTGTAAAAGGATAATAGATTACGATGGAACCCAGATCTGCTCAAAACACAGGTTTTACGCTGTCTTTTCATACAAGTATAATGTATTTAAATGGTACTTTTGAGAAAATGAATAAAGGGATTAACCCCTGTCTCTGGTCTAAGTATGGGGCTTACAGGAGGAGCTTTGGTGGAGTGACTGGAAATAAAGCAGGGCTGTTTGAAACATTCAGATTTCGGGACTGCAGCATGGGGTCCCTGAGAGAAAGTGAAAATGTCTGGTGACACAATGTGAACCCAAGGGGCCCAGTAGGAAGGAAAATATAAACATCACGCAGGTTCCCTATCACCAGATGACTTCCAACATAAACATCCACCACCAGCCGCTCAGCAAAAATACATAGAGTCATTCTGACTGTGAAAGGGGCCTCAGCCGGGGCCTCCAAACATCTAGAGATGACGTAAGTCACCGTAGGATTGTGTACAGTAATTGGGGTGCGAGCATGTGTGCGTGAGAGGAGTGGGGCTGTCCATTATATGGGTTAGCAGTGGGAAAAAGGTGAGGAGCATGTTAGTGTGAAGTGAGGCGCTAGGACAAACAACAAGCTGACTTTTAAGACACAATGCGGGGATTGTTCTTAGAAAGGCTCTGAGCTGATGACTGAAAGATGAGAAGAGCAGCAGTTCGTGTCTAGTTGGGTCCAATAAGATGTGGTTAGAAGACCAAAAGAAAAGGAGACGGAGAGCTGGAGCACGCTCAGAGCTCTTGTCGGTTTGGGAACTAAAGCCACTAAAGCTCTGGTGTCCTGCCAACCTGGTTGACAAAGTGACTTCCGAGATCGCAATGTTCTCTCTTTCTCTCTGTGTGTATCTACCGCCGTCCATCTTCTGCTTTTTGTCCCTCTCCCTCCTGCGCAGTTAAGTACGAAATAGCAAACAATGCGCCATTCTTCAGTCTCAGTATATCTATGATCTCGGCCCCTTGAGCTTTGTTATGTGAGTGTGACGTGAATGAGGGCTTTGCTCGTAACATTTCTGTGTTAAAGATCTTTCATGTAGTCTTTGTGAGAACGCAACAGAGCCAAAAAAGGCCTGTGCACTTTCTTTTATTGTTTTCTCTGAAACAACTACTTCCTTTTTTCCCTCTCATCCTGTATTATTGCCAAAAAAATCACTTCGGGAACATGAAGTGAACATGACATGCCTCGATTCCCTATGTAGCCAGCCGCTTTACACCAAATCCTGCTTCAGCACACACACAATATCTGTATTTGCAGTCTCACTCACACAAAAAACAACAAACTAAATATTTTATAAGGGCTGATGGAAGTGCAGTAGTCTCTTTAATTTGTTAATCCATCCGTGCAGAGGGGCAATACACTTTACAGTATGTCACTTAGAGTAATGGGTCTAATTAAAATGATAAAATGTTGAGTCGTGCTCAGCGTATGAAGTTGTAATTTACAGGCGGCGCATTTGCTGTTTTGACTAGCGGGCTCCTCCAGGTATAAGTTTTCAGCAGAGAGCAGTGTTTCTATGGCTCTAAATGAAGAACAGAAGGTCCCCCGCAGACGCTAGAGTTACAAACACACTCGGAGAGGGAGGGAGGGTTAATAAGAGAGAGAGAGAGAGAATGAAGCTGGGTTACTGAGAGGCAAGCAGCTGACAACAGCAACAGTCAGGAGAGCACAGTACAATGAGTACATACACGATCTGTATGTGTAATATGAACACACAGTCACTCACGTATTTATACTTTTCACTCTCTCAGCCTGGGCGTGTAATCACATGTTAGATTTCTGCTCTCAGTCCTGTGCATGTGGTGCAGTCTCCCATTCTCCATAATTGTACAGTCATTTTGCAAACAGCACATTACTGTCTAAGAAACTACACTTTTTCATTTATACTGCAGTTCCTGCACGTACAGGCAGAGCCGATCCAAACTGCATCAGTTTTCTCTTGCAGTTTCCATTCTTTGTAGTTTTGCACAGATGGATGCCCCAGCTTTGATGTTAAATCCTTAAACCTCCCGTCCACAGCTTGTCACATTTGGTATTTTCAGATTTGACAGGCTTGCCACTTCAGTGCCATCCATCACGCTGCGTGTGACATGACTAAACTGTTAAACCGACATCCCATCACACCCAACAGATGTTTCGCATCCCGTTGAGCTGAGGCCAGAGCGCGTTTGTTAAAAGAGGTTGACCAGAGAGTGGTGTGGTGCTTTTCTTCTCCCATGCTCTGTCTGTTCTACCCGGCGACAGCAGCTTCCTGTGTTTGTTATTGGAGGAGCAACGGGTGGGGGGGTGTGCTGGCTGATAAAATAAAAAGCACCAGAGAAAAGCAGCGAGAGATTCTCTTTTTCCTGTCTCAGATGGACAGACACAAGTAGATAGAGCGAGTAGAGGAGAAAGCTGGGAAGAGGGAGGACAGTTTCTTCCCTAGAACATGAGATTGGGCTCCAGTGTTAAGGGTCAGCTATTTGGGGTCAACAAGAATGTGCTTGCTGCAGTGTGCAGGAGAACTAACCGCTCGGCCATCAGCACTGATGTGCTCATCCTTGATAGCCAGCGACATTAATGACTTTGAATTTTTATTGGGCTGAAATTCAGAAATCAAGAGACAACACGGTCACAATTATTCTCTTGTCACTCTCCTGCACCCAAAGGCACACACAATCACTGTATGGCTACCCAAGAGCTAACAAGTGGGTGTGCTGGAGACACGTTAGCTGAACACTCGTAGGACAAAAAGAGTTTAATTTGGATGCCAAGCCCTCTAGCTACAGACCAACACCATAATCAAGTGAACCACAGCGAGAGAGAGAGACGGGCAGACAGAGAAATAACGAGTGAGAAACGGAGGGAAAGGCTAAATCTACAAAATGAGGCAGAGAGGAAGCAGAGAGGAGGAATGTTATCTGCAAAGGCCTTTATCAACACTCCGTCTCCTGCCAACACCCCTGCAGGGCATTGATCTGGTCTGCATGCCTTTTGCACCACTGTGGATACCGCACTCTGTGAGAGAAAGCAAAGCACACAACTAGACAAAAATCCAGGCAGGAGCGTCGCTCTCCTCTTGAGCTGGTATAGATGACGAGGGAGAGGGTTATGATTTGATGCTCAGAGTCCTGAAGCAGCACACATAACGCGTAGATAGCTGCAAACGCCTGTGTGGCCGACTTTGTGCAGGGTCGGGAAAGTTCCCAAATGGAGTGGCTTGCCAAACTCGCTGCCTCGCTCTGGGAGCTGGCAATACGGAGAGGAAATCAGAGAGTCAGTGAGAGAGAACACTTCATCCTGCCAAAAAGAAAATTTAATAGAAAACCGTGAGAAGACGCGAAATCATACGCTTTATAATCACAGCCCCAGAAATATATTTTCTGCATGACTTTGGTGGAGCTCAGTGGTATCACCATGTTCTCCCCCAGTAATCAGAGAGAAATGTGTTGCTCTGTGTTGTGCAATTAAATAGTGGTTAGTTTTTAAAAAAACAACTTAACCATGACTCGGCAAACATCATTGAAAAATCCACCAATACATGTTGCAAGATAAACTAGATAAACTAAAGAATGACCAGGGATTTCCGTGTGAAAGATTCTTTATATGCAACATTTTGCTGTCTGTAACACTTCATAAAAAACAAAACGGTGGTTGAATTAAAGTTTATGTGGGTTTACCCTACCTGGCACTGAGGTGACGCTGAGACAAAGAGTTCTAGGAGAAGAACAGTTTAAACGCCACTGTGTAAAGACACGTTTTTATTGCTCTTTAATGTATGATTATATTACAGGAGCCACAATAACGCCTGACTGAAGCCTGTCTGAGATGTTTCAGACAATGCCATGTTTAAGCTTGTGTTTTAATTGGCTGTGCTAAAATTACAATGCATAAATTCTTTCTTCAAAAGGCAATTAAACATGGCAATTATAGACCTCGGACACAAAGTTCAAATACAGTGCACCGTCTCCTTCTCTTTCTTCTTCTTTAGGGAACATCACCATGATGTTACAATTGATTGTAATTGAAAATAAAGAAATCTAACATGTTATTATTGTAACAATATCTAGTCTGTTCCTAAGCTCTGTGATATTTGAATGATGTCACTTTATAAATGATCATAGGAGTTATTTTTAATAATACAAACCTCACTGTACCATAATAGCACTAAAGTACTGTACTAAGGCCTCTCCCACCACCTCCACCCACTCCTCCTCCTCCTCCTCCTCCTCCTATTTCCTCCATCCAAAAAGGGGAGAAAGGAGGCTGGCTCGCTAACTTTATGGGCTTGACCCCCCCGGCTCTCAGTCATTTCCTCGGTTTGGACTGGAGCGCGCACACACGGTGCCCTGACACGGTTCGCAGTGGCACACAGTGGCGGAGGAGCTGCGGCTGGATGTCAGAGGACCACAGGGAAATACTGCAATAATCCCTAAATGTGATGCAAATATAGGACTTGCTGTTGTTTTTAATTTTTTTTCCAATCTGCAGCATAATCTGACGCACAGAGGGAGAAAGCTTCAACCTGTTTTGGGAACTTGGAATTAATAATCCTATATCGATCCATAAGGTAGGGGTGATGGGTTATTCTTATTAGATGTATGTGCTTTCAACTTTTTTTTTTAACTTTGCCAACATGAAAAATTATAATGTTTTGTGACATTTTTTCAGCTTTTAAACTATAGAAACAATACAGTGCTATCAATAGAATTTGAATTATAGGCAGCTTTTTACAGTTTTTTGAACTTTGCAAAGATTTCTTTTCCACTTTTTTCAGTTAAAGTTGCCGCTTTCTTCACATGCTTTGCACCACCTAACCCACTAAATGTGTATTTCTTGTCCTCCCACGATTATTATATTAATAATTCATCATCTATCTGCTCAATGCAACCTGTTGCATGGCGCGTCTGATGCTTTACCGTGTCGATCAGCTCCTACTTCACACTAGATGGCGCACCGAGTCTCCAAAGGCTGCGCACCGTGAGCGATCATTCAAGAGTTGATGGAGATGATAATTAAGCCAAACTTTCCATTCCACTCACTTTATCCTCAAATCAAAGTTCTCTCATCAGACTTTAAATGTAACATTTATAGGCTCTTTTTACGTGCATCCCTGCATCATCATTTAAGGGAGAATAATTATAGTGAAACGTGCCAATCAAGTCAACCCCTTCTGGTACACATCTGCGCTACCCTAACATTCAGCCTCTGTACACACACACACACACACCTACACACACACACACACACACACACACACACACACACACACACACACACACACACAGTGTTCAGATTGAAATGTGTTGAGAGAGCTGCGGCCTCAGAAACTTTATATGGCAGGGAGGTTATTATAGCTTGCTGTTCTTTACTGTGTCACATAATATGATGCGAACAAACATGCAGGACTTTTTTCTTTCCTCCTCTGTGGCTCCATTCTGTCTTGTGCTGATGACTCCATGTCCCTCAGTGGTTAACTACCATGTATATGAGCCATTTGTAGTGTGTTTAACTGAGTCACCTTGCTGTGCAAAGACAGAGCAAACAGTGTCTGACAGCCGAGCGGATGGTCAGACAGTCAAAATGATGGTCTACATCAGTCTGTTTCCTGACCCTCCAGCCTGCCTGCCTATTAGCCAGCCTGTGGGTTGACCACCCCGCACCTGCTAGTCTGTCTGTGGTGATCCTCACTGCCTGTCTGTCTCTCCATCCGCCATCATAATGTTGTCAAACCCACACTTCTCCTGGGTAAGGGTGTAGATTTTGTTTCAACACTGGGGGACACACATGAAATGGGGCGTTTGGAGACCTCCACCAGGAAGCCTAAAGCACTTAATGTCCTGCATCCTGCTGAGTATTTATGCAGCAATTTGTGCCGTTTCTGCATCAAATTCATGATGGAAATGCCTTGTAACTAATCCTGTCATGTTTTTATTGGGGAGGACAAATACACATGTTCAAAATATTGAAGATGTGTCCCTGTGTACCCCCTGAAATCCATGCCAAGGCCCTCAGGCTTCATATTCCCTCTGCAGAGAGCTACATTCTTCACCGCCTCATTGATCAGCTTCAGTGGTTAAATTTCCCTTACGCTTGTATTTTAAATTCAAGACAGTTAAATCTCATCTTTGCCATGTCTCTAAAATACAATGCTGTTTTTTCCATTTTTGGTTTATGAAAAAAATGTTTTACAGTCCCTCTTCACGTCCTGCTTATAACTGACACACACTTTGAAATACTTCACATACTTCGAGACTCATCTGCCCACAGGTCAGTTGTTTGATCTGGCCCCCTTTTTTTTGTTCCTCTGTGTTGCTCTGCTCTCTGTTCTGTTCTGCTCTGGTCTGGCTGGGCCTCGTCTCTGCAGCGTGGAGCAGTTTGCCACCACATCCAAGCTTGGCGGCATCGGAGAAGCTGCCAAACAGTTCCTTTTTTTAGGGATAGCAGTCACCAAATTACAGCCGCTGGGGCAGTTAACTCCACCCGAACGCTCCGACCGGACCCGCCTAGCACTAACAGCCTGTGTGTCTGAAGGGTACATGGATTTAGGGTGTGTGTGTGTGTGTGTGTGCCTGTCTGTGTGTGTGTGTGTGTGTGTGTGTATGTGTGTCACATGTGTGGAGGAAAGGAGACATGGCATAGGGGAGTTCGGGAGTTCGGCCAAGTGACCAGATACAGTGTGTGTGTGTGTGTGTGTGTGTGTGTGTGTGTGTGTTTAGGACGTCTGGAATTCCACACAAGCAAACATTTGTGTGAGTTTTATATTTGTGTTTTTTTTTTTTAGGTGTCAGAGTTTATTGCAGCTTGGATTCATGATGGTTTTGGGAATTTTTTTTTTTTTCCTTACAAAACTCAGACTGAAAACAATCAAATATCCCACGGAGTGACTCCAGCCTAAATTAGATTTAATTCTCTGCAACACAATACAAAGCCATGTCAAATATTTTGTGCTCAGTCAGCACTGCGATCACTTTGAGCCACCCTGTGATGTTAAATGGCACTGAGTGTTGACGTGGCGGCTGCCAATACACCAGCGTTGTTGCGCCAGCTGGCACTTTTGTTGAACTCTCTGCCCCACCTTAACTCCTCTCTGCCAACACGCTCTAGGAGCCGAGCTGATGTGCTCCTGAGTATGAATACACAGATAAAATGAGCCAGCATTTTATCTCTTGATCGATATTATGAGGCTTGATGGATTTTGGCATCTGCGGCTCGTATTGGTGCCAGCAGGTTCAACATTGGCTTTAAGACACAGACAAGAGCAGGAGCTATAAATACAAAACACACCATGAAAGTGGTTGTGATGATGCTACAATCATAATTTTTGTAGAAAAGATAGCAGCAATTCACATGAGTTAAAAGAAAGTGTGTCTGGGTGGGAGGTAATAGTGATTGCCTTTCTCTCGACTGCGGTCATGGGAGAACAAACACTGTGTTGTCTTGATTGTTCTTGGCAACACAAAGAGCATATAGCTTTAATATATGTTTATTTAGCTTGACGAGGGCAAAGGCTGCCTTGTGGGAACTCTAATCACTTTAAAGTAATTGCAGTAGATGCGAGGGCTGACAAGCACCCAGCACTTGATGGATAGTGCGTATAGGAAATGTAAAGCTAATCTCAGACGCCGGGTGTGGGAAACTCAAACAAGTGATACACTCGTAGGGTGGATTGTTCACCAGATGGTGCTTTCGCTGACACCATCATCCATCCCTGAATATCCTGTCTGATATCTATGTCTGTTGCTCTTCCTCCTCCCTTAATCCTATTTTCAACTCTACAATCCAAGAGTAAACCACTGGAATTCATCTTCATAAACGTGTCTCTCTTCTGTTGCCTGTTATGACAGCTTCAACTACCTCAAGAGGTACAGACAGTCATATTATGGGTGTGTGCGAGCTGACACACCTTTGGGGAACTTCCTCCTGTTTTTTTCTCTTGTTTGCTTTATTGGAGGAAAGTAATCAAAGGAGCGAGAAGCCGCCGTCTCGGTAAATGTTAAGATGATTCTGAGGTTAGACCGAATCCACACAACACAGTCTGGCAGAAATACATGCAATGGACACAAACTCTTAACATGGGCATGAAATGTGCTGAAATGACATGCTGCCAACACAAAACTAACACCAGTGCAAACTCTGTTATGAATGGTCGCAGTTTGGTTCAGGTTTAGGGAAAGAAAAACACTTGGTTAGGTTTAGAGAACCCAAAAAATGTAGATATATATACTTGGTTAAGTTTATGTAAAGACTGTGGTTTTGGTTAAACGAACTCCAGAACGTAGGTAATATAAATGTACATACTTTACGTAGGGAAATGAACAGCGAGCTCCAGGTTGAAAGTCCAATGTTTGCTTGACCCATCCACAACCACTCCTACCTGCCTTACACGGACTATCTCTCTCTTTATACTTTATTCATGTGTCCACCACGACAAAAGATCCTCAAGGACTTTGCATTGGCAGTTTTTGTGTCGGCAGCATGTAATTTCGACACATTTTTTGCCCACCACGTAATGGCTGCAGGGATTTGCTCCCATTCAAGAGCATTACTGGGACACTTATGTTGAATAATAAGGCCTGGCTCACAGTTGGTGCTCCAATTCACGCCTAAGGTGTTTTAGTATTATGATTTCTATCAGTTTGAACCAAAAAGCCTGGCTTAACGGGAACTACAGCCATTTTTAGAATTCCTACCTTTTATTTCTATGGTCTAAGACAGTCAAAAATAGCAGTAAACATGGACAACCCTCTCCCAAATCCAAGACACTTGAGTGCTAAAGCTCATATTTGTGTTGTAATGGGGTGTTAAGTCTGGAGTTGCACCATAGACAATAAAAGCCAGGGGAATTTCTCGGAGTATATGGGTACATCTTCTGTTTCAGAACTGAGAACGCTACAATAGAAAAGCAGAAAAAGAGAAAAAACATTCAGCTCCAGACTTTATACCCAGTGACATCACAAGTTTGACACTTCCTTCTCTGGTTTCTGGCTTTCGGAGAGAGTAGCTCATGATGACAATTACTGATTGAACTTTCCTTGGCTGTTGAAATAACATATCAGAATTCTTAATTTAGGTGGTGTTCCCCTTTAAATTCATAAAAATACCAACAAAAAGTATGCATTTGCACTTGTGTGTCCACATACTGCATAAATACAGTGCAGCAAAGACAGGATTCGTAGTACCTGTCATGCAAGTGTTGATTACACACCTCCGTGTATCTTTTGCAGCTTCGTCTCTCACATCCTTCTCACTGTTGCCGACACACAACTCCCACTCTTTCTGTCTGTCTCATAATTGTCATTCTCCTCTAGTTTTTTTTCTTTCCCATTCTCTCGTGTGCACCCCCACACACTCCCTCCACGCAGCACCCCGGAGACAATCACAGCGAGCGAGACGAGAATAGCCGGCCATCCATCCATCCATTAAACCACTCTTGGCCTTTGGTTGGGAGGAGAGCCGAGGCAATAACAATTAAGATTGAAGCCTTTGGTTTGTTTTCCTCTCAGACCGGATGTTTGGCGGCTCGCAGCTTAACTGGTAGCAGAGGAGAGGAATTTGTATGTACACACACCAGTGCGAGATAAAAGTGGTTGTTACAGCCAGAGAGGCTGCTTGATTGTGGGATGCAGTTTAGTCTTATCGTCATGTTGTGTTTATAGTAGCCTTAGACGTCATTCCTGGATGATGATAGACTATTCTTTTTCCTGTCTCCTTTTCTTTTTTTCCTCATCCCAAACACCTCTGCCTGCACGTCTCAATCTACAGTCCTACCCTATCACTACAGATGGCTGACAAATCATTGCACACTCACACATTGCACACAGGTTAGAGAAAAGGTGCTACATTTGTAGATTTACAACACTAGAAACAGTTAATCCTCCCACAATGCTGCAGAGCACACGTTGCAGAAATCGAGTCTGTTTGTGTTTTCTATATTCCAGCTCTTTTTGTGTGTTGCGTGTCATTGTGTGATGCTGACTATATATGCCCTTGCTGCGTCCTTTTCGCTGCATTCTTCTGGCCAAGCCAAGGCCAGTGGTGTTTTTTCTTTTCTGCAAAATGGTATAATTTGGCTGCTATTTTTATTGCAGAGAGCAGACTGCAGGGGCCAGTTATTCATGCTTCCAGGCCAGGTCCACTTCATGCACAGGCTCTTTGTTTGACTGATTTTAATGTCCCTCAGTAATGCTTTTTAATTCCTTTGAATGCAGCCGAAAAAGAAACACACACCCTACAGTTGCAGTGGATTGCATAAGCAACTTTAAAGCGCAGTGGTCACAGACTGAAAATGGATCATTTTCTCACGCGCTGTGCTCGGGACTCAAGTGTTGACGTTGCATTGACAAGCATGTGTTGTCAATTCATCACCCACACGCTGCGATGCTCGCACCCTGACCACATTCTTCTTTGTGGGGTGTTTGTGTTAAGGCTCTACTCTTGTAAATTTAAAGGATCAGTATCAGTTTAGAGAACTTTTTTCTTCATGACGTGTGGAATGTGAAGCATTTCCCCGACATTAGAAAGTCCCTGAAACCCCCTCGCAAGCTCTATTATTGCAGTCTCTCCCTTTTAAGCCACTCTTGTGAACAGTCAGTGCTACTGGAAATATCCCAGCACATTAGGTTAAACAGGCAGGGCAAAGACCAAGCAAGTGTTTGAACGCTGTCCCAGTTAAAGAACTGAATTGAGACAAGTAAGTAACACATAATGAGACCTAAAGATGCTTTGAGATTCAAGTTCAAGTTGCTTTTTAAGTGGCGTGCACACTATCCAAAATTTGACCTCTAAGATATCTGGTAGAAAAAATGAAGCGCATCATTTTCTTTTCTTGCTCCATCATGCCGTCAGCCTCTCTCTGAACCATCACTCCTTTTTGTTGTTGCATCATCCTCCCCCTTTTTCTCCCCTCCACACCTTCTTCTCATCCACCTCGCTCCTGATAATGCTAAAAGCCAAAATTTTAATCTCCTCTTGCTTCCAAAGAAAATGTGATCATGTTGCGACAGGATCCCTAAACTTCCCTGGAAAGTCCATTTGCACGCTAACCATTGGCATCAAGGCTCCCCAGACTTCTGGAGGATTATGGAGCTGGGGATCAGAGAAGGGAATTAACACGACAAGGTTAGAGATTATAGGGTTTTAGGTCACCCCAGGGTCCAGTGTCGGACTGGGCTTTACTTCATAGGATTAGCCTCAGGTTAAGAGTAATAATTTCCCACTGTAAGGATCAATTGGCCTGGTAATAATTTGTTTTTCTAGGAATTAGATTCTAGGTTGAGTGGGAGGGGGTGGTGGCTGCACGGAGGTGTTAGGTCAGTGCAGGCCGGATAAAGCAAGCAAACAAACAAACACGGACTCGTTGGTGACCTCAATCAGAAGCGTGTGTGCGAGCACAGTTATGACATCATGGAGTGTTTCGTGACATGCATAGACGCTCAAACACATGTGCAGACGCTCATGCACTTGCAGACCCAGTTTTCCCTCTAAATGAATGGTGGCTTTGTTTAAGCTTCTCGGTTGCAGGAATAAAGTTTTCCACCGCTGAGGTGATGTCCTCAACACCATCCGATTGGTCAGTGAGGAGTGACTTACTCTCTTGGGAATGGGCTCGGTGTGCAGGAAGCAGACAGTGTCATTTTGTCGGTGTGGTTTAAGTGACTCTTATTCCCAGAGTCGACTCCTGGCGAGTTTCCCAGGGGGAATGAGTCCATTTCTCCCCACCAGCCTCCAGCTCCCGGTCTGCCTGCTAGGTGTGGTATAAACAGTAGGGCTTTGTAATTAAGGATAAGCAGACCATTTCATAATATTTCAATGTCCATTTATCACTGACTATTATCCTTAGGTATGAATTTGAAGCCCTGATAAACAAGAAGGAGCTCCTAACCTGTTAGGAGGCCCAAAAGTTTGCTGCACACACACTTACACACACTTACACACATCACCTCCTACTCTCTGAGCTCTGTCGCCCACATGTTCCCATTTAGTACAACACACACAGCAGACTATACATGGCAGCATCATTATTTGCTCTGAAACTAACAAGCACTTCTGTGCTGGGATAATAGGACTTGGTGCCACGTTTTCTGAGCATCTGCCAGTTTGTGGACATTTGGATTAAAGATGGCGTTTGGGGCCCCAGGGGCTCTGGGGCCTCAGGGCAGTTCCCTGCTTTGTCTAAATGGTTGTCCAGCCTTGCTCAGTTACTTTTCTTTTTTGTTTCGTTTTACAGCATGCTAGACATTTAGATGCCCTGTGCATATTCCTATCTACTCTCATGAATATAAACGGGGTGAGCAAAATATTAGAAACACCTTTCAGCCTGTAAAATAAGAGGGTATAAAATTGAATGAACACCTTCAACAAAAACCATCTCACCCTGGGATCACTCTAATCGCTACACAGCAATCTGCGACTTAAAATGAACGTAGGCCAGGGGCGTAAAGTAGGAGGTCCACTGCCCTTTCACTATTTAATACCCCCCAACCTCCAGCCCTGTTGCTCAGATGGCAGCCATTTTCAAACTCAGTCTTCATTCTGGTCTCGACACACACCTGTAGGGTTTAGTCTTGCATAGTTGTCGCGGCCAGTAACTTCACGAATTGTATTGCTGTCGTATTAGGCTGCATTAGTTTCAGCTTGTTGTGCCTAATAAACTGGCTACATTCATGCACAAGAAAACTGACGCTGCTCTCCCTCCTCATGTTCCCAACAGGTGTGTAAGTTCAAGATGTTGCCACACTGCTCCCTCCTGCTGCTGCTCTGCGTGGCTCGGCTGCTCTCCGCCTCTTCTGCCCTGCCCTTTGAGCAGAGAGGCTTCTGGGATTTCGCCATGGACAGCATGGACAGCGGCGGGATGATGACGATGATGAGGGATGAGGAAGAAGGCTCGGCCGTCGAGGAGATGCCCCCCCCTGACATACCCATGTGCCCCTTCGGCTGCCACTGTCAACGCAGGGTCGTGCAGTGCTCTGACCTCGGTCAGTGAGATTGTGTGTGAGAGCGGTGCTTTGTCATCGTTTCTAAGTTTATGTCTGTGTGTGTGTGTGTGTCAAGAGGTTCAGACCAGAAAGCAAATGAGCTGAACAACAATGTGAGTGAGCATGACCCAAGTGTTGCATGACTTTCATCTCTCCAGGGAGTAAAGTCCCCCTTTGGTGTGTTATCTAAGGCAGGAATTTCTTCCTCGGGATAATGCTGGTGTATTTTGACAAGGACAGGCGTGCCTTTGAGGGATTTTGTGTTCCAGACTAGTTGGTGGGAGATGATTTGAGCAGGAAGGGGGAAAGACTGAGGCAAGAAAAGGAAGGAGGACGAGAAAAGAGGAGAGACAGAAAGGGATACAGGAAGGATAGTAGTAGACAAAAAATTGGACACTTTCGAAGAGAGACGAAAAGTTTCCCTCACTGTCTTTAAGGAGCTTTTTATGGTGTTTTTGGGTTGTGGAGAGGATGTTTAATGGAAACCTAAAACTGGAATTGAGGATGATAAAGGGGTTGAATGATGGAGAGGATTAAAAGGAAAGGATGTAATTAAGTGTTCTTGAATATTCACAGACATTAGCTGCACCAAAAAAACACCAAATACACCAAAATACAGCTAATTTGCTAGTGACAAGGATACAAAGATTCAGCTCCTTCTTGACAAATCAACATCAAAATATAATTTCTATGATGCTTTTACAGCCTGTGACTCAATTTTAGTCATGTTTCCATATAGGCATACACTACAATTTCCTGTACTTTGGATATTATAAGTGCACGCTATTCTTCCTCCGTCTATTCTTACAGGACCAAATAAACTCCCCTCAGTCTTATTTATGGATATAAAGATTCCTCACATTATACTGGCTATATAACTCTAATAAGCTGTCTGTGTTTAGACGTAATGGTTTTGTCGAATCATCATTTTACAAGCTCTATATATTTACTGTCCCTGGTCTCTGTGCAGCGAGTAAATGTGGAAGCGTATAATTTCCGAGATGTCAAGTGCTTATTTAGAACAGATGTATTTTGGCGGTGGCGTCTGTCTCCTCTCAGTGTGCATCTCAGCATGATGTCGGGTATTTGTGTTAAGGGGTGCTGGGGTTTAAGAGGGTGCTAGTTTTGTCAGTTTGTGGTGAAGGCTTTGAGATTTGTGGCAGATACGAGCGACGCGCTGTGGTTTGGTGTTTCGAGGGTTAAAAGGATTCAGTTAATCAGTGAGTGGGTGAAAGTGTTTTTTTTTTTTCCAGGTTTGTTTATCGTGTCTGTCAGGTCTGATACAGGGAAAGCAAATTTGAAGTTTTCAAGCTGGCAGGGTTGCACGTCGAAAGCTGCAGGTGTTGGCTGAAAGGTAAATATTTCCTACCACATGAAACCACCTGGTAACATCGTGCACCTTTGGAGTCACGTCGCTCTCACAGCAGCTGTAATAACTTTACCACACTTGAGAAAATCATAGACTGAGTTTGGTTTATAATTTGAACACTATGCCTAGGATTAAAACTTTGCTCTGTCATCTACAGCTTTAATGAATTTATCTTTGCTCTCTGGAGGCAAAACCCTGCTTAATTTTCTTGGAAACACTATAAAGTTCGCTCAGCCACTGCCCCAGATCTCTCAGCACTGTGAGGACGTGGTTTGTACAGAATGTCAGAGCGAGCTGCTGAGGGTTTGATCCTGTGTGGTGACATGGAGGGTGTGGCGCGCACAGTAAGGCCAAAGCCATATATCTAAACTTAACTCTCGATGGACAGCTCTGGGTAGAGTCCTGTGGGACAGATGTGGTTGGTGGCAAACTGGATCCCAGTGGGACAGCTGGCGTCCTCTCTCACCAGCGGGTCTGGTTGCATCATGGTCGCTGTCCAGATGAGGTTCGGCCCTAGTTGGGATTCGCTTAGCCGTGGCCTGTCTGCGCCACTGACCACATCTGATACGTTCGTCCACGTGTCCTCTGTGATGTGGTCTTGTTAATGATCACTGGTTGCTGTGTTTGTGCGTGTGCTGAGTCATTTTTCCAGGGAGATCCCTGAATGGAATAATGCATATTGTGTATTTCTTAACGCTGTCCGCTTTTTGTAACCCATTCTTGGCCTTTATGGTAAAAGATACTCACAAGAAACGCTAACCACAACAGCTCTTGGTGTTCTTGCTTGTCATTGATATCATTAAAGGTTCAGTGTGTAGGATTCTGACAAGGAATCGTATCTAATCACCTGTAAATCAGAATTGTCGTGTTTTTGTTACCTTAGAATGAGCCATTTATATCTACACAGGGAGTCCTTGTCCATGGAGTCCGCCATGTTGCACCGCCATTTTTCTACAGTAGCCCAGATAGCACAATCAAAAACTGGCTCTAGATAGGCCCATTTGCATTTTCGGGTCAGCCACCATAGTTAGCAGCCACTCTGCGACAAGCTGCATAGAAAAAAGAGATTTTTTTTTGTCTTGAATATGTTTTTTTCAGTGTTTTTTACCGGTTTAAATCACCAGGGGTCTCATTTATAAAACAGTGCATAAGATCCATATTAGAAATGTACGTAGAAACAAAAGCCAAAAATGGTGTGTGCCACTTTCAGGCCTCGTTTTGTGCATGCTTAATGTTTATAAATGAGATAATTTTACTCCCCCTAAAAACCTCCTGAATGTGTGGATCTTAAGTCATCAGGGAGAAAAGGTGAGCACACGTTAGTAGGTGCTGGTGGAGAGCATTAAGTTGTTTTAACCACCAGGTATATTTGTTTCGGACAGGAAGAGACCTCTACAGATAATTCAGCTCCTGGTAAAACCGTTCAGAACAATGAAAACTGAAGGAATTCTAACCTGGAGTTCAGGCGTGGTACATGGGAGAAGTTTCAACGGGTTGCAATCTGCAATCCTCACCACTAGATGCCACTAAACCCTACACGCTGTTCCTTTAACTGCAAATTTTCTCTCGTCTTCAAAACTTCTTAGCAGGTGTTTCTGTCACAAAGAGGCCAAAGTTAAGTCACTTGACACGGCGTCTCCACCACACACATTGACTCACACTTTATGCATGTCTCTGTGTACATGTGTCAGGGTTGTGCCCGTCTCCCCTTTTATTTGATGTGTGATTTTCCTGACGGTATTGAAGTCACATCCTTTGTGACTTCTGTCAAATGGAAACCAGACGGAAAACATCTGGTATCCCCATCTGGTATGCCTTTGTAAGTGACAAACCAGTAACGTTAGTTATGTGCCACTTTGACGTCTCTGTTTGACCTCCATGGTTGTGTCTATGTCCACCTCTCATTAAAATAATAGGCGAGCAGGCCCAAAGTGCTCATTTGACATTGTGTAGGAGTGTGATTGGGTTCATGTTTAGGCCTGATGGAGGTTTTAAAACACGCAGTGACTATTTATTTTCCAAGGTCTGTGTCTGACTAAGATATCCTAAGAGCTTGCCCATTGAAAACAAACTGGTTTTTAGGGTGTTGGTTCGCGCATGGAAGCATTTAATGGAGTGTGATTCCCCTCTGTGTTTTTACTGGTCTCGTCTTCAGGTCTGACTGAGGTGCCAAAGAATATTCCTCCTGACACCAAGTTCCTGGACCTGCAGAACAACCGTATCACTGAGCTTAAAGAGAACGACTTCAAAGGCCTCACTAACTTATATGTAAGTCAGCAGCTTTATGTGTAAGACATAATAAGACACACACACACAGTCTGGTCACATTCATAATGTCCCACTCAGCATTAGATCAGCACCTCTCAAGGATGTGTAAACGACTCAACTCAGCTTGTATTGGCGTCAGTAGTGTGAAATATCATTATGACCCTCCGTTTCCTTAAGGATTTAGAGGTTCATTTCCTTTCTTTTTCACCCTCCACCGCCCTTCGCTCTGAGAGCTTTAATTGTATTAAGTTGGAGCCTGAAGCCAAATGGGAGTATTCGAGCTCACATCCCTGCTTCTCTTAGCAGAAAGGCTTTGCTCACTCCTGACCCGCATTCAAGAGCGCCGACCAAGAGCAATATTAAGTCTGGCAGCGTAGGAAACTCCCGACATGACATTATACAATAACATCTCTATTAAGGTCTGTTTACCTCAGCCTCCATCTGTCTCCATCTTTCAGCCAGCGCAGGTGGAGAGACAGTCTGCTGAGTGATGGATTGTTGTGAACTGCTGCTGGATCTGTTTTAATTCATTCAGTACAGACAGAGGATGCAAACACAAGCTCTTGTCCACTTTGTGTGTTATTATAGCAGTCTTACTTTTTATTTTCTGACTGTCTGGGTGCTAAAGTGGGTGTTTAATTTTACCTCTCCGTGTTTGTTTTTTTCAGGGTCTGTCTCTGAGGAATAACCTTATTTCCAAAGTCCACCCCAGAACATTTGTGCCTCTCAAGCACATGCAGAAGCTCTACTTCTCCAAGAATCTGCTGACCACTATCCCCAAGAACCTGCCCGCCTCTCTGGTTGAGATGAGGATCCACGAGAACCGCATCAAGAAGGTGGCAGCTGGAGCCTTCACAGGACTGGTCAACATGAACTGCATAGGTCAGAAAATGCTGATGACTTCAACAAATCTAGGCTATTCCCTGTGGTGCTCACCACTGCCTTTGCCACTGTATAGATGATTAAAGAGACTATATTTTATTTCATGCCACAAATTTTCCCTTCATCCTGCAGAAATGGGAGCAAACCCCATCCACAACAGCGGCTTTGAGCCTGGAGCCTTCAAGGGACTGAAACTGAATTATCTGCGTATATCTGAGTCCAAACTGACCGGAGTGCCAAAAGGTAACAACTTAACTGTATGGCTAAAGTTCTAACATATTTACAGTAGATTCATCTTTATAGAAAGGGTTCAGTCATTTGGGAAATATACGTATTCACTTATTGATACCACTCTGTTACCCTGCACGGCAGCTGGATTCTTACAGTATCACAAGAACACATCAAAATCCGGCAAGGTGTCACAGTGGTTAGCATTGTTGCCTCACATCAAAAGGGTTTCTGGTTTGAACCCTGGGGTGGGTTTGCATGCTCTTCCTGTGTCAGCGTGGGTTTTCTCTGGATACTCCAGCTTCCTCCCACAATCCAAAGACATGCAGGTTAATTGGTGACTCTAAGTTGGCCATAGTGTGAATGTGAGCGTGAATGGTTGTCTGTCTCTATGTGTCAGCCCTGCCATAGTCTGCCGATCTGTCCAGGGTGTACCCTCCCTCTCGCCTAATGCCTCCTTCACATGATGCCAGTGGGCCCTGAAAGACTTTTCCCCATTGACGTTTATGTGAAAGAGCTGTCTGTGGATACATTTTTGGGGCATCACAATCACCCCATAATGTCTAGTGTCACGATCAGAACTTGATCACTTCGATCCAGTAACACTTTGACCGTCTCGAAGAACCGCATCATTAAATCACTTTATCCCCGTTTTAGTTAGCGGAGTGCTAAACAGGAAGTAGCCAGCTCAGCCGGCGGGAGTGTCTGGTGTGCTTGCTCTATGGGCCCAATAATGTGGAAGATCAGAGTCAAACTTTTGGCTTCATGTGCCACTGAGCAACTTTCACAGGAATGAACAGGACCCTGCCTCCAATGCTGCGGCCAGTTTTCTGTATATATCCATGTCCTCTCCTGACTGGCTGTGTCTTTAGTAATAGACGGCCATAGACAGATGGTTCATCCAGTTACCTGCCAAGTAGTTTTTGAAAGTGACAGTCCCAAACAAACCATCTGGTGCGTCAGGTTACCACTCTCACATCTGTATGATAAATATGAACCCAGCATCCGATTAGCTTAGCACAAAGATTAGAAACAAAAAAAAAAGAAAAATCCTCCTGCCAGAACATCTAAGGCTCATTGATTAACAGAACAATTATGTCATCACTGGTTATCTGACAACTACTGCTGATTCGGCCAAGAAGAAGTCAGGCATGTATCACCCTGCAAAACCACAAACTGACATTTTCACACTTTGATACAAACAAACGGGATACAACATGTGAATTAATGAGTTTCAGAGATTCTGGTAGTCAGATTTTTTTTTTTAATCATTTGGATTAAGCCAGGCTAGCCCTTTCCCCCTGACTGCAGTCGTTATGCTAAGCTAGGCTAATCTGCTGCTGAGTGACTTACAGATATAAGAGTGGTATCAATCTTCTCATCTAACTCAGTGCAAAAATAAAGAAATCTTATCCTAAAGTGGAGCTTTACATGTGATGGTGTCTGTCTTTCAGATCTCCCAGAGAGTCTCCATGAACTTCATCTGGACCACAACCAGATCCAGGCTGTGGAACTGGAGGACCTGAAACGCTACAAAAACCTGTACAGGTATCTCTCACACTTGAACTTCATACTCATCTCTAACCATAGCGGATTTCTTGCACCCTGTGGGATTTACTTGCATATCTCTGAAGAATTACCCTGTGGTTTTAAAAAATAAAAAAAAAAGGTAATTCCCAGTCAGCAGTGCCCCTCAGGGGTAATAATACGAACTACATTGAGCTGACAGTATAACTGCTAGTTTATGCTTGTGTGGGCTTTAACACCTATTTATGGTCACAAGAGTAGTGCCAGGCTGCTGCAGCCCTAATTCTCACCTGTTAAATATCCCTCTCTTGCAATGATACTTATCAGGGAATTTGCAGCTGCTCCAGCTCACATTAGTAAAACAGTTTAGTTTAATGTACCATGCAGTGACCTGTTTTCTGCCTATTTCACGTTTTTTCCCCCATCTCACTTTTTCCAGGTTGGGCCTTGGCTTCAACCACATCCGTAACATTGAGAACGGCAGTCTGGCCTTCCTCCCCAGGCTGAGAGAGCTGCATCTGGACAACAACCGCCTCACTCGTGTTCCCCAAGGCCTCCCAGATATGAAATACCTACAGGTGAGTCTAAAAGCCAAGAAACACCAAACCAGGATCAAAGAACTAGTGGCGAAGAAGGCGTCACATTGTCTGTCTCTTGGTCAAAAAGTTGCACTTGAACAAACCACAAAGACTACAGCCAAAGGCCAACTAGCACGTACGTTCTGCAACTACGTAAGAGGAAACAAAGGAGAGGACGCTAGTTAGCCAGTTAGCACATTAAGAACACAACCCAACAACAATTACCCTTTTTGCTCAAGAGCCCAGACGCTAACAGACAGCACAATATTGACCAGCAGCCGTCTGTCGGCTTGGTGTGTCAGGGTCCTAACATGCACACGTTTAGTTTTCCATCTGTGCCTGAATGTATCACACGATGCTCTACTCATCCGCTACTTTGCCACCTCTGCTTTTTAGGTTGTGTACCTCCATTCCAACCACATCGACCAGGTGGGCGTGGATGACTTCTGCCCTCGAGGATTTGGGATGAAGAGGACGTTCTATAATGGCATTAGCCTGTTTGCTAACCCTGTCAACTACTGGGAGGTGCAGCCTGCAACGTTCCGTTGTGTCAGCGACCGGCTGGCCATTCAGTTTGGCAACTACAAAAAGTAAAGACAGGGGGGGATACAGAGAGATGGAGAGAGTGAGGGGAAGGTGATGGAGGAGGAGCAGATAATTTAAATAATAAAAAAAAAAACTTCAGAGATGGAGGGGAGTTCATATTTGAGATCATAATGTTTATTATTATTATTATTATTGTTGTTTTTGAGAGCGAGGATGAGTGATGGAGAGATGGGCAATAAACTTATGAAATAGAAAGAGAAGTGGAAAAATACAATCACATAACTTGAAGGGAGTGGGAAGCAAAGTACTTGCAGTACTTGAAATGGATGAAACAGAGGAGACTGTCTGAGAAGAATGTTTTCCCCCGGCCGAAATCGATGAAAAATGAAAACTTGTGAAGCAGTTCATTCCGTGTTTTTTTTACACAATAGTGCTTATTGTGATAGAAGTCTTTTTTTTTTTAATTAACACTTTGGTTAAGAATACAAGTTAAAAAATAGAAAAGCAATGCAGTATAGATTTTTTATATATATATATATATATACATAAAAAGGTGCTCTGTATGATTTTCTGTGTGTGTTGATTTGGGAGATGCATCACATTGTCCCTGTTTCACTGGTCTGAAGCCATCTGGCCCTCAACTCTGTGATTAAATTATACTGTATTAATAAATAACCAGTCACGGATTTGGGGGCTATTTTCCACCATTTACAGACACAAAAACAACTGCACAAAATATAGAAACTATTATTCAAGTTTACCAACTCAAAAACATTTTTGTACATATCAGTTGATTGATTAAAAGGGCAATTTTAAAATCCCCCTCATCGATGCTAAATATCTTATTGATCTGAGGTACCTGAATCACCAGCCTGCCTGTGTAAGGAGTCTATTCTGTGCCTTTACTAAATATTATGCTGTTTGTATGATACATTAATACAGTATTCCTTGAGGGGACACTGAAGTAGTGGGGGTTTGTCCCAGTTAGAGAAAACACACATCCGCTTTGCTTTGAGACAATGAAGGCAGTGTGTTCACATAGTGCTACAAACAATAGTAGTGTTGATGCATTGTTTTGCACAGTTTTTCTGTTATGCTTTATCTGCTTCGGGGGTAATTGGGGAGGGGTTAGCCTGTTTACATTGGTAGACCTATGTGGAACTTCTGTAGCCATTCTGTCCTGTCTCTGTTTTGTAATCTGACAAGCTACCGCTGCATGTGAATAAAGACATTTTTTAGCCTGCTGCATAAAGCCAGAGAACAACTGATGCCCCTGGGTTGGATGCTGTGTGAGAAATAAAGAGGAAATATCAAACATGGAAGATATTTGATGAATGAATCCAGAAATCCTGAGCTGTGACATTTGGAGTCCACACTTGACATGTACAGCACGATCACATTACATGCATAATATCACAATGACTGAGTCTTTGGACATTCATAGGATTCAACCCTAAAATGTGTGAAAGAGAGTTCATGATATTTTAATACTGTGGACAGGTTGTCTTAAATTCAGATTATCTGCTTGAAGTCATGCATTTGTCTTCAATTTGAATCCATATCTTAACTTCAATGTGAGAATCCATCATAAATTTAAAGGGAAAATAAAGTCTTAATGCTCATTTTCTCATTTAGGGACAATATGTTATCATGGGAACACACTTAAAGAGACAGTTCACCCCCAAATCAAAAATACATATTTTTCCATTTGCCTGTAGTGCTTTTTATTGATCCAAATTGTTTTGGTGTAAGTTGCAGAGTTTTGGAGATATCGGCTGTAGAGATATGTGCTTTCTCTTGAATATAATGGAACTAGATGGCACTTGGCTTGTGGTGTCAAAGCGCCAGACAGATACATCTGAACAACTCAACAGCAATGTCGCATTCCAGAAATCATGACAGCTACTCAAGATAATCCACAGACCTTGTCGTGGGCAGCTTCATGCAGGAACTATTTTCTGTTTATTGTACTAGTCCTGCGTAGAAGGAAGCGTGCATCTACTGCTAGCTCACCTAGCACCACTAAGCTAGCTAAAGTTACAGCTCAGCCAAGGAGAATGCCATTAATGTTTACATCTCAGGCTGTCGTGACATGAGCACAAGCGTCTTGTCCATGAGTAGATGCACGCTTCCTTCTGTGTGGTGACGTGGTTTGGCAGGTGTAGTTCAGTGAAAATAATTTCATGCTCTTTGTGTGGTGCAGAAAAAGAATATTAGGCTTAAGGTGGATTACAATGTCCTAATATATACTGCAGACATTTTAAAACCATGTCGTCAACATTTTCACACTGTCAAAATGGTCTCGACCTAAACATGAAAACATGCAGATTAATGTAGAGTGGTATTGTAATAAGTCAAACTGCATATTTATAATCATAATCCTGATGAACATTAGAGCCTATGATTCAGTTGATGCTCTATCAATAAACTTGATAATTAAACTTTATAGATTTGGGGAGATTTGGTAGTTGGGGTTTAAATTGTGTGTAGATCTTTATGTATTTTTGCAGTCACTTTATACTGTATATACATGCCACTTTATTACATACACCTGTTCAACTGCTCAATGACGCAAATAGCTAATCGGCAAGTCACATGGCAGCAACACAATGTATTTAGACATGTAGACAGGGTCAAGACAACCTGCTGGGGATGAAAAGGTGATTTAAGTGACTTTGAACGTGGTGTGGTTGTTGGTGCTGGGATTTTCACACACAACCATCTCTAGGGTTTGCAAAGGATGGTCCAACAAAGAGAAAATATCCAGTGAGAAAATGCCTTGTTGATGCCAGAGGTCAGAGGAGAATAGCCAGACTGGTTCAAGATGACAGAAAGGCAACAGTAACTCAAATAACCACTGGTTACAACCAAGGTCTGCAGAAGACCATCTCTGAACCAACAACACGTCCAACCTTGAAGCAGATGGGCTACAGCAGCAGAAGACCACACCAGGTGCCACTGCTGTCAGCTAACAACAGAAAGCTGAGGCTACAGTTCACACAGGCTCACCAAAACTGGACAATATAAGATTGGAAAAACGTTGCCTGGTCTGATGAGTCTGGATTTCTGCTGCCACATTCAGATGGTAGGGTCAGAATTTGGTGTAAACATGAAAGCATGGATCCATCCTGCCTTGTATCAACGGTTCAGGCTGCTGGTGGTGGTGTAATGGTGTGGGGGAGACACTTTGGGCCCCTTAGTACCAACTGAGCATGGTTTAAACACCACAGCCTACCTGAGTATTGTTGCTGACCGTGTCCATCCCTTTATGACCACAGTGTATACCTGTCAAGTCTCCCATTTTGGCCGGGAGACTACTGCTCATTTCCACATCAAGTTAGTGGAGTGGGCGCTGGGGTGCCCCTATTATCATGTTTCAACCAGCAGCAGAAAGGAACAGCTAATCCTGGAGGTTGTGGGTAGAACGGGGATCACAGAGAGGAATAACGTTATGGCGGAGACTCATAGTGCTCTGCGGCGCAAGATAGCGGCTTACCGGCGACACAGAAGTCCAACCCAGGTCCAGTAATTTCCTCTATCATTGGTGTCATGACTTCCCAGTAGTACCTGGACAACCGAGCCGTGGCGGCACACAGGTATGTGATGTGTCAGAGGAGAAACGAGCCGTTCACATTTCTCTCTTGTGGCAGGTAACAGTCTACAAACCTCATCGCACTTTAGGGACTGTTCTTTACTTATGGAGGGACTGTTCTTTACTAATGAAGGGACTGTTCTTTACTTATGGAGGGACTTGTCAGGGGAGGATGGTGGCTGGTTGATTTTTATTCTATTTTTTTATTTCAATCCCCCTATGTTAATCATCAATGCTTTTTGTCTTTTACGTTGCCCTTCTCAGACCTCTGACTGTCTCGCATTTAAGTGGTCAATAATGGCAGCATATTTGTTTTTTTTTTATTTTTTTATTTTGATAGTCCAATAACACCCTATCAAATAATGCTCCCACTACTCAATGCATTCATGTAAGACTACTAATCACTCACTAACACTGTAGGATTAATGGCAGCATATATAGACATGTCATTTTAACATTTTTAATGCTAAAACCATAATTCCATAATAATCATACGCCTTCATTTTCAAATGTGCCGCTTTGCGCGTCACCGCGGTGCGCCCCTGCGCCCCTGCCCATCTGATTCAGTGATACAATGATCCAGCCGTGCTTCGATGAGGCAGAGCGCACTTGCCTGTGTTGACACTGGACGGATATGCGGCGATGCTCTTGCATGTGAAAGCGTCTGCAGCGGTCTCTAAGCGGCTACGGGAGAGATTTCGCCTCGGATGAGAGCTTAGGATGAGGAGCAAGTGCGACCAGCATCACAAAACAAAACGCTGTCTCTTGTTCCGTCGCGTCTGCTCGGTGGCAGCGGCCCGTCGATTCTCAGAGGAAGCCGGGGGCTGGATTTGAAATGTCGCAGGGATGTGCTGGTGAGTCGGCCGGTGCTGCAGAGCGTGTGTGTGCAGCCCATAATGACACACAGGGAATCAAGTAGCAGCCTTTGTGACAGACAGGAGGAATCTTGCAGCCTGTGATCCAGCCGAATAAACGCTACTGACACATTTGGTCATGTAAATGCTGTGCATGATAGCCTGCATGGGGCCTGACGAAGGATGTTGATAGGCTAATCAGCTGCTTTGAAGGCTATCTGGACTGATAACCATGGCGCTGTTTCTGCACTACACTGATCTATTTTTTAAATAGCAATGGATTCTTGTTTCCTGTCTCAGGGAAATTCAGCCTCAGCTCCACAAGGTTTTTTTTGCTGTAGCATGTAATTGTTTGGACAAACAGGGAACTGTGATGTTGGATTAATTTGATCTGCAAGCATCAGCGTCTCTCCCATGTAAGCCCCATGGAAATGTCACTGCTGAAAATAAGCCATTCTAAATAAAGCAGCAAACATGACATTTGTTTGTAGCTGCTTGTCATTCCCCAGCTTATTTTAGCTTACAGTAGTCAGCACAGTCAAATCTGCTCTTGTATTGCTGCTCACTCTTTTCTTTTTAATTACAGAAAGCTTGATGATGAAAGGAGGAAGAGGAGGAGAGAGGTGGAGTGAGCCCTTCCTGGCCCAGGACAGCTTTTAATTCGACCCTTGGAAAAAGCAGGTACCCAACATGTAGATTGATGTGATTTAGATAATAAAAACAAGCGTTGTTTAATCAACTAACAGTATTTTTCTTCTTCTGTCTCAGTGACATCTGCGGTCAGGAGGTGATGGCAGTGCTGACTGAGCTTCACCACGACTATCCATTCCTACTGATGGACACTCCCCTCCTGCACGCCTGAGCCTGCACTCAGCGTTGCCTCCTTCCCCTCCTCTCCTTCTGCCTCCCCCTTGCTCATTTCCCACCTCTTCCTTCACCCTCCTCATCCAGCTGCCACTCGGCCCGCCCCCACATCTCCTCCCATCCCATCCCATCCCATCCCACCGTCCATTACACCCTACGTTTGAATCCCACCGTACTTTTACAACCTTACTTTACCATGGCGTGCTGCGGACGTTCCCTGGACTCCCCGTGCACGCTAGCCTTGCTGGTGGGCTTCCAGTTTGCCTTTGTTCTCTATTTCTCCCTCGGGGGCTTCAGAGGCTTGGTGTCCGTCCTGGTGCACACCACAGAGCCGGAGTTTGATTACTCTCGACCTCACGACGTCTACACCAACCTCAGTCATCTGGGAGTGCCGCCTCCCCCGCCTCGTAACTCTGGCACTGGACCCCCTGCCACAGGACCACCGCTGAGAGACTGCCAGATCCCCTCCCCGCTGCTGGGTGAGAGAGTGAGAGTGGTTGAATGTGTGCTGGTAAACGTTGCACATGCGTATGCGGTAAAACGCACTGTAAATCACTTTGATTGTGAGATGCAGAGTGTTGGAGACATTGGACGCAGAGATGTCTGCCTTCTCACAAATGTAACGGAACGACATGGCACTCGGCTTGTGGTGCTCAAAGTGCCAAAAAATACATTTGAAAAACTCAACAGCAATGTTTCTTTCTAAATTACACTGCCCAGTCATATCACTGCATGACAAGAGGCTCAGGCTTGTGACATTCAGAGCTGTAAACATACTGGCGTCCTTCTTGGCAGAGCTGTAACATTAGCTAGCACAGCGGTGCCAGGTGAGCTAACAGTAGATGCACACTTCCTTCTGCGCAGTGATACAGTTGGTGGGTGTAGTTTGGTAGAAAGAAAATAGTTCCTACATGAACCTGCTCACAACAATATCTGTGGATTATCTTGAGTAACTGTCATGATTTCTGAAGAGACATCTCTGTTGAGTTTTTCAAGCCACAGGCACAAGCCGAGTCCCATCTATGTCCATCATATTCAAGAGAAGGCGGACATCGCTACAGCCGATATTTCCAACTTTTCAACTCACACCAAACAATCTAGACTGATAAACAGCACTACAGGTAACAAAACAAAGTCCCTTCAACTCTATTTTCCTTTCCTTTCCTGCAGTCGGGCCTGTGTCCGTCCATCTTTCCTCTCCTCTGTCCCTGGAGGAGATCAGACAGAGGAACCCATTAGTAATGCCAGGTGGGCGCTACCGGCCTCCAGACTGCGAGCCCCGCCACCACACGGCCATAGTGGTACCGTACAGGAACCGTCAGACGCACCTCCGCGCTCTCCTCTACCACCTCCACCCCTTCCTGCAAAGACAGCAGATCCACTACAGCATCTATATAGTACAGCAGGTCAGCTGATGCATGAGTGTGTGTTTGTGTGCGTACACGCTTGGTTTAAATTTTACTATCGGTATGTTTCTCAGAGTGTCATTTAATAGTCCATGATCATTGATGCAAACATCTGATTTAAAGGGTCAGCTCACCCAAATAAAACATACCAAAACACATTATCTTACTTATCTCTTGTAGTGTATATCCATGCACAGTTTTGGTTTAGTTTTGAGACTCACACTCACACTTTTGCTCCAGTACAATGGATGTAAATGAATTTGTTTCAGGGCAAATGCAGCTTAAAAACAGCAGCCAGTTTGTGATGTTCTGGTTACTCACTCAGTTCACTAAAAAATATGAAATCTTTTCACTGGAGCTACTTTCTGTTTAACCGACAGTAAGTCTCAGAGACAGGTGTGTCAAAACCTGGGCAAATAAAACTCAAATTATCTGCATGTAGATACCGTCATGCGCAGTATGTTCCATTAGGTGATGTAAATGAGAAAATATGTTGGGGGCGTTTTGTGTCATTTGCATTTACTAGATATTTTAAATAATACTAAGGACATTTCTAAGTTATTCTCTCTGTAGCTCTCCAGGCTATGGTGTAGCTGAACTGTAACCATAGCAACATAGTGTGACATTATTGACTCACACATTGTGCTCTTCTAACCAGTTTAACATAGGCTCGTTTTGAAAAAAAAATAAAAAATAAAAACCAACAATCTGCCTCATATCAGTCATTATGTTTGATCCATCCATCCGTTTTCTGTAATCGCTAATCCTGTTAGGGGTCACGAGGGGCTGGAGCCAATCCTAGCTGACATTGTGCAAGAGGCAGGGTACACCGTGGACAGGTCGCCAGATTATCACAGGGCTGACACATAGAGACAGACAAGGCAGCTGAGGCAGTGTTAGTTTGATAAGAGAAAGAAAGTTAAATTCAATACCGTGGGTGAATGTCAGGAAGGTATGACGGTTTGAAAAACATATACCACCAGAGCCTATCTGACACTGAATAATATCACACAGTGATCAAGGGTTTTCCCTGGGTACTCCGGCTTCCTCCCACAGTCCAAACACATGCAGGTTAATTGGTGACTCTAAATTGCCCGTAGGTGTGTGTGAGTGTGAATGGTTGTTAACTCACTGTGAAACACATCTGATTCCAACTCGACAGACACAAAACTCCCCAGAAACGTCTTAATTAGCTTCTAACGTTATCCTCACCACACACAGTTGCCATCTCTCTCAGCTCAGCTGCCCTTTCCACCAGTAGAGACTGACCTCTGGTGGTGCGTGCTGTGCACTGCACCGCCTCATAACAGCATCGCCATATAAGTTTAATATAAAAAGGAGCGTCTGTGTTTTTAATTGGGTTCAAAAATTATAAATACACTACACTTGATACCGCCCAAATGTCAAAGAATCATCTTTTTTTGAGATAACATACCATAAACAGTTTCTCTCAGCGAATCAGAATTGAGGACCTAACACGTTAATATATTAAAGTGTGGGTGTGTCTTATCCTCTCTCTCCGTTTTTGACTTCAGTGGGGTAACGGTACCTTTAACCGAGCCAAGCTGCTGAACGTCGGGGTCCGGGAGGCCCTTAGAGATGAAGACTGGAGCTGCATCTTCCTGCACGATGTTGACCTGCTGCCCGAGAATGACCACAACACCTACACCTGTCACAAACAGTTTCCCACCCACCTGTCTGTGGCCATGGACAAGTTCAGATACAGGTAGAAGCGCAGTGTGTGTGCGAGAGTGTGGAATTCTGTGTAAATGTATTGTCCTGAGACATTATTTTCAAGCATTTGCATTGCTGATGTGATCCTCCCAGGCTGCCGTACCCGCAGTATTTTGGTGGGGTGTCTGCAGTGACCCCAGACCAGTACATGAAGATGAACGGCTTCCCTAACCAGTACTGGGGCTGGGGTGGAGAGGATGATGACATTGCTGCCAGGTGAGGAGAGTGAATGGTCCTGCATAGTGACACCTGTAAACTGTGCATGTTGACATGTGCACGAATGTTCAGCATCAGAACGACATGCATTGCCACGTGCCATTTCAGCCTCTCCGCTTCTTGTGCTCGTTTTCTGTTTTTGCTACCACTCATTCCATTCTCCTCATGTTTACAGTTTTGGCGCCACATGTTTTCCTTTTCTTTGACTTTTATTTTATGTGTCCTAACATCATCTTTCATCTTCATGTCCCCTCCCACTGCTGTGGCTTTGCTGTGTGTCTCTTGGAGTGAGTATGTTCGCATGGACTAACTCGCAGATTTGGGCTGGCTGCGTGCTTAAGAGTTTTCAGGCAGTTTTCATCTCATTTCTACGCTGCGGTCCCCTCTCTCTACTCTCTGGCTCTTCTGCTATTTGCTAATCTGTTATGAGAGACACTGAATGGAACAAGAAAATGACAATAAAAAAAGCTTGCACTAATTATTACATGAAAACTACAGTTACATTTCTCCCCTACTTTTTTGCAACACTTTGCCTTTTGTGCATGATGTTTGCAACTTAAAATATATCATGTACTGGACACCATGTTAGTTACACCATGTTTTGATTGACTCAGATAACTGGGGTGGTACACAAGCACCAGAGATGGAGAAAGGGAACCACAGTGTTTTCCACCGCCTATAGGCCATAAAAGTATGTTATTCTCATACCCACCCACAATTCTATGTTTGTTTTCTTTATTTTTCTGCTTAGATGCTAGATGTACTCAGACTGAGTATAGCTTTGTGTTGTAGAAAATAGCACGAATAGTAAAGTGCCAGGCTCTGTTGATCTAACATTATGCTGACTCTGAAATTTAGTTCTCCAATTTCATGCCTGTGAATGAGAATCTGCTGTTCCCGTTGACTCCTGTTGTGTGCTGCCTATCCAGAGTCCGCCTGTCTGGCATGAAGATCATGCGCCCCCCAGTGGCCATTGGTCACTACAAGATGATCAAGCATAAAGGAGACCGAGGGAATGAACAAAACCCACGCAGGTACAGATGGACACACTCGCAGACACACAAGCAACTACGCGGGGCACTTTCACCTTTGATCTGATTTAATGGGGGGATTGGGATTATGTTGTCTTCACAATATCGGTTGTTTCCTTTAAAGGACATAGTGTTCTATGTGGGGTTGGCATTTTCCTCTACTCACCCTGTTGTGCCTAAAATGTTTATGGCCTTAGGCAGCTTGCTCATTTGTTTTCAGACCTAAAAAAACACTACTTTTTCTTGGCCATAATGCTCCAGAAAGATTGTCTGGATTATTAAAACAAGCTCCCGTAATCAGCTGTAGCACCACAAGTCACATTCTCATGTGAAAATAGCTCAAACATAATTAAAACTGACCTTGCTCCCCAATGTCAGGAACACTTTATTAACTTTTATGAGATGGGCCTCTTTCACATGGTGTTGTTAAAGGAAATGGGAAATGCGCTTATTGGCTTCTTGCAGAGAATTCAATGAGAAGGTCGAGTCCATTGTCATGTTTGTCTGTTAAATATGAAGCTACAGCCTGGTTAGCTTAGCTTAAACAGTGGAAACAGAGGGAAACAGCTAGCCTGGCTCTGTTTAAAGGTAACGAAATTCAGGTGGAGGGTGCACACGGCAGCAGCATGAAAGGACTGAGGGCAGAAAAAGAACCCTATTTAAAATGAGGAGCAGTAAGATGATTGGCTGGCAGAGTGAAAAGCAGGGTGAGGAAGAAAGTTACAGCCTAAACAAGAAAAAGTATTGTCTTCCTGACTGAATTTATGCTCAGCTACGCTAAACTAAGCTAACAGTTTTCTGGCTGTAACTTCACATTTAGCACACAGACATGAGTGTGAAATCAATCATTTCACCTAACTCTTGGCAAGAGAGCAAATTACTGGGAACAAATGTCCCATCCTGTCAAAATATACCTTTAAAGTCTGCCCCTGAAAAACACACAAACCTGTGATCTCATGTCCGTCTTTCTAGATTTGACCTTCTGAAAAGGACCAGACTCAACTGGCGCTCTGACGGCCTCAACTCTCTGACCTATGAGCTCCTCTCCAGAGAGCTGGAGCCCCTCTACACCAACCTCACCGTCGACATCGGAGAGGACCCCCGTCTGCCCCAGGTGAAAGCGCCCATCCCTATGAAAACTACAACCCCCGTCCACCAACGTAGCACCAGCAAGACCGGGGGCACAGCCAAACAGGAGAAGACGCAGGAGAGCAAAGGAGCAAACTTGACTGTGGCCAAGCTGGCTGCTGCAAAGACAGAACATGTCCAGTCAAAGGCGGCGAATCACACAACACAGGAGAAGACAGGTGTTGTGAAATAGGACGAGGTGTACAATAAAAGGACTGCATCCCATCTGTAGCATAAAGTGGCTTCCCCCCTTCATTTTGAAAGACAAAATGGAGGAGAGCAGTGTAGATCTCTTCTGCTGCGGGACATTAAGTACACCAGCTTTCTGTGCTCAGTGCAGGTTAGGGGTAGTTATGCAATGGATCAAATGAAGAAGCCTCTTTTGTCTACAGGGGTGCGTTCAGGAACACGACTGAGTCGAATGTGACTCTGGCTCAAGTGACTGACACAAGTCGGCGGCTCGTGACTTATTCAGAGCCAGGAGAAAAATGGTGAACCGTTCAGTTGTATCCGCGTAGAGGTTCCCAACAAACTAATTGAAAATGAGACAGCAACTATATAAATCTCTGCTCTTTTCCAGACATCGCAAGTCGTAAGCAACCCATTTGCTGCCAGCAGACCTGCAGCTTCATCCACTTTGCTCCCCTCCCCCCCCTAAAAACTGCTGCTGTCAGTCCACCCCACTCCATGGTGGGTTTGTGTTTCTGTGCCTTCTCTCTTTTATGCGTATTTTATAGACTGGTAGAGTTGCTTTTAGATGCTGACATGGGGTTAATTTTACCTCTCCTGCCTCGCAGGCAAATGTTAGAAAGCAGGGAGGCTAAAGCTGATCCTAGATCAGGACAAACGATTTGTTCCAGGACTGCCGTTTTATATCTGTGTGCATCGATCAAGCGCTGACCAACTCCATAGTTATCAGACAATTCTAGAGTTTATATTTCTATAGAGAGACTTCTTTATTTGTTTACGGATTTGTTTCATTCGTCCGTCCTTACAGTCTGGTGCCTCTCTATCTCTCTGACATTTAGTTCCTAGACAATCAAATCATACGGGAAGAAAAATCTGCACCCAACCGCATAACGACGTGAGGAAATATTATCATGACTATCTTTACACCTGTCAGATAAACATAGACTTGGCATGATAGTTGTTGTCTAGTTCGACTATACTCTCGATAACATGGATAGACCTGTGATATTATCTGTGATTTTATTATTTTTCTTTTAGATTAGTCAGGTACGGGGGGAAAAAGCAAACTTGCAGACAATATTGTAGGCACGTGATTACACATTTGCCAGTTCCAGATTGTATTTTAATAATATAGAAAAAAGGTCATAGTTACGATAAAGCACTGTGTATAGATCTAGGTCAGCTTTTTACTAGGGGGTGTGACGTCTTCACAGAGGGTCTCAGTATATCATGAAAAACCCTGGTGCATCTTAAAGCTATAAATGATATTAATACCTGTCTGTCGCTTTTGTATCTTGAAGGAAAGGAGACAAGGCATAGGGAAGCATAGTTTTATTCCGAGGGCCAACACGCATGTTGGTTGTTTGTCTTGACATATCAGTTATCATCGGACATTATTTTCTCATCCATTTGGAATGTATTATTTTGAGTTTTGTGACAGGGGAGTTTATCAGGTGAGCTTAGCGTGTGGACTCGGAGGAAACAGGATTTCTTGCTGCTATGTGTCTATAGGGAAATGGTTAACTACGATTAATCAGCTTGAAAAATGACACTAACTTCCTGCTGTGGAGCTGCGTTTTCATCACACTAACAAGTAATGTATTACTTCTGCTAATTTGAATGTATTTAATTTATTCATTTATTTATTGAGTCACCGAACGACATGCACGCACCTCTAATATATGTGCATATGTGTTCCTCCATTGTAGAGCAGATTATTATCCCTTTACACTGTGTCTCCATGTTTTCTTCTGTTAACATTGTGCCTCATGAGATAAGCCCATATTCCTGAAGGACTGAAGGCTGGGTTATATGTGAGCGCCCTCAGGTGGCACAGTGTGGCATAGCGTCAGCCGAGAGGAGCCAAGGACTGAATGAAACTGCAGTGTTGTGACACGAATGTTAATCATTAACGTTGGCCATTCACAGGTTTCAGCCAATCATATCTTTGCATTGCTCTGTGTGGAGGGTTTCTGGCTTGCGTAGTATCACATGATTGATTCTGACAGTTTAAAGGCGAAGAGCAACTCTCTGAATCGTACTGGTTTATATAACGAATAGCTAAATGACGAGTGTTTATGAATGGACTTAGTTTTATAGAAGGAATCTATGTCTATTTATGATGAAATATTACCTGTTTTGAAGTAAGAGTGCTGTGCAGGACAGATAATAAGGCCCACTTTCTTAGCTTTATACTATATGATAGTTTAGTTGCATATCAATAGATAATATATCCTCCATATATCATATTGCCTGGGACAATGCCTGTATGACATGAAGCAGTGACGCACTGAAAGCTTTTAAGGACGTTATGTAATCTCAGCAGATTAATCAGCATACTGTGTGCTTACCTGGAGATTGTTCTATATTTAATAAATAGGCTAGTTTTTATAAAGGATGTTTTCGCATAAGTGTTTGAAATATATACTGTGTAGTTGAATGCAAACGGGACTTTATGGTCACATGTTTTTTTTTATTTAAAGAGTTCATCTGATCATGGGTTCATCCTGTCATTAAACACACACGTCTGAGAAGTGTAAATGTGATCGTGGAGAACTACCTGACGAGAAGGATAAGATGTTTATGTATTCATGGCGAATGAGACGTAATTTATTAAGGACCATGATATTTGCATCTTGGGATGATAACTGTTATCATCCTAGGTCACCTTATTTACTGACCTTGTCTTGAACATGAAAGGTTGTGTGTGTGAGTGTGTGTGTGTTCACGTGTGCGCTTGCGTAGAGAGTGAGGTCATTAAAAAAAGGCAAAAGGAGCAGTGGACTATGATGGACAGTGTTGTGACAAAGCAAATATGTATATTAATAAAAACACATAATCAAAACCACGTCTCCTCCAGCATCTTTTATCAACCTTAATTCATGCAATGACTTAAAACGCGGAGCTACACACACACTTAAATACACACTGCACTATAAATACACTTCAATACTCACACAGTGATGCACTTACCCTCCCACAACACTCTTAATCAGTACAGGCTTTAGCATTTTGATTAATGCTGCTTCAGCTTAAACATAGCACAGATCAGATGCTCATGCTAGCCTGTAGATTAGCAGTCATATATCATCATCAACACATGCTGCAGACCGATCTGAAACCGCCGTGCTAACCTGTTACATCACCCCGTGTATTGCGGGCCTCGGTGCTCTATGTGGGCATAAAGAGCAGGATTAAAAAGTTGCATATGAGATCATACCTATAAATAGATAGTAACCCCCCAGCTCTGTATGTTAGATCTGTTTCATAATCTAAAAGGCTGTATGAGTCACCGAAACAGGGCAGAACACAGCACTGGGGGGGCAAAAAGAGCACCTTAAAACCAGTCCCGATGCAACACCAATACAGACTACAGCCTTGAATAGGATAACAAGCCCCTCTAAAGTTATGCTCTTGGCACTGCTGGTCTGTTGTAGCTGATGTTCCTAACAGGTTCTAATTCGTCCACCCCTGCATGATACAATAAATCACTCAAAGATAGACTCTGCAACTTAAGCTGAAGAGAAACCACAGCGGCCACAGGCGACGGTGATGGGACAATGGCAAATGCTAACCAGAGGTGTGGACTTGAGTCACATGACTTGAACTTAAATCCAAGTCCAGTCAAAAAATTTGCTGACTCTACCACCAAAGCAATCAGGAAGAGTTTCTTTGTGCTCGTCCACTCCCAGTTCTCTCCCTCCAACTCCCACTGCTTCAATCGGGTGTTCACTCTTCTAGTTATCCAATCAAACTTTGCCACAATCTCTATCAGCCAATCACGATGTTACTGCAAAATTTTAAATCTGTCATGCCCTCCTCCATCCTGTTCACCTTCAGCCATCGTATCCAGAGTCCAGGACACGCTCAATTAAGACTCATTCCTCTTCTCATCCAGATCATCAGCACTTCTCCATCTTCTTCTCATCTGATCTTCACCACCTCCACCTCCACCAGCGTCTAGACCCCGGGGGGTTCTGTATTCGACTTGGACACCCTCCTGAAATCAAACCATCTCTACGGGGTCTAATCGCCAAAGACCTTTCACATTTTTCATTCTTATGTGCACATGTTAATAAATATTCTTTTCACTATAAAATGAGTCTCTCCTGATTCAAATACTTGATACCTTCCTCCTGAGCCCAACCATTAAAAAGTATATTATCCACAAAGTGTGCCACGAGTCAGTTAGTATCTCTGAATCAACTCACATTAATGCTATGCATTCCCAGCAAGTCGACATTTCATTCTCAAGATCCACTTTGTCTGAACCAATCCCACAGCATCCAGTCATTGTTAAATCATCACATCATATTTCTGGTGCTTGATATCACACATGGACCTGAATCACATGCAGTCGCCAGATGCTCCTAAACAGCATGTGATGAAATCAAATCTTTAAAAATCACATGGTAACAGTGCGCATGGATGTCTGAAAGTCTGAACTAACCGCCCATTATGGATAGAGGTGTATCCAGTGTGTAATGCTGGATCTAATGTTGTGAGACAATCATGGCGTAATGTCTACTTTTAAAGACGTCACACCTGGATGTCTTTCTGCAGGACGTTCTGTGATGCAGTCACTCTGTGATGACAGCAGTGACAGTCTAGTTTGCACTTTCCCTCCGGTGGACTGACACACTGGCCCGTTGAAGTGACTGTGGCGGGCAGACGCAGAGGGCTGAGACAGCCTTTAGTCACCTCCTGTTACTGCGCGGCCTAGGAGACACAGCTGACCTCTCGTACACTCAGCAAAGCCCTCCTAGCACACACACACACTCACACACACACACACACACACACACACACACACACACACACACAAAACAGTATACGGAATATAGTCCTACAAACCATTTCGCATGGATGCTCATAAAAGTGCAGCACATTAGTTACACAAAATAGACACGTACAGTAGACAGTGAGAAACTTCAGAGAAAAAAAATCTAAATCTTCCCAGTGTTACACTGTTCTGTTTTCATTAAGTCAGTCCTTCATTCATTTCCTAATAATACCTGGTGTTTCATGTTTCCCCTCATATCTGTCCCACAGGCAGGTTAGGGTTAGGGCTTATTGTCAGGATGCCTAGGGTTGTTTACCCCCACAAAACTTTACTCAACCTGTTCACAACTCAAGTATTATTACAAACACACACACACCCACACACAAAAATGTAATGGTGGATTTCTATGCTTAATGCACCCAAAAACACATTTTTTATTAAGATAGGTTTTTTTTGTCATAATTCTTTATGTCCATTCCAATGAATGGTACATTTGAACGCAGATACCACCTTCTAGTAAAATGACAATAAATGGTCTTAACAGACCCTTTCACAACAAAACACAATGCAAGGGCAAAATGCAAATTCCCTCTAACGCCACAATTTTTTTGACATGCGATTCATGCACATACCTTCTATATTAATTTGTGATTCATTGTTAACTAGGCAGCCCAGTGGAGCAGTGGTTAGCATTGTTGCCTCACAGCAAGAGGGATCCTAGTTCAAACCCAGGTTGGGGGGGTTCGAACCCAGGGTGGGGGAGCCCTTCTGGGCAGAGTTTGCATGCTCTGACCGTGTTAGCGTGGGTTTTCTCCGGGTACACAGACATGTAGGTTGGGTTAACTGGTGTGGTGGTGAGTGGTAAGTGTGAAAGTGTTCCCTCCGTAGTGAAGTATAGCCTCAGTCCAAGCATGGTCTCCTCTTAATTTTAGTTTAGTTTTTAGTTTTTAGTTTGTTTGTTTTTTCAGCTAAATTATTTTGACTGTCCAACTCTCCTTTAACTTTCTTTTAACTTCACTATGCACTTTACGCTGCCGGGTTTAGCAATGGCCGACGCCTGCATGGCGGTCGCAAACACAGCATTCTGGTACTTGTCCCATTGTACACCATGTGTACTTGTAAGTCTTTAGATAAGACTTTGTCTATTGTTGTTTGTGTACTGTGTGTTGTGTGCCAATGTAAACGCAGTTTTTTCATGCACTCTGAGCCCAAGACGAATTTCCTGTAAGGACAATAAAGTTTTGATTTGATTTGATTTGATTTGATTTGATTTGAATGGTTGTCTTGTCTCGATGATTCAGCCCTGTGATAGTCTGGTCACCTGTCCAGGGTGTAAATGGTAAATGGACCTGCACTTGTATAGCGCCTTTCTAGTCATCCAACCACTTCATCCGAGTCACATTCACCCATTCACACACGCATTCATACACTGGTGGCCGAGGCTACCATACAAGGTGCCACCTGCCAACTTTTTAACACACTCGCACACTGATGAAAACATCATCGGGAGCAATTTGGGGTTCAGTATCTTGCTCAAGGATACTTCGATCTTCCGATTGGGGACGCCCCTCACCCACTGTCAGCTGGGATAGGCTCCAGCCCCCCCACAAACCGAAGAGGATAAGCGGTTACAGAAAATAAGTGAATGAACGCAAGTTAACTACAGTATGGACAATCATGAGATTAATCGCGATTATTGAATATTTTAAATGCTTGACAGCCCTATTTAAAACACACTGAATACATATTTTGTACTATATTTGTCATCACTTCTCAAACTATCCTCAATTTCTGAAACATCTCCAGAAAACAGTTTGCTGACAACCTCCTGGAATGAATATTCTGTGTACATGATCAACGGGATACTTTACAAAATACATTTAGAAATCTAATCTTAACATTATTTCACTAATTTTGATCTTACAGTAACATTCAGATCATGACTTTGAAAAAAATCGCTTTTGCTTCCCCTTTGCCCCATGCTTGTTTTAAAAAGGGGGCGTGGCTCTACTGCAGTCCATTCAAGATGATGTGGAACACTGTGATTGGCTTACAGACATCCCATCAAACAAGTGTGTGCATTTTGGTGGAGTCAGATGAGAGTAATCATAGATCTAGACACCCTAGAAAAGTTATGTCTGTTGGAATGGATGGGGGATCTGAACAGGTTTAAGTCTACATTCATCTCCAAAGTGATGAAATATATCATGCAGGCCCAAACCATCCTTAAAGTAAACATAACTTAAGGCTGACAGTTATATTTACATACCTTTTTCAAGGCAATCGATGTCCTAGATGTTTTAAAGTAAGATCAACTTGTCAGATCTTACATTTTGTCTTATGTTTTGATATTTAACTCATTAACTGGTCAGTCAGGTAAAAGCTATATACATGTATCATCTAGTGTGTTGACTATGACACACACTGTACATATAGATACGTATTTGTACAAGAGTTAAAGCAAACTGCTCTATGGTCACTCTTTTAGTGTGAATCATTGCCACCCATCAATGTGAAAATCTACCATGATAGTAGGTCACAACATTTGGTTATATAACCCCTCTTAATGTTCTGCTCTGAAAATCATCATATCATCGGATATGGAAATAAAAGATATGAGAGGATGTATCAAGATCCTGAGGCATCACACGCATTGGGGGCTAAATAATGAGGAGGAAACTGGATCAGCCGTCAGGGTCGTCAGGGTTGGACCCTCATTCCCGTCTCATCTCACGGCTGCTCAGCTGCTCCTGTCATCCATATTTGCAGCCTCAGTGGACAATTTCCTCAGCCGCGGGCCCTCTCAGTGCTCACAACAACACATAGATCAAGTGAATTAATTCTGCTTTTGTGGCAGCGCGCTGGAGATCTAGGTCACGCAGTCATGGCTCTGGTTTTTTTTTGTGTGGCCACCTAAAGTCATGTCAACATCCTCCTATCCTCCTGCACAATCTGACCTTGACATTGTGTCTGTGTGTGTCTGTGAGCCTGCTCCTGTGTGCAGGCGTGTGCCAACACAGACGTGTGAGAATGTGTGTGTCTACATGTGTGTGAGTGGTTTATCTAGGTAGCATAGGTATGATGAGATGTGCTATGAAAAAGAATGAGCCGCTGTCTATACATAGGGCTTGCCTGCGGCTATGTGTGCATGAAACAGAGGAGGATAGAGAGCACAGGAGTGGATGTGGGAGGGTGAGCAGAGTGTGAGAGGCAGAGGGAGGATGACAGAGAAGGGAGTAGGGTGGGAGGGAGAGGAGAGGAGAGGAGAGAAGGAGGGAGGGTGCAGCGAGGGGACTGTGTGACGCAAGCTGATCAGCTCTGCTCGCCGCCGATTGGCCGCCGCGGCTGCCAGTCAGAGGAGCTGGGAGTCAGGCACTGCTAGGAGAGCAGATTATGAAGCGGAGCTCAACCAGCGGCAGTCTCCTTTCATTGTCTCAATGGCTGCACACGCATTCCTCCTCTGCTCCCTCGCCTTGCTGTCCGCTCTCAGCCGGCCTGGGCTCTCCTTCACTGAGGAAGAGCTGCAGCCGGGACTCACCTATGACGAAGTGCCTGAAATCCTGGACAGAAGGTAAATCCATCCTCTATGGCTGTGAACAGAGGAGGGGTGTAGGGGAGGGGGGGGGGGGTATGGGGAGATGCATGCGGGGATGCTGGGATGCTGATGTGTTCTCTTGGGGTCTTTCTTTCTTTCCCCTCGCCTCCCTTCCCCTCTCCCCAAGCTCACCTTGGGTGTATCACAAATGGTGAATGCAGGCAGTGGCGGTGTATCACACAGAGAGCTGCGAGGCTTTGTTTGTCTCAGTCGTGGGGACTGCATCAGACGCTGCTCATCGATCACGGATGGGGCTGTTGTCTCTGTACAGTAGTGTTGGTCTGGCAGCAGAAGGGAGCTAAATAAGGCTGGGGCAGTGGGCCTGCAGGAGAGAGGAGAGGAGAAATGAGGGGGAGCAGCACGGAGGGAAGGTAAACAAGGATGGGACAGGGATGGTCTGTTGGGGTCTGTTTACTGATGCAGTCATTGAGAGAGAGGGGAGAGAGGGGGGGGGGGGGAGGAGAAGGGAATTCTAGCCGGCCATGTCTGCATAATGCACATGCAGTCCTGCAGGTCAAATCTGGATAAAATATTCAGAGCTCCAACCTGGGGGCACTCACAACAGTGTCACAGGGACGGGACTGAGTTGGAAGCCAGGGCCTTTGCTCGCACCAGTCCCTGCCTGCTTATAGAGACATCAGAGCAATAATACTGTGCCAAAACCATGTAAGGCTCTTGAAACTATGCCACGCATCACGGCTCACACAATCCTCTATAGCGCAAATGCTCCAAAGCCATAATATGCTGCAGCTTCTGACACAGTGCTCTTTAATCATTGTTCATGACTTGCCTTGTTGCTGCACTTCCAGGACGGCAATACACTTCGGAGGACGAAAGATTATCACTGTCACGCTTTCATTTACTGCGCAAACAATCTTATCTGTACACATGTTTGCCAGTGTAGGGCACAGATAACTTGGGTTTAGAATTCAATATACAAAGTCTCAGGGGAATGCTCTCAATGCAGCTAAATCTGGTGTTTGTGAAACCCTGACAGATCCCTATCTTAACTTTTCACCGCAGTCTCCCCGACGGAGAGCGGCTACGTTAATTTCTCCTGGGGTTTCGAGCCTATTCCCCGGATCAAACTTTGCACGTAACTCTGCAACGTAACAGTTGCAGTCCCCGGTCACGGCTCCGTTCTCGGCTCTGACACACTCCAAGATGCTGTTATATAAGAGCAGCCTTTCATTTCAGAGGCCTTGTAGGGTGCATAACATGGGTTGGAAATGCAGGAGGAAGAGAACGGTGAGTTAGAAACCTCCGCTGCTAATCGACATGTGGCTGCGGGGACATAATGAAGACAAAATGTTCAGCAAGCCTGATTTCCTGTGGTGACTGGCGTGCGGTATTATGATAAATACGGAGCTTTAGAAAGTTATTAAAAATACTAGACAGACGACTCACTGTGTGGTTATGTCCACCTTCACAACCCTATTCATCCTCATCCAAATACTTTCTAGGAAACTATTGGAGGCACAATTTAGAAATAGTGAGGTCTTTCCAGTAGGCTTTTTCCTGTTTAAAACAAATGTTTACACAGTTTTCTATAATTTTAATAACCTCTATGGTACAATACTTAAAATAAATAGCATAAAATAAAATAAATAAATATTCCAAGCATAAAACATTTTGGCTGAAAATGATCCAAATATGAGTACAGATTATGCGTCCAAAGACTAAGTTGCAATTTTAAAAAATGACCTCTTCACTCATCTGGACCGGGTCTAATCAGGCAAAGATAGAGAATGAGAGCAAAACTACTGCCAAGATTATATTTTGCAGCTTGAGTTTGCAAATTAAAAAAAATTGTTGACGCTGTTACGAGCTTTTTTACTGCTCCGAAGAGAGCAGACGGGAATAAAAAGGGATGCCACACAAAGCTGGTCACGAATGTCATAACGAGCAGCGTGACCGTGTTTGTTATCGATATAAAAACGCTTTATACATGCAAATCACATGTTTTAATTACAATGAAATCACCGTTCAATTACCGATGAAAACCAGCGTTTAGTTAACCTGGCCCAGTGCATTTCTCAAACAATTACCCGAGTCAATTAGATATGACCCAATTTCTCAAGCCTGCTACAACACACTCAAATTACATTATATCATTCACACTATCAAATGAAAACTGGCCACGGAGGCATTTACACAGACTGAATGGGGTCAGCACAGTTAGACCAGCACGAGAACTGCATCTTTCCACAGCGGCTCATTCTAAAGCTGCAAAAAAATTATGAAAACATGGAAATAAAAACACTTGTAGGAATATAGTGTATAGTTGTAAACTACAGGTAACAGCTAGGACATCTTAATGGCATCGTCCTGATTAAATAAAGGATAAATAAATGAAATAAAAAACAAGTAAAGGCCAAACTGCTCTGCAAGACTCACTCTTGCATTCATATTTGTTCCTGTTTACAGCATAAATAGTAAGACAGAACCCTATGCCCTATGGAGTATTTTGTTTGCAGTTTTAAAAGTTAATCCGTCACAGTTTAAAGTCAACATGAGTTTAAAATCTTAAAACTGTTAAACACTGACAACCCATCCAAATATAGACACAGATTAGAGGTTAAAGTGTTGGATTTTCAGTGGAGGATTGATCAGTGATCCCTTTCAAGGAAAGATTAAAGAGTTAAAAAGCTAATTTTAACATTATTCACATATTATTTACAGAGAAAAGGTCAAGTCAAAAGCAAATAATCATGAGTAGAAATATGTTTGCAGTTCCCAGTTTGATTGAAGTCATGATGTTAGACTTGTCGCACCAGAGCTGCGGCGTTTGATCTCGGAGGCACAGGAAGAGTTAGACCAATCTAGCACTTGACCTCAGGTCAAATTTGAAGCTGCAATCAAAGCTACACTGAAATGGCAACAGGGCTGTGAGCTGCATTTTAGCAAACTCCTGAGGCCTAATCTGCACTAATAAATCTATTAATAGGCCGGCACCTGCACAGTGTGGGATTAAGACGTGTTTACCTGCTGTCTCAGGGACACAATGGTTTACCTCAACTACTGAGAGCTTTTTAATGAATGAAATTAGGATATATTTGACAAATACCCCCAAAACAATAGTGTCTCTGAGATTAACATTACTTTGCTGAGGTAGTTCACCCTGTACAGTGTGAAATACTATCATAGCTGGGTTTGAAATTTCATGTAGGCATAATATAAGGAAACATGAGTACAAGAACACGTCACTGTAGTCTGATACACTATTGATATACACAATGACAACGTTCTAGGCTGAGAAACCTAAATCTAACAGCTAAAGGTCCACATTCAATGACTAGATGTGCTCTTCTAATATTATTCATGAACATAGTACTTTACAATGAGCTAAATGATCCACACGGAAAATTCCTAACAACTGTATTCAACGCAACTAACAACTAGCTATTACTCCCCGGCGCTGTGTTCCCATAGTAGGATGAGGCTTGGATGGGCTGATCCTGGTTTACAGAGAGTGCAGTGGCTCAGCACTCTGTGGTAGCAGAGGCGATGAGGATTTGTTTACAAGTTTGGGGAGCAGGCACCACACCTTCTCTCTGCTCAGCAGCACACAGCAGAGGCACAGATGAGGGATGATAATCAGCTATCCATCTACGGGCTTGAATAAGGACGTCCAGTGAATATACTGTATCGATCCAGATACCATCAGTAGCATAAATGATTCCCATTGTTGTTAATATTTAAAAGCCGGACACGTACTTATCTAAAAATAACTGTAATCATAACAGACTAAGTGTATTCAATCTTGCAGTGGTAAACTGGACATAAATTTGGTGCAGGTGCATGTATATGTGTACTTGCGTGCACACATATTTAGGGATATATGCAGAGGGAGCGAGGTGAGCCAAGGAGTGGCTCTGGCATGGCTTTGATTATATAAAGGGCCTGTTCAGCACCCAGGCACCGTGTGACAGGCTGAGCCAATGACGGGGCCGCAGCAGTCCTGGGTTGCTGACCTCGCGAAACTGGCACAGGAACAAACGGCTGGGCTTTAGTTAGCACTCACGCTGCACAGACTCCTCTGGCTCCTTTCAGCCAGCTGAGGCCTAGGTGCAGAGGAAGGAGTGCTTATTCACTTGTGTTTGGGATGGGCCGGGTTGAGGAAGGGGGGGGGGGGGGGGGGGGGGTGCATATGCAGCTTGTTTACAATGACACAAACAGTTGTTAAGCCCCGACAGTCGCTCTGCAGCGTTTACATGGAGTCATTAATATGTGAATCAGATGTACAAATCGTCTGGGGGGATTTTAACCTTTATGTTTTATAAGGTTTCACGTATCAGCACAGGTGATAAGTGAGCAGCGTCCAAGTACCTATCATGCTACTGAGGTTTCAGTCCCAGCTGCCAAAGGCATAGCGCTTTTGGCAGCTCTTTCATACACAAACATGCTTACCCAGCATTCACCTGGGCAAATGTAAATATTTAGATTTGTCATATACGTTAAACTGTCATATTGTTACTCGTGAAATAGTAGATGCACATTACATACAAGCAGGTTCATAGGAATGTATACAAGGAAGTGTCACACACACACACACACACACACACACACACACACACACACACACACACACACACACACATCCAAGGGAGCATCTAATTTAGACAACCATGATACACAATATAAGCTGAAGAGCTCACATACAGGAAATAACAGCATCGCACCTCCATGCTGATCACATACTCACTCATATTCTACAGACATCATTGTGCAGCCATTATCTGTTCCACTGGACTGACGCTTTAACTTGATTTATTGAAAAAAAAGCCCACCCAGTTACTACAGCTGAGATAGGTGACCTGAAACAAAGTCAAAATCAATGCTGTACATGTTGCATAGCATGAGCTTGTCTTACTGCAGAATTCGATCCTCGCGTGCATGAAACCATCCGTTTTCTCGTACACGCTCTGCTCTACTCATTCAGTTCAGAACATTGAATATTTTATGGAGAAAATATCAGCAAGCGTTTTCAATATTCACACACTACAAAAAAAGGATTATCATGAAGATCATATTGATACACTTACAGAAATCCAGTGTAGCAAATTCAACGACTAGCCTATAGGTCCAAGAAATATGTCTAATAAAGAAGTAAAGTACAATTTCTGGGGGATACTAGTTGCAAAAATTTAACCAAGTGACAATGGAATACATCACCCACAAAATTATAATTTGTGTTTCAATTATTCATCTCGTTTTACGTTGAATTTCTGAAGACAACTTTGTTTTTCTCATATGTCTCTATAGTAAACGAAGAATCCAAAAACTGAGAAAATTCTTGATGGATTTGAGTAAAAGGGGGCCCTGTTTAATAACAGCAAAACTATATCAAAACATCTGTTTATAAACTCGTACAGTATAATCCAAGTGTCATTTATGGTATCATATGCTCAGTACTTCCCAAACCTTACTATTTAAAACACTTATGCATAGGAGTTGTGCACCTGGGCAAGCGTGTGCGTTTGAACTCTGCTTGTGCATTCCACTGAGCAGAGTTCAAACACACACACTTGCCCAGGTGCACCACCTATGTGGAAGTGTTTTACGTGAAAATGGATGGTTTGATATAGATTGCTGGTAATAAACGTGCTCCCCTATGATTTCAATTCATCAAAAAAATGTCTTCGCTTTTTTGGATTCTCCATTCATTGTGGAGGCATGTGAGAAAAGCAAAGTATTCTACATGAATTCAACCTAACATAGGGTGAGTAACTGATACACAAATGATTATTTTGTAGGTGAGGTATTCTTTTCAACTGCTCCATTCACACTAAGATCCATCTCAGGATAATGGCCATGGTCACGGTTCACTACGGCTGTACAGTAAGTCACGATTTCTGAAGTCAGTTCAGATGTAGGGCCATCAATTAGCACTTTGAGCTGTCCAGAATGTCGTAGGCTCTGACATCATGCCTTAAGCTCTTCATCTTGTTCAGGGCCTGTGTCTCTCCACATTTGGGCTCCAATGGACCTGGCCTGTGCTTACTGCTAATCCTAATCCATCTGGCACTACTACACAATATTGCCCAGGTGGAAACTGCACCAGACGGGTAGATAACTGCTCCAGACTGCTGGAACTGATATGTCTGGCAATCTACCCTAAATCTGTAACTTCCAGCGCTATCAGACACGCTAATACCTTTTCATCTGTTAGCTGCTGCCCAAGTTTTCTCACCTTGTGTTTATCTAATTGCACTACACTGTCCTGGACCGATGGGTAAAGCTTAAAAAATGTCAGACTTGACTAGAGGGATGCATAATCTCTTCAATCTAAAAAATGTAGACAGCTGCATTTGAGATATTGTGCATGGCATCCATGGATGAATGAGCCAACAATATGGCCCTTGAGCCAATCATTGAAAATGTCATAGTGACGTGAAAAGATCCATCATTCCCTCGAATCTGGCCAAAATCCAGTCAAACAGTTGGAGAATTTGAGCATGAGAGGCAAGTAAATGTCGCCTTCCTTCACATAAAAAACTATAGCTTAACGAGAATTCCTGCCAGTACCAACAATAAAACATGATAATGTTACACAATGAAAATAAATATAATGCCTCCCTTATGACTCACATGACTTTGGCTTGTGAAAGTAAGATGTAATTTGGTTAATTTTGAGCAGTTGAATCAATCTTTTCTCAGCCTTCTTATGACAAGATGTAGGGTGGATCACTTAAGCACAACACATGGGGCAGCTCCACCACAGTCTGGTTCAGATAAACAAAGTGTGAACAGCCCTTGACAACATTAGTCACAGCTATGGCTTTTGTGTGTTTATTAAAAATTCAGGTCATCCTCAGTCTATCTTGTGTATCTCCTAAAAAGGCCTCCCTACGAGATCACAGCGTTGCTATTCAACTACAGATAACAAAGATAATATCAATCACAGCTGAAGGTCTTCACAGGCAATGCTTTTGTTGTGCTGCAATTCACAAAACGATCTGGAATACTCATGACCAAAGCTGATAAACAAAGAGACTGAACTAATGCCAAGTGACGTGACACAAAAGGCACACGCTAGTTGTCATGCCCACTCCCACAGGTTTTAGGATTTACCTTTTACAAGTCCATTATAACTGGCTATAGTGTGGTGATTAGCAAGCCCGTCCAGATGATCACTAAGGACAGGCTAGGGCGGACCATGCAGCCAGAGCGCTGGGTTGACCATCACAACAAGCAAAACTGGCCGTGTCAGCGCCGCCTTGTAAGCCCATTGCTGGCGTATTACGTCTTTGATTAGACAGTTAAAAGGATCAGGATTAACTTCAAGAAGTCCAAGGCTATACAGGGTTTAGTAGACTGAGAGGAGGACAGCTCAGGCAAACACGTGAAGGAAAAGGAAGTGGTTTGTCCTCTGTCCTTTGTGCACTATGTAGGTCAGTCCAACATCTAAGATTGGTCATTTAGTAAAAGCAACACACTGTACAAAGACTACTTCCCTGCAATATAGACATCAAGCATACCTATTTTCTTTGTAGACTGGTTGTACAATTCTGTGGGCAAAGTATTGTGAGTTTATACCGAGTTCTCTGCAGCTGTGTACTGTGTGGTCCAATGCATAAAAAAAAAAGGCCATAGCCCTGGAGTCAACACTGACACCCACCGCCAATAGAAAATTTAAAAATGTGAAAATTTATCTCCTATCATATTATATCATATTACTTATTGTAGAGCTACAGTATAACCTAGACTATATCATATAGAGAAATATAACGTAATAATGACAACGGGTCATGTTCTGCTAAGCTACGGCAACACTAATTGGACAAACAACACACAAAACTGCAGTATACCATAATACTACAACCCCTAGTTGTAATAATGGCAACTTGTTAAGGTTATTTATGATTATGATTAAATTTGGTAATGATTATTTTGGACAATGGAGCATGGCTGCCTGTTGCTGATTAGCGTTTTTTAAATTATTTTTCTTTTTTTGTTGTTTTTTTACTATTTAATTTGAATTTTAATTCATTTATTTTATTTTGCTATTTTTTGATCAATATATTGGGAGATGGGGGGTAGCATTTTTGAATTTATCATATTATATGCATATTATAAGTGCTGCTTTGCTTCATGGATCATATGTTTGCAAAATATCTGAAGATAACATGAAAATAATTGTTTTCTTTTTTCATTATGGCCACTTTTAAACATATTCACTACAGCAATAAACTGAGTATGTCCATATATGACAGTTTAGTGGCAAACTATATTTTGTAAATGGCATGCCATACATAATACCTGTAATTTGGGTATGTGGTATTTAAGTACTTAGCATAACATATATATAATAAATATTTATCTGTTTACAAAATTCTTAGGGGTGATTTTTTGTCATATAGACTAGCCTGCAAAACTGTTTTTGTCCCTGTGTTTGCTGCAGCTGCATCAGTAGACACTGAACTCTCCCGTTCAAGGGAACATGCTAAATAAGCACCCTGTACATTATGTAGCATTATTAAAAATAAATTTAAAAGAAAAGGAAAAGGAAAAACCTTCAACATCTGCCTGCATCCTGTGATCCCAAGACCTTATTATGTCTTCTCTCTTTTCCACAGCAAAGAGAACCCCAAACAAGCAACAAGAGTCACATCAAGTAAGTAACAAATCTGGTGTGACACAAGGCCTGATTCAATCAAAGCTTTTGACGCTGATGTGCTGGATAGATCGTCCTGACAAATGCATTTCATCTTTAATGCTGGAGACATCTTTGCTGCATTGTAGCACAAACAGATTTTGAAGTGTGGCTTGTGAGTGATCCATACACCTCAGTGGCAGTTCAGATGTGTTATATTTAGGGCTCTTTGACATAAAAAGGCAGAAAGAAACGATGGAGACATCCCTTCAAATTATGTGATTGCAAATCATATGTTGCTGGAACAAGATGAACACTATTTGTAAGCACTGAACAATACTACCGTAACTGTGAAATAAACTGCTGATGAGTCACTGTGATGACGCAAAGCAACTGGAAATAGACAGAAGCCCGAGCACCGAGGTGTACGCAGGATCTCTCTGTGCTTATTTGTGTGCGTGTGTGTGTGTGTGTCTGTGGCGTGTGTGAAATCGGCTGAACTTTTATGATTATGTTGCAATCTGCATTGCAGCATTGCAATCAGCTTAATGTGTGTACTGATATAATCTTTCACGGTGCAGTAATGTGTCTACGTGTTTCCAGGTCAAGATGGTGGGTACGGCTTAGAAAGTGAAGAGGTTATTTTGACGCCTGAAGATGAAAACCCACTCAGGAGAATACTGCAGGTACACACGCTCTCTCTTCTCCCCTCAATATCGCCATCATCGGCCCTCTATGTTATCTGTGCATAAAAAAACACGCACACACAGACACACTGGGATGCACTCAGACAAAACAGAGCACTCTCGCTCTGCCACAGTGCTTGACCTTGGATATGGGAATACTGTATTCACCAGAGGTAAAACATTCTCACCACCCACACACACATACGACCACTCAGACTGAAAATACACGGGAACCATACGCTGTATCAGCTGATACATGCAGGCTCTATGTAGATAAACCAAGTCTATCTACTGTATCCAGTATTATAGCTCTTAATTGTTTGGGAAATTGTCATCTCAGTTACCATACCTCACATTTCCAATCATGAATCAAATACCTTACATTCATCAAACAAACAACAAAAACTAATCCCTTCATAGCCACTGTGACTGCCACTTTTTTTCATGTCTTGTAAAATAGTGCTGGATTAGCCCAAATGCCCTCCAATAAGATGTGGCCTTTGAGCAAAGAGATTAAAACGCTAGAAGGAGCAGTTTCTATCTGTACACTGCAGAAATGGCTACCACTCTATGTGCACATTTTTCTATGGAGAAGACAACACTGCTTCATCCTCATTTAGGATTCAGTGGTGGTGGACACACTTGAATGACAAGCTTAAAGGGACAGCTTACCCTAAAAAAAAACACATTTTTCATCTTGCCTCTTGTGCAATTTATGAATCTAGATTGTTTTGGTGTGAGTTGCCAAGTGTTGGAGATATTGCTTTTTCTCTAATATAATGGTCCTAGATGGTGCACGGCTTCTGACGCTCAAATTCCAAAATATACGTTTGAAAAATTCCTCTTTGTGAGTAGTTTCACGTCGGAAATTTGTCTTTCTACGAACTACACCCCAACCGTATCACAGTGCAGAAGGAAATGTGCATCTACTGCTAGCCCACCTAGCACCACTGAGCTAGCTAACTTTACAGCTCAGCCAGATGGACGCCATTAATGTTGACATGAGCACAAGCTCCTCATCCATGAGTGGATGCATGCGTCCTTCTGTCCAATGATACGGTAATAGCTCCATTATATTCAAGAGAAGGCAGACGAAAACAAGCAATATCTCAAACACTCTGCAACTTATGTCAAAACAATCTAGACTGATAAATAGAACTACAAGTAAGAGGAAAAATATGTATTTTTGATTTTGGGGTGAACTGTCCCTTTATATTGTAGTTAATAAAAGGGAGGTTCAGCAGGTACAAGCTTGTTTTGGATCAGCTGTACAGTTGCTACTATACACAAAGTGTTGCACTGACACGTGGTAGAAGAACAATCTGTCTGGACGGGTGCAAATAATAAGGAATGGGATAACTTAAGTGTATTGTTATGTACCTGTTCAGTGGCTGGATCTACATTTCTGGGCTGAATTCCTACTAATTTTGCCACCTCTGTCAGTTTACGACTGGTCTTTCAATTTTTTTGTCCATTTAAGGTCAACTTCTCGGTGATAAACTTCGAAATGATTGATTCAGCAGCTGGATATAAGTGCACAAACACGTTGTTTGTTTTGGTCTTTGTGATGTTCTTATTCAAGGACAAAAAGGATCAGCAAAATCTTTAGGGCACGCACCTTTTGTGGGCTACATCCAACCCCCAAAGTGGGGCGCACCTTATGTCTCTGAATAAAATCTGGTTGCTCTCCAGAGGACAAGCCAAAGAATGCAAAACTGATGCTACCCATTATTTAGTTGCTGGTTTACTGCAGTTTCCTCACTTCTCCTGTGCTTATTTCCTCTCTTTATATGTTTACAGCCTTTTAACTGGCATCAGCCAGGCATGTCTCACAGTAAGAGGAAGCTGCTCCAGTCTCTGATGGGGCCTTATGGCCCGCTGAGCGTGTCTTACAATGGGAAGACCTGCATTCTGTTCAAGGCAAAGCGCCTGGCAATCCGCTATAGGAACCATACCTTCATTGACCTGACGGAGAGGGTCTTCAACACCAACTCACCCGTAGACACTAAAGGCTCCATTTGCACCAAGGAAAAAGCCACGTAAGTCAACGTTGACATGGTTAAAGTACAACTTGTGCTTGAGGCATTTACTACTACAGTTACTAGTTACTAGTAAGAATACTTTGTCTTAGCAATATACCACAAGTACCAAAAATAAAAGTACTCATTATGCAGAATGGTCCTTTTCAGAATCATATATATTATATTATTGGATTATAATTATGGATGCATTTGTGTGTTTATCATTTTAATGTTGCAGCAGGTAAAGGTGGAGGTTATTTTAATCACTTTTTATACTGCTGGGCATTTAATCTATAATGCTATTATTACTATTACTTGATTTTAATATTTTGTATTAATAATCTCAATATGCAAAGTAACTAGTATTTAACACTTTAAAATAAATGTAGTGGAGTAAAAAGAACAACAGCTTCCTCTGCTCAAGCACACTTACCTCAGTACTGTACATAAGTACAGTACTTGAGTAAATGTATTTAGTTACATTCCACTACTGAAGTACTGATGTAACAGAAGCTCGCTACTCACCGTAATAGTTGAGAATTTTTCTGAGTAACTAAGTCAAATCGGATGTTTTAATATTTGTGGTTTTGTTTTACCGCAGGCTTTCATTAAGGTTTGGTGACGTGGAGGACTTGCGAGGTCTAGTAATCAGGTAAAAAGCACATGCTTACTTCAGATTTTCTCACTGACCAACATATTAAAAACATCTTTCTATCTAATTTATCACACTGATGCACTATTTTATGCGATTATACAGCATATATGTAAGTGCATTAGCACGGACTGTACGTGAACCCAAATGCATTGTCTCTTCCGCCAGGCTTCAAATGTCAAACACGTTTTATGAGGCAGCTGGTCAAAACTGGTTCACACTAGACAGTGTTCACATCCACTACAACTGGACCCAGGAGGCCACGTTCAACGCCAGCGAGGTCTACGCTCCGGCCACTTCATCCTACCATTGCCAGCACGTCAGCAGCCTTCACAAATATGACACCCTGCTAGTGCCCAGCTCCCACACTGACACATCTGCTAACTGGCACATCACTTTCACTGATTTCCAGGTACACTATTGCACAATGGCAGAGTCTTTGTTGTGTAACTCTCCTTGTAATGTCTGCACAATCACTGTTATATCATAGTCTTTCCCCCTTTTTTCGTATGTGTGCATGTGTCTGTATAGTTGCCAGCCATTTCCTTTTGTGTTCTGCCTGTCTGGCTGTCAGTCAGTCAGATAGTCTGTTTACCGTCTGTTTGGCAGTCTGTCAATCTGTCTATACACTGTCTGTTTAGCCATCTGCTAGGCTGTCTCAACCTGTCCATCTGCCCAGTGTTGCTGCGCCTGGTAAGCCCAGTAAGAGCCAGTTGTCCTCTTTAGTTTAGTCTAATCTCATCTTTCCGCCTTCTCTCTGCGCTCTTCCAGATCCAGGCCTTCAATGTGCAGTCTGACAAGTTTGCGTCGGCCAGTGACTGTGCCACTTTCCTGACACCAGCCATCCTGATGGGCTTGGTGACGTCTTTGATCCTGCTCCTCGTCTTAGCCTACGCCCTGCACATGGTGGTACACCTCAAGCACATCGACCGCTATGAGGAGCACAAAGCCACCGTCTACTTTCCCCGTAGTCCAGAAGCCGAGTTGCCAGACAAGAACAGTCTGTGAAGGACAAAAAAGAAGATCTGGAGAGCGACAGGGGGACAGAGGGAGAGAGAAAGCTGAGAAAGCAAGGCCGAGGGGAGTGCAAGTGAATACAAGAGTGAAAAAGTATCCCCCACAGAATATTTAGTTCAACAAAATGACAACTTTGCCTGTTCATATGAAAACCTTGTACGTCTTAACTACTTTAAGTAAATGCAGACCGTGGTCGGATACTTTTTCTTCTTCTCTCATTGACCTGCATCTTGGCATCCAGATTTTGAATAAGGCCTTTGGATGTTCAAGGTTCTCCCTCACAGATGGTTCATGATCCTGATGTCAAAGGTCAAGGACAGTCCTGGGGCCCTGAAGGGCAACAGCATATACAGGCCATTACCCCAGTCAGCCATTAAAACCACAAAAGACTAGCAGCTGTAGCTAATACAGCTAACATCAGATGCTCCCGACTATACATATGTATTACATGGCTCACAAGTGTCATATTACAAGCTTCCATAACACACATTGTCTTTCCAGCTTTCATTACAGTGTACTTTGTCTAATACCGCTGCAAGAAATATATACTTCAAACAGCCAGTTTTATAGCTGAAATAGCCGTATTAGCTGCATGCCATAAAAGGCTGGTCAATCTGGGCTAGCACAGTGTTTCCTAATAATAAGGATTACAAAGAGTCTTGCATGAGTTGCAGCTTAAAATAATCAAACATGGCACAAAGAAGAAGGAGCTTGAAAAGCTTTTGAGTGTAAGCAAAGGCAAATATCGGGAACCACTGGTCTAGCATCTGGCTGGAGTGAATGGACCAGCACTACCAGCCCTTCAGCGCCTCTGGAGCCTCTCACCCCAACCCTGAACAAGACTGCTGCTTGGGACTTAACTGTGAAAAGGCCTTTTACAGACCAGCCAGACAAAGGGGGGTTCTACAAACTAGCACAACATTGGTTAGTTGCGAAAGCACTAACGACAAACTATCAAAGACTATACAAGGAACTATGCTGCACAAGACTGCCCGTCTGAGGGCATGGCAGGAAAGCGGGTCTTGCGATGACTTGACCCTCTGAGGGTCAAGCGTTTGGACAAGGGAGGCCGAGGGCCCTCCATCCACACCACTGGATTTGACTGCCAAAGTGAAGCTACAAAGGAGTTGCCATGAAACACGGAGGGAGACGGAGTGAGACAATGTGAAAATGAAAGCTTATCGTTACAGCTATGTACAAAGCAAAAACACATACATGTACAGAAGCGTCACTCTGCGGAGGTCTTTTTTTATATACAATGTAATCATGAAATACTATTAGGTACAGGATGACTATGCTAATCCTCATAACCAAAAGGATATACAAAGCTGTAGATACATTAAGATCTCTATACGATCATAGCTGTTTACTATCTTCAAATATTGCACAACTAATAAAAATAGGTACAAGTAAGACATTGTGCTATGAGGATTGGTGAAAGTATCAATGCATATGATTTTTTCTACAAAGTATTAACATATTACACTGTCTGTCTATTTGTTTTAAGCTGGGCCAGACAATGTAAGGTCCAGTTTCATCTAACTGTAAATTACAGTACAAATTCCTACCATAGAAGGACGATACTATGGAATGCCGTCCACCCACCTGGACTTATAGATGCCATTATTATGCCAGAAGCCACACTAGCAGCAGTAACAGCATCAGTAAGTCATTACTACTGATAAAAACACTCAGCATGACAGTAAATAGATATCTTAACATTCGATATGGCAGTTCTGTCAATCTGTAGCAGTGTGAAATGTGTTCTTTGGTCATAAATGTATCCTACAAACTATGAAATGAGCGGAGGCAGTTCGTCCAAGGACCAACTGATGTAGATTGAACAATAAATGATATTCAGAGGAAAAGGTGTGCTGTGTTTATATGTATTATGTTGTATTGCATACAGGAGCATGCTAGTCACATATTTTGCTGAGACGTCTTTTGGTAATTATAATCAAATCATATTTTGATCACGGCGTTAATTGTTACTTAACCCACAGCGTTTCGACCCAGTGTCCAGCTCCTCTGCCAGCTCTGTCTCCCCTCCCGAGTGCCATCTGCTCTCTCCTCTCACTTCTCTTTGACCTAAAATGTCAGTACAGTTTACCTGGCGGCACCTGTCCAATCCGACACTTTCATGCATACTTCATAGGCAATCATAGCCATATGATGGTTTGCGATCTAAAAACGTGGCCACAGTGTCACCTCTCTTCTGCGGATCATCAGATGTTCTAGAATTTGTCTTCAAGACCCTACTCAGCTATCCATAGTTTTATTTGTACATAAGGTAATAAGAGCAACAGGGTGTAACACCAAAATGGTTGGATGGATTTAGATCTTTTTTTTTTACAATACACTTTACTTTTTTAATGGGAAAGGTTTTAATTGAGTGCTTAATGCATTCAGGTAAAACGCATTAATGCATTCAGGTTTTTCACTTAAAAATAGTAAAGATGATGCAGTGAATCCATGTCCAGCTACAATAGTCCAGAATCCATTGTAGACAATAAGACGCCAAGGGAACTGGGAAAAGTTTGGGAGTTGGGAAAGCATGGCAGAAAAGTTGGACGGTCTTTTTCAATGAAAAGTCAGGCTACATTAATAAATCCATGACTGAACTGATAATTTGATTTGAGCATTCAAATAACAAACATGACTGTCCCATTTTACCTGAACATGTCATGATGTGTTTGAAGGTCAAAAGTTTCTGAGGTATTTTACTTGGCAGCATATTTTCTTTATAGATATATAGCAGAGACACGTAGAACGTTCTAGAAGTAATAATTGAGGTTGTCTTCAAGATTTTAGGTGGTTTTGTTGTCAGTCTCATAGAAGTGTCCCACCTTACCTGACTTCACCTGACATACGGGTATTTGCACAATGGATTTTCAAGGAGTTCAGACTAGAATACTCATTTTACTCAACTGCAATGTCATACAGGATGTTCCACTATTTAAAAGTTGGCACTGTCTAACTACTGATCATTTCTCTGCAGGTAGGCCTAGGTGACACTTTAAGCCACCACATTGTTGATCATCAAATATCATTCTCAGCTGGGAAGTTTGGATTTGTTTCGACGGTTTCAAAGTCATGAGTAGCTACACGTGAGGACATGCTTATGTACTACAGCGACATCTAGTGGCCACAAGTGGTCATAGCAACTCGCATTGCCGTGACACAGTACCTTTGAGGAAGTAGTAACGCGTTTTAGTAACGTGATTACCTTTTGGGTAACGGTTAGAGTAAAGTACAGAGTTACAATTCGAAATTAATAATTAATTTAGTCAGTTACTTATTCAAGTAGGCTCCGTTATTTAAGTTTTTTGCTGACTTACAGGAGCTAAATCCAGGATTGATAGGACTTCCTCCTCTCCCAACTTTGGGAACCGGACCGGAAGATGGGGAAGCAGCAAAAAAGACGAAGCATATACGTACAGGTAACCTCAGAGCTGTCTTCTGTCCATGTTTTGTCCTCTTAGCTGTTGGTATGAATCACTTGAACACAAAGTGTTATGGGCGGCTTCACAGTGACAACAGGATACAGGTGCTTGCTAAATGTAAAGCATCTCAACTATGCTAATCACGTGGAAAATGTTTTTTGGGGGGGAGTTGAAAGCCTGTCTCAAACCTCTATCTCATTTCCGTGAATTCACAATATTTCCTAAACAGACTGCTTGTTAACCTCAAGCCAATCTTAGCCCTAACATTAACCCCAACAAGTCACCTGTGCAATATCTGACCATCAACCAACCCCAGGAATCAGTTAGTCACTGCAGCAAATATCCAGCAAATTTCATGGATCAATAGATGATGGATTGTGTCCAGTGGCTTGAATGTAAGGCCAGAAGAAGGCTCGTGGAGTTTACATTGTGAAAAAGTGCTCTGATGGTGTACCATGGGAAGTTTTGGTCTGATCTTGGTTCTTAAGAGCTTGTCAGGGGATCACCAAAAATATCACGATTAATGTTTTATGGTCAGTACTGCATTTGATGTCAATTTTCTCTCTGTACAGTAGTTGCTGAACTGCTCCATAGTGGACCAAAGCTCTGCACAGATACAGCCAACCAACGAATTGTCCTCAGGCCCAATGAACAAACAATGAGACCATGCAGAACAGAAGTACAAATCACAAAGCTTTTAACTATGTCAGATATATGAGTGTTTGACTTTTTAAATGTAGAACCTCAGAATTGAAATGTAGACGACGTACTGTCTTTGTTAGTAAAACAGATGCCTGCTGTAGTGCACTATAAAATGAGTCTCTTTGTTTTGTTGCCAGATTGTACACAGCAAACACAAATGAATTCTCTAGAGCCGTGGTTCCCAACTGGTGGGCCTCAGTCCAAAAGTGGGTTGTGTGTCCATTCTGAATGGGCCGCAAGTTACTCACGAATGTGTCATGTTTGTAAAACTCACACTTTGTTTTGAAGTATAGTAAATTGTTGGCACAGAGCTTTTGTTTTGAAGTACTGTTTCCTGCTGTAGAGTGAGCGACTAACAGACAGCCACTCAACAAAACAGCAATCTAGCTCGATGATTTGGCCAAACACAAGTATGATGCTGAATATAATAAGCTGTGTGGACGTTGACCTAATGACTAAGGAGAAATCCTGACCCCACGGTTGGATCAGTTGGGAACCACTGCTCTAAAGTAACTTATTTCATGATGATCATAGCTAATTTGGGCTGTTAAAATTATGCAGATGTACTGTAGCAAACTGTCATCTTATGCTGCTCACTGAACAGAGTGGTGCAGATTTAGGAGGGTTGCAATGATTTGTGACTGTATTGATTGAGCATGTAGTTTTTTAATACGTCCACTAGAGGTCAGGATAGCTATGCATTCAGTAATGTGTGCTGCAATTAACAACTGAATTCTGTATTACAAGACACTTGGAAAATAAACATTGCTCACAGGTGGTCAAATAAGGTGATATTTGGCTTATTGAAGAGAATATTTTGCTATAAATATTTTAAATATTATGAGTACTTTATTATTTATAAAACTAACTTAGTTTTCTTTTTGTTTGTTGTCATTTATTTAGAGTTTAATTTCCTGGCACATGACACATTTTGTAAAACGTTTTCATCAATTGCCTTTATGAGTATTTTATGGGTCTAAAATGCTTTAATACACAAGCTCTACACAAACAGTAGGACCTGCTGTATATTAAGATTGTGTGAAAGATTATTGTCAAAGGTTTGTCCACCCTTAAAAGTCCCAGTCCTTAATTTTTTGACCATATAGATTGAGCTAAATTCTCAAAAATAAATGAAGAATTTGATTTAATGATGAAAAATTATTATAGTTTTTTTTTTTCTCATCCAGACATAGTTTAAAATCAAGGCTTTTTGCTCAGAAAGTGCTTCAGATACTTGTATTTGTGCCTCACATTTGTGCTTTGAAAGTTTAACTTCATATAACATGCTCTAGATGTCAGTGTTTGCTTGTGTCACCGTTGCTTTTGGCCACCTCTGGATATGTTGCACTGCAAATAAATGAATTGTAATACATTAAGATCTGCACCCAGTGTGACCAATTCTGAAAGCCAAAGTAAAGACGACATCAAATGGTTTTTATTTGCCGCAGAGATGATCAGCACCAACTTGTAACTCGTGACTAAAACTCCATATCTAATTGAACATAAGTAGTTTGCGTCATGACAGTCCGAAAGCTTGATATTAAATTGAACACATTATGTACAAATATATTCAAGGAGGAATCAGATTCATCAGCTTTGATTCAACAGCAGAGGCAAAGATTTTTTGTGCTGACAGTGAAGCTGGGGACTTTTATTTGACCAGACTTCCCTCAGTGATGCAAAATTTTCCTCCTTCTCTGAGACACGAACAGAAGAGTCATGTTTGGTGTTTGTTGTTTAATCTCTCCCTGTGCAGAACTCCAGAGCGAGGATCCTCAGAGTACTCCAAGCTGGGGATTCGGACTTTGTGGCCGCAGCCTGTGCAGAGACAGATAGGCCTGCCTGTTTTATATGTAAAGCTGCCAGCCAGAAAGCACAGGGCCCGCAGGGTACTCCGCACAACTCCTTTGTTGCAGCCAAACTGTGACGGGGTCCCACTGTCTAAGCTGCTTTGCATTCTGGGAGCACAAGAGATGGGAAGGATACTAAGGATGGTAGGTGGGTAAAGTTGGACCTTTTTTAGGAATCCGTGTTCACGTGCTTTTTATGCAGTTGGTTTCGCGCCTATATGGCAGCATCCTGGTTAGAATGATACTGGCAGAAGTCTTCGCTCTCCGGCTTCCTCTTTTATTCTTCAACCTTTTCAGTTCCTCCATTTCTTTTTTTTTCATCCCTTGTTTGGTGTGTCCACTGTGGTAAATAGTTAGAGATAATATTGCTCAGCCCTTCAGTGCCAGGGATTATTCTGCACTGTCAATCATTGATTTGGCCCAATGGGGCGCTTTGATGTGCGTTAGGACTCAGTGAGTTGACTATTAATTGAACATCACAGTCAAGCCAATCACAGCCTCCGAGTTCCTCATCCGCTATCAGCACCGCCGCAGTGAATGGCCTCATTTTAGCCTCTTGGGCATGTTATCATTGCAAATGAGTTGGTTATCAACAAGACAGCGTGGGCTATGGGGCCTAAACAAACAAACAGTCCAAGGGTGGATCAGAGGAGCTTCACTGTATGCTGCTCTACAGTAGCTCAATCATTTTGCTTGGCGGCGTGCTGGGTCGTGTTATGAATATGTGTATTTTGTTTTGGTTTTTGGGATACAGATTGAGTCCTGTAGAGATAAATATTTGCTGAAAATAGGTTGTTTTGACACTTGAGCCAAGTGCTGCGTTTCAGAATGTGAAGAAACAATGATAAGCCAGTATAATAACTGGAGGTATACAGTGTTTTGTGACTCGATTCGCACAGTGTTGCCAAACCAATACATGGAAGGCGGACGGCAGGAAAGAGGTGGGCTATCTGCTCAGTCTCACTGTAATTTCCTGTAACATGGGGCATGGCTCTGATTCTCTATGCAAACAGTTCCCCTTTGAAGAATGATTTGAAAATATACATTTTAATAAGGTGCACTGAGGCACGGCCAGCGAGACACAAGAAAAAGATAAAAAGGAGATTGCATATCTGAAATAAGCTGATGATGGGAGGGCGGGGGAAAATAAAGGCTAGACAGAGAATAATGGGGGTAAGGAGAGGACTTGTAACAGCAAGGTGTTTTTTTTTCTTTAATTGAAGTGGCTGGGGAATGTAAAATGGAATGGCATGCTTTGGGCAAATCAATCGCGAACATGTTGTGAATGTAGAGCACTTTAGCGCCATTTTTAATCTGCCAACAAAATAATGCAAATATCACAGACGTCTTCGCTGGCTGCCTGTTATCCCTCCACATAATGAAGCCACCTCTCCCATCAAGTCTTTTCTTTCGGGCAATCAGACAGCTGCTTGAGTCATTTCACACTGTTTGTTTGAAGATGGAAAAGAAAATTGACAAGTTTACTCCCTAATGCAAAAGTCAGACCCACACGGTGTGTGCGTTGGATTTTTTTTCCCTTGCTTTGTTATTGCTGTGGACATTCCTCAGCTCTCCGTTACCTCCCTCTGTCTTTCTCTCATTTCTCACTCATCTCTTGTTTCCATACTCTCCGTTTCCCACCCTTCTATTTTTAGGTGGCATGCCTTTAATTATGCATGTTGTCATAGTGCTTTTAGTATTACTGTCGTTTAAGAAGATGTGTGTGTGTGTGTGTGTGTGCCTGTGTATCTCTGTCTCTCTCACACACACAGCACAATCCCTGCTTTCTGTTTGTTTACCTACCGCATATGAACACAACCCCGGTGTGAGGACACCGTGTAAAGTGTTAGCTATGTGATGCTCTGGAGACCAGCAGTGCAGACATGACAGTTGTGAGAAAGGGGAAAAAAAGACAGACTGGATAGATGATCATACATGCATACATACATACACAAACACATAATATTCAGGAAGTGACACACTGACATTGCTGTCATTGATTCTCTAACTGCAGTTTTTAATGACAGGAAAAACAGATGAGTAGTGCGATATTGCCTGACATTTAAAAAGTCATGTAAAAAATATGTGCAAAAATAATTTTAGGTGGTTATCTTTGTGCGCCGTGAGACAGCTGAGAAGTCAGCCTGACTCTTGCATTTCAAGTGCTGATTTGTCACCAGAATGAGACTCGCTGATTTCCAACACGGCACACTCCAAACACCAGATTATATGTCCTGACAAATCTCCCTACCTCTGTCATACCATGCTCCAGTTGCTTTCAATTTGCTGGCTTGTCTTGTCTGTAGCACCTTGTTGTTTCTCCCATTTATGCTTTAGCCTTTTAACAGCACGTGGCTTCCTCCTGTCTCTTCCACGCTCTCTCCGTGTCTTCTTTTCACTTACGTTCTCCAGCTCCGTCATTTTTTCCCTCTCCCTGTACGTCCTTGTTTTCCCCTTTCCTCGTTAAACTCTATTCAGCCTCTTTCTCTTCTGCTTCTTTCATCTCCTCTCCGACCATCTCTGTCCCTCCTCACCCAGGCGCTTCATTGTTTTGATATATGACCTAATTACTTGGCTAATTGAGGTTCTTGTAGCTGCCACACAGTTTGGTGGTGTGGAACTATCCGGTCACCGCTACAACACTGGACATGAAGGTCATGGTCAGTGTGATTGTTTGCCAAACATCCTCTCTTTCTGCTCAGTATGGTTCACAGGTAATAATACAATTATGGTCTAAACACATAAGACAATACGTTTTGAATCTCATAAAAGGCGCACAGATTACATTGAGTCATAATAAAATAACCTGCCTATATTTCTTGGTTTCATTATGTTCTTTGTCAACTACTGCATAGTGTGGGTGACCAGTATCACAGTTCCCTTGGCCGTTATTGGACTCGCAGCCATTTCTCTTTCATAAATGGCTCAATGTTCTGATTCTTATCTCTGAAAAAAGGAAATGACTGGTGTATAATTGCTTTTAAACACAATTATGTTCACTAATATGCGTCCCATTCTGTAGATTTTTCGATGACAAATTAATCTTTGGTGCCCTTTAAGAAGGCCTGAAGCACTCATTTCGCTCTCTTCTCCTTCTCCTCCTGCTTTTCACAGGATGTCTTCCCCCCTCTTCGTTTCCTACTCCTTTCTTTTGCTGAACATGCTGTTTCTTTCTTTCACTATTGACTGCTTGTCAGAAGACACCAGATGCAGTACACTGTGCAGGTCTGTGTCTCCACCTGGTCTGTCTCCTGTATGGAGGCTTGTCTTTACTTTGACTTACTTACTGGTTAATTTCATCTGTACAGCAACACACACAGATGTTTTTTTTCACCTTTTAATAAGGTATATCTTTAGAATAATATCTCAAACTCTCTTGTTGTTATCAGCAACTTTAAAGGTGCTATATATGACAGTCAGAGTCTGAACGGGATTACTTGCACACGGCTCTCACCTTTCATGTCACCACCAAAACTGGAGCTGAAAGAGCCAAAATGGCAGTCGCTAGCAAGTGCAACGGTAACAGTGCTGACAAAGCTAACAATGTTAACCTGGAAGGAACTCAACATTGCGCGTTATGCTTCCATGACCACACCATCCCGCTACCGTGAATCGGGATAGCGTTATCAGCGATAACCACTGTATGAGCACAGAGCAGAGTGGCGGACATTATCTAGCTGGTAGGATACACACACACAGCGACTCACACACACGCTAACCTGCATGCATAGCCGATCCGTCTAACACAGAGTGAGGGTATATGCAGGTATATGGGTTATACCGACTTTTCCGGCCGTTAACAGTATACCTGCCTATCAGCCAAAAAGCCATTGGAATACATTGGACAGCGTACCCACTTCCTGCTTAGTAACCCACCCATCTGCTTAGTAGTACACCCACCTTACCAACTACCACAACACAACCGCTGCAATGCTAACATTCATAATATCAGATATAAAACCTTTAAAGATACACTAAAAATCAATGCATAGACTCATACAGAAATAATGTTTTACAATCAACACTTATAACCCACTAGACGTTTGTGGCCCTGTATTTATCTGCCCTCTGCCTGTCCTTTTATCTGTCTTTTTTTAAATTTTCTGTGCTCAGGACGTTTATGGGTGTGTATCCCCACAGGGCTCGGGTGAGGTCAGGGCGTTCTAAAAAGATAGTGACCAGGTGCCAGACTGTAAGCAACAGGCATCCAAGGGACACAGTGAGGCGAAATGCCAAACGAGAGTGAATCTGGGGTTGGCTTTTACTTCCTGTGTCACTGGCAAGTGTGTTTACAGCCAGTTACAGACAATCCTGCATAGCATACCTTTAAGATACATGGACTCTTTGAGTAAATGCTTCTTTCTACACGGCTTGAAAGCACCATCATGATATTTTCTCATGAAAATACTCTAAAGTTTCTGGTCTTGGGTTCTTAGGCAGGAAGTGATAGACTGAAGAGGATCTGTTGAGTAAAGTTCACTAAAGTGCAAATATTAAACAGTAAAAAACATAATTAATTTAAATGCCTTAATTATTTAAAAAAAAAACTGAATGGAGAACTTCAAGTTTATAATCTGCTCCTGGAGGCTTTGGGGCCCTAAGCAGCTGCTAACTGTATTCTGCTTATGCCTGAGGCCAGCTATGCAGATATTCTCAGGTGAAGATTTTAGAGGAAATGAGAACATAAGCCATGATAGATAGTCTCTTGCACCGTTTATCCAAGGAGGAATTTCTGAACTTTTACCACTCGCTGCTTCTTTCCATCTGACAAAGTAAAATCTATTTTATATGCATTTATATAGTACATCTTCTTTCTGGATTAAGTTATTAAGCATCTTTAAAGTCTAGATTTTAGATTTTTTGTATAATAAATGATGAGAAGCTCCCCAAATTTGACTGAATGGTACCCTGTAGGGAAAGCCTTTCTCGCACTTTTTAAATATGTTAAAATGGCATCCAAACACCCACAGCAATTTTCTAAAGAAGAGATGCCAGTCTGGAAAATTAGGCTACCTTTCACCAGCACCGGAGGAGCCCAAGTCAATCTCCGTGCATAAGCTTTTTAATCATCTATTCAGCCCAGTGTACTGTATGTTGACAGCCACTATTGAAAAGGATTTCTCCCGAAAGGCTTTCATTTACTTTCCATCTGCCTGAACATTTCTTTTCAAAGAACTTTACTCGTACAAGCGCGCTCAGCCTTTTTCCAACATTAGAGATCAAATGTTTAATTCAGGGACACAGTTTCCAGGAAGGGAGGAAAGCCCAGTTGTCATTCATTTTCCCCGTCCTGATTTCGCAGGTGACGCACGAGGCATGAGCTCACCCCTCTCGCATCGAGCCTACCATCGCCCCCTGCTGTTCGTCGTGGCAAAGCTCGGTGCGGTTTGTCCTTGTTTTCCGAGCCCATGAATCTTGCATGCGGTGGATATTTTGATCCATGACAGTGCATATTCCACAGGCACCTGTGTTCCATCTCATCAAATACAGTCGTCTGTTTCTCTGCCAGTGCTGATGGAGGAAAGTCTTTGGCATCTCATTATTAATTGAATTAAGGGAGGTATTTCTGGAGCAAGGTGAGTTCTGAGCCTGGTAACAAAGAATTATTTATGGTGTGCTTTGAAATTCCTAAGCACTAATGGGACCGAGGCCATCACTGTCTACACGGATAAGAACATCGATGCTCACACTCAGACAGAACCTCCCGCTTACCCGCCTTCTAGTGTAAATACAAACCAGCCTGGACAGAGATGCTTCCCATTCCCTCATCCCATGATTTAGTGCATAGAGTAGGTGATAAGTGATCTAAAGCACATGGTCTAAAGCGCACCGTGCTAGTGCATGTAAGGCTTGTCTCACCACTTATGCTAGTTAAACGGCACATAATCAGGGTGCAAAGTAAGGCGCAAAGGGGTTGTATTTAGTCCCTCAGCTAATCATAGGTGTGTTTTGGGTGTAATTCAACCAATCAGAGCGTCATATCCCATTCCCTTTAAAAGTGCATTGCTATTTACATGGCAGATCCAGCAAATTGGAGAAACGAGTGGTTGTCTGTGGAGAGTAATGCAGTAAGAGGAGTAACGTCACTGCAGCAAATTGTGGAACAGTTAAGCAGCAAAACCGAAAACTGTAGTTATAAACATGACAGAGGAAGCAACTAAAATTCCAGCCTCTGAAATAATTAAGTCAGTCGTCTCGTCTTCATGTGTAAATGCACACAGCATCTCTCTTAATGGGGAGTCTGTAGCTCATCTCTATTCTGCAATGTTCACATTTTAGAGAATGTAATTAATATTTTCCTCATTAATGATGTATTATTTCAACCACTCGCAACCAACCTGCGCGTCTGTGTGTGTATAACAAGCAGGGTGTATGTGTGTTGTGAAACTGCCTATGTAAGTGCATCTTATCTGAGATTCGCCCTTTGAATAGCAGAAACAGTGCTGCTCCATTGACCAACAAATGCGTGGTCTAAAGTCAATGGTGCAGTATTTTTTCTGCTACTTAAGGGTAAATCTAAGATAAGATGCACCTACATAGGCAGTCACCTTCTGTTGCCTCAAAATAGCCATGTGCCAACAATGAGCCTGACCACACCTCATTTTAAGATCTACAGACCCATAGGTGCACAGATGGGTGGGCGCTGGCTGTGAAAATGTCGACTGTGATGGTCTAAAACTAGCGACAAGAGCTGCACTGCACTGTGCGTCGCTTTGCACCAGGTGTAAAATCCCTAACAGCCCTATGTGTCTAATAGGGACTGATTTCGACCTGAGGGATAGGATAGTGGCAGATGTCTTGTTATTATGACCACAGTTGGAAACAACTCTCAGTTTGATCAGATCTGTCAAAAGTGCAAAGTCCTGTGTGTTATCATTACGGCCAAGGTCACTGGTGCTAACATGCCACCTAAATGTTGGTATTATACTAAAATTCACAGGGCATAAGATTGTTGACAGTAGTCCAGTAAAAAAAGAACTACATATCTGGGGAGCATGGTAAAACTCCTACTTTATATGCTCATTGAAGCATCAGCATATCCAGTTCAGTCATGCCTGTATGCCTTCTCTTTCCCACTGATTCTTTATCCTGTAGCGGTATGCAGAATCGACCTTGGTACTAATGAGCTGCTAGTGATACAGCATTGCTGGTAGGCCTTAGGTCAAACTAGGGCATCAGAAAAGGAAACACAGCTGTAGTGATGAAGCTCTCCCATTGTTCAGTTTTATGTCATTATATATATTCTTTTTAGGACATTTTTTTTCTTAGCGAGAAACTATCATCTTCTAGTAATATCAGTAATATATTAGTTCAGTCAGGAACACTCAAAGAAAACTTTATTTCCATTTGTAGTATTATATTTGGCGGTATGGCCTCCAGGGCCTCTCTGCCTTTCCTTGGGCCTACTCAGAAAGCCTCTTCCATGCGCCTACGTAGAAAGCCTAAGGCAGAAAGAGCATACCTCCCTGCCCTTCCACGCGCCTGCCTGGACAGCGTTAAGGCAGAGAGAGCACACCCCTCTGCCTTTCCACGTGCAAAAGAAGAAAGCCTGAGGCAGAGACAGCAAACCTCCCTGCCCTTCCATGCGTGTACAGGCAGGGAGAGCAGCAGCAAAGAGCCCCTGCAAACAGAACAGAGCAGCATCAATGACAAACAGAAATGGCATTGATAAGTCGGACACAACATGATTTGCACCACAGACTGTATAAAATAATGGACATAGCTACCTTGATGTCACCCATTGGATTGTGGACTGCTGTTTTGAAGCCTCAAGTTCAGCATTTTCCGTTGTCATCTTGTTTTGTTGGAGCCAGAAGAGACCATATTTGGACCATATTTGGACCATATTTGGACAAGAGGGTGGAACTGTGAACAAATGAGGGGCGGATCTGACTCATAGACTGTATTGACGCCTCTCAGGCATCCTGTCATTAAAGCGGTCCTGCCCGTAAATATGCGTAACTTTAAACCTAAATAAAATTTAAATGAGTGAGTAGTATGAAAATTCAACCTCTGTGCAGTTGTCATGAATGTTGAAATTAGCTAAAAACCAAAATCGTTTTTTTTTTTTTTTTACCAGGCCTGCAAAGTTGGGCATTTTAAAATGGGGGTCAGTGGGGATTGACAGGTTCTGGAGCCAGCCTCAAGTGGCCACCCAAGGAACTGCAACTTAGTGTGCACATGAAATAGCACCTCCTTTGGCATGAAGCATAATCTTGCCTGCATGTTAATATGACCTTAAATAAAAAAATAACCGAGAGAAGAGAATTTCACTTTCTCAGAATTAGAAGAAAATCTAAAGTCAGTGTGACAAAACAGACGTCCAGCATCAGGGACAATTCAAAAGCGGTACCACATTAAATTGATACGAAGATAATGGCTCACGTCACATTTAAAGCTGCAGGTAACGTTTTGAGGGGCACAGGGAAAGCCGTCACTGTTGGATGGAAGATGAAGTGCACCATCAAAAATGCCAGAGTGTTTCTTTCTTTGCTGAAATGCCAGGTACAGCCCAGTTACCACCAGCTTGGGTACACTCTGTTCTCTAAAATCAGGTGTGATTACAGCATTCAGAACTGAGGAAATGGAGGGTTAGAGGAGAAACAAGAGGGGTCGTGGGCGTGTGAAGATGGAAAGGAGCACTGGGTCATTAGTCTTTGATGTTTTTTTTTCCTCTGATGTGACCCATGACTAATTTTCACCCACATTTTTTTACATGAAGTGTGCATGTGTGAGTGTGTGTGTGTGTGCAGGACTTTATCATCTATGAATACATTAATAAATCTACCTATCAATGTGTTATTTTGGTCATATCCCCTAATAATGTCAGGCCTCGCTCACAATGTTAATAATCTCATCCCCATGGGGACTGCATGCTACGCATTGGTTTCAAGGTTGACTTTAGTGTGTAAAAGAATCCCATGCTAATCCAGACTTTAGCCTCCTACCTCAACGCCCCATCCATCCAGAAAATCTCCTGAGACATGCCTCCAGCTCACGTGCATGAATCCATCATTTGGAATTATGCAGGAAAAGTGGTCGGCTCCTGGCTACTTACCGGAACTTATTTAATAATTTTTTTTTTATGTCAATGAATAATATCACTGGAACAATGTTATTCTCTCTCCAAACTGTGTCCTTTCAGTCACGGTTAGAAGCTATTATAACAATGGATTGGAATCAAGAGGGACTAATGAGATGGTGTATGGATTCCCATGGGACATGAGTGGTATTGCATTGTGTTGTCTCAAAAGGGGCGAGACAGAAAGAAAGAAAGAAGCCATGGGAGAAGATTACAAACCTGAGGAATTTATGTAGCAAAACCTTATTATCATCGGACTTTTGTTTACTTTGGAGCCAAGTCAGCATGTACAGCTCAACTTAAACTGGGAATATCAGCTATAGGCTTAGTCCATTCGATTTAAAATTACCATACTTAGACCTGTCTTTCGTGTGAACGCTCTGTACTACTCAGCATAATAAAACATTGCCTGTCATTGGCACAAGAAGAGGAGGAAAGACATCTGGAGGGGACAACAGCAAAAGGACCAGGATAAGATGTTAATAACACATAGGAACGTGGGAAGACATAAATAATTAACCCATATCCTGTCCCCCCTTTAGTCCTGATGCCAAAGAAAAACTGAACTGCACAGATGTTTCTTTATTCCGCACTTTATGTTGGTTTTTACTTGGCCATTCACTCCACTTATTGTAGCTGCTATTATTCAGACCACATTGTACTGTCAAGTGAAATGGCCCAGCTTTGCTCAGTGAAATTCCTACACAATAACTCTCAGGGGAGACTTTAACCTTGTGGATAAAAACTTCCATTCAGTAAAGAAAAATCGATCCAACTACCATAGCTGATATTTTTGTTTTATTTTTGCAGGTTACCAGGAATTAGGAAACCTGTTTTAAATGCAGGATGCCGCACACGTGCCATTTCTTTACCATATGGGAGATGATGGTGAACTATCTAATCTATGTTAAAGTTTCCAGATAAAAAAAATTAAAAAGTTAGGCTGGCCAGTCATGAGTCTCACCAGTGCAGGGCAGACACAGCAGCAGCTAAGCTGTGTATCAGTTCAGTGAGTCGGATTACGCAGTGCACAGTCCGGGCTCCTCGGGCCAAGCACTGAACAATTCGGTGAACGAATCTTTTCAAAGAATCTTTTTAAAGAACTGATTCTAATGATTCAGTAACATGTAAAGTACTGCTTTGCCCATCACTATTTTATAGATCACAACTTTTGCGTGGGAAGTGGTGTATGCCTCTTTCGGGACTCGTTTTGTGTGTGACCCCAGATCTTCACACACTGTTTCAACAACTTCATTATAGTCTCATAATCACTAAATGGTCAAATTAGGTCCATGCGGATTGGTTTGGTAAAACCACAGAGCGTTTCCAGTAGCATAAAAGCACTGACAACTGCAGGGAAGTCACAGGAAAAGCAGTAGACATCAGAGCAATAACTCATATGCAAAAGAATGTTTATAATAAAATAGACAAACTTTCAACTTTTACCCCTCTAGTGTTTCCAAGTGGTGTTATTGTTGGTGACACCATTGCAAATGCAACTGGATCACTTTTTGTTTTTCTCCGAGCTTAGCAGCGGTGCTGTTTTTCTTTTTCTGGTTAGAGTTTTCACAGGTGCTTTGGTTGTTTTACCGTCTGCCATTTCTGCTACTGGGAATAACAACTGCAAAGAACTTACAGTGATACTCTTTGGTAACTGGGGATACCTACCAGGGAAAACAAGAGCGATAGCATTTACTTCCACTTAAAACCTGAGTGGATTTCAATGCCTCACATACTGGTGTGATTACATACTACGTGAGATTTGCTAGTCTATAATGTGCTGCCGGCTCCACTTCTGAATATGTTGGTGTAAAGACTCTTCTGAGAGGCCTGAAAGAACTGTGACTGTTTTGTGGGTTTGACTAACTGTTTCACACTGATGTTGACCCACATATGTTAAAGGTGAGTCCTCTAGTATGAAAGAGGAAGACCTGCATATCAACAGGGCACCACTTCTGCAGGGGTAGAGATAGGCTGTTCAGTCTGTGTTGATCCCCCTTCCAGTGCTTTGCCAGAATCCCTTCCAGCTCTGTGTGAAACGCGATCCGTCGCATGGGGTCCGTCGCCTGGAGGTTCTCATCCTCTTTCACAACCCATATGCCCACACACTGCCAGTGCCACATCGCTGCTGCAAATAGTGCATTTCACTGACATGCTTTTGTGCAGCATCGCTGACTTATCATGTGGTCCTTCCCTGCTTCCACCAAGAGGCTGCACATCCCCACTTCCCTCTGTGTCTTTCTCACACACACACACACACACACACACACACACACACACACACACACACACACACACACACTTTCTTTTCTCTTCACCCTCTCTGTCTTTCATCAGCACTTTGGCAGTAATTCCTGCTTCAGTGAACTGGGCATACAGTGCATGACTTGATCTGACATGAAAGCTAAAGGCTAGCCATTATAGCCCTGTATTAGAGCCCATGAGTGGGGGGAGAGGGAGAGGCAGAAGTATGGCGTAATTCAACAACAACAATAACAGCATCCTGAGCCTGTCCTCAGATCCTGAGAGTAAGGAGGAGAGAAAGTGGGAGAGGGAGAGAGGGAGTGAGAGAGGAGGCAGTCGCATCAGTCAAGAGGAGTAGGCGTGCTCTTGTGCGCTGCATCGTTTGATGATCTCCCCCCGGTTCCCCCTGAACCTCCACTCTCTGCTCTCTGCGGGTGAGGTCGGTCAAACAAAGCGTCTGAGCGGACTTTCCCCGCCGGAGGAGTCGAGCTCGACTTTCCGCCGGGCAGCAGAGCCGTGTGCACCGCACCGGTCAGCGCGGCCACACCGCGGCACTTTGGATAACTCACACAGCTGAGGATCCTGCCGTTTGCCAAGGCGCATCGCTCATCCGCGTCCCGCACCAAGAACAGCTGATCCCATTGCCATGAACGATCTAGTCAGTGAGCATAGGTGACTTTTGATTCCCTCCATCTTTTTCCCCCCTTTTTCCTTTTTCATTTTTGGATTCTCTGAAGGTGTGTGTGTGGGGGGGATCCACGGTGGCAGCATAAGCCCAAAACTCGCTCTGTGCGCGTAGGGAGGGTATTTTTGCCCAAGATGCGGGTGGATCGAAACTGTGTGGTTCCCAGTGCGTGGTGTGCGTGTCTGCTTTTACTTTTCTCAACTCTAAGCACCAGGGTCACTGAGGTGGGAGGCACCCACCAAAGCATCCCTCCGTCCGTGTAAGTAGATGCTCTTTTACGCATCACTTGAATCTCCAAGTTTTAAAGCAGCACTTGATTGAAAATACCCGAGGTGTGTGAGACAACAAAGAATATTTGATGTGTTATTGCGAGCTATCAGTGAATGATTTCCACTGCTGTTTCACAGTGTGTGTAAGGAGTGTGCCTCCTCTTTTGCGTCCAAATTTCCTCTTTATGTTACATCAAGTATAGAATGTAAAACTGGCAGGGTTTGCAGATGATGCTTTTGCAAAATCTTTCAAACAGCAGACTTGTCAGTACTTCTTAATCAGTGTGTTAATTCTTAATCTAACTTGCAAACTATATGAATGTATATTGTAAAACTGTCTCTGATTTCTTGCTCGTCTGTGTGTGCCATGCGTGTGTGTGTGTGTGTGTGTGTGTGTGTGTGTGTGCTGTCTGCAGGGTGAAGCTGTGGGCTTCAGCGTTTGGTGGGGAGATGAAGTCCATCTCAGCAAAGTACTCCGGCTCCCAGCTGCTGCAGAAGGTGAGCAGGTTTATTGTCTGAATTGGACTCGAGGTGTCAAATTGAAGGCACACTTTGAAACCCTAAGCAATTAAAGTATTATTCAAATGTCCACATGACTGAACTCAAGTAGGGTTTTCTTGTGGGCAGTTTGACTCTTGCAAAATACTGGGTAGAGCAGAAGAGGTTTTCTTTTAAATAAGGGAGCTTGACTGTCCTTGAAATATATATATTTTATTTAAATTAAGTGTTTAAACCATCCTAGTGTGTAAATACATCCAGGGACACACTCTGCACGACAGATACTCTTTTTCTTTTTGGCGGAGCTGGTATGATGTGATATGTGGGTAAAGTAACTGTTTATTTAAAAGCTTAAATATACCTTTCTGAGAGACTTTTAAAATTGCCGTGTGGTTGTGAAAAGACCAGCTTATGAGAGGAAACGACTGCCGAAATGACTGCTGTTGAGTAATTTTTGAATTGAGAGAAATGTCACTCTTCATCTCTTAAACTGCAGGACCCGTGCTTTTTAGCCACTTGAGAATCGGTAATGCATATCGACTAGGTAGGCACAGATTTAAAAGCTTATTCGGAACATGTGCTTTTTTAAATGGGTGTCCAATTCACAGGCTCTCCGGCAGATGCATTCACACACACACACACAGGCGCGCGCACACACACACACACACACACACACACACACACACACACACACACACACAAATATACTCTTCGGAAAGCGCAATTTTTTTTTGCCAAGCAACTGAAAGCTCCTCACATCTCTAACACCCCCTTACCTCTTTTGGTACCTCTCTGCCGTCTGTTTCCATCCCTCGTCCACTCGGCTTTGTAGCATTAATGCAAGATTTGAGTTTGGTGGAATGCAAATTTTCCTAATGGAGGGTCAGTTGATGAAGCATGAGTTAAAATGGGCTAATGGATAGCCGGTGGATAAAGGGCCAAGCTGAAGCTAACCTCTCAGCGGGCGCTCAGACACAATGTTGAGCTTGGGGCCATCACTTCGAGGCCCCGGTGGATGCAGAGACCCACTGTGGTGTGCGGCTGCAGTTCGGTGTCACACAGACCGAAACTAGTGATCTGATGTGACGTATAAACTTCCACATGAACCCTATACATGAGTGCCCCTCCCACACACTTAAGTGTATGCACACGACCACACACTGCATATTCACACGCACAGTCACATAGACACATATGGGCCGACAGCGTGGATGTCATCAGCCGCTCAGAAGCCAGAGGAGTGGTGTTATCTTTTTGATAGGATAAAAAAATGTTCCCCCTTCTCATCTTTTTCCGCCTCAAAAAGGAAGATAACCCTCCCACAGAGTGACGACCTCTTTATGAAATGCAAATGAGGGCCGCAGGGTTAATTGAGCAAAGAAAAGACTCGAGACCTCTTTGTGGGAAAAGTGCATCTCCCACACCAAACTGGTACGTTGGAAGTATAGCGTTATTCACCGTGCCCACTTGCTGGATCGCATGGCATTGTCAGATGTGCAGGATGTACGAATGCACACATGCAGTCACCCGCGGGCTTTTGGCAACATGTCACAGTGTCCTGTATGTTGTGCCTCATTGTGTGTCAGTCTAGTAGCTCTTGTCCAGGAACGCTCAGGAGGGTCCACAGTTCCCCCGAGGGCACATATGCTTTTAAATAGGCAGAAAGAATGTGGCATATACACTGTTGTACATAGAGAGAGGGACGGTGCTGAGGAGAAAAAAGACCAAGGCTTGTGTGTATGTGTGTGTATATGTGTGTGTATTTGTTTCCCCTGGGCAGGGGACAGATGGACTCAGTCTCTCTTCAGTTATCTCTCTGACCCTAGCGTAACAAAACTCCCTTGGAAATAACCATACCTCTGCTTGAGCTCCCCTCACACACAAACACAGATACACTATGCGTGCAACTCAACCTGAGTGCTGCATAAATAGACACACACAAGGCATTATTTGAATGTACATCACATCATGGTATCTTTTATTTAAAAAAATGTTTTGCACCGCCACTGGCAAAACAAATTATATAGCATATAGAAAATATCCTGAAATTTATATTTTGGTCGTATTCATTGAACATATTATATGTGTTTCGCTGACACAATAAGAAAGAAAAAAGGTGGAAGAGTAGGTGGGTGCTTAAACTATTTAAAAGCTGCCTGATGACAATGTACAAATCTAATCAGTACAGTACATAAATTTCAGTTAAGCAGCCACAGAAGAAACATAATGAACAACACTCATCAGGTTTTATCTTCTGTCTTTTGCTCCTATTGTGGCTCATGCTTTCACTTTATGTTCCAAGTTAAAATGCCACAAATTTGAATTTTATACTTCTTTTGTGTCGACTCTGCATTCGTGACTTGATTTTACTTCCAATGTAATCATCGTGAATGAGAGACGTTCTCAAAAAGTGCCAAAGTGTGATTAATCGTAATTAATGACAGAACATTGTGCAATAAATGACTGTTTTGTTTTCGAATGATTGACAGCCCTAATCCAAATACGTTAGCCTCTTAATTTAATATTTTCATAGATAATTCATATGGATGCTTTCAGTAATTTTAGTCAGAATAAAAACAAGTTTTTAGGATCAATTTTGAGCTAATTCACAACTTGAAATAGTAAATTATCGCGTGACTATTAAGTTGGAAAACAACATAATTTACCAAAGGACCTAGGGTGCAGAAATGATATGAATCTAAGTATTTTAAAATAATGACTTTCATTCAAATTAAGCTGTTTTCAGAGAACAAATTTAAAACCTTGTATATTTTTTAATAATCTGGTTAGACCATATTCGGCCTTTGATCCAGACCCTCCGTCTCCTCTTTCCTCTCCTCTCCTGTCCTGATCTGTCCTCCCTCCCTCCCTCCCCACGCCATAGCCCACTTCCTGTATCCATCGGAAACGGCTCTTATTTCAAGGTTATACCAGTCAGGGCGTATGTGTGTGTGTGCACTTGTATTTCCCTGAAGAAGAAAAAAAGGAACATGATCAATAATGCCTTCAGTGCGTTACACAGATCAGACGTTAGCGGTGTACCTACCACTGTATGTACAAAAACAACACACGCACTCGCAGGACACTGTACACTATACCGCGTACACTAGCCGTGCGAAGGACAGCCGACTTCTGTCTGAGACACATTAAACATCTCCCACTGATAGAATTAGAATTAGCTCTGTGTGTTTTACCCTCTTCACTGCTATTCTGTTGAAATCTTTAATTTCATGTATCATTGAGCAACCTGTCTATATGAGCCAGCCTGGCTGTGATAGCTGTGTCTGCGTCTGTGTGTGTGTGTGTGTTGTTGGCTGGACTAGTTTTCACCTCACTGATGTTATGGCTCTCTGGAATCAAAGTAGTGGGACATTATGCCACGCTGAAATAACTTCAAGCCTCTTGGTAATGGAAGATAGAAGACAAATGATCATTCTGTGGGATCGCCACAGAGGCTCGCTGGAAGTTATCCCTGCACGTCTGCTTTCCTATTTTTAAAAGCATAAGCTGTTTGCAGCGGCCGTATGTGTTTGCAGCATGTGTGTGTGTTAAAGTTTGTGCGTACCTACTTAAAGCATGCTCAATCACACACACACACACCCGCACGGTATACACAGCAAAAGATCACAGGATGATAGGAGGGTGTAATGATGTGTGACAAGAGTGTGCTGGCAATCGATTTGCCTGGGTGGGGAAGGAGTGTGTGCGTGTGTGTGCATGTATGGTGCGCCATACCATTTTCCTTTACTACCAAAAGAGCTCAGTGTGGCGAGCCACTGACATGTTGACAATAGCCCTAAAGAATGAAGGAAGGAAGACAAAGTGAAGTGGTTCCTTAAAAAAGAAGTGGTGGATGAAAAATATATATCAGCGTTGAAGGCGTCCAGGGAAGTGAAGAGGCAGAGATGCACAACAAGCGCATGCTGGGTTTATGGAGTACAGAGAGAAAGAGGAGAGCAACACTGATGTGGCCAGTCATCATCAATTTTGGCGACAAAATATTTGCTGTCACTAACTGATTTAAATTAAGTGTAAGAGCATTAGCCAAAATATTGAGTACTATGCACCTTAACAAAGCAAGAAAAAAAAAGTATATATACTGTATTTATCAAGGCTGTAGCCATGGAGTCAACATTTAGGCGGACCAAATCTGCTCGAGGGTTTGACCTCCCCGAATTACAAAATTTAAAAAATTAATTTCACATTATTTATAAGGAACAACAACTGCGGCTGTGCAGTACAATATATGAATATGCAATAAATGAAAGCTACTACTGTCTACATAAATTACACACTCAGCATAAATTGGCACTTTACTCGTCCTTCACGTGGGCTATCTGATAAAAGCGTAAAAAAAAAGGAATTAATATTTGTTGAATATGCCGTGTTTTGCTCAGGTATGGCAACACCACTTGGACACACTACAATCAGGACTGCAGTGCACCGTTATACTAGAAGACATAAGCCTTAGTACTGTTAATGGTTATTTGTTAAGTTTATTTATGATTATAGTAACAGTGGGTCTTGATTGTCTATTGTAGAACAGCATTTTTTTTTTAATCCCTGTATTTTTGGTGTTGGTGGTGAGGGGTCGGGGGAATTATGAGCATATAAATATGACAATGGGGTGTCCTCAGTGGTATATGTGAAAATGTGATTAATTAATGAACGTGATGTGTGTGGTTAAAAAAAATACAGCTTGTATCTATCTATAAATATAGATAGATAGATAGATAGATATGACTAGCTTTTTCTCTGCTTTAATAAACTTAATATATTTTGTGACATTTCAACACAATACAAAATCATCACTGACAGACAAAAAAAAAACCTGGAAATGAAAACCAAACAGTGCCACCTTTTCAAAATATACTTATTTTTTGTTTTAAACTCTGTCAGTCAAACTCGATTTAGCATCTTTCACACAGGTTAGTGCAAAAAACCAACACGTTTTTCCCTTGATACCAGTTCATTTGGCAGTATCTAACGGGCTGTGAGAGAATCTTATAAACTTAAGAGATCAGTGAGTTCTGTCATACACGGCGAGTTACACACAACAGTGATATGTTTTAATCTATCCGAGAGACCTCTCTATGAGACCTGTTTCACAGAAACATAATTTAATATTTCCACAGAAGGCAGTTGTATGTCTGTGTTGGGAAAAAACCCTTCTATTTTTGTTCTGAATATGTATTTTAGTCACACTAACCAGATTTAAGAGCATGACAAATTATCTAATTTAGAAGTGGAAATGATTATGCATTTCAGTTTTTCACGTTCATTTAAAATTAATTACATATTCGGATGACAACAGTGGAAGAATGATTCTTGCTGTGCACGGATATGAGTTTTTAAAATAATTTCCACTCAATGCTCATATTAAACAGTACTTAAAGTTTTTATTTGATTTAACATTCTTTTTTTTTTCATTTCTGAATGTTATGCATGTGTCATTGTTAAAAAGAAATAGATGCATTTTAAGTGTCTGTTAATTGTTATACAAATTGGCCTTTTAAGAAATCTGAAAGAAAATGTTTCGTTTATGTTAGCTATATGTATTTGTTAAAGTTACTTTGATAAACTCAATACAAGAGTGATTTCTGTGTATTATTGCTTACATACACATTGATGCACCAACATCATGACCACAGTATTGTTTTGGGGAATGTGCACATTTTATTTATCTGAGTTTATATATGTATAAACCCACAAATTAATTTTTAGGGATGATACTGTCATTGTTTGGGAGTGTTTTTATACAACGGGAAAGGTATCTTATTAGAAAACTTTCTAGACATTTTTGGTGGCTACTAAAAAGATTCACTGGGGGTTGGGGTTGTGCTGGAGGAATTTTAGTGGCATCAATGTTTCTAAAATCCTGGCTATGGTGCACTTCACTGTAAGCACGCTGCTGTTCACCCTGGTGGAAGAAATTATACAAACTAGAAAAGTGTACTCAGTAGAGTGCAGATCTTTACCAGGTGGCCCCCGGATCTGGTCATGGCCACTCTAGATGATGCGCCTGGTGGAATTGTCCCTTCCGCCTCGTTTACAGTCAAGATGGCAGCGAAGTTAAGGAAACTTTCTTTTTTTTAATTTTCATCTCGTAATGTGCCTGACTTTAGTGGATCATAACATATCAGGTATGAAATTAACCTGCAGATGCTGCAAACTTTTCTATGGATCTCAGTTTTTGAGCCATGACAAAGCCCAAAATTTGGCCCGCAACAGACAAGATAAGGCCCCAGGAAGTGTGCCGCATTTTGGAGCCAATTTGACATAGTGGCCAAACCTTGTAACTACAACGTCTGGGTCTGTCACGATACCATTTGGCCTAAAAAGACTTTTTCTCATTGACTTCAAATTAGGAACGAGATGTCTGCTAATCAGTGGATACATTTTTTTGAGTATCATATCATAAAAGGACTCATTTTAGTATTGAAATTTCATCCACTCAGCCTGCTAACATTTTGAAAGTCTAGAAGAAACATACGACTAAATAATTTTACCCCCATCCAAGTTAACAGAGGTCTAAATTGGCGGTAGATGGCCCAACTGGCAGAAGTTAGATGCTCAGCTGGCAAAGTCTCTGGTGTGCTTGCTCTATGGGCCCCAGTGATGTGGAAGATCTGGGTAATTTTACATCCCCAGTAAGTCGAACTTGGGGCCTGTCCACCAGCGCTGGATCCAGTTCTCTTCATATATCCTAAGATTTTGTTGAAGACCCAACCAATTGGTTAAGGGAGGAGTCAGCATGATATAAAACACTCAATAAAACACATTTCTAAACAATCCTGTATCAACACAACCACGAGAGGTCATTGAGCATACAGTCATAAATGTGCATACAAAATATTTGGCTGTTTGGTCCAGTAATATGTGAAATTAGCTGCGAAACAAACGCACACATGACCAAATGCATAATCATATCCAGGTTAATAAAATATATTACCTGTGTGGTGAAACCTGAGTTTTAAGCTGCTCCGGTATTAAAAGAAGTTATTTTTTGGGTCCATTAATTCAAAATCGTACGGTCAAACTCCGTCACTTGTTCTTGAGACTCAGTTGAAGAGTGGTTTTACTTGTTTCTCTCTTTGCCCTCTATTTGCCTTTCTTGCCCCATGGATGACTTTGTATATCTGTGTATGTGTGTCTGTGTCGAAGAAGAGGGGGAAGTATGTGTGATGGTGCCAATCTGCTGCCAAGGGTGGGTGATGGCTGAGGCGTTCCAGTGTAACAGTGTGTCAGTGAGGGGGAGACGGCTGCAGATTAGATTTAGCTTTGGGAAAATTGAATAGCTGTCAGGTTTGGTTCAGCACGGCTGGCGATGAGGTGAGGGAAGGGGGTGTGTAGGGGTGTGTACTGATGACTGTCCCTCTTTCCCTAACCTCCCCTAACCCTCCCATCTCTTCTCCTGCTTCTCTCTCCCTCCCCCTCTTGTTCTCATTGACCAAAGCATGATCTTACTAAATTTGATTCCTCCAGCGCTCGTAGAGTGAGAGGGAATAGAGAGGTGTGTGTGTGTGTAAGAGAGAAAGAGAGCGGTGAAAGAGGGAGGAATGCCGTGTCACAGAGTTAATTACAGCGTTAGCAGGCGGGAGTGCAGCCTGTGCTGCTATCCTTTCATGTCCTAGCAGGCCAGCTTTAGCCAACACAGCCACTCACTCATACTGTAATTAGTGCTTTGTTGGTGAGAAAAGCATGAGAAAAGCCACTGCGAATCAAACACCCTGCCTTTGCTGCGGAGAGGTCAGGAGCAGGGAGCGGGGCCCTTTGCTACGGGATTAAAGAACTTAAATTCCTAAAGAGCACAACTGCTGACGCTGTGTTTGTGGGCTTAGAAAATCAAGTGTCTTTTGATGACTTGTTGTGCGGTTTACCTCTTTGATTCATCCCCAATCTCTTTGACTAAGTTCATTTGCTGGCGTGAAAAGTGTTTGATTTAGTGGTTAATTTGTGTTTCTAAGGAAGTAGATTTTTCTTCCCGGCTCCTGAAGTTTCCGCAGAAGACACACATGCACGCGTAGTGTTTGCATACAGCGTAACACCTTACACTCTGTGCTATTAGGATGATGAATGTGAACACTGAAGATAAATATCCACTGTCATCTGTCATCGGCTGATCGGGCCTGGCTCTGCCTCTGTTGGCCTACAGATAAAGAGCATCTCACCGTGGCTGCACCGGACATTAACGGACACACACAAGCACACACACACTCAGATTTCTGTAATTATGACAGATTGCTCACCTGGTGTGCTCCACACTGGACTGCATGCAGAGAGTAAACATTAGGCAACTTGGTAAAGGGGCGGGACTAGTACTATTAAGCACATTAACGTGTGCGGCATTGTGTGAAGGACTGTCTGTGACTTGCTGCTGTCCACATCCATCATCCTGCCGGTTGTTTGGGTCCAGCCTGCGTGCTGTAGGTAAAGCCGGCCCGTATAAAGCAGTACACTGAATAGACGAGAGGACATCAGACCCATTACAGCTGCTCCATCAATCACAAATACCTCCTTAAATGTCCTAAACCTCTGCATGCTCAGATAATTCTGCTCTATGCTCAGAATTGAAGATGAACTGGCACCTGGGCTTCTTTCTCTCTGTCTTTTGTCTCTTTTACTTTCTCTCTTTATTACCTTCAACCTCTCTGTCAACTCTTCCCTCTATCAAAATTCTCACCCATGCATTTTTTTTTTTTTGTCCTTGTGCCTCCCCCAATTATTTCCCCCCTCTCTTTCTCCCCTTCCCTCTCGCACTTTCTCTCCTCCTCTCCCTCCATCCCTCCGCTTTAATAATGGATAGGATGCAGCTACGGCACTAAAGAATACATGGGAGGGGATCTTGGGACACGCCAGTGTTTGGAGCAAGTTGTGGTGCGCACGCCCTCAAAAAACTAGTTCCGCTGGCCTGGCACAATGTCGAGCACTCGCTGCACTCTCGGGCAGCCTCACTATTTGTCCCAAGTCACCCCCTCTGCCTCTGCATCAACTCTGCCAACGTACACACACACACTCTCTTGCACAAACACACACTTAGTTTGGCTGTACTTTACGGAGCCCCGCATTGCGCCCCATTTGCACAACACTTCTCATAGATTGTGAGAGTGCTGCCAAATCCAGCTCAGTGGGACAACAGCCACGGCCCCTCCTCTTGATGACCTTCACCTGCACTTGCTATCATCTCACCCAAACACACACACTTGCTACTGTAACACAGGGGGGAAGAATACAGCTATGCATAAACAGCAATGTGAGAGCACACATATCAGCACACACACACGCACTTTAGTTAGCCTTTCCCTGCTACTCACACTCTACCAGCGTGTGTTTACTTTAGTTTCCGGTTGTGTCTCCTTTACATGTCATGCAATGCTCCTATTGGCTCGTGACCTGGCCTTGCTAATGTGCAGATGACACTGTGGTAATGCTCTGCACTGACTAAGTGACAAACGATTACTTAGACACAAGGATCAGTTTGGATCAATGCAGAGCCATATTGATCACATGGTGTTGTTGACATGTGCAGTAACAAAGACAGATACTGTGTGGAAAGTAAGCAGCCCACACTTAGTCCACAGATAGACATGGTTGCTTATTTTTCAACTGCATAAAAGTCGATTTTACCAGAGTTTAATTTTTTAATTTATTGCTGGTCATGCTTTAATTTAACGATTACAAAGTTTTGATAATTCTCAGCATGAACTCAGCAAAAACCCTTCAATGGCTCACTCAAGTGTTTGGTAAAGCACAGTTTGAGTTGTGATGGCTTCTTGAGTTGTACAAGACCTGATTGAGCAATCTCAAGTACCTGGTTGAAGTATGTTAAGCCCAAAAACAAAATCCCCAGAGTTTACTGCGGTTTTCAGAAACAGACTTTTTCAGGCTCCCTCCTTCCAAGAGGTTAGCAGCAGGAAAATTGGCATTGTGTTTGTCCACTGGGTCAGTCATTGCCACACTTCCCATTTATCGTCTGTGTAAGCAGCCGTGCATTGCATTCTGGTAGCGCAGTGTTGCATTTCAAGAGAAGGAGCGTTCACTCCTCATTTGTATTAAGTTGAATCTAGGCTACTTTGTGCAAATCCGGGGCGTCCACCGAGACTTGGTGCCTCTGGAAACTCCTGAAGAACTTTTAAACTAACTGTTGTCGATCGAAAATGAAGACAGATTTAGCAACTGCATGGCTTGTTTCTCGCCTCAAATGTTTTCTGAAACACATTTTGGTGAACTGTTTTCATAATATAAAAGAAAGTTTCAGGGAGCCCATGGGCTTAGCGGCACACCCATCAAGCACCCAATGCTAGGAATCAGTGCAACCCCTCACAACAAAAAAAAACGCCTGCAGATAATCTCCCTGAAGCACAATAACAGTTAATGACATTGACCATTTCACTCTGATAACTGTGGGATGGTGCAACCTCTGCTCAAAGGGTGTATTCAGATTGTTTTTGAATTGAAAACAGACTGAGCATAGTTAGTCGCATCACCAAAGAGGTGTTTTAAGTTGTTTAATTCTGCAATGAGTGTTGGTCAGCTGGTCTCTTTTTTTTTAAACGTAACTGCAGATTGCTGATCCTCTCTGTTGACGTTAGTCACTAGGTGATGGCGTAGAAATTACTGACCATATTTTATACCTTGCAAATGTTATTATTTAGCCATCGAATCAACACTTGCAACCTCAGCCTTTACTGAAGTTGAATCTGAAGCTAACTTTAGCATGTCTGTACGATAGACTGTCTGGATGCTACATTGCCAGCGCAGTTGAATTGGCTTATTTCATTCAATCAGCATCAAATTATTAACAAACATTTAGATAATCGATCATTTACATGAATGTGAAACAATGCTGAATCGCCCACGTCTGCATCACGATGCGTCTAAGAATGAGTTTTTCATTTCCTGTGTTTGAATACAAGTCAGTAATGGGCTGTAGAATAAAATAAAATAAGATCTGTTGAGCTGTTACACAATCATAACGAGGAGCAAGTCTGATGAAATACTACAAAGATTGCATGGGACTTCTTTGTCATTTTGAATGGCCGCTAATGGATTTTGGAACCTGTCAAGATAGTTTGGAAAATGTGATAAGTATGGCTGCCAAGAATTACAATTGGCCAGCTGTTTTTGGCAAACCGCAGTAAATGAGTATCCTGTTTGATATTGACTGGAACTGCGGCTCCATAGAAAATCAACAAACTTTCAATGAGCGATCAAGATGATGGCTGTACACAGGCAGGGTGACCGTTGGTTACTGTGAAGGAGGTATCGCTGTTGATGCCCACGAAGTCTCATTAAGTGAGTCGGGATATTGGGAATCTAGAAACCCAAAGTTGATGGTGAAAGAGTTAAAAATGGCTGATGTATTCCGTTTTCTGTACAATATGCTGATGACACTGAGACTTGGATTAGTCCTGCTGGGTCGCAGTAGTACAAGCGGTGGTCATGTGGTGTGTGGAATGATATTTGGCACTCTTACAGCTGAGAAACTGACCTCTATTTGAATGCCATGGCGTTCCTCAACACTGATGCTGACCACATGCATCCCCACATTTAAAGACAGTATTATCATCCATTGCTGTTTGATTTGAACTCCCATTGATATCAGTATCGTCCTCAAAATTCCAGCATTAGCTGTGCTATAGTTGATCTCATATAAAAGCAATCATATTTATGCTGTAAATACGTAGTGAGTTGTTAATGCTGCGTATGTTTTTGAATGTATTCCATTATAAACTGTTTATCTTCTTGACTTTATACTTTATGTTCTCCATTCTTTCCAAATTGTTTATTATATTGCATATATTCAGTTCAGCTTTAGTATCTGCTGATGAATGTTCTGCGGTACTCAAAAGTATTCTTCTCCTCTGTGGGTGGTGCGTTTATTTCCCCCGTTTCTTTGTGAGGCCTTCAAAGCAAACTCGAATGAAACTGCCGTCCAAAAAAGTGTAACTTCCCATAATAAATCTCCACTTGCAAGGATGAATATTACCTTAATACATCCACCACAATGTTTTGCTCTCTCCTTCCACTTTCACGCTGGCTGCTGCTAGAATCAATTTGAGACTGTGAGAATGTATGGAGTGGAATAGGGAAGCAGCAGGCCGCATTGTACGTGCTGCTAAGCATGAAAAATGTTTTCCACGACTCTGCTGAAACCAACTGAATGCAGGCATCTACAGATAGACTGTGGACTATTAATCAGTTCCATGTGAACAGATTAGACCTGCTCTTGGTGCTATTATGTTTTTTGGTGAAGTGAATTATGGCTGTTTGAAAGGAAAAGTGGAGTGGAGATGCAGAGAACGTACTTCCTGTACTTGCTTCACTTTTGAAAGGGGAAGCTGCCTTTGCTTCATATGTGTACATTTTTTAATTTATTTCTTTTGGTGTAGATATGTTTTCATGCTGGCAGAGATGATGTCAGCCTCCGTCCTGAAGGAACTTCAGTGTGTGTGTGTGTGTAGGTGGGGGGCACACCATGATGGCAAGCCATGTGAGGACATTGAAAGATGGCGGTCATTAGAGAGAGCAGGGATTTGGCACCCACTCTGAGGGGCAATGGTGCATGCCCAACAGACGCAGTGCACCCTGGGACAGACTCCTGAACGCCGATACCAGCTGTGCCATAAGGCCTTGTGTGTGCGTGTGTGTGTGTGTGCGTGTGTGTGTGTGTGTGTGTGTGTGTCTGTGTGTGTGTGTGTGTGTGTGTGCGTGTGTGTGTGTGTGTGTGTGAGTGTGTGTAAGTGTGTTTGTGTGTGTGTGTGTGCTTGTTTTTGTGTGTATGTGTTAGTGTACAGCTGTTATTCCACTGTTCCTCTTAATAGCCCCAGGCAGCCTTTGAACACTCTATCACTGCAGAAGCACACACACACACACACACACACACACACACACACACACTCAGGAGCTGCAGGTGGATGAACTGTGTTGCGGAGTGAAATGGGCGAAGTGTGTAAGTGGTTTCAATTATACTGAAATAAAAAAAGAGCAACATGGCTTGTATGAGGTTAAATATCAGCAGGACGCTTTCATAAATAGCACTGGACAATGCTTTCTGTTCCAAATGCTCGCATTTCTGTGTTCTGCACTCTCGGCGTGGAATATGTTGCAGAATGACTTAAACTCAATGAATTAATCCTGTTAAATCCAAGATGAAAGATTTAGAGAGAGAAGTTGTTCGTGATTTTAATTTACCTGGTTATGAAACTAGCTCTTTCAAATTCCCTTCTTTGAAATACGAGATCTTTTATGTCCTTTGAATTTCATCTCTTATTGTATTTCCTGTCTGTAACTGTGTCATGGCAAGGACTCCCTTGAAAAAGAAATTCTTAATCTCTATGGGACTCTCCTGGTTACGTAAATAAATTGTAGCATTGTAGCATTGTAGCATTGTTCTGTTGTCACTTCCCAGAGTAAGTGGTGGGATATGACTGACAATTTATTGGACTAAGAAAAACCATGAAGTGCACCACACAGAATCCCTGCCTCTAAAACATTTGTCCATTTACTGTAATGGCAAAGCCCAGATGAAAATTGAGAAGCCCAAAGGAATACTATGAAAAACTGCAAACCAAGAGACAGTCAATAGAGTCACACTGAAGCCGTTATTTTAGATTGTAGCTAGTAATATTTTGGAATGATAGGGGTCGCAGTTTTTGTTGTATTTGTCTTTACATTTTAATTAATTGATAAAATGAATGCGAGGTCTTTGCTCACAGAGAGGATGTGCATTAAGTCATGATTTTTCTCTCTGAGATTAAAAAATAAAACATGTTCATATTTAGTACTATAGTATGGATAATACACGATAATACCCAACATGTTGTACAATCTGTGGAGGCAAAACACAATTTTCAGTCTGTTGGTTGCTCCACCACTTTCACCCTGACCACAGTAACCATTAGAGAGGATTGCCAAGAAACTTTACAGACATTCATGGCCCCCAGAGGATGGAGCCTTCTGACTTCGAGGATCCTCTGACTTTTCTCTTAATGCCGCTATGAGGTTGACATTTGTTGTATTAAGTGGAACATCTCAACAGCTATTTGGCATATGCAATTAAATTCGGTAAAATTATTCATGCCCCTCTCAAAATAATTACATTTCCATCAGCCACAGCCTCTAGAAATTGTTCAAATTTGCAAGAAAGCCCAATCAGTCTTCTTTCAGCATTGGCAGTATATGTATATACTGGCGAAAGGGCACCTCGTTCTTTTCAAACCAAAAAGGTTCCGCTAATATATCGACCCCTATGCGGCAGAAAATTGGGCACCTCGGACTGACTCGCCAATCCGGCTCTGTGTGTCTAAACGCTCACAGCTTGCCGGCAAAACGGCCCAACATTCGCTGAAAATCTGGCAGTGTAAAAGGGGCTTAAGATGGTGATTATGGTAAACATTATACCTGCTAAATATCAGCATGATAGCATTGTCATTGTGAGCGTGTTAGCATGCATATTGTCACCTTAGAATTATAAGGTTCTATCTTACTAACATAGGGTTGTTTAGTTATATGCATTTTTGGACATTTAATTTAGAAAACAAAAAGGCTCATATCACCTATGCTTTTTCGGATGCAAAACTCAATATCTCAAATCTGCTCAGACTGCGGAAAGAACCTTACAATTCTAAGGTGGCGATATATGTCATGGCTTAATACTGTGCCAAAGTACGGCCTCATGAGCCACCATGACTGTTGACTCGTAGTCCTATGAGGATAATCTCAAGTAATAAGAAACAAGTACAAGTCAGCTCAAGTATGTCAGAGCAAGTCTCAAGTCCCTCTATTCAAATTAAGATGTCTCGTAGGTGTGAATGTTGCATTAAAATAACACAGTATTTCAATGTTTTCTTTTAAAAGCTGTTAATTACGTTTTTAGTGACAGTTTTTAAGACTAAGTCCTTCCAGTGCTTAGGCCTAGCAGTTAAATATGCAAACCCTGTCCCTATGCATTATTTATTTTTATTGACCTGCGGCTTCACAGGATTAAATTTTGACATTTTAACATTTTTGCGTCTTTAGGGAGTCGAAATTAGTCAAGTCTCAGAGCAGTCGTGTACATATTTCAAATCTGACTTGAGTCCAAGTTGTAAGTCTCAGTCTACAGCTTTAATATTTAATGCATTTGGACAATCAGTCTTTGGTTTAGCTTTACTGTAGACACCCACAGTGGGGGATAGTTTGGTCATTGAACAGTTTTTACTCCCTGCCAAGTGTCACATTTTAGTTGTAAATGAAACTATTTACTGTTTTCAGCAGTCGATTCTGATTTTAGCTCCTCTGATGACAACACATTTACAGCTGCTGTCACTGCTGTCAACCCACTGAAGAATGGGAAGCCAGCGTGTAACAGTGATGATAAAGAAAGACGTGTAAGATCATTATTTAGCTGTTGTTATCTGTCTCGACTTAACAGAGCATTAATCAATCAAAAGCAAAGAGATACGATATTTGGAACATTGTTATTAAGCCCAGCACAAGGCAGGATTCAGTTATCTTTCGGTGTAACCATGAATTTAATTAAGTTTTATAATAATTCAGTGTATTCTTTTGGCAAGCAAGACGGCATGTGGGATGGTTATTAGTTGTTGTTTTTTTTACTGTATATGGTCAAGTGTTCAACAGGTGCTTTATGATGCCTTGAGATGTGACTCAGCAGAGCAGAAATGAAGAGCGGAACAATTTATTTTATTAGAAAAGATTTAGACCGGAGTGCCAAGTGTTAGTCATACCACAGTCTGGTTTCTTGCTCAGGCTTTTTCAGCCTCTAACTGTAAGTCTGACCACGTGGTCGATGTCCAGAGCCCAGCAACAGACCACAATGAAATGCTTCCCAGCTTACTTCTTCTTATGGCACAGTCTATTTCCTATCAGGAGCTGCCTTCTTCTCGCTGTATGATTGAGTGGTCTGTCAAAGCTGTGTGTGCGTGCATGTGTTCTCACAATCCTCCCCATTCATTCACAGTGCATTGATCTCACTTTGAGACATCTCCGCGTTATGATCAATATTATATTCATCCCCGCTGATAGATTGCACTGTGGTGAATGGAGCGGCCATGATGGTGTGGCCAGTCAGGCAAGAAGGGTTTATGATCCCTTGAGTTTTATTTGCGTTTAAAGATGTCTTGTTTTTATGTCTGTGTGATTAGCATTTACAGTAAGTGTTTAATTTACATTTTGTCTGTGAGTGTGTGTGTGTATGCGTGTGTGTGTGTGTGTTTAACAATCCGCGGGGAGTGTCTCTGTGCCACCAGATACGGGACTCAGACCAACATGCTTTTGAGGCAGGGAGGACAAGCGTGAAATTAATTGTTCCACTTCATCTCCGGCCAGCGCTCTTCTTTTGAGGGAACAATTTGTCGGCTGGCATACAAGGGAGGGTATGAAAGGAGGAGGGCACAGCAACGATTTGGCGTTCCTGGGAGATCCTGTGATCCAGCAGTGATTTCCTGCTGTGGATTTGGGCTGGCGCGCATGTCCCCGCGCTCAACTAACAGACTTGGAGTGTTTGGAGTGAATGCAACATCAGTCAAAGTGCAATTGTTTCAGACAGTCTCTCACCCCTGGCTCTCTGTTTTCCCCTCGTTTCTGCACACAGATGCACACTCAGACACACACACACAGCAGTGGCCCAGTGACACTGTGGCAAGAAGGCGATTTAAACTGTGGTTAAAGGTCCCTTCCACTCAAAAATGTCTTTTTCTTGTGTTTATATCCTCTGAAATGTCTGACCTTGACTATACTGACTTGTCTCTGGGCAAGATCTTCCACTAGCAAGGTTTTTTACTGTGCAATCCCCTAAAATCTGAGATTCAAACGTACCCAAGACAAGCTAGAGTAGGTATGTTACACATTCAAAAGCCAATCCCTGTCTAATACAGGAAACACATATCAACATGGGAACAGCCTTCGAAACAAAACACCAGCAAAGAAACCTGAAACAGCACAGAGTGGACTTGTCAGTACAGAGAGCAGGATTTGTATGAGCATAGTGAAGTTCTGGTAGCAAACTCGGTGAGTGCGCAGTTTTTGGATGTAAACCAGAACCTGGAGATTCCTTCTACTATCTATCAAAACCCCCATTGTCAAACATGTATGGCTGCGTCTCTCCTCTAACGTTAACACTAGCCATCTTGATGTGAACTGCTCTCTCACCTGTCAACCTAGTGCTAGCCTCGCATAGCCAGAAGTTTCTACACACTTTGTTCTAGCACTGTGACAGCACTGGAGAAAGTGGAAAGCAAAAGCGATGTAGTGCAAGCAGCGGCGGTGGACAAAATGGAGGCCAGATCCAGAATCTCCCTTGCCCTGTCTACATATCCAGATATTTTTGTAAACGGATATTTTCCCCCCTCCGTCCACACGACCCCGTTTTACAAAATAACTTTGTCTACACCAGAATGCTAAAACGACTCCAAACTTCAGAGCTGCTGTTTCCACAACTTAAAGCCAGTACTCCACATATTTATGGAGCCACGCAAACCACTGCATTATCAACATCATGGTCCTACAAATATTTCACAATAACAAGACTTTTTAGATGTAAATTAGGGGATTCTGTCGACAGAAACGTTGTCAGGGGACTTTTATTTTGAGATGGAAACAGGAAGTCTTCAGTTAGAAATGAATTGTTTATATTCATTTCATGTTTGTGACAGATATTATTATTGAAACGGTAGTGAAAGATGATACATTGTCAATATGATTATCAAAACTCAATTTTCACTGTCTATTTTACACTGAAAACGCACTTCTTGTGGAGAAAGCAGGCGAGAGTCCTTTTCTCTAGATGTTCTGCATGTGTGACCCGGGGCCAGGGGTTAGTTGTCCAACAGTGTTTCAAAACACCTACTGGAGATCTCATCACCACTGATCCCTGTTCAATTTAAGGACAAATAACCTCACTTGACCATACTAGTGATGCTCTGGACATGCGAAAGTTTTCCTTCCACTTCTCATCAACAACAATCCCACTCTGGAAAGTGTCCCATCTGTTGGTTTGACCAGGTCTGATCCAAAACTGTCAGTTCTAGTGGACTTTAAACCCTGGACACTGGGGTGGAGCGAAAACACTGTGTGCAGCAGATGTCTCCGTTCATCTGTGAAGTGGCGAGTTGAGGTGGAAAGTAGTCATTAGACCAAGCAAAGCTGACAAAACAATAGGCATCAATAGACATGCTCGATTTGAGAAGATTACATCATCGTTTTCCAGATGCTCCATTTTACACTTCCATACAGATAAATAGTAAACAGTTTGACACCTTAGAGGGCGTTTTAGTGACCTGAAACCCAGCTGTGCGTGGACGAGAGGCCCAAGCGTAGAGGAAATGTTAACAAAAATATCTGGATTCGGACAGACAGGGCCTCAGTGAGGTGAAAAAAAGTGGATGTGCTTCCAGCCCCTTTTCGAAGTTTTTATTTTACTTTTTATGTGGGAAAACCATGTTAAACAAAATATTAATCATAGCAGAGTTTTTTTTTACATACTTTCAAACGTATCTGGAGGGGGACTTTAAATTAACTTCAGCCACGTGACGCCTTTGGGTCCTACCTCTCCTCTTTTTCTTTTCTTCTCCAGCCCCACTCCCCTCCTCCTCCTTTGGCCATGTTGCCTGTAATTACAAACATGGCTTTGGGGAGTCAGTGGCCCTTTGTATGAAATGATGACACTGCAAGACGTTTGTTCTCCTGACATGTTTTAGGAGAATAGGTGCTGTTGCACCGTAGGCACAAGATTGTAGGTTGCATTAAGGCGTATAGAGGCACCTGAAAGTGAGCACACACAGACAGTGCACCTCATTCAGAGGGAAGTTATTTCCCAGTTGTGGGTTTCTGTCCTAAATAATTTAGTAAGGTCTATGTCTGATATATTAAACACTTTTTCTGATTTATATTTAATATTGTATTTTATAAATACATCATATTTTCTATTTTTTATTACGCACATGCATAACTTCAAATAACTCAACATTTACTTTTGGTTTCTCATGAGACACAAACAGCAGTCTCCTGAGTCAAAGTCCTGTGTTTGTTTGACCCAACCAACCACCCTGACCGCCTTTTGATATGCAGACTTTGTCACTCTTTAGTGTCACCTGACTTCATCCTTTGCTCCCATCATATAAGGGAGGACAGCCTGCAGCATATAGGTCTCAATTTAAATACAAATGATATTGCATTAATTTTTGTAGGTATACACACAAACAGTGAGCGATAACAGTCTTAAAATGGTTAAAAATATCAATACAACAATTCAGAAATACTCAAGCAGAATGGTGCCTGTCATTTACATGTTAATATATATTATATTATTGTATGTATGTTTGTATTATATTATTATAATGTTTAAGTTGGTCTAGGAGGCTTATTTTTCCTACTTACATATCTTGTGTTTTGTACGTAGAATTTGAATTTGCTAAATTAACTGCAGCCATAACTATCGCTGATAAACGCAGTGGTGTAGGAAGTACAATAATTCCCTCTGAAATTTAGTGTTGTAAGCATGACATAGTAGTATAAAAAAGAAATTCTCATTATCCTGCTGTACAAGGGGGTCGGGATTTTAATGACGCAGTAAAGTTACTGGGGGCAAATAATGGTCTGCAGCATTGTTTTACATTTAATATTGCAAATATGATTTGCAGCTACACCATACCTTACACATTTTCAGTCAGTAACACGTGAATGACAGATGCTTGATGTTGATATTTATCCACTGATATTGAATTGAGTATCCAACTACCAAATAGGGCCATGTTGATCATCATTGTCTTATGGGAGCATGGAGCAACTTTCACTAGAAAGATTGTCAAAGCCACCAGACACTTTCTTTTGTGTACCACGTTTACTCACTTCAGGGGTCTCAGTACATCAGAGAGTCTGTTAAGTGGACTTATTGGTCTCTGTGTCCCTGTGTAGACGCTCCTCTTCTCCTCCAAGACACACACACACACACACACACACACACACACACACACACATTCAGAGGCTTTTCTGAGCCGTGTCTCTTTTGTTCATCAAACCAGACTCATGCACTTGTCGTCAGACAAGCAGGCGGAAGCAAACAAAACAGACGGTGCTGCTTTTTGTGAATGAAAAACCAAAAAACACAGCTTGAATGAGGCAGGATACTATAGCACACAGACTGGTAATTCAGGGTAGCGTGCTCAACGTCTTGGCACATGCTTCTGCGTCTCCTTTATTGCTGTGGATGTTCGGCTTCGTTCAGTGAGCCAGACGTCTGAGCAACAACAAAATCAATCGCTGCTGTTTTGGCTTTTTCATTTACATCAAGGTGCAAATTTATGTTTCTCAATTCAATAATTCATAAGTGAAAAATCTTAACAGTTTATATGTCTGTTAACGTGTGTGTGTGTGTGTGCATATGTGTGAAGGAGAGAGAGAGAGACAGGGAGGAGGAACGACTCAAAGAGCAGTGAGATTGTGGGCCAAGCTAAAGTGGGCTCTGGTGACGCGTAAAATGAGCTGGGATTTGGGGGATTGGGGTTCAGTCTTAGTGTGAAATGAAGTTTTTCCCCTTCATTAATCACTTTATTATCAAACCCCAAGGAAATGACATACATAGATACAAACACGTGTGGCATTATGTCATTCTAACACTTCATTATGATGAATGACTAGCAGATAGACACACAAAAAACACTCCTGCCATCTAATTCTACATAATCTGTCGGATCTATTGGGTGATTATTGAGGTTTTTATTGAGTTTCTCGATGCAGGCTTGCACATGTCTCTGTTTCTCCGTGCTGAAGTGCAGCCTGGATCTTGGGATTCTGCCCTCTGATTGTTGTCCCATAGTCAGAGAGCACACTGTGTAGGAGAGAGATTAGCAACATCAGCTCATTCATGTGATGCAGCACAGCAGAGGGGCGAGGGAGGAGATAAAGAGGGAGGATTGACTTACCACAGACGATACGTGTCACCACTGCGTGTCTGTCTTCAGCACAGTTCAAACTACTTTTTGTAATGGACACATGAGGCAGCCTTAGCAGCTTGATATATATCTTGCTAGGGGGAGAAGTAATTTGTGACTGAGCTGTAGTTCATGGGCAGACACAGTTATTTTAGCTTAGAGAAGCACTGTTTGGTACTCATCATCGAGCTGCTCCATTGGAGCTGCTCTGCGATGAAGAGACCAAGACTGGCTGCACAGGGCAGCTCCATCATTGCACTGTATAGTGTATACAACACTGATCCCCATCCTATTAAGCTGCTGTCAGTCACCCAGTGTGCTAATGACGTTATTGCTAGCTAACCGAAAAAATAGGAAATCATCCATCTAACAAAGATGAACAATGAACAGTTTTTCGAATGTGTCTGATCAGTCGTGTTTGCGATGTCACATGGACTAATTGTACAGTGGAAGTAAATGGAAATTCTTTCATGGTGCTCACGGCTCAAGATTTTTAAATGTAACCTTTCACTGCTGTTAACATCACAAATTAAAGTCCATTCCCCTCCACTGTAGCGGTGGCAGCAGAAATCTCAGTGGTTGATATTATATAATACCAGTGCTATCTCAGAGGAATTGACATAGTATAAAGAATGAGAAAGTCTAGCTAGGATAGGCGTGAGGGGTCGTGGATTGGTCAAACATAAACAGACTTTCACCCATGAGACTGCTGCTTGTCTCCCTTTCAACACCAAAAGTCAATGTTGCTTTAACGGCACGTAACTTGCGTCCATCCATCATGTACCTATATCACTCATTATGTGCTTAGGCCATGTTACGTATTTATTTCAACCCCAAATATGATGTTTTTTCTAAACCTAATCAAGTAGTTTTGTTGCCCAAACCTTACAGAGACAGCCATAGGTCACACACAGACATTAAAGGGTGTGTCTTACAGAGATGTCAAGGGGTACCTTTGGTATTGCTATCACACACTAAGGGGTGTGAGAAAGCGTTTGTATTTGATGACCTGGGATGGGAAAAAGGTGAAAAAACAGAACTGCTTCTTTATCAGTGGCAAAAAGTTTATGCTGATGCCCGCCAATTTTAGGTTAGCAGAAATCTCCCTGGTGAAATGAGTATGTGTACGACTGGTAAATCAGGCCAGTGTCCAGGTGCACAACCCAGCAAACACAACAAGCCTTGGGGAAAGGGGAGAGGGTGCATTATTTTGTGCATGTGTCGGCCAATACACAGTCCTTGTGATACTGTGTCACTGCTCAGCAGCTAGACTAGTGGACACGAACAGGTGCTCAAGCCTAGCATTACATCCCAATACAAGCCACCACATCCAAAGCAAATAAGTCCCAGGATAGTATGAGGTGCCTCTCAGGTGACAAGACCAATTGTTTCATGAGCAAAATCTTGAAAATTGCACCAAGTCAATTACACGGAGCAACTCAGCAGTAACAGGTTTATTGTATTAGAGTAATATTTGGCCTTAAGTTGCCAATGAAGCCTGTTAAGCTTTCCTGTCCTCTCTCCTGGGAAATGGTGGCTCTGAATGTATGTCAATTGGCTTTCCTGTGACGTTGATGTGATGTGAAGAGGATAGCTTCAGGCTAATTAAGCCTGGTCTGCTCTGGTAAGCCTGACTGAACATAGCGCTGCAGACAGCCTGTGGTCAGCTGCACCCTCTTAGCCGCTCGCTGACCACACGAACACGATCGCAAACACATAAACACTTCGGCTCAGGCTCCGGGTGCTCAGTGCTTTCCTTATGCCTTGGTGAAGTGTTTAATATTTGTCAGTTCTGGGCCACTTTCATGGACAAGGATTTAGCGGAGCTGTAGACACAAATATACTGATTTCAATAGAGAAGACTTAGGAACTATCTTTAGAGAGAATTCTTAGCTATGACTGCGTCCATGAAGTCAGCCCATTCATTTTTATAATTAGCAAAGGAAGTGGGTGCAGAGAAGAAGAGGGATGAAAGAGGAGGGGAGACACACCAACTAGAGAGAAGAAGAAGCTCTCGGGAGTTAGTAAAGGAAGAAAGGATAAAGAGAAAATTGGTAAAGAAACCAGTCAAACCAGTTCAGTTTTGAGCCGCCACTGACCTGTCAGCTTTAAAAGCCCACCACCACCAGCCAGGAACCAGGATTGGCTTTAAACCTGGATTTTCTGTTCCTCTGACACACTGCAGTTGTCAGTCAGCCAGTGGGATTATCGCTCTGATTTTCATACGGTTACGGTCGCTGTGATTTGGCTTCTGAGTCATCAGCCAGTCACTTTGATTGGCCACAGAAGATGTTATTTGAGGCTGCAATTAATTAGCAGTGCTGCAGGGTGAGGGACAAAGGTTGGTTTTAGAAAATGTAAAAGTTGTGGTAGTTGGTAGGCAGAACAGACCTGAGGAAAAATGCTGTATCTAGAAGGTCATTAAAGCAACCAGTATTCAGGTGTGCCCTTCTTGTCTTTCTTTTTCGTTCTTTCTTACTACCCGTCTTTCTTTCCTTCCCTCTTTGTGTCTGATCCAATCTTTACCATATGCGAAACAGAAGCGTTTTTGGATGGCTGCACCGGGGCTTTTGAAGACAATTTTGATACTCCAAACTGTGACATGCAAATGAAACTGGCAGCAGAGGCACCACTTCGGCAGCGTTTCAAAGGCACACAGACTGTTCAGTGTTATGGTTGTGAACAGAGTGTTGATGCTATGATATGGAGATAAAGATGAAACATCGAGTGTTTCCCCCCCTGACGAACCTGGTTTTAGTCAACCATTCCCTGGCTTTTTACCATTAGTAGCTCGTCGCTGTTTCTGCGGCTCGTCGCTCCACCTGTCGGACATGATTCTATCATAAGTTGGACACACATCTCTTCAAGAAGTATTAAATCAGACCCTCTTTTCTCTAATCACTATAATTGCTATGAAAAATCCCTTCCACCTTAGCTCTTCTTTTAATGCTATATTAAACCAAATGTAAATTCAGCGATTTTAACCTCATTCCCTCTACTTGTGCCCACCTGCAGCTCTTCAAATACAGATAGCATTTATTTCTCAACACCCTCTGACCTCCTACTTCAATATTATCTTTCCGTGCTCTCTCTGTTCATCCATCACCCTTAACATCCCTCCGCCTTCCCTCTCTTCCTCGTCCTACCTGTCTTTGCATCTCTTGAATCTCTTTGCACCCACACAGTGTTTGCTCTCCCTATCTTTTTTTTCCCCTCTGTCTCTTTCCCGTCCCCCTTTATCAGTCTTTTCCCTTTTTCATGTGTTTGTCCGTCTGGCTTTGTCTTTCCCTTGGGATGGAAGCAATCAAGCAGTGTACCCATAATTCTTACAAGATAATAATCAATGATCAAATTCAGTGTCCCCTCTCAGTGTCCCCTTCTGCGCTTGATTGTTTTCACCAAGGGCTTTTTTTTCTCCAGTGGCATTGCACAAAACACTGACTTGTCTCGGGCGTCTTTCACTCAAGTGAATGAACATTTTGCTCTGCCTCCGTGCTTTCACTTATCACCTTCAGCTACAACTAAAGAATTCACCCTTATCGAAAGTTTTGGTACGAAGCAGAGAAAAAATATTCCCCTCTGTTTGGCGATGTCCTGCAGTTTTTCAGATGATTGCCTAAATCCAAAAGCTGCCGCCTGAGTGTCTGATGCTGTCCCCATTCCTCCTCCTACCGTGATCCCTCTCCCCTCGCCGTGCTCCTCGTGTGTGTTGCTGTACAGGAGCAGCTAAGAGCATGCGTCTAAGCAGGTTGGCATAACATTAGAGGGGGCATGCTATTTGATATGGCGGTAATCTCCTGTTAAATCCCCAAAGAGTGAAACACAGCCGCCTGCAGCTTTGCAGAGATTTCAAAAAATATTTTCCTTCTCTTCTTCTTCCTCTTTTTTTTTCTCCACAAGTATACCTCCTCACTTAGATCAGCTCTGCATATATATACGTGTGTGTGTGTGTGTGTGTGTGTGTGTGTGTGTGTGTGTGTGTGTGTGTGTGTGTGTGGCATGTATGGGTGTGGAATTAGCAAGACTTAATGTCACTGTCCCTGGTTAAAGCGCTGGTTAAGCCGGGCACCCTAATATTGGTTTATAGCAGAATAATGTGATTTAGTGTAGGGCAGATACTGAGGGCAGCAGCGTGTCATCGGTCCCTAATGTGTGGTTGGTAAAACTTGAAGGTGGCTGATAATTCTCTTGGCTGAGCTGATTTGTTTCGTTTATATGTAGATTAGTTTGGAGAAGCAACTCTTACTAAGCTATGTTCCTCTCTTGAACCACTGATAATGCATTCTTAGTTCTTTGTAGCGTTGATACTGGTCCTTGGATGTATATAGTCATTTTACCACTGCTATTTCTGGCTGCCCTGTATACACAACACCCATTGTATGTCTGCTCATCCTGCAACAGAAATCCCTTCTGTGTAGTTGAAACAGGGTTCACCGTGCATCCTCCTGCAGCATGTAGTTAAACTAGGTGTCCTTCTACACAGTGTTTCCTACTGTCTTCCTGTGAAACTCTTTTTGTGACTTTTTTCTATCCAAGATCCACAGTGTCATATATTGCAAAGAGTTTTCTGAGGCTAACTTGATTTTGGTTTCTATAAAGTACTTTTTACTCACCACCTAAGAATATTAAAATATTAATGCTTTCATGACTGACAGTAGGGTATGTTTTGATCACTTTATAGAAGCTGTCTGCAACATTCAGAGTATATCTATGATTCAGACTCTGAGCTGGAAGGCAGCAAGCAATGCTAACAGCACCAACAGTGCAAACAACGGCAAAGGTGCTGACAGAGTTATCAGTGTTAGGGTGAGCATTATGCTTCTGCAAGATACCGCACCACAACAAAGAACGGAGGAGCTTACATTGCAGCACACAGAGAGGGAGTGTGACGTCACTCTCTGCTCAGGACGCCATTACTCCACCATATCTAAACATAGCAAATAGTATAGCAATGCTCTGAATTTAGTTCATAGCACCTTTAAACTCATGACCCATGCAAACAGTTTAAATGTGGGATTATCATATTTTTTTGCCATTACCCCACTTTGCCTGAGGAAGAAGGTTATTTATCAGACATGAGCAAAACAATGTGTGGTAACATTACTGTGGTTAGGACACTAAACATAGTAAAGTAAAACATGTCTTTTTGGAGATCACTAGAATGAAAACACATTGTTAAGGGATTAAACTGATGCAGTAATTGTAACCTGTTATTGTGAATGTGTGATTTTCTTCTAGAAATACAAGGAGTTTGAGCGGGCAGTGCGGGTGGAGGAGATTGATGGGCTGCGGCTGGTAAAGAGGCTGGCAGAGGACATGGAGGAGATGTTTCACAAGAAAGCCCAGGCAATGAAGGTACGTGTTTATACCTAAGTCGTAATCCATCACACATCCATCACACTAACCCTTTCTCATAATGTTCTGTTTTGTTATATTTGTAACCATCTACATATTACATGAACTGTTTAACACACAACAGTGACTGCCTAATTACAAAAAGAAGAAAAACAGAAATGAGTTTCAGTTGTAGTGGTGCATTTATTCCCAGAGAGGCTGGGAATGAAAAAGCAAAGGTACTCGACTGAGCTCAGTGAAACCACTTGGTACAGTATTTATTTCACTCTGCTGACCCGATGGGATGTCTGAAGAAGTCCTGTAGTGTCACATTGCCACAGTGAAACCAGACACATCTTGCGTTTGCTGTGTGTATGTGTGAGAGAGATATGTGAAAGAGCGGGTGCTGTGGGTGAGGTGACAGACAGAGAGGGGCTGTGAGCCACCCATCAGTGTCTGTGTCACTTTATTGATCTGCTCAGACCAAACATTAGTATCTAAGAGGCTACTTTAAGACTAGGCTGAAACTAAAATCATATGATTTTGATTTTTTTAATGTGCCTATCCCTTGTTTTGTCCAATTCTGTGTGTATGTGGACTGGATAGTATGCAGTGTTATTATCTTGTGGTGGACAAGTGCTGTGCTTCAGTACAATTTTTAGGTTCCTAATGCTTTTATTTTTTTTAAATAGAATTCAGATTGGAATATTGTACTTTTTATCTCCACCATATTTACTCTGAGTCATCTTGCAGATTTAGATTTATAGGGCTGTAGCTGAGTCAGAATCAGATGAATCGGATTTTGCTGTTGTGTACAAGTATTCATCTGTAAGTTCCCCTTTTCCATATAGAGTTTGAGAGTTTGAACGAGGTCTAGCGAAACATTCACAGTGACAGCAATGTTTACATAATATAGTAAACAACCCAAGTTAGTCCTTCAAGCTAATGTGTACTAGGGTTGTAAATCACCAGTTTGATCATGAAACAATATTATATCCATTATTTGGACAAAGGTACATTTGCTGATATTGCAAAGTCTGCCACAATATGATATCAACTCCATTCATCTCAGGGGCCTGTGATTGTTATGAGATATCATACGCCCATTTAACACAATCAGTTACAGAAGAAGCTGCCACCCCCTTCCTTTTTTACTTATGCCCATAAAAGCTAAAAACAACACATAAATAACTGTAAATAATTGTAACTGTGAAGTACAGTAAAGTTTACTTTAAACTGACTTTACTAACACATAAAAAACTAAAGGACTATATGTCCTGAAGGCAAACTTCACCCAACATCCATAAAATATGGATTAATAATAAGATTAATGACAAGATCATTTAACAAAAGTATATATTTTGGCTTAATAATAACTGTCGAGGTTCACTGACAAAACAATTGTTTTTTAGTTACCATCATTAGCTTAAGCGTTTTGACACTGCATAAATTAGCCTAGCGGCTAGCAGACTTTCTCTATTTATGGCTCAACAGATTATATGTATTATTTATACTTTTTTTGTCTCCTGACAGAACAGCGTGCATGTTTTTCAACCTAACATTGTTGAAACACGGCGGCTAATGTTGCTGCAAGAGGTGGAGTGAGACACTTGTACAGGCAGTGCATGGACATTTTGTCCTGAGTGTTATAGTAACAACTTTGTTGACATACGCATTTTCTCCGAAATTGAAAATATTTCCGCACTACTGATTTATTCCTGAGTTAATAACTCATTGTCTTTTTCTTGGCTGCTTGCCATCTGCCTGCCACTGTTTGACGGTGACATAGAATTCCAAAATAAAAGCGTATCCTAAAGATGTTGATATGGATTGATGTTTTTAATTTGCATCAATGTAATTGGTTCATTGATCACTGAATCCATACATTGATCCAGATTGATGGACATTACACCCCTACTAACTACGCAATACTCTAAATCCGCAACATGTTTTTTGGCAGACACTAGAGATCAAACAAAAGCCAGACTTTATCATATTTAGTTGCTGTGAGCTGTAACTTTACCACCACGAGCAGAAGACAGAAGATAACATTATCTCAGACTTCATTCAGACTCAGCCTGGTGTTGCGTTCACATGCTCCTTGAGTGGCCCCATTCCCTGAGTTGGGAAGTCGGCCTCCACCAAGGCTGATTGCCCTATCGTGCAGTGTTAACAATAGTAAAAAATAATTTGTGTATCCACCGTGGGATTCAGATCCACTTCAAAATTTAATGGCTTCTTCCTTGGCCTGTGCTACACCCGTCCACCAAGATTCATTAAAGTTGAGCCAGTAGTTTTTCATTATCGTGCTGACAAACAAACAAGCCAACCAACCAACTAACAAGCAAACCGAACCATAAACACAACCTCCTTGGCGGGAGGCAGTAAACCCTGAAAGACACCATCCTGTATAATGAGTCCTTTTCCTTTGATTTAAAATGTTGTTAGTTATTTTTATGTACTTTTACCTTAATGCAAGACTCTCACTTATTTTACTGTATCTGTTTACTGCGGTATCTTTGTTTTTCTTAGATGAAAGATTTATAAGCATGATTCACCACTGTAATACATGAAAAGTATGAACACACTCATCCACATCTGTGTGTGAGCATGTCTGCGTGCGTGTGTGTGTGTGTGTGTGTGTGTGTGTGTGTGTGTGTGTGTGTGTGTGTGTTTGTCAGTGTTGTAACAGGTGCAGTTCAGGATGTGTCCACGGTGCACTGCCTCTCTGGCTGCAGCTCTAGCTCCAGGTGATAGATCCTATCAGGACAACATGGTGCTGTTAACAGAAATTGGATTTCTCTCAGAGAGTCTGGTCCAAGAATACAAGCAGAAAGGGAAGCGAGGGAGACGAGAGAGAGGGGGCACAGATAGTGACAAACCATTTCCCTTGCTTTAGCTGTGCTTGTGCCTGTGCTATTATTCTTATGCATGGTACCTTTGCCCGCTCGTATTGCATGACCATGCCCGTTGTACTGTGTTACATTCCCTTTTGAAAGCTTTCACATTTCCACCCGTCTACATGCACAACAGTCGCCACTGAGCACACAGAGGAGCTGAAGTATTTCATGCTAATATGAGTCATCTGGCATTTCAAAAATATGACTCCTACTCTTATAAAATGATCGCTGGCATGAAAGCAAGGTTCTAATTGAATATTGTTACTGGTTATGTATTAACTCCTAAAATAGAAAATGGAGGACTTAATCAGTTTTCTAAGAATAATGAACATGGTTTTGTAATTAAACCACTGCTTTATGCTTTCCAAACCAATATTAACTGTTTTTAAGCTATGTAACTCCTTACAGAGACAACTTGTTGCAATTGTCTGATGAACTTATTCAAGTCTGTGCTGTGAGATTAGATGTATTGAATCTAGTAACAGTTTTCTGTGGGTGTCATCTACTTGAGAGTGTGTTAAACCCCCGGAGATAGGAGGACTCGGTTGGCTAATGGCTTCTCTAAAGCTGCCTGCCCGAGTGCTGGATGCCTCATAATTGTACATCTCAGTAGGATTGAGTGTGCCAGTGTGTGTTCATATGTGTGTGGAGTGAAAGTTATGGGGGTTGATGAGAAGATGAGACAGAATACTGGTCACAGGGGTGATGGAATTGCGCTTTAGCAAAGACAGATGAAAGCTGGGAGGAACAGGAAGAATAAATGTTATAGGGGGAGAAAATTGGAAGAAAGTGAAGGAGTGGGGGGAAAAAGGGGGCCGCATGCACATATCAGTGGAGAATTTAACCCTTCTCTGCTGCTGTCATGATTCCACTTCACCTCCACCTTTGTCATTTTTAACGCTGACAGTTTGCCTTTTGATGGATTGTTAGTCGCAAACACACAATGGACGCATCCGTGAGACCCTTTCGCTCTTTTTCTCCATCTTTCTCCAATTTCTCTCTGCTTTTATTACCCAAACTCTCATCTGTCTGGCCTAGTGTGCAGTCTCGATGCTGTCCTTAAGCATCCCTCGCTCCTTTGTCTGTCGCTCCCCTCTCTACTCCGCCTCTTCCCATCTCTCTGCTTTTTGCTAAAGTATATGTGGCGCTTCAGCGATTCAATTTCCGTGCAGGCGCTCTGCCCTGTCCGTCAACGCGGTTTTATCTCCCCGTCTCCACGTCGATTCCCCCTTTTTATCGCGCGCCACCACCTGCTGAGAGACAGCAGCCTCTGCCGCTGTAAAAGGGTTCACCTGTATATGTGTGTGCATGCTAGTTGATGTCATTCTTTTTAAGTGTGTTTAGGTGAGAGAAGGTTTGTGCTTTCTTTGTGTGTGTGTGTGTGTTGAGATAATGGTTTTGATTTGGAGAGCGGAAGATGATATGGTAGTGTAACATGTTTATCAGCTTAATTTATAGTATTTAAGCTTCCTGCAGGTTTTGTGTGTTTGTTTGTGTGTGCGCGTGCGCAGAGACACGAGAGTGACAGGGTTTATATATGTGTGCATAATTGCATTTAGAATTGGTGTTTGATTGTGTTCATGTCTCTATCCTCTCTGCCTTATCATCTCCACGTTATTGTGGCGAGCACAGCCTGCACTGTCTGACGGAAAATGAAACTTTGGGCAAGAGCAGTTGTGTCTTTTAGTCGCTTCAGCCAATTTAATTGCAACTCCACTACAATAGATAAGATAAAATGGCCAATGAAACAATGTTTCAGAGTAAACACGTGCTTATAAAGGGTGTTGCGTGTCCTTGTTTTTAGCTTTCACCGGCATATACAGTATGTGTTTATTCTAGAGCTCAGCAAGCATCTTAGCTCGCCATTGTTACTTTTTAATTACTATTACCTTAATCAGTTCCTGAGTTGGTGGGATATTATCATGGTCTAGCAGACAGCAGCTCTTCTCCTCTCCTCTTTCTATCTCTTCTGGAAAAAAAGCTTGTCTGCTGCCTGGAAATGGTGGCAACAGCAGACGTTTAAAGAAACAGTGAACATGTTGTTATCAAAGTTGAAAGGCGTGGAGCTATTGTAATGCCCTCTTTGAAGTCAAGCACGGCTGTGTTTCATGTGACAAATGCACTTCAAAGCAGAGTGGATGCCTTGCTGCTAGGGCTGTTTCTCCTGTAATGGCATTCGGTCTCTGCACGCTCTGTACCTGCTGATATCATTTACCTGTGGCAGCTACGCCTCTGTAGTCCTCAACATGATTACCAGTGTAGTGCAGGGGAAGTCTGCATGGGTGTATGTTAAAAATAAAAGGCACACACAGGACTTTGAATGAAATCTCTCTGCCAGCAAAACCTGCTATGAAATTTAATTTTCATTTGCTGACATGTACAGGGAATTTTAAACACAAATTCAGCATTTCTACAGTGTGGCACGGCTCGTCCTCTGCAGGAGATGATTTGAATTAAGATGTGTTTCCTCTTATTAGAAGACAAGTGTCAATGTCAAAAGAGAAATTCTGGTTTCTTACAACTTGGGTCTTATTTTAGTATTTTCCTCCGTCACTTCTGCTCATGATAACATTGCTATTAAATCGCTTAGCACGTAGCAACATTGCTAAAAAAGAAGTTAGAAATAGTAAGAAACATCAGTAATCAAACAATCAACCCTCAAGGTTTGCCAAAGTTGATAATGAATGATCAAACCCAAACTGTTTTACAAAAAAAACATCCATCACAACTTAAAGGTCCATTGTATGAGATATTCTGCCATCTAGCGGTGAGGTTGTAAAATGCAGCCAACTGAAACTTCTCCTGTGTGCCAAGTGTGTAGAGTAACTATGGTGGCCGATGCAAAAATGTGAATGGTCCGATCTAGAGCCAGTATGTAGTTTGTCCATTCAGGGCCACTGTAGAAGCAACAGGGTAAACTCAATGGAAGAGGACTCACTCCATATGTAAATACAAACAGGTCATTCTAAGGTTATGAAAACACAACAATTTTTATTTCTACGTGATTATACCCAGCGGGTACCGGATGTTGTTACACATTAGTATTTGGATGAATTTAGGTTGTGATGTCAGGTGACCAAAATTCAATGTCATAACCAGTGTTGGGTAAGGGTTACTCCCTGAGAAAAGTAACTCAAGCACTTTTAAAGTACTTTTGAGTATTCTACATTTCCTATTGGCCAATGGACCACAGGGTGCTAAGCCTACATTTTATTGTCTCCAAAATTAAAGTTATGGACCACTTGCCCTTCACTGAGATCCAGTTCTCCCATCACAGCCTTCACTTTGACCAGTAGAAACACAGAACGATCTGCTGCCGTAGACAACTGTATGACAACAACATCCCAGCGTTTTTAATATTTCCTCCAGGGATGTTACCACACAGACTAAAAGGGGGAAATGATGGTGTGAAACCACAGAGGCCCTTTGTCAACCCGCTGAGTTAACGTTACTGTCATTAGCATCAAGCTAGCAAACAATGATACATCCTCACGGTCGGACATAAAGTAGGGATGGGCGGTATGGCCTAAAATCATTATCACGGTATTATTTTGGGGGGATGCGGTGACGGTATGATATCGCAGTATCGTCTTCTCTCTTTTTTTTACACCTTAAATAAAACAATTTAAAAAGCCATACAAGTCTAGGATGGAAACTATTTATTGTCAGAAGTAAAACAGTTGCTAATCCATCTATTATTGTGTATAAAATGTTTTATTGTATGTGTAAACGTTTAGAGGGAAGAGGGAGGGCCGGTGGCTCCTGGGCCCCCTTCTCCCGCGGGCCTGGGTTTGGTGTGGTCGGCCAGGCCACCAGACGGTTCGTTATTTATTAAACCCCTCTCAATGATATGTTGTTGATTTTAAGTTGTGTTGTTGAATCCAAACAAATCCATATCCAATGACTTACAATCATCTCATGCCAACGTTGTCTTGACGCAGAATAACAACATTTAGTCGTAAGGTATGGAGAACAAAACCCAACATCTGCAAACATCATAATGTTAACATCCACACTACGTGAAATTCTAGCAACTTTAGACATTCAAAATATTGTCAACCCGATTTCCATTACAACTTTTTTTGACGGTGTAAAGAGTCCAACGTCTTTTTGACTTCTCATTAACGTCCAGTGTCATTTGGGTATACGAATGAAAACATGATGGACCTTTAAAGGCTATCATACAATGTCAAACTTGGCCTACTGTACTTGCCGTACTTTCCCATGAGGGATTATAACTGAAATTTTGGGTGCACTCACATTTGTATTCACCTCCTAAAAAAGTGATTGGAATTTATGGTTAAAACTTCAAAAATAAAAACCAAATTATAATAAACCGCAATTTTTCTTTAAGGGTAATGTCACACTAAAGTTTCCATCTAAATGTAGGGTATTTCCAGAAAATCTGCAAAAGAAAATATGCATTAATTTACGTTTCTGTTGCTGTTTTGCAAATATTTAGAGGTTGGGTCAAGTAAAAAAAAAAAAAAGCTGGTGGAGCTAATTCTCCAGCTCTTTGTCATCAAACAGTTGCAGAAACACAATTGCACCATGGGAGACCGGGCCTTCTGCTCGGCTGCTCCCAGACTGTGGAATGCTCTCCCTGACCACCTGAGAGCACCGCAGACTGTGGACGCTTTTAAATGCAACTTTAAAAAGACTTACCTTTTTACTAAAGCCTTTTGATGTATTTTATCATGTTGTCTGTTTTTAACTCTTAGCATAGCATACCTGCACTGCTTTCTGTAGCACTTTGAGACTTGTTTTTTATGTAAAGTGCATTACAAATAAAATGTATTATTATTATTATTATTGGAATAGAGGGTGTAATGAGTTTAGGTCAGTGGAAGAGATCTAGTCACACTGTGCCAAAAAATGTGATAGAAATATATTTGTTTGTTTCATGTATTAATTTGAGGAACATTACCATCTGTCATTGGTCCACACTGGTCTAATATTTTTGTCTCAGTGGACGGCTTCATTCCCATCATGATTTATTCCCTTGGTGTGATTTCCTTCGCCCTTTGTCGTATTTCTTTTTTAGTATCACGCCTACTTTTTCACCAATCACAACATGTTGATTCCTTATGGCAGACGTATCTGACAGCTAAACTTGCTGATCCAGGAATGTTCCATGTTTGTTGCTGTATAGTTCTGATAGGGATAATAATGGTGTGGTCCAGCCCTGCAGTCTTGTCCTGCCCTTTCCCTCTGTCTGCCCTCCTCCCTGACATACCACACTGTCATGCTGAGCTGACAGCACTGCTCCCCTCATTTCCCTAATTTCATTAGCTGTCCTCAGTCTCAGATCATTGCCACGTCTGTGTGAGTGTGTGTGGTGTGTGTGTGTGTGTGAGTGTGTGTCTGTCTGTCTCTGTGTGAGTGTCTGTTAAGAGTGATGGCTACTAATGGCAAGTCAGAGCCAGCCAGTAGATGTCAGGACAGCGACAGTCTCCTCCTTCTCCTTCTCTTTGGTTGTTTTCTGTCACCAAGAAGTCACAGTGAGGGAGATGGAAATGTTGTCTTGAGTGATGAAATGTTAAAGAAAAGAGATAAGTCAAAAAGTTCAGTCCAGGCATGAAATGAAAGTAAAGAAAGTAAGAGGGAGGAGTAGAAAGGAGACAGTGGAGGAAGGGATGGCACAGCTGGTTTGAGCACTTCATATTCCCTTTCAGTCAGCAGATCTGCTGAGAACTTGTCAAGTATTGATTATTGGGACTTAATGTTTCAAAGCACACCTCCCTCTCTCTCTGTCTTTGCCTTTGTATCTGTCTCTCCACCGCGCTCTGTCCCCTTGGCTCGCGCCCAATCTAAATGTGCAAAACAGAGGAAGCAAAGTGTCACAGAGCACTTTTCCATTTTGTTGATGCTGCAACTCTTCCCAGGCTGGTTTGACAATATTAATTGCTGTCCCCAGTGCTATTGATGGGCTGACCCGAGCCAATCCCGCTCAGCCCAGCTCAGGCCTCGACGGATCAGGCCTCTGGCAGAACCAAAACCCACAGGACATGCCCTGATCCAGTAGGCCAAGGCTTTGTTAGCATTTCCCCTTACAACCATTGAACATGCCAAATCATTCAAATGCATGAACTTGGCACATATTCATATAAGGTGGCATACATATTGTAGACGACAAATTCTCAAAGCTACTATCTACACATGCAGACAGAGCTGATTAATGTCACTAATCTGGATTAATTTAGGTCACTGTTGTTAGGTAGTGTGTTTAACAGTAACTCTGCTGCTCTTGGGGCAAAATGTGCAGTTGCTCTCAACAAATTATAACTCCAAAATATGATTATACGGAAAAGGAAAAAGTTAAGTTTGAATAAAAAGTACAAATGCATGCTGAGCCAACAGCACAGAGCACCTCTGGGAATGTTTTTTTCCTGCGAGTCTATTTAGAACTAGAGTTGACTGTGGTCTTGTTCTCAGCTACCTCGGAGGAACATTCAGATTCAGGCCACTGCCCTCCATTCCTCTTGGCGGAGGGAATGTGCCGAGGCAAGGCTTAATGTACTGCTTAAAAAAAAAGTCCAAGACTTCCGCTACCAGTCAATAATGTATGTGACCCGCCGCCCACCCCTCCTCTGCCTCTCTGACGGCGGTTGTTAGCGTAGCTCGGCTGTGTATGACAGCTTTCGCTAACTTTCACGGCTTTAGTGTTGCATTCATAATGGATAGGCATTTGTTAAGGTCAGTGGCTTCAGCCGTCAGGAAACCACGCAGCAAGTACGGCACGAGAACAATAAGCCAATCAAGTTGACAGCTAAATGAGGGGGATCGTTTATGAACTTTTGGAAGTGTAAACAAGCTGAATCTTTTGTCAGGCAAATCATAATCACAGGATGTCAGATAATGAAAGGGGGTAGATGAGTCCAAATGTCAGAGAAATGGACTGGGCGGGTGGAAGGGGGCGGGATGAAAAATGATGAAATAGGATTGGAAATATTGTTTAATCGAGGGGGAAGACATCACTTCAACTTACACTAGGGAACTGGGAGAACATTCGGGAAGTCGCTGGGTCTTAACCTGTCAGAAGCAAATGTGATTCTGTCTCAACAGGGACCCAAACCTGACCCAAATATACATTTTAATCATGGCATATTAGTCTGAGAAGGGTTTTAAACAGTGTAGGAATTGTCACCGCTCATCTTGATGCTAATTTCTTCTTTAGAGGTATAATTTTCTGTGTTAATATGCATCACCTCAGACAACCTGACAGCTCTGTTCAGTTTGCAGGCAACAGTGATCCACATCTAGTTCTTATCTATTTATTTATTTATTTAATTTCAGATCTGTCTTTTTCACAACAGTTTCTTTTGTATTCTGATCTTATTAATTCTGATTTGGGCTACTTTCACGTGTGGTCCTAAAATAGGTTCGGGTCTTATTTTTTGCACTCTGACTCTGAACAGTCATATGGGAATATTTCTGCGACTTGTACGTCACTCACCTGAACTGTGTGTCTTGCAAGGGGAGTTTTGTGGAGAGGTGACAGGTGTAGTTAGAAGTAGCCCTTGACATCCTAAAGTTTTGAATGCAATCTGTTTCAGTAAAGCCATTGAAATCACGATCCCACCACACCTGGCTCCATCTCCTTACACACCTCCGTCAGAAGCAGCAGCCATTACTCCACAAAAAGCCATAATTGAGAATTTGTCTCTCCTCCTCCTCCTCCTCCTCGTCCTTGTTATCATCTGCTCACAATTTCTCTGGCTTCCACTGCACATCAACGTGTAAATGAATAGACTATACTATCTTTGAACTATAATGCGATGCTTGCCGAAATCACAAATTCCACCATGATACGATTTCAACTCGATTCAATTCAGCAATCGATATGAGACAGTATCCTTTGCCTATTTAACACTTTGGTTACAGAAAATGCTGCCCCCCCTCCCCTTTCTTATTTGCTTTTGGCCATAGAGGTAAGAAAAACAACACATTAATAATTGTATATAGTCAGAACTGGTTGCAATAAAGTGTATTTTAAATTGACTCCACTAACACACATAAAGTATGGCTGAACTACAAGAACGTTTAACAGAAGTGTAAAATGCAGCTCAATAATAACCATCAAAGTTTAGAGTCAAAGCAATTGCTTTTTTTTTTTTTTTGCTAGACCCATTATTAGCTTAAGCACTTCTACATCGCATAGATTAGCCCAACAGCTTGCAGACTTTTTCCCTTAACAACTGGCATATTATGATATTGACGTAGGGAGAGCAATAAGTTAGCGGCTGTGTAAAATGGTGTGTCATATTTCCTGTGTTTTTTACTTTGTTACGGCATTTTCTTACATTTGGCATGTGCTCTGTCTGTTGACCTGTCTTTTCTCAGAAATCCAAAATATTGTCACACTGCTGTTTTTTTCCAGAGAGAGGAGTAAATATTCTCAGTCTTTTTCTTTGCTGCTTGCCATTATCTGCCTGGCAATATTTGACAGGGACATAAACGTGCCTTGGGAGTTACAAACTAAAGGTGTATCTTAAAGATGATAATATGGATGTTTCACTTTGCATCGATGATTCTGGGTCATTGATTATTGAACTGATTGCCGATCCAGATGGATGGATCGTTACATCCCTATGGGATCACACACATGCAGCTTTTTTTGCGCCCTCAAAATCATTGTTTTCAGCGTAGACATTCAACTTTTGGAACCCAGCAGTGCACACCGAATGTCATGTGATGAGGAACAACCAATCACAGCTGACAGATATCTTTCCTTTCCTCTGTAAATATCAGTCTGTGGTAAATATGGAAAAGTTGATCATTTTGGTGTAAGGCTGCCAGAGCTTTTCATCTGTCCCACAGACAATAGGCCGACACACTTGCACCGATGAGATCGGCTATGCACTCAGGATTTTGGGTAAATAGGCTATGATACGGTGCTTGTTAAAGTTGCTTAGCAACCTCAGATGCAACCTACTGTCGTGCTCTTGATAACTGACTCAAAAAAGGTACAAAAGTAGCGCCCAGTGCCTGGCGTCGCGCTTCCCAAGTGGTTAAGGACGCAGCATGTGTACAGCCCCTATAAATGGAACTATAAACATGAGCTGTAGTGGCCTCCATGTTCACTTTAAAACATGCTGCAACATTTTGTTCTTGTTCAACATCTTGTGACTGGTTCACACTGGAGTCTGATATTGACCACACTTAAAAAAATCATGTGAATAGCTAAACAGAAAAATCAGATTGGAGCTATACATCTGAACTGAGCACTAAGGCTTGCAGTGTGAATGCAGCCATAGAAAGTGCTGACGGGCAGCGGGGGACTAAATGTGAACTGTGAACACAACACATTTTTTGATACAATCTGTGAACAAATCGACAAATGAAAGGAGGGGATTAAGAGAAAATGGAGCCTAACCTGGACCAGGCCAGTCAGATTGTGTCTAATCAGGTTTGTGCTGAGCATCAAAGCTCTGTAGTGAAGACAGAGACCAGCCAGAAACGCATCAGGGATCTGTAATCAGGTAGAGATGCCAGACTCTTCTTCCACCGCTAACAAATCTAATCCAGTTACCACAGCAAGTCTTGTTAGCGCTGTGTTCGGTTTATACCCTGTCAGCTGCAGTGAAGGCCCGTGAATGTGTGCGCTCGTGTATGAGCGCGTGCGTGTGTTTTCAGGGAGACAACAGGGCCTGCCTCTCTGACTGTGCCAGTTTAATTATTGCTGTCATCTCGTACCAAGCCCGAGCCTCGACAGAATGACTTGAGAAAAAAAGTCATTTCCTCTCTCCTTTTAAACTGCATCATACACTTTGGCAGGACCACCTATTGACAAAAAGACATGGCAGGCTCATTTGAATATATGCGAGACACACACAAACACACGCAGACAGACAGCGCACACATTTGCTTATGCCCACAGTGACACAACACACACACAAAGACAAACACACCACCTGGAGTGTTCATCCCTGTGATATGCTGGAATTGAAATTCACAGGAGTGAGTAGTACCTACTTATCTCTAATCTGTTTTTCCAATTGAAAAACTCCCTGCTACTATGCCAGTTATTTTTACCCTAGAGCTTTAACTCCCGTCCTCCTGCATGGTAAGTTACACTACAAGAATAATATGCCAGAATAGATTATTCACAGGTATGAATCAAGTGTTTAAATGTTCAGTAGGGATGAAATTATCTTTGGCTATGTATGATAATGACGTAACGTTGTGTAATTGTTGTAGCCAGTCATTTTTCCTATTGCAGATTAACAGACTCAGTTATGAGTCAGAGAGAGAGAGAGAGAGGGAGAGAGAGAGAGAGAGAGAGAGAGAGAGAGATACATTTCAAAATGGGACACATTTTTCAGGAAATATCACAACTGCATATTGATAAATGTAAACATGCATACAAACATGTTCTCACTCACAACTCATCAAATGCTAGCACTCGGTCAGTGGCCCTACATGTTAAACTATTATGACATGGCTTAAGTTCCCTGTTATTTTTGCTGTGTGCTTTTCCACAGCAAGGCAGGTAAAAGAAGTTTACCTGTTGGAGGTGAGCTGTTTGCAGAGGTGCAGTAAGAGCCTGTTGTCTGCAGCTCTTCATCAACATCTTACTGTGACTGTTTCTACTCTTACTTTCCTCCCTGCAGTATTATCAGACTTGACTTTATTGAAGAAAAGCCACTAACAAGGTTCTGCTAATTCAGCAATAACACTTTTCATTTCCTCACAATAAAAGCCCCATGTTAATTTGTAATGTATATGCTTTTATTGTGAAGATGCAAAATAAAGAAATGTTGAGTTTTTGAGCAGCAACTTCACACAACTTCTAATAAGTAGTGTAGTAGTAAAAGTATGTGATTAGGTATAAAATTATATATTTGTTAAGAACTGAGTGTAACGTCACTTGACATACGTTGCATACATCACATGACATATGTCACCAGCGTAGTATGCTACATATGTTAGCTAACTCAATTAACATTTGGTTTCACACAGGAAACAAACAGCAGTCTTCCTGGTGAAAATCTGGACCACAGCTGTTGCTAGCGTGAAAAAGAGCTGCTGCCCGGTGCTTTACATACCACCTATAAAAAGTGCCTCTGTGCATTAGCAACTGACACTGAGTGAAACTGACCAGGTGTTAGTATCTGATGAGTTGGGAGTGAGACCGGGTTGCGCATACTGTACTTGCATCAAATTCAATCAGATTCCATCACACACATACTTGCATGCTCTCACATTCAATGATTGACATTTGCAAAAGTGGCTGCTAGACAGAATTGGTCAAAGGTCTAATATCTTAACACGTGTCAGCTGAAAAAAACATTAACACTCACGCATGCACATGCACACATACACACACACACACACACACACACACACACCATCACCCACTCACAAATGCTGAAAAGTGTGTTATCGACACGGGCTTCACAGGCAGCGTCTGACATTTCGCTGGAAGTGTGAGGCTAAGCGTTCAGACCTTTAGATAATGTTATTCCCTCATTTCTCTCATCCTCCCTTTATTCCACCATCCTTTCCTTTGTTTGTTCCTAGAGGATGCTTTGTCGTGGATTTCCAGCAGATGCCCGAGGTTTTTGTGGTGCCTTTTTAATGCCCGAATGCACACATGCTCTCACGTAGACGCGCGAGTTTCTCGTTCGATTCTAAAAAAAGATCTGAAGAAGCCCAGGCCGGAGAGGACAGAGAGGCATTCACTGTGTCTGCTGCTGTTCTCTCTCAGCCAATCAGACCGGGAAAGGAAGCAGAACGAACGTTAGACGTGAATCGATAGCCGAACAGAACCGAGCACGGATTGATATGCAACGATATGCAACGGCCAGGTGTGTTGCTATGGTGAAGAAAATGATTGGCCAGGCTCTAGATTACAGTGTTCACTTCCCAAAACAGCCTGCCTGCACACACAGCAGCAGCACAACACACACACACACTCACTCACACATGGCTCAGCTGAAATAAGCTGGCTGATTGCAGTAGTTTTAGGGGTAAAGCCATTTGAATGGAAATGCGAAATGGAAGTGCATTACCAAAACTCATAGACACCAGGACCAGCTGTGAATGAGAGAAATGACTTGCTATGAGAACATACCATGCGCATCACAGTTGGAAGCAGAAAGAAGTGCTTGTGTGTGTATGTGAGATCCTTGAAGCTGTTACTCAGGGCCCAAAAACCTTCCATCAGGCCCTTCACCTTTAGCCTGTTTGAATTGCTGCTGTATGCCAGCCGTTATTACCCTAGACTTTTTTTTATTGAGTATAATTTTACAATTTCCTCACAGACCACTGGCCGGAGGGACTGGCTCAGCTACATCTCCGGCACCCGAGCCCCTCAAGGCCTTTACACCCTCTATACAAATGACCGTGTCAGCCCTTCACTCATCACCGCATACTCTGATGTTGCTGCCATACTTGGACCACTCAGTGACAATAACTCTGTTACAGCCTATCAACACTCCATTTCCCACTTCACACAATGGTGCACAGAAAACTGCCTCCAGCTGAATAGTGACAAAACCGAAGAACTAGTCTTTGGCACATCAGACACACCCCACACTGGACAGAACCCCACTTTCATCAATGGCAACAGCAGGTCAACAGCTTTAAATATCAGTGAGTCATTACAGACAATAAACTCAGTTTTGATCAACACACCGCAGCAAATCAGAGTTCTCTCTGTTGTCCCCAACCTCCTGTTGTTGTTTTACAAAAACATGATTTAACCCATGCTGTGTGCTGTTCCATCTGCTTCTTTACTATGTAAACTATCTCAAGCGTCACACATAATGCCTCTGAAATCATCTGCCTCCCTGCTCCAATCTTTCAAACATCCACAGAGCTGTGTCACACATTGCACGCATAACAGCAAGTGACACTCACTACCCCCTTAGTCCACTCCTCACAGTGTTGCTTTCTGGTTGTAGATACAGGGCTTTAAAGCGGAGACGAGTTCCCTTCTGCTGTAGCCGCCCTTAACAAACTGCCTCATTGAAACTGTTTGGAACGATTAATCAGTTGGGAGGGAGATACAACTGCATTTCGTTGTGCAGTCTTGTATAGTATAAGAACAATAAAACCTTGAAGAAAAAAAAAATCAACGACAAGCGATTCATCAAGCAAAACTGCCAAATATTCAGAGGCGCTATCCTTTCAATAGTGTGGATTTGCTGCTTTTTACTATGTTATATTATTTTGAACAAAATGTCTTTTGATTTGTAAGTGGGACAAATCAGTGTACGAAGATGTAACCTCAGGGTAATTATCCATAAGTATTTTGTCATATTTTAAACGCTAAACAGCCTGGAAATCCAGACTCAAATCTAGAAAGATTCTGAGTCTGGCCCTCACCGATACACCCTTCCTACCCAAGGGGCAGCACTAACTGAGGCATATTAAATGCCGCCGCATGCAATTGGATAGCACGATAGCCAATCAGAGCAAAAAACAAGTTGACGTATTTTTGCACTAAGCTCCAGTTGTTTGCCGACCAGTGGGGCTAACTGATATATGATGCTTTTGCCGTATCCCATCGGCAAAACGGCAAAAACTTCCTTCCTGGAAGCGAAGGCTTCTAGTGCAGTCTTCTGTTCCTCTCTCAAGCAAAAAGATAAGTGTAGTTGGCTTAGTGTTTCTTCCAAAGCTAAACTGAATGGACACGGTCCTTCAGCAGCTGCCAAATTGGCTGTTTACTTTCCGACTCCTTCGGCGCAGCGCTGTCTTCATCATGTTACACCCGCCCAGAGCCCGCCTCTGTCAGATAGACTGATCTGATTGGTCCAATAGGCGATTCAGTGGGCTCAGCTCTTCGGGGCCAGATCCCCGTGCAGTGCAAGTTTGAGTTTGCTGGGGGCGAGGCATCTGGATTTCCAGGTTAGGCTAAACTATGATCATTGAAATAAAATCAGATTAACTAATGATTAAAAAAAAATCATGATTGGAAACCCTAATAATCACCTTAAGTCACAAATACACAGCAGATACTCACGGGCAAATTAACGAACACTGAATTGCGACCATTGATAGCACAATAAATTGCGCATCACTTGTAGCTGCCACCTGCTCTGTCTCAAGGTCTGATTCACAAAAGATAAGACAACACCCATAAAGTTGTTTTTTTTTAATTGACCAATTGACCCATAGCTCAACTAATTTGTGTCTTCTGAGCAGCAGTGACCCAAGAGAAGAAAACACTGTATGAATGCAGCTCAACACTCTCCGGCTGTGGAGAGGGTGTCTGCTATTGTCCATTCTAGCTTTCAGTTTGTTCAGTGTGCCCGTCTCCACCACAGCTCTTGGTGGGTGAAACAATTGTTCTTCCTTCAGACAAGGAATTTAAATGTAACCGAGAGAAACCATATTCAGGTCAGTGCTGGGCGTGACACCTTGTATAAATGCTTTCAGTTACCACCAACTCTCCGAAGAAGCTTTTAATTTCACTGTAACTCTATGTTACTATTAGCACTGATCTTTGGGAATTGAACTATTTTTGCTATGAGGCTCATTGGCATAGAAAGGGGCCAATTTTGCACCAAATGACTGTATTTAATCTAATTTAAAAATGTGCAAATATTGTAGCACAGGAACACCAAGATGCTTGCAAGTGCATTTCAACTGTTTCTTTTTTCTCATTTGTGCAGGTTTAGTGCTCTCAAAAGCCACACAATCCTTTTGTGAATTTGCCCCTCAGTGTTTGCACTTAAAACACATCTTGAATGTCGTGTACTTCTTGAAAACCATCCATGTAGGTTACTGTAACATGAAAAGGCTGTGACGCTTTATGTAGTGCTGCAATATTTCTCTCTCCTGTTTGCCCCTGCACAAAAGATGCAAGTCATAAAGCAGGGAGAACTTACGCTTAAAAAAATTATCTTTCATTTGAGGATGATGACAGTGACGTGTTGCCTGCTTTTGATAAAAAGCTATTCTCAAAAGATGATAGTTCCCACATGAGAGGGAGGGAGACAGAGAGCATAACGTTGACTCAAAGGGACAGAGATACCCGCACGGCCCTACAGGCACACACAGCAGACGGTAGCAGCAAGAGGGTGATGATAGAGTGAGTGTGTGTGTTTGTGTGTACAGTATGTGCATTGTCGAGTGTATGAGAGAGATTGCATGTGCAGAGCAACATGAACTGGTGATGGAGTTTGTTATGGTAGTGTCCAAAGAACCTGAGGCAGTCATTACCTCTACTGCTGAACCATTTAGGAAAATAGCCTCTTTTCACGAGATGGCCAAATGTCTGCGTATGTGTGTGTGTGTGTGTGTGTGTGTGTGTGTGTGTGTGTGTGTGTGTCCTGAGGGGTTGTAGTGTTGCTCTTGTGCTAAGGGGTACTTATAAAGCCGGTTGTAAAGCTACTTTCTGTGCAACTGTTTCCCTGCCTGTTATTGTCTGACCCACTAATCAATTCACTTTTATGCTAAAGCAGTGTTTCTCCTCCTCTCCTGTAGAGACTGGTGGAGGCGGCAGAGGAAGCCCACCTACAGCACGAGGAGGATCCAAACCTACAGGTATGTGCATACTTGTCTGGATCTACAGTGTACATCCTGACCGCACAAACATCATTACAATCAACATGCTCATTCGCCGGTCTTGTAAGCTCATTAATTAAATCATGCTGAAATAATTTATCCGTCAGAAGCCAGTGCTTCTGTGATTGGACCCCAGTGAGAGAAATAGGTTCAGCGAATGACAAGGGCCTCTGTAAACACAACAGAGGAGAGCGAGGGAGAAAAGGCATTAGGAATCTTGTTCTGCAGTCTGTTTCGCTTGACTAGGCTTAACAGTCTTTTCTCTTTTAAAAGTGTGTGTTTGTCCACATCTCTCTATAATCATTTTGTCAGCATATGTCTCGGTCTGCCACAGCCACACTGTCGGGTGTTTCACAGTCCCACATGAGCAGGCGTTCCAAACAAACGCGTACAAAGACAATTACATAAACATAAGTGTTTTTTTTATAATTGAACAAACAAACAAATCCACCCTAACCCTTCAACATCTGCTGGTGATCATTTACTGGGGATTCATGGGTCCATCTTGTTTTAATGATGTTGCATTCTGTGGAGAACTGAGCAACATCATAGACAATGGGACATTACACTGAGCCAGACTAAATAGACAGGTTTCTGAGCGACGTCATAAATGTGATGTGCACTCTTGCACAGGGTAGGACACAAATCAGAGCACAAATTGCGAAAGTAATGTGCTCAATATCCTGAGGAAGCTTCCCAGTTAGCTCAATGTGCAGAATTAGCTATTGGCATCTGGATTTAAAAAGGTGCAAAGTACTGGAAGGTGGTGGATAGTTTGGCACAGTTCCTAAAGAAACACCTGTTTTATAGTGTTTAAAGGTATATTACGCAGGATTGTTGGTAACTGTTTGTTAATATGCTAGCTAGTGAGAGTGAAAGTAAAAATAAAAGCTATCCCAGAATTCACTCTTGTGTGGCACTTCACTGTATTTGCATTTTTTTTTTTGGTGCTGTGTCTCTTGTATGCCTGCTGCTTACAGTCTGGCACCTGGTTGCCTGACCTCACATGAGCGCTGTGGGGGTACACGCTGATAAGCATCCCAAAAATAAGAAGAAAATAGGAAAATACAGTGTGCAGAAAAAAACCAAGCACACACTTCTCACATATTATGTCTTTAACACAGCTCACAGGGTTACTGCTCTGTGATCAACACTTTGGTGATCAGATGTCGTGCTTTGTCAGTGTTCGCCAAAAATAGATTTGGAAATGTGAGGGTGAGTGCCACAAACAAATTTACCCCTGAAAAGTGATTTTACTGGTTTCTCGCAAGTTCGTTTATTTCGAAATTTTCAGTAGGATCTACAGTAAATGTTGGTTTTGATGTCGACAACTAACAATTCCTTTAATTATCAATTAATCTGCTTGTTATTTTCTCGATTAATTGATCAATAGTTTTGTCAATAAAATGACAAATAATGGTGAAACATGCCCTGTGTAATTACGAGAGCCAAAAGTGACAATTACAGTCAAAACAGTCTAAAATCCAAAGCTATTCAGTTTATCACCATAGATACACATATATTTATATATGACAAAGCAAATGTTTGGCTTTTTTGCTTTAAAAAAATACTAAAATGCTTATTCAGTTATTGAAATAGTTGTAGCTAATTGATCAATCAGCTAATCATTGCAGCTCTAGTGTTCATCACCTTTCCTATATTTTGGTAGCAAAAGGCAGCATCCATTTTTTTGCTGTTGACAGAAGCCAGTGTTTTGTAGTTTTTGCCATCACTCAGTTCCATTATGGTGGGATAACTCAGTCGCCTCACATCAATAGCGTTCTGTAAATATCAGTAAATATGAATTTAGCTCACTGAAATCAGGTCATGTTGGACTCTACTTCAGCCCATTAGATGAGGTCCATATTTACGGGGGGAACTCTGGGATACTGTAGTTCAAATCCTCAGTCTCCGTACAGCAAATCTACCGCTCCGTTAAAGCCTCACGATTGCGCCTGCAGATGTATAACAGTAATAACCGAAGATTACATTTTATGTGGAAAGCATCTTACATACTGTATTTTGTCAGAGGTGAAACAATTAATCCTCATGTTTTTGCTGCCAGATTTTAATCTGTGACAAACACATTTTTGGGGTCTGAAACATAAACCATGAATTATTTATGATATCATATCGCTGTCATAGTCCTGCTCAGAAACTCAACAAAATTTTAAACTACTCCCTGGGAGTTCCACCCTCAGTTCTGCAGACTTGGGCAAATGCATTCAGCTAATCATATCTGCATACACACCCCCAAACCCAGCCTCTGCTCTCATGGTTCTGCCTCAAATCCATTTGAGCAGCTTTAATTTTTAGAGTGCAGCTTTGTATTGTGTGTGTGTATGTGTTTGTATGTGTGTGTGTGTGTGTGTGTGTAGGTGTGTGTGTGTGTGTGTGTGTGTGTGTGTGATAGAAGCAGAGAGAGAGCGAGAGTGCATTTGTGATGTTTTCGCCTGAGTCTGCTGCGCATCATGCACATCTCAGAACATAGTTTATTAAAGTAGGAGGAGCAACAGCAGAAACTTGAGTTTTAAAGAGGCAATGTGATGCTAAGCCGACTTGGGAGTATTTGCTGCTAAACTACTTATAAAGTCTGTGGCGTGAGTGTTATGGGCGCCTGTGTCTCTGCCTGTGGCGGTGAGTATGTGTTTACTCTGTCAGCTCTTTAAGGCATTACAGTCAATGCCCCGTGGTTTTCTGCTGTCATGGACCATTAAGGTGGATCAATTACTAAATTTAACCACTGACTGCTGTCCAGCTCCAAATCTTCCTCTCACAGTACCCCCTCTATTCTGTTTTTGTTTTATTGCTTGATTCTTCACACACTTTGCAATTTCCACCTTTGTGACACTGTAACAGAAATACATGTGCCTGTTTGGTTTTGATGGTGTGTAATATTTATTATCAAATGTAGATAACTGTTAATAGGAAGAAAAGTAATCAACTATTTTGATAGTTGATACATTTTTTAACCCATTTTTTAAGCAAAAACTCCAAACATTCATCCTCTGTTTCCAGCGTTGCTAATATGAGCATACACTGCTACCAAACAATAAATCAGTTAATCAAGAAAATAACTACCAGATCAATGGACGATAGAAAATTAGCTTAGCATTAGCTGCAGGCTTATAGATACCGCAACATCACATTGAGATGATTTCTTGAGATTTGCTGCAGCTATAGTGGTGTTTGATGTAAGAGAAAAAAAATTAAGCTGCTGTACTTAACATAGAGTTTAAGCTCCTAAGAATCAGCAAGTGCTTCTGTCAAGGCAATTTTGCACAGAAAAGTAAGAGATCCAAATTTAGACCATGATGCAATGCTGTCACACAATGTTGTTTTTGAGAAAGAGTGCATTTTTATTCAACTGGAGAAGTCTCTCTCTGTCTGACAGTCATCTTTGCTTCACCTGCGCAGTCACCCACAGCTGATTGCAACACGTCCACTCTGGAGTTTTGAAAACCACTCTGGAGAATGTATATCACCTGCTGAACCAACGTGTGCAGCAGGTATAGAAAACTGGGCAACACTTTACTTGACAGTATCTACATAAGGGTGATGTGACACTGTTATAACTACGACATGACACTGTCATGAACTTGTCAAGTTGACATCAACCAGAAGATGTCTTTGTCATAACAATAATAATCATTAGGTCAACTTGTCATAAACACAAAAAGAGGTGCATTTCTGGTTCATGTCAAGTTGTTATGACAAAGACATCTTCTGGTAATGTCATCCTGGTTCATGTCAAGTTGTCATAGTTGGACATCCCAAACAAATTTAATGTCAACTTGTCATGACAAAGAAAAACTTCTGGTAATGTTACTTTGATTAATATCAAGTTGTCATAATCAAGACAACCCAAACAATTGCAACTTGCCATTACAAAAACCGAATGAAACTTAATGACAGCAGTCATAAACGTTTATGACATGTACAGGTTCATGACCGTGTCATGTCATAGTTATGACAGTGTCATGTCACCCTTATGTAGATACTTTCAAGCAAAGTGTTACAAAAAATTGCAACATTACATCGCAAAGTCACTTTGTGTGTAGACTACTACCTGTTCCTTTTTACCTGAGAGTGGAGGAAATTTACAGCAGAACAAGATACTAATAGACACACTAGGGTTGGGTGATGAACTCTGTACTTTTAGGGGAAACCATCAAATTTTGTCTGTACTACCGGGTATGAATTTTAAAACAATAAAAAAAACTGCCTCTCTGGAACTCCATGACCGGCTTTAGGGCGCTTTGCATTGCAGGCAATAGAGCTCAGTGAAACGTACATGTTCAGAAAAGAGACAGAAGTGCTGCGAAATGCCCTTAAGCCAGGAAGCTGGCCAAGGAGCTCCGTCAGCTTCCCAGCGAGCCAAAACTATGGCTACAGCGCTGATGGTTTAGGTCTGACTGGTCTATTTTCTTTTCGATTTTATTTTAGAAATAGCCTAGTATCACTGCTGCTTGTGATTGTGTTTTTTGAATTACATACACACACACACACACACACAAACACACACACACACACTCACAAGCAAAGAGACAGAAGGAGAAGTATCACTTGTTATTGCAGCTTGTTCAAAAATTATATTGTTGTTGTTGTTGCTGCGTAATGGTACTGAATTTGAGGTGCCAGTACAGGTATTAGTTCAAATGTGAACCGTAACCAACCCTAATACACACTCTCTTGCTGCTGTCATTTGAAAGAAACATTTCATATAACTGAGGAGATTTTGCCTGTTGAAAACTGCCCATGGTGGAGTACATAAACATATATATATTTGTCCCTGTACAGCTTTATGCTTTATCTTTACTTGTGAGTGTGTATGAGTGTGTGTTCGTGTCAATGCTGGCAAAGAAAACTGCCGTCATAGATATGCACTCGTGTTTATCAACTATTCTGCATGTTCTTGTGAACACTGTGTTCGTGCATCTGCATGTGTGTCGCTTACGGACGCTCGTCTGCGTGTGTTTGTGTTTTCATATGCTGCTTGAGGGGCCGTAATACTGTGTGGGCTCGCAGCGGTGCTTTATGCCAGTAATTACTTGGCGGAGATGAGATGAGCCCGGCGAAGTGAGTGTCCCTTTGTTTCAGCTTTAATGACACAGCTCCACAGCTGATAATGGCTGATAGAGAGCCTATAGTGTAACGCAGAGTTTCATAACGTCTAGGCCGGAGCGAGATGCCACTTTGAAGCCAGACAACCTCTGTACAGGAAGATATGACACTAACATACTTGTGTTATATATGTTGTGTGCTATAACTAGGAGGAAGGAGGGAAGGAGAAGGAGAAATGATGGAGGAGGACATGATTTAACATGATAATAACAATTACATGTACCTGCCAGATGCTTGTTGGCATGGTGTGGGACCACGGTAATATAATCTACTTTAATCAGTGATTAATGTTATGGGAGATGCATTTAGAGTATCATGCAGTGTTAACTTTATTAAGGAGCTTAATTGTTTACACCGCTTGCCAGCGCTGTGAACTCTTCATCGCCTTCTTCATCATCATGTTCATTATCACATTACACATAAACCCCTCAACCAATCATCAATCATTAGCAGTCCAGATTGGTAAGACAAACATACGTGCTTACTTTTTACATTTTTACAAATCAAACTTTACACTTTTTTTAATGCTCTCATCGTCTTCATCGTTCTCTCCTTGCTCGGTTTGGCCACCCATGCTGCTGCAGTCTCCACCCTCCTGACCCACTGAAGTGAGCTTAGCGTGCCTAGGGTCTGACAGGTGGAGCTGTGCTGTGATTTACAAGTGACATCAATGGGAGAGAATGCATTGAAAGATCTTGACAGTCACAGACGAAGTGTAAAGTAAGTCCCTTTCCAAATGTGGGAGGTTCCGCATTGCGTTTCGACGTCCGTCACAAATGAATCTGCGCTTCAACAGCTCGGCCATCATAGCAATAATAACTGAATGTCTTTGTCTGGCTATCGTTCAGCATCCATGTTAGTGTCTGAGTCTATATGAGTGTGTGTGTGTTGGTATTTATCCTTAGTTAAGCAGGTTTTTCAGTACCTCTTGGCAAATTATGTCGCAGCCATTAATTTTTCATTGCTAATTGTGTTTTGAATTGCCTGAGCATAAAATTAAATGCTTGAGCATTCTTTAGTTGCGATCACAAACTGCTGTCGTGTTTTTTGTTTCTATTTACATGCATGAATATGAATACACATGTAGATTTTTTGTAAGCGCTGTATGTGCACACCTGTCTAGGTGTGTGTGTGTGTGTGTGTGTGTGTGTTTGTGTCTGTGCAGCTCTGATGGTGGCATTTCTAATAGTGCCTTTTACTGCAGAACATGGTGAATAGATGGTAATTATCACCAGCTGGGCTAAAAATACCACATCCACGCTGTAGGGTGAAACCTCCTCCATCACTATTCGGGGGTTTATTATAAAATGTTTGTGTGTTTTTTTGCTATTGGATACATATTTGGCTGGCAGCGGTTTGATAGGAATTTCCTTATCTATCCTTTCCAGAGCTCTTCTGCTTCCATGTGAAATTGGCACGGTAATCTGCTGCGATTTTCCTCCCTTGCTCTTTTACCCGCACTGCTCATGTACTGTAAATAGGAAAGCAGAGAGCAGTCTCCCATGCCCTCTGCAGCCAATGAAATCCTTCCTTGGAGGTTGGAGACAAACAGCCAATTGCCAAGCCTGATGTTGACTGAAAATGTAGCCCCAGTCTGGGGGGAGCTGGTGGGAGAGAAATGCTTAATCTCTCTTTTTTCTCTCTCTGTCTTTTGTTCTCATGCTCCCCTGTCTGGGGTATTACCATAGAGTGCAGAGAGGTGGCCACATGCTTGTTGATTTGCCAATTTGCTCCTCTTATTACTGGCAAAAATTATTGACTCGAGTGCACGCGCCTGTGTGTCCAGAGCATCTTCTGCTTCACCGTGCTGTGGCATGCATGGCCGGTGATGCGAAGATGGGATTGTTAAGCCATTTATTCAAGAGTTGGCCTTCAGTGTCTAACGTATAATGCACAAATACAGCACGCACACTGCTTGCCAGCTCCAGACACAAAAGCATTTCAAGGAACCTTCGTCTACAACCTCAGAGAGACGGGGTCAGAAAGGTTCCCTACAGAGAAATAGGTTGCTGCCCAGAAACATTGACACTGACAAACCTCTGGAAAGCTTCTTTTAATGAAAGAGTTTGTTTATGAACCTGAGAGCTCAGAAAGAAACATGTTCCCATACTCTGTCACAACTTGTTTATGGTGTTATCGCACCAATGCTTACACCATATCAAGCAGCAATAATCAGAACAAAATAAAATCAATAGTAAGGTTAAGTAAGTTGGAAAAACAATCTGATTTTGCGAATAACCTTTCGTGGTGCTCGCTGGTTTATTTTTTAGATTAATTAACATGCAGTGAACCCAAACTACTAACGCAACACTTCTCCAAACACTGAAAGACAACCCGATTTGAACCTGGAGATCAAACAATTATGGCACATCACACAGATACCAATCAGAGCTAACTGTGTTTTATATATATATATCACACAGACACTCTGCAAAGAAACCTGAAAGGTCAGGTAGAAGCCAATGAGTTGTGTCTTACCTGACATGACTTATCTGACTCTTAGTGGAGTGTCTCTTCACAACTCAGTGTTGCGTCTGGAGCGAGTCTAGAGAGATAAGTAGTTATCAAATTGATTATTTATTCCCTTCGGACAGAGAACACTGGCTGCATACTCAGAGATGCGGCGGATAGAGCTTAAATGGGATTTAACTTGTTTTTACAAACATTCTACTTTGTGTTCATTTCACTTCATACTTTCTAAGTTAAGTCAATTTTATTTATTTGTCTTGTCTTGAAGTCAGCAGTAGCTCTCTCTGTGCAAAAATCACACCCTGGGGTGGCATTATGCTGCCGCTGTTTGGTTCTATGAAGTAAGCAAAGCCGCCAGAACGAAGGGTTTATGTTCAAGCTCTATCACGCGATCTCAGTGTAAAAAGGACTCTTGAAAGTCTTGCTTTGAATATAGAAAACCCCCCAACCCACCCAGAAATAAACTTTAAATAAAGAAACCTCAAGAAGAGCAATTTAAATGCTTATTATGTATTGCTTTAAATATAAAAAATACAGCTCTGTATTGATGACAGTTCATTATGCTGATAATAATTGTGTTCCCGTCTCCCTCTTACTCTCACACACTCTGCAGCAGATTTGTTTTGAGGTGTGCTACATAGGTTTAAGTCACGTTTTTTTCTCAGAGTGGGTGAGCACAAAGTTTAAGATGCATGAAGAAGGATTTTTAAGCACAGCATACGAACCCCTACTTGACCTTTCCTCCAAGATATTTACTCAATCTGCTGTCTTGTTTACCCACTGATTACCTGTATCCGTGCCCCCTGGTTGTTTTCCAGTCACATTTTCACACTCTCGGAGTGGTGTCTTTCCCCCTTTCCTCAGCGTGAAGAGAGAGTAGGGAGGTGGGTGAATTTAAAAAAAAAAAAAAAAAAGGAGAGTGGAAGTGGAGTTTAGAGTTAAAAGTGAACACCGGAGGGTGGAGCGTCACGGTCAACCCCCCACCCCCCTGCTTCACACGAGGTCTCCTCTCTGTCTCACTCTCCCTCTTTCCCTCGGGGCTGTTGACTCACTGTGCAGCAAGAGTGTTTATCAAAATCAACAGGAGCGTTTTTATTTGGATGTGAGCATGTGCATGTGGGTCACACGCTTGCATACTGTATGTGCGACTGGGTGCATGTGTGATGCTAAGCTGCATAGGTGCTCCCCTGTAAAGGAAATGGGACTCTTGCCTTTAAGCCTTTACTATAGTGTGAGCAAGTGTTTCTTACAGTCACAGTTTTGTCCGTTATAACTACGGCTGTCACTAAAAAGAAAACACACAAATACTTGAAAAGAAGCGTACAATAGACGTGTTAAACTCCAGCAGATTACGTTAATATAATTGACATTGTGCACCAGCTTGAAATCAATGAGAGCCGCTCAATGATTGCAGAGAAATAGTGGTATTTAAAGTCAACAGTAAGTGTGTGTGCCATACTGTGACAACTTCATGCACAAGGTCTCACTCAGCACTCAAAAACAGATTCTTAACCAGTGAATGGAAAACAATGAAATACATGTCCACAGGGGCACTGAGGCAGATTTATTGACATAGCATAATTCCTACTGAGGCTATTCCAAGGTGTTTAACATACAGTTAAACTCAAAGAAGTAAATTATCTCTGGCAGTTTGGTCTTTTCGTTAGAATGAGTTCATGGATGTTTTTGGTGCATGGATCTTGTTTGTTTGGCCTTTCATTAAAGAAGTATTGGAAGTATGGTCTGTTCATAAAACTGGTCTGTCTTTGCAGTAGAAAGATGCCAGTACTTCTGACATTGGTGCTACATGACCCGAGACAACAGATGAAAGTGTTGTGGCATTTGCTTTTGCTCAAGAGGTAGAAATCCTACAAGTGCCAGAACGCACTGTAATGCACTTGACATGTAAGCAGTCGTGCATGTGGGTGATGTATTGTGAGTTTGGCCATTTTTCCACAGGAAACACTATAGCAGCCAGCTGGTAACTAATAATCACAAATTACAGTTAAACTGTAATATGAAATATGTTTCTGGAAACATCTGAGGTGAGAAATAGGCAACACAGTAACAGGAAAATACAAAATACAGGAAACAGTAAGGTGCCCACTTCCTATTCACAAATTTTCATATTACAGCTAAACAGTGCACTAAAATATGTTTCTGAAGACTTTTAAGGTGGGAAATAGGCAATAAAGTAGCAGAATCTTGGTTTGTATTTGATTAGCACTGCTAGTTTTACAGCTTGGTCTGAGTTTGAGGAAGAGAGAAGAAGAGGGAGGGTTTGGTTTGTGGACTCCTCTTTTGAAGCTTTGAGGTATTACGGCTGTCATCATCTTGATATTTTGGAGCCAAAGTGACCATATTTGGGTGAGAGGCTGGCAGTGTGGAGAAGCCGAGGACATATCGGCCGACAGCCTGTCACTCAAGGAGGGCTGCTCTTAATTATGTCTACCTTTAAGCCTTGATGAACTGTAAACGGGTGAGTTATATAAATATTCACCCCCTGTAAAGTTGTCATGCAGGAGTAAAATTAGCTACGAAGACCAGAACCGTTTTTTGTACCAGGCTGTAAACATTTTTATTTCTGCTGTGAAGTTGGGCATTTTAATGTGGGATTTATACTTGTGCGTCAAAATGACGGCATAGCCTGACGTGCACCTCCCTAGAAATGTAACTACACGTTGTGACAATGCCGACCCCTTGTCTATTTTTGTAACCTGAAACCATTTCTCTCAGTGGAAACAAAGCTTTTATTTACTTTAATTTCATAAATAAGAAACAATTAATTGTGAAGACAGTAAAGCCTCCACAAAATAGCATTTTAAAACTTGTGTGTGATCTATCCTTCAGGGATTTATCCTTCTCGGATTTATACTGGCTTCAAATGAGCAGAGGAAATCTTTGCTCGTCACTAAGCTAAATTATACAATGTTAAGTGCCATAGGCTTGTGCTAATAATGTGAACATGTTGGATTTGTTTGGAAAACGTGTTAAGTATAAGACAGTATAACCTTGTGAGTTGTAATGGAGCCAAATTTTGTACCGTCACCTTTGTTAAATGTTGCTGTTGTCCCTGGTTTCATATGAGAAGAGGAAAAGTCCACTAGCGGCTAGGCTAATTTATACAATGTAAACTGTCATAGATTTGTGCTAAAAACATTAGCATGTTGTATTCGTGGGGAAAATGTATCCAGATAAAGACAAGTGCTTTGTTTGTGAATGCTGCGGGTTATAGTGAAGCTGATTTGTGTACTTGTGTTTTAAATTGTTGCTATCAAACCATGTTTAGTGTTTTGGAGGTGTAACTGTAGAGGGACACAGAAACACCACTGCACAAGTATGGCTTAATTTTTCAGCTCCAGAGGTTGCAGCTTGGCTTCTGTACTATTTGTGTCCCTGGTAAAAATGAGGAGTTGCAACTTGTAGTTCAAGAAATCCCACAAGACCCAGTGAAAATCTCCTGCCAATTTGAGCTGAGAGATGAACAGGGAGATCTGGGTGCAAGTAAGATGGAAGGACGTTTACCGTAGTTCATTTACACAAACTACTCATGTTGTTATGATGCAAATATGGTTAAAAATTGACAATATCCTTTTAATTAACATAAATTAACATGAGAGATATTGTTTAAAAAACTAACAATTGCAAAGTGCTTCACATCAAAGAAAAGGCGACTATGCAAGGACACGCGTACAAATGGAAAACCTGATAAAAGATAAGTGAAATTTAAAAAACTAAACAATCTAAAGTGATTAAAAAACCTAATGTGATTACACTGGTACGGTTACTTTGTGAATATCAGATGGTTTCATTTAATTATTCAATGCTGCAGAGAAATGTCAGATTTTTTCTTGTATTTTACCACATTTGTGACTGCAACACTGCCTTTCCTGCCTATAATATAAACAATAATCAATTGATTGACGTGTGCCCCAGTTGAGTTCTTTACATTGACCAACTGTCCAAAACCTAAAGATTTCTAATTTATTGTTATATATGACAAGAAAATGCAGCAAATCCTCATATTTTGATCTGGAAACAGCAAATACCAGACAAAAATAAAATTAATTATTAAAGTACCAGTGTATTTTATGTCAATCAACTAACTGATTAATTGACTACTTACGTACCTGTACGAACAGGGGTTTTTATGTTAGGTAGTTAAAAATGACATAGTCCCAGTTGATACCTGACCTAATGAAAAACTGAATCACTTCTTTCTGGTTTGGCCATTTAGACACAATGAAGCAAAATCTATGAACACATCATCTTTGAATTCTGCTTTTTTAATATACTTCCATGTAATTACTGTGTAAATTGATATGTATTACTTCCCTTTTTTTTGCTCTCATGAAGCACTTTGTTGTAAAAATTACAAAAATAAGTGCATTTGAAAAGTGTTCACACAGAGGAGTTTAGGAAACAAAGTGTTTTAAAACATAATCCATGATAAATTTCTGTATTGTGCATAACATATTAATGTCCTTGCAGCAGTGACATTTTGATGTTAAAACGCTACATATAATACCATAAAGCAATCCATTCTTCGGGCTTATGTTTTGAAGCAGCGGACTGAAATATGCTCCAGTGTTTACCTCCAGTAACCCGTCCTCATCCTCTCCCTCTCTGTCTGTCCTACACTGAGTGAGTGAGTGGGTGCTGATGGTACATGTGCGATCTCTCAGCGTAATGCACTGCAACGTTAAAGATCAGGTTGTTAACACCATGATCAGGGACTGCATTAGTGGCACTGGGCACTCCTTCACTGTAATGCTGGAATGGCATAATTGACTTACTCAACACATACACCCACACTTGGACACACACACACACACACACACACACATTTCCACACACACTATACACACACACGGCATCAATCGATGCTGGGGAGCACACACACACACACACACACACGCACACCATGCTGCCCCTGCCTCCATTCACACACCCACACTCACTCCCACACAACTGAAACTCAAAAGCTGATGGGTGCAATTTTAATCAAAATTGAAGCCCACATGCTGTGAATTTAAATAAGTCTATTAGCAGACTCATTAACAGTTGTTTGTTTTACTTTTTTTTTTACTTGACTTTATATTCTCGATACTTTTAACAGCTAATGCCTCTGGTGGCGTTTCCTCTTGTCTTTGCCTTTTCTTTCACTGTCTTTCAAGACGCTTACTTTGGGTATAGAGCCAGAACATCTGCACAGCTTAAATTGTTCCTCGAGTCATTAGTAACTGTTGTTTTCCATCTTGGATCTTGAGATAGTTACTGTCATTATAAAACTTGGGTCTGTATTTGTGTGCATGCTTGTCTGCCCAGTGTACATGAATGCATGTGGGGTTTTTTTAACATATGTGATAGATTAACTTTGTTATTCTACTGTCTGCATTTGAACAAAAAAGAGCTGCAGTTGATGGAAATTGCTTTTATTTAGGAACTGAAACTTATCTCATTTCCCTATTCCACCTATTGCACAGACAGAGAGGAAAGAGGGAGCACGGCCAGCGAGATGGGAGAGACACCCAGATAGAAAGGGTTGACTAGACAGAGACAACCTGGCAATTGCAACAATGGTCTCAGAGATAGAGCTGATAGTAGCCAAACCCTGCCAATGAGAGCTGCATGCATAAGAGAGCACATTGGAGTTGAATACAGGGAAGAGACAGAGGGTGGTGAGGAGCTTGATGAGGATTGCATATACAGCCAGGGAACAATGGGTAGAAGGAAACAGGCTGAGCCAGAAAAGGAAAGGGATAAATCAGGCCGGGAGGGAGAGAATGATAGAACAGGTACTAACGAGACAATGGCAGAAAGAGAACAGAGTGAAAATGCAGTGGGGCCTTGTCTCCTGCAGGTGCAGTTAGCTCTGTGTACCGTGTGTTAGTGTGTGCGTGCATCTTGTGTAAACTAAGCACCCATTTTTTTTAAGTATCCTTATTTTCACCCACAATGTTATGCTGAGGTCAAATCCAGCATTTGTCTTTTGTCCCTCTGCACTGAAAGTTGTTTTGTTTACCAGCAAGCAAGTCTGACAACATCTGACCAATGACTCATGACAACATCCTTCTGCAACGCCCTGTAGCTCAGCTTTTGCTCCTGACACTGTTTATGGGGGGTAAAGACACAGACACATCAAAGTGTCATCAAAGAACTAGTGGTGACGAAGGAAGGCTTTACGCTGCTTGTGTCTCAGCCAAAAAATGCACCTGATAGCACCGCGAGAATTACAGCAAAGGCCAATTAGCACATCAACAATATATGATAATAAACTTTATGTATATAGCAACTTTCAAAACAGTTATAAAGTGCTGTACAATGAAACTAAAACACATTTAAGACACAAGGAGAATAAAGCAAAAAACATGTCATAAAATGTCATCTAGTAAAAGATAAAAGACGGAAGGCCAAAAGGAAAATCAAGTTAATAAATGGGAAATAAAATGAATGAGATAGCAATAAAATAGACAGACAGCTCGGATAAACTCAGGATATGCTTTCCGATAGAAGTACGTTTTAGGAGAGACTTGAAAGCCAGTGACTCAGACAGCCTTATATCATTGGGCAGGTCATTCCAGAGCCTCAGGGACCTGATTGCAAAAGCTCTGTCCCCCCCATAACTCTCTATACCAGCAGGCAGGTGTCGTCTGTATTGGAAGATTGACAGAATGTATTCAAGATGCTAGTTACCCAGTCAGCATGTAAACAATGCAACCCCAGTGATGAAAGACCAAATCAATAATTACGAACTGTTTCTGCGAAAGAGCCCAAAATAATCCTAATATGACAAAGTTTGTTGCGACGTCACACCTTCTTGACTTTAGTTAGTTTACTTTCCTCACTTCGGTTTCTCTTCTCGTGCACTAAGCTGAACTGACAATCAGCGATTTCACTCACTGATGAGCTCCAACGGGTCCGATACAGATTCATCATGCTGATTCAGCCTATAAAAAAGCCAACAAAGGCCGACCAATGCCAATGGTGCAGTACACACCCAAAAAAGTAAGGGAACAGATGCTCATCGATGGCCCGACATTGACTGAACGTCAGCTTGAAGTGTCAGGGCCGTAGCTTGTACTTAAAAACTCTTGAATGGTTTGAATAGAATTGATATTTTGGTTCAGACTGAGCCAAAGAAATGACAGAACCGAAGAATGAATAAAATATTCAAACTAACTGAGCAATCACAAAGGTAAGAAGTACCAAAGGGCACAATTTCAGTTGAAGGTAAGGAGTTTAAATGATTGTCATTCACATATTTTCTCAAGTGTATTTTGTATGAATTTCTTTGTACCGGAGAACAACATACTGAGAGAGACCAGGACCAGTTGTGAAGGTGATAATCAGGTGTAATTATGGCTGGCTCTGGACACTGTGTCCCTGTTTGGCGGGGAATATAGATACAGTTGCCAGAGGTAGAGAGGTCAGGTGCAGAGGAAGCAATACACGTAAGCAATTCTCTGCATTGAGAAACCGCGCCAGAGTTTCCCACTGCCTGAAGGTCATCATTCCTGCAACCTCACCAGATTTGATGTCACAGGACACTGTCTCATGCCAATGGCAACAGTTTTTTGATCACAGTTCAAGGTGCTTGTTTAATCTGACAAGAACATTTCAAAAAATTGCATAAGATATCAGGCCCACTGAATTCAACACTGAGATGTTGTACCCTTTGAAGGTGATAATGACAAACTGGTTGCTTAAACCATTGCTTATTTCCATGTAGAGCTGATACAGAGCAACATTAGCATTCATTTGGAGGCTTGTTTCCAGCCACCTAGCAAATGTGAGTCTAATATTCACTCTCCTTTGAGTTCTGTTTTTGGTTTCTAACTCCTGAGGGAAACATTTGTCTCTTCAGATGCTAAATATTCCATTGTCTGTCTGCTGTTTGATGCTGGACAAGTAGCTTACAGTGGCTTTTTTAGAACCCTTTTTTCCAAAATAGCTGCAAAAACTACACCTTGAAAACAGTGAGAATGAACCACAACAGTGAGTTTGCAGACCGGAAAACTAAGCAATCAGCTATACTTAAGCTGTATGATGCTATCGTGCTCTGTGATACTGAGGAAAACTGCGGAGTTAGGTGATGATTATCTGCAGGTTCACTATGAAAATACCTTTTTAACATGCAGGTAGTGATGTGATGCATTGTTGGTATGAAATATTTATTAAAGCTGCTTTAAAGTAATCAGAAATGTACGCAGCCTACATCCTATGCAGCAGTGTGACCCCTTTTCTCGCCTCTTTGTATCCTATCCTGTCCGTTACTTTTGTCCAGTCCAGTCTGCTGTTTCCTATTGTCTTTTTATCTTATTGTATCTTATCCTGTCCTATCATATCGTATCATATCGTCCTTGTCTGTCCCGTCTTGTCTTATCCTATCGTCCTGTCCTGTCCTTTGCCTATTATCTATCTTTTGTCCTTTCTTCTCCCTTCTCCTCTTGATCTCATGTCTTCGCCTCCTTTCCCCTTTCAGCGACTTCCTCCTGTCTTCATCGCTTTTGTACGGTGTAATTAAAGATAGTTCAGCTCTGGAGATTGCAGAGGTTTTTTGTTTTTTTTTACTGATGTTTGCCCTTTGCAGTATGTTGACGTTTTTTCTGTAAATTCTATTTTATGGCTTTTTTGTTTGTTACTTTTCTGCTTGTTTGATATATTTAATACTATGATTGTGAGACACTTTAACTTTTTTTTTTTAAAGTGCTACATAATTAAAAAATTAAATAAATAAATAAATAAAAATGCATTTTATTTATAGGCACCTTTCAAAGCACTCAACAACACCTTACAGTACAGTTAAATGTGTCCATAGATCATAAAATCAAACAATTCAGCAGTATACAGTAACAGTTAATAAAATGACTAGACAAAAAAGTCTAATAAAAAAATATAAATATAGGTATAAAATCATCATCAGTGCAAGTCTCAATATGTGAGTCACCATTAAATCAAACTGAATATACCAGCTTCAAAAGATGTGTTTTCAGACAGGATTTAAAAGTGGAAAGGGAGTCAATATTGCAAATGTCATGGGGGAGAGAGTTCCAGAGGCGGGGGCAGAACGGTCGAAGGCTCTAGAAGCCATGGTAGTCAAGCAGCAGATGGTGATGTGAGTTGGATTGCAGGTAGGAAGAGCCTTGATTATAAAGTCGAATAAATAAATCCCTACTTTCGTACCTACGTATTGACAGGAAGTTCAACTGTCAGAGCTAACCTGTCAGGTCTAGTGTAGACATAGGCACATTTTTAAATCTCTCCCTTACTTCCCCGGCTGTTACTTTTCTTTCTGTCCTTAAAAACACAAGGTTGAAGTGGTCCCCCAGAGCAACACAGCAAAACTCAAATAACAACAAGTCCTTGTCAAAGTCGACTAATTTGGATTCTGTTCACCCTGTTGCCCTGAAAAGATAGGTACCGTACTGGTGGTAGAAAATGGCTGGTATCCCAAACATTGCAAAGGTCAATGTAGATCAAATTTTCAGAATTGGTGGGTCAGGGCCCAAAAGTGAGTTGCATAGTAATGTCTTGCACTGACATAGCTTAACGCTGACTGAAGAAATCTGTGTCCTACACTGACTGGCACTGCATAAAAGGTTGTCATGTGTTGATCGATTGAATCTCACCACACTGTGTACTCTTGGGTCTTCCCAAAGGGAACAGAGTTTTTGTGTTTGTCATCACAAAAAAGGTTTTCTTTTGAATATATATAAATATATAAAAGTTTTGTGTCCACACAGGGGTAGAAAGAGGCAGGGTGAAGAGAAGGAGAAGGAGAAGGAGGGGAAATATAGGCAGAAGTATGCAACACTGTGCTCCCTCACCTTGAAATGGCAGTGTTCCCCTTGATAAAAGGCTAATAAGCCTAATCAGGTCTGATTAATTACACCGATAGGCACTGCGTTTGCCAGACTATTTGATGGCTTTATCTGTGTTTTGCACCGGGCTGAGGGGATGATGGTGTTCCTCAGGAGGAGCTGGAAAGATTTAGCCCAAATGAAGGTTACTGGTGCTATAAAAGGGAAGGCAGGGGGTGGTGGGCTGAGGAACGAATCCTGGAAGTGAGTGGTAGAACAATATAACATGTTGTTTTAGTATTTGGTGATGCATTAGTATGGTATGGTGACTTTTTAAACTTGTGCTCTGTGCTGTTTTCTCTGAACCGAATCACCATTCTCTTGGTCCTGCAGTCCTGTCACTCTCCGACAAATCAAGTCCAGAGAGTGTCTGTCCCCTTCTGAATGATAACACATGTACTGACTGAGGCTTTGTATTGGACTCTTGAGAATGGCAATTCATTCTCCTCAGAGGCTCTTTTCAAATCCTATTCTCTTGGTCATTACAAGAGAAATCAATGTGGCCTTAAGCCATGTAATCACCACCGTTCACCTGCACAAGGGATTGAACTGCTGCTGCTGCCTTTGCTGTTGACAGTAAGAACAGTGAAATATATTTTCATTTTAGGGGGAAATAGAGCTTGTTCTCTTGACATCTTGTTATCCTAATCACCTACATAACTGAAATTGTGTTGAAGCTCACAATCACATGTTCATTGTCCATTTAAAGCAAATTTCAGTGTGGTGAAATGAGACCTGGAGTTTCACATGAGACAAGAGTACGTCCAAATAAGCTGGACATGTGCACAGACAGTTTTATAGGCCAGGTTAGTCTTTAAGTCAGCTATGTCTTTTCAAAGATGAATACACAAAGATAACTGACTCCCTAAAAAGTCACAAGTTCTCTGGTCTTATCTTGAATTTACATAATTTAACATTTAGTTTTATCCCCTCTGTTTGCATATGCGCAGTTCATTTACATGTAAACATTTAAAAATATGTATGCCTTTGGGTCTTTATTCTAAAATGTCACATTTTCTTTTAAATGGCTTGAGGATTTTTATCTCTTTGTTGTCTTTTGTTCTGCATCGGCTATAGCCTTTTGCAGGCTTCGCCCCTGTGTGGTACCTCAGACTTCAGAGCCTTTGGGACGCAGGGAGCCATGTGCTCTATATTTATCTTGCTCTATGATTTATTAATAGTCTCCCCAGTATGCGCAGTACTAAAAATACAGTGGTGGCAGAGCAACACATGCAGCATCTGGCTAGGAAGGGAGTGTGCGAGCGGTGGCGAGATTCGTCAACTCAGCAGCTTTCCGCTGTAACATCATGCACGTCTGGGATGATCCAGGGTTTCAGGTTACCTCAGTACACAAACTACCCTCTGACTCAGCACATGAGTGACCCAGTCATTCCATACAGTGACAACACGACTCAGCAAGTCGAGCATATGGAAACTAAGAGACATGATTCTCAATTCAAGAGTCCGCAAACTCCGGTTTTTAGGTGTGTTTGAGTGTGTGTGAAATTTCATCACTGTCTCTGTTTTCTTCTTATCTCCAGTATGAATACTTCAATGCAGTGTTGATTAATGAGGTGGATGAAGAGGGGAACAGCGTAGAGCTGGGAGGAGAATTCATCCTGCAACCCAATGACCACTTTAACAACCTATCAGTCAACCTCAGCCTCAGCGTGGTCCAGGTGCCCACCAACATGTACAACAAAGGTATGGCCACCACTTCCAATTTATAACTATGATGTTAAAAATACAATTGTGTAGAAAGGTTTAACACCATCACCATAAAGGTGCAATAAATCTTAGTCTCCCAGGATCTTATTTCCTAGCTGAATTGTTCAATAATTCAGATAATTGGAGCCCTGACCGTCAGTAGAACAGTTGGTATGCTAGCACGTGAATGAACGCCTGTGTCCGGAGGAGGATTTGAGTTCATTAACTGTAACTCTCTGGATCATCCCTACCACACACTGACTTAATTAGCAGTTAAATAATCAGAAATTCTGCTAATTTACCATCCACTCAAGTCCAACCCATGAAGTCATGGCCTTGCACAATGCTCGGCGGACAGAGTGAATGTCACGTCGGCTTAACCCAGCTACCAGAGGCAAAGAAATTATATGGAGAAAGAGAGAGAGAGCACAAGAGGGAGGAAGCAAATGAGAGAGAAAGTAGGTTAAGTCAGACTGATGGAAGGTCTGAGCAACAGATTAATTACAGCTAGGTGGGGGAAAAAAGAAAAGCGCAAGTGAGAGTGACGGGAGGAGAGTGAATGAAATGGAAAGGAATTGAATGAAAGGGCTGAGAGAGTGAGGCTGGCAGGCCGATACAGGGAGAGGAAGAGTAATTTTGATTTGATTCACAGGCAAATGAGTAGAATTGCGCACACACGCTCACAGAGAGCTTTAAGAGTTTTGGATCTGCGGGCTTTGTTCGCTGGTACTGATAACGTAGATGTGTTGGCTGGGACTGCAGGGAGCTCGTTGGTGGGCATGATATCACCGTTCTGCAAAGGGAGGCTGAGAGGCTTGGCTCGATGGAAGGAAGCAGTTTGCGAACGATTATTTAAAAGTTTTCGAAACATTTTTTGAGTGCGTCTTCTTTGCAATGAATTTGCAAAAGTTTTAAGTCTTTTGCATTTACTTTTGCTGTTTGCTCAAGCACTGACGTGTTTAAATATTCTCATGTGTGTCACCTGCTTTCAGCCAAGAAGTTAGCAGGTGTTCAGATAGAAAATAGCAAAGTGACTTTTAATAATATAAGACAAGATTTAACTTGTCGAATGACGCTGCACTGCATTGCAGCCAAATTTGAGTAAGGTTCTCTTTGAAATGAAGGAAGACGCTGCATTTTTTACACAGTGCTATTCTTTGTCAAGCCGTGCTTCTGTAAACTTCCCCACACATAGCAGCAAGTCACTGTCGCCTGAGCCTGTTTTTTTAAGCTGCTGAAGAACTGGCTGTAGCCTGTGCACATCATAAATGGTGTGGTGGCAGCGGTGATGAATTAGAGGTTAAGTCCATGATAGCAGAGAGCTGCATGCCCCTGGAGATTAATCGCAGGAGGGACGGCACCACATCAAACATCCATCTTCCGAACTCACATCGCAACTAAAACACAAGCCGTGCCATCATACGTTATAAGGCTACATGACAGGAGCGTGTACCATGTAAGCAAAAAAGCCACGCGCACATTTGCAGCAGGTCGATACACTCTAACGTCCATGCACTTGCCTTTGTGCTCTCTGTGTTCACATTCACGTGAGCACATGCACTCACATACACACCCACCGCTTCCCATTTCTTTCCCGTTTCTCTTCATGCTTCCTCGCTCCCCTTGTTAATACCCTCCTCCCTAATCATCATAAGTAACCTATTAAAGTGAAGTTGATTTCAGCTCAGATTGCTCTGACTGGTGCAGCGGGTAACCTACACAGTTCTACTTTTCAATCTTGAGCACGCGCGCACGTGTGATTATATAAAATCATGGGAGCTCCTTTGATCAGATTGAATTAAGGAGTGCATTAGTTGAGATGAATTTAAATGACAGCTTAGGGGGAAAGTAGAGCCCATACTCTCTCCCTCATCATGACAAGTTCAGATTGTAATAGACACTCAAACTGCACCAGAAGTGACTGTATTGTTGTGTAAATGGAGCCTGGATCAAATCCAGCCTCCTCTCCGCTCCATAGAGGTGGATGGGTGTTTACTATCAAGAGGGGGCTTTAGTGTGCTAGCTTCCAGAGGACTAATTCAATCATGGCTTATTGGCATGACTGTTGACAGGAGAACAATGTCGCCAGCATGGGAGATGATGGGGAATCTGTTATCTGCTTTTCTCTCTCTCCGTCCATTAGGTACTTGTCTGTCTGACTGTCTTGCAGTAATTTACTGCCTCCCTTCCTGGCTTTCTTTTTTATCTATCCAAAGGCTTTTGTGTATTACTGTCTGATTGTGTCTGTCTGTCTGCTCGCCATTTTCTGCTTCCATCTCCTCTGCCCTGCTTCTGCACCAAGCAAAATTGGCGTAGTAAGCAGCTGTAATAAGCTTGGCTGTCCGGTCGCAAATCAGTTACTTTGTTGACTCTCACAGCCTGTAAATGGAAAGGAAGCTTCAATTATTGGATGTGCCCCACCATATATCACAATAAATCTGGACAGGATTATAAGCAAGAGCTGTTGCACATATTATATAGATATGTCCGCTTGAGTTGGAAGATGGCAGCTGCTGAGATTTGTGAAGCTAGTTAGCTTTAGCAGGAGTTATCTGTGGGGGTTTTTTTTCCTCCATCATGATTGGATTCAGCTGCTGCCTCATCTAGTTGTGTGGATTAACGAAATGAATTACAGAGATAACAGTTCATCAAAATGGATATTTTTTTCTTTCGCAGACAACAGCTAAGGAAAAATCAATAAGGAAATTCAGTTTTAGTCAAGTCTACCCATCTCATGGCTCTCACTTGATGCAGCTCTTTTGCTTCAGCTGTCTTGTTGGCCATGCTATCTGTGGCAGAGAGTGCTTTAAGTGCAGTGGTGGGTGTAGCAGGTATTACTAAGCTACAGTGCAGTTTGTGGAGCCTGAGCAGCAGAGACAAAGCCATGGTTTAATAGAAAACATACATTTCTATGGCAGAATATTTATATATGGTAAAACGGATGTCACAGTGTGAGATTCAGGTCTGAAAGGTCAGGTAAAGCAAAATTAAATATATGTAATTAATAATTAAATATATGTAACGACAGACTCGTTCAGCAGCTAACTAAGTCACACAAAGCTCACCCACTTCCTGAGCCAAAGAGCAAAGACTCTCACTCTGCAGTTTGCAGCAACTAACATTAGCACAAAGCGCACACCCACAGCAGTGAACAATGACTGCCGGGCTGGGTAGCCAATACTGGCTGAAAGGTATGTTTGAGACTGCTGTTTTGCTTGTGTTTATAGACCCTTTAAGGGCCGACGTCACAGTGACGTCAGTATGTTAGCTGGAGGCAAAACATGACTCATCACCACAGGGCTGTAGGCTACATAGGAGACTTAAAATGTTGCCTTGTCGTGTCATTGGGAGCCAGAATAGAAGGGATCATGGCTCAGAACTTACATTTTATCGCATACCAGCTGCCACTGCCCATCAAAATAAAGACAACTGGGGTTATAGCCTATAAGATGAAAGGACTAGACAGAGCAACCATCAAAAATGCTCAAACTTCATATCAGGTTAGGGAAAAAGTCTTTACCATTGTAGGGATGAATAACATTATGTGTATTAAGGCTTATCATGTCCATCTAATCAAAAATTTGGGAGGAATATTTGATTTCTCTGTAGCGCTATTCTCTATTTTTTTTGCACATCAGCTAACCAATAGCAAAACAAACAGGATGAAACCGTTAAAGTATCGTCCTCCTTTGTAAGACTTAGGCTTAGGAATAGTAATATTAAGTAATATTCGCTGTCCCAGAGAGTGAGTGACCTGACATGGTGCGTTTGTAAATTCAGTCTTATACTCTACACTAAACTGAGAGCCCTGTTGGTCAACGAAATGGAGTGTTATATTTCTGTATGAATTAACAAGCGGTTAAGTTAATCACACATTCACTCCACCTGGCGCTCTGCTGCTTTAAGAGTGTGGTTCTCTGAATAACCCAACGGTACATTCCGACAGCGCTCTGAACTTACGAAAGGTCCAGTCTGTGCCTTGGAATGAGTATTTCTGAATGTACCACTTGCATCATCTTGCTCCATTGTCTAAAACAAGCCAAAAGAACTTGCTAGCTAGCACTAGCTAATGTCTGTGGAGAATTGTTTTGCCTCCAGCTAAGCCCCGCCCACATAAAACATCATACTGTTTACCAACAGTAAAAGGGTCTATATGACATTAAACACAGATATTAATTACTGTAGTTACTAGTCTAAAAGTGCTAAGAGAGCTTGTTGAACGTAACAAACTTGCCACTCACTCACAGTAGATGAACAAAATGACACTGATGCTACGAGCTCTAATGTTAGCTTTTATATAGCAGGGGAAGGGTTACGTTAGGGATGGCTCGAGTGCGTCATCAAGCCATGATTTCAGGCCCCCCCCAAAAAAATCCTGGACACAAAAACACTAAAAAAACATTTTAATGATCTAACTCCACAGCTTGGTCCTACATAGATCCCAGTGTTTTCACATTTTAAACTACATTTTGCCTTTGTAGGGCAGAATAGCCTACTGTCTCTATTCCTATTCTTTTTTATGTCTCTGATTCTTTTTCTCCTCTCTCATCTTTTCACTCTGTTTTACTGCAAACACTTTCCCTGTATCCCTGTGTAATGAATAGGTCCTGATAGTGATCTGTGGAGGTGCAGTGTTTGATATGATATGAGTGGTTGAACAGGCACTAGAGAACGCCTGTTCTGAACCTCCTGGACTGTAAAACAATTTTAACCTTTTTCTTCAAATGGTGCTGTTTCTTTCCTCTCCATGTCTCCCCCTCTGTTTTTTTCCGTTAATCCTCAGACTCTGCAATCGTCAACGGAGTGTACTGGTCTGAGGCCTTGAATAAAGTGTTTGTGGATAACTTTGAGAGAGACCCATCACTCATATGGCAGTACTTTGGCAGTGCCAAAGGCTTCTTCAGGCAGTACCCAGGTAGGTGTGTGTTTGTTTGTGCATGTGTGTGTGTGTATGTGTGTGTTTGTAATTAAATCGCTGTCTCCCTAAAGCAGAACGAGGGGTATATGGGAATCTCGGTGATTGACAGCTGGAGACTGGAGGCTAGTGGGATGAGAGACAGGAAGAGCGGGGGGGGGATAGAAGATGAGAGCGTGGGGTAAAGGGAGGCAGGTTAGAGAGTTTGTAGAGAAAGAGAGTGGGTGAAGAAGATGGATGAAATTAACATTTTCAGTTGAGATTGTATGAATAAGAACAGGAGGAGCATAATAACAAAAGGCAGCTTATTGAATAGAATGAGTGAGTATTATAATCTACGTGGAACATAATATGGGAAAATCAATAGAATAGCTTCGTCTTTCTTTTATTTTTATCTTCAGACCTCTTGAACCTGCATATACGTGTGTTTTAATTATGCTTTTTAATATCACACGCCTCAGTCTCTGGTGTCCTGACCTGGAGGGCCCCAAAGTCACTGCTGCATAAAGACTCTAAATCCATTCTATTCCTTAAAGTTCATCCAAAATTAGAAAGAAATTGGCCCTGTGAGAACTGTGTGCTCTGTGGGTTATTTAGTGTAATTTGGACATGGGAAGAGTTCTAGAGAGGGTTGTTGCTGTTGAATTTTTCAGCGTAATTTTTCGACTCTCTGAGCACTACATTGGACTTCATTGTACCGAGGTGTCAGCCGGAATCTCAAACCTCTATCTGCTTGGCCAAATACCACTAGAAGTAAGTGAGAAAATATGTCTTGAGGTTTTTTTTGTGATTCAGGTGAAGTGAATCTCTATAAATAGCACACTTTAGGTGTAGAGCTAGTTTTAGAAAACAGATGATGAATGTTTTAGAAAAATTCCGTGTGCTTTGGCAGAAAGCCTTTAGGGCTCAAAGAACAGCTTCCCAGACCACCTTTCCCTCTCTCTTTCAGCCGAGGTAACAGTTTGTTTTCCTTTGGTACAATTTATGCAACTCCAGCACTATTGCAGTTTGTCTTTCTCTTTGGATTTGTGATGCTCACTCTGTCTCTTCAAGGGATCAAGTGGAAGCCAGATGAACACGGGGTCATAGCTTTTGACTGTCGCAACCGGAAGTGGTACATCCAGGCAGCCACCTCTCCAAAGGATGTGGTCATCCTGGTGGACGTCAGCGGCAGCATGAAGGGCCTCAGGCTGACCATCGCCAGGCAGACTGTCTCCTCCATACTGGACACTCTTGGAGACGATGACTTTTTTAATATAATCGCCGTAAGTCCGCGCAGATGTGCTCACAGCTGTGAGGGGGGCCACATAAACTGCTTAACCTCTATGTTTTGAATAGCTATACACACACACAGAAACACACAAACACACACAGGCCCACAACCTCTACTCCTCAGATCAGAGGAAATGCTGGAACGAATCAGCTTTCTCTCCTGTCACGCTCACAACCAATTAGCAGTCAGCTGAATGAAGATTTGAATTGCAAAGGAGACAGTTGTGATTGGATCCCGCCTCAGGCACCCAAACCATTGTTATCGCATCTCAGTCTGATGAAACTCCATGAGTGTTTGCGTATGTGTGTGTGCGCGCGTGCAACACATGCACACGCACATGTGTGTGTCTGATGCTGTTTCACATCAAAACGCAGTCAGTCACTTTGCCAGCCTCCATTCTCTTTCTCCACTGAACAAAGTCTTCATTATCATTTCTTATCCTAATCATGTTATTTTGAAAATTATTCTTTTGAAAAATAAAGGAAAAGAGGATTTAGACAATCAGGCAGAAACATATTGTTTTCCCCAAACACTCTTTAAAAGGATGTGTCATTTGGACTCATTTATTTCTTCTTTCTTCTTTTCTATTTGTGCCACGTTCACCGCGTTACTTTCTATATACGTGATGGAGTTTCTAGAAGACACACAGTTGAGTCAAAGTCATTATGGGTTTTGTCTTAAGTATCTGCAGCGAGAGAATAGTCTATCTCATGCAGTGAGAGTTTGTTTCATGCTGCAATGTATACATACACACAAAGACAGACACACATACACGGATGCATATGCACATACACACATCAGGGCAAAATTGCTGGCTGTGGAGGAACACACTTCCATTATCTTCCTCGGACTTTGAAGTCTAATTCATACTCATGCATTAAATGGTGAGTATTATCACAGAATGGCAGGCACTGGGTACATTGTGTACTGTACAGTGTGTGTATGTGTGTGTGTGTCTGTGTCTGTGTGTGCTTTTCATCAAGATGAAGTTTCTCACATCTTACCACTTTGCTTTTTTAAACATTAGATTAAACATTTCTGTACATACAGCACATTTAAAGTGAAACAAAAAAGAGAAAAAAACAATGACTTTAATTATTTTTATTGTATTCTTTTAGTACAATGAGGAATTGCATTATGTGGAGCCGTGCCTGAATGGAACTCTCGTCCAAGCCGATGTGACCAACAAAGATGTGAGTCTTTCTTTCCTTGTCGCCTCTTGTTTTCTGCTGTTCCATTCAATTAGAAATCATTGATTGTTTTTTGTATGTCACACACAATACACAATTAGATGAAAAAATGTCACTAAGATTGGTGTAGCTTAAAGTACAGTATGCAGTGTGAGTATGTTATGTGAATTTAAGTTGAGCATGTGTGTGAGTGAGTGAGGGCGTTAGTGTGATCTGTTAAATTGCCTGCTTGTGCGAGGAAACTGTCTCTGAAGCAGGTGGTGTGAGGGGTGATGCTCCGATAGTGATTTCCAGATGGCAGGAGAGAGAGAGAGAGTATGGTGTCCTTAAAGAGAAACTCTAATGACTCGAAACATGAAGTCTGTTTGCAAGTTTACAGGTTTTGGGTAGTAAAAAAAAAACTTGCCTTAAATCTGGAGGTGTGGAGTTACAAAGAAGTGAGCTGTTGCTCAATCCTCAGCGGCTCGAGGCAGCATTAGCCACCTAGTTCTTTGACCGAATTGTGCATTGTGGGTAATGTGGTTCTGCTGCGTCAGTTTTAATACATTTTTCCGACAGTGTTATAAGAGTGCAATGCCACATCAGTGAAATACTCTTTTAATTATAGTTTGGATTTTCATGAGGCAGCGAGTGGCATAATTACCACCTTGTAATGTGGTGGTGTTTATGTGTGTGTACACTGACTGGGCTGTTCATACAAGACATTTTCATTAAGTTGGCACATGAGGATCCTTGCTACTGCCATGGCATGATTCCCCTCTTCATCTCTGAGTCTCTGCTCCTCTCTGTTTCCCACAGTATGGGCTCTGTGTTTCCAGGTGCCCACTAAAAAATACATCTCTTCCAAAGTACTTAAAATTCCATTTACAAATTCAATTTTTAAATTTTAAATTCAATAACCTCTGTTACTACAAGTCCAGGGATGCAGCTGTTTGTGCATGGACTACTTTCCATGCGCCACGTGCAAGCACTGTAGAATTATGTGTGTGTTCACATCTGTGTGTGTGTGTGTGTGTGCCTGTTGGTGATTTCTATTTATTTCTAAGTGAGTTTACACTTATGCATATGGATTAGCATTATGTGTTTAATTCCAGATGGTAGTTTAATGTAGTGCGAGTCAGCCAGCTAAGAGGGGAAGGCAGTCTGTGCTAGTAGATAAAGCTAATGTCTTTTACTTCAGCTGGAGGCAGGAAGTGACTGTCACACTGGGGACTTAAACTTGCTGATCTGTTTTCCCCCAAATCTGTTATTTCAAACCCAAACTTCAACTGGGTCATAAATACCTGTTGTCAGGCTTCCACGGGACATACACACTCTTCCAGCTGTATTACCACGAGTACTTTTTGTCTAATTCCACTTGTTAACAAGCGTCTGAAGTAGTAAAATCCATCCTGTCTGATTATTACTCACACGCACACAGTAGTTCCAGGCTAATATTTAAAGCCTCAAAGGTAAACACGTGATTTTCAACATTATCTCTATCTAGCAGTCGTTGGGCTTAGACTCAGAGCGGCCCTCTGAAATGAGGCTGAAGGTGTGCTGAGCAGTTTGCTCCAGTTATGTCACAGATCGACAGTCATCTATCAGATGTCAAATGAAGAACTGGATTTCAATGACTGTATCTCAAGCTGACAGGTCCAAACTTCACTTACGTCTCAAACAAATTTGTGCAGTCTTAACATAGATATTTTTTCACCTTCAGATTTCCAAATCCATTTAATCCAGTCTTTGCGTTTGCACCTATCATTTACACGTAACCGGCGTTTTTCTCGATGAAAATGGAGATTTTTCAAAAAGTTTTTAATAAATATCCGTTTCTATGGAGACGTGTCAACAAGATAGACGGAGATTTTGGAAAACTATGACGTTGCAACCCAGGGAACCACAACAACAATGGCCGATACTTACTACGATACTTACGAGCTTACAAATGAACTTAGCACTGCTGCATCAACATCACCGCTACACCGGCGCACAAAGGCATCTGCTGTGCCCCATATTAGTAAGTGTACAGCAGCTAACTATGCTACATAATTTTAAAATGTGGTTCATCATTGTTATTTATCACTAGCGCCAAGACGAAAATCACTGTGCATGCACAGAACGTTCTTCTATGGTGTTTGACATATGACGTATCACCACCTCCTGGCCTGGCTTGCTAATTACAGCAAAAAGCTGCCGTTATGCGTTTTCGTGTAAACAGGGATATCGTTTTCACAACTGATCGTGTAAACCCGGAATTTCTTTATACAGGATGAATAAAAATCTGTTTTTATTTGTATCGATATATGTGTAAACAAGGCCTTAATGGGCAGGAAGTTTCTGAATGGGTGCAACAGTAGCCTTGAATTTGACTTCACTGCAATGTAAATGTAATGCTGCCTGTCCTCACCTCACCACATAGTACTCATTTATTTTGGCTTTTTCTGCCTGCCTTTTCTTTGCATTTTTCAGAATTGCACCTGACCCCATGTTGAGATTAAAAAACAACAACTTAAAAATCCACACCTTAGGCCTCAGCAAGCTGCAATTTAAGATATTTCTGTTCATTCATTATTATGTCCCCATGGTCAGGCTTCATTAGGCTGACTGCTGTGATCATTTTTGAGTATAAAAGGTGTCTGAAGCATTTAAGGGTTTGATGTCCAATGTACGTTTCAGAGTCTTGTGGTGCAGCACAAAAAGTTGGGCACATTCAGCACTGCATGCGCACACACGCACATATGCACACTTTCTGGATCTGCCACTTTAGTACACTGCTGTGCCACGGATTGAACATAGCCCACTGTGCTGAGACAAATCACTTCGATCTTAACACACGCACACAGACACACACACGCACGCACACGCTCACATACGCTCACATGCAGTAGGTAAAGTTTGCTGTGCTCCAGGGTACAGCCTTTTGTTGGAACCGATTAACCTTTTTATCCACATCAGAGGAACGGCTGTGTTATTTTGCCATATGGGGGTGTTGTCAGGCATGCTGGAGGTTGTTCATGTGCACAAATTTATGTGTGTTGCTGATGCTTATGCACATGTGTGTGTTGTGTGTGTACCGGTATGTTTGCTGCTATGTGAGCAGGCTCTAAATGGCCTTATGCTGCTTGGGCCTCCCACTGTGTGTTGAGAGACTTTTCTCTTGAGGAGCAGAAGACTGGAGGGGATGAATGTAGAGTGAGGGAGAGGTGTAAAAGGATAAGATGCTGGGAAGATGATGATAGAGGTGGGGTGTAGGTATAGGGTGCTTCCAGAACCCTAAAATGATCATGCCATGTATGTAATGGCCAAGCAGCAACCTCTGGGGATAAAAAAAAATGAAGCCAACACAGAAGTACAAAAAACTGCAGTTCCTTGAATGGCCACTTGAGGCTGGCTCCAGAGGCAATCCCTATAGATTAGATAGTTAAAATGCTCAACTTTATAGCAGAAATAAACATGTTTAAACTTGGTTAAAAAAAGGTTTTATTCTCTACATTTAATCTCTCTCGTCATCACAACAGTAGGGGGGAGATTTTTTGCATAACTCACCTGTTTATATTTCATTAAGATTTAAAGTTACGCATATTTAAGGGCGGGGCTGCTGAGTGGCAGGCTGCCTGTGAGGTATCCCTTCAGTCTATGAGTCAGATCCACCCCTCACTCCTCCACAGCTCCTCCCTCTCAACCAAATATGGTCACTTCTGGCTCCAAAACACCAAGATAGTGACGGCCAAAATGTCTAGAGGCTTTACAATTGCAGTCCACAAACCAATGGGTGACGTCACAGTAGCCAAGTCCATTATTTCATATAATCTATGGTAATGCCTCGGTGGCCGGTGGTAAACATAGACTAAAAAAAGAATTGGTTTGTGGGCTCCCATTTTGAAGCCTCGAGTTCAGCATATCGGTTGTCACCATCTTGTTTTTTGGATCCAGAAGTGAACTATTTGGGTGGGAGGTTGGCAGTGTGGAGGAGCAAGGGGTGAATCTGACTGAAAAGCAGAGAACACTATCGGCAGAGTGTCACCCAAAGGGGCCCACTTGTAACTACGCATAACTTAAGCCTTAATAAAATGTAATCTGTTGAGTTATTTTTAAAAAATTCCCTTCACACAGTTGTCATAAATGTTGAAATTAGCCACAGAGACCAAAACTGTTTTTTGCACCAGGCTGTAAACATGTTTATTTCTGCCGTCAAGTCGGACATTTTAACATGGGCATCTGTGGGAATTGGCTGGCTTCTGGAGCCAGCCTCAAGTGGCCATTAGAGGAACTGCAGTTGTTGGTACTTCCATGTTAGCTTTATTTTCCAGCCCTGGAGGTTACCGATTGATGGTATTATACAAGTGTGTTGCTTATCTCCATAGGTGGAAATGGTTTTTGCAGATGGTTGGATCGAGCCAGAGTCAACGTGAAAAGTTCAAAATGCCAACAGCTGGATCTTAACAGCTATAAATAGATTGAATTGGATAATGGGCTGTATCTATCAGTGTGTGTGTGTGTGTGTGTGTGTGTGTGTGTTTGTGCGCGTCTGTGTGAGTGGGTTTTGCCTCCAGGCTGTTGCAAATAATGAGACATGCACATGAGACCTGTTAGGCTGCTGACAACATTAAACTCGTCATTAATTGCCAGGGAGATAATGTACCCTTTGTGGCATGATCACACCTATGAACAGACACACACGTTCAAACACGCCAGACTGAACGGTTGTCAGCTAAGAGAAGGTGGAGGGAAAACAGGTCATTTTAGCTCTCTCAGTCAGTATGTGACATTTCACTCCAAGATAATGTGGCAGCTTGCCGCAAAAATCGGCTCAGGGCTGAGTTAAAGAGCCCATTAGACCATTGGTGCGATCTCTGTTCACACACAAATGATGGTAAATCAGGCTCGGCGAAATATTATGTTTCTCTGTGCTATGAGCAAATGAAATCAATAATTTTACAATTTTATATTTCTACTCTCGCTATCTTCTGTCTTTGTCTCTTTCTTTCTCTCCAAAAATCAATAATGACCTCTAATTCGGTCCACCTTTGTGTTTTTGTTCTGTCGTCTTGTCGCCATGATGGTAATGTTTCCTTCCAAAACTTTATTTTCCCAGCATTTTCGGGAGCACCTTGACAAGCTGTTTGCTCAAGGCATTGGTATGTTAGACATAGCTCTGACAGAGGCCTTCAATCTTCTCGGTGACGTAAGTAAATACGCACACGCATGATCACACACACACACACATACGTAGACACACTCACATGCACACTGAAACGAAACAGTGTCATGCACAACATTAATTAGCACGCTGTAATTAATAGCTAAATCAACAGAATCATGCACAAACCAAGTAAACAAGGCACTCGATGACTCAGGTTACTGCTTTGACATCTCCTCATTATGAACAAGCAATTAATCAAACACACATGCGCACACACGCATCTACCCTCCCTTTCTAAATGCTCATATTTCAAAAAGATGCATCTAAGTGTGGACTACAATGACAAGTGTCCCAGTTTTCCTCTTCAATCTTGTGAAGTAATGCACTATCAAGGTAGATGTCGTAGCTTGTATATGTGGATATGTGGAGAAGGCCTGTTATTATTTTTCCATTAGCTTTTATAACACACTTAGCTTCCATGAATGAAAGGTAAGTCACGTAAAGACACATTGCATTCTCTGATGGGAAGTAACTATATGAAATGTGTTATGAAAAGTAGATTTTAAACTGCATTTATTCAGATTGGAGGGGATTTTTTTTTGCTGTTTTTGTTTACCTACATGCCTCCACCTCTCCTTCTCTCTCTATCTCCAGTTCAACGAGACTGGGAGGGGCAGCGAGTGTAGCCAGGCTATTATGTTGGTGACAGATGGGGCAGTGGACACATATGATGCCATCTTTGCCAAGTACAACTGGCCAGAGAGGAAGGTAGTGTATTAAAACACACAAACACACACACGATCACCACATTATTGTTTAATTGTAGTTCCATAACAGTTGTAAAGCGAGATCAGCTGAGCTCAGTTACCCCCTTGTTTACAACTTCATGAACCTGCAACCTGGTATTACATCGGAGGATGGAAATGGAGAGCAGTGGACTCGTGCCCTCCTGGCTGTGAATGAATTTTTAAACTCGCTGCTGAGGATCAGTTGTCAGAAAATGTCGTATTTGAAGGTGGATCCATTTGACACAATTAAAGGATAACTTCGGTATTTTTCAACCTGGGCCCTATTTCCCCATGTGTATGTGTGCGTATGATTCATAGGTACAACTCGTTTTAAAATTGGTTCAGTATTGAGGGAGGCGGATGCAGCCGTCAGCTGCGAAACAAGCTAAAACAGTAACGGGGACAAATGCGTCCCGTGTAAGTTTGCGCATTAAAAGTGCTTTTTTTCGCCACTGAGCGGTTCAGATCACCAGTGCTATCTCTGTAAATAGCATACTAAGCGTTTCCCTTATTTCTGGGCTGTGTGACGTAATCTCGTGAGAGCTTTGCTTGTTGCCAGAAGAAAACAGAGGAGCCATGCTGAGCGCCGCTCAGAGTGGCGCAGGTTGTCCCGGAGGACAGTTGAGAGTTTTACTGCATCGATTGAAAACAATGGTTCGTGTTTGTGCTTATCTGAATTGCAAGAACAGGATGTCGCGCAACACCCCGCACAGCTTTCATAGGCTGCCTTTGTCGGACAGTGAGATGCTGAAGTTGTGGCTAGTTGTGCTACAAATGGATGCTAACACTCCTGTCCAGACACTGCGCCTTGCACACAATTGGGTCTGCAGTGCTCACTTCTCCCAAGATGACTACTGCCAGCTGAAGAAGAAAAGACATCCAATCCTGAAACACCTCTTCCTCAAGAAAACGGCTGTCCCACGAGTAGAGAGAACTACAGACACAGTGGAGCAAAGCTCTCGCGAGATGACGTCACACAGCCCAGAGGCAAGGGAAATGCTTCGTATGCTATTTACAGGGATAGCACTGGCGATCTGAACCACTCAGTGGCGAAAAAAAGCACTTATACGGGACGCATTTGCCCCCATTACCGTTTTGGCTTGTTTCGCGGCTCCTGGTTGCATCCGCCTCCCTCAATACTGAACCAATTTTAAAACAAGTTGTACCTATGAATCATACGCACACATACACATGGGGAAATAGGGCCCAGGTTGAAAGATACCGAAGTTATCCTTTAAAAAGAGACATCAGTGGTGTTTTATACAGTTAGTGCATTGATTAAAATGTCTATACAAGTAGTAATACTGCGCCTCTCTCTAAATCCGACCAAGAGGACTGGAAGAGGAAGGCAGTCAGGATCACTGTTTCCCACAGGGATATGAATATTGTCACATTTCAGAGCATTTTTTTTGCCAAGTATTAGTATTTGTCTGAATTGTTAGGGAAAGTTTTTGACAAGCAGAAGGTATTGAGTGAACCCAGTATGGGGTCCTTTCAGAGGCCTTTAAGACAGAGTTAAGTATGGCCCTGTCTCTGAGGACCGAGCTGTCTCTCTGCTGTCCTGCAAGGTAATTGTGGTGCTCTTCTGACAGGCCATGAAATGAAATGGGAGGAGAGAGAGAGAGAAGGGAGACGTAGAGGAAGAAAAAGGGTTATTCTTAGGTCATTTTCTTTTGTAAAAGAAAGCCCACGGGGTCTTCACCCTTAAAAGGGTTGAGGATAGAAGTGCCGTACTAAAGGCAACGGTAGATGCATGTACCCTAAGCAAACACTGTATATACATGCGTGTACGTACATAAAACTCCCATTGTCTCAGATAAGTCGCACATTACGAGCCAATTCCAATCTTGAATATGTTTGAGCGTAATGTCTCTGTGCATTTATAGAGGTGCGTATCTGTTACCATAAAGGCTCCACTTGTGTTGTCATGTGTTTGTGTGCGTCTGGTGGCTGAAAATGCTCGCAACACCCCCTCCACCCCTTCCCTCCTCCACCCTTACTCCTGCCTCAAGGCTGAACAGCAGTGAGCGGAGAGGGGACAAGGCTGCTAGATAGTTCCATTTAGAGGAAGCCCCGCTGATAATAGAAGTCTTCGGTCTCTGTCACTCTCTCCGGTGTCTCTTTCTCTCGCTCTCTCTCCCCGCTGCTGGTTTTTAATGGCTTCCTTCCAACCAGCCTCATAGCCTCACTACTGTATAGCATCACACTGAGATTATAGGCATGCTTTGAAAGAAAAAAAACAACAACCTCTGAATATTTGCATGCAGATGGCATTTATCCCAAAAAGCTATGGAGGAAAGATCATAAGATCATAAAGAAAGCATTGCTGTGAAAAACAGTATCAACTGGAAAAAAACACACCACTGAACAACTTCAAATACATCCTATAATGAGTTTTTCTTTCATGTTACACCAGTGATTATTTTCAGAGAGATACTGTCGCAGTTTCCAGATAACTGCCTTCTGTAGATAAAGAGTGTTTTAGAAACTTATATTTATTTTGTACTCCCAAAGACCATTGAGAGCATAGGTCTCCCTGACTTTGAAAGTAACTGAAGGCTTGTGTGTATTTCTGGTCCCAATAACGGAGTCAACACAAGAAATTAAAGTATCAGACACACACAGAGCTTTATTTCCAGGTCTTATTTGGTCTCACATTATGTTTCAGCTTGGGGTTTTGCTGCGCGGAACAATACAGAGCAATTAAGCAGAGTGCAGCACAAAACAATCAAGGTCAATACAGAAAAAGACTAGCTAGAGTATTATATCTTTTAATAGTAATATATGTAATTCTATATTATATTATACGTTGTACTCTGCATTTACAGAGGAGGTTCATCCGCTTCCTAAAACAGGAGCCAGATAAAATCAAACCGAGCAAGAGCCTCTTGCAAATAAAATGTATATTTTTTAAGCTCATAAAAATGCAATACATCTCTAATCCAGCCAGTGCAAGAAGGGGGGGGGATCCGATTTTTTACAGTTCAGTCACATCAAGCAGCTCGCAGTGAAGATCAGGAACACAAGAAAATCTATGCTGAATTTTGACAGAGTAGCACCCTCATGTGGTGCCCCTCCCTCAAAAAGAGCAATAATTGATGATGGAGAATTGAGAATCTCACGACCAATAATGGAAAAACCTGGTCAGCATTGATTAGAATGTCAGCGATGGTCTTCCTTGACTCAAAAATATTGACCATTTTCTGTCTGTAGTGGCGCCAAATTCCTTCAGCCACCTGAGAGTGTAGCCTCCTGGGTTGTGGCGTCCTCAGACACCTGATCCTCTGACAGATTGTCCATGTTTGGCACAATAACCCCCCCTGAGGACAAAAACCTGGTTGGGACATCACTGTATTATGAAAACTGGATATGATGTTCCAAGATGGCACAGATTCATACCAATTAAAGTTGATCACTGGGCGCGTACACTGAAAAAGCTCTACAGTCATTTTTTGCCCCATGGCACATTAGAGCCCCTCCTTGGCTGAGTCAGTCGACTGGCTACACAGAAATGCCATAGAATTAATTGGTTGATATAGCACTAGGCCAACTTTTCTTTATTGTTTCATAGCCATTTCTTTGAAATATGACAAAAAATCTTTCTGGGCCAGAGTGAGTCACATGATTTGCAATTTAGGCAGTGACCACTATATGCCAAAATCACTGCCCGGGCCAGCACTGATTGCTGGGACTTGTTGTGTGCCCATAGCCACAACTGTGGCCATCTTGCAGAGGCAAAGGAAAGCTAGACAGCCCTGCCAGCTGATGAGAGATGCTGCATGCTGCCTGTCCTTACCAGCGTGGGCTGACCTTGAAGGTGCAGGTCCAGAAAAAATTGGAAGTGGGCTACATCCTACCTCCTTCAGCCTCAGGAGATTGATATACTGAGCTACACACAACCTTCCTCATGCCTGCCTGTGCCCTGTTGTTTGTGCACTGCTCATACCTTATCTGTCGCCACCATTTGGCATTGCATCATAAGGCCTCAGTGCCCCGCCATTGCCAACATTGTTTCTGTTGTCCCAATCGCAAAGGGCTAACTGTAACGGCCTGGAGACGACTCTGCAGCCTGTAAGGGGGACTCCTCAGGCTGAGTCCCACAAACAAGAGACACAATTGCACCGGGCGCTTGTGTACTAGCGCCAGCAATCAGCCCAGACTGGTGATACCATGAGTCCTAGGAGACAGAGACACAGTCTCCATGTGGCCTTGGCTGCTAACCTGAATTGTTAGAGAAACTCCCTGAGAGGAGTCTGCCTCTTCCGTGTGAGAGTCAGCAGTGCAACCTGGGAATCCACCACTAGGCCCCACACCATTTCCTCTGACAAGGCCCAAACCTCGCTCAAAGACCAGGCAACTCCAAAACTCTCTTTTAGACTTGGTAAGCAGCAAAGTCTGTATATCATTTACACACAGCGCAATCTACTCTTCTAAAATCCATCTAAAAAATACCAGATTGAGTTTCAGGTGACATGTTACTCAAGTGGCGGCACGGTGGTGTGGTGGTTAGCACTGCCGCATGTTCTCCCTGCGTCAGTGTGAATGGTTGTCTGTCTCTACATGTCAGCCCTGCGATAGTCTGGTGACCTGTCCAGGGTGAACCCCGCCTCTCGCCCAGTGTAGGCTGGGATTGGCTCCAGCCCCCCCGCGACCCCGAAGAGGATAAGCAGTTAGAAAATGGATGGATGGATATTACTCAAGCAAAAACTTAGAAAGTGATTCGAAATGAGCAATTCTTGAATCTCTGCCTTGACTGATTAGAGTCGGGCTTGTAATCATTTAGAAGTGTTGGGTCACTTGCTTTTAGTAATTGTAGAACAAAGCAGACTCTGAGATAAGAGATTTTATTAAAGGCAAACGAGAGATGAAAAAGATGTGTTAATGAACAAGAAATATATTCAGCTGCTATCTTTAGAAAGTGTGGCACAAGGTTATCAGGGTCGTCTAAAAGCTTGAATGCCCTGTCTGCCACTGTGGTAGTAACAATTAAAACCGAAGAGGCTTGCAAACAGCTATTGATAGGAAAGTTGTTGGCTTTTACATGAACTTCTTAGGAATGAGACGTATTTTCAAACTTATATCACACTCCACAAACTATTTCACATAATGCTTCCTTATTAGCTTGACTTTATGATTTGTTGAATATCATCAGCCTCAGGCAACAGTGTCCATATACAAACCAAATCGATTTTAGGAATCAATCTGTGCCTTCATGGATGTGGCTTTGGTTTCTTGTTAAAAACCCAAAGCTGACCTAGATTTGAAACAGTGGGCCTGTTTGGTCCCAGATTATCCCACATATTGCATGAGACCATTAACATCACAACAATTAGCCTGCTGTTAGTTTGTAACAGTTGTAACACATTACATTGGACATTAGAATACAACGCACAGAAGCACTTCCAGTCTTAGAGTGTTTGTAAATGTTTGTGTGAACATTTACACAGGAGAATAAATTAATAAATGATTGGGTCAAGTGCTGAATACATAATGTAGAGGCGCGAACAAACATATTTTTGCATGGATGCATATAGTATGTATGTCTGTGTGTTTGTATTCTTTCGTGCATTGTGTATTTTTACTCCTGCCTATGTAAAAATTGTGCAGTCAAGTAAGTTGGAGATTGCATGCCGTGGCTCGAGCCCCTACTAGTTTTTATCTCTGCTGTACTTAACTCAGCTGCAAACCTCTTCCATATTTAATAACCAGCCTGCTGTAGTTCAGCCTCCGTCTTGGCTACCAGTGAAGGGGAACACATGACCACAGACAAGAGAGTCCCACGGTGGCACCTCTAACCTTTAGCCCTACATGGAGCGGTTGTGATCATATCGACCGTGTTGTGTTTTCCTGTCGCTCTGGCAGTGTCATTCAAATGGCTGAGGTTTGTATGAATAGAGGATGATTATGGTCTAGATAATGAGGGCTGCTTTAAAATGACAGTCTGACAACTGTACTTACTCGCAGTAAAACTCATTACAGTTGACAATAGACCAACAGTACTGGAAAATGAGCTGTCTGTGGTTTATATCTTTGTCAGCTAAAGCGGTTATAATCACTATTGAATTTATAAGGAGTCCATCTATTACACACTGCAGTGACAATGAAATAGAAATAATTTAATACTGACGTCTTCCTCTAAAAGAGAATGCCATTTAGATATAAATTATGTTTGTGCAATTACGAGACCCTTCTGTTGGGAGCAGTCACCCAAAATCAGATAAAGACACAAATGCACCCACATCTAGACATGTGTGTGCCTGCACATACATGCACACACACACACACACACACACACGCACAAACACAAACAGACACATGCTGTCAGGGTGAAGGGAGACAGCGAAAAATGCAGGCATGGGAGCTATGGCAGCTGTGCCCCCAGAGGCTTGCATCTGGTCCAATCTGGCAACATGCTCTTCACACAAACACACACACACACACACACACACACACACACACACACACACACACACACACACACCTGCCAACTACACCTGCTGCTTGAGCCAACTGAGCACTGCTGGGCAGAAATGGGTTTGGCAGCAGAGGCTTTAGAAGACTCTCTGAATTGAGCACATAAAGCTTGAATTTGGCTTTTTCAACTCAAAATATTGACTTCATGGTTAATCGTTTTGCATTCACTCTAATTGCATATTCTCGATACACTTATCTTATTCTCAAACCCCAATCTGTTAATCCTAAATTGTTTAGTTTCTTGGGTTGATGGAGAAAAAAAAAAAAACGATTAGATTTATTTAAACTTTAAATAAAATCTATCAGAAAAATTTCTTCCGTGAGTCCATAATCGACTCTATTAAACGAGAAAGGGCCTGCTAATCAGTGGCAGATAAAGAATAAGCCTTCTGCCTGGCTTTGACAGTGTTATCTTCTATATGGTGGTGTGATGGGCCCTATCAAAATGCGATTAAAATGACTGACGGAAGTTATCTGCTTTCTCTCCGCAGGTCCGCATATTCCCCTACCTGATTGGTCGAGAGTCAGCCTTCGCAGATAATCTGAAATGGATGGCATGTGCTAACAAAGGTGGGCTCTTACAACACTTGCGTAGACCTCTGTGTGTTTTTTTTTAACTTATAATCTGTTTTTGCTGAAGAAAGTTGCTGCTTGCTGCTGTCAGCCGGGTGAAAATGAATCCATCAGGAGCTCAGGATTTGTTTAGGGTGTTTGGTATATGTGTCTGCGTGTGTGCATGTAGTTGCATAGACATGTGTTTGTCAGTGCTCATCAGCATAAGCACGTGTGTGACAGCAGGCAGCTGTTTCCAGTTTCACAGACCAGATATGTCACATTACATCTTCCTCTAAGCCTAAAGTCCGAACTGTCTTCACGATAAGCCACTTTCCAGTTGCTTTGTGTGTGGTCATGGTTGTCTCGGTGCGTAGAGCACTTTCCTCCAGGTACTATATTTAGCTTCGAGGTGGGTGACAGAGACAGTCTGGCTCCATTTCCTCAGGCTGCTGTAGATAAGACAGGCAAGCCATAGGTCACTCAAGGGGTGTGCATGTGTTTTTAGCTGTGTGTGTGTGTGTGTGTGTGTGTGTGTGTGTGTGTGTGTGTGTGTGTGTGTGTGTGTGTGTGTGTGGAGATAGGAGTACAAGGGCAGCCACAGTTTGCTTGGAAGTGATATCAGAGAACCCATCTAGTCACTTTGAGGGTGTTAATGGTGATGATGAGAAGTGCATGTGTGTGTGTGGTGCTGCATAAGTGTGTGTGTGTTTGCATGCCGCATGATGATTCAGACTTGTGACAGTGACATCCTCTCCAGCCTGCAGGAGCTGTGCAGAACAGTCTTTGCTTTTCTTCCTAGGCACAACATCTCTATTCCAAACTACAACAAAAAAAAATGGTTTTACTTCTTCACTGTTTTTATTTTAAGTAGTTTTGCATGTAACGGAAAGTGTTACGCTGCCGGCCCCGTCACTGAAGGCTATAAAGTCAAAATCTCTCCCTATGGCCTGTGATTGGAGCAAAGAATATTGTTAAGTTTATTGAAATGCTAAGTGTCACAGCACAAGACGTACTGGTGAAATAGTTTTAGGTCTAGGGGATTTAATTACCGCTAAGCCTTATGGCTGTAGCAGCTATTAACAGGCCATATATATGGGAATGCCTTTGGCTGCCAGTCAACAAGAAAAGGATGCAGGTCTTGCCCGGATGAGCTTGACTAACTGTCTGCCACTTGTTCCCCACTGTGTTGCTCACTCGACTCTGTGGCTTGGCCAACTCAGGTCCTCACTGGTTCTCCTATAATCTTAACAACTGGTTGGTTTCAAATAACTTAGGTTGACAAGCAGAAGCAGGGAGAAACTAACAACATCAAAAACATCTGACAGCCTGTGACAGTGACACTGATACAGATCTCTAGTAATAGCACTTTTTGCTCTATGCCCATTAACATACACTACGGTATATGGACAAACGTGTGCAGACACTCTAGTCCACATACAGTACTTTTATGTACATAGTGTCTGGGTCAGGCCCTTCAGTTTCAATATCTTATGATATTTTGGACAATTAGGTTTCAACTTTAGGGGCAGTACGGTAGTCACCTCACAGCAACACAGTTCTTGGCTCGAACCCCAGGGTGGGGGAGCCCTTCTGTGCAGAGTTTGCATGTTCTTCCTTGCAACTCTGGGACCCCTAACAGGATAAGCTTTTACGGAAAATGAATGAATGAAGGTTCCAACTTTGGGTAGAGGCGTAGTTAAGTTAACGTACTGTTCGTCAGCCCTATATGTCTTGTTAAGCCCTGAATATGGCACAATTATCAGTGAGCCTGTGTGTTGTCTTTACTGCCATAGAAGAGAAATAATAACCACTGTGAGGGCTTGCGAATGTTACCTGAAGCTATGTGTGAGAGGCACTAACTAATGGGACTACCACAGGTGTAAATTTCAGGGGCGCTAAGGGGACACACCCCGTTCAGTATTTAGAACGATAGTTTTGGGCAGAACACAATGTTTTTTTCAAAAACAATATCTATGTAGTTTTAAAAAATCACCCACATTAACACAAGTGATTTGTGTGATTACCGTAAAACTTCAAATAGTAGCCTGGGCTATTGTTTTTGTCATGCCGGTAAATCTACATGAACTACAGTCTTCTCTGGTGCTCATGGTCTCAGTAAGGTAAAGTTATATTGACAAAAGTTTAAACATTTTTATTTGTATGTGCGATCTAAACAGCGGTAGTTAACAATCTGGTTTCATTCATCCAAAGAGCTTCTATAAAAATGAACTGCTTGACAGGCTTTTATTTGTCAAAATATGTAGCCATGCGGGGCTAGTAAGATAAACTGGGCGTTTAATTGGGACTAGGCTAAGTTTTACAGTATGTGTGAAAAAATAATGTGGACTTCCTTTTTATTGGATTTGGAATTTGATGTTCAGCAGTCACATTTACAGTAGGTATGTTAGGGTAGTCACATATTTGTAATCTAGCTCTGCCTCACATCATGACATCTTTCACCTCCAACTTGTCCCTTGTTTTCATGCATCAGGACACCTTGTTGGGTATTTTTGCTTACATATCACCTCAACCTTCAAAAAATATATTAATGCCCTCATCCTGACCAGACCATGCTGTGGCTGTCCTGTCCTGTGTGTACGACAGGTGTACCATGTCACTGAAAGCAGGGAGCGTTCATTTTTCCGTTCTCCAGCTCATCTCACTGGCCCGGTGGCTCAGCCCGAAGGACGCCCTCAGCCTTCCAGAGGGAGCAGTCATTCTTCACTCACCGCTGTGATGAACGATGCAGTTATACCGAGGCAGCTTGCTTTGTGTGCGATGCGAGTCTGTATGTGTGTGTGTTGTCATTGTAGTGTCTGCTGGAATAATAGCCGGATCCGAATGTCTCTGAGGATGAAAAGGAGGAATCTGACAAGGTTCACTTCCAGGTCAAGTTTGAGGGCAAGTGCATTCTTGTTGCTAAAGTGATTGCAGTAATTATGTGGCTTTGGTGGTTCCAGTGTTTGTCAGGTTTTAGCCTTTTTAAAGTTTTTCTTTGTGTAGTTAAAAAATTGATTATCAGTGATAGATCATGTCCTTGGTTATTTGGTGGGACACATGGCATCCTTCATAGATCTGTGTATTGTATCTAGACTCTGGCTCTTTTCTCCCTGTGGAGTAAAGGTCGTTGCCGCGAACGATGACCCCAAAATCTATTTCCTCCAGCTATGATTTTCTCCTTGACTGCCTCGCGGTGATGGAGGCAGTTTGCTGTTTATACGGATGGGTGGAAATGTGGTGGTCTCTCTCTTTTCCCTTATTCTCTGTGTCACTTCTTGTCCTCTCTCTCCCTCTGTCTCACTGTTGTCCCGATTCTCTCTCTTCCTCTCCCCAAATCTGCCCCCCTGCTGAGATAACAGTATATTCCCTCCTGCACATGCACATTAGCATCATAATGGTGGCATTACCAGCGTAGGAAATGGCATCGCATTTGCTTTAACTGAAATAGTTTTTTCCATTGCATTTACATACCACTTACCCATTCACAAACCCATGCTGGTTCGCTCTCACTTGTACATCACTGCAGGGAATTCTTTGGCTATTACTCATACATGTATCCAGGTTTCCGTCTGCCTCATCAAGCAAATATCTGCTGCCTACCGTACTGTATTCCAGATGTAGTTTCTCTGCTTTGGTACCAAGGTAAATAAAGTGGGAGTGATGGCTTGGAAAAGATTATGTAGCCAAGCCGATATTGGATGTGACACTTCCTGCAATGTGAAACAGTTTTTGAGACGCCGACACTGCACGTCTGCTCTGTGTTTCAAGGCAGCGCAGTGAGTGAGGAGACTGAACCTGGTCACTCTCCACTGCTCGCAAGCATGTAAGTCAAAGACGTATTTCACTGCTGGGAAGATGGTCTTTTCATAAAACTCGGCTGTTTATGCAGTAGAAGGATGCAAATACCTTTTGAAATTGGTGCTGCATGACCATAGAAAACAGGCAAAGGCAATTCGTTTTTGCTCAAGAGATGGAAAACCTACAAGTAGTTAGCAAAAGCACACACATCCAGACAGTAAAAAACTGGGTGCTGGACAAGAGATCATTTAAAAGACAAGCATACACAGTCCGCACACCAGACTATGCTGCCATGAATATTTAATGAAATTACCACAGGTGACATTTTGAGCTTAATGCTCTTCATCAGACAAAAAACAAGGCAGAGAACACCTTCAAATACCTACTACGCCAGGTCACCTGTCAGAGATCATGACCTGTCACCTGGTACCCAGTCGGCTACCTTCTATGAATACATACATACATACATGCATATTAGACAAAGACAAATATAAAAGAACTTTAAACATAATGCAGATAAAATAGCGATACAGTTGTGAAAATATTGTTAAAAACCATCATAATGTCATGCGATGACAGGAAGAAAAAAGGAAAAGGAAGTTGCAGTGATATATATATATATACTTAAAAATGTACATACATAAGCCTGGAGCAAAAAATATGATGACAGTATTCTCAGCACTACAATACAAAACCGTACTAATAAACCTTCATTAATATAGGCCTGTATTTTATCTACAAGTGCACATCACACACTGAGCAAGCCACCTGTTGACGCTTTCGGCAAAGCATGTTTCAGATGACACGTCATGCTTGTAGTCGACCAATGAAGATGAGTTTACATATCATCTTGGGTTTGTCCTTCACCTTCTCAAAATGATCCCACACTTTGGATTTCCTGCCCGACATGTTATTAACTAGCCTGTGGAATAACCACAGATACCAGCCCTGGAAATTATAGAGGCCGTACACATGCTGCATCTTGAACCACCCTGGAAAACGTGAGGTGTGGCACTGGGTGCTACTCTTGTGCCTTTTCTGTGCCAGCTTAACAAGCACCGTATAGCCTTTTTACCTGAAATCCTGAGTGCGCTAAAATGATCAACTTTTCCGTACTTATCAGACTAAATATTGCAGAAGAAGGTAACGATGTGATTGGTTTGTGATGTAACTCCCTGTCTGACTGCTGAGCATGGCCTCTTCCTGTGTCTGTCCTTTCAAAATAAATTCCCACATGGCTCAGGTTTTGATTTATTTTGACAAAGTGCAGCTCCAAATAGAGTTTCACTTTTGTTAGTTTTTGTTGTTTTTTTGCGACTAAACAACCAATAAAATCTTGCCGGCCAATTACGTTTCTGGTCGACCAACGTTTGATCGACTTTTAGGGGGCAGCCCTAATGAGAGCTCTCACCAGAATCTCTGTAAAGCCTGCTTAAAAAGTACATAATGCATTACAAGAGAAGTAAGTGCCCAGAACTTGATCAGAACAACTTGATAATCACACGACCAGAGCATCATATTTGAACCCTTTTATAATGCCAAAACAAGAAAAAGGAAATCGCAAGAATCTGCATGGATATATGTATGTAGATTCATTATGTCTGTACAGAGAAAATACTCATAGTAAACAGAATGACTGTGTAGCTACCTATATGACCAACAGATGATGCATAGGAAACAAGCACACACAAAATGTCGGTAAAAAGTACTCAATACGACCACACAAAATAGGTGTCCAACTCCAAAGTGCACTTCACAAAATGACTCATGTTTTTAAATAAAATTAACTTGTGTACGGTACCTATAGCTAATCAGGATAACTTGAACATCACGTGACTAAAAGAAGAAAACCAACAACTACCAGAATGCACTACGCCCCAAAGGGCTAATAAACAGTCTTGCTGGTGGTTGGCGTCATTGAACCTTGTCCGTTTTGACACAGGAAACAGCTGGCTGTTAATAAACAACGTAAGCAAGAAATAGTCAATGCAGTAACAGAATCTTGGCTCATATTTGATCAGCACTACCTGGTTTTCCCTCTTGGTCAGAGCTTGGTCTGAGTCGGAGACAGAGGGCAAGAGGGGGGCGGCTCTCTATCGATCTGCTTCGTTACTCTTTGTGTCCACGGTGGCAGCCATATGAAAATGTGGAAGTACAATCTATAGTCAAAGCCAGCAAAAGTCAGAGTTGAGAGATGGAGAGAAGTTTACCATAATTCATTTACACATACTACCCTCATTGTGATGATACAAAGGTGGTTGAAAATCGTCAAAGTATCCCTTTAAATGACTCGTCATCATCTTGTCTCCTCTTCTTCCTCCCTCTCCCCAACAGGCTACTTCACTCAGATTTCCACATTGGCAGATGTGCAAGAGAACGTGATGGAGTATCTCCACGTGCTGAGTCGCCCCAAAGTGATCGACCGGGAGCACGACACGGTGTGGACTGAGGCCTACATCGACAGCACTGTGAGTTGACCATGCCGTCTTTCGCGTTGCACTGGACTCCAGTTCCCAGTTAGCTTACCACACGCACCCACTGGGTTGTGGGCCTAAAATATTCTGTGATCAATCCACAGATTTCAACTTAATTTACAAAGAAAGCTAATCCATAAAGCATGTTCAGGATCAATTACTTATATAACCCAAATGAGAATAGTAAAGATACAGTACAATGCAAGCAGAGGCCTGACACTGTGTTTTGCCTTTGTATGTCAGACTGAATGTGTGAAAGTGTGTGTGAGCAGCAGATGGAACCATTAAGTCAATGAGCCTCCTGTGTGTGTTTGGGAGTGGTGTAGCGTGAGTTGAACATACTGGGGCACGTTGGTGAGTTAGTCTCTGATCTTTCAACCTCATACCCTGGCCAAACACAGCTTATTTCCACTATGTTATATCTCAGCAAACTCATATAGTCACGTGCATTGCTAAATCCCCCGTACATGCTTAGTTCCCTGGCACAGACGTTATCATCGCTCAAACACCCCAGAGGATAACGCCTGACCTACAGCGTAAGATCCTCTGCCAAACCGTAATATAAACACCATATATTGTGGTTTTCATACATTCACAGTGCTTCTCTTTTTATTAGTTATTGTGCTTGGCTATAAAGAGTGAATAGCAGCCATTTGTCCTCCACTATTTCTGAATGGATTATGAGAGAGAGCTTCAAAAATGTAAGGAGACAAAGGCAAGTGCCCTCTAGCAGAAAAACGCACAGGCTATCAACACTGCATGAAAATGGATTCTTTCTCTCTGCGATCCTCTTCATATTCCTTTTTACCTTTTCTCCTGTCTTCCTCTGCTTATTTCCTTCTCTTTGCCCTCATTATCCCCATCCATTTATCACAGTCAGAGTACATCCACCCAACACTGACTCAACACTAACAGCTTAAGTGTTGTTTCCTCCGCTGTGACCCTCCCAGCCATAAAGCTCTCCTCTCTTGACACAGTCACTGTTTTTAAAGTTGCAGTCAAAGTCAATGTCAGTGGATTTTTTTATGCACCCGCTGTTGCTGGCACTCTTTTCAGTGGAAACTGCACTGAAAAGCTTTCTGACACTTATCCGCAAACGTGTTGACCCTTTCTCTCCTCCCCCTCCTCCTTAATCTGTTCTCTTTAGCTCCCCCAAGCACAAAAGGTAAAAAAAATCTGATTTGAGGTCATCGCTGTGTTGTGCTGTGTTGAGGCCTGGTATGTGTCCATGTGCATTTCATGTGCATGTGCGTCTTGGTCTCCAGTCTCTTTGAGATGACGGCATAATTTGGGTGAACTAACTACCATACTGACCCATGGCATTTTCTGTGTGTGTCAGTGTCGTATGTCGCTCCTCAAACCCCCTGAGTCAAACCATGCATCGTGGTTGTCAAAGGTTCAGTTGATTGCTCTCTTCTGCACGTCTGATCAAGCACACGCACATGTCTGTGCACACGCTCACACTCATTCATCACCGGTGATGCTGTGTTGGCTGTGCTTTGCTGGTATCTCCGGGGCTGGCAGCGTGACTGTATGTGTGTAAATGTGAGGCTACGTTTTTTGCTCTTTTGCTTGTGTGATTTTGGTGTGAAAACAAGATTGCCCGTGTTATTTGTTTTGGTAGAATTCTCCAGAATAAGCTGTTTTGTCATCTTCTGGGTGAAAATCCAATAGCCGATAATGACTGGCAGGATGATCTGTTCTGATGCCTTTTTATCGTTTCCAGTGTTTTATTTTGCAGTGTTTTATGAATCATATGTGGGTTGAGATAAGCAGCTCTATAATCATAACAATGATGATGGTGGAACAGAGGAGTGCTCTGCCCCCCCACCAGCATGAGCCGAGCACAGAGTAGTCCCATTAGACAGCTGGCAGGCCATATGTCTGACATAGTACTGTTAGTGTGATAGATCCGAGCTTATTGACATCGAAGCGGCTCAGCAGAAAACAGAAATAGATATCACATTGTCAGACATGATAATTGGGATTAGCAAGGAATCTGCACTGCTCCTTTGCATGTAATCATCCCAGCACAGCTCTGGTCTGGGTGCTAGGAATGCAAATACACAAGCAGACAGTGACTGAGAGACACACACACCCTGCGTGATAGTGTCTGATAAGAAGTTAGCAAAACTCCCGGGATTGGCTCAGTGTTCTCAAAGTGATGAGCATGTGGTATTTATGTTCCAGGGCTGATGTGTATCATCTTTCCAGATGTACCCTTCATCCTATCTTTTTCCTCCCCTCCTCTCCATCCCTCTCAGTGCAACCCAATAATCTTTCTAGCCTCTCCCCTGTTCTTCCTCTGTTTTCCTCTCCAGCTCCCCCCCACCTGTGCTCTCCCCTCCTCTCCTGCCCCCCCCCCCCCCCCCCCTTCGTCTCACCAGCTTCATCCATCATTCTCTGGCTCATTTGGCTTTGTTTCCCACTCTGTCGGATGAACTGACACTGGAGCTCAGGGATGATGGGAGGGAGGTGGGGTTGAGAGGAATGTTTCGGAGGGGGGCGAGAGGAAGAGTGTTTTGAAGAGAAAGTATATCAGTGAAAGTTTGGGAGAGAATGTAAAGGATGTAACAAAGGACATGGGGTTGAGGAAAAGGGTTTTTGCACAGAAGTTCAAAGAACAAGATTGATACTTTGTAAAGCCCGACGACAGACAAGACAGGAAAGCTGCGAGCAGTTGATTACTTCTTGATGACAAATTGGAGAAGTAAGCTGTTCAAAATGTCATGACGGATGATGAGAACCTCCACTCTTTCAAAGCAAAAGTGTTAGTCGTGATTGAGGCAATTAAGAGTGTTCGTAGATATGCCAGCTTTCCCTATCAGCGTATTCTCATACAACAGCTTGTATGATATCCTAAGAATTAGTGTCTCATGAAAGACGTTATGTACTAAACCTAAAGTTCCATACTTAATGTAAACTTATGGTGGTTAGGGTTAGGAAAGAAATATGGTGATGACGTACCTAAAAATGACTCAGAGTTCTGAACACCAGTCTCCTTGTTTAGTGACCCATCCTTACGGGTCGCTTCCGTCTTCACTCCTATGAGCACATTAGTCATGTGATATACCAAATTGCTTGCTCGTGATCGTGTGGGAAATGTACCCGTTTTAGGCATTACTGCTTCATGGGAAAACTTACAAACAGCGCATGAGAACAGCCTGTCCCCATTGGGTTTGTTTCCCCACAGGAGCCGACAGGGGGCTTTGGCTCCAGGGCTTACACACACCAACATCATTAAACCCGGTCTCCAAGGAAACAAGGGTCACCTCGTCCACCAGTACACAATTTGTCACAGCAACCTAGATTACGAGGTGTCCTATGAGACAGCAAACACGGGGCAGGGGGTGTGTATCCGAGCCCTCTGAGGGGTGCATGTGTGTGGGTATTTGTTTCAGTAGGGAGTGAGTGTATGAAAGCCCAGAGGTTCTTTTACATTCTCTGACCCACAGCGGGGGAAAGGACTTACACACCCCATTTGCTCTGACTGATACAGATAAAGCCACGGAGGCAGTGATGATGCAGATTTGGCCCAAATGTGTGATGAGTTCTGACCTTGCATTAGAGGTCACAGGTTATGTATGATATGTCAAATTCCAGATACAGAGCGCTCCCCTTGGGACTTTGGGCACGGTCATGTTGGAGGACGCTCATTTAGGGTTCAAGGAAGCGCCTCTTTCCTCTCCCGGGTTGGGATAATGAAGCACAGGTTTAAAGGTCTTTCCTCCTCTGGGTAGGGTAAGTGAGGATCCTCTGTAGCTGTGCTGTTGGCTTTGAATCCAACAGATGCGGTTGCTGGCTGCCTTTCTCCGTGCAGCTCTTGTTATCTGCTTAATTACAGTATGTCATTTCCCAGAGCAGCTGGGCAAGCCTGATTTTCACCGACTGCACATATACTGACGATAAAAACATTGTACATTAGTGTTGAAGTACAAAAAGTACACATTTGATGGAACCACAGTTCACGGGGATACACAATAAACGTCAGTCCATATGTTTTCAGACCGGTGATATATGATCTAATAGACCTGAGCTCGGAAATAGATTTTGTATTTTTAGATGACGCTCTGCTCGTTTTTTTTTTTCTGTCCTTTGATCGATCCCGTTCTCCAGCAGCAAGGCTGTCCATTGTTACAGCAGCTGTACTTAGGTGTGCTTTGTTCTCTCTTTGATGTCCAATCCAGCGTCCTGGATTGCTATTACCAGCTGTCTGAGCTCAGGTCACCAATTCCCCTTTTCCCAGTGTCTGAGGGAGACAGAATGAATGCTAGCAGTTTCCTGTCATTACCTATTATTACTGGAGGTAAATGGGGGGTGAGCGCTGGAGGAAAGAGAGTGAACAGGAAGTGTGTAATGTTCAGTTAAGAGGATTGGTTAAATGGGGTAGTTCCCTGAGAAAAAGGCATATGCCTGGATCTAATATCTAACAGAGAAATACTCTATTGGTTGCTGCAGCAGAAACGTATCATATGCAACATGATTTATGTTTTCTGCCCCTCCATCTCACTAACATAATTGTGCATTGTGTTCTGGGATTCATATTGCACTTAATAGAGCAATTAGTTGTGGTGACTTGAACTTAAACTGCGTGAGTGACTGGCATTTAGACAGTTTCGACATTTCTGAGTGGGCAAGGTCAGACCACTTTTTGCCGAGTGGGATGCCTTCCTCCAGTGTCTTCATAACAGTGTCAAGCTTTCATCTCTAATGGATATCATCGTCAGATACAGACAGCCGCTGGAAAGATAAATATCATAATTATTCCAGCAGTCTTTAGGGAGCGAAGATACCCAGATCCGAACTAGAAGCACTGCCTTTGGATAAGCTTATTCTGCAAGAGATCAAAGGCAGGCTGTGATTGAACACATTTTAAGGCAAATAATAAACATGAATAAAACATGTCATGGAAGTTTTGTAGGTCCCTCAAGAAGATAATATGACTAGGTCTGCTGCAGAATTCCTATCAGGTTCACTACTTAAGGAACGAGTGTTAATATGCAGCCTGAGATAATCACTCACTGAGTGTCTTTAAGCAAGGTGATTTATATAGTGTGTGTAATGCCGTGCAATGTGCTGTGGAGTTCTGTTTCTTATGTGGCTATAAAAATGTTTCATCATTAGCTTCCCTCTTCTGACTCTCTCTCTCTTTCTCCTCTCTCATTTGCTATCTTTCACTCTTCTTCCCTTGTGACTCTCTCAGCTGGACGACGGCCAAGGTCCGGTTCTGATGACCACAGTGGCGATGCCAGTGTTCAGCACCAAGAACGAGACTGTAAGTGCACACGGAGCGCTATAGTACCAAAAGCACATTCACTGCCCTCACCATTATGTTTCCCCAATTTGTTTTCTCCAACAAAAAGTTAGAATTAATTGAAAAACTATGCAATTATGTGTTGCATAACTCCCAAGGAATTATAGACACAGATTTTGAAATAATGGTTAATTATGTTTGTCTTTGATGGACGCTAATTTCAGTTTGATTGGAGTCTGTAAATTAGGATACAATAGAGCATCACTAATTAAATGTATATTATGAATTGACATTTTTTGTGACACAAACAGTGGATCTGTAAGAGACTGTTTTTTGTTTAATTAACATTTGAAACGCAACCTAAGAATCCTTGTTATGTGTGTGCTTGCAGAGAAACCGCGGCATCCTGCTAGGAGTGGTTGGGACGGACGTGCCTGTGTCTGAGTTGCTCAAGACCATCCCCAAATACAAGGTACCATTCCCAGCAGCACTTAGTTATTGTTACAAATAATTATAGATTTCAGTGGCTATATGACAAACCCCACTACACCTGGGACTGTACAAAAATAAGGCAAACTACCCCAGATGGGGGATGTGAGCAAGTAACAAAACATGTAGCTCAGCATGTGACATAAACGGGCTTACTCCGAGGGAAGCTGCGGCTGGTCAGTCCTTCGGCGATTCTCTCATAAGTTGTCCCGTTCTTCACGGTCCCCGTCATCTGACAGTTAATGGCCTCTTCATTTGCGAGGGCAAGGAGGGCGCGCAATTCTCTGGAAAGTCTCCCCAGTTGCTCATCTTAACAGTGTCTGTCAGGTTTGCGTTTCCCTCTTGCTACTAGTACTAGCTGCTCATTCCTGCTGTCAGCTGTTTCCTGTTTATCCACCGCCAGTGGGTCGCACATGTGGCGTCATCAACAGCTCCTCCCACAAGTCATCAACAGCCCCTCCCCTAGCGGAAGGGCGCCTCGGTCTTTTTAAACCAAAAAAGGTTCCACCAATATGTCAAGGCGGAAAATTGGGCACCTCAGATCAACTCGCCAATCCAGCTCTGTGTGTCTAAACGCTCGCAGCTTGGCCCAACGTTCGCCGAAAGTCTGGCAGTGTAAAAGGGGCTCAAAATGATCGTCAAAATGATTGCTTGATGTACACCAGCATGATAAGATCTACCTTGAATGACAGAAACAATCTTAGTTTCGCCCATATTCGCCCGATCGCAGTATATTGGCTTCACTTTATGGGAGCCATCATGTTGTCCATCTTTATCTACAGCCTGTGCTACACCATCACAACTTTTGTAATCATATCTTTTGAACCATATGATTTGGCCTGCACCGCTCACCTGGATGCTTGGTCGGTAGAAAAACTAAAACAAGCTCCTATAAAAGATGTTGTTTTTTTATATTTGTGTGTACACCAGTCCAGTTCCACAGTGCAGTAACTGAATGCCAAAACCAGTAGCAGATAAATCAACGGTTTTTACACTGATTATTCATGGTTCCTTCCTCAAGCCCACTAATGACAGGAAAATTATACGTTATACTAATGCAATCTGATAGTGTCCCCTGCCACATCTCCTGTGCTGATTCCTTTTACTTTTACATCTGAAGCTTGCTTGGGTGTAGGATTTTGACATTTGAAAGTGTGTTATTTGTCTAGACGTGGATAAATTACACCATCCTGCTTGTATTGTGCAGTTCTGTGAGTTTTGCCGCAAAGACAAAGATTCTGCCAGGAAAGAATTACAAAGAGCTTGATTAGCACAGATTTACAATTCGGTACAGATTCGTCATGCATCAATTTGATGTGTGTGTGTGTGTGTGTGTGTGTGTGTGTGTGTGTGTGTGTATCCTTCCTAGCTTGGCATTCACGGCTACACTTTCGCAATCACCAACAACGGCTACATCCTCACCCATCCAGATCTGCGGCCACTTGTGAGTATTACCTCCAGCACCATTCAGATGCTCTGTAACAAGTTAACTGGGTATGAACCTTATTAACATAACAATACCTTCTAGGGTGCAGAGATTGAAGTTCAAATGTATTAATTTATTTTGTACAGGCGACTGAGGAATACTAACTCTCGAGTTCATGTCAAGTCAATTACTGATTTCGTTGTCGCATTGAGATGCCGATTGACGTTGAAAATTAGTGCGTAGTCGCGTGGGTGCTCTGTGTGCCGCACGGTGCGCGCGTGTTGGCTGCGTGGTGGTATGTAGATGAGGAGAGTGTGTTCCAGGCCTCCTCTGTGCTGTGAATAGACAGAGATACAGCTTCTGAATGGCTGTGATTAACTCTATTGTACTCACTCACTCCGCTCACAAGAGGATGAGGGGAGCGCGTGCAGACGGGGAGGGGAGGGAGATTGAGGAGAGCGCGGAACCTGCTTAATGTGAGAATAGGTGCAGGGTGACAAAGCGGGTTGCAACACTGGACGGAAAATGGAGAGATATGGAGGGATGAGAGGAGAACAGACACGGAGGAGAGGAGAGAACAGACAGTGAGACAGACAGACAGATGGTTTAATTGCGGCCTAATTAAAGACGTTAATGAACAGTGTTTAACAACTAATGAGGGGTGGGAGGCTGTCCTCACTGACAGACGAGTGGAGAGGGGGACTCACAAGTACACACATTGATACGCCCAATACTCTGGCCTCTGTCATCTTTATTTAATGTCCATATCAAACAGGGTCATCCAAAGAGGGAGAGCGAAGAAAAGTTGTGTCTCGTCCACTGTTAAAATGTGAATGCCAAAACAAACAAAAAAAAAGAAGCTAAGAATGTTACAGCCCTAATATGATGTCTGTGCATGCATGTGTGTTTCCATGGGTCTGTGTATCCAGTATGGAGACGGCAAGAAGCGAAGGAAGCCCAACTACAGCAGCGTGGATCTGTCCGAGGTGGAATGGGAGGACAAGGATGACACGGTGAGACGCTTGTAGTGAATCAACATCACATTACCTCCTCTCAATGCAAATCTGAAGCTTGAGGTTCGGTTGTGTGCTTTGTGCCGGTAGCTGAGAAACGCCATGGTCAACAGGAAGACAGGGACATTCTCCATGGAGGTGAAGAAGAGTGTCGACAAAGGGGTGAGGAATCCATAATTCAGAAATCCACAAACACACACACAAACAAGCACTTTTTCCGACGGTCCCCCGAAGGGTGTGCCAGAGAAAATACTCAGCAGGGAGAATCCACTCTGCCGAGGGGTTGTCACACTTGGCACGGCGATGTACAGGATTGACTTGGGGATTTTGTTTCTGATTTTGTTTGCTCTGCATGCACGGGTGTGTGTCTGTCTGTGAGTGTGAGCCCCTTATCTCTACCAAGCACATGTTGCTGAGGACGGGAGAGACAGCAGCCCAATGATTCTCCTTTACTACTTTCCTATCTGAGAGAGAGAGAGAGAGGGAGAGAGGGAGGCATTCAGGTGTCTGTGTGTGTGTGTGTGTGTGTGTGTGTGTGTGTGTGTGTACTTTGCATTTTCAAAGCTTAGTAAAGAGCATTATACATTAGCCTGATTATTAAGCATTCAATATGTTAATACACAAACACACACAAATATACACACATGCATATTCAAATTCCTTATCGAACTACTCACACACTCCGAAAACACACATCCATCTGCAGAGTAACAGGTCATGGAACAGACACAGCATGTAGCCCGCTCACCACTAGATGGAGCCAGACTGCAGGGAATCACATCAGATAACCGCCATAACTCTGGCCACTGTGTACCGCAGCGTTTCATGGAACATATCTTTTATTTCAGAAACGTGTGCTGGTGTTGCATAATGATTACTACTACACAGACATCAAGGGAACACCTTTCAGGTAAGAAAACTGGAGAGCCTTCTGGTAGGAACGTTTAAAATGACTGAAGCATCAGTATTCCGTACACAACAAAGAGCTGTTGCCGTTTGAGAAAACATTTTTCCGTTTTGTTTTTAGTCTAGGGGTTGCTCTGTCCAGAGGCCACGGGAAGTATTTCTTCAGAGGCAATGTCACAGTGGAGGAAGGTAAGAAACTCCTCTTTTTTTGTGTTTGCTTGACTTGTTTCTGTGTGTTCTGCTCCAGCCCCACTGCCTCTCTTTTATTGTCTTTGCGTCTGTTTCACACTCAGCTAACACTTCTTTACTTGGCTGCAGGAGTGCAAGTTGTCAGATACTTTAAGGGAGAAGAAAAAGTACCAATGCCACATAGGATTACATAAAATATATATATAATACAGTGCTCCATTACAAGCAAAAGATCCTGTAAAAATACAGAAGCATTCATCAGCATAATGTACATGCAAGTGCCATTTATACAGAAGAAAAGAAAAACATTTGTTTTATATAATTGACATTTAATTTCCATGAATAAATAGCTTTACAATTTCATCACAAAATAATTAAAACCTTTAATGACTGCAGTTAGTTCTGGTGTCTGAGTGCCTAAAATGTAGAACAACTTGTCTGCCCTTGTTAAATGATTTAATTAAAGCTATGACGCCTGGAGAGCACTCTGTTCTTTGACATGCCTAATTTGTATTGTGTGTTACCATGTTTCATTTTTTTGTTTTGTTTTTGATGAAGAAAGATTTTCAGTAGAAGAGGGAGGAGGAGAGAAGGAGTTTTGCTGGAGCACACATCAACTATAGTTTAAGTGGACATTTTCAGGAAATAGATGGGGCCGCACCAACATTACTTGAATGTTTCCAGTATAAGTTTGCCCCCTTCTTGTGTTTATATTATTTTATTATAGGGCTTTTATGATGGATTAACATGTAAGCAACATTTCAGTGTTACAGCTGGTTGAGGTGGTGCTACCTTTTTTTTTATTTGACCCACTGGTGGGTAGTTTAATTAGCAATAATGCATTATATTTTATACACTGATCGTTAGTATTTAAAATCTTTACAGTAGCTTGGCACTGTAGTTTTGAAATATTGTAAATGTAGGACAGTAAAAAGTACAACATGCAAGCACAAAGTAGCATCAAATGTATGCATGCACACTTACGCACACACACAGAACACACACATACATTCACTAGTAATGAAGTGATAATGAACTTGAAAGCCACAAGTGGACAGGAAGTTAAATATTTCTTTAGCGGTTCCTTAGGTGTGTCCACGTCTTGACAGTGCACATTTCTGCCCCCTTCCTTGTGTGTGCCTCTGTGTGTGTGTCTATTTTCATCTCCAGCCTCATGTATGTTAATATTCATGTGGTGGTGGTGGTGTGTGTGTGTGTCTGTGTCTGTGTCTGTGTGTTTCTCTAAACATGTCCATCATGCGGAGCCCTCTGAGCATGACTTGGCTCTTCCTGATCTAATCAGACCTGTCACATCCATTCAAAAAACACATTTTTCACCCCCGGTGTGTGTGCGTGTGTTTAAGAGTGTGTGCATTTGAGGTGTAGATGCCTACCCCTATTATTATGAGTTCATATTGAGCGCTTTTGCTTATTTAGTTTGAGATATATATTTCTTATTTTGTTTCAGGACTTCATGACTTGGAGCATCCTGATGTAGCGCTGGCAGATGAATGGTAAGAGTATATCAGCGATACTGTGTGTTTTGTCACGACAGTATCATCCTCATCCCTTATTTTAAATGACAGCGTGATTGGACTGAATCTTAAATATACTCCCTGTTTCTTTAGAAATCTATATTCTCACTGCTATACAGCAGTTATATAACAGCTCTGGGATCTGCAGGACTTTGACTTGATGGTTTGTGTCACTCGATGACTTGTGGTCACCAGGATTGGGAACCAACATCTAAATAAATTACAGTAAACGCTTTTCAAATTAATGCTTGTGAATGGGAAAACCGTCTTTGTTTCACTTCAAAAGTAGCTGAAGGCAACCGCGCTGTGTTCTCCAGCTTGAGCTGTGATTACAATCCTTTGCAGATAATCATCTATGAACTCTGCTTTCAAATGGCTTGTGCCAGCTATGACTGCGTTACGTGTTATGTGTAACCAATGTCTCTATTGTCCGTTCTTGTTATTTTGCAGGACGTACTGCAATACAGACGAGCACCCGGAGCACCGCTACCTGTCCCAGATAGAGGCTATCAAACTCTACCTCAATGGACACGAACCGCACCTACAGTGTAAGATGATCTCCTTGACTAATTCTCTATGCTCATAGAATCGAATGTTTTTCATTTGTTGTGGCTGGCTTGTTTCAAAACAATATAAATATTTGCATTGCTAGGTGACAAGGAGCTGATTCAGGAGGTGCTCTTTGATGCCGTGGTGACTGCCCCTTTGGAGGCCTACTGGACGAGCCTCGTGCTCAATAAATCTGAGTGCGTGACCCACTCTTCTCTTCTTTTGCCATGTTCTTGTTGAGAGCATATGAATATATTTCTTAATAAATTCAAGACACACTGAATCCTGTTGTCAAAGACCCATTTTACACTCTGAAATAGTAATAGTAGTGATATTGCCACAGATATTTGCAAAAATTAAATGTTAACTACAGCTGAGGCTCTTTTAAAAGCTTCTGTTCTAGCCAACCTACAGTTGTGCACAAATGCAGGTGACTGTATGTATTTGTCGTACTACACAGGAACTCTGATAAAGGGGTGGAGATAGCCTACCTGGGCACAAGGACAGGCCTGTCCAGGATCAATCTGTTTGTGGTGCCTGACGAGCTCACAAACCAGTAAGTATTCTAAGAGTATATATTCACAATATACGCATGCGTATACATTTATAAGCCTGGCAGTGCATGTGTTGATTGTCTCTTTATATTTAAACACAGTGGACTCTCCTATGGTGATCACCTGTCCGAGTCAAATTCATAATTTTACGCGAATAATTATTGTAACCTTTTTTTAAATTTCTCATGCAGATCACCATCTAATTGACATTTTTCTGTTTATTTCATTGATATAAAATGATAAAACCGACAGCTTCGCTATCGACTGTGTTTTCCTGACTGTTTCAAAATGCGGTCGGCCTACAGCTGTTTTTTTTACGTGGGCATTGTCTATCCACATGACAAGGGCAGCTTCAACCACAGGTGCTTTTTCATGTGCACTTTTCATTGTGAGAAATTACATTCTTTTTCTTGTTACAATTTCAGTGTGCACACAGAACCAGTCTCAGGTTGCCAGCTGGAAGCAGACAAGACAAAGTATCATGGTGGGAGTAAAGTTAAAAAAAAAAAGGGAAAATAGAATAACTACAGTTTTAAATATTTAATCCATATGCTGTCATGTATAAAAAGACCCCAATTAAAGACAGTAAGCAGACCACTTGATTACTACAAGCAAATTATTTGAACAGCATTTGTGTAGGAATGATTCTGTCTCAAGCTTCTTGAGTGTACAGTGGTTGACCACTGTAACCGTGATCACTAGAGGCAGTTTCCACTGTATTATATTACACTGTATTATGTTTTGTGTGTGTGTGTGCAACCTCTGTATCATCGTCACCTGTTTCCTGTCTGCTTCAAGAGACTTCCTGACAGCTGAAGACAAAGAGGGGGTGTTCAACGCCGATCACTTTCCCCTGTGGTACAAGAGAGCAGCAGAACAAGTTCCGGGTACCTTCGTCTACTCTCTGCCTTTCAACTCAGGTTAGTTGCGAATTTAAATTTTCGAATATGATGAATCAGTTCTCCCCACAATGTGAAATGTTTACGGATGAGTTGAATTTTAGTTCTACACAGTGGCCATTACCACACAGTGAAACGGATCGTCACTGCAACACTGGCACCAACAACTATTTGGAGGTTTACGGAAAATGAAACGGGCAAGATTTGTAAGACGCACTATAGATTAATTTAAAGGAAACTCACATTTTGTCAAATGCACACATGAAACTTCAGACTGTCTTGCTTTAGAAAGACCCTTTTTCAAATGTCCTCCATCTCCTCTTTTCCTCTTTCACCCATATTTGGTCGTTTTCTCTCCCCATGCATCCCTACCTCCCCTTCCTCTCTTATTAATTCTGGGCTGTGTTCTTGTGGACAGGACTGATTGCTGTGGGTTGAAACAAGATACGTTAGGAAGAGGTTCAGCCCTTTCCATAGTAACTTGGCCAGAGCACACATACAGACACACACACTCACAAAAACACACACACACACACACACACACACACAGGCACCTCGTGCATATGCAGTTTAACTACGTCTCTACGAAATGGTTTCTCCTCCAAAGGGAGAATGTGTTCTCATCTGTCCGCAGCCTCAGGCTTTCCATTAGTGCCAGCTAATACAAGTGATCTGAAAGCCTCTTATTTACTCGCCGGACTTGCCTTGGATGCACTCTTCCTCTCAGGACTGTGGCAGTGAGCTGTAGCCATGAAATAGTACTCTGTGGTATTTATGTTCAGTGTTTCTCTCTCCAATCACCCTGTGGTCAGTTCAGAACTAATAGAAGGAATTATGATATGACTGTGATGTGAACTCTCTGTATGTGTGTGTGTGTGTGTGTGTGTGTGTGTGTGCCTGTGTGTGCTGTGTTTGCGTGTGCTTTTATGTGTGTGGCTTAGGATCAGAAAACAAGAGTGTCGTATTGGCCAGCACCGCCATTCAGCTTCTGGATGAGAGGAAATCACCCATAGCTGCGGGTAAGTGGGGACTCAAGTGGCTCTTTTTTTCTCTAACACACACACTTCTACATTGACAGAGGCTGTAATATTCTCTCCTTACACTGCTATGTGGGCTTTGTTTTCCTGGTCTTCGGTTGTCTAACCCTACTTCGTTTCCTCTCTTTGAGTTGAAACACTCACTGCCCACATGTACTGACTGTGCTGCTTTTTTTGTCCGCGTGCTGGCCCCTGCATGTACGTCAGAAGAAGGCGAGAGTGCAACATGGCACAGACGTTTGCATCCAAGTGTATTTATGCCTACATATATTAATAGACGCCAGTTTCATAAACGCCTTTTGTGCATTTGTTTTTTGCCCCTGTGCTTATTTAAGGCATATTGTGGCCTAGAGGATTTCACTGCGGCCTGCCTCATCTCACGTCCCGGTGACTCAGACGCCCCACAGTGTCACGCCCGTATAATGCAACTTGGTGCAATCAGCAAGTTGATGGTATGGAGTGAGGCCCTTGTTCTGTTTGCCATCAGCTTGGTTACGGAGGAAAGGAACTGAAATTAAATGGAAGAAGTGGGGAAATTTGGAGGAGGAAAGATATAGGCGTGTGGTTTCACATCAGTTTTAGTTTTATCTTAGAAAGTTATGATATGACGTTATTCATGACCCACCTCTTTTTTTTTTTTTTTTGGGGCTATTTTGTGGGCTTTTTTCCTTTAATGGACAGGACAGTGTGTGAAATGGGGAGACAGAGAGAGAGAATGGGGACTGACAAGCAGCAAAGGGCTGTAGGCCGGAACCGAGCCCGTGACCGCTGCAGCGAAGCATTGCCTCTGTACATGGGGTGCCGGTACTATCCACTACACTAGTGACGCCCCGTCCCACCTCTTTCCAAAGGAACTAGATGACTCCCAAACAACCTTTTGTGTATTTAGTAACAGATTCAATACTTTTACTGTGGCACTGTACAGTATAAATGTAGATGACAAGTTTGAAAATCTGATTATATTTTTGTTTGCTAGTAAATGACATAAAGAAAGTTGCAGGCACCTGATTTGTCAAAAGTTAAAATCTTTTTTCTGATATGTAGAATTTTCCAGACGGATATGTCAAGCAAAATACAAATATTTGAATTGGCTAAAATATGCAGAAAGGTAGACAGTAGCTGCAGTTCATGGACAGTATTTCTTCAATCTGATTGAAATCGTTCTGAGTAGAGATTCCAACTGAACTCTTTAGTGTTCTGAGAAGATGTGCGTTTAAAGCATTTAACCAGAATATCTTTTTTTTTTTTTAAACTTGCGCAAAGTGGTTCTGCCCGCTGTGAAGTGTCTAATCTGTCAGAAATATAACAGAAATTTTTTTTTTTCCAACTTTATTGAGAAAATTCAATCTATTCAATACATAAAATATGAAGGAGAAGAAGGGGCTCGGCCTGTTAATACAATTTAGTAGTAAGTGATGTATGGTTAACCCAGGTTATTTTGTGTCGCCACAAATTACAGATGTAACATGTAGAATATGGCTAGACATTACAATTTGCCCATGTTCCCTGTGTCTCATATAAAGCCCACTGCTACTTGAAATATTTGATGATTGTTATGTCCAGCAGCTCCACATTGCTGCTGTAACAACAACGTTCCATAAGGCTACTGTTTCAAAATCAAAGAGCACTCAAAACAGCATGTAGCACTAGCAGAGCTCTAAATATTTTTTTGAATTTATGAACTATTGCACCACCTTTGTTCCTCCTAAGGGAGACAGTCAGGGCTAATCTTATCTCATCTTATCTTATTTGTCAAAATCAGCAAGTGGAGGAGTGAAGAAACAGCTGCAGCAACATGTGCGGCGCACTATGTCGCCTAATGTTACCTCTAAGTGGGGCAATCATGTGCAGAAAAGATATTTATTCCATCCAGAGAGAAACAGTTTTATTAAGCGTTTACATGGTTATTTAGCGCTAATATTTTCCTGTTGAATGGATTTGCTGATTTTTTTGAAGATTCGCACCGCCCCCTTCAGCCCCATTGAAAATTCCTCTCGATCAGGCCAGTTTGTTCTGATTGAGGTGCTTACATGAGACATTCTTATTGAAATTGGGCTATTATTTTGATTATTAGTGGAATATTAGAGTCCATGTTAAAGCGCCCACTGATTTTCTGGCTCAATGCTGTTCCTCAGGCAGCAATGCTTGTAGTGAGGAGACTCCAACTTTCATTATGTTTATCCTCTGCAGACCAGTTGGGAGTCTTGTTTTCCCCGCTGCACAACACAGTACAAATGTCTTGAACAGGCAAGTTGTTCTGTTCAAATACAGTGTACAGTATTTGAAGGACTGCAGTCCTTTCCACCGCCCAATTTATGCCCCAAGGACCAATCTGGAGCACAGCTTTTGCCTCACATTAAAAGCCCCTTCTGATGATTATCTATGTAAGTTCTCCTGTCGACAGACGAGGGCCAGTGATGCCAGTAGGGGAATCACAGAAAAATATCCAGACAGCGGAAAGAAAAAAAAACTGAAGAAAAGGAGAAAGAGGAAAATCTTTTGGAAACGCAGTGATAAAATAAGAGAAGAAATAAAAGGGCAGAGAAAGAGAAAATTATTTCACGGTGCCTGAATGCGTTGACATGAAAGCAGTGCATTGTGGGTACTCTTGGCCTGGGGGAAACCACTGGAGCAGAAGGACAGAGATGGGAGAGTCTGTGTGGTGCCACAGCGTGCGCACACACATAGACACACACACACACACACACACACACACATGCACATAGAGCATGCTTCAGATTTTGAGCAGAGCGGTACACAAGCAGCCCACAGTTTACACCAGCCCACGGTATTATTTGACACTGTTGACTCGATCACTATTGTTTTAAGATAATATCATTCTCTCCAATCCCGTTAAGCAGCAATCCAAATGACTAATCAGTAACAAGGTTTCATGAATACTCTGTTATTACATCAGGTGCTGATGTACAGTAATGACAATCATGCTTGTCAGATCGGGGGATGTCTGTAATGATGATTTTATATAAGAGAGTCAGATGGGAGGAGAGATGTAGGCTAGAATGCAAATTTAGCGTGGGCTGGTTAGGGCCAGTTTTCACTGCCCTGCGCTCCACTGAGCTGTAGACTTGTGAATACGCTAATACACTAACTGAACAGGACAGGCTGATGACATCACACACCACGGGCCCTGCAGACATCGCTTGAGTCACAATGTTACTGTGTTCGTACATACACGCGTGTGTATTTCAGCGTGTGTGTGTGTGTCAGTGTTTGTGGTCACATCCTGAGCCACGTGCAGGGAGTCTGATGCCGTAATATACAGAGCCACAAAACTCAGGTCAGGCGTTAAGACCAAAGGCATCTGTGTACATTCATGTGCCTCCATACGACACTGAGTAGATTAAAAATAAAAACAGCTGATGGCAAATTATCAATATGTGGATATATATAGATAATAAGAACGCATTTTTGTGACGTACACAGCAAGCTACATTAATCTAATAACACTGCCCAAATAGCCTCTCCGTGACATTTTACAGATATTAAAATAATCAAGAGACAGGAATCAGATTGCATTACATAATACTTTAGAATTCCCATGTAATAGTACCAGTGAACTCCAGTAAAAATTAAGAAGAAGGCTGTGCACAGGGCTGGGAATCAGTGCTCAGTACATTTAAAGAGACATTATGCAGGATTTTCCTGCAAGAAAAGGAGAGCATTACTTTCATTTTCGCTGACGAGCACATTCACAAATAGTAACTGACAATCCTGCATAGCATACCATTAAGATATCGACCTACCAAGTAGTATCGAACCTTCTTCAGTCAACCCATACCTGCATATAAGTCCAGTCAGTTGTATAATACATTTCAAAACACGTGTATTTGACTTAGAGCTAGAAAAACAAAACATATTTGTATGGTTTAGCTTACAGCCAATCACTGCACACGCTCGTCGATTTAACCCAGTAATGATACAGTTGGGGATTCAGAGTAAATCAGATAATTACTTCTAATACTTCATTATTCACGAAAGCACATATAAGTACACACACCTATGCAGTCTTGAGACATAATTAAAGGAGGCTTATGGTGCTTTTCCTTGTTTTCTTTCATATATATTATGTAACAATGTCAGATGTTCGTATGAAATGTGGCCAAAGTCTCAAATAATGAGGTAAATTCTGGTAAAAGTAACATCCTGAGCAAAAACCTCAGGCTTCAGCCCGGACTGAATACCCTGTTTCCAACTGTCAGCTAGTGACAGGTTTCTTTATATGCTAATAATAATAATAATAACTTGAATTTATATAGCGCCTTTCAAAAAACCCAAGGCACTTAACAAACAGAAAACAAAGTGTACTGTCTACTGCAAGTGTTTACACGATGTAGCTCACACTGCTACATGTAGGTACACGCTAACCTCTGGGAAACATGTAAACTTTGTCGCTAATGTTGTTAAATTTTCACCAGTTTCAGATCATATTCCTGCTGGAACGTGTCTGGTTATGTTTAGAAGCATTTATTGGTGATTGTTTAACGAGACAAAGTGTCATTGTACACAGTCATTACCTGGCTGCCAGTACACGGCTACATGGGATTGGTCCACAAAGTCTAGCGTGGTGTATTTGACAGAATTTGCAGTTAAAACAAAGTATCAAAAGAAGTGCTGAATTGGTATCAGTGTCACTTTAAGGGCACTGGTATTGGTACTTGAATTGTATTTTTTTTTTAATGATACACACCCCTATATGGGCAATATCCAAACATACATATGATCAAATTTATTTCTCATAAGCAGCAACTCATTAAAATTTTATCAAGTATAATCCACAACATTTTCATAGAAATAATGTGTTTCACCATTTTCTCTTGTCAGGTTATTTAACAAAATAATGCAACAGAAACTTTGTCAACCAAAAAACTAAAAGAAAAAAGGTCACTGTCCCGGCAACACACTAAACAGGGAGGGGTAGAGACACCCATGCAATGCCTACTAATTTCAAGATTACCATGGTAACACTTTAAATGAGGGGTATTTTCCTGCTTTTTGGGGAATTTAGTGTGATTATTTCTTTTCACCAAAGCTTACATGGATACAGAAAATGGTACTTGATTGATTAAATTGAATTATCATATTATTTGTTTTAGTTTTTAAAAAGTCGGTGAGAAAAGAAGTGGACATGTTTTGTTTTGTTTTTTCTTTTTCAAAATTCCCCTCTTTTAAAGATAATTTCTCCAATTAAAGGTCCACTGTGTAGGACTTAGTAGCATCTAGTGGTGAAGTTGCAGATTGCAACTTAGTGTAACTTCCCTCGTGTGCTAAGTGTGTAGGAGAACTACTGTGGCTGATAGGAAAACATAAATGACTCTATCTAAAGCCAGTGTTTGGCTTGTCTGCTCTGGGCTACTGTAGAAACAACATGGCCGACTCTGTGGAAGAGGAACAGCTCCGTATGTAGATATGAACAGCTCCTTATGAGGTAATGAAAAACACAACAATTCCTATCTTCAGGTGATTATAAGCTAATGAAAACAGTTGTTAATAGTATATTCCATTGCTGCCCTAAATCCTCCACACTGGACCTTTAGGGATGCATGCCTTCTCAAATTAGTTGCCAGTAGACATATGGTAATCAGGTATAATGTTTCCCTTTATTTTAAATAATACATACTGAATGACACGACTACCATTATGTGATCAGCATTAACTCACAAACAAGACTCATTTGATCTCTAAAACTGTAGATCTAAAAGTTTGTGTGTGACCGTGTGCAGCAGGATAATAATATTTTAAACTCATGAACCCGTAAAGTCATAGAAAAACAACAAGGCCGAGTCCAGGGTTTTGTTGTCGTTTTCGTTTTAGTTTGTTTCATTATTGCTTCAACGAATTTCCCATCTTCAGAAAAATATCCTTTAAGAAAAATCTCCTCAAAACTATATAACATTATTAGGCACAGACTCTTAAATTCTCTATAAATATGTGCATACAGTATACATCTCCGCACACACACGCACACACACTCGAGCACAAATGAAACACTGACACAAACGCTCTCATTCTTCTTCTCATACTCTCACGTTAATGATACAGACAACTTAGAACAGAACTTATCTGACAGCAGCTGCCTACTATGAGTTTTCAAAATTGCCTCAAAATCAGACTCAAAATGATGAACAACAACCAAAAGACAACAAAGTCTGAAATCCATTTTTTTTAAATACCAGAGCTTTACTATTATACCTACAAATACACAATTATAAATATATAGCAATTTGTTCCTATCTGTGATATGCATTTCTCAGACAAAATGGAATTGATTCCCTTTGGATTCTTTGGCCTGCCCCTCGAACCCGCATACAGCAGAAGATACTCTTCTCATCAGTGCATAGTCAAATACCTGTGGAGTTTAGCTACCCAAGTCTCAGAAAGGAGGTGAACATACACACACGCCCGCACGTTAACAATCTCACTCTCTCCTTCTTACTCACACATGCACTAACACACATGGCAGCCAGAGAGGATTAGGTTAAAGGGTTGAGGCCCAGGTTTTTAAGTCCAGGGTTCATGCCATCATCTCCTAGGCGATAGCATTCTCCAGTGGTTCCTTCTCATCTGCTGTGGCATGATCTGCCCCCTGCGCTGCTGCCAACTCCTCGTTCTTCTTAAGCTCCCGCTGATATTTGGCCATGATAGCGGCGTAGGCGCAGCCGTACACTGCTGCAGCCAGCATCATCAGACACACGATCCCACACACTACGCCAGTGATGATCACTGTGGCAATTGCGTGGCGCAAGTTGACAGGCCGCTGCCTCTGCTTAGGTTCACACTCTGGCAAACCCCCTCCTGCTCCTCCTCCTCCTCCCCCGCCACCGAAACCCTCCCCCATTGCCATGGGGACATGGACAGTGTGGCTGGAAGGATGAGCATGGTTGCCATGGGTGTGGCCTCGCAGTAGCCTCTCAGACTCCAGGTGGTGTATGTTTGCAAACAGGTAATGGTAGCTTGTGGTCATGCAGGCGTGGAAGAGCTGGTAAGGGACTTTCTGCAGGTCTCTGTCCCTCATTTCTTCCGGCTGGGAGCAAAGCACCTCATCCACCACTCCACCTTCGGATCAGATTTACATAGTTAGATCAGAGAGGGGTGATAAAAGACAAAGGGGCAGGAGGGGATAGGGACACACACATCAGTCAGTTGTTGTGTATTATAAGCACATTAACTTGTGATGAGTGCCGATTTCCTTTTTGGCAGCTCACAAGAGAGGAGGCCACAATCATAATCATCACAGCTGAGCCTAAACCAGCCCCTTACTTGTGATATTTATTTATGTAGGGTGTAATGGCTTACTTACTGGCCGTATTAGTAAGTGTGATATGATTAACACCTCAATCACTGGAGCCGAATGAATCGAGTCCATTGGAGACAGCATTGAGCTAGGACTTTATGTGCTGCCCTCTGTTTGGCCCTTAAATCTCTTTATTATTTATCTCTCTTGGTATTCATGTCACACACTTGCCTTCTGCCTGCCTGATTAACCACCGGCTTTCTGTTAAGCATACATCCTTGTATCTGGGTCCATTGTTCTGTTTTGCAGTAATTAGAATATTCAGCCTCTAAGACGAACGCTTTGTCAGGGTAACACAGGCATGTAGGCGGACTGGCCAACTCCAAGCGAGCCTAGCGTTTGCTGTACAGTGGTTATTTTGTTATCTAATGCATGCCGGGGTTGGTCTAGCATGGAAAATAATGTAGTTGGCAATTTAACTCTTAATCACCCAGATACACTCTCTCTATCTCTGGCCGTAGAGATCATCACCATCGTCATAGGAGCTGCTGCGTAGAGTGCCTGACATCATAACATGATCCTTCATGAGTCTGACATGCACGTGGTCACTTCCACAGCTTCACGCCAAACAATGAGACACACACATTCCACTATATTTGATAACTGTACTGACCTTCCAGCCTCCTCTAAACCCCGCTGTGTTGACCCCTTCATGTCAAACACTCAGTTATTTCTGCGACTGTTGTCTCTCGTCTCATCTCTCCCCGTGTGTGTATCTCACTAGCTCAAATTGCAACGTATAGGAATGGACAGATTTGGCTTAGTAGCATCCCGTGAGATGAGTAAACGCATAATTCTCAATGATTTATAGCTTACACATCTCAGTCTGGATAGGTTGATGTCTGGGTCTTGACCCGGGGGATGGAGAAGGATTTAGGTTCACAGGGAGGACACACTTTGGTCATGGTTGGCACAAGAGGGAATGGTGTCCCTTTCTCATCCCTCCTCAAATGGCCTACTGATTATAGCCATTTGGAGTCAGCCCGTCTATTTAAAGTGCCAAAATAGGCTCTGCTCTTATTGTGTAAACTCATCATAGTGTGCTATTACCATAATTTACTATGATGCCCTGCAGGAAAGGCTTTGAGATAGATGTTTGAGATGTTACAGACATCCCCCTCAGCTACCGCCTGGAGCTACAAGTGGTCTAACCTTTGAAGAGGTAGGACTCCAGCCAGAGTTTGAGGCCTATGAGCTGGCAGTCACACCTCCAGGGGTTGCCTCGTAGTGTGAGGCTGTCCAAGCGGCTCAGAGCCTCCAACAGGGAACGGTCCAGTCGCGTTAGCCTGTTGTGCGCTAGCCCGAGGTGGCTGAGGTTCCTCAAACTGTCCCCCATTGCTCCAGGCAAACCCCACAGGCTGCAAGAAGGGACACGGCAAGGAAACAAGATCAGGTACAGTGAGTTATGGGGGATCAAGTTTGTATTGTTGGACAAAGGACAAACAGCAGTTACAGTTTTGTTGCCTAACCTGTTGTGTGAGAGGTCAAGGTGCGAAAGGGAGCGGATGGGTCCAAGCAACCGCTTATCAAGCTCTCTCAGGCTGTTGTAGGCCAGGCTTAGGCGCTGGAGAGTCCTGAGACCCAGCAGCGCAGTCGGCGAAATAGATGTTATAGAGTTATTAGATAGATCGAGAATGCGGACGAGTGGTATTTCTCGGAAAGCCATCGATCCCAGCCCCCTGATTCGGTTATCTTGGAGATACAGTTCTTGGGTGTCCGCATGCAGTCGTCGGGGGATGTCGTATAGGCCTCGACCCCGGCAGTCTACTACTTTGGTGTTGCTGTTGCAGCTGCACTCCTTTGGACAGGCATGTGACGAAGAGAGGAGGGAGAGGAGGGCACACAGCAGTACCACTGTGGGGACAGGGGGACATAACATTAGATTAGACATGCTGTGCTCGTGCATTTGCATCTAAGTATGAAAAAATATTTCATTTTCTAGGTTGACTAAAGATGTGAACTCTTTCAGCAACGATCTCTTTCAGCGATTGCCCTTGACTGCTGTTACATAACTGCATACATTCACACCAGTCCTCAACTGCCATCATGAAGAGACGTTCAGATTCATATCAGTGCATCTGGAAATGAAGTCTGTAGAAAAGAATGCAGCTCACTCAGATAGCACTCCTCTTTGTCTAATAAACAAGAAAGTAAACTTATTACTAATATGCCAACTCCCACTTCCCACCCTCCCTTAGACAGCGGCCCTAGGTGACTTCATCAAAGACTCATAACCCCTCACCCACACTCCACCCACACACAAATCCATACACAGCAGATATTGGGTGTCTGATTCCCTTTGAGATGACTTCACATGGCCATTCCTTCTGGAACATTACAGCCGTATTTATAGCATCAGCTGGACTAGCTCGAGGCTCAATGAAATGTAGCTCCGACCCAAGCCTTGGGACTGTAGCTGGCTCACAAGTTACTCTCACATATCCTGAACAGACTGAATAACTGCGCCGTGTTTATCTACTGTATGCATATAATATTCTTCAGCAGCCGTGCTCCTGATTGGGTTTGCTTAATCTTTTCTCAAATGGGAATCATCTCTTTCTTTCTGCATCAGACGACATCTCCCAGTACAATCTTCTCCTAAATGATGCCTTTGTGATGAGGCAGCTGCAAGTCTCATATCAACCTGGAGCTTATTTTTTAGATTGGTAGTAGGGAACACTGTGCAACTATGATCTGTAATAATCAAACAACCAGGACACAGGACACTACGACCTGAATGTTTACATTCAGTGGCCACACCATGCAACTCACGTTTGCTATTTAGCATGCAGCAGTTATGCAGCAGTATCACTTGGGAAATACAAAGCCTATCTCCTGCTGCTCCCTTTTCTTTGAACAAACATTATTGTAACACAGTCTACTAATTAAAGTGACAGTGTCTCATTTACAAGCGTGTAATCATCGCTTTGTCTCTGCCTGGCTCGTGCACTTCTTGCAGTGAACCGTGGTTTGCAGGTTTAGAAATACCCAGGTGCAGGCGCTCCTCTGTCTAATCTCAGGTGTTAGTTTGGTACGGTGGCTCTTGGCAGTGTTGCTGTTATGATATTATGTGGCGCTCGCATCAACAAAAACAATCAGAACACGGCTGGGTTGAGATTTAGCGCGCTGTAGTGCAAAGCCCTGTGTTAATTGCATCCTTGTCAGTGAAGTGAGAGTGTGTATGTGTGCATGCAAGGATGCATTTAATCACATGCACTCACACACGTGTGCACCTACTCATAAACCAACTCATATACATACAATGCATGGACACACATAAACAGCATCAGCTCAGTGGAGCGTTGTAACAGCAGCTCTGGAATGAGGTCAACACAGGAGAATGGCTCTTTGCTCTGATGTGTCCCTCCAGCCCGAAGTGCACCCAGAGATGCTTGTAATGACATGCGCGCACAACACACACACACACACACACACACACACACACACACACACACACACACACACACAGCAAGTACTGCTTGAAATCAGCTTGGTAGCAATGTCAAAACCGACTTGCAATGGGAAACACTCAGAGGTGATGCTAATGTGCAGCTGTTAACGTAAAAGTGTGAATGGAGTGTTGACGTGTGTGCATGTAACTGTTTTAATACAGGAAGTGTTGCAAGCAAAGAGCAGTCCACGCTTCATTACTACTCAGTTATACAACAGTTTACACAACATACTAGACTCAGCAGCTGATAGCAGCCCACCTAGCCATGCTCACACACACACACACACACACACACACACACACACACACACACACACGTAGTCATGTTGTTATTTTCTCCACAGTGATGGAGCTCCTACCTCTCATATCTGCCAGTCGTCCTTGGGCCACTCGCGTTCAATCTTCTTTTAGCTCCCTTTCTGGATTCTAGTGGCTGTCATTGGTTGATGATCCATTAGCAGTCAGTAGTAGGTTGAGATAAGCTGTCCTGGCTCTCATCTGTGTAGGCTGATATGGTCAATAGGTAGGGATTAGAGAGGCCGAGATCAGCAGCAGAAACCTGTGTTGCCCTCAGGATCCCCAGCACTGCCTGCACGGGCATGAAACCCCATCAGAGCGGGCAGATCAGAGCACAGAGAGCTTACTGCCAGCCAGCCAGCCAGTCTGGGAATCACTGGAGTTAGGGAGCTCTGCTTCTCACTCTCTCTCTCTCTCTCTCTTTCTCTCTCTCGCTCTATATCTCTCTGTGTAGCTCTCTCACTGCCTCTCAGCCTCTCTTTCTGTCTCTTGTATTTTTCTTAATGCTGTTTATTTTGCCTGTGTTTCAGTTTCCCTTCTCCTCTTGCTTGTTTTTGTTTTATTTCTGCTCCCCTATTGAATCCACTGTGGAGTGCGATGGTGTGTCATCTCCCAGTGGACAGCTGCTCCTCTTAAATCATAGCGGGCGCAAACACGTACGCTGACATTCACGTTACCTCCTGTCGCTCTGGCAAGAGTTGAACAAGACCAAAATTAGCTCTGGATTGCGGTGTGTCAAATACACAAATACTCGAAACATTTCAACACACAGTGAACACAGTCAGGAGGATGCCCGTTGCCGTGGCATGCTCTGATGATATTATGCATGAGCCGTGGGCAGAAGGGCTGGCAGAACACGCCCCCAGCACAGCAACACGGAACGCACGAATGCACACATACGCATGCACGCACGCACACAGCAGGATATTAAGCTGTTGCAGTAAATTCATGTGGATTTTTTTTCTGCATGTAAATGGATTGACAGTTAAGCTTATATGACCTCGTAGGTCGCTTAAAGGAGAAGCAAAAAAAAAATGGACAAAGGAGACGGGAACAAATTAATGATGGAATCACTTTTAACGATGAATATGATTAAGCTTACACGCTGACCTTGTCTTGTAGTGCTCTCCCTGGTATTTGCCCTCCTGTCCATCCATATTTATATCCTTTCTGCTGCTGAAGGGCATGACAATTATTTTCATTCTGTCACATAAAGTAAAAAGTGAAGTCAATATGTGTCACCAGTTTATACTGAGTTGGTTAATTGTGGTAAATGTGTGAAAATATTTGCCTTGAGCAAATAATGCACACATGATTACAGTTTAAAAATGTATTAGGGTCATGCACCTGCATCCACACTCATTTGCACACTTGAGCGGTCATGTGCACCTCCATAGGCAAATACATCCTCAAATGTGTGATGACACCTCTCTATTTGCTAAAAGCCCATATTGTTGATGTGCACAGACACTTTGTGGTGTTTGTGCTGCAACGTCTCAAAATGTTAAGCATCAAGCTACAAAAAAAGGAAGAGAAAACATGCCCTTCTTTTCCTCCTTTAACCAGATTGTCATATTTTATCACTATGTTTGTCCCCTGTGATGCATTTAATGCATGTGGCATTACGGCCTTAAGGGCAAATTACAAGGATGATTTGCATATGATCTTTTCTAATTAATCGAGAGCTATTTGAGATCTGGCCACCATAGATTTATTTATTTATCTATTCAGATGTTAAGGAAAGAATTGTCTGGTTTAAATCTTTCATTTGTATTTATGCAGCAACGCTGAGTCTCAATTTTGTCTCAACCTCTGCACACAGGAAGGAGAGGTCAGTGGAGCCTAAGTCTTGTAGACTGCTGGCATCCTTAACAGCAGCCTCCTGTTCTGCTCGTCCTCTGAGTGTTGCTCAGCATCTTGACATGATCCGCCCCTGCGCTGTGTAGCTGCCGCGGAATGCACCGCCACATTTGCAAATCACTACATCTCTCACACGGCCCCGTGTGTTTGTGACACTAGTGTGTGGGTTTGGGCTCGTCGACATTAACTGCTCATGATGCACACACATTCAAAGAGAAACACACAACAACACTTTCGCCGTTGCTTCGGCATGTACATGAGCACATACATGCACATGCTCGGATTCACCCTCCCGCTGATGGATGTATACGTTTTTACAATCCTTATTAGACTCCCAAATATCTGTAGGATTTAAACCGGTTGTCATCTCTTCCTGCCTGGGATTGCACTCATAGCAGATTGGTGATGGGGGGGGGGGGGGGGGGGGGGGGGGGGGGGGGTACGTCTCTTCATCTTTGGACTCATAAACCCAGCTCAGGGCATAAATACCCCCAAGTTCTTAAATCACACCTAGGGAAATTAAATGTTCCCCCATAGTACAGAAAATTCCTGAGCATTAGTGAGACAGATTTGGGCTTTTCTCTTTCTGCTTTGAGCCGACTTCCAGGTAGCAGCCAGCATCGGTGCACTTTTAACCTCTAATATAATTTTACGGAGCAAACCCCTGTGCTGCTTGTGTTGGATTTATTTTTCCATAAATCGTCCATGCTGAACAGATCCTATATTATGTAACTATATTTGAAATATTGTTTTATTCATTTTACAATTTTATATTACATCTTCAAATTGTTTGAAGGCTGTGTGTTTTAGAATTCTGACAACATTTGACCTCCTTATCGTTTTTCCTTCTCAGTTGCTATTCCCTTTGTTTTCACAGCTCTTTAAGAGTAGATGATGGTGTATCTTTTATTGGTTTAATGATCTAGGTTCTCCCTGGTTTTATACCATGTGTATTTCCATTGCTGTTGCCCAGCATCTTAAATTAGCCTCTCCTCCTGGGTTTTCCATGTGGGTGTAGAAATGGTGGGCTGCTGAAAGGATCTGGCAAAGCTTATGACGGGATAATCTGCACCTGTTCCTCTGGGCACGGGCTAAAACAGGCCACAGCAGCACCCCACTGTACACTGCACTTAAACAATCATGCGAAATGCACGAGCACACCCCAACAGAAGTGCAAACCAATGGAATATTTCTCACTGATAATGTTCTCTTCACGGGTTGGCGTCCAGTGAAGCTTTCGGAATATATATATGTTTTTTAAAGCCTCTGGTTTAAGCTTTTAAGGTGCAGTCAGCGAGTTTCTCCTCACGGTCCGCTAGCTGTCCATTCTCTGTGTGCGCTGAAAATAAAAATCCGGTGTTGTTCATACGCAGCCCTGGCTTTGTAAATGGGAAGCAAACAATGCGGCTCAGACCGAGTCACACAACATTATTCCAGGCAAACGAGCGTTCGTGCTTGTGCAGAGTGCAGGGTAAAGGCCGTGGATGTATAAAGAGAAAGGCAGTGGAAGCGAGAGGGACGGTGAATCTAGCACGTGAAGGGAGGGGAGTATTTGTTTGGGTGTTGAGCACCAACAGTCTTTCTCCAGAATGACTGACCAGAAGGGAGGATTTTTGTTTTTATACGGATCCAGTCTACATGCACAGTCACCTTACTTTACTTAACAATAAAAGTAATACATTTACTACTGTTAAAAACATAAAGTATAGTAACCATAAACACAGTGTATTATAATAATTATATTAGCTGTGTGTGTGCATGTGTTTTTAAAATCCACATTTTATAAAAAAAACAAACAAAAAACAAAGATCAGCTCAACATTATTGCTTAATTAAACATTAAGGTGGCACGGTGGTGCAGTGGTTAGCATTGCCACCTCACAGCAAGAAGGTTTCTGGTTTCAACCCAGGGTGGGGAAGCCCTTCTGTGAGGAGTTTGTTTGTTCTCCCTGTGTCAGTGTGGGTTTTCTCCGGGTACTGTAGGTGTGAATGTGAGTGTGAATGGTTGTCTGTCTCTATGTGTCAGCCCTTTGATAGTCTGGTGACCTGTCCCTAAAGTTCAGCCCCCTCAAGACCTCTACATTAAGTATATAAGCGACAAGCTGCGTTATATTAACCATATAACAGAGAACACTGACTCCAGTTTCACACATTGCTTGATACCTGTAACATAACAGTGAAATATCGATATGGTCAAATCTTTCCTCTTAATAGCTATCAATTAATAGATAAGTTATTCATAAGCACTTCAAGTTATCTAAAAGCATGATGCATAAATTGTCCAATAACTGCTTCCAAATCCCATAAATGATAAAAAAAAATCTGCAATTTATAACATGGCTAATTTTTGCAATGGAATTTGTACAGATGTGTTCAGATGGGACTTCCAGTTTGGTAATGAAATGCAAATGTGATATGCTCTTTCAAGAATTAAAACATCACGTTTCACACACCCTTAAAAACGAGGTAGTCATGGACCACAATAAATTTCACAGCTGTCATGATTATCGACATTATTTTTGTTTCAGTCCAAAATCATTTTTGCGCGATACGTTGGCACACTTTTGTCTTTGAAGGTCGTTGCATGTGTGCATGCATCTATTTAACATTCTTTTGAATTATGCTGCTTGAGTTTGTGGTGTTTAAAGGTCCAATGTGAGGGATTTAGTGACATCTAGAGGTGAGGTTTCAGAGCTGAAACTTCTCCCGTGTGTCAAGCATATAGAGGAACTATGGTGGCCGACGCAAGAGCGCAAATGGTTCTCTCTAGAGCAAGTGTTTGGTTTGTCTGTCCTGGGCTGCTGTAGAAGAACATGGCAAACTCCATGGAAGAGAACCTCATTCTGAATTCATTAAAAACACAACAATATTTATTTTCAGGTGATTATAAACTAATAAAAGCAATGAATATTATATACCATTTCTGACAATAAATGGACCTTAGACAGTAATACTGTGTCCAGTGGCCAATCAGTGCATCTGTCTTACTGTAGTGTAATGTCCCTGCTGTTAAATCCATCCAAATGCCACATTCTCAGCCATTTAGTTTCCTACCTGTGGCTGCTCTGCATATGGATGAAGCTCTAAATTGCGCTCCTGGAAAGACTTACAGACTCCAAATGCATGGCAAACCCCCACTGAGAGAAAGCTAGGGTCCTCTGAGTCTTAGTAGCAGGGGGTAGAGGGAGAGGAGGGAAGTTAAAGCCTGTGGTGAATGTGTCAATCTTTCCTCAGCCAACTCTGAAAAAGCTGACACATTTAATGTCAGCGACTGTTTTTTTTTTTTTTTTCCAAGCAAGGAATTCTGGTCAGATCTGTGCATTTAGCGACCTGCTGGGATGAAGCTTATGTAAGTGAGAGCAGCTCTGTATACCAACTCTGGAAATGCCTATCGGGATAACAACAGGGAGGCAGACTGAGGAATGGGATGGATTTCTTGTGGGCACAGGGAGAGAGAGGTCTGGTTTAGAATCGTGTGAAACTGCATTTTGAGTGTGGTTAGCAGCATCTGCGCACATGTGTGCAGATATTATATACAAACACACATACTTAGCCTGGCAGAAATATAAGCTGACATGAGTGTAATTGCCCTTTTGGCCTATTTTGTCCAGCAGGCGTTCAATGCAGTGGACGTGTCTATGTGTCTTTTCCCTCAGTTGGGGTTAATGAAAGATACACTTTGACTCTGTGTGCATAATAATAATCTCTCTCTTGCCTGTAGGATGACCTCTGTTGTGATAAAGATCACGGTGCACTTTAACACGCAGAACACACACACGTCCAGTTGCTGCATCTCTGTGACTGTCGTCTGTCTTTCAGCTGTGGGCATCCAGATGAAACTGGAGTTCTTTCAGAAGAAATTCTGGACTGCCAGCAGACAGGTACACATGCAGATACACACATCCTACATGCTTTCACACTCACCTGTATAATACAAATAAATCTGAAATAACCTATAGTAACCAACTCCGCCAACCCCAATGCCTACTTAAACTATTAAAAACGCAGAAAAATGAAACACTAAGGCAAGTCAAGTATGTTCCAAACATTAGTGTTTTCTTTTTAATAAGGCATTCTTTGTTTCATGCTATTTTGTAGTTGAATAATAGCTTGACCTGTCCCTACATGTTTTGAATATTTAATGACTCAAAGACCCATAAAAGCTGAACTTTGAAAGCGCAAAGGTGTTTCATTCCATTTATTTATTTGAAAAGGATTTTGTAAGACAGTAAAGGTTCCCAGCTTACAAAGGGAATCTATAAACAGCCTATATATGTGCTGTGTTACTCACATGTATGCAGTCATATAATTTTTTTTCTTACAGTGTGCAGCATTAGACGGGAAATGCTCCATAAGCTGTGATGATGAGGTCGGTCAGCCTTCCTTCTCTCCACCAACCATGCCTGACTCTGTCACTTCTACCTCTCACAACTACTCTAAGTGTTTTGTTTTTTTTCTGTTTAACAGAACATAAACTGCTACCTCATCGACAACAATGGCTTCGTTCTGGTAGCAGAGGACTACACTCTGGTAAGACATCGCCGCACATGCACATGTAGAGCCAGATCATGCAAGATCAGTGGAAAAGACTGCATAGTAGTTACAGACAGAAAAAAACACATTTATTTTTGTTTTTCACGCAAGCAGAAAACAAGCAGAAATTTGGATGTTATTTTAATGCAAGAGAAGGTACAATTAACCCATTAGTTATTTCCGGTTCCAGCAGTAGGCCACATTTAGAGGCACAATTGCGTTTGTGCCAGGTGAAAGTATACCATTTATATTAAAGGGATAGTTCACCCTAAAATCTAAATTTATATTTTTCCCTTTTTCCTGTAGTGCTATTTATCAGTCTAAACACTTTGCTGAGTGTTGGAGATATCAGCTCTAGAGATGTCTGCCTTCTCTTCAGTATATTGGAACTAGATTACACTCGGCTTGTGGTGCTCAAAGTGCCAATATTCGAAAAACTCAGCAGCAATGTCTCTTCGCAGAAGCTATGACCTGGTTATTCAAGATAATCCACAGACCTTGTTGTGTTGTTGTAAGCAGTTTCATGTAGGAACTATTTTCTTTCCACCGAACTACACACGCCAACTGTATCACCACACAGAAGGAAGCGTGAGCAGAGCTGTAACGTTAGCTCAATAATGTGAGCCAACAGTAGATGCACTCTTCCTTCTGCTTGGTGATACGGCGGGTGAAAATAGTTCCTACATGAAACTGCTCACAGCATCTGTGGATTATCTTAAGTAAATTCCTGATCACACAGAAAGCGTTTTAGCAGCTGGAGGCATTTTTTTTTGGGGTTTTTTTGTAATTGTTTTTAATGAGAATAAAGCAAAGACTTTGTTGTGAGCAGTTTTATATAGGAATTGTTTTATTTCTACAGAACTATAACTGTCAGCTGTGTCACTGTGCAGAAGGAAGCAGGCATTTACTCATGGACACATGGACATTTATACATGGACTTATGGCGTTGTCCTTGGCTGAGCTGAAAGGTTAGCTAGCTCAGTGGTGCTCGATGAGCTAGCAGTGGATACACGCTTCCCAGAAAATAGTTCCTACAGGAAACTGCTCACAACAAGGTCTGTGGATTATATCGAGTAACTGGGTCATGATTTCTGGAAAGGGACGTCACTGTTGAGTTTTTAAAAACATTTTTTTGCCGCTTTGGGCATCACTAGCCGAGTGCCATCTAGTTACATTATATTTAAGAAAAGGGCAACATCTCTTCAGCCAATGTCTCCATCACTCTGCAACTCACATCTAAACAATCAAGATCGATAAATAGTACTACAGGTAAAAAGAAAAATACGTATTTTTGATTTTGGGGTGAACTGTCCCTTTAAATCAGGATTAAGATTACATTATTTCAGACATGGTTGGGTCTGTAATGAAACATTTAAGTCCGAGACTGAGCTAAAATTGGAGTAACAGTGCATATCTACCTCTCACATTTGTTTTTCTGTCATAATTATAATAATTTGTCTGCATCTCGTGCATATTGTTGCTTAGACTGCTCTCAAGGAGACATGGTGCTGCCCTAGCATATACCCTCTGCTTAGCTGTCACCAGACGTGCTGTCACTCTGGCTTTGGCTCATCTCAAAGCCAGTCCGCTGGCTGTCACTGCCCTTCCCTTCCTCTGCATGGTCTTTTCACGTGTCTCTCACTTGCTGGCTCCCTTTGTTTTTCTATCTTAACTTAGAGGTGAGGGTGCATTTAGGGTTCCACTTGTCAAGTTGTTTTATCTCATTATTGTTATGCAGAGAAAAATGTCATTGACCAACATGGTAACATTAATGTGTTCCATCCAAATGTTGTATTAATAGTGTGAAGACCAGGCTGTATCATTTCAGGCAATCTCACTGTCTCTACTGTAGGAGGAGGTTTCAGAGGTGGCAGGTGGGATTCTCTGCCTCCCAGGTGTCAAGAAAATTAGGATGTGGAGGGATGGAGGGTGTAGTTCACACTCCATGTCCTGAGTCTGATAAGGCTAATGGATGCTAATGGTTTGATAGCTTTGTGCCCGTGGCATGAATTGGCTTGGAGCCCTTTGGACAGGCAGGAGGTAAGACCTGTGACTGTGTAACAGCCAAAAATCTCAGGGGTCTCGAATCAAGTTAGTTGGTATGTAGAAACAATTGATCCAGAGAGGTTACAGAGGCTGCTGGCGAGAATGGTAAATGGACTGCACTTGTCTAGGGCCTTTCTAGTCTTCTGACCACTGAAAGTGCTTTTACACTATGTCACATTCAGCCATTAACACACATATTCACACACTGGTGGCCGTGGATACCATATGTGGTGCCACCTGCTACTCAGGAAGCATTCACGCGCACTCACACACCGATGGAACAGCTACTGGGAGTAATTTGGAGTTCAGTATCTTACCCAGGGATACTTGCGGACTGAAGGAGTCGGAGATCAAACTGCTGATCTAACAATTGACCCTTTCTAAGCTTTGTGATGGTCCAACCAGCTGTCAGAGTAAGTATGGAGCCCACACTGTAACTAACTGCACTCTCTGAGGAAATATTATCATATTTTTAGGGAAATGAAACAGTGATTCCAGAGAGAAGCAGACAGAGGGGTCTACAGTCTGTGTTTGAAGGATATATCCAGGATGTCAAACTGACTCAGCAGCAACAACAGGTTAAAAAGACAAAGATAGTTAGAAGCTAAAGCCGAACTATAGGCTACAGATCACAGTGTGAAAGTGAACCACCACATCACTGCTGATCGCCACACAAGACAATGAATATGAAGGCAAACTTTGCTGATATTCAACCAGCTGTGTGGCATCGCAGTGTGTGCAGAGGAACAGTGTTTGGCTTCGCCCTATGCTGCTGCCAGCACCTGGACCTCCGCTGCCAGACAAGCACAAAGCAATGACACAGAGCTGGTTGAATATTAGCAAAGTTTCCCTGCTTCCCTTCACTGGTGTTATAATCATTAAAAAGCAAAATCAGCATGTGTATACATTCACTAGGCTATATCTTCAGTAGCTAGCTAGCTAACCCTACACTTTTCAGGGTTTGATTTTGGTTTTGGAACAGGGAAGAAACATATATCTTTTTCCAACCTCTCCAGGTAACGAGGATCATTAATACACGACGTGCCCCAGGCACAACATTTAGCTCCAAATCCACAAAACCAGCCTGAAAATGAAGGAAATCTGAAACGGCTGCATTAGAGTCAATGGAGCACAGCTGTGTTGTTATCGGACCCTGGTCTGAGCCGGTCTGATGCTATGCTAAGATTGGCCGGACTGCGTCCAGGGGCAAGACTTACTGTAGTGAAGGGTCAGTTAGCGGACAACCCCCTCTACCTCTGAGCCACAGCCACCCCAAGATAGAGTAGCCTGGACCTTTGAATTTGCCCACTCCAGCGGGTTCATGTTGGCTGATTTGTTGGCATCATGATATGAAACAGAATTTTCTCAGTTCAAAAAAAAAAAAAAAAGACCAGTGAGCACGACATAGGGACTCTGTTGACATATCTTCCTACTATTACGCAGCATCGCTCTTTGTTTTACTTTGCTTGATTCCACTTTTTAAACCTCAGCAAAACAAGAATGTTGGTGCGGTAACGCATCAGTGTGGACTTAAAATGATTTTGGATTCAGGTGGATACATGGGAAAATTGAATCCTCTTCCCCTACCAAAATTGGTTAGATTAGACACAATGTCAAACTGAAGATGGAAACGGAGGGAAACGAGTTAACAGTTCTTACTAATGTCACGCAAGAGCGAGATTCCTGAATCAGTTAAAGCCAAAGATGAGATGGTTGCTGTTTTTGCAGACTATCAGAAACTGTAATGACAGGCTTCGGGAAGCTGTACGTGTGGGAGATTGCATTCTGTCCTTAAAAAGGCGGTATGTGCGTTTGCATCACTGATTTTTCTCTTTGGCCATGGCCACTTGGTCATTTGGCAGAGCAGAAGAAGGGATCCCACAGACTATTTAGCAATGTGGGATGGTGTCTGCGTGCTGTAGGGTTTGGCAGTTTTAAGTTTCTTGCATCCAGTCTGATCCACAGTCGACTCTTGTACCTGTAAGAGCCTCCAGTGTTGTAAACACATAGTTTTAAGAGGAAGTTAGTTTTAAATTTACATTTTGTTATGACTTGTTTTATTAAATAAAATCAAATATCTTTCCCCTCTTTCTCAGACAGGGAAATTCTTCGGAGAAGCAGAGGGAGCTGTAATGAGTAAGCTTCTGCAGATGGGCTCTTTCAAGAGGTAAGTATTTCAAACTGCACGTGTGTGTGGGTGTACGAGTGTGTACTTCTACGTGCCAGCACAAGTGTATGCATGAATATGTGTGTAAATGTATGTGCATACTATCAGGCAGGCCATAGAATGAGAGCATGTCTCCCCTCGTGCTGACAGCTCTTAACTTGGCCAATCGTGTTGAGCTATTCAGCGGTGAACTCCGACCCCTCGCTCAGCAGAGTTCTCCGTTAGGGGATTACAGCAAATCTTTTCCTGAAACGAAGGAATTAGGAGAAACTCGAAGTCACACACACACACACAGACACACACATGTAGACACATTCACGCTTATACTGCTTGTTGCAGAGCTGTGTCTCCTGGAAAACGCCAGGAGCAGTGGGTGGCGACTTTCTGCAATTAATTTGGAAATTTAACCCAGGAGGATAACTTTCCCAGTATTAGAGCGCAGAGAAGCAGACACGGACAGACACATATTGTAGTTTGACTGTGGAGTCACATCGGTATGGTCTAACATCCGTCGAATCTATGGAGAACTTATCTGCAGAGGCTTACAACCACATTTCAAACACTGCAGCTCTGCCTTTGGGAAGTGGGTGAGCAGATTTCCGCTATGCTGCCTCAGTGCATAACAATCATAGGTGACAAATCATCACACGAGTAGACATCGACGCCTGTTTATCACAGGGATGGAACTCAGAAGCTGACAGAGAATGGTTTACAGTCCCACTCGTGAAAACAAAGAGGCCTACGAGCGCTTTCACTGAATCTTTAATGTCGGATGACGAGGGATTGTTTAAAATTAAAGACGACGTATGATGAATGAATAATGCGGCCTGTGTCGGTGAGGCATTAGCACGATGAGTAATAGAGCTTATAGATCTTAACACTAATGAATCCAGTGCAGTCTGTCTTAACCCAGTGCCATCTGCAGAGAATTAATGTGCTAAGTTGCAGCAGTTTTTCTCGATATAAAAAAAAAGTAAGGAAAAAAAAAAGAAGCATTAAAGGCGTTTTAAAGTGCGCCACTTAGAGCTGACACCGAGCTGCCAGCTTGGATTTATCCGTCAGCATCGAGGCTGCAGATGAAGATGAATGTGGACAAATTATTTTGAGTTACTTTTGGATTATCCATCTTTGCAAACAAGCGGTGGAAAGGGAAATCAATAATAACGCTGCTCCCATGCAAAGCAAATGAAGGCTGGCACACATCCCATGCAAACACACACTCATACTCAGTAGTGAAAAGTACAGTAACTAAGTACATTCATTCCAAGATTTTGAATCCAGGACTTTTCTTGTAACAGAGTATTTCTACACTTTATAAACACCACTTCTACTCAAGTAAAAGGTCTGAGCACCTCTTTCACCACTGCTCACACTGTACTCATACACAGATATTACACTGGTCTGAGTTTGCTGCTAATGCCATTATGTGGCCTGGCTTAGCGCTAATTGGTTCCTGGCGGTGTGTTGGAGCTGTGTGTCACCGGTGCTGTGACTGAGGTTTGAACATCGCCCAGGGCTGCGGATAGACCAGGCCCACTCAGACATCACACACATGCACATGTCAAGTATATAGGAACTTGTCCACAGGCTACGAGAAAGAGCATCCAGTGTGTACGTGTGTGTGCGTGTACGTGTGTGTTAGGAACCCCCTAAATAACCTCACCCAGACGGACCCAGACCTCACACCCTCAGGGTCTACTAAGCCCTTAAATCCTCTGATATCCCCCCCCAAATATCCCCAAATCATCCATACACACACACGCACACACACACACACCTTCCGACATCACTTTGAGGAACCTCTCGGGAAGCTCTCGGCTTTCAGTTGCTTTCCTTTTCCCATTCTTGCCACATCCATCCAATATATTATCCGCAGGTAAAGCAGCAGTTATAGCAGAGGTGGGATCTTTCCTTCCTGCTCCCACACAGCAGTCCAAAAGGCCCCGCAGGCATGTAATAGTAGAGATAATGTGTGAATCGAGGCTTATTTCACCTTATCTGGGCTACATCTCCCTGACAACTGCATTACTTGTCCATAAAAACATGAAATCTACCTTAAGCTTATTCATGTCTTTTCTGACTTTATCCATTCAGGGTCACTCTGTATGACTACCAGGCTCTGTGTTGGGTTTTTTCAGAGAGTAGTGACAGTGGACACAGACTGCTGGATGTGAGTACTGCATTTTTTCCACTCTGTTAGCACTCCATGCGATGCAAAGTTGGGACTGTGTGTTATGTGTTTTTAGCGTCTGATCAATATTGTCTTTGTTTCCCTCTTTAGCCGTACTTTGCTTTCCTCTCAGCCATGAAGTGGATCCTGACTGAGCTTGTCATGTAAGACTTCTGTGTATGTGCGCGTGTCTTCCGTCTGTTTGTAATAGCACACGCTTGCCGCATACATGTGCTTTTGAGGACTGGTATGGTGGCCTCTCCTGTCAGAGTGCCTATGTGGCTATATATATAAGCTGCATGTTTGTTTACGAGTGCCTCCATGTGCACGTCGACGTGATCATCAGTGATCATGAGCTGTAATGGCTACCTGATGTTTCCTGAAGCGCTGGTATTCCCGTGATGCCATGTTGCGGTTGCGGAGTCTTTCTGGGTGGTCTGTTGTCGCCACGGTGCATCATAGGAGGATTGAGTTGTCAGTGCTAATTTTACGGCCGCTCACAGTGAAGACAATTTCCTTTGTCTTTAAAGGATTAGTGATCGTTTGATTTATGTTTTATTTTAAATTCACGTTTCCTTTGCATGTCATCAAATTGAAATATTAATGCTCACATGTGACTGAGGGAAAATGTCACCAAATTATCTGTGTACAAAAAATGGGCAAGTATGAGACAAACAGAGCACAACCTGTTAGTCACTGCTTTGGACAAGTCATACAAGACTGAAGTTTAAAATAAACATTCAAGATATTTTAATGCTTTACTCACATAAAAGGAGTCAGATTCAGTGACACCGATACTTGAGAATTCTCAGAATATATTTAACACTCACTTCTTGAGAAAGTTTTTCATGGTTAATTGGATTTGAGGCATCTAAAAAGCACATAAACATGATGGAACCAGGATAATAATGAAGATTCATATCTGTTCCATGGCTGCTTTTAAAGCTAAATTGATGATGTTTTGTGAAAACAAACAATTTCCCTTCTGTAGTTCTTGAGAAACTTTTATCGTGGAGTTAAAAAAAAAAAGATTGGAATGCATTAGAGAGTGTAACAGAGTGTATTATATAAACGGTGTGTATTGAGTGTGTTGTCATGGTCGATGTCTTTTCCATATTTAGATTCCTGGTGGAGTTTAACTTGTACAGCTGGTGGTACTCTGACCTCACAGCTAAAGGTGAGAACAAACTCTCTGGTGATCTGCTTGTTCTCTTTCTGTGTGTCTGAAGCAAACACACACATATATGAATGTATGCTGCATGTACTGTCATTATTAGAGTTTATATGCAGTGTTGTTTATGTACTAATACATAAGTCTCTCATTACGGCTCATCATAATTTATTTTGTCAGCTAAGGTTGAAAGAAATGGTGATATTAGATGTAAGTATAAATACATATGTGTTAAATAATTCTTACCCTCAAAAAATAATCTTTAATCAATAATGATAATACAGCAGGAGACAGAATCAGGATTTTTTTTTTTCATGCTTACTGCACATTTGTGTAATTTGTACACACAACTCTGAACAAGTTTTATAGTAAATTTTAATGATTTCCACTGGTATGCAATTTTATTTTTCTTTACAAATATAGTTGTTACATTTAAAAAAGTGATTTTCCCTGTAACCAAAATTCTCACCTGCAGCACACATTACAGGCTTTAATCATGTGTCAAATGGGTCTTTGTATTATTTATTTTATTTGTCTCTTTATTTATTTATGGTCTTGAATGTCATGTTCAGAAAAACTGATTTGTATAGGTAGGAAAAAATAATGTTTTAGTAATTGTTTTCATTGCCAGAAAGAAAAGATAGATTGTTAAACAAACAACAGAAACAGGAGGAAACTATTTTCTTAAAAAAGTGAAAGGCAAAGCAAGGTTATCTATACGGCACATTTTATTAACAGAGCAATTTAAAGTACTTTAAATATAAAGTGTGAAAGAAATATATTATGAAAGTGCACTTAAATACAATTAAAAACAGTAATTAAGTAGCCCAGACAATGGAAAATAGAGGCCAACTATAATAGAATAAGACCAAATATAGAAGTGACAGTACAGTGTAAGAAATTATAATTATTTGATTTATTAAAAGGCAGCTGCAAACTTGAAATCACTTAAAGCATTGTGGACACAGACAGGTTCTTTTGGATCCTGTAGTTCCCAAACATCAACTATTTTTAAAGTTAACCTCATCGTTTTTAACGTAATACCTACATTTAATCTCAACCTCAACATAACCATGTGCCACACCAAATGAATAACACCTCGTTTTCCAGTTTCTAAAAAAAAAAGGCGTTTTTTTTTTTTCAATAATGGTTTTTGCAGTTAACTTTCCTGTCTCGCAAAGGAGAAAAAGGAAATTAATCCATTTTTCAATTTTACATGTGCTCATAAAAACACAAGCATCTTGTAGAAGGACAATCGTTTTGCTGTTTCTTTTTCACATGTTCAGTTGTGTTTCTACAGTAAATAATCCGAAGATGAAAACATACACTGACGCACATGCTCTCGGTTTTTCATCCCTGTGCTTGAGTTCACATGGAACAAAGTTCATTGCGTACAGAATAAACACCCAGTGTCCTCAGCGCTGACCTCCTGTCTTCATTTTCGCCATCTCCCCTCCGTTTCCTCTCGGTCTGAGTCAGTGTGACCACTGGAAAAACAGAATAAAGAGGCACAATCCAAAACCTAAAAGTAAAAGTGGCAGAACACGAGATTGCCTCAAGTGACCTCAGTGTGAGAGTGTGTGCGTGCGTGTGTGCACACACATTTGTATTTGTTTGTGTGTCCAGAGGGGGTTATACTCGATGGTTTTATGATCTGTAACGATGTATGTCATATTGGTAGTGGTGAGAAGCAATATCCGCTCGGTAATAAGAGGAAAAAAGGCGTCTCTTTCTCAGTCTATCTCTCCCTCTCTGTCCCTCTCTGGTTTTATGTCTTTCCTTTCTTTTTCTGTCTCACTTTCTTCCACAAACACACGCACATTCTCATATGATTACCGCCAAGCTATGAACGCTGCGATGCCTTTTGCTTTATGGAGTGTCGAATACTGTTTGCCTGTCTGAAATTAAAGCCTCACCAAGCAGCATCGCATTGTAGTATTAATTCTAGCCAAAACTAATATGAAAATATTTCATACGTGAATGTGAGAGAGGAGAAAGAACCACAAAATGAAAGTCTATAAAATGCTTTCCTTGCACACTCTTATCCCGAAATGAAGTGAAGCCGGGCATCGCTGCTCGCCAAGCAGTCGAGACAATTTCACAGCTGGCTAGCCTCAGGTCTTAGCAGCACTTTCTATATCTTTTTACAATAGAGACACAGGCCTGTGACACACAGCTGAAACACCCCAATTTAGCAGCCCGTAACCCAATCTACACGGCCTCTCAGGCTGAACTAATCCCAGACGTTTATACATGTAGTCTGCGTTTCTCACATGCGTATAGTTTATATACAACTGCGCACACATTAATGCTGCACTGCTGACATCCAGTAATTAAACTGCTCCATTCAAATCACACACGTAATCCACCATCTTTAGAAATCTGCATGCGAAGACCACACTGACAAAAACTGGACTTGAAAAAAATAAACCCACACGTCTGAAAATGTTTACATTTAATATGTAAATTTGGATTATATTAGCCCCTGCCTTCATGAGCCTGCTTTAAAAATATTGACCCAAATAGAAAAATGTGTGAATCTGCCTCCCCCCACTCCTCTCCATCCTGTAGCATTGTTTCAAACCTCTGGGTGGCAGGAGAGTTCAAGCAATGTTGCATAAATGGCTGGCCTAGATTCACACTGGAAATATCCTCAGCAGGACAAGAGGCAGAACTGCTGCTTTCTTTCAAACTTGTATATTTACAAGGATGTGGTGTGCTTAACTGTTTGCTTACAATCTATTTGCATAACTATTTTAAATATGTTTTCAACTTTGAATGAATGTTCCATGGCTTTCTCACTCAATTTCACTTCTCTTTCTGTCTTTCTTTCGCTCTCTCCTTTCCTCCCTCCAGCTCAGAGGATGGGTCGGTCCATGCAGGTACCCTGTGACACCGAGTACCCGGCCTTCGTCTCCGAGAGAACCATCAAAGAGAATACAGGCAACGTCGACTGTGACGGCTGCATCAAGTATGAGACACGCACACATGCGGACACAGTAACACAGTAACAGCAGCAGTCTAAATATCCGTCTACTGTTCCATAAAACACCTCCAATATCAGCGGGCCACTGCGCTCCATAAAACAAGCTAACAATGAAAAATGAATTATCCTGTTAACTCTCGTCTTGGCGAAATATTTTTATCTCTATAATCCCTGATAATGAGGAACACGTTTAAATCATTTGTTGTCTGCTGAAAACACTTTTATCCCGGGCGATCCATCACAGACACACACGCAGACACGCACAGACACTCACTCTCTCCTCCGGCAGTTTGAAATACGAGGCATTTAGAGATGAGGGAGAGAGGTGGAAAAAAGGCTTCCTTTAAAAATGGGAAAATGAGTGTGGTCCCCATTAACAATTTGGGCTTTTCTGTCAGGCAATTGTGGGGTGTTCTCTGGATCCCTCCAATGGGCCCTTCATTGCTCCCAGCTGTGGAACTGCCAGGGAGGCTCAGAACCCTGTGTGTGTGTGTGTATTAGTGTGTGTTTTCCTTGTGTGCCTGCTGCCGGTACAGCCCCACAAGGTCAGCAGGGTAACCACTGCCCTGGGTGCTAGGAGTAAAATGCGGTTGGGGATGCAGTCAGACCACCAAACACACACACACACATACACAGCACCCTCTCAAACACACTTATACCCACCCGCACACACATGACAGAGGCAGGCTTCACAGAAGAATGGCCTCATCTCCGATGATGACACCAGAGCTGGGATTAGCGGGCACGGCTGTGTGCTCTGAGCAACATGTCGCCTTCAAATAAATCTTTTTTAAAGCACAATGAATTTGACAAAGTAAAATGGAGTTTTTATTTCAGTTATGTGGAATTTTATAGCTCATATTAGTAATAGAGGATATTGGTGATAAACATCTGTTTCACGTTACAGGCTGACTGAGGCCTTTCTCTCATATTTTCATTGGGACACGTGTGTGTGCTTTATGCTTTAGGAAATATACCCTAAGCTCTTGCCTGTTAAACCTCTCTTTACTGTATTTTGACTGGGTGTGTGCATGCGTGCGTGTGATGTCGGTATTTGTATTTGTCCGTTACTTCCTAATGGGTGAGACGGAGCGACAGATCATAAGAAACAATGAAATCTAGAGAATGATATAATAGCTTCAGCGTCCCTAGCGGATGATTTAACCTCCATTAATGTATAGCCAGCTTCTCTGGACTGTAACATGAGATTAAGGACAAAGAGTGTGTCATGTCTCTAACCAGAGAAGGTCTTCAAGGGGACTATTAGGGACAATACTCGCGGCCATATATCCTACTGCTCCACATGCTCCTTTGCTTTCTCTCGACCGTCCCAGACGAGCAATGTCCCGAGAAGGGAGAAGTTCAAAGTTGCAGTGAGCTACAGCGTCGGCGTTACAGTCGGACGTGTAGACATGTTTTCATCTGTAGGAGATTCTTAAAATGCATACACCCTTTTATCCCGAGTCAAACTAATCATTGTATTGCTGAAATAGTTGTGCATATTAGTGTGCTGTCAATCCCAGCGTGCTAAAAGGCAAGCTTCTTAAAATGACTTTAATGCCACAGTTGCAGAAGAGAAAGACTTTTTAGAGTGTGCAGTATTTGGGAACAACAACAGAAAAACAGAATTGATGTAGCATTCTTTATTGAGGTTTCTTCCTCCTGTCTGATCTATAAACCTACTAATTACTAAGTTATAAAGCAAAGGGTAGCGGGTCAAGAAAGAGCAGCTTCTCGGAGTGACTTTAATCTGATCCACTTTAACCTCGCCAAAAAATGTAGGACAACTGAAAATCGATAACAAGAGTGGCATCTCACGTCTTCACTTCATCATAACTGTTATTAACTTACAGTAAGGTGTGCAGTAATAAATAGTTCCCAAATGTAATGTGAGGAGCAAAATAAAATACGTAAACAATATATGAATGTAGGGAACTTTAAATTGTGTGGTTGCAAAATGATGAACAGAGAAAAACAAGACAATCTCCTTGATATGTCCGCATGAAAATGTATCTCCTCTTACACTATTTATTTAATGATTTATTTATAATTTTTTTTTGTCATAGTGTCACTTATTGGATTGTACACGTTCACTCAAGTTTATATTTTTACATAGATTTTATTTTTCTTTTGACATTGTTTGATGATCCATTTTTTACTGCATTTTTCATTTTATTTCAAAGCCTATGTTACTTAAATCAAACCTTCTTTCTTAGGCTTTTTGCTGCATTTACTTACACCAACCGCTGCTGGACTTTAAAAAAAATCTAAAAAAAACCCAAAAAAACAATCCTAAAATCTCTAATAGAGTCCCCTGAATATGCTGTATATCAGAATCAAGTAAAATGTGTTAAAAGGGCTTAAAAAAAAACGAATGGTGAAATCATGGTGTTCATTTTAGCCAAATGTAATGAGAGAAATGGAAATAAAATGACAGCACTGCTCTGAAAACTCTCCAGCCTGTTTGTTGAGATTTTATTGGAGCAATTTCAGCCCATTGAATTAGTAATTGTGAAATTACACGCGGTAATTACTGGTCAAATCCCAACTGTGATGACAGATATTTCTGAAAACCATACAGTGCAGGCAGTTATGGTTATGGTTAAAGTTATGCAACGATTAAATCACTGGAAAAATGGGAACGTTCTCTACAGGACACACAAAAATATTGCATTTAGCCAACACTGAGCGGAGAGTGATTTTACCATGAAAAGCTGAAAAAACTTCGCCACTGTTCTGCTTCAAAAGCACGTGTAAAGCGTAATGTATTGTGAAATGTTATCGTCTTTGCTGTAACCCCTGAAATGAGCTTCGGTACAGCTGACACTGGGAAGATAAAACATTTTCTTTATGATCAAAAAGTGTTGATATGCAGTGCTAATTTTTATCAGCCTCGGCTACTGATCGTGTGATATGTTTAGTCAGAACTTTGAAAAGTGCGTCTTTATCTTTTCCCACAGTGCATCAGCTCTATATTATACATCTGTCAAATTTTTGATTTCTTTCTCTTTCACTGCCTTATCTTTCTTTCTCTGGGTCTCTATGTCACTCACTGTCACTCTCTATCTTTTCTCAGAGAGATGTGTTAGATGTTTTTTTTTTATCCATTTCTCTGCTGGCTGCTAAAAGCCACAGCACGAGGAGACCATGTCAAGAAGACACAGTCCTAACTGTCTGTGTGCTTGTGAGAGAAAGTATGCATGAATGTCTGTCTCTGTGTATCTTTGCATACTGTACACATCCTTGTGTGTGTGTGTCGAAGTGTGCGCCTTCGTATGCGGTGTAGTGCTCCCTTTCCCAGCACTGGGTATGTTCAAGGCCAGCAGCTGGGCTGTCAGGATGTGTTTAAGTCTTTTCTCCAAGAACACTTGCTCTGCTTTCTATCAGCGGGCTGAGCTGGGCCGGCCCGGCGCTGTGCAGGGGTGAGCACGGATTATTAAACATCAGCAGATCCTAATTCACCCTGATTGGAACTGGCTTGGCCTATTTGCTGGGCTGGTTTGGTTGGGTTTGGTTGGTCACGGTGGGATAACTGTATTAGAGTGCGGTGGATTGGTGCTACTCAGGGATCGCAGGCTGTTTGTGGTCAGATTAAATTGGTCATGGTATTGAATTAGTAAGGATGGAGATATTCCTAGGTCTGTTTTGATCTAGCAGGTCTCCTACTCTTTGTCTTACTTCCTCCTTCACAACAGTGGAGAAAGTGTACGTACGGTGCATTTGTGTGTGTGTCCACTCAGTCACACGTGCATGTTCTCATACGTGTCTGATAAATGCCTCACGGTGAACTCGATAAATCACCCAGCTGCGGCAGAAGAGAGGGAGGGAGAGAAGCAAGAGATAAAGAAAGAAAGGGTGACAGAAAGAAGAGATCATCTTTACGACCTCTCTTCTTCATAAAGCTTATCCACGGTCATAAATCACTGGCCAGGAGGCCGAGGCGAGGCCTGATCTCTCAGGCCAGTAAAACACAACCATGGGAAGCTATGAGCACAAAAGTGTGGTTCCCATTTGTCTCCCTTTGGAGTGTTTTATATTCTGCAACACTTCATTGGTGCTCGCCTTGGATAGGATATAACAAAGACAAAAGAGAAGGAAGAGAGGAGAATGAGGAAGAGGAGGGGATGGAGTGAGTAAAACAAGCATGTGTGTGTATATTCCATGTGTGTGTGTCTGTTGGTGTGAGTCTGTCGATGTCTCTGTATGTTTATTGACAGCTGGCGGTGAGACGAGTCATCTTCTTGACATGCATCCAGTGGAGTCTCTTCAGTGCATCTCCCCTCCGCCAGGGGAGAATGTGAACACTCATAACACAAATCCTCTGACACACATGGAAATTTACATCATACCCATGCGCCTTGTATACTCGCCAGTTGCACTCTCACTCCTCTCTTGCTGCCTCTCTCTTCTTCCTTCCTCATCTCTTTTTTTTTCCTATTTCTGGCTGTCTGTGCTGTGATTGGCAGGTCCTTTGTGATCCAGCAGATCCCCAGCAGTAATCTCTTCATGGTGGTAGTGGACAACAAGTGTGACTGCAGCATGTTTGAGCCAATCACCATGGACCCCATCGAAATCATGTATATCCTTCACTGGCCAAAGACCGGAGAGGTGGGGGTGATTGAGTAAACGGTTTCAGTGTCCAAATTGTGCATCCTGAATGAGAGGAAGTGGCACCAGGATGATTTGGAGCTACATTTGACAGGGATGAGAATATGAGTAAAGCTACAGCTACAGTAAAACCACAATGACCTTGACAGAAAATCTGATTATAAGCCACAAAAAAGCCCTTCCTTTTGCACATTCACATAAACAGTAGGGGTTGGGTGACCTGATTCTTGTTGGCATAGAGGGGTAGACTAAAGTGTAAGAGCTACATGTCCCTCCAAACACTCACAATAAGTATTATGAAAAATCATCAGCAAGATGGTTGCACAAGCATAAAAAAAAGAAAAATACAAATGTATTTTCCTTTATTAATACTGTTGTAAAAGTTAAAATAACCATCATATTATCTTAGTTTGATGTTGTGTTTTCTTTATAATAATCATAAGAAAAACATTGCCAGTAATATGCTGATGCCTTGGTAGCTAATTAGCTAGCTAGCCAGGCCAATGTAACATCGTTATTGCTGATTTGTGCATGACTGTCCCACATTTTGACATATTCCATGTCGCATCTCCCCTCTTTGATGGCACATGACCAAGCAGCAACCTCTGGGGCTGAAAAATGAAGCCGGCACCGAAGTGCTTTAAAACTGCAGTTCATTGAATGGCCACTTGGGGCTGGCTCCGGAAGTTAGTTAATACCCACAGACCTCCATGTTAAAATGCCCAAACTGATTTCACTCTTCATGACAACTGTACAAGGGGTGAATTTTTATAGAACTTATTAGGCTTACCATTACGCATAGTTAAGGCCGTGGCTGCTTGGAGTGACAGGCTGTCTGCAGATAGTGACCTTGGCTTCTCAGTCAGATCCACCCCTTGCTCTCCTACCGCTTCAAGTATGATCCCTTCTGGCCCCAAGACTCCAATATGGTGACAGCTGAAATACCGAACTTGAGGCTTTAAAATGTGAGTCCAAGAAGGGGACGTCATGGTAGCTATGTTCGTTATTTTTTAGTCTACGCATTTGATGCCAGAAATTTAACTAAAGTCCAACAGCAAAGTTGCTGCACCTGTTACAACTCCTCTAATATTAGTGCAGGCTGGCAGGGTAGGAGCACAGGTTGCTAACGCTAGTTGCCTGGTAATGAAGCAGTGTTCTTTGATGACTTGTGTGATTGATTGACACCATGAAACTTAACTTGTAATTGAACCACAAGTGTGCATGCTTTATTGTCTCCATCAGATGAATGGCAGATTACTGAAACGCCATTGACGCCTACTGATGGGTTGTCCTATCTAATAGGGGGAGCTTTCAACCAATGAAGGGTATGGGAAATGAAGGGTAGGGGTAAAAATAGGAAATGGGATTTGGGTAATAAATGAATGGTGTTTGAGAGCAACTTTAACGTGTTATATAACTGGCCTGTTGCAGTCTTTTCAGTTAAGCTGTTTCTCCCCACTGAGAAAAATAACAGTATCACCTGAGTTTTTTTAACAAAGACGTCTATACTCTTCCATCTCATGAGTTCTAGTGCCAGAATATTGTATTTATAGCCAGTGTGTGTCCATAGATGTGAACGGGATGTAAATGGCATAGGGCATTTTAATTTGTAGGGAATCTTTGGGGAGTCTGTTTGCCCTCTACCCTTTTGGTGGATGAGATGAGAGTGTTGTGAGGTACAGGATCTGAAGGCTCTGAGGCAGCACTCTACTAGAAGCCTGTTTCACAGAGCTCTGTGTGTGTGTATGTGTTTGGACTGTGTTACACAACAGCCCACGCTGTGATGGGATACTGATCAATAGCAGACGCAGCTCAGAGTGGAGTCAGAGTGAAGGAACTTAGCTCGTCACCACATACCCGAGCTGGATTCTCCTACAATGTGCATCCCTCTGAAACTTTATGCAGCACAGTCACGCTGTATATACATGTCCACCACTGTTTATTTAGTTGTGGAGTGCTTACTGTAGCATAAAGCCAGCTATTGTGTTGCTACGCAACAAAAGAAAACTCATCAAACATTGCTCAGAGTCTGCTTTTTTTTAATTCTCTTTTTTGCACATCGTGCTGTGCGCAAAAGTATAACTGCCTTCATAAGAACCTCTTTCCATGGTGCACACAAAAACATGCATTGCTCCATTATAAACAAGAAATACGCTCCAGCAGGAAAACACCCTGCGGAGGGTACACATTGTCTGTTATTGCCTTAACTTCAGCTGCACATAATGAATCTCTCAAGTGCGAGAGGTTGAAGATGCAAAAGGACAGGAGGCGCCCAGATACCTGTCACCCTTTCCACCCAGAGGTATTCACTCCACGAACACAAATACAGCACACACAGATCACTCACTATTAGAGTACTTTCTTTCATAATATATCCCCCGCTAATTCTGCTTTTGTGTTTTATTAAAATATTCCATATCTGCCCCGTCCCTCTGCAGGAGAACTCAATGGAGTGTGGAGGAGCTGCGGGTCTCACCCCATCTCTCGCAGCAACACTGCTCTGCGTCTTCCTGGCGCTGTTCCCTAGGTGACCAGAGCTGGCCACGCCTCTCCATCCAGAACTTGACTTGGATCGGCTTGGCTCGGCATGCAAAAGAATCGCTACGATGCCACAGAAAAAAAACACTCCTGCCCCTTATAAAAGTGTGCCCAATTCCAACTCACCACCTGCAAAGCCCCGAGCCCTGAGGTACCTCCATACAAGACACATAAGAGAGGACTGATAATGGATAGCGATTACAGCTGCTAAGTAGTGATCATTACGGTGCTTTAGCAATATCACACGAGCTGCACGGAGAGGTTTTTGGGGGGGAGATGCAAAGTTTTGAACATAGTAATAACGCTGGCAATGCACATAGTAGCTTAAAAACTGCACAAGTGGACCAGTAAACTCCACTGACACTCACACCACTATGTTCAGTCCTTTCAGGTAGCAGCTAAGGGCTGGGGTCTGTAGCTGGGCTTGGAACTGGGCATCAGAGCCACGTAACACCCATGTGGAGAAAGACAGGCGCACCTTCCCCCCGGCCCACTCTGACTTTTCATGGACAATAATGATTCTGAAGATTTAAAAAAAAAAAAAAAAAAATCCTGAAGATGAAGATTATATGTGGCTGGGGTCATAATGAAATGTTTGTCTAATGATCTTTTTTTCCATTATGAGAAAAAAAAAAGTTCTAGTCTATATATGAAAAAAAAAAGAGTTTTATTTATGATTTGCAAGTGGTACCCATAAACTGTGACTATGAGATTTTGAGTCCTCTGACGTGAGTGGTTGTTAATATTTGAGCTTTGCCTTATTGAACGATATTGGTCCTGTTTGTGTACTTTTGAAATAAAATGATGTTTAAAATTTATGCGGTTGTTGAAAGCCGTGTTGTTGAAAGGCTCTTAGTGAACCAGACCAATAGAACAATAGAGTTAACACGAAGCATCACTTCTCATCCCTATAGACTCTTCTATTGTTGCTGGCAGATTTGACTGATTAATACAGTATCTGTTCTTAGTGGTCGGCTGTGTGGAAATGTTTGGCTGCTTTCTGGCCTCCACATGAGCGGAGATGCGTGTGCGTGCGCACATGCGTGTATTCATATGAGTGCATCTGGTGTTTCGCTCTTCTGTCATTCAGTGTAAGTCTCTGCCCCAGAGGCCCTATCCCCCACACAAAGAGAGACAATAAAGACCATGACACTGGAATCGAAGGCCAACCACAACATACATCTGTATTTGTTTAGGAAATAGAAACAAAAATCCTTCGACGTTTTCTGACAAACATATACATACATGCAAGGAAAGGATTCCCGTGCCGTGCTAGGCCGGCTCTTATGTGTTTGTGTGTGCGCACATAGAGGCACAATGAGTAAAAAAACAACAGCGGTTCTCAGAGACCCTGTGCCAGCAGGAGGCCCCTCTGCTGTGGTCTCCATGTCAACACCATGGTCCCTGTGGTCAACAACGGGACATGCTTCGTCTCCCTCTCTATCCCCACCTCTCAGCCAGCCTGTTCGACTAAACCCCACTTCCTCCTGCACTGACAAGGTAATTCTCACCGTCCTATTGATCTAATCTCCTCTCTACTGTTTCACTGATCTTGTCCCTTGAGCAGAACTGTGTGACTCTAATCATTTCCAGTTGATCCTGTTCTTCCTCTTTCTATGGTCCAAAGACTCCCTGACTTGCTGGTGGGTCATTTATCACTGCATAATGGGATTGGAGCTGTTTTGGGTCAGGGCATCCAATCCGGTCTGTGATTCCTTCCTGTTTGCCAGATGAGTTATGGGAAAGTGCATCCAATGTGTGTACAAAAGGCAGTCGTGGGAAAGAAATCTTTCTGGGGAGTTGCCGCAATGGCAGCCCTGATGCCACCTCGGGGTCTTGTGACTGAAAAATGCTCATGTCTGTTTTCTGTAAACTGTTTTCCCCACACACTGGTAGGGGAAACATAATCCCTGCAGATGTTAGAAGACATTTTTTTCTAAACGTTGCACTGCAAACTGCTCGTAAAACGGCTCACTCGACACACAGGTGATAAGGGTATTCAGCTAGTTGTCTTTGTGTGATGATTTCGTACAGTGTCAAACAGCAATTGTAATTCTTTAACACTTTAAAGGTCCAGTGTGTCTGATTTCGGAAGACATATTGGCAGTTTTCTTCTGTAAATAATCATCTAAAAGTAAGACTGGTAATATTTTCATTACATTAGAATGAGCAATTTATATCTATCAATCAATTAATCAATCAAACATTATTTAGAAAGCACATTTTTTTATACAAAAAGAATGCAACACAAAGTAAAAACTCAGAATAGAAAACAATTTGAGATCTGTTAATGAATAAGTAAATAAATAAATAAATACACAATAACCATAAATACAAAATTAAAAAATGATTAATAATAATAATAAATTCAAATTCAATTTAAAGCCAGGCTTAAAAGGTAGGTCTTGGGTTTGCTTTTAAAAAACTTTTTACATAGGGAGCAGGTCATTGTCTATGACATGTTGCACCTTGAGGTTTCTACAGTAGGCCAGAACGGACAAACAAAACACTGACTCAATGTAAGACCATTTGCGTTTTTGTTTTCATTTTCATTTTCGTTTTCCTTTCCAAGTAGTCGAAATAGCAACCATAATTAGCAGCCCCTCCACAATGATTCGAACATCGTTGGAAAAACACTCATTTTTAACGTGAAACTGCTTTATTTAGTCTTTTAAATGGTTAAAACCACTGAGTTCATTTGTTTTAAAGAGGAAGTGACCTTTTAGACAATTCAGCTTCTGGTAAAAACCCTCCTGAACGTCTGGATCTCAAGTCATCGGAGAAAAAAAAGTGAGCGCACATTAGCAGGTGCTGGGCTAGCAGCCTGTCTGTAACAAATCAAGCAGCATTGGCACTGTATTTACTGGTTTTAATCAGCTGGTCCATGTGTACAGGGGAGGAAGAGACATTGACACATAATTCAGCTCATGATCACTGGCACACTGGCCCTTGAAAAGCCGAGAGAAAAAGCAAAAGGACAGTAATAAAAAGAAACAACATGCAAGGCTGTATGTGTTGAAGAGACTTTGAAAAAAACATCTCGGTTTTTATGGAAACATAAATGTGTGTCTTTACAGGGTTGGCCCAGCACACACATGTTCACGTGGACGCCACTTAGCACCCATAACCCCCCGTCCATCAAAAGAGGCTCTCAAAGACAGAGCATGTGAGAAAAACATCACTGGAGGTATCTTATGAGAAAGAATTCACATTCCTTTTCCAATGATCCAATCTACGCTGCTGTTTGTGGTGGGAAGGAACCCCTGAGAGAGGAGACACTGATCACTGGGACACAATGCCCTGAGGGGGCCCTGCAGTTCAAAACACACCCATCCATCAGCACTCACACCACTCTAACCCTGTTTGCTCGCCATTATGTTGACTACATGAGAAATCTCTTTTGCTAATATGCCGGAAGACAGATGACACACACATTCACACATTTAAACATTCGTGCACACGCCCGCATGCATTAACACGGACACATATGAACACAGCATACACACGAAGAAGGGGGTCACACGGAGGGCAAAGCTTTTGGTGTTACCTCCGATGGAGTGGATAACATTGGTGGTTTGCATTGAGGACCACAGATATGTTTAAATGGAAATGATTCTGAGCAGCTGAACCACACCAGGACCACACACAGGCCCGGTGACCACAACACGCCACGGCTAAGACAAGCTGGGAAAACACACACACGATTCTGTCGGCATTCCACAGAGTGACTAGCAAAATCTCAGCTCTGCAACTCATTGTGTATGTATTCCTGTGTTTGCATAGAGGATAGGCTTACAGTCATGAATGTCTAATTTTAGAGAAACAATGAGAGAGACGAAAGACACGAATATTTAGCATTTGGTATTTTTCATTTAAAGCATATCTCAGAACGCTTAGTAGGATTTTATTCTTCTTTTTGTATAGACTGTGCGTTTGCAGCATCACTGTCGTCCGTTAGATTATTTTAAGAAATGGTCATTATTTTCATCCCTCGCCTTTTAAGCATCGCGTCCTCAGCTCTGTCCTTATTTACCTCCTCCACACTCCTTTACCTTTTTTCCTGCAGCTCAGGCCACATGCTCACTGGCTGTAGTGGTGATAATGACCAGACCTCTCGACTACCTCACCCACACATGCACGTACCCACACACATACACATACACACACTCACACATACACTCACATCAGAGACGAAAACCGAACCAAACCCCAAAGACAAATTTGTTCCTGCGCGTGCCAGGAGACACACTGCTGCCAAGGTTGAGAGGTGCCAGCTGAAAACATACACCCCTAACACACACACTTGTACACAGAGTTAGTTGTGTACCCCATGCTGTGACAGGAAGAAAAGCCTTCAGTACTTATGGACCTCTTGGTGAGCTTGAGGACCTGACAGCCAGCTGTACTAATACTGTGTGTGTGTGTGTGTGTGTGTGTGTGTGTGTGTGTGTGTGTGTGTGTGTGTGTGTGTGGACACTTGCATACATATCCAACGGTGGGCCTCTGTGTTGTTACACACTCACCAGCAGGAACAGTAAGCCAACTGGGGACATTCTGGACGTCCACTGTTGGCCATGCTTTAAATCAGGTTATCTGGTGCATTTCAATTTTAGCCAACAGAGGACCTTCAGGTGTGTTCGTCTTAAAGGTTACATTGTGGGAATATCACATCCTTTTATTTACACTCCCCCATATTGCGTATTAGATTCGACTGACTTTATTCTCTGCCTTGAAATTTGTCTTTAACTTCTCCCAAATACAGCAAAGGTACAGTACATACAATGTGCATAACACAATACACCATTTTAAACATACAAATATACAGTATACAACAGGACAAAAGGAAAAGGACAGGTGAGTTTTCCCTGATGCAGTCATTCTGCATTGAATGCCTGTATGGCACTGAACAGAAAATTACTTCGTGGGGCTTCACACAGGCTTTCAAACTACATGATGGTGTATTTAACTGGCTTTCTCAGGGATAATCAACTTGCTTTGATTCTGCAAAATGACAGGAGGCCAGGGGCCAGTTGCAGCAGCCTCACAGGTCAGGTGTATGTAGGAGAGTTTCTAGAATCTGAAGGCATTTGGGACTGGATCTGTGTTGGGGATACTGGGCATCCTCCCTGGGCACATTTTTTAAACAGCTCAAAAATCCCATTGTTATTTATTTATTTATTTATTTTTTGATTAATTATCTGTGGCCAGATTTGTCCCATAGGACTGAGGTTAAATATCACTGGGCTACATACCTTTTTTTGTAAAATAAATAATAATAAATAAAATAACTTAATAAATAAATAATAACTTGGGTGTCCTAATCAGTTTCAAGCTTCACACTATATTAGAAGAAAAGGTGACCAAGAAGGCAAGGGAGTATTAAATATTTTAAATTTAAAACCAGGAACAAGAAAAAACCATCAGAACAAAGTTAGACAGTTAAGAGTCAACAGTAAGATTATTTCTTTTCATTTACAAAAATCAGTCAAAACACATTTAACAGCAGACTTTTACTTCATCTTCAAAACCCATACAGGAATGCAATTTGTTTTTGTTGCAATTTGTTATGCAAAAAATACAAACAAGTGAAAAATGTGCAAGATGTGTAAATGTTATAAACAATATGGTTAAGTGATCAGTTTTGTCAACAAAGTTAATTTATATTTATTCATGTCCCTTTTCAGTTTGTCTCACCACAGACAGATCTTTGCATGACATTGAGATCCTCTTGGCCAGGGTTTCAAATCACTTCTTGGCATTTTTTAAAGAAAATTTAAAAGCATTTTTAATTATATTATGAAAAATACCTTGCATTGGCAGGTATTGACCTTTTGGCCTAGACAGCTGAAGGAGCTGCATGTTTCTGTTCCTGTATGAAAGGATAAGGCAAATTATAATTAAAACCAAATTAGTAAACATATACAGCTTAGACAAAGGTCAGGATGTGTGGACAAAATACTGTGTTTAATCAAAGACAACTGCTAAGGGTGAGAACTGAGGACGTTTGTGGACGTTTATTGCAATAAAACTCTGGAAAAGACATGTTTTATGTTCAAATTTCCACAACATACCTAAAACATTTATCTTTAAATATTTTTTCTGTTTTTATTTTGTAGGGTTTTTTTCTCAAAATGACTACAAATGGTGGTCCTCTCTTAGTCAGTAGAGAATCACAGTCCACTGTTGGTACTGTAGGAATGTAAGCGTGTGTGTGCTTGCGTGTGTGCATGAATGGATGAGAAAATGCGTTAGAGAAACAGAAAAACTATATCTCATTGTTTTTGTGCTCTGTTATGGATTATCATACAGTATATATTTGGGAAGAAGGATACACATAATTCACCAGCCTGTAGTTCATCAATTTTCTTTCAGACAGGCAGCTTACTCTCCTCAGCCAAACACTGAATAACAAAACCAGAACAAATCATAGGCATATATTTAGCATTCCATTCTGTGTTTGTACAAACAAGCTGAGGGAGATTTTTCAACATTAGCATATTCAGCAGAGTCTTTGTAGCTGTGATCTGAGCTCTGCCAGCCCGTCGAGTCTACGAAAAGCCTCATTTGGTTACACATGGCAAGCTGAGCAATGGCCTGGAGGGGCATACATATTGGCTCCCTCAAACAGGAAGTGGCTAAATGGAGACCCAGGAGCCCCCTGCCTTGCCCCTGCCACTCAAAAGCACCCAGGCTGTTTTTAGAGTGTAGGCCAACTTAACAGAATGGACAGTCAGGAGTGAGGAGAGAGGGGAGGGTAAGCAAGGGGAAGGAGGAAAGCTAGATTGGAGGTCAGGGAGGCAACGGAGGGAAAAGGCGGGCTGATTGCGCCTGAGTAGGTGGTCTCACGATATCATAGCGCAAAGCAAGCAACACCATTGGCTCTCAGCCTGGGTTTGTCCCCAGGTCTCTGCGCTGGATTGGGATTGAGATCCGCTATAAGTATTGTGAGCGTTTAAGAGTTCCCTTGGATCACAGTTCATCAGCATCAGCATGTTTATCTTGGATGGAGGACCGATCAATGAGTTAGGGACTATTGGCTGTTGGCTCCCCTGTGCCTGCTATAAATCCTGCTGTGCTGATGAAGGCTGAATGTTGATGTGATAATTGATGCAGTGTTTTTTTGTACATGGCGTCTCTGGGCATGGTGTGGTTACATCAAACTTTTATAGAAGCCTGTGCATGTGTGTGTGAGCGCGCACGTGTGTGTGTGTCCATCTGTCGTGTTTGATTTGTATCTTTATACCTCAGCTGGAGAGCTGCTCCTGCTAACCCTCTATGAACTCAGTGTGGACAGGACTAAATGGTTGCTCTTATTGGCGCATTAGTGTGTGTGTGTGTGTGTGTGTGTGTGTGTGTGTGTGTGTCTGTTACTCTGGTTTTTTCATGCAATACACACTGAATACAGACACAGTATATATCTACATCGCATATTTAATGATGTTCTCTATATTTTGTGCTCACGTGCACATGCGTGTGTGTGTGTGTGTGTGTGTGTGTGTGTGTGTGTGTGTGTGCACAATTGGCCAAACCAATGAGCCGCATGTTCTGTGTATGCCTGGCCCTGGGACTTCAACGCCCTTATTTTGCATAGCAGAGCAGTGAAAGGAAGGCTAAGGTTACAACCACAGGCCCTGACAGAAAAATCACTGCAGCAATGTGACATTTATATGCCCTAGTGTCCCCCACTCGGCCCCTCACTCACCCTGCCCTCACCCATCATTACCCTCTTGACCGTAGGAATATCCAAAGCCTTGCTCTTGACATCGACCGCAACCCTGTGCGTCCTCCTGTTCTCTCTCTCTCGCCATAACCACCATCACGCCCCTTTTCTGTATCTCTGATCAGTGTGTGAGCGTGCACTTGCGCGAAAACACATTCATGCTTATGCGTACGGTACGCACTTGTGTGTGTGTGTTTGTTTCACGCATGTGGTCCTCCTGCTCTCTCTCACCCTAACTGTCTGGAGCATTTAGAGGACATGACATCACAGCGTGGTAATCTTGGGCGCTGACGTGTGTTTTGCGGTAGAGGAAAGCTGGGCTGTGACGCCGTCTGTTTGTATTTCGAGATCCACAGTCGGGGGGAGGACGCCTGGCGAGCCGGTTGATTAGGGCTCTCATTTATGTAACTGTTGCAGTTCCATAGTTAGAGGCCATGTTGTAATTAAAAATAATCAGGGCTGTAATATAGGGACATGATCTCGTCATAGCTCAGAGGCACAGTGTGTGTGAGAGAGAGTTTTCATGTCTGTGGGTGTATATAGGAGTGTTTGTGATTCATAATGCTTATTAGTGGGTGTATGAAGTGTGTTATTAATGAGCTGTGTAATCTAAAATGCCTGCAGTGTGTCATTACTGGAAGAGGGAAAGAGGAACACACAATTGGATTTTTGAGAGAGGGCAAGTAGGTGAGGCTGAAAGAGGCAGAGGACAAGAGAGAGCAGGACAGGAAGGGAACAGAAAAGTGTGTCTATATGTACGTGTGTGTGCAAGGGCGAGACACACGAACAAAAAGACAGTTAATTTGTGCCTTTTTGAGTGTAGAGAATTCTAATAATCCTTCTGAAATGCTGTCATCATTTATGAAATGTGTAAGAGTATTGACACACGCTTGCAAACACGCACTGCACTCTTGTGACCCTGGCATGTTACTTTGAAACGGTCCCCTCCCTGGTCCAGCCTGAGTCAGAATCGCAACATCTGCTAATGTGGTTTTGTGAGTCATTCTCCTCATTACCTGTAAGAACAGAAATGAGTCCTTGCGTTCTTACTCCACCTTATTTCCTCCCCGTTTCACTTTTTACTACTCTTCCTAGTAGGCCTTGTTTCCCTTCCTTCCTTATTTCCTTCCTGTTCTCTTTAGACCTTATTCCGTCAACTTCTCCCGTTTCTTCCGCTCATTACTGGGCCTTATGTCCTCCCATTTTCACTGAACCCTATTTCCTCTCCATCTCCCTTCGCCGTATTTCCACCTTCTTCTCTTTAGACCTTATTTCGTTTACTTCTCCTTCATAGTTATTTCCTCCCCTTCTTGCTGAACCTTATTTTCTTACCTTCTTACCGGACCTTGAATCGGGGCTCTGCTTCAGCAGAGACCGGAGCTGTGTCTGTCATTCATTCAAACATCCAAACTATATTCAAGCTCCCAGATGATTTTGGTGATTTCCTCGTTGCCCATGAGAATAATACACCTCACACAAAAGCAAAGCCTTGAAGCTGAATTTGAATTTCCATGTTCATAAGTATCCCTAGAGAGTGATCCCAGCATATATACAAAGGTGTAATCAGACACATAAACTCTGTAAAATCTCTCAGCCTCTGGGCTCATCGCACCACTCTCACTGCCAGTCACAGCCACGGTTAAGGACACAGAATGGAGCTCCAGTGCCTCCCAATCAGTTCTTGGGCCTGGAGCTGTTTATCTGACAAAATAATTCCTTTGTAAACCATTCAAACCAGCCCAACCCAGTCTCACCAGCCAAATGCCCTGCCATTGTGTTGATAGAGAAGAAATGGGCCTGATCCTATTAAACTATGTATTTATGGACTGGGGCTAACAAGTTGACTCAGAATGGTAATTTTGACCACCATCTGTTTATATACTTTTTTAACAATGTCCCTGGTGTAAACAGTGTGTGTGGTTTGCAAGCGCTAAATGCCTGCTCCATTAAGCAATCAGATCTCTGCTACTTCTAAGAGACTGCATTGCTGCAAAGGCATAAACCTAACAACCTGATACATAAACTTAAAGAGCAACAATGAAAAGTAGATTTGTCAAAGCAAAGTTACTCAAAGAAGAAATATCTTCATTGCTAGATACTTTAAAATATACAATGTTACAGTGAAACAAGCGTGAATTAGCAAAAGCTGTACCCACATGTGCATCCAAAAATCTTGTGAAAGTCTGTGAATCCATTTGGAAATTATGCACATTTTCAATTTAAATAGTGAGCAGCATGCATGTGGAGGAAAAAATAATTATTTGCTTTTGTCAAAATTGTTCACAATTAACAAGCTAGGCTGACTGCTTGTCCTTGTTTCTCATTGAAAATTGTAAGACAAGAAGGTGAAGTCAAAAGAAGCAGTATTAGATAGTGGGGATGGACATTTTAAGTAACTTCTATACACTACTTGCATTTAATTATTATAGAGTGTTCAAGTGTTCTCAAAAAAAATCTTAAGCGCAATTTGAAATGTATCTATTTCAAAACCAGGATTTATTTAGCCCATTAAACCATAAATCCAAAGTTAACATTGCAAAAATCAGCAAACATTCTGTTGCTGCCCTTACACAGAGGACGTCTCTGGAGTCTGGAGCCACTTTTCTTCTGGTCAGTTCAACATTTGCCTGGTTAGCACAAGCTAACACAGCAGCAGCGCCTAACATCCGACACTGAGCAGTTTAATTATCTCAAATCACCTCACACCAACAATGAAACAGTTTGACTTTGTTGTTAAACTCAACCATAGCCGTAAGGTGATGTTAGATGTGTGATGCTAACAGTTAGCCCTGTCACTACATATGTGTGTTGGACTCTTACCAACTGTTCCCCAGTGTGGAACTCACACTCCTGCAGCAGTAGTCTCATGCTATATTTCAAATAGCAAAAAAGAAATAAAAGCTATGATGTTCATACATGGAGGTTGGGCGGTGACTACTCTACTGTACATGTTGGACGAATATTGAGGTCCAAATTGAGTACTCACATAGGTCATGCCCATCCTTTTTAGATAGCTGCTTGATTGGCGGCTCAGTGGTCTACATGCTTGGGATGAATTTTGAACACCTGAATTTTGGACGTACTGAGTGTGTGTGCACCCAGAAGGAAGCTTGGTACCAATGCAGCAACCCGTCAGTGGAAGCTCCAGACCCACAGGACACTTTCTGTCTTCCATCTGTTGGTGATTCAGCTGGAAGGTCTCATTACTCTTTATCGACTTATTCTCTGTGTGAGAGGTGTCGCAGCTCAGCAGGCTCTTATAGCACAGGTGGTTAAGAAACAGGTTTGGTTAAAAAAAAAAAAATCGTCTTCAAATAAATGGCTTGTCCATATAAGAAAAAAACACATTTCCTCTGTTTGGGGAAAAAAAATTAACTCTCCATCATTTTGCAGCACTGGAGATGTCGATTTAAACTGTTAGATTTTAATGATTTTCAGCACCACATCATTATGCCCATTTCTCAATAATACACTGTCCAGGTCAGGATGTCAGCCTAAGTGCAACCCTGTCTCTTAGAAACTATGTTTATATACTACTAATTTGTGTTGAGTGCCAAAGGGTTACACAGCATATGCAATGTGTTATGAGCATGAATCAGACCATAATTGTGGAGTCCTGAGTAGTTCCCAGATGTCTCCCCCAAAGTTGAAATGTAAATTACGCCCTTGGGTGAAGGTGAATTGAAGGTGAAAGAAGGCATAAATTGCTTAGGCACACCTCCGAATCTCTCCTGTACTTCTTTTTTTTTTTCTTTGTGATTGTAAGTGTTAAGGTTTATTTTGCTGTTCTGGCGGACCTCCTGGCCGACTCCCTGTCTCCGCTCATGCTTTGACAGCAGGGGCAGGTGGGCTTGTACCAGGTGTGGGTTCAATCACACGTGTGTATGTAAACTTTCAGGTGTGCAGCTCTTCACGGTTAGTTGGCAGGGTGTAGCAACTGGACCCAGTAGGCGAGTTGTCACACACACTGATCACAGTTGACAATTACCAGACCCACCTCTAATTATCAAATACACCTGGTTTGGAGGCCGGGGGTTCCAAACAGGACTTAATGCTTAAATCAGGATGCTTTGGAACGAAGAAAGAGATCATCCATTGAGTCAGGTCACTGAGTCATAGAGTTGATGATACATTGTTGGATAAGATCTCCTCTGTGCAGACATACTGTGAAATGAATCACTATTCAAGTCTGGCAGCCCGCTGATGTTGCCAACTGTCTTAAGATTGACAACAATAGCAGGACTTATAAGGTTACCTCTGCAACTCAGCCCTGCTCTTTCTGTAGACCGAATCATTATATTTGTTTACAAAAGCTTGGGTGTCAAACTCATTTTAGTTCATGGGCCACATACAGCCCAATGTGATCTCAGATGGGCCGGGCCAATAAAACCAACAATAACATCAGCTCCAATATTTTCCCTTTTTTTGTGTTAAGAATTACAAGTACATTCTGTCGACGCTCAATCTTTTACAAAACAAACAAACAACCTGAGATGTCTTAAGAAAAATAAGTTCATTTTAAAAGTATGTCTCAGTATTTCTACATTTAGTCAGTCTACTTCTCACTGTCATTATATGTGCATTTACAGATACAGGTAGGATACAGTCTGATACAGATTCTTTTGAACTGGAGCTGCTGCTTGACAATATTTTGCGCAATGTTTAATATCACAATAAGTATTCATTGTTATATCAGAGAACTGTATTCTGGTCAGGGTGGAAATGCCTGGAGGCAGAACTTTTCAAGAAGTAGGCAACACATTATTTAACTTGCTCTGAAACCTGGCACCTCTTAGACTCCGTTTCCACCGAGCAGTACAGTACGGTTCAGTTTGATGCGCTTTTTTTCTGTTTCCACTGTGAAAAGTTTTGGATGGTACCAGTGTAACCGTTACATACCGTCCCCATTTTTGGTAACCATTCTGTTGGGGTACCTAGCACACAGATCTGGTACTAAAAGGTGGAGCTGTGAACATTGGTCAATAGCGGACGGTCACTTTTGAGGCAGAAACCACTGTTCATACTGTGGAGAGTTTTATTAGTAAACTGTAACTATAAAATGAAAGGATGTTTTGCCGTCTCTCACAGCAGCTGGAGTTGGAGAAAAAATAATTCACCGACCCGAGAGTCAGCAACTTTTCAGGTGGAACATTAACTTGTAGTGTTACTCAATGCATGAGGTGACGACGTGAATCAGTCAGCACACCTTAAATTTCAATGTGACAACTTTGACAATTACATTAGTTTTTATATGACATACACTTTTAGTAATGAGTGCATCTTAAAGTGTTTATATATATTAATTTCAACCGGGTTATGTGAACTGCATTCTAATCCTCACTCGTAGAAAAAAAAAATGTTGTAGACTACCGTCTGTGTCTACGAGGAGGAAATACAGTGAGTGCTGGACGGAGCAGTGAGTGACAACCACATTTAAGGCCACTGTTTGTGGTGTAAATGTTAGGGTCTAGGTACCATGTCTGAAGGGTTACTGTTAGTGCCAAATGCACCATACCAAAAGTGTTTGGTGAAAACAGGCCTTTAATTTATCTCGTGGGTTGGATTGGACCCTTTGACAGGCCCACGGGCTGTATGTTTGACCCCGCTGGGCTACATAAAATCAAACAGCACTGATCAAATGCTGCCTCAATGAGTTGGTTTTTAGCTATCTAAAAAAAAGGCCCACCTAAAAAAATATATGTTTTAATGTGCTCTATATTTAGAATATTTTCTCCAATCATCACCTTGCTGTCAGATAGCCATTTCAGCAGTTAACTGACACCATTATCTCAAAGCTACTAAACTCCATTGACAAAAAACAGCAATTTTAACAGTTGTTTGTAAGTTAAAGCAGTGATATATATTACAATTATACCATATTTTTACACCGATATTGATTATTTTAAGGTGGGCCTTTTCTGGGTGGCTAAAATTTGTTAAACTGCAGCCCCTGTCCACCACAGTAGATTGCATAGCTTCTGTGTCAGTAGTTCATCAAAGACCCGAGCAAAGGAAACCAGAACATGAAATAAGCAGGAACGTCAGATAGGTTGGATCACCGTGTTAAACTGTGATCTTACAGTTACAACTGAAAATGACAACAGAAATAAACAAGTCTGCCGATTTCATGCCATTGAAATCAATTGTTAGTTTTCTACCTGGAAGTGATTGTTCTTGTTAGTGTGATGTCACTGTTTCACTCTATCAGTAAATCAAAACACTTCATTGCTCATGAAGAATGAATCTGTTGATGTCTTTCTCTTTTTCTGTGTTTTGTCATGGGTATGTATAACATTTCATGTGACATTTCACACGCCACGTCAAGAGTCATCCAGGGAGTTGAAATGTCAGGACAAAGCACAACAAAGAGAAAAGTTCCACCAGGGAGATTATTGTGGAGCTGAAAACATTTTGTCATTCCTTTCAATGGCTCATCCAGTGATGATGTCAGGCGGGTAACCCCTTAATTTTTGTTTTAATTTGTGACACTACTCAAAGTTTGAGGAGTGTGTTTAACTTTGTCATAGGAAGTACAAGTCCAAATATTAACACCTGTCTGTGGAAACAAGAGCAAACAATATAATAGAGAAAAACGTTTTTCATCCAGCTGTTATCATTTTAACTTTTAGATGATAAGTAAAAATGTCATGTGAAGCACAAATAACCTTTAAAACACAGTCACCTATACTGTAGCTGTATAAATCAACGCTTACTTCGCTGTTGCTCAGCTGCTCTGGATAAAAGTGTCAGCCGAACACCTAGAATGTAATGTTTTCATAACATGAACTATGTTCTATGATAAAATTCACCAAAGTTTATTTTTGTAAATGTTTAATGAATACCCACTTCCCTCATTAATCTCCCAGCTAAGCACACGAAAGATAAACAGTGAAGCAGTTAAACAGCTGAGCTGTCCCGTTTTTTTTTTTTTTTCTTTCTTTCTCTCACCCACATATTCATACCTTCTTGTAAAAACCTGGAGGGCTGATACGCACTCCAAACTTGGCAGATCACTCTAACTTTGGTTTGAGGACTTCCCTAGTCTTTCTCTGTCTCTCTTTCTCTCTCTTTCTTTTCTTTTTTTTTTTTTTTTTGGAATTCACCTCCATAATTTATTTCATGCAGGAAAAAGACATTGTGGGCTCATAAATCAAAAGCACTTTATATAAAAAGAAATGAAAGCCGCTTGCATATGGGATGTTTTAGCTCACATTCTTAGCAATTCGACATGTAATAAAAGAAATATGGAATTTTCACCTCAGGTCTCTATCAATAAAACAAATGGGAGCGCTGAATATGCTCTGTGTTCCTGCGCTCACACCGTATCGGGGCATTTACATAACTTGATTTGTAGGACACAGGAGGGGATGTCTGAGATAGGAAGGCAAACAGAGTGCATGTACAGTAACTCTAAGTGTGATCTACACCCGTGCAAAGATAATTCTTATCACAGCAGATATATGGTTTGAGGCCCTTTGATGACGGAGTTTCCCAGAACACTAAAAAAGGTTTGTCCAGAGACAGGTTTACACTGCTGTTTAAATCTCACACTTAAATCTTTTCCTCGAGACATTACTTGTACACTCATTTTTCAGTTTCCTAAAACAAAACCAGATAGACTAAATACACTGTAGTTGGAGCTTTTGCAGGGCAAATCATGGACAGAAATGTATAAATCGCTCATATATCTAAGAGGGAATTTAGGCATTTTTGATGTGTGTGCGCCCTTAAAGATGCACAGCCTACCTGTGGTCTGAAGCTTATCTGGGCATCCTACGTGGCAGCTTCATTTTATTTTCCCCTGTCAGATTCAATCAATCATTCCGCATACCATTTGACTTATAGCGTAAATGCTAGCCTGCTAAAGCCAGCCCTGATCGCTTTAATCTGTGCTGCTGTTTGTGGGTTTTAAACGATCAGGTTGTATGAGGGCTGCAGTGATCTCCCCCGTGGAGAGATCGTGTTACTCCGGGACACCACTGGCAGCTCCTACTGTCTCTTTCGCATTAGTCATTTGATGGTGCAAGATAACCACTTATCCTCGCCACTAACTTAAGCCGGACCATGCAAAGGAAAACACATTATATTCCAGCAGGTCAAAGGCAAAGGGAAGTTTTTAAAGTATATAACTGATGAGAGATGTTACATAAAGCTGCCATTGTCTCCTCAGCTTCTTGGGGCTTGTTCAGTCATAGTTGTGGGGTGTTGCTTTTAAATAGGCTTCTACTGGCTAGGCCGGGTCAAGGGCTCATCCTGAAGCCTACTAAAGCTGGAAGCCATGTCTGCACAGCTACTTGTAAGTGCATGTGCATGCTTGCATCAATGCAAGGTGGTGATTTGTGTCCTCTTAAAGCCCTTTGTGGTCAGGGGGACTAGCTGTATATTACCACAGTGGAGAAGACAACCATGTCCTCCTCCTGTGTCTCTACCCCCCCCCCCCCCCCCCCCCCCCACCTTTTTCTCTGCCCTTTTCTCAGAATAGCATAAGCTTGGAACAGCAGACTATGCGGTTGAAATATTGTGCCGTACATGTTACGCTGTCTGACTTTTACAGCAGAGGCTGCAGAACGCATTTGATGGCACTCTGACAGTTGCAGCTATGCTCATGGAAAAAAAAAAAAGTTAGATCTCTGCAATGTTGTGAAATAAAGTTCTGTACCATGACGCTGTAAATGAACAGTAAAAGAAGCCTGTGAGTTAGTGACTGCAGTAGGTTAGGTTAGTACACAGTCTCCCTAGAGCTGCAGTGCAGAGGGACAGGTCTAAAAGGAATGCCAGTCTCTTAAAACCCTTCGGGTTAGGACTTAGGAACCACGGTCTGACTGAAAACACCTGCACCTTATAGAGGCCAGTGTACAGAGAGCTTCAACATCCTGATCCAACATACACATTCATGAATGTATGCTTTCACACAAACACACATGCATAGGCTAAACACACATGCACACACACACACACACAAATATGCATAAAAGCCATTTGTGCGCACACAGCAATGCACAAATCCATGCAAATACTGCACATATAGCTTGTGTCATCTTTTCCACAGCTACCTAACCCGCTCTAACATCAGTAACATTTTTTTTCTATCTTTCTCTCAATAGGTAAAGTGCAATGAAATACTATCCCCACGTTATAGAGGTGGACAAGACCCAAAAATGCTCTACACTCCCAAAGAAACTTCCCCTCTGCTCCTTTTCAGACTTCCAGGAGGAAAAAAAAAAGTCTCTTCTGTAGACAGTGAGTTATTTGTACAGGTCTGCAGCATGTCTGCAGGCTTGCACTGGACTGTCGCTGGGATGGGTGACTGGTTTTACTGGTCTACCTCTACGCCTCTCAGCGTGAGCCGCGGGAGAGGGGCAAAGTGAGCGGAACAGCATGATCTGGGCGTAGTAGTGGAAACAGTTTTCCTGGGCAGACCTGTATGTGGGGCCTTACAGGCAACTTCCTCATTAGCGTAGCTCGCTTAAAAAATCCTATTGATTGCGCAGGATGTCCTCAGACTGGATTCAGATTTATTAAGTCTGAGATTCCAACATAATGTACAGAAGCAAGCTCAGTCCTCACGCGGTCATTCAAACAACACCTGGTATATTTCAAGTTTCTCTCCTCGGGACGTGAGTTTAGTTAAGTTTCAAACAACGTCCAATATGTGTGTTTTGGTTGCTTGCCATCTAACGTGGTCCCATCCAAGCGGTATAAAAAAAGGTGGTACAGCAGGATACCTTTATAATCTAATCGTGTCTCATTAGCTTTGCCTCGGGGCTGATGGCAGACGGCACTATGCATCAGGTTAACACACTGCCTTAGTTAGTCTTAGCTTGTTTTCCTGGGCAGACAGCGCACTGTGGCGCTCCAGCAGTCATTAAGAACCACAGCACGAGTGATGAGCTAAAGGCTAAACTGGAGGCTGGCCGGGAATCAGAGCGCTCAAAACGCACACATAGTTTTCTTAGACAGTGACGACTGGAACCCCCATCCAACACCAACCTTTAACGCTGTAGCACCTGACGTAGCTGCGTGTAAAATAACTGCACAGGGGTGAGAGCGATGCCATGTATTGTTTATGGACAGAGGACTGTTCTCACTTTTGTTTCTGGCTGTCTTCTGTATAAACAGGAAATCATATTTCTCTTTGTTGACATCCAGTAGAAAGCTTGGGGGAGCGAGGGGGGGAGGGATTGTGTGAGAGTGAAGCACATAAAGAGTAAAAAGTGAGGGACTGTGAGGAAAATGGAGACAGTGAGGGAAATATTGGCTCCAGATATCCCCTGTTTTGCTGCAGGGCTGCGTATATTTGCGCTTTGGTGTCAGAAAGACTTTGCTTATTGTATTGTCCACTGGTAGTTCATTTTTCCTCACACTGCTCTTTTTCTCTCCGTGTAGCATTTTGTTAGAGTCCAGAGTTGACGACGTTGGAAATATACATATTAATAATCAATAAAAAAGTCAGATTAGTGCCACATTAAGTTTGTGCCTGAACCCAGTTGAGCTGAATGTGCTTCAGAGGATAATATACTGTGTCACACAGCGTTTTACATTCAGTATTCAGAAGTCAAACATGGTTTTGATGCCATTTACAGTCTGTTTCATCTTGTTTGCTGTGAAATCAGCTTCCATTCTGGCATACAAAATGAGCTGGAGTGGAAAACGGATAGCGATTCCAAGTGAATATGAGGTATGAATTTCCTATAAATGAGATAACTGGCCTTTTTCTAAGCTTTGAACTCGAGTCAGACTATATGAATACAAGTCAAAGTATATGAGCTCTGCGGATTCAAAAGCGCATTATTATTCTCTGTGTCAGTAATGAATAAGGTTTTCCATCTCTCAACGATGAAGGCCCAGGAGAAGTTTACATGTAATGATGTGCGCTGTGGTGCAGTATGCATTTGTGTGTGTGTGTGTGTGTGTGTGTGTGTGTGTGGGGGGGGGGGGGGGGGGGGGGGGGGGGGGGGGGGGGGGGGGGGGGGGGGGGGGGGGGGGGGGGGGGGGGGGGGGGGGGGGGGGGGGGGGGGGGGGGGGGGGGGGTGTAAATATGCATGTGCATGTTGGTGGGCATGTGCACACATTTCTGAATGTGTCTGAGAGACCCTGGGGAAGCCAAAATTCTGGGTGTAAGAAGACCTTAAGCTGGTCCTCTCATTCTGCCTGACACTATGGCCAATCATAACCTTTCCCTGGGTTCCCTCTGTAAGTCAGATCAAGCTAAAGGGGGCCCTGAAAGCCACTCCATGTGCTTGCAAACACTCACACACACACACACACACACACACACACACACACACACACACACGCACACGCACACATCACCAGCCCAGTGCCAGAACCCATTCATCAGGCCCTCATAGCTGGGCCCTGTCAACCTCCAGCCCCAGGCCTGTAGGCCTCAAGCCAGGGGTTCGAGTTCCGGGCTCCCCGCCAGTCTGTCATGGTGCTGGGCCACGGGCCAGCCTTCCATCAGCTTTGATGTGAGCTGGATAACCAAATGGCTGAAGAAGGGTGGCCCCTCAGCACAGGAGTTACACAGCACACTGAGCGGGTCAGTGAGCTACCATAAGCATTCAGCATGTGAATACACACCAATAGTAGACTTCTCCAAAACATGGTTAAGGGATTTTTTTTATTGAAGTTTCCATTGCATATGCTCCTTGTTATAAAATTAAATTAACGCTTGAAATATTTTGTATTCTAATATGATTAAGTGGGCCTAATTGTTTGATTTGGAGGCTTTATAGAACCCTACCTAATTAACATTGCAATAAATACACCTTTTTTTTTATTGCTCCACATGCAGAGCTATAATTTGTCAGATTTTCATCATGTCGAAGAGTGAAATATAGCGTTTTATGGCACTTGAGATTGATTACATTGGAGGAGAGCATGCAAAGGCAATGAACTGCTGAATTATGTCGTGTTTTAAAGTCGGGTGCCAACTCTCATCTACTTGTACGTAGACAGGTTAGCCCCGCTCTCTCCCTCTCGCTCTGTCTCCTCAATACATAAATACCCGCAGGCGCTCATGTACAAAAACCCCACATTTACACCCTCATGCACACCAGTCTAACAACGGATTGTGAAACACTCATTGCAAAAGATCTTTTGGACGACTAGAAACAACATTCGTGTTTCAAAAACAACAAACGTTGATAAATATGCATGTGCTGATTGACAGTTGTTGGATATTTTCAATGTGATATGAATTATGAAGGGAAAAATTGTGGTCTTTCGATCTAATCTGAGCCATAGTTTTGCTAACCGTCGTCTGACCCTTGATATTGTTAGAGGAGGAAATGATTTTACCAAACTGCTGGACCGCAGCATCACCTCATATCTCCAGCTGCTTTTTTTTGTTTTGTTTTGTTTTTGGTCCCTCTCTATCTAACTTTTCCGTTATCTTCTATTTTTTTCCCTCTCCTTCTGCTTTACATCACAGGGAATGTTTCTGAGGGGCTCCTCCGTCAGATTGTCAAACAGAATCGATTAGTGATGATGAAAACGAATATCCGTCTTTACTCTGAGGTCAGTGTGGCTAGACAGGCTACTGGAGCCACCAGCTCCGATTCATTGCTCATAAACTCTTTAGGGAACCTGAGAAACAAACTATCATCGTGTATGAAAAATTCAAAATCTCCCTCCCAGTGTTTATCTGTGGGTGTGGTCTTAAAACAACAGTGAAGAGGTACCGCTAATATGGAACTGCAGTATTTTAGAAAAACTATCATCCTTGCCAAATCAGACAAATAAACACGACATACAATATGTGGGAATAAGGCGGCCTTTCTGAGCCCCCCCTCTAAGAGAAGTCAAAGCCAATAGGAAGTGTGAATGTTCCACGAGCAGACACAGGGCCTTACAGAAGGATATTCACCTTTAAAAAGGTGTTAGCTTTATTGGATCTAGCGGGACATTACCTGCATATCCAGCTATTCCATTTTTCCGTCTGCACTGTGTTGATTCATTAACCACAAAGACCTCAGTGTAAAGCCCCTGTTTAAACACCTTATTTCATTAAGTGCTTTTTAATGAGGGCGCTAACTAGCCCGGGTGTCAGTCATCAGGAAAAAGACGGGCCAAAACTGTTGGAAAAATATGTTTTTCTGTGGTCTATTACATTTTTCCTGTGATGGTAAAAGTTATGATGAGTGTGTGTGTGTCGATTCTCCTCTCGCTCTCAGTCCAAGCGCATCCTGTGTGACCCGCGCGGGGGAATTTTTGCATTGCTGTTCGTTAAGAAAGGAACTGGCAGTGGCACAGTTCTCTCTGTTTCGCAATTGCATGACCGGGCCGCCATGCTCACTTGCTGTAATATTACGGTCCATTTACTGTGCTTGTTTTCAGCACAGCAAATTAATAAGTTTGACTGCTTCTCTGATTGATTGGACAACTCTTGAGGCGGTGGCTCATCTTCACTCAGGAGTTCATTCTTGGCACTCACTTTCAACCCATTGTGAGTATCAGGTTTTCCCCATCCTCCACGGTAAAGAGGCTAGACTCACCTGTCATTTATAATTCCAGTTCTTTAAAGCACATATATTCCATATTTTACTTTATTTTTTCTCATGTAGTGTAACCTATTTCACCCGGCAGGTAGGAAGATCCATTTTTCTTCGTTTTGTTATTTTATTCTCTATAATATATTTTAGAGCCTTTCTACAGATTGGTGGGTGGGATGATAGTCTTTGGGAGAACTGGCTCTCAGTTGATTGATTGCCACCGGTGGCCAATGACTCACCGGGATCTCTCTTAAACCTGAACTTCAACACTTCACTGATACGCTTCATTAATAGGAGCATTAAAGCAAATGACTTCATCTTAGAGACCAGAAGTGCATCTGTCACTGTCTGTCCGCTTCCCCTGCCGTTTCCTCTCCGTGTTTTTGCAGAATTTCAGTCCTCAGAGCGATGAGAGCGAGTGTGTTCAGCTAATTGTAATGTATGACATGTATGCAGCCAAACTGGATACAATTCTGCCTCCTGTTCACGTTGTTGTCCTGTTTCTGCAAGGCCGAGGGTCACATAAGGTGAAATTAGTGAATCAGTGAATTATAATTTTTAGGCGGGTTTGATTAAAGTGGGCTTTAACAGATACTCTACAATAACAATGTATAATTACACAAAGCGATGCTAAAATGTGGAAAGGCTCACAAATAGTCATAAAGCTAAAAGAGGTTTTCCCCTAATATGCAGCCTCGCTCAGTTTTATGGAGTGGAAAAATGTAGAAGACATAAAGAAGGTTTCAGTCGCCTCTTAGCTCCACACAGATCTGTTGTTTTTTTTTTTATCTCTTTAGTGGAGCAGATGCTTCAGTATACATTTAAGCCACATGCCTCAGGTACATCATGAGGGAATCGTTTTGATATTTAGATTTTTGTTTTTTCAATTTTTTGATCTTTCAGATATTTTCAACATACCTATACAACACAATGGGTTATTGTCAAGATTGGTCGTTTGCCAATGACTCCCAAAACAACATATATGGCTGTTTGAGAGAAACAGGGACAGGCAGATTAATGGTCACAGTTTTAAACACGTGGTTAATGGTGTGAAACAGTTGCAATTAGGCACCAAAACTACTTGGTTAGGTTTAGAAAAAAAAGCACATGGTTTGAGTTAAAATAAGTATGTTTGTTACATATATACATGACACAAGTCAAATATATTACCTAAGTTAACACATGCACCTTAGTGAAAATTAGTCCATAATGACTTTGGGGCTTTCACACAGGACATGAACAGTGGTCTCCTGGGTCAAAGTCCTGTGTTTGTATGATCCATCCGTCCTCCTTGACCTTTTTGTCGCTCTTTAGACTTTTTTATTCAAATAAACACAAGAAGTTTGTGCTCTAGAGAAAGGAACAGCACTCAGTGAATAACCTCCTAAGCCCTATGATAAGCTATTATAGCAAGGCTTTATACAAAGTCACCTGACCTCCCACTGCTCCTGTCATGATTCGTGGGGCCATTAGAGGTTGCAGCCTAACCATAAACCTTAAGTTCAGTCAGAAAACTTAATTTCCATTTGCAGTATTATACTGTATTTGGCGGTATGGCTCTGCCTTTCCAAGGTCTATGCAGAAAGCCTCTTCCAGGGGCCTATGTGGAAAGCATAAGGCGGAGAGAGCACACCTCCCTGCCCTTCCATGCGCCTACATTGAAAGCCTGAGGCAGGGAGAGCAGCAGTAGCAAAGACCCCCCAGGAACAGAGCAGAGCAGCATCAGTGACAAACAGAAATGACACTGATAAGTCAGACACAGCATGAAAAGGAGGAGCTGGGGTGGAGGCGGGTTGCAAAGCGGCTTGCAGAGGAAGCAGCTACAGTAGCCAGGCCAGAGCAGTTTAAATAGCACGTCCTGAATGAGATTCGCCAATTGGTTGCATAGAAAGGAATCATGTGATCAATCAGCTGACTCCAACACAACACACTGACAACACATTTTTCCTGGAGGACAGTCTGCTTTGGTTTTTTTTTTGTTTTTTTTATGCACAAATTGTAAATATACTTAAAAACAGTTGTTTACTCACCTATAGTTCAACTGTCCAGCCCACAACTTTACTGTTTTTAGTCACTCTCACCGCTGTCTATTGTTTTCAACCACAGCAGGCAGCTGTTTCCAGTGAAAAATCTTCCTCTGAAAGCCCACTGTACACAACCTGCTCAGCACCAAACAGCAGATGGACACAGTTAACAACTAGCAGGTGAATGTAGTAGAACATTTAGCTGGTAAACAGACAGATATATTTCCTCAGAAGTTGGTGGAGACCAAAAAAAGAGCTATAAGATCAGTGAATATTGGACTTTGCAACACAGACACGACTCCACGTAAAGGCTAATGTTGCTCAGATTGCTGGATGTTTAAATAAGCAGCTGTTTGCTAACAAGTTTGTACAGGTTATATTCTTCACTGTGAACACCCCAGAGGCTTGCAGAAAACATAATTTTCTCATGAAGATAAGTACGAGGTTGTACTTCTCTTGTAGTTTCCCGAAGTTCTTAGATTTCCAGTAGTGTTCCTGCATAGATGTGATGTTGCTGTGTTGCATTCAGCTGCGTATGGTATAGAGAATAGGGGGGAATGTCATGGAAGATGTAGATGTAAAGTTAGTTTAAGACACTGAGGATGAGTAGGGAAAAAGAAGTTCAATAACAGCTGTATGATACTTTAACCATAACTGGGCAGAGCTGCGCTGATGTCGGAGCAACCCCAGGGGCTCACTTTAGTGTAATCCACGAAGGCTTAGCAAGCTGACAGAATCACTCAGCTACTGGCTCTGACCTGGCATTCAGCTCCCTGTGGGGCAGAGCCACACACACACACACACACACACACACACACACACACACACCACCACCACCACCAGAGAAGAGAAAAGAAAGAGAAGATCCCATGTCAAACCACAAGCAAGTGAGTCTGTTCTGGTCTTGTAAACATGTCTCATTGTGTAATATATTGCATGCACTCTGAGAGGAAGCCATAACGCAAAGATGTGATGACAGTAAGAGAGTGTATGTAATGTAACCTTCGCTAACTTAAGAATGGAACTGTGTGAGAGCCGAGCAGCGAGATGACAGGAACACAGAGCATCAGCGTGTATAGGAACAGCAGATCAAATGTCGGAGTGGAATACCCCGCAGTAAATGTTTACCTCTTTTTGTCAAAGTTCTGTAAAATCGATTAAAGCGGGAATCGATTAAAACGAGGGAAAACGTCACGCTCATTATGTATGACATTTAAAACAGCATAATAGATTGTAATCCTTTGCTGTCCTACGAAGGTGAATGTGTCCACATCTGTGGGCAATAAAATGTGATGAGCCGCAGCGCGCTATGCTATTCGGTGCTGCACACACACACACACACACACACACACACACACACACACACACACACACACACACATACAAACACTAACAGTTATTCTGCTATGTTTACACTTCCTGTGGCAATTACTTTGCAACTTTATGAAGTACTTAAACCTCTAATAATCACGACTTTAAGAGGTGTGATTCATTTATAACTGGGTAACCATGGTGACAACGCTGTATAAAAATTCACCACTAGAATAAACATTGTTAGGATGAGAGCAGTAATTGAAGTGATGCTAATTTCTCTTAGCAGTCATTCTTCTCTCAGTGTCTTTTTTTCTCTCTAACACACACACACACTCATATATACACACACAAAAGCCTCAGTCATGCACATTGAGAAATTGTGACCTATATGTATAACCTTTCTATTTTCAGCCGGAGTTGTGCCCCATTGAAACAACTTGTGGTGCGAGTGGTTTCTGGGGGGACACTGGGATAGAATTGGCAGTGAGAGAAGGGGGAACCGGTAACTCTGTGGCACCGACCCGTCTCTCTGATCCAGTCCAGACTGTTTGCGACGTCACGGTGCGGTGTCCTGCCCTCTTTCTCTAAAACACACGACCACAATCCCAAATAGCTCTAAATGCAGCTCTGTGGAGCGCTCTTATTTTGGCCCTGTTGTCGCTTTATGAGCGTTTTACAGTAAGAGTTGGGGAATGGAACAAGCTCCACTTTGGCTTGGAGGGATGAGCTTTGCCAGAGCTGTTGCCCTGACAGCTAATGTGTTCTGTTCTCTGAGGCTTTAGAGCACAAAACTAGACAGCGCTGATCAATAGAGTTTGTGTTTTTCTGCAATTGTGGATGTTTTCTGCAGTGACAGTTTTACAGCGCTCAAGGTAGAGCCATGGCTTGATGTGGTGATATTAACGGGAACAGGACTACATTTGCACCAGAATTCACCCGGCCATGATGTAGCGTGGTAACGAAAAAAAGAAAAGGCCAGAGTTCAAGCTGAGGTTTTGTTTCACAGATGGTAAAATGTGGTGTAAATGTATTACATCAATATGTGAAGACTGGTATATTACAGTTACAGTAGAACATTAGTTAAGCCCTTTTCCACTGCAGGAACAGAATCAACAAAATATTTATGAATCTACAAAGCTGTGGTCAGTAGATCTGGCTTCAGCAGAGGGAGGTTGCCTTATATCAACCAGCTGCTTTGTTTTAGGAAAACACAACTTGTCACGTAATCGTCCTGAAGAACCTCCAAGGAATTTTAATGCAGTGGGAGAAGAATAGAGTAAAACCACTCGATAAGCCCGGTGAACCTCAATCTTTATCCGGCCTGGTCTATTCATCATCATAATTAGCACCTTTGCATGAATGCAAAAACACACACGCACGCATACAGATGCAACCAAGTATTTAACGCACAATAAACACTTGAGTCATTTGCATATTTCAGCGTTTGTCTGTTTTTCAAAATATGAAACCATTAATGTTAGCCTTGGGAAAAACATTTCTCTAAACATTTGTTTCTGTTTATTTTCCAAAGCGAGAAGAGATTAAAAAAAGGGAAAAAATATGAGAGCAATGTGGAGAAGGCTCGTTTAGACAGGCTGCTATTTTCTTGGATAAACTGTGAAGAGCAAATGACAAAGACAAAGGTGTACACCAGCTTAAAAATACCTACTGAGCACCTCCTTCCCCTCAGTGTGTGTGTGCACTTGTGAAGCTGCAAAGTGCCCTTGCGGTGACTGCTTAATTGTGTGTGCAAAACCCAAATCACAACCTTATCACCCTGTGACCACAGCCCAAAAAAGATGGTGTTGTTCTCTGCAGAGCAGGCGTATAAATATTTACACAGTCGCCCGCATTATGTGTCAAACTGTAGGTGGGAGCGGTGAAAGGGGGCAGGTGGAGAAAGGCCTGCCAAGATCAGACGTCCGAGCATTTTGTTTGAACATTTGGAAGTATCTGTGCCTTTCCCTCTGACAGAGTGTATCATACCTGTGTGCACCTGTGGGTTTCAGATTTCCTCTGTCTGCCTGGTGAATCAGCCTGCTGCGCACCTGGATTTCTGTTTATGCTATTGCTGCAGGAGTCCTGCTGGTATGAAGTCAGTCGGTCACTCAGACGAGGCGCCTCGTCCAGCATGTGCAAGTAGTTCCTCACCTACATGTGCATAACAAAGTTGAAGGGGGATTTCATATCCTTATAAACCCTGCTGTTGACAGAGAGTTCAAATATGTAAAAACCCTTTGCTGGTCTCCTTTGAGCCGTTCTCCCTACTTGCTAACCTTGTATCTTTCTCCCCTGCTTTTTCTTACTGGCCTACGTGACACCAATCAGAAATGTAAACACTTGTCATGATGTAACACGTTTTGTGCGAGTGGGTGCACACGCGAGTGCGCAGGCACACACACACACGGGGGGGCCAATTGACAGGGTCACATATGGGATGTGCTCCTAAAGTCAGTATCATTTTCCCAATGTAAATATTAGTCAATGTCAGGACCGTTTACACTGTAATGGCAGTCCTTCAGCTCTACTTTCCTTAAAGCACTTTCTCGCTCTGCTCCTCTCCCTCGGGCCTCTCCTCTCTCACAACCCCTCTCCTTATTACTCCCTTCTCATCCAGCCCTCATGTAATCCCCCGTTTCTCATTACCCAATCTTCTCTCCTGTTCTCTGCGTCTCCTCTTGAGCTCCAGCAGTCCCTGACAAGGCCCAGTCGTCTTCCAGACAGCCCCGTTTCCCGCCACATTGAAAATCCCCCTTCTTCCTATCCTCCTGACACAATATGATTAATCATTCCATTAACTGATCCACTGTCATTGGATTGCTGAGGGCCGCTTATAATACAACCTCAACCATCCCCCTGGGAGACACCCAATCTTCAGGCCATCTTCCAAAGCTCTCAAGAAAACTCGCCTCGTCTTTGTTCGCTACACGCCTAAAACAGCTGTCAGCCGATGTGGGTTTGACTGTCTGTCACTAAATCTGCCCATGGGTGAGGAGACTGAATGAGGGAATGTAACTGGTTCAGAAAAAAAGTTAGATAGTGTTAAATGAAATCAGAGGTCACATCTCTATGAAAATGTGTAGCATTTAGGGGCATTTATCAGCATAACTATGTTTCAGTAGTATATAATCACCTCAAAATAAATAAATTGCTGTGTTTTTGTTACTTTAAAATGTTTTATGTTTACACACAGTGTGGGTCCTCTCCTACAGAATCTGCCATTTTGTTTCTACAGTGGCCCAGAATGAACCAATCAAACGCTGTCTCTAAATAAGGGCCAGTCGCATTTTTACTTTTACTGTTCTCCTGCATGCTTGTCACGGAGAAGTCCCAGTTGTGCAAACCCCACCGCTGGATGCCACTAACTCCTCCACACAGACCTTTAAAGGAGCAGTGTGTAAGATTTAGGAGGGTTTAGTGGCATCCAGACAATTATAGAGTCCAACCAGCTGAAACTTCTCCTGGTAAGAATTCCTTCAGTGTTCATTGCCGAAATATCTGCAGAGGTTCATGAGAACATTGAACAAAGCAGTTTCGGGTTATAGATCAGTCGATCGGCAATGCTGTTTGACAAGTCGGCTCGCTCGCCACGTTCTAATGTGTGCTCACCTTTTTCCTTTAAAACTCCAGATCCAGACATTCAGGAGGTTTTCACCAGGAGTGGAATTATTCACAGAGGTCTCTTCCTCTCCAAAACAAATAGATCTGGTGATTCAAACTAGGATACTGAAGAGTTTCACATTACAAATTAGTATTTTTTCCGACACTGCTTGTTGCAGGCTTCAAACCGTGGTGGCCAACGCAGAAACACAAAAATGTGTCAGGTCCGTTATGAAGCCAGTGTTTTATTAGTCAGCTTTGGGGCACTGATGGACCGCCACGGTTGAAAACGCTGTGCTAAAGTGCCCTCTTGTGTGGCAAAAATGAGAGGATGTGCCCTATCAGCTGCCCTTTTGAATGATGAAAATGAGCGGATGTGCCCTTTTGGCTGCCCTCTTGTCCCCATGTTATGCAGTAGGTGCCCTTTTTTCCTTTTCGTCCCTGCCCTTCAAACATCCTGAGTCCGTCACTGCTTTGGGGTACTGTAGAAACATCACAAGGACCCACTCCTGATGCATATATAAATGGCTCATTCTAAGATAACAAAAACACAATTATTCTTATTTTCAGATTATTATTCACTAAAGAAAATATATTTGTTATTTTATATTCCATTTATGCCAATATATCCCCCTAAATCCTACACACTGGACCTTCAAGTAGAGAATGTTATTTAGTAATATAAATGTAGAAAGGAAATGGTTTATGTCAAGGGATTAAAAAAAAAAAAAAAACTTGGCACAGACAAACAAGACTTGGACAAACGCTAAGAGTATACTCCTCTGCTGGTTTTACATTTGATATTTATTGAAACAAAGTAGAGCATTGAGCCAATTTGTAAAAAGTAACAAAATATCAGCTATAACACATTAACAAACCTCAAATTCATGGAGAAGCTTATAAATATACATGTTTGGATTGGTAGGAAATATTTATTGAGAATCATCACAGGGATAGAGAGCGGTTTAACTGAGTGGTACTGGAAATCTGTGGTGACGATAAAAATCTGAACATCTGTGACGTATATATGTGTCTAACAGTAAAGCTGAACATGAGTGAGAAGGAACAATTTGTGTGTCGAAACAATAAGGTGCATTTCCCTTTACAAAAAAAAAAACAAAACAGTGAGGAGCCGCATTAGTGAGAAAGTAAATTTCTTAAAAAGTGACTTCAAAGCTTGAGGATGTCCGACTAAATGTTGATCTATAATGGAGATGCCTTTCTGTTTAAAGCTTAGAGGAGGATCTGGTTAAAGGAAATAAATACAGTTTACTGATTGGTTGGATAGACATACTATATACACAGAACATGGAATATTTCACCACTGTAACCACAACATTGCCCATATATATTCAAACCATATTAAGTATTGTAGAATAATGTTAAATGGATAATCTGAATTAATATGGAAAAGAATGTAGGCTATAATATTGATATATTTGCTGATGCACTGTAGTAGAAAAACAGCTGAACAGACACGCACAGACAGGTTTAAGCCTCTGTATCAAAGTGCATAATGGTGGAGGGCTTGTTGCAGCACCTGGGGAACTCTAAGGCTTCTGGGACAGCTTAATAAATGGCCCAATCCCCAAAACAGCCCTCTTTTTGTACCCATTGTATTCCAAGGACTCGCATGAACTGACAGTGTTCCTTACTCTACGTGTGGCGAGAGGGGACAAGTAGACTCCGGTTAGGATGTGAAGGCTGGTTTGGGACTGGGCCCGTGAAAACACATCCATACACGACTATGGCACACAGGCGTTCTTCTCTCGACACAATCAACAAACTCTCAAACAACAAACCAGGACCTCTTACTCAACTATGCCACAAAATTCAAAACACTACTCTTCTTAGGAAATTGGAAGCGCAGTCCAATTTCTCGATCAGTGTGACCCATCTGATAAGAAACATGACATTTTCTGATGATAAAAAAGGACGGGGGTTGGGTGGGGGGAAGATTTCCAGCCAGTTTTAGGCACTTGAATGGGTTAAAATCGGCTGGTGATGACTGGGCCAAAATAAAACACAACAATCTTAAAATAAATATTTCACGATACTCTCAGTTTCTGAAGACATAAGATTTTTTTTTTTTTGTGAAAAAAAAGTCAGTCTTTTTGCAATGGCATAATTGTTTAACTCTATAAATATAATTTATATAGTTTCTTTCTTCCATTCTCTCTCTGTGTTCAGCTCCTTTGCTCCTCTGCTCACGAATACACACAGATGTATGCCCATCATCTGCAAGCAAACACACACAGGCAACACTCCGCTTCTCACTTGCAGACGAATTGGTCTACGATTTTGGTGCAGCGCTTGCACTTGACGTAGCAGCACCAGTGGAACTTGCAGTGGCAGCGCTCCACTATCTGGGCCTTGTACTGGTCATAACCGCGGCCGCAGCACATCAGCTCACACCCATCCATGCCCTCCGACGTCTTGTTGCAAAGGCGCCCCACAGTGCCCAGGGAGCCCGTGCTTGTGTTCTTCAGGCAGTAGTCTGGACTGGGCTCGATGTACACCAGGTCATGGCTCGTGGGAGCGTTGAACTTGCTGTGCATCTGCACCAGCTTTCCACGCGAGTTGAGCTTCATGGAGGCAGCGCTGTCATACTTTTCCTTCAGCGCATCGCCCACCTTGCGGAAGTCAGCCAGCTGCAGCCAGCAGGTCTTCAGGCTGCAGGAGCCTGATACCCCGTGGCACTTGCAGGACACGTTGGCAAGGTCTGACACCGTCTGAGGGTGGAGAGACGGGGGAGAGAGATGAAATAACTGGATAAATAACCAGATGAAGAACTTGCAAAAACATTTATTCTTATGTGACAAACTGCAGTCCACGCGACACATGCTTCATATTTCTTATTTGACCTGTCTGCATAAATATTTGCACAATGTGCTGCTCATGAGCTCATAAGGCATCACTTCGCCATAAAGGGCCGAATGATCCTGTCCATGTCTCCAATAGTGCATAGAATAAAACGTTGTCCACTCATTTGTCCTACTTGAAAGAGAACAGCCTGGCAACAGATATCTGGCATTACGTTTCCTTTGAGGTGGTTTCAAGATGTTTGGAAAGGAAAAGAAACCCCAGAGCTGCCTCCAATGACTCCATCTCCCCACAGATCAAAGCCTCAGGAGGGGAGAGCTGACAGAGCTGTTACACAGATGATCAGCGGAGACCTATCTGATTGACCTGGATTGTCTCACTTCCAACTCCTCCTGCTCTTTCTATCACTGGTTGGTCTCATTCTAGGGCCTGCAGTTTATATCCCCCGGCTTCCCTCTTATCTGATGACATCTTAAGATCTGTGTGCGCGTATAACTCCGGTGACTTACCCTCCTTCCAGCCTCGTTATTGTGAAGATTCATCAGCAGCCTGGCGCTCTCATACGTGCCTTTGGCGTAGCTCTTTTCCCTCTCGCGTGCGTCCACGAACTCCTTGGAGAACCTGTAGCCGTAGTTGAGGTTGTCTCCGCAGCCGCCCCACAGCCAGTCTCGCGGCAGGTCTTTGGGGCGAGCCGCACGGCTGCACCCACAGCTGGAGAGCTCCCCCTCTCTGCAGGCACGGCTCACCGCATTCACCACCCCAGCTGCGCTGATGGCATAAGTGAACGCTGTTTCTCTGCTGCCTGCAGACACACAAACAGGAACATCATGTCACTTTTGACACAATGAGAGACGTACGTTTATCATTTGGCACAACTGTTCGCCGCTTCCCTTCTTGGTTGTATATTTATTTTATATTCAGTGTGTCACTGTCATTCTGCTTTAAGACTTAGTGCAGTGTTAGGAAATGTGATGTCATATGACAGCATTGACCATACATTTAAGATTACAGTGCACTTCAGCCAAGTGCTGCAGGCTCCTCATCACCAACATGTTGAGCGATGGAATCTGGTTTGCTGTTATTGGGCTTCAGCCAGAGAGAGAGAGAGCGCCCTCCAGTGACAGAGATGCTCCTTAACAAGAAGCGGCCATTTCACCCAAATTCAAAGTGACATCAGTCCTTTTGCTTTATCTGTCATGACTGACTGCTCCTGGAGCCATTGCTCATTAACTCCCTCAACATTTCCTCAATAGAGACAAGAGGTAGGGAGTTCAAAAAAAAAAAAAAATTAAAATAAAAAAATTCACATAAGCAGTTTTTTTTTTTTTTTTGCTCTCACCAATCCATTACTACCTCTGTGCAAAGCCACGGACTAGGGGAGAAAATAGAGATGAGGAGATAAGCGACTAAAAGAAGAAACAGCCGACCAAACTATGAGGCTGCGTGTTGACACTAAAGACGGGGGCTGCTACAAAATAAAAATGCACAGCTCATATACCTGCTGGGCCAAACCTTTAGAGAGCGTGCTATAATGACAATAACAGATGGACAGAGAGCGGGAGATGAGGGAGGAGAAAGAAAAGACGACTAAAGAGATAAGTCAAGAAAAAGACATTCAAGGAAAAAAAAGGAAGCAAAGTGGAAAAGGAGACACGCACGCAGCTAATATCACAAAAGGCGAAAATAGACAATGACGGAGAAGAAAAAAAAGATGAACAAAGAAAGCGCTTTGGAAAGTGTTCCGGTGGGAAACTCTGGCAGGAACACAGGTGATCAGAGAGAGCGGAGGATTTATTAGTCTCATACAAGTTTTAATCCAGCCCGAGGATATTGGCCTAATAGTGGACCTGTGGACAGACAAACTGTCGTCTCCCACACTGCTGTCTCCCTTCTCCTGTACCCCACCCTGGAGCGAGCCAAGCCAGGCAGGGGAGAGGGTCTGAACGCAACCACGCCAGCACCCCCTGGAGCTCAGCTTTAAATCACCAGCAGTGTCCTCCGCCAGCAGACGGACGGACAGAAAGACAAGCTTTCAGATAGACAGCCTGAGAGGGGAGGACATGTTTACTTGGCCCGGAGTGGGCTGAGATGGGAGCAATGTCGGGGAGGGAGAAGAGGAATGGGAGAACGGCTGCTGATGAGGTTTCTATGAAGACTGATCTGTGGAGAGGGAGTCAGCAGCGCCAGAGACAGAGACAGGCAGAATCACCAAGAGTAGCGTAAAAACACAGACGCACGCATCATGCAGGGTATGCTCGCAAGTACAGCGAATTAAAGGGCTGGTTCACCCAAATAAAAAAAAAAAACTTTTGAAAACTAAATTTAAAAAAAGAATCATTTAGTTTTTGGTGCTCACAACATTCCATTTTAAATATTTGCTTTCTGAAAACATTGCCCTGGTTACTCAAGATCATCTGCAAACCTCTGTATGATCCATTTTTGGTGGAGCTACTTTCTAACTAAAAATAGTCGTCGAGAAAACTGTTGACAGTGTGTTCTGTGGATCATCCAGAGTAATGGGAACATTATTACTGGAAACGCAAGTTGCTGTTGAGCGCATTAAAGGTTATTTTTATAGCTGTGAACACCACAAAACGAAATTCCATCCACTATTTATTCCATTAATTGCATCAGGGTGAGAGCAAAAATCGCAGAAATGGATCTCTCATAATGCAGACAAATGCGTGCATAAGTGAGAAATGTGTTTCTTGTTTTTTTTCTTTTAAAGAATTTTGGGCGAACTGACCCTTTAAAGAGAGCCAACGTGAACAAAATGCCAACCCGTCTGCATGCGTTACTTTAGAGGAATTTGAAAGATTTCCAAAATGTAAGCAACACAAGCGCTGACATTTGCCTCCATTCCGTTAAGCCTGCTGTAACTCTGCTGCGATCACAACACCGACATCACGCAGATTCATTGTAATTCAGCTTGAGAGTTATGATCAATAAACGGTAAACCACCTTTACATTAGCCCCTGAGGTGAGGGCTCCCATCCAAAGAAAACTAAAACAAACCATGTTAAATGATAGGATCCAAGAGTGGGGATCACTAAGAGAGGATTGTAAAGCTCTTGAACTTTCTATAAGAGATCCGAGCACGCGGCGTGTACGTGCACACACGCATACACACACGGAGACAGACAGTTTAATCTCTGACAAGGTGATATATTGGTGCATACACTCACTCCACTCCCATTACTTGTAAATACAGGGCAGCTACAGTCCAGCTCCGCAGTGTGTGTGCGTGTATGTGCGTGTGTGTGTGTGTAAAACTAGATTAGATTGTCTCCCATTCATCAGGGGAAAAGCAGATTCTCTGCCTCCCTCCTGCTCCATGTCGGGAGCTGGTTTAGCAGGCCAAAGCCACATGTGATTTATCCAGCAACCTCACCCACCAACTATTCCCTCCACACAGCTGCTGAGAATCAACAGCCCCATACATTTCACACACACACACACACACACACACACACACACACACACACACTTTCACACAAACACACAAAGAGGGTCAGTGAATCAGAGAGAGAGGGAGAATGAAGAAAGGAGAGACACAGCAGCGGCGAATATGCACAGCGTCCACGTTGGTATTTATGAACACACAACTCCTGTGTGTTCATGTAAATGTTTCTAAGAATATACTGTGAAAAAAATTAAAAATACATCCTTTGCCACATTTCTTACCGATTTGCATGACCCTTCCGAAAACAGAGGAGTTGTCCACCGTGCTGCAGTTCCAGCGCCGATGTCTGAACTGGTACTGGCACTCTCTGATGCCTGTCTTGGCACCTTCACCGATGTACTGCATGTGGTCCTGGTAAAGCTGGCACAGCTTCTTCTGGCCCGGCGACAGGCCCACCAGCTGGCTGCACAGAGGCTGGGCACCGATGATGTAGGCCTCTGGGATCAGTAAAGGGTTCATGGCCAGAGACCTGGACGAGGGGGGGGGGCACACAGTGCAGTTGTTTTTACTCATTTGCCATTGTCATACAAATGTACACATGTTTTCAGGTCAAATTAAAAACCAACAGCTCATTTCACTTGATTTGCTTTTCCCTCTCATGGGTGAAGCTGTGATAATGAGCGGAATGAGGTCTCTAAAAGACACTTGACTGCAAGTCGTGTGCTGTTGCGGGCCAAAAAACATACAACAGAGAGGAGTCAGGGAGGGAATGATGAGGAAAATTTAAAGTCAAAGGAGAAGATAGAGTAAAATAAAGAGTGCATAAAGTAAAAAGGTCAAAACAAATAGCACTAACATGCTGCTTTTTATGTGTTCAGTGACTTAAAGCAGAGATTGACACTTTTTTTTTTACTTGTAATTCTTTAAAAGCCAAGCAGTGTCTGTTTGTGTCCCCTCATCACAGGTTGCATAATATTTAAGAGTGATGCCCCCCCCCTCTGGTGGTTTCATTTTGAAAATAAATCTTATTTAATTTGTGCATCTAAATGTGTTTTTGCTTTATTACGCTGTTTAAAAGCGAGCAAATCCTTCAGCTTTATCTCGTGACCCCTCGGAGTGGTCCCGAGTCCCAGCCCCAGGTTTGGAGGCACTGCTTTAAAGCATAGCATTTAAATAACTAAAAACACACCTCGCCAATTTAAAAAAAAAAAAAAAAAGAAGTTTTTGACATTTACGCTTAAGTGCATTTCATGGTTCCTCGCACCAACTCAGCGCACCATGTGGATAACTCGCAATGAAACTTGCATACCTTTTTTCACAGTATCACATAGGAAAAATCTGATCATTTCATTCAGCAGTCTCGTTCAATGTTGTGTAAGAGAGAGAAAAATACGTACAATTAGAATTAGAAGCGAGAGAAGTAGAGACAGAGAGAGAGAGAGAGAGGAACACTAGTATGAGCATCTGGTTCCAGGCCACAGGACAATTAGAGCAGCCCATCCCTGAGCCCTAAGAGAAAGACAATTAGCCCCCAGTGTAACCTGATCGACTGGGGGAAGTCGGCAGCGAGGGAGCGCAGACTGAACACACACACAACATATACGTACACACATAAACACATGGAAAGAAAAAAAATTAACATACACACAGACATGCAGGCTGACGCAGTGTGTCTCTCTCTCTCTCACACACACACACACACTTGCAGTCAGCAGGCCCACCGCTTCGACACTCTAAATCATTTACACCTGTGTGTCCTCTCAAATAGGAAACTGGAAGACACACACAGTTTGTGCTCCGAACTCAGCTTCCATAGGGTCTCTAGTAAATGTGCGAGCCCTCAGCTGGTAAATTCAACTCATTATTTAAACTTAAACGTGGTCGCCTACTGAGCTGAGCCCATTAAAATGTTTATCTGTGGATATCCTCTTCAGTTTAAATGTTTAAATTGTTATTTTCATATAATTAGGCCATCACCGCTTGATGTCACCGCTGGCTTTGATCTGCTCATTTGAACCAAGGAAAAATCTTACACACAAAGTGTCGGTTTACTGTAAATGCACCATGTTCTTCTACAAGCACTTATGTTGGGATACGCAATTATACACAAGTGCACAATTAGACAAAAACACAGAAACAGACACAGGATGTAAAGAGTTGTGATTTGCTTTAAGTAGTGCCTCTACAGTGACTCGTAAACAGTATTTTCCCCCTATCAGGAGCACTCTGTGTTTTTAAGTGCAGCATGCTCAAATATAGACTTTTCTAATAGCAGCAGGATGTGTGTCTGCACACACACACACACACACACACAGAGTCACACACACGGTGTTCGTGTTTGCACATATTTGGACGCCAACTCATAAACCACAGCATTCTATGTTTTCTATAATATTCATAATTTTGGTTTGGCAATATGCGAAGAAAGAAAATAAGGGAGAAAAAAGGTCCTTCCTGAAAAGCTAATGTGCTACAGTCAGCATGTTGTGTTACTTCATATGTGGTGCAACTGAAGCTGAGGAGGCTTACTTAGCAAACACGCACACACACTCTCACACACAAGCCTGAAATTGACTCTGAAACTAAGTAAAAGACAAATATAAACACTAACAAAAAAAAATCAATATTACCCTTAATCTGTGGCTTTTTTCATGTCTTTTTTTAAAACTCTGCTGCTCCACTCACAAATGTGACTCATCTATGAGTGTAAAGAGGAGAAAATAATCTTTTTGAAAGCTGACAATCTCCGCTGACCATGACATGAGTAAACGCACCGCGCGCACACTTAAGACACACACACGTATGGAGGGAAAGTTAATGCATACCACCATGAGTTGGCCCCCACCACCACCTGCATGAGGAGTGTGAGGAGCGTGAGGGCAAAGACACAGTGTCTGGAGTCCAACAGGCTGCCAAAGGGCCAGCAAACCGGCCGACACACACATCCCAACCCCAGGTTCATGCTGCCGACGATCTGTGGGAGGAGAGAGGAAAAAGGATGCTTGTCAGTCCGTCTGTCTGTCTGTCTGGATGTTTGCCTGACGCAACTTTTATTGTGCGTAACACAGAGAAAGACTGATAGCTGTGATGTCAAAATGTATGAAGGGAATGCAGGAAGAATTCTTTCAGCTGTATGTCTGCATATCTAAACTCTCCTTTTTACATGCAGACAGCACTGTGCTTGTGTGTGTGTGTGTGTGTGTGTGTGTGTGTGTGTGTGTGATGATGAGAGCCCCGAGGCCATCAGCACAGCAGAGCAGTCATTTGGCAGCAGGTCTGAGTGTGATTCACATAAGACTGATAGACGTGCAGCCGGGGAAGACACAATGACCATGAAACTCCAGCTAGACACATTCCTGACGGTTTACTTTAGTCAGAAGGAGACACACGACGACACAGACAGACAGATGGACAGACAGACAGAGAGAGAGACAGGCCTCATCAGACAGACTGACAGTGTGTGCGCCTCATTTTAAATCCATTTGTGCCTACATATTTACTAAAAACTAAAAATGCCTTAATTTTAACCAAGGGTTATGATTGCATTTTTACTTTAAAAAAAAATAGCAGCTTAGAATAAATATAGATATTTTTATCTACACTGGTTCATTTTCAATCTGTGGCAGGCCTGAGTGAATTTGCTCCTGGTGACAAGGTTTCATTTTGCTCAGTTTTGTACTTAGGAAAAATCTGTTGAAAATGATAATAAAATGTATTCATTAATTAAAAAACATTTTAATGAGATTTATCAGGAATATTAACACAAAACGTGGAAAAAGATTTGATTTTTAAATCGTTTTTTCCTCTGGAGCTGTGATGCATTTAGCTGCTCAATAAGTAATTTGACAAATAGCCGGTTTATAATTATATTGAAATTAATTTTCAGATTTATTAATTGACTGTGGATCGGACAGAGAGGAGCCACGTCAGCGGATGATGGCCTTGGCCTGGTCACACCGTGCAGCCTTTTTGCCTAACGAAAACTACAAGGAATTAAAAAGAGAAAAAATAAAAGTCAATTATCTGCAGGCAACGGCGTGTCTTTGTTGATATAGTTTGGCTGCTATGTAGGCAGAAAATAAGTTAAAATAATTATCCCTGCGTTTGCGAGTTTAACCGGTGTGCCAGCCTTCCAGTTGGGCCGTGTGTGAATTTTGGGACTCAGAGCAGCTCTAATTTGTCACGCTGCGTTATTTTCCAGGGTTGAGTCGTGGAGACCTGGGCCCTGCCTAATACTCATTAAACACAAGGCCAAGTTCACCATCACTCACCCAGCACGCGCGCACGCACGCACGCACGCACACATGCCAGCATGTGCTTTCAGTTTGAGCGCTGCTGCAGTAATAGTTGGAGAGGTTATGTTATGTTCCTCGCAGTTCTTCCACATAAATTAAAGCAATAATCCGCACAGGGCGGCGGTTTTACACTGATTTTAAAGCAGCTAATTGGAGCTGCTCCACCCGCCAGGAAGCGGGTTTGAAATATGGATTTTAATTTACGCATAATTAAGTTCTACAATTAAATATGTTTTTGCGCCAAGCAGTAGAGTTCATCAGCAGCTGGGCTGACACACATCTTGCATTCTGCATAGTCAGATTTAAATTTACGGTCATGGAGCCACAGGTGCCTGCAATTATCTGACATTTCACAACAGACTCTCAGCCAATCAGAGTGGAGAACAGTATTATTCGTTGTAAGAGACAACGACAAATATTTTATTTTTTTTAATTAACATTTAGTAATTTGTGAGGTCGGAGCTGCAGCTATTCAACGCCACATATAACTTCATTATTGTTTTTTAAAACTCAAACAGGCTATACATTCCTGCACTTGGCATCCTCGCTGCAAGCTGCGTAAATCCTGCGCTCCGTGACCCCTGCAAACGATTTGACCCGAGTGAAATATTCAGTGGGACTTCAGTGGGTGATTGACGACTACCTCGCAGATTTCTGTCGGTAAAAACGGCATCAAATTGGGCAAATTTCAGGAAAAGAGCAATTAGAATACCGTCGTCAGGATGATAAAACATCGGGCGCTGCTGCAGCAATGAATCATTTCAGAGGCTTTTTTTAAGGCCCATATGGGACTCAACCGATTTACATTAAACATGAGAGTTAGAGAAAGAAAAAGCTAATTTCTTAATGAGGAAAAACCTTCTTGAATTATTTCACCCTTTGCTCAGATGTGTGCCTGAGTCTTTCTTTTCAGTTTTGGTTTTCTCTGGCTGGGACATTTGGCCATATAGAGTATTATTGCAATCACATATAATTAAATTGGAATAATCTTAGCAACAAGGCATTGTGGAAATGTGCAGGGGAAATCATTACGGGTGTCAATTATGACAACTTTTAATGATATTTTTAAACCATTTTATTCATAGTATAGCCTGCATCTTTAAGCCCCTGGTTAAAATGCATGGTGACAATGAATTTCAGCTTTTTGGGGGGAAATAGCTGTGAAGGAAAAAATGTAATTCATAGTGCAATTTAATAAAACAAATGTCCCCTTTTCCCAAGCTGCATGGCACTGTAATTTACTGACTAATGACTGAAATATTACAAGCATTTAATTGCGTAAAAATGATGCCTCTCTTTCCCTGTGTGTCCTGTTGTTTAAAAAAACCAGGAGAGGGAGCCAGGTACAAGGATTTGATGAGGAGAAGCAGCACAAAGAAAGTTGCCTGCCTGTTAATAGGGACCGTTAACAATGGAAACAGAAAGCAGGCTATGTCTATGCGTTTTCACACAAATAATTTATGGTGATTTTTTTTTTGGCTGAATTCATAATTTATCCAAGAGGATCCTGACATATGGGTCACAGTCAATGCAGTGAGGGGGGAAGCATGTTTCACACATCACATCTGTCAAGAACTTTTGTGCACATCCAAGACGCAGCACTAGTCCAGAGAGGTCCCACTGAAACACGCATTTTTCCACTCTTTAAGATAAACTGCGGCTGCATGGAAAAGCGAGTGAACCAGGAGACCTGGAGGTTACTCACCAGGGAGCACAGCCCGTTAGAAGTTGTAATCCACTTTCTGCAGACGATATCAAACCAATAATCCTTCTGCAGGCCAGGTGGATTTAAGATTTCCCTTTCCTCTGCAGTGAAGACAAGTCTCGTCGTTTTATCCGGATTTCTTGGAAAGTGCTTGGCTTGGGTTTGAAGACAGAGGAGACGCTAAAAAGCTCAGAGTTCTTCAGGTTTGGTGTTTTGGTGAACAATCAGTGAATGCGCTCCGTGCGCCAAACAGTTTAGAGGGCTCTTAGGAAGCAGCGGGATGTATAAAATGTCCAAAGACAGTGTAAGGATATGATCAGTTCCTTTAACGAATCAGTGCGTGACTTTGCGGTAAGAATTAACAAATAAAACCATCTACGGCAGCCCAAAGTGCCAACTGGCGGAAACGTCGGATTGTCGATTCTCTTCTAATTGAAAGCGGCCTACTTTTATAGTCCCTATCCAAGTAAAAAAAAACTGTCTCAGATTATAGCTAGACTATGTCAAAGCAAAAACATGGACAACCTTGTTTTCTGTGCGTTAAATCCAGCCGCTCACACGCTCAGGTCATAGCGCGTTTTACCTGCAGAAAGATCCACACGGTGATCCTCGCCACAAACGACTTGTCAATTTACCTTCCATTCTGTGCAAAACACCACTTTGACAATTCCTCAGCTCGACTTAAAAGTCCTCACATGCAAAAAAGTAAGTCATCCGCCTCGCAGAAAAAGAAGAAGAAGAAAAAAAAAACAGATGCCACAATTAATCGGCTCCAGACAGTATGCTCCAACAAAACTTTCCGCGCGGACTATCTCCAAACAGTGCGGCTTGGCGAGCGCGCACGGTGCCAGGGGGAGGAAAAGAGCACGGCGTGTGAACAACAGCGGCTTTTGCTCAGGCTCCGAGTCTGTCGTCCTCCCACACCGTATGTGTGTGCCTGCGTGTGTTGAAGTGCAAGAAAAGTATCACCGACTATCCCTCCCTCTCTCTGCCCTTTTTCTTTCTCTCTCCCTCTCACCTGCTTCAGTCGCCTCCTCTCACAAACTAGCACACTGCAGCATGGATGCGCAGCGCAAAACCTTCAGATGGCGCATGCGCCTCGCGTAACTCCTCAAATCCCTTTTTTCTCCTTCCAGTCACCAACTTTCAAGGAGCAAGGAATTTGAGTGTAGGTGAAATTGTGGAGGGAGAGAGAGAGAGAGAGAGAGAGAGAGAAGGGCGGAACAGGCTGTAACAAAACAAGCGTCTCTATTACCTAAAATAAACTTATAAAGCACCCGGGGCTATTACCCTATCCATACCAGAGCAGAGTTAGGATTTTCACTGGCAGCAGATCGAGTTACCACTCAGTAAAATCAAGACAAGCAGGTCCGTATCGTGTGCTTATACAGGCTGCTCTCATCACCTGAAGGCCTGTGAGCATTACGGTCATTACGGTAATTATTATTTTATGGTACATTATCTCAAAACATGCAGCAGGAATCCGCCCGGCTTACAGTTCGATATTTTTCAACCGACCCGATGATGAGTGTCAGAGGCCAAAGTGTTTAATAGCTTCACGTGTGTCACTGTGGATTTCTCACCGTGTGCACGCCGAAGCCACTCAAGGGTGAAAGCCGTGTTATTTTCAATTGCGCTGGACAGAATTTCACGTGGGTTGAGGAAATAGAGATAGAATGACAGTCGGTAAAAGGAGTAAAACAATGCTAAATTTAATGGAAGGGGGCAGTCACCTGGATATCTGGCTGTATGCCCAAATAAGGACTTGCCTCAGGTGATACAGGGATGAGAAAGAGAGGGGAAGAGAAATTCATTCAGACATATTTATGATTCTGATCTTGTTGTTGTCTCAGTCAAGTGCAGGCAGCCTTATAAAATCAGTTTGAGTCCCTAAACCATGGGCAGGTTAGGAGACAGTGGGCCCCTGGGCACTGATATGCAACACGTCCCATCACCTCTCCTCCATCTCACAGTCTTAGTGATGGTTTTGCCTCTTCTTTGAAACTGTTCCTGTTACTATCTTTGTAGCCATTTTTTGTGGTTCTGTGTCTCTCTCTGTCTCTCTTAAGTCCTTTTTTAGTCATGTTGTGTCTTTTGCAGTTGTTTTGCAGCCTGTTGGTATGTGTTCATTAGAGTGACATTTTTTTCCTACATCAGCACACGACTCACAGACTTAGTCAAAGTTGTGCTACTTTTTTAAAAAAATGTGTCTGTTATATTTGTAGCTGTTGTGCATTTTTGTTGTTTGCAGTTCTTTTGTGTCTCTTTGGGTTTCTCTTTCCTGCTTTTAAAGTTCTATTGTGTCTCTTTGCGGTTCTTTTGAGGCTCTTTTGGGTTTCTCTTGCCTGTTTTTGTAGTCATTTTTTGTCTCTTTGCAGTCATTCTGAGTCTCTTCCTTGTTGGTACGTGTTCATTTGAGTGACATTCTTTCCTACATAGGAGCATGACTCACAGACTAAGTCATAGTTTTGCCCCTTTTTAAAAAATTGTATATTTGTAGCTGTTGTGCATTTTTTTGTGGTTCTCTGTCTCTATGTGGTCATTTTTTTGTCTCTATAAAGTCAATTTGTGTCTTTTTTTAGTCGTGTTGTGTCTTTGTGGTCATTTTGTGTCTATCTGTAGTTCTCACCACCCACCCATAACTCCTCTCTCATCCTGATCTCCCACTCACTACAATAACTTGCACTGACTCTCATACACACAGGCACATTGCACTTTATCACTCAGTGCCAGAATTTGGACTTGATGTTTACATCTACTGACTATCTATCAGCACTTGGTGTCTATTTTTTATTTATTTATTGAGTAACCACTGCTATTTATTTATTAGTCATTGGTGTTTTTATGTCTGTTTTTATACTATTCTATTGTATTTTGTATCGCTTTGGGTTTTTCTTTCTTGTTTTTGTAGTTATTTTTTGTCTCTCCCGTGTTGATATGTGTTGATTTGAGTGACTTTTTTTTTCCCACATAGGAGCACGACTCAGACTAAGTCATGGTTTTGCCTCCTTTTTTAAAGAAATGTATGTTATATTTGTAGCTGTTTTCCTTTTTTTGTGGTTCTGTGTGTAATTTTTTTGTCTCTTTAAAGTCCATATTTTTTGTGTCTCTCTGGGTTTCTCTTGCCAGTCATTTTGAGTCTCTTCCTTTTTGCTACGTGTTAATTTGAGTGACATTTTGCAGGACAAGGCCAGTGGGGCCCCCTGACACTTTGGGCCCCTAGGCCTGTTTGCGGTAGGCCCGTTCAGTAATCCATCCATGCCCTCACCATTACTTAAACGAAGGAAGAATATAAGTGTATCAGTGCATTTAAAAACAAAACAGAATTGCACATGAAAAATGTAATTCTAACTCCTCAAGTGTGTCAGTAATAAAAAAGATCAGTATTAAAAAAACACAGCTGCATTCAACCCCCCCAGGATTATTTACCCATAATGCTTCTTTTTGCGAGAGCCATCATTTTGCCACATTTTTTTTTTCTTCTTGAAGTGTGTATCTCCATCAGGAATGTAACTCTTCATGTGACTGTGAATACCTGTGGCAGAATTGAGTGTGAAGTGCCTGCAAACCTTGCAAGAGTTCTGTTCCCAGCTAATGTTACCGTGGTGGATGCTGGAGGCTGCGTCTGCGTCAAAGAGCACTTAAAACATGCTCAGCCACATTTCTGATCCCTCACCATGCCTCACTACCCCTCCCTGCCTCCTCCACCCCCCTGCGTTCCCCTAGGAAGAAAACTGGGCAACATCTGGCTGAGTTTACGAGAGAGAGGGAGAGTAGAGAGAGAGAGAGAGAGAGAGAGAGAGAGAATTGGTAGACCATGAAAACTGGGGAGAATTCTTTCTCGGGCAGTGCAAGAGTCTATTGTTGTAGTTGCCATTAGCGGTGGTGAAACTTTAATCTTGTGAAAATACCCATTGTTGCACTTAATTTTACCAATAACACTGTCGATGTCAATGTTCACATTATTGTCTTCCTGATAAAACACATGTTGCAGTTCTTGTGAAAACAACTTTTATTCAAACAACAGAGACAAGCTGACCACTGCAAAACACTGTGGAACCAGTCAAGGGTGAATACCGTTACCCCCCCAAAACTTTCACAGTCATCACAATCATGAGAGCAGCATGAAACCACACACACATGCACACACACACACACACACACACACACACACACTGTACAAAAAAACTGTACATGTTAGGTCAGGGCCAAAATGGAAACACTGTTATACTGTTGAATCAAAACACAATACTGTACATTATCGTCAGCCTCCAGTACAGTGAAAAAAGTAATGACACAGTGCTTTAAGATGCAAGTCACTTCATTATAAACAGATTCGCCACTCAGATTCACAGGATCAACAAAGAGACAACAAAATAATACATCGCTCGTCAGCATAATAAGTCACACACAGCTGTTAAAACTTCAGAAAAAAAAAAGAAGAGTGGCACTCAAAACTGTTTCGGATGTAGAAAAGCTAACAGAACATGATATTGGTTCATTAAACAAACGCACAGCAGGCTAAAAGAACACAAGGAGAAATGTATAAACAGACTGTTCTTACAGTAAGCTGGCTGATTCGAGGTCAGCCGGGTTTCCTTCCCTGTTAATAAGGGTCCTGATTTTTAGAGAAGGTGTAAGCTGATGCTCAAACTTTTTGCAGGGCATCTTTAAGCCCAAATTTGTCTTTTTCTTGCTGATCTCTCGGCAGGAAGTGGGAGACAGTCAAAGACATGAGTAACTGGGGCGGTTCACTGGGTAGTCCGAATGATTCAGTCCCATTTCAGTAATTTGTTTCAGCAGACAGGGTTGTCTCCTTTGGCACGGTACATTGAGAAGGTCTCTGTGGATTGTGGATTTTGAGGTCCATGTTGTTATATTTACAAAAGTCTGATATTTAGCTGCAGAAGTAAACACATTCATGCCATCATAAACCAGTCTGGGATTGGCATGGGTTTACGGCTAGTTCCACTGGCTCAGCTTAGCCGCACCAGTAGTCGACAGTGGTGGAGTGATTGTCGGTTGATGTGGAGCCAGAACTCTGTAGCACCGCAGTGCTGTAAAGTGAATCCAGCTCCCAGTCTATTGAAAACAGCTAGGGAAATGAAGGCAGTGGACCGCTTGCCAATATCTTGAAGCTCCACACTGATGACTGATGGTCCTCTGAGGGACATTCACCCACCCTCAGTGGGCCACTGCATTTGTCGGGAAAGATGATGCTCATCGGGAAGATGAACAATTCCTGACCGGCTGAACGCTGAGCTTGTCCACAATACCTGGGTCCTGGAGTATGTGTATATCCGTTTATATGTGTGTCTGGTGGTCGTGATGTTGGGGAGTTATGGGCTGGTTCAGTGTGCCTGCTTGCAGCTGAAGCTCTTGAACTCCTTGGAACCTGGGTCTACAAGCAGCTGTGGAAAGAAACATTCAGAAAAAATTATTAGCATGAGAAGTTAACCACAAAGAATGAAAAACAAATGCTAAAATCCACACACAGATATAAAAAGGCATCATCTAGCCAATGATCCTACATTGTTTTGAAATTCCCTTAAAGGTTACATCATACGATGACATTGCTTGGTAATAGACCGAGAGAACTCAAGACACTCAGGTCTAGTGTATATATTTAGTTTTTTCTTAGCTTAAGGTTGACCATTTTCTTCCTCTAACCTCCAGAGGTCCTTAAGAATGCTCGAATGAAATGAAATGAAATCAGGCCTATTCAATTAGTGGCCTGCGGGCCACATGCGGCCCAGAAGCAACCTCTGAGTGACCTGGTATTAAACTGACTGAGGCAAATTTAATCGAGACCGCAATAATAATAATAATAATAATAATAATAATACTAATAAGCTCTGCCGTAATCGGCTCTTATCGTTACTTTTTAAAGTTTCAATTTCACGTATCATCATGCTGCAGCCACTCTCGTGTTCTCTGCATGTCAGGGCTGACCTCCTCACAGCACACACACATACAGTAGACAAACAAACACAACAGAGTGAAGTCAGACAACAGCAAAGAGGCCGTGGTGCAAATAAAAGGGAGTATATCTTCAAGATTACTCTAGTTGACAACAACTACGCTATAGCATAAAACGTCATAGTACAGCATGTCGTTCAAAATTGCATAAAAACATCATAGTATAGCATGTCGTTCAAAACTGCATAAAAACGTCATAGTATAGCATGTTGTTCAAAATTGCATAAAAAAGTCATAGTCTAGCATGTCATTCAAAACGGCATAAAAACGTCATAGTATAGCATGTCGTTCAAAATTGCATAAAAACGTCATAGTATAGCATGTCGTTTAAAACTGCATAAAAAAGTCATAGTATAGCATGTCATTCAAAATTGCATAAAAACGTCATAGTATAGCATGTCGTTCAAAATTGCATAAAAACGTCATAGTATAGCATGTTGTTCAAAACGGCATAAAAAAGTCATAGTATAGCATGTCGTTCAAAACGGCATAAAAAAGTCATAGTATAGCATGTCGTTCAAAATGGCATAAAAAAGTCATAGTATAGCATGTCGTTCAAAATGGCATAAAAACGTCATAGTATAGCATGTCGTTCAAAACTGCACAAAAACGTCATAGTATAGCATGTCGTTCAAAACGGCATAAAAACGTCATAGTATAGCATGTCGTTCAAAACGGCATAAAAAAGTCATAGTATAGCATGTCGTTCAAAACAGCATAAAAAAGTCATAGTATAGCATGTCGTTCAAAACGCCATAAAAAAGTGATAGTATAGCATGTCATTCAAAATTGCATAAAAATGTCACAGTATAGTATGTTGTTCAAATTGGCATAAAAAATTCATAGTATAGCATGTCGTTCAAAACGGCATAAAAACGTCATAGTATAGCATGTCGTTCAAAACGCCATAAAAAAGTCATAGTATAGCATGTCATTCAAAACGGCATAAAAAAGTCATAGTATAGTATGTCGTTCAAAACGGCATAAAAAAGTCATAGTATAGCATGTCGTTCAAAATTCACTCAGTATTGTGATGTCAGGAGGAATATTTATTTTATTGACATGTTAAATTTGTTACCAGTTAGATATTTCTGACTTTACATAGTGACTTTGTTGTTGTAAACATGAACATGAAACAGTTGCTGCTATAGACTGTATAAAACTATATCCTGTGTATTTGACCTTGAAGGAAAATGTCAGGAGGTGAGGTGTGTGGAGGAGAGGGGGGAAATGGATATGCAGGTATTTGTGTGTATGTATATATATATATATGTGTGTGTGTGTGTGTGTGTGTGTGTACACCCTTAAAAAAGTGGATGGGTTGCTCTCTGCTGAAAATGTGGCCCATCGACATTTTCTGGTTTAAAATTCCGGCCCAGTTAAGTTTGTAATTGAATAGCCCTGCTCTAAATGCAGCTGGAAGCAGCCCAAACATCAAGTGCTCATTAATAAAAAAAAAACTATTGGAATGTGTCTGTTATTCAGGCCCCACAGCAGTCAGCAACAACTCACTTCTTTCCTGAGGGTTAGGTTGTGAGAAAAAAAAAAACAGAAACAATGATGTATGTCTAGCTGGCTGGGGGCGCCTCATTGGCTGAGCAAACAGGCCCCAAAATAACTACCAATCACTGAAGAAGTTATCATCAGTCACTCAAAGGGGGCATGGTGATGGAAATTCAATACTTTGTTTGTTGGAGACGTTCACAGGTAGAGTTGGGGAACATGTTGCGATAGAGATGATTCGATCTGAGCAATGACCTGAAAACTGCAATAATATATATCATTTAACGGTACCATCAGTACCATTAGTGTGATGTGCATAAAGAGGAATGTCAACTTGTGTGGAATGTGTCCAGTTCTGCAGGGCTGCTCACACTCTTCCTGTGTCCCTCTGATTGGCTGCCAGGCAGAGAAGGACCATCCATTACAGCCAGGAGTAAATAAACATGCATAGCAATTAAAGTGCCATCATTTGTTATGCAACACAGGGTGTGTGTGTGTGTGTGTGTGTGTGTGTGTGTGTGTGTGTGTACACGTAAACCTCCTTGCATGCAAGTGCGACCGAAATGTGTCTGCGCATGTACATGCTCGTGTGCGTGAATGTGTGCGTGTGTGTTGGACGCCATTCTCAGGTTTCTTCGCCGTCGTCTGCACTTAAATTAATGATTTGGGGGCCAGAGAATCAACAAATATGGCCCCCGGCAGGGCATAATGGAGAGCACGACCTGCCCGTGGATGTGTTTGAAGACCGCTCCTCTTTCTTCTCTGTCAACACCTCACTACTTCCACACAACAGACGCATTCACTACACAAACTCACGTGTGACGCCTGTGTTCGTGTTGTTAATGAGGAAGCATGTGTCGCTATGTGGTCACGAACATGTGTACGCTTATTGGCCTGTGATTATTTTACATGTCAGCATGTTGTGACAGAGTGTTAAAATCAGATGGGATTTTATGTTCCCGAGTTCTGCATTTGTAGTCATGATTACGCCCGCTTTGGGAACATGTGACAAAGCAAAGCATATTATATCAGCCAGGAAAGCCACAGCCACGCTCGGGATAATTTAGTGAGCTCAAGTGGCTCTGACAGGCTGCTTAAAGCCTTTTCAGCCCAAAGGTCATTGTCCACAATTTTCTGCATCATCAGCTGCTGAAGGCAGCCAGCAACACGTATACCGCGCTGCACAAAGTGAACATTTTAACACGTACGCTCTTGTTTGTCTAAGTATAAACTCCAGCTGGGCGAGGTCGCACTTGTCAGTTTCTGTATCTGAGTCAAACCAAATTTTTAAATGAGTGGAACATGATTAAAAACGACTGCATGCACAATGTGACACAAAGCGGTAAACACGCGTGATGATTCCATTTAACAGACACCGGCTGCATAAGCACACCATGGGTAGGAATGTGAGAAATTGCGTTGCACTATCCGAACCGTAACCTGAATCCTCACAGGAACAGCTTCTGATAAAACTGAAACATCACATTTGCTAATGGCTTTAAACACACACGTATGAACGTACATATTTGCGTGTCTCTTTCTTTGGGTCACGACTGGGTGTGCATGCTTTCAAATCAAAAACTGCTGCCATGTCAATGCATACCTTTAAATGGCGAAACATAATTTCCCTCTCCCTTCTGCAGCACTCAGCCATCATCTCCCTCTAGCTCCAATCAGCCATTCCTATCTTCTACTCCCTGCGTAACCCCCATCCTCCTCCCCGCTCCTCCACTCTCTCAGCGTGCTTGATGGTGGGATCAGACAGGGTGAACACTTTCTCATATTAATACTGCTTCAGCCTGCGACTGGAGACAGGGAAATGATTGACTTATCAAAACCTACAAATGCCCTCTGCAGGAACAGAGGTCTAGTCGAGGTGAAAACCCACTTCTACTTCCTGGTAACCCCCGTGTTCATTAAACAATGTTCATTTTGTGACCAGTATTGTGTGTCTACATACACAACATACTTGTAAGTCATGTAAGTGGATAAGTAATCCAAATGAGGCTGTGAGGTGTGTATTTCTCCCAAAACCTGTACTTGTCTGTCTTCCTGTCTGTCTTTGTCCTGAGGATTGGGTATCAAGCCTGAGAGTGTGGATGTGAGCGGCTGAACCCCTTCTTGTCTTTAAGTGCTACTAATATAAACTGCCTGTTAAATGGATCCTTGCAGAGTTTTCGGGACCACCAATGTTAAAGTGCTGCTCTTTCACTTGGAATTATGCTGTGGTTGGTGTCCTTTCGCTCGTACAGAAAAAAAGAGAAACACACCAAATTCAATTACCAGTACAAAGGTTTGCTCCCCCGCCCCCAACCCTCACCTTCCACCAAGAGGAGAGATGTCAAACAAGCGATTTGGTGGTATGAGGGGGCAGGAATTGTGGCGAAATACAGGGAGCGAGCAGTGGCATCTAGCTGACTTTCTCACTGTTTCCTCTACACAGTCGTACACACACTTTTGTTGATATATTTTGTGAATACACGATATCTGAAACATGATATTTTCTGTGGCTGCATGCCTAGTATGTGACCACAGAAAATATCATGTTTCTGATAGGATGGTCTACTTAACCTTGGAAAAGAAGGTCAGAAGAGAAGCAGTTTTGACAAAAAGACAAATCCCTGCTCTTATCGCATGTCTGATTTCTTGAATGCGGAGCCTATGGTGTAATGCTGATTCAACATGCTAACTGATGGGTAAAAAAAGAAATCACACAGCATCTCACTTGCTCCGTTGCAAGGGCAGTTTCTAAGCGAATCTAGCAAATGCGATAAAAAAAAGCACTTGAAATTTGGCCCAGTTCCAATTCACTGATCTAAGATCACACGATTCCATAAGCTAGAAACTCAAATTACATATTAAATGGATTAAAAAAAACATATGTGCGCACATCCAGTCATTTTGTAACCACAGCCTTTAAGAACCCTTGAAAAATATGGCCCACATCAAGCCACCCCAGGAAGACAGAACATCTCCTCAGCAACAATTGCTTCAAGCGCTCGCTCTTTCTTCCCCTACATTTCTCCTTTTCTCCCTCTCTCTTTCTTTTTTTTTTTCTGCCTGACTTTTACAACTTCCTCCTGGTTGGGACTGCAGCTCTAACCCAAACAAAACTCCATTTTTTAGTTATTGGCCCTCATGGCATGTAATGGAGAATCAAGCTAATTATCCCTACAGCTGTTTTCACTTGCTTTTTATGTAAGCAATACCTGGCTGATCCAGAGAGCAACAGTGAGGCCCTTCTTAGCGCTCCAGGCCTCCAGGCCGGCTGGAATTAGAGAGCAAAATGCCAGGTTTTCCTCCACCCCCCCCCCCTCCACCGATGCTGCCCGTGTGTACCCCTGCACCCATCTCCCAGCACACAACCCGGCCCGACACAACCCCCTGCACACCTAAATCTTCCATCTCCCCTCCCTCACACACCTCTCAGAACTCCCTCCTTTGATGTCAAACAAAGCTGCTCTTCAGTTGAGATCTGTATGACAAGCGCTCATTTTCTTCCACTCATGGTCCCTGTCAATTAATGAGGGAGGTGAGCCAGGGTGTGGCTCGGATTAACTGTCTCCTGCTGTCATAAGACTGGAAAGAGAGAGCGAGAGAGCAAAAAAAAAAAAAAAAAAAAAAAAAAGAGGGGGGTAAAGAGTGAAAGAAAACAATCCCTCACAGGCTAATTACATAATTTCCTTCATATGAGCAAACACATGCTGGGTGAAAGCAAGTGTGAGCAAGTCTCACAGATGCCAGGCCAAGAGGTGCTGAGGAGACCTACTAACACAGTCTGCAACTGCTCTCCAGCAACAGACAGCCCATGTCATAAAAAGAACTGCTTCAGATCTGGACTGTTTGTAGCTTTTTTTTGCAGGATTCATACCCAAAAGTATTGATCCTCCCTTATCTAGCAATCCCAGGATGGAGTGTCTCTGTGCAGATAAACAATTGCTGGTGTAATGTTTCCCTCATTACAGTTCATTCCTCGCTACAGCCAGAAATCTGTTCAGTACAAACACCACTAGGTGGAGTTGACTGCAGATAAAAAAAAATTTAAAAAAAAAATATATCTCATGTATCAAAGTCATTAAACTCCCATAGAGAGGCAGCGTGCATTTGTAAGTGAGTCAGACACCGTGCACGCTTCACATGTGTCATTTCTGAGCTTTCTTCCTGTTCTAACACTGCTTCACTAGCGTGCGCCGTCTCCTCATGCCTCCTGACACTGACATCTGGTTTGAAATTAACAGAGATGGAGCAAGACAGAGGGGGGGGGACACTGGTAGCAATTTTAAAACTTCTATTATTTCAGCTAAATTATGGTAACGTCTGTGCCAGCAAAGAAAAGTAAAAGAGCAATCCCTCCATTGAACTCTCTCCGTCTCCCTCCCTTTTTTTTGTCTCTAATCCTGTGAGGAATGATGGAGGGCTCTCTGTGGAATGGTGATGAGTTTCCTGAGTCCAGCCAAGGTGTGCCAATGTACAAATGATACGGGTGGAATCTGCGGTACCTGCTCCTAATGTGAAGGTTGTTTTAACATATTTTGCACACACAGATGGAGCACACACACACACACACACACACACACACACACACACACGCATGCATGTATAAAAAAGCAGTGCATGAAAGTTGAGATTCACACGCACAACTGCAAAGGCACCAGCATCAGGGAGGGAGGTTGAGAAAGTGTTGGCGGGACATCTTCAAATATTCATTTATCACTCGGGGCGAAAAAGAAACTATGTTCATAAAAGTGCAAAATGTTCATGCAGGTCTAAAATACAGGTTTGCGCAACAACAATAAAAGGTGCATGGAATTCTTTCTGGTCCTGAATTCCTCCCCTCCTCCCCCACTCTGTCTCTCTTGATCTGCCTCTCTTAGCGCTCAGAAGTTCCTCTCAGACTAATCTCACTCATTTACTCCTTCAAGCTTTTTTTTTCTTATCACAGGATTTTTTTTTCTCTTTTCCTCTCTCTCTCTCTCTCTCTCTCGCTCTGAGCACAGTATGAGTGGCAGTGTTTATGTTATTGGGAGAAATGTCAAGAGCTCTACTGTGAGCCAGCTGTGTCAAAGTCTGCCTGTGAGTGCCTGTATGGCTGCGTATACAACCAGCTACTGCACCTATTTTTCATTGCAAGAATAGCTCGGGAGACGCTGGTGAGCTTGTGTCTCATAACAACACCTTGAGCCGCACTTAGCAGTAGCCCGTCAGAATCCAGACCGAGGAGCCCTGAACGTGCCTGCATCCTGACACCAACGCGGGCCCAGCCAGGCAGGGGAGACAAGTGAAACCCGAGCCCACATTAAAGCACCTCCATCAGGTAGGAGATCAGGGGAGGCCTCCATGCTCTCAGTGTCTGCGGGGGTCCGGGCCTCTGAGGCCCTATCTCACCTCCATCTGGAAAGAGAATCTGAGGGTAGTCTGATGGTTCGATAAGAGGCCATGCCGACTGACACGGTAACAGCCTCTCACCCCCATTCGCAAGAAGCTGAGTGGATGCAAGTCTAGCTGTGGTGCACTCTCATGCGGGTGAAGGGAGGGAGGGTGGAAGGCTTGGTGTGTGTGTGTGTGTGTGTGTGTGTGGGTGCATGGTGGCATTCATTCTGTTTTGAAGGTTCCCCTGGTACCTTGAAATGTATGTACAGGCGGTACGCTTACAGAAAGTTTAGATGCTGCGTTGAAACGGGGTCATGTTCATGAGAAGAATCCATATGAACACCTGCGGTAATCACAACCTCGTGAGTGGAAATTTTCTAGAAGTTCGCGAATTGTGATGTGTTTGCTGACGTTTTAGTCATAGAGTCTTTCTCCATAATTTTATATGTCTGGGGAAAATGTCAATATTCCCAACAGCATCATCTTTGTCCTCTGTCATTATGCCTTTGCATTTCCTGCATTACGTGACCCTCTTGCTAGCCTGCCTAATCATTAGCCTCGGTGGCGTCTAGATACCGACAGTAGCGTCCATGTTGCCATTGCCCAGCAGCTGTGCTCTCACGACCTAACCACTTGAAAGTCAAGCATATGGTGTCATAACCACAAGCTCACGAGTTTCACTTGAAGGCTGCGGCAATTGCGAAATGTGTGCATACATTAAACTCTTCTCTCGTGCTCTCTTTGCTCTGTGTGCGTCGATAAATCCACACACACACAAATGTGGGAAAAAGACATGACGGACATTCATATTTTTGTTTTATAAGGGAGGGAAGTTTCCATGCCGGAGATACAGTGTGGGCTGGAGTGAAGACCTTATTTCTGAAAGATGGAAAAGAAGGATAGGGAGCCAGAGAAATGGTGAAAGGCTGCACAAACAGCCATGTTACATAAAACGTATCATCTTTATTCGCCGTAAGTGTTTTTTTCTCTACTACCTTCTTTTTCGTATTTGTGTTTATTATAAAGATACCGCCGCGCTCATTCAAACGGTTACCCCCCTGTTGTTTCCTAGGGTGCTATTAATGCTCCACCCTCCTCTTGATGTCTTCTCAAGATGAGACCAACTCCACTGACCCATCAGTCGTCACTCCTGACCCAACTAGTCGCTTCCTCTCTCTTTCTGCCCACAGACTCAGTTTCTCCATCTGTTCTTTATTGTCCATAGTTCAGTTCCTTCTCTTAACTGATTTGCCCTTCCACCATACTCTACCAGGCTGCACACACACAAGAATCATTTTCCTGTTCTGTGTTTCTACAGTATAAAAATGGATTCTTAAAAGCTGAGACTGAACACACAAACCTGGTGAAATACAGATAACAAAAAAAGCACTTCACATTTTATAAATTCCTGCCTGAGTGATGTAACACACATGAATAAGAGAGGGTTGATTATTGAGCTTCATCTGGACCTGAGCCTAATATGCAAGCAGACCAGGTCTGTGTGTGTGTGAGTGGGTTTGTACTTGCTATAAATGGGCACAGAGACAATGAAGCTGGGGCTCTGGATTTCATTTGGTTTGGTTTGGTCTGGTTTGGTCATCTCAGATCTATTTAGGATCACTTGCACCAGTTAAGCAAATAAATGTGATCCTTCAGATCTCAATCTGCCCTGAAGGAAAAACAGGCTTACCTTTACGTATGTGTGTGTTGCTGTGCGTATCTGCGCCTGCATGTGGACCAGTGCATGTTTGCCTATGAATCTATATCTACGTGTGTGTGCGCGGGACACTTGTGTCAACAAAATCTGATAATAATGTCTATTCAGTAGCTACAAGTATTTGAGGTAGACAAGTTCAGACGGAGATTTACACAGTCAGTGAAGATCTGTTTGGTTATCAAACACTAGAGCCGCTGCCCATCCAATGTTAACAGTGTGTTCATTTATTCATCCGTCCCACTTGAACGAGGGGTTAACAGGTTTTGTTTTGTGGTTTATTCTCTCCCTCTTTCCTGTGCATCATGGACAGGCACGGCTCAAAATGTGTCCACAAGCAGGATGTGAGACAGAGTGGCAAAGTCGAGGTTGATGTCAAGTGGAGTGTGTTTGTGCTAGCACAGCTGCACTGTGGTGCTTAATGCTATTTAAGTCCGGTCTCAGGAAGAGCCAATCATGTTGTTGGCAGAGTGCGTTTCGTGCTCCTGGGGTCAGTATAGCCCCAGGACATGAGACACATAGGATATACGCTGTGGATAAATAAGGAGGCTTTAATGATGCCTGGTGGTCTGCTAGTGATCTCTACCTCAGTCTGACCTGTGTGTGTCAGTGTGGGAGAGAGAAGTGGATGAAGGAATGCTTTAAAAAGGATGCCAAATAGCTGCTTTTAAAGTTGCTAATTCTGAGCAGTGCTCTGTCAGAGGTGAGCTGAACTGTGGGTAGCCTGTAATAAAAAAAGAGGAAAATAAAATTGGTGACTTAGTCAGAGTTTAAATGACGATGCATTCCTAGTTTAGCTAGACTCCTTAAGTAAATACAAATGTTGCGTCTAATGGAGGGGAGTGTTTTGGTGCTTGCATGTCCATGTGTGGTAGGAACACCAGGCTGTGGTGTCCCAGTGCCAGCAGGCATGCTGTAGGGCAATGAAAGGGGGATAATCAGAAAGCAGGGGCGGGGGTGAGAGCAGAGGGCAGCCAGAAACAAAGACATTTAGTTAAAAAAAAATGGGTAACACTTTAATTGGAAAGTCAACCTACAGGTAGTTTACAGCTTATTTGTTACATTTTAACAGCTTATTTTGCTTTATTCTGTAGATGTTTAACAGATAATAAAGTATGTGTGATAATTTATGAACGTACGTACATATTCTTCGAATAATTTAGTTGAATTTGAACTATTAACTCAACCTTGTGTAGCAAAGGTTGAGTTAATAGTTCAGGAACAACTAAATTATCTGAAGATGTAGTTTGTACTCTATAAACATCTACAGACAAAACTAAACAGCTGAATTTTTTAATCTCAACTAATTAGCTGTTAAAATGTTACAAATACTCGATAAAATATTTTTAGGTGGACGTTTCAAATGATGTATGACCAAAACAGTTAGGATATCAGCACCAGTAATGATTCCTGAGACTTCTCTGAACTATAAAAGGCCTCTGAAGCGCCAAACCCCTAAACATGTAAATTTGTCACTCTGACTAAAACCACTGACACTCCTTGTGCAGCCATCTTGAACCTTTAACAACCTTTTGGAACGCTCTGTACGACACTGTGGAACGGCCCTGCCAGTGAAACTTGAAGGGAGATACTGCGGGTCGTAAATAAGCATCGTAGAACGTGACAGAGGTTTGGCTCTGGGCTCCGATGGAGAGTAAATAATCCTCATTAGTTCTGACAAAGCGACTCATAGTTTTGTGATATTTACTGCCGAAACACACTGTACCCATTAAATAAGCGCTGATAGAGCCATCCACACTGACAGCACTGAGGCTCGCTCTTAACATTTAGTCTTGCTGTGGGATTAATGCAACAGGTTATGATGCACTGGCTAGGCAAATACTCTTTGTTATGATAGCCAAGGATGATATAAAGTGGAGCTGAGACTGTAATGTATGTAAACCTGTCCTCACTGTGTTTGTGAAAGTCTGTGATGTGGGATATTTATTGTGCCGGTAAAGTTAGGGATCTTTTTTCAACTCTGGTTCATTGAACCCAGATAACTAAAACTCATGACGTGCAGCTCCAAACTTCTTATTGATATTAGGACAGAAACATAAATGCTGATAGTTTGCACTTAAATGACCTGAAGTGATTTAGTGAAGTGTGCGCAGCCTTCTGGAAACTCATAAAATTTTGCAGTATCAAAATGACGGTGTGTGTGTGTGTGTGTGAGTGTGTGTGTGTGTGTGAAGTTGGTCCATTTTGTCTGGGTGGTGCTGGGAATAGTATCGGCTTAAGGCTGAAAGAATTCAGGCCTCCCAAGCAAGGTCATGTGCTGATGTTTAGTAGGAGCTTTCTCAGGTCACAGACTGGGACTTTCAACCATCACTCACATTACCACACATCTTTGAGTCATTCTGTTTCACTGGCATACCCCACATCTCTCCCCCAGTTTGCTGTAATGACAGGTGACAGCCGTCTCAGTCCACTTACCTAGTTGAAGGAGAAGTCAACCCAAATAGTTGCTAGACATGAAATGGACATTGCATAGATGATTTGGTAGCCTATGGGAACTTAAGGTAGGGCAACTTGGCAAATGTTTAGATTGCCAAGATTATATAGACTCAGATTTAACTTTTTTTGTGGAAAGAACCTCATTAGTCAATGACAGTACCTCTGTATTTAAACAAATACTTACTACAGAAATGTGAGTTCATGGTTTTGGATTGATTACTGTTTTTAATTGCCTTTAACATAAACTATACACTTGCATAGGCTACCCCCACCTCTTTTTGAAGTGTAGTAAACTTTGTGTGAATCGATGAAATCACATTCAAATCAATAAAACACTTTAAATAACTCATTTTTTATCTGAAAGCTTAATGTCTGATATCAATTGAGGGTAAGATCACGTCAGTTGTTGCCAGATCTCGCGAGAGTATGTTGCTAAAAAAGAGTTATTTGCGATTTGTCTGTCTGAAAAAATGCCATTTCAGCGTCAGAATGCGTAGAGGGGTTGGGGTTTATGAAAAAATGGGTCCAGTATTTACTTCAGTGACTACTGGGCAAAGGGAATGGTCATAATCTGTACTCACGTTCACTTTTCCCATTGGAATGAGTGGACTCAGGACCGTCGCCTGTCTCCTGAAAGACGGGGCAGTGGCAGAACCCATGTGACACAGACACAGGAAATGAGTCTAAAGTGGGCCGTCTTGTTTTATCAACTGTCTCTGGTGTACTTCACTCACTCATTCACATACTCAGGGACAGACATTCGCTGGCGTCACATGCTACGGTCCAGCCAACAATACTCACATGCCCATTTGAGCACTGAAACAGGTTTTACTTGCTGTAACGGCTCCTCCTGTTCACACTGGCTGACTTAAGAGAGATCCTTTCCTGAAGTGATACCAATGGAGATGATGGAGGGGAAAAAACCACAGTCCTTGCTCTGTGCAAAAGCGCATTTTGAAGTTCAGCTTAAGCTAATATGAAGCTTCAGCAGCAGCAGTATGGCAGCAGCACAGTAGTAGTTACAGTAGCTCTTAAGTATGAAATCCTGGATTTGTCTTTTGCTGGACAGTGTTTCCTTGCTGAGCCACTAAAAAGACTAACATTGGACGATAACCACTTGTAACCAACTGTCTGACTCAGACAGTATATTTTTGCACAGGCTGTGGATTTTGTTCGCCATTATTTCCATTAGAAGCACATTTGTGAGGCTGTTAAAACAGCCAGTCTGAACAGGACGAACGATTACAACAAGCACCTGACTACTGTTTTAGGACGGACTTGAAAAATGCAAACCTATCCTTTAGGAATGTGTATTTTGAGTGAAGTGCAACAGCTATGTAGGATGATGTGTCTATGGTTACATAAGCCAGCTGAGTGGTAAATGTGCCCGGCGGTGGTTAAGCAAACAGGGATTGCTCCCTGAGGTGCCCTGGCCTCGCTATACCCGCTGCTTAGCTTGGCATCATCTCTGCTGCACACTGTTTAGTAAAGCTCTGCAGCACAGTTATGATTTCTACTCTCTCAGACTTCGACAAGCTCTGCGATAAAAGAAACCATCCCTTTCGCCAATCCATTCAGCTTTGCTCCTTCTGTTGTCGTCCTTTCAAGTCTGCAGAATGAACCATTTAATGGAGCACAGCTCACCACAGTAAATTAGCATCAGCCCCTGTAACTGCCAGTACACATGTGTACAGTGTTTGCGTTACACGGCTAGTGTTTCACAGGGGTAATTGCATTGTGTCTCTTCCCACCTGGGCTCTGACACATGTTCAACAGCTCAGACAGACACACCCAACCTAGCACACTAACGTCAAACTGTCGGAGCACAGAAATAAAGAGGGAGAGGGAGCCAGAGTATTTGTGGTACCCTCATCTCCTGCTGTAGAGTAATAAAGAGACAGTCTGTGGTGCTTTTCTCACATCAATGAAATACTCATGCACTCAAACATTCCTGAATGGACACAAAAATGCATGCAACAATACCAGAAATGTCATGTGCATTATTGTAGCAGGTCCAAATTCTCATCCTAGAAGTATGGCTGGCTGTCCTGTTTAATTCCATACCTACCTCTGCACATCTGTTCTTTAGTAACAGCATGGGTAACCTTGGCTTTGACTGCAGGACTCAGTGGCTTTTTGACTCCGGCTACGACTCAATGCAACAGCTTCTGCAGTAAATATTACAGAAAATCCCCTCCAATTTAAGATTTATGTACACTTACAAGCACATTCATAGCACATGTAAGAAGGCAGCAAATGACAAAGACAGAACAAGACATGCAGAATAAGAGAGAGGGAGAACAAGAGACAGCGAGACAGAAACAAGCAGGGATGTTTTAAAAAAAATGAGTGTAATAACAGTGGTTAAGGCCTGCTCTTTCATTGAGTAAATCTGGCCGGGGCTATTTCACACCGTAGGAATCTCCTGTCGACCAGATCAAAGGCTCGCCCCAGAGACAGGGCTCGTACAGAGCGCAAGGAACAGGTGACAGCTCCGACACACACGGAGGCATTCACACATGCACGCACGAACCCTCTCCCACCAACGCCACACACACACACACACACACACACACAGTTGCATATTTGAATGAACACACAGTGAGATCAGAAAAGCAGAGAGTGACAGCTTCTTTTGTGTCGAGATGAGCCTGTGGGGAAGTCTTTCTGAGGAACTACAAGAAAACCATACATCTATCATCTGAGCTTCGAAAACCACTTAAAGAGAGTCAATACAGGCTGCACACAAACACACACACTAAGTATGCAGTGGGTATGACAAAGTACATTCAGACTTTACAAGTATGAGCGTGACATGTACCATATGAGTAAAACACTGATGAGACTAACACATGTACAGTGGACATCTAGCTATGAGTGGTATAGGAAGCATGTGGGACTTGAGTGCAGCAATATGATGGATAGATCTAATATAGAGTGGGCCATATCCAGAGGGGGTGAACATAAGGCTATGTCATCACTGGCCCATCTCTCTCCATACCTTCCATCACTTTTCACTCCCTCCTATAAACAGCAGGATGGGGGGATACTGTAACTCCCACACACAAGGACACAAAAACACACACACACACACACACACACACACACACACACACACACACACACACACACACACACACACACACAAGGACACATGCACTTGCAGGCAAAACACACGGGGATTCAGGCATATGCGCACACAGGCCTACTCATTTAATTGCAGCAGAGTCCAGACATGCACAAAAACGCATGCATGCATATACACAATAACATTTTCACAAAGAGAAATTAATCCCGGGTGGTCTCAGACGCAGCAATGTTTCCACTTGAGAAAGCTCTGGTTTTGAAATCACGCGATCCAGTACATACTGGGTTCAAAATGCATTTACACACACACACACACACACACACACACACACACACACACACACACACCCACAACTGTGGAGTGATTTCCATGAAATAAAATAAAGGGGAAATAAATGTGTACAGTAGAGCATGGAGACAGAATACATAACTGCAGGGGCTTCTGGTGTACACCAAACACCACACACACCACCCTGTCTCTCTGCTATCCAGTCCCAGCCCGTATCAAGCTAAGATGCTGTATGTTTAACATGGGAAGGTCCCACCTTAAACATGGCCATTATGGCCAATAGCTTTCGCTGTTTTCATAGAATATGAGAAGATTACACAGCACTATGACGGGCCAATTACGTCCTTCACTAAAGCACACCTCTGTACCAACAACTCTCTAATGATGATGGCTTAAACGTTTTCACCAATGGAGCCCTTTCAGCTGGCCCTGGCAGTCACACACAAACATACTCTGCTGGTATAGTTAAATACACACACATACACGGCCACAGATGCTGACTGAGTCAAATTGAATCCTTGTGTTAAGTGTATAGAGCATCCCTCCGCGCCACAAAGGGCCGCCTGTTTTTGTGTGTGTGTGTATGTGCATGTCATCCCCACGGGCCAACTTCTGCAATCAGGTCAAGGCTTGCTTGGTATTGGATCTGAGGAAGAAAGGGAGGGAGACTGAGACGGACTAGAAGTGCCAGCCTTCCTCTCACATCTTCTCAACATCCTCTCTCCATCCCCCTCTCCACTCAAACCTGTGTCACCTCTGACCCAGGTCCAATTCACTACTGTCATTATGCAATTAACACCAATTAAGTCATTTGCCTGTAAGAATGCGTGTGTGTGTCTGCATGTATGTACGTGCATGCTTGTGTGTGTGCGTTAAGTATGTGGATGTGTGTACGCGCGCATGATAGGGCAATTACAGCAGCACAAGGGAGCCTTTTGGAAGCGGAGAGCACTGCAATCAACCAATCAGCCTTCAGATGGCTTTGACATGAAAAGAGAGCGTGGCCTCTGCTAACCCCGGGGGTCAGCCCCAATTTACTCTATTTACCCACTCAGGAATGACTCGCTGTGTGAGAAGAAGGAGACACAGAGTGGGAGGGAGAGGGAATGATGAATAGGTATGGAAATGTCGAAGTTAGTGAGTGGCAGAGAAATAGAAAAGGGGAGAAGGGAAGGGAGGGAGCAGAGGGATGAGAAGCCTTGAGGTTGTCGGGCAGGTGAATTGTGGTGTTGGGGGGGGTTGAGTGGAGAGAAGGGGATGTGGGGAGAGGCCTTCACGTTGTGTTTGCAAAGCTAAAAGGCCAGCAGTTGGAGCCCATTTGCTAACAATTTCCCCTTGGAGAGTGGCTCCACACACACACACACACACACACACACCGCACACTTTTCCTACTCTACAGAGCACATGAGTAACGACAACTTTACACTTGGCTGGAGCTGTTAAACAGTGAGATGCTCCATCATCATAATAGGACTGTCTCTGCTAAACAAAAGGTAAAAAATTACTAATACAACAGCAAGGGATTATTAGATTACCCCAGATTCTGTCAGTTGTTTGGATCCACCCTGTTTATATAACCACACTTTTGCATGTTTTTTGCATGTTTTATCCCATTAACCACAAATTCTTTATACAAATACAAATCATGTTTACATCACTGCTGACCATTTTCCCAAAGCATACCTCGTTTTTTGGATTGACGGTCGATCTTACGGGCAGCCACGTGATATGAAAATCAACTTGTGGATATGTGAAACTTACTTGACACAGGTAATCCAGCTGTGAACAATATTTTGCTTTTTGTTTTCTATTTGGCAAGCCATGCTAATGACTGTAATGAAGTTGGATACAGGAACCATTTTGGAAATTCTACTTGGTGATGCATTCGAGAGCACTCCAACAGCAAAGAGTCAGCTGCCAACAAGCGCTGAATTCATGAGCTATGCTGTCAGAATATTAAACCAAGAAGATAAACAATAAGCACACAATGAGGCTGTGAAAGGGTAATGCAAATGTGCCTGTTTCTCCTAATAAAAAAATGTAGTTGTAGCTTGGCAACCGCAGCTGACATCGCTGAGCTTTCTACTGTCCCAAATAGAGGAGTTCTCAAAACAATCACTGTAACTGCATTACCATGCAATAATAAAACAAGTTTGACAAAAAAAATCAAGACAAATCCACAAACAAAGAAAGTTTTGTTTCCTCGGCTACGGTAGTTAACCAGTATTGATTTTGCACTTAAAAAAAGTCACTGTTTGTGTAGCTCTCCTTACAGAACTAACCAACCCGCTTGATCAATAGCCCAGCTGTGAGGTCTGGTGCCAGGGCTGGGCTGCAGAGCAGTGAGTAAAATACAACAGGACCAGTCAGCCCCTCATCACACCAAACAACCTCCTGGCTACAGAACAAGGGGAGGCAGAAAAACCAGAAACAGACAGAGAAACTTAAAGAGAAAAGAAAAAAGAGAAGTAAACACAGATGCTCAGTGTTTCCAGTGCTCCTGGTCAATAATATCACATATCTGACGAGAGGGACACAGGTTATTCTATATCTATTGTGCGTGTGTGTATGTGTGTGTGTGTGTGTCAGAGCAAAACTGTCCTGCTCCAGGGGTTTTAGATGTGGACCGTAATCAGGACCACATGACTCTGCCACAGGAAGTCCTCCAGCAAAGGACAGGAAGCAGGAACACAAGGACCACATCATTAGTCTCGCTAGTCCTGGACCCCACAGCCAATAGGAGCCTTGGACAAGTTGGGAAAGGGCGTGGTTGTTGGTGTGTCCACGAGTGAGCACATGTACTATACATTTGTATTTGTGTGTGTGTGGAGCCTGCAGGCTGGTATTAATGACTTATTTGTTTACCGAGTGTAATGAGTCCAGGTTGTGTGTGTGTTTGGTCAAGTCAGAGCAGAACTCTGGAGCAGTGTTGGGCCTACTGCCAGAATACCGGAGCTAAATAACTACAACACACACAGATCCCCAGACAGTGAAGACAAATGAGAAACAAATGGCTCCATTGTATGGTATATACCTTGTCTCCCTTTCTCTCTGTCTTATAAGAGTGCAGTTTTGAAAATGGTCCGTCCACATATCCTCCGACACACACACACACACACACACACGCCTCTCCCCCCCAAAAAAACCTTCAACAGCCCTCCTACCACATTCTCACCGCCCCTTCCTTCTCTGTTCTGCAACCCATCAAGACTAAAGAGGCTAATTTCTGTCGATGGCTTACAGGTGGCCAGTGCAAGGTGAACCACATCCACTCTGCTGGACGAAACACACACACACACGCGCAAACACACACACACACACACACACACACACACACACACACACACACACATGCACCAACACTTTGAAAAAAAAAATCATGCCTTTAAAACCAACCCTTTTATAAACCCAATGCCAAACATCAAAGAGAGAAACACACCTCAACACACCTCAAAGGCACCAGAGACACACACAGTTACACATGTGTGCAAACACACACACACACGCACACACCCACACACACATATTAAAACATCCAAACTCAAACATATGCACACTCGTAAACCTTAAAGCATGAAGGATTTCTAACAAATGGTTTGAGGGTCAATCCTAGGCCCGCAACTATCTCATGTTTCCAAACGTCTTCCAGCGCTTGTAACTGAAAATTTTCATGTTCAAGTTCCTCAAAGACATTTTGCGCTCTCGCCAAAAGTTTAAAATCAGTATCAATCTGAAACTGAGACTTTGAATTTTATCTTTGATCCTGAAAAGTTGCCTTTTGGAAATGGAAATTCTTCAACTGACAACAGCAATCTCCTCAGTGTGAGGCGACTGTTATAAATGACAGCAATATTATGTGGAATGAGGTTCGCTCCAGCTCTAAGCTTTGTGTAATTCAGTTCCCACAATTTGCCCATTAGCTCTGAAATTTCATCATTCTTCCAGCTCTGCACATGTCACCTTGCATTAACACACACAGTTAGACACAATCCTTGGTGTATCTGAGCTTAATTATAATTTGTGAGCAGTTGGAACAGGTGAGCGTCTGACATTGTTCTGTTACATTTATCTTTTATTGTTGCATGTTTTTGATCACTCATTCTTACATGAGCTCCACATCCTTGTATATCCATCTGTCTCTCTCAGTCATCTTAGGAAGGTTAAGAAGCATGTTGCCAAATTGCAAGACCAGGCTGAGGGACTGTGAGCTTCAACTTTTACATTTGTTTCAAACGGCAGAGGTGTATGTGTGTGTTGTGCCTGCATGTGTGTGTGTGTGTATATGTACTTCTGCACATGTAGATTGGATTGCAGCTCTTTGAAGCCATGCCCTTGCCTTCATTAAACACAGTCCTAGAGCCTGGAACAGCTTTCTGGGAATGTGTCGATAGCTCGCACAGACACACACAAGCGCACACACTGCACACACACTGCAGTGCCAGTAAAAATGACCAGCTCTCTTTGAAGCCTGTGTCACTGTGCAAAGTGATAAGATGAAAGCTGATCATCCCCCTCAAAGAATCTTGCAAAGCCTCGAGTGAACACTGTGCCGACAAGCCTGTGTCTAGGCCAGGAGGGCCTGACGTGTGCCAAGCTAACTGCTACATGCCACACTTATCAGCTGCTATCTGATTGGACGGTGATTGTGAGCTGCCACTTGGCAATTACAGATTAAAAATGGACAAGCTCTTTTGACAAAAAAGGCCCTTTGAACTTCTATGGCACACATGGATGCCAGACCCAACAGGTAAATGGAAGAGATTGAAAGACTTTTCTTTTTTTTTTTTTTCATTTTAGAAGTGTGATTATTTCTCCTGTTATGTGGCAACAACAGCTTGGATAACAGTCATGAAAATCAAACATGTTTTAAATTCATGAAAACAAAGAGCAGCTACCTGATCAAAAGGTAAACCACATGCTTTTGATTTCATCGTCATTTCTACCAACACAAACTGGCTAAGACTGGAGCAGCTTCCATCCAGCATGATCAAAATACTGGTGGCACCAATGTTGATACAGTCTGCTCCACAATTGTAACATGTGTTTTGTAATGTAAATGTCTTGCCTGTTATTTTATATTCTTTTGGTTTTGCTGACAGCCGGCTGGCGGAGGTATCATCCAGAAACATTAGTACCCAATACCCACCCTCCTGTCTCCACTGGTTAGCTAATGTTAGCCTTGGCTGCACTGCACTGTGCACCACCCGGTCAGGTGGGAGCAAGCCACCGGCGCTGCTCATTTGGCAATTACCACTGGTAGCCAACCTCCCGCCTTTCCCCAGATAGCCCCAAATTGTAAGCATGTTCATTTTGAGCTGCAAAACCCCTTTAGCAGTGTTAACTTTGTTAGCACCACCAGCCATGCTAACAATGCTAATGGTGCTAACAAAGTTAACAGTGATACCATAGCTGACAACGCTAAAGGAGGTTTGCTTAGCAGGGGTGACCTAGGGGGAAGGCCGGAGAGTGGACACAATGTTTCCATAGCAACACTGTTGGGTCTGGACAGCGGTAATAGAAGCACGACTGGCTAGATTTGACCAGACCAGGTTGGAACGCAGAGCAGCAAAGATAACCTACAGGCCGAACTCCGTCACCTATAAAATATTCCTGGCAGTTAACTGATGACATCCCTATTGTGTTACCATTTTTGGGAATGCCCAGCATTAGACAGAATAGTCTGACAGCAGAGAATGCAACCTAGGCTCAAAGACAGTTCTCTCTTGGTATACACAGCACACACACATACGCAGAAATGTGAAACAGGAAAGAGAGAGGACAAAAGAGATCGGGAGTGGGAAAGAGACATGAGAAAAAAACGTTACAGTGAAAGTAAGGAGGGTAATCCCTGTTCCCTCCCTGTAAAGGCGTGCAGGCAGTGATGGAATGGCCTGCTCACACGCATTTAAACAGGGGCTTATCCCAGCACTTTGATACACCTCTCTATAATTGCCTGTGTATATTTCTGTGCGTATGTTTAAAGCGTATGTGTGTGTATGTGTCTGCGCAAGTGTACAGTGTTGTCTTGTCTGTCAATCTTGCTCATTATGCTTAATCCCAGGGATGACACTCTCAATCCTCTCTGTCAACCTGGGCCTTTGCAGCAGCACTCAGGCAAGGAGCTGGGTTTAGCACTTGCTCACTCTCTAGACACACACACACACACAAACACACACGCACGCACGCACGCAAATGCACACACTTGTCAGGTAACACCAAAGCGGATCACAAGGAGAAGAAAGCATTTTTGCTTGGCAAGAAAAGCAAACAACTATCCCACATCTGTATATGTGTGTGAGAATGTGAGAGAGAAAAGGGAGAGGGAGCGAGGGAAAAAGAGACGGAGAAAGAGGCTCACACACACACACACACACACACACACACACACACACACACACACACACACACTTCAGACACAAAGAAAGAGGAAATCAAGCAACACTTCCTGTGTTTGGAAATTCAAAACTGCCACAAAGCGATGATAGAGAATGACTACAAGGAGGCTTACACTGATCACTGAACAGCAACAGAGTTTAAAACCCACATAAATATCTATATTCATTATTCCGTTGACTCCCCCTTTTTTCTTCCCATCTCTCCCCGTCTCTCCTCTCTCCCTCTCATCTCTTCCCATTTTTCTTTCCACCAACAGGGAATCTGAGAAAAGGCCACAAAACATCTTTCACCAGTTGTTAATACTGTTTCTGCTTTGCCATGATAAAGTAACGGTATGTTGCCTCATTCCACCCACCCACACACACACACACACGCACACATACAACAAAGGCTGACCTAATGCATGCAGGCATACGAGCATGCATTTATTTAAAGTTGCATATCTTAACCCATCGGAACTCTCTGAAAACTCAAAATTCAGAACTTCTTGCTGCTTTATCCAAAATACACAAAATTTAATCAGTCTCTCCCCTCGCTCTCTGACATCAGAGCATCAGATGATGATGATGTGTGTGTGTATGTGTGTGTGTGTGTTTTTGTGTGTGTATAAAGGCAGGATGAGGTGGAGGTAGGGCTGCCTGAGTTGACATAACAGCTGACATCACTGATAAAACTTTTAGCCTGTGATCTCAGTGTGTGTGTGTGGTGCTGGACTCTCCAGTTGGCAACGACATCTCAGATCTGGCAACGCACCCTTAGGTGATCTGGCAGTTATTGGCCCCTGTTGACCCATGGTATTGAGGGGAAATATTTTCTCAGTAGGTGGCGTGTATCTATCTGTGTTACACTTCAAACCCTCCCACAACATCAATGAGGCCTATCAGTATGAAAACGATGCTGACCGGTGAATTTGAACTTTATTGGCGCACAGAGGCAGTATTTTGCAAAGCCTTTTTATGGCCAAAGTTGTCGTTTTGAGGGAGCAAACGGAAACGGGAATAAAGCGGAGAGAGAAACAAGAAAAAAGCATTCATTTGTGGATGGCTTCTTTCCAAGTCGAAAGGGATGGGCTTGTCTTTATGTGCAAAATGTGTAAAATGCAAGGGAGTTATTCCTTTGATCACGCACACACACGCACACACACACACGCACACACACACACACCTACACACACACACACACACACACACACACACACACACGCACACACACACGCACAGACAAACATCCACACAAACAAATTATGGCTAAGCCTAGTTATTACCTAAGCAAACAGAGTTAGTCTGAATGGAATGCCTGCTGTGAGACACACCAGTTCCAGACACAAAGCCTTGCGTTACAACAGGAAAACAGACACACACACAGTTTCGAAAGGCACACACACTTCACACACAAACACTGTGTGAGAGAAATAACTATGTGTATATGTAATTAGAAGGCAAAAACAAAGCAAACACATGTTTGGGTCTTGTTCTTTGGCCTGCACTCCACTTCATTTGCACTGCGGTGCAGGAGGTTCTGCTAAGCCGTTGTTTTTGGTGCTGCTAAACACATGGTGTCTCGCTGGAGTAGCAGGAGGTCGAAGCTGGCCATGGATGAACACATTCATGTGTTTGTGTGGTGTGTGAAAAGGTCAGTGTAGCTGGCCAGGGAATATCATTAGCATAGAACAATGAATAATATAAATATAGATTTAACTGAGCAGTGAGTATTTACATTCTGTTCCCAAAATGATTTTTGTGTTTCTTTTTTGACCCAAACATGATGTATATGCTAAGCAGCAGACTCCGGGCTGAAAAATGAAAGCAACACGGAAGTGCCAAAAACTGCAGTTCCTTAAATGACCACTTGAGGCTGGCTCCAACATAGAGACCCCCATGTTAAAATGCCAAACTTAACAGCAGATATAAACATGTTTACAGCCTGGTACAAAAACATTTTTTGTCCATATAGCTTATTTACCAGTCCGTGACAACTTCAGGGGGGTGAATTTTTATATAACTCATCTGTTTACATTTTATTATAGCTTAAAGTTATGCATAATTAAGGGCGTGGCTGCTTGGGTGGCAGGCATCACTGCAGTCTGCTCGTCAGATCCACCCCTGACTCCTCCACAGCTACACCCTCTTTCCAAATATGGTCAATCCTGGCTCCAAAAAAACACCAAGATGCTATCCACCAAAATGCCAAACTTAAAACAGTCTATGGTATATGCAGGAACACACACTCACACATGCACACATGCTGGTTTCTTATACCAGCAGTCAAGCTTTATTCTCTCGCTAATTAGGAGCTATGTTTCACAGCAAGAGGTATGTGTCTGATTACAAATTCTTCTTCTGAAATATATCTGAAAAGAATGCAAACAAATAATTCAAATAGCTTTCAGCTTACATTATCAGTCGCAAAAACAGCCTTCTAATGAAACCAACGTCAAACTCAACATAAAAAATGAGCTCAACGCTGTTCTGACTCACCTGTTATTGAGTATCTGTTGAATAATTACTGTGCTACAGCCATCGTTCATTCAGCAGGGAGAGATAAAAGCAGCAAGAGAAAAAGAAAGAGAGAGGGAGGGGGGGCAGAGAGAAAGAATGTGACTGAGAGAGAGAGGGGAAGGCTGAGAAATTAAATTGAGACGCAGAAGAGAAAGACAGATTGCGTCCGCTCTGGTATGCCATCTTTACGATCTGTCTGTGAGAGAGCTAGTGAAATTGAACTCAGGTGTAGTGTGATGCCGAAAAAGCCATTTCCCCATTAGGGCTATGGAATCTCACATAAACAAATTACACAAATACTTTCTCTATAAAAGAGAGGGTGAGTTTTCTCTAACTGTGCAGTGAAACCTGAGCGGGGGCCTTGTTTATGTGTGTGACAGAGTGTTTACATTGTCCTCTGCTCCCATCCCTTCAGATGGGGAGAACTCCAGGCCTCCGACAGCTTTACTCCTGTCACACTACCTGTCTGTCTTTGGGATTTCTGTTATGGAGAACATGTGCTGGGTCTGTACATGTGTGTGTGTGTGTGTGTGTGTGTGTGTGTGAGTGGCAAATGCCAACCAGTGCTCTGTCCTCATTACAACCAGCTTAACCACTCAAGAGTGATGAGTTCAAGGATGGAAGGCAAAGTAGGAAGCCAAGGAAGAAAACAATGAGTAATGGCCATGACTTTGAGCTACTAACTGCCTGTGATTATAACTCTTCAATGTAACGTCACGCACTTGTCACAAACATCACAAACCTCTCTTTGTCTATTTTTCCAACCTCCTTTGAGTTTGCTTACACCAGCAACACCTCGCCTCACCTCTCCAGCTGTATTCTCCCACCTGGTAGCTGACTAAAGCTGCAGTCACACTTAATGCGCCACCAAACACGTCATTCACTTCCTCTTGTGGATTTATCCTGTCTTATCAACTTCCAGGCGATTTTAGAAAGAGGGTGAACTTGACCTTGCATTTAAACGGTATTTAGTTTAGCTTTTTTCATGTTTGCATAATTATATGGTGAACAAAAATCGACACGGGTCAGGGCAAATAAAATGTTTGATAAAAACATGGATCCCTTTCATCTTCTGGAATGCTAATGTTAGCTGGCTAGCTTGTACTTGCAAGCCTGCCCACACTATTTCCTGTCCCGCCCGCTGTTTGCCACAGCAAGCAAGTAAATTTTGCCCTGCCAGTTCTGGTCTGACCGCGGCATAATACAACCGCAGCTTTCGAATGTTGGCCACTGAGCAGTAACACTAGAGCTCAAGCAGAACCCATTTACCCAGCCAAGTCTTCCCAAAGAGACTGGGGATTCAATCCAACAACCCTAAAGTCATAAGACCACTTCTCTAACCTTGAGGCTTTTTCTCTGATCATTAGTTCATGGAAACAATTGGAATATGTAAATGTATTCAAACCAAGCCAAACATCAAGTGAGCTTGCAATGGTCAGACATAAACCTCACTGACTTGACCCGATTCATAATCCCGACACCTAGAATGAGTGCGCAGTAAAGTGCGATGCTGTTCTGAGATCAGTCGGAGGGGGACCACCCAGCAGTGAAGCTAATCCCATAGCTGCAGGGTTGAAGCCTTGCTGCGTACACACTCTGACAAGCTAGGCCACTCCTGGATAGGATATTAGAGTGGAGCAAAAGTACAATGGCACCTATTGATGACTGGTGTTAGGTTTTATCCTGCCATGCTCTACTCTGCTTGTGGTGAGAACGAATAATCAAGTAAGTCTCTCTTGCTCAGTTACCTCTCTCTCCCTCCCTCTGCCAGTTGGTGCACAGTTCAACGCAGTTTTAATTACAGGTGGGTGATAGCAGTGTTTTTAAAGACCAGGTTGGCTGTCACAGGAAGGTTAATGCGGTTCCTCTGAGAATTCTGATTCCAAAAGGTAACACCGTTGTCATATGTTTACTTCCTCTAATGCCAATAGAGAGTAGTCCCGATGAGATACTGCAGTCAGCATTATAGTTGTGAATGTATTCTTCAACAATCATCAGACAGTCCATTGTCAGAGAGACAAAAGGAAGTACAGAGACCACTGACATGATATATATATAATAATGGGCATCAAATCTTGGCACCCTTTTAATCCTGCCAGATCAATCCGTATAAAAAGCTGTCAAGTAAAGCTGGTATCAAATGTTTGGTCAATTTTGCAGTCACACTTTGATCAGAAGGTTCCTAATATGCAGATTAGGCTACTCTAAACTACCATTTTTTGGCTCTGTTGATGGTGACATTAGAGGATGATGGAAACACAGTGGAAAGAAAGAGAAAAGGGGATGAAGTGCAAAACAGGTCTTTGACCAGAGCTGAACTTGATGTGGAAACTTAACCACATGGCGACCAGAACACCCCAGAAAAAAAGGGTTTTGTAGAAAAACATTTTTATATTTCTCAACAGTGTTGGTATTGGGACCAGAACTCAGGTAGCAAGATTTCAAATAATACACAGCCTTGCGTACAAAACCCACTTCTAAGACATACATGTAGGACTCAAAAACTTGCCAATAGTCTGCTATTTATTGTGAATGAGACCTGGCGTTGCAGTCTGCTGCCTCCCGTTGAGGTACAGAGGCTGAAAAGGAGCCCATTGGCACTGCAGTGGAAAGTTGAGAAAAGCTTAACTTTATGCAAAGGTCCCTTTGACGCAATGCAAGTGACAACCAGGCAAGAGCCAATCAAGCTCGTTTCGATTCCCACAGAAATGGAAGCACGTGTTGTTTACTGCTTCACTAGTGGAGCGGGGGATCGCTTCCAGTGCACATACAGGACTGCAGTGCCAATCAGTCCTCAATCAGCTTAAACGATGCAAACCACAAGGTAAAAAAAAAAAGGAAAGTTGTTCTGTACCTGGGAAAGAAACTGTGCTTCAGGAAACTGACAACTTCCTCATTGGCAGTGTGGTGGCTACGTCAGAAAACAGTGACTGTCCAGCTGGAGTATGTAAATATACACCCACAGAGCTAAATCTTCATGAGCGGCCAGAGACCGCCTGATACTTTGTGCCTGTATGTGCAAACGCAGCGTGACTCTGTAAATCAACACAACAACTCGGTTTTGATCGCATATTGTAATTGACGACTTAGCACCGAAGGTTACTGTGGGCAACCAGCTCCACTTAGAGCATCGCTGGCTTGGCAGAAACACAGAGAAGGCCCACTGCTGGTTCTGCTTTAGCCCGTCAAACAGACTCACATCAAACACACAGCCAGCGGCGCTCTACAAGATATAGAGATGGAGAGAGAGAGAAGAGAAGAAACAGAAAGAAATGGAGAATGAGTGACAGAGATGCACTGATTCAAAGCAACCCCCAAAGTGGAAGCCTGGGGATAAACAACCAATCAGAAAAGGATCGCTGTCTAGCCCAATCAGAACGCATTCCAATGAGAATCCTCTCCAGACCCAACCAACTAACCCCCGGAGGTATGCACAAAAAATAAAACACATACGTACAATGTGACCTAGATACACAGCAGCATCTTAACTAAGGTCCTGACCATGTCTGGCCTTAGCACGACTAAACCCAGAGAGTCTGCATTCAATCTACCACCAGTCTCAATCCCTTCTCTCTGTAAGTGTTCATCTCGTTGTCCGTCTTGGCAACACTAGCGCAAACAGTCCTGTATGTATGGAAGTTTGTGTGTGTCTATGTATATGTGTGTGTGTGTCGGGGGGGAATCCATGATTCCATTGCAGACAGATGGGATTGGTGTCTGGGCTCATTCCTGGCAAGGATACCCTTGTTTCGGAAAGAGGAGCAAGGATGATAGTTGCGGGATGCGGGACAAAAGGATGTTAGTGACTGTGTGTTTATAAGTGTGCCTGTATGTGGCTTGTGTGTGCATGACTACTTTTCGTTGTGTTTGTTGAGGAGTAACAAGAGTACCACATGCTACGCAACAGGGGTGCGGGGTTTGTGTGTGTGCACGCACAAACAAGTTTGTGCTTGTCTGCTTACAGTGTGTGTGTGTGCGCGCTTGCAGTTGTGTCTCTGCCAGTGTGTGTACAAGGTTGCATGAGAGTGTGTGGTTGTATAGATCCCCTCTTGGCAGCGGCAGTGTAAGCTGAGGAGGGTCTTACATGGGCTTTAATCCTGTGCTGAATGTCATCGTAGAAGTGTGGCTTTTCCGCGAGCCCAGATAAGAGAGAGAGAAAGAGCAGGAGAGTGAGTCCCTACTGCACATGTGCAAGTTGTATGCATGTGTGCGTAAGTGCATCCATGTATGGGAAAGACACCCTTGTAAAGTAGCCTGACCCATTGGTTTGATGACAAGGATTACAGCAGTGACATACAGTAAGCTGCGAGGGACAGACAGAGCAGCTACAGCACTAATCTGCTTGTCTAGTGATCTAGTGACAGAGAGAGAGGCCATTCTGGCATCCAATTCTAAGGTTTCACTGCAAAACACAACCTGGCTGAAAACTACTCAGCCCAACAAGCTGAGCTGTGTTGGACTAACTTTCGTTCAGGCCAGGGGTTTATACACTTTTTTTCAGCGTGGGGCCCAAATGAGACGTTTATTCTGTAGAGCCGAGACTCAGGGGCTTTAAAACATTTTACTACCCATGTCATATGGGTACCCTGCAGCAATACGCCTGTGAACCATTTTGGGATTTGAAGCCTAAGTTCAACAAACATTATGCAGGTTTGAATAGGTCACTGATATAGAATGTCAGCGACTCTTCTTTCGAGGAGAAGAAAGCCATCATAACTAATTACACCGCAAGACATAAATTATGGAGGAAAGGTGCTGTTGTTCGACAAATGGCAACACAGCATATCTCGCTTTTTACAAGCTTCCCTGACGTGGACGACCTTTGGGAAAGTGTCGGGCTAGCGTGAGAAATAAACTGCAGCCTACTGTTATACGAGGCCTAATTAGTGGTCAGCCCTTAATGTTGAGTGGCAGTCCAAAGGTTGTTGATGTTATTACAGTAGCTCCGCGATAGCCCGAGTTATGAAGCCTCTCCGCTGACTCTGCACCGGGATGACTTTCAGCAGACGGAAACAGGTAAATTCCTGTTAGTTTTCCTCTTCAATCCTACAAGGAGTGTCCGATAGCAGCTCTGGCATTTCTAGAATAGGGAAAGAAAATAGTGAAATTCCTTCTGCTATTACTTATTAAAATACATTTAGTGTTATTTCTCCGCCACAGTGTTTCCGTGGGTGTCAATCTTGATCATAAATGTTTGCTTTCTATTAGGCGATTTAAGTGTATGCATGTCTGGGTATGTGTGTGTGTGCGGCGGTGCTTGAGTTGAGGCGTCAGAGGAGCTGTATGTTGCAGGGTGTAACATCCTTTGAGTGAGTGGTACATTATAAGAAGTGATCACATATGGCAAACACAGCAGGTGTGAGTCCTCTAGTTTGTAGTGAGCCCACCCCACCTCTGCGTATCTGTATATCTCCCTCTGCCTCGGGGCAGTAGGGATGTCCATGATTGGCAGCCTGAGGGTGGGTCTATATGTTAAAAAACACGGTTTGGGGGACAACACAGGACTTACCCAAGACCTGAGGCTATGTGGTGTTTTAGTGCTTTTGGTCTGCGTGTGTGTGTGTGTGTGTGTGTGTAAGAGAGGGAGAGAAAGAGAGAGGAGAGCACAGGAAGTCTGAGGAAAATAACAGGTTTAAAGTCAAAAGGCTGTGATTCCCTTTTCTCTGTCTCTAAATCCCTATACCTCCCTCCATCAGTGCCTCTTTGTGGATGTTCAGACTTTCTCTTTGGGATGTAATCCAGCTTGAACGGGGGATCTGACCTCTAGAGCATCCCACTGAGAGTTCTCTTATGCTCAATGATTTTACTCCCTGGCTCCCAAACACACACGCACACACAACTGCTCACCAGTGCCTCCCCAGGTGCGAGTTTCTCCTGAGGGAAGGGCTTTTGTGTGCTGCCATCAGCATAAGCTCACAAAACACTCTTATAATCCTGCCAATCTCTCCTTCTCCCTCCTTTTCTTTTTCTTGGTCTTTATTTTGCACACATACACACACACACACATACACACACTGGCTGCACAGTGAGAACTCGCTAGAGATGTCAAAATAGTGACTGCAATGTCAAACAGATCCACCACAATGTTAAGATCTGCATTTCTAATCTTGTATATCATGTTGGATCTATTCTTAGTCTCATTTAGCCAGCCACAAAAACACTTGGATGTATCTGTCTCTCGCCGATGGCATTTGAAGAAGCAATGGAGATAACTGATAACACGGGTGGGAGGAGGGAAAAAGAGGTGAAAAACAGCGACAGCTTGAGGTGTGCTGATTTATGACCCTGGGCTGGCTGAGCCATTTCTGCACAGCGAGCAAACCAGAGAGGAGTTTACAGACGCAGACTGAATCACACCTGGCATGTTCAGACAGAGAGGGGAGGATGAGGTTGTTCAGTAAAAGTATTTCAGCTTATAGGCATCCACAAAATGTTTCAATAATTATAATTTAAAAAGCAAGAACACACCCATGCCATGTAAGTTTGCACGTTTTTTTTTTTGTTTTTTTTTTGAGCCCACCGGGATAAAGCCATATTTGAGGGTTAATGTTACTTGCAGCATGTTTGAGATTATGAACCTGAGCCAGCGAATTAGAGGTCATAAATGAGAAAGCACTATAGCGTCATTTCAATTACATACCAGAGAAAGAAAAGTAAGTGCTTATTGTCTTCTGGCAGGCGTGTTTGTGCACTTGAACTGAAAACCCCCAACAACAACGGCTGGGAAAAACACTTAACTACCACATTGTAGCATAATGCTTTAATAAAGCTAGTGAGGTCAGAGCACTCAGCAGTGCACAGTTCAAAAGGAGAGAGAGGCAGCACTGAGGATATTTGTTGTCGACAAGATCGTATAAAATACAAATCCTCAACAGGTACCAGTGCATGTTTGACCTAAAATCTCTTGTTTATTGTTACGTATTTACTCCAAATTTACCTAATAGTTGATACTTAACAATTCAAAACTGGAACTCAACAGCTAATAAAATTAAATCCTTAAATAATACTAATGTAAAACAAATTTTAAAAAGCAACTTTAGGACACTGGAGAGCCTGACCGGTGAAAATGTCTCGGCTTATGGCCGGCTGTGGCTGCAAGGGGATGCTGACTCAGGCCACCATCAGTGACCGCAGGACAAATCTCATTTTGGTCTCACTTGGTTGGCTTGTACGAGAGAAAGGCTTGCCACTCTTGGAAACAGCATCAGAAGACAGGGCTCTGAATCACTTCCATAACCTCTGCTCTAAAGTGGATAGCAGACATGTTAGGGTCAGTTGAGGTGGGATCTATACAATTAAGTGGCTGCCAAGCTCCTCTGATCTGCATGTAATGGTTGCGCTGTCCACTTACGGGGTTTCCCGCGCAGGACTGTAAAGATTCATAAGATGAGAACACACATGCAAATTTCCTCTGCACGGATAAGCACTGATGAGTAGGGATTTACCTGTGATCATAAAACTAGCATTACAAAACCTAAATATTACTCTTCGTTCCTGCACATTTACACGTTTGCACGAGCGGTTGTGTGTGTGGCCGTGTCTCTGCGTGTGTAATGAGCGTGTTGTGGGTGGGGAAAGGGAGCTTACTCAGACAAACTGCCTTATGATCCACACATCAGGTGTCTAACTGTCCTCTCTTGAGTACGACTTCAAGAAAACCACAAAAAAAAAAAAAAAAACAAGAATAAACTTGTCTGCCTCACAACATTGCCAGACCTTGCTTTCCTCCTACCCCCCCCCAACCTCCACCTCCTCCTCTGTCTGCTGCGGCTGAAGAAGCGTCTCTGGGTCCTGTCTGTCTGCAGCTTCAAACACCAACGGTGACAAAGCAACTCTATCACCACTCCTTATTCACCTGCTTAAAAGGTATTAATTTACGTGGCATTTTCAAACAGCAATACATCAATGTCAAATTAATCATGATGCCAAAGTATTAACACAGTAAACACATTTTCGAGACGTTTACGACTTAGCTCCTATCTCACTCCCCAAAAACACTGCCTCCTTGCATAAACAGTGTTTTCTAATTTGCTGTAGCATGCAAAACTCCTGCCCTACCCGGGGACTTTTGACGGAGTTTAAAACCTGTATCAACCAGACCTACAGCGCGATGGGCCTCTAAAAGAATAATTCAGGTGTTGTTTCAGGAGAATAGATACAACATACAGCGCACTCAGATGTTGTTGCTCAGGTGTTGCCGAGTTATCGACTTCTCTCCACTCATGTTCAATCTGGTGGAACAACCTTTGACCTCGAAGACTGATGATGCTGACAGCTGGCTGAGGGATGGCCTCGGTCAGACGCCTCCACTGACCTCCGAGCTGTGGTTCACTGCCCACCAAAGACTTTCAGCACAGCAAGGCCTCACGCATGTGTGAGGAGATACTTGCCCAAACATTACACACAAGTACACGCATTTACACACAATCACGCATACACACAGGTGGAGTCTTTGCCGAGGAAACAAAACAAGACTGAACCACTGTCTTGTATTCACTCCTGAATGTCTAGACAAATCCAGTGTGAAACCAATGGATTATTTAATTACACTTACTAAGTTGTGTTGATTACATGGGGCAGCTAGTTCTTCAGGCGCCTTGTAAAAATATGTGCCGTCAGCTTGTAGTAATTAATGTGTTGGGTGATAGTTGTTTACACTGGAAATTCATCCTGGTACGCGGTTAAGAAAAAAAAAAAGGCAGAGCCGGCTCAACCATTTAAGGCGCCGCTGGCAGACTGTTCTTTCAAAGCCGATCTTGAATTAAATGTCATGGCATCTTGTTTACTGTTAAAAGGAATGTGAACACGGTGACATTCAAAGACAGACACTTTTAAGCTGTAAACTATTATCATTGTAATTATAAAACTGTAGACGCTGAAAGGTGGTGTAATTTCCAACTGACAATACTGACGTGTTTTATTTTTCAACCTATTTTTCTACTCTGTGAACTACAAGAGAGTTTAGTTGTGTGGTTTCATTTACAACCTGAAGATAGGAGGTTGCAGACAAGCGAAATAAAACAAACACCCACGTCAGGATCACCACACCCAGCCCCGTGTCACGACCTTTACTATTCTGCCACCGAGAAACAAAAGGCCATGCAAAGCAGTAATCCAAGCAGCAATCTGCCAAATGGCAACGACATCGACACCACTTCAGTACCAAGGAGAGCGCATGCCAGTGGTCTGACATTATCAATAAAGAACATTTTACTCTGCAGCAACAAAACTGCCAAAAATTAGACTAGAGAATGGACAAATCAGATATGCTGCCTGTGAATACTTTAAACCAAGATTAGGGGAAGAGTTTTGCAATCACAAATCCACCACACTAACTTTTTCTCTGTTACTGTCACTCTCACATACACAGTGAAACGCACACACAAAATTATCTTTTTTTTCTCTCACCAACAGGTGCAATGGAGAGGCAAAAGCAAGACAATCCCCAAAAAGGGAATGTTTTCACATGTGGTGGCCAGACAGTTGCTCCCTTCTTATCCTTCCTGCCTGAATCTTCTCTCGTTTTGTGTTCTGCTAGTGTCCTTGTCACTACTGGTAGCATGAGGTCATATGTTCAGCCCAATCAGGTTGCACAGGTGGTCCAGCTCCTCCTGGATGGCACTGACCAAACTGTCAGAAACAGACTCCATGAGGGTGGCAAGAGGGGCCAACGTCCTCTAGTTGGACTTGTGCTCACAGCCCAGCTCCGTGCGGCTCCATTGACATTCGCCAGAGAACACCAGAATTGGAAGGACTGCTATTGGCACTCTGCTCTCTCCACAGATGAGAGCAGGTTCACACTGAGCACATGTGACAGGCGTAAAAGAGTCTGGAGACGCCGTGGTGAACGTGATAGTGCCTGTAACATCATCCAGCATGACTGGTTTGGTGGTGGGTCAGTGATGGTCTGGGGAGGCATATCCTTGGAAGGTCACACAGACCTCCGTGTCATAGCCAACAGTGCCCTGATGTGCTGTTAGGTACCAGGATGAAATCCTCAGAGCGACTGTCAGACGTTATGCTGGTGGAGTGGGCCCTGGGTTCCTCCTGGTGCAGGATAATGCCCGGCCTCATGTGGCCAGAGTGTGGGGGCAGCTCCTGGATGACGAAGGCATTGATGCCATTGACTGGCCCTCTCGTTCCCCTGACCTAAATCCAACTGAGCACCTATGGGACATTATGTATCGGTGCATCGGATGCTGCCAAGTACCAGTCAATCACTTCATCCTTGATCCACGTGGATGATTGTGCCAAATTAGAAGAAATTCAAGTCCTTCTTGAGATATTGCATCTACAAGAATGAGACAGATGCAAGGTCACAGTGATCTTGACCTTTGACCACCAAATTCCAATCAGTTTAGTCTTGAGTCCAAGTGCACGTTTATGCCAAGGTCGAAAAAATTTCCTCAAGGCATTCTTGAGATATCTTCTTTAAGAGATTGGGACGGACAGACTGACAGACAAGCAGAGCACATAATGCCTCAGACCACAGCTTTCACCAGCGCAGAGGCATAAAAAGAGTATATAAATAGTGAGAAATATAATCAGGTTCAAGTTTGACAGCATAAATCCTGATTAAATCCTAAGTATGCTCAGCAGGATAAACACTTCATAGAGGGCTTATCTGTACAAGGCCTACCTATCAGTCTACCAGTTCCCTACAAAACTCCCGGCAGACAGAGAGAGGACCAGCAGGCACCTCCCACAGTCAGTCACCTATGGCAGGGGGTCTATCGTCTTGTCAACCAAATTCACAGTTTCCTGCTTACGTTGCTTCCAGGGCTGCCGTAGTTTGGGTTCATGAGTTTAATAGGTTGTCAGGTCAGTTTTGAGGCCAGTACTGGAAGGGAGGAGCCCTTGGACTTGAAGGTAAAACCAAACAATATGGAACAGGCAACTGAGAGACAAGCACAAACATGACACTTTAACTAAATTGTATTTTAGAATAATAAATAGTTTTGAGACTTTGCTGCCAAATTTCAGTTTCCCACTGAACTTAGGACTCCTTTTTTTTTCTAGACTTGCTTAAGCCGCACATACACAAGAGTGGGATACTTACTGGCATACACAATGTCGACATACAAACACTGTATTCAGTGCAAACACAGCATGGGCAAATGAAAGCCATCTTCTTGACTTGTTTTAACCTGAACAAGGCCTCACTCCTTCCTGCTTGCACTCACATGCACGCACACACACACACAGACACACAGACACACAGACACACACACACACACACACACACACACACACACACAAACATATTTCTGTCCCCACTTGGAAAGCCTCTCAGCTTCTTTTCGCTTCATTCAGTACAAATAACTTCACGGTGGGATAAAAGCATAATGTTTCCAGAAAACCTCTTCCCCCCACTTCGCTTCACTCTTTTGGCCCCATGTTCTCCTTCACTTTTTCCTCCAACCCCGTTCTCTTGTGCTCTCTGTCCAAAAGGACATTCTTATTTCATTAGAGGGGGGTCTGGGAGGCCAAGAGGGTAAACAAAACCTCTGTAATCAACAGCAGGACATACACAACCACAATGAGCCAATCAGAGCCCAGTGTCCTTTTCGAGAGAACCATGGCTAACCAATACAAATCCACACCTGGACGCACAGAACTTGAACTTGCCAACTCAAACTCAGCACTTAGGTTTGTGTGGAATTCAAAATGTAGCCTAGCACTGGGAGTCAAGGTTATCCATAAGGAACACCAATCAAAGTTAGCATGCATGCCTGCACAGACACCGATATACACACACATACACACAGATCCCCGGCTATTTGTCTATCGGTGCTGTCATCTCTGTTTGCTCATATTAGGGAGGGCTCACTCAGGGACAGGATATGGGGATTAGGTCTGGCCTTATTGCGCTGTAGCTACACACCGCTAAATGGCTCCCATCTGTTCTCCCATTGAGAATGGCTAATACACGTTAGCTGCGTTCGCATTGTGTGCTGCCAGAATAACAGCAGTGGATAGATGAGCAGCACTGATATCGCTAGCCACAACACCATTCTGTGCTAAAGGCTAATGTGCCTGGCTTATTCTATTAGATCAGGATAAGAAGCACTAATACACACAGACATACACACACACACACACATGCATACACACACCATCACGATATCTGATTGGAGATACGGAGGCAGTAGGCTAGTCACGGGTCCGGCTCTAGGGTTACCTTGAAGGAATATACGTTAGAGCAGGCAGAAATCTGGGGAGAGGTGGAAAGAACAGGAGTGATGGAAAAAAGATGGAGAGATGGAAAGAGAGGGAGAAAGGGGGCAGTGTGGTCTGTTTCATTACGGTGAATCCTGACACTGCTGCATTCTCAGCACACATGGACTGGATTATAGGCTATGTGGGCTGCTCCGGCACTGTATAGCTCAGCAACGCTCTCTTGCACACACACATACACACTTGCAAATGCACACACAAACATCACAGCTAAACACACTGAAGCGGCGCACTGCAGGAACACAAACCATTTGCTCACACAAAACCTATAGGACTCTTAATCCCAAAAGCAGCACTAGGGCAAAGTGCACAACTACTAAGTCATTGAGGTTAGAGACAGAATCTGCTTGTGATGGTCCACCTGTGGATTACTGGGGGAAAAGAATGAGATGCACTGGAAACTATGAGCCTACCATGATGCCTGGTTTTCTCTCTGGTTCCCACATAAATACATAAGCACCCTTCCCCTTACATTCGCTTTTCTTCATCGCTCTTTCTCCATCTCTCATATGTAAATTCACAAATCTCACTTTTTCACTGTCTATTTTTGTCTTGCGCATATGTATTCACTCCAAGCAAACCATCGCCCTCCCCGCACAGACCTCTTTCCGCACGCCTGCGTTCAAAGGCATCCTGAGTCTATGGGGGGGCTTCGATATAAAACCCCCAAAACAGGAATTATCCTTTATGACTCTGCATTCTTCGTTTTATGCTTTTTCAGCTCGCAGCCTCAGAAAAAAAAAGCTTCATGACTGTTCTGTGTTGTATTGCAATTAACTACCCCACACACTGGCACACAACAGGGTGGGGTAGCGCGGTAAAACTTTACTACGGCTGAAAAAATGGGGCGGGGAGAGACAGACTCGTCCATCTCTGGTTTTTCTCACCGTGTCGTTTTTATCACCTATGGGCCATGGTACGCTCGCTTTAGACTGCTGGGTGTGCATTGGTCTAATACCAGGCAGTTACCTATACAGCCACAGAGCACACACACACAGCATGCGGCACAACCAGCATATGAGCATTTCAGAGAAAGGCAGCCATAAACCTCTGAATCAACTGAGGCTCTTTAGTTGACTGAAATTCATAAGCAATGGGAAAAGGAGCCGGGTTCTATTACACTCTCTTCTGTCAGAGTTGGGTAATGCTGTGGTTATTGTGGTGCCATCAGTGTTCCCGGCTAATGGTTACTCGAGCCCACTGAAGAAGCCTATTGTGTGGAAGATCATTAAAATATCTGGAGCTGATATACAGCACTACACCCTGGAAAGGAGTACATTAACTCTGAAATTAGTAGAAAAATGTAACAATAGCAGAGCAATATAAACTCACTGTGGACAAATGGATGCAGGGTTTCCACGGTGATGGTCATCATGCCCATATTCCCTCTTCATCATCCTGTTACAAAAACATGGGAAAAATCATCATCATCCATCCACTGACCATCAATGATTTATGTAAAAAGTCTCCAAAAACTGCATGTATGTGGCAGAAAATGGCTTCTCTTTAGACCAGACCATTTACTGTACAAACTCTGGCCCAGTGGTTATGTCTTTACAAGTAGTGTCTCATTGCCTAATCGTATGGCCCTCCTAACCCTCTGTGGCTTTTTAATCAAAACAATCCTGTTCATGCTCTTCATTCAGAAAAGCTGTGTATGATATCATAAAATGCTTTCCTCAGTGTGACTGTTAGGAACCAATAACGAAACACACAAGGGGTTTCCTTGGGGCTGAAACTGTGCAGACAAGAGCCCTGCTAACAGGAAGGCTAATTCACTCAGACACTAACATTACAATAGTTAGCATGAGCTGGCAGCTCGCTATAGCCAAGGTCTTGCCTGCATAATGCTAAACTAGGCTACGGCAAAGTAGGGTCTATGCTACACAAGCGCAAAAAAAAAAAAAAAAAGAAAAACACAAGGGCCTTGGCTGCAGTCCACAGCGGCTTTGGTTGGATTGAGTGGTTGTGACAAGCTCGGTAAACTCAGTAGGCTACACCTAAGCAGCTAAGCTATAGATATAATGGCCTTTCAATGGAACATGCTAGATGCTAAATGCTAACATGCAGTGAATGGCTGTGACAGGCCCTGTAAACAGAGCCAGGCCTATAACCACTCATTCTGCCAGGTTAAACACACATTCACACACACTCACATGGACACACACACATGCACACACAAACAGGCCAAATACCATGTGCTACTTCTCATAAACCTGAAGCAGGCAGCATGTTAAGGCTTAGAAAAAAAAGAGCAACAACCCAAAAGAAAAGGTTGTATAATTCTGTCTCTGATAAACACTTTATGGCTGTTTTCTATTTCCTTCCGAGGCTGCTGCCAAGTATCTGGCAGTGGTGCTGGCATGGCTAAATGAGAACAACATGAACGCAACATGCCCGTCAAACTGCGCACACTCCACGCTGAGACGCAGACCTGGGGTGCATCTCAAGAGGCTAACTCCGCTTCCTGTGCTTGTCTCCTCTGATTAGATTTCACCTGTCCTCAGATGGAGTCCATCACAGATTAAGTAGAGGACAGGGAGTATAGTTAGAGGATTGGGATGGACCCACTAACTGTAGCAATAAGCTTTGAATGACATGCGGTTTGGCTCCTTGGGAAAACTTTGAAGTGTGTTCTTGTGTTTGTGCGTCCACTATTCCAGTGCATGTATTTGTGCTTACGTGTCTTAAATGTGCCAGTTGGGTGTGCAAGCGGTGTGTATGTGTATGAGCAAATGCAAATGCAGAAAAAAAAGCATGTGTGGTCACTGTTATGTTATTCATGGCACTAGCTGTATCTTGGAAAGGCATTGTGGTCTCTAGGGTGAGCGTGCAGACCCTCTTCATCATCATTATCATTATCATCATCAATCATCCTTCGAGTGGCGTTCCTGGACCAGGCAATGTACTGAACCACTGGCCTGGCCGCACTTGGATATTACATTTGAAATGGGAAAGATGGAGGGGAGAAAGGACTGAAGGAAGGAATGAAAGAGACAGGGAGAGAAGGAATGCGGGTGGGAAGAAAACACACCAGGAAGAAAAGGGATGTTAAGAAGCAAAAGACGAGACGGTAGAGGTATGATTCAAAGGAAAGAGTGTCAAAAGCTTTGTAAAAATTAGATGGAGAAAGTACGAGAAGAGGTAGAGTAATAGAACTAATGAGAGAGATGGAACAAAGTGTTCAAGAGAAAACAAATAGAGCAATTAATCACATTTCAAAGAGAGATTAAAGGAGCCCTGTGTTTGGAGGGAAAACAGTCTCACCTCATGGGACTTCAGTGACATCCAGACTGTGTGATCTGACATCCCCAATCAGCAGCACACACACACATGCAAACACATACACACACATTGGAGGCCTTACCCTGACCTCTGCTGAACTTCCCCATGAGGTCAGAGATCAGATATGAGGAAAAGCCAAGAAGTGATTTGCTGACCTCTGTCAACAGGATCTGTTGTTTTTGAAGCATGTGTGCTTGACACAAGAGGGAAAGCGACAGAGAAACAACTTACCTAAATAATAATCAGTTTGGCTGAAGCTTTTGGGTAGAATGGGGTGATGACATTTTGATACATGTTTCTGATGTGGACAGAACTGTAGGCATTGTCTTTTATCTAACTTATGCTACAATTATTCACATTTTTGCCTTCTTTCAAAACCAAATTAACTTTAATTTTACCCCAAATGTTCATCACAGTTCCCTTTTATAGACATAGAAATTCAGCTTTAATAGAAAGTAAATTTTAGCCAATCCGTCTGGATTTATGAGTTGTTTTGTTATTCCCTACATTCTTAACAAGATTTCCCAGCAACCCTAACAATACTTTCTTCACAAGGCTTTCTCAGTCCAACTTGAAAAACTGAAGTATCGCTTGCAGGGAGCTACTGTTTCATATGTCAAACACTATAAACACTGCTGCAGTAAAACAGTTCTGGTAGCCGTATTGGAGGGAAGATATATTTATAAGCGCAAAGCAGAGTAATGTGTTTTACTAAAAAATGACCCCCTGTAGTTCAGTGTTTAATATGAAGCCTACCATAGCTGCATAATATTCTGCAATACAATAGGAAAATGTTGAGACTTGATAGCTTGATAATATAATTTTGGCAAGTAAGATGAGAAACACTAGTAGCTGCAGAGCGGTTACAGGATCGCTTCAAGTGTTCAGCTATGTTCCAGGTCATTTGTTCCCCATATATATGCTGCAAAAACTTCTAGATGTAGAATCATTCTGTAGTTAAAAAGGATGCAGTTGTTCACATAAAGACGCTTTACTGTGTGAGATTCGAAGAGAAAAGTGTGCATATGGATGTCAATCAACCCTAGACCCTCACATTCTTTTAGGAGTCTTTCCACAGGCGTAAAAGGCTAAAGGAATATTAAAACCAGCTATCCTGTCCTCTTACATATTGCCGAGGTATGTGTGGGGTGATGCATGGATATGACTGTGTGCATGTGCGTGTGTTTGGGAGGTATTAAAAACAGGGGATCCCCAGAGCATGTTTGACTCCAATTAGACAGCAGTTTCAGAAACATTTATAAAGTCTAGAAACTTGTAGTAGTGCCTATCAGATAGAACAGAAGTTGGAATTTAGACTCAGGTGGAAATCCCCAGGTATTCGTCTTCAATCCCCAAACATATACACACCTTAGTTTGGAATCCCCCGATCACAAGCTCTTGACAACAATAGAGCTGTGATGAGTTTATATTGCATTCTAATAACTAAGCTTTTATCAGCAATTGGAAAGACAGTGAAATCATCCCTGTGTTTCTTTGAAGATTGCTTTCTCCCCGTTAGCGATACCATCTGGGTACATAGTATCAACAAAGGCTCAGGTGTGCACCTCCATCCACATCTGCACACGCACAGGCCTGCACACTCCTACAGTCTGTGCACATTTGGATGCATGCACGCCAACGCTCAAACTCTCTGCTGATAACAACAACAGTTTGTTCTTCTTGAGCTGTCTTCAAACAGACACATTAAGTTTGTCCTGAGGGCAGTCTGGAGATGATACTGAGACAGAGAGAAGGAGCTCGTATGAGAGATGACTGATACATAAACTAATCTCACACACAAATCCCATCGATCAAAAACACTCATTTGGCAGTCTCTCCCTTCAGGCCTCTTATCTGAATGATATGAATAACTGACTTGGCAGGAAGTATTGGAGTTGAGGGAGAAGAGAGAGGAGAGGACAGAGGGGAAATTTTATGCTGTCGAGTCCAACCACAACTGACTGGTGGTGGAGATGACAAATATGAAATTGCACCAACTTTAAAAGCACGAAGATGAGAGCCCGCAACTTGTCAACTTGTGTAAACAAGCCCAAACTGGCTGGTGTGGCTGAGTGTGTGTCTGCGTGTTCATACACATTCACACTGACCTGGTCCATAGGTGGTCGGTGGTTGGCGTGGGGGGGCCCTCTTGGCAGGCTTCGGTGGTGCATGTTTACTGGATGCAAGTGGTGAGAATGGTGAGGGTGATGTTGGGGGTGGATGTGATCTTCCTCGTAGTTATCCGCTATCAGCTTCATTCTGCTCTGAGTCTGCCAAAAAAAGGAGAGGAGATAAACAAGAAAATTTATATGGCATAATTATAACACGCGTACACACTAGGCCATTCATTTCTTCAACACTGCTTATTTGTTTCTTAAAAATGTTCTCGGGGTCTTAGAATGATTAGACTGAGGGATTCTTGGATGGGGGGAAAGCATGTTGAAAGCCATCAAAGATGATAAAAACAGTGCCGCTAACAACACTTGACAGGTCATAAATTGACTGAGTCGGAGTGCCTGATGAAAGTACTGTAAGTCTGTCAAATGTCATCCATATTGCAGATTATCATTTAATTGGATTAGACGAATCCTAGTACGAACAGTTAGAGAGTGTTTCATGTAGCCTAGGGCCACAGGCGTTCTGGCCCGGTTGAAGCAACCTCATTTTAGATGTCATTGATTAAAATTATGCTCAAATATGTATCCTTCTGCATGTCTGTAAAGACTATGTGTCCTTTGTTTGTGTCTGTGCATCTGTGTGTATTTGTGCGAGTGTTTTTGGAAGAGGCTGTCATCCTGCCAACATCGCTGCTTTGGAGAGAGATAACAGCCCAGCCTGACTAACGTTAACAATCAGCCTAACTCCATTGAGGCCAGCTGTCGGGGAGATAGACAGAGACAGAGTGGGTGCAGATATATTGACAGGCTCAGCTTTATTCCCTTAACTGCAGATACTTCCCCCCGAGGGCGGACATGACTGCAGAGCGGGAGGTGGGATTGTGCAGGGGATGACGATGATTCGAAGGAAAGACATGCACGCATCTCTCATCCAAAATGTTGCGGCTTTCCTCCTTTAAATGAGAGACAGGCATGGCAGGAGGAGACGAAAAAAGCCTGAGTCAACTGGGAAGATAGGAGGGAGATGGTGTTACAGTAGTCAGCGGCCTGGGGACATCGCAGCTGAGATAAGGAGCCGAGGCCCTAATGACTGAGGAAATGAGCCAGTCAGGATCACAGGAGAGGATGTGGATGGTATTAAAGAGGTTAGCAATTAGCTTAAATTGGAGAAGAGCTGCTTAGATAAGGTGAGAACACTGACACCGTGGTGCGAGGGAGAGAGAGACGGAGATAAAGACGAAGAGTGAGGGATGGAGGAGGGCACAGACAGACACCAGACCAGTGGTTAGAGCAGTTAAAGGCTAGGTTGAGGTGTACGGCCCTCCTTGACCTCAGGTGTTGACACTAGCAGGTGTGACTGGGTGGGGCTGGCCTCAACGCAACAGTTACAGCGCTGACACCTGTCATTAAGGCCAGGACAATTACTATCATATAGCATGCAGCTGATGTAACTACTGTACTGCTACACAGCACATGCTGTAGGTGCCTCCACACAGATTCTTCCCTATTGCTTAATAATGCTGCTTAATTCTCAAAAAGAGCCTAAAGTGTGTTTAGTCCTTGCTGCTAATCTAATACGAACCATATACTTGTTCCTGTTCATCTAATTACAACCATATTTGGTAGGATGCGAAGCCAAACATCCTAGGATGTGTTTGCATGTGTGTGTGTGTGTGTGCACGTAGTTAATATTTAATGACCTGAGACAAAAACACAAATGAATGAAGTGATGAATTGCTCCTGGAAGAATCTGACTGTGTGGTCAGGACAGCCCACATGTGGCCATCTAGTTTATTCAAGCAGACACACACACACATGCAAAAACACACACATCCACTCTCTTCTTACAGACATATTCCTGTGTGCATGTGCGAAGAAGGTGCGCACATATAAAATGTCCATGTGTTGGAATGTGTGTGTTTTAATTAGTGTTAATAAGGGGCTTTGCAGAGTAAACAGCTCAGTAATGGCCTCCAGGCCTGCTTGTAGATCAGGCAGCTTGGAACAGACACAGGTGGCACTGGGAGAGAAGAGAAGGGGAGAAGAGAGGAAAAGAGAGGAGAGGAGAGTTCTTCATTGACATCTCTAACCATAACAGATTTGGCCTCCACTATGTGTGTGCAGCGAGTGGTCTCTGCCTGTGTATCAAAGTGCAGCTGCTGGTGTAAACATGGCAGTGGTGATCCCGCTGCTGTGCTCACAGCTGCATCCCAAACCTCAATCCAAGCCCTCTGTAAATCACAAGCCTGTCCTGATTAGAGCGGAGCTGTATTAACACATATGGACACAGGAGGCTGCAAAAACGGCCTTAAACACACAGGCAGCTGGGGAGAGGCTGCGCAATTTTTTACAACACTTATACATACTCCTTTAATCAAGTCTCTGTGTGTGTTTGCGTGTATGTAACCTCGCAATGCTGTCCCAGTAAAACGGAGTAATGCCGAGACCCCGCTCTAAGCAGGCGGATCGTTTTACATAAGCCGTTCTAAATTGCACACCTCTGAGAACACAAAATCCATCTTTGCAGCACGAGAGAGAGGATGGATGCTCAAGTGCATCCAAGAAAAGAGAGGGGGAGGGAGGGAGGGAGAGGAAAAAGATAGAGAAAGTCACAGAAAATGGCACACCTCCGAGGATTCCATATCCATCTTTTCTCTGCTTCAAAGCTCCAGTGACGTTTGGCCATCCATCACTAGGATGGGACCACTCAGAGAATTCCCACATGGGGACACATTTGTTCTGACTCTCTCCTCGGGAAGTCTAAACACCACACTCGTCGTGTGTGTGTGTGGCTGTGTCTTTGTATATGTGTGTTTGTCTGCGCTGAAGAAGGCCTATGCCTCAAAGGGACGCAAACTGTCTGCGAAAGGAAAGTTTGTCTTAGACCGTCGGCTTTATGCACACACACACACGAGATCTTCCAAAGGAGGGATGTGGGGAGGTCAGACAGGGCACTGCTATCTGTAATCTATCTGCTGTCTACAGATCAGCTTTCTCCTATGAGACTCTGAGTCCCATAATTCTTTGGCATTTCCTGGTCAGTTTCCTTCCGCCATTGACTGTTCGGGACTGAAGGAAGGCGACCTATCCTGATATGTGTGTCAACAGGTCAGGAGACAGAGAGCCGGTGTGTGTCATGTTGAACAACATAACCTCCAGAGAGCTCATTCTGTGGAGTGGAAGGAACCCAAGTAGAGCAAAGACTCCCTAAAGGAACTACTTACCTTACAGCCTCTTTAACATTAATATATGGCATAGTCTTACGCTTTAAGGGCCCCGGCACAAGGTGGCCAAAGCACTACCTGCAGGGTTCCCACACGCTTTCATGGACAAAATTTCAAAACTTTTCCATGACTTTTCAAGGACCCATAATGTGTATATGTTTTTACTTCTTGCCCCACATGCCTGGTGTTTTTTAAACATATCAGATTAAACTCTGATAGAGCTATGTTATGTCGTCATTGCACATTACACACAACAAAATTCCATGACTTTCCCAAACCTTTCATTCATTTTTACTAATTCCATGACTTTTCTAGGTCTTGAAACTGTGATTGTGAAAGTCCATGCCTTTCCCAGATTCCCAGAACACATGCCTGGTGCACCGTAGCACTTAGCGGTAGCATTTAAATGGATTCATATGCACGATTGCATGCTTCAAGACTTTCTAAGAAACCAGGATTGCATGTATGAGAAAGAGGAGACAAAGAAAGTTGATGTACTTTCTGCGCCCCCCCACCATTCTCTTCTCCCACCCCTCCCTTTCTTTTCTTCTCTCCTTCTTGTCTGCTCCAGGCCCACAAGCCAAATAGTTGCAATTAGAGCTCATCACATCATCAGGTGGACTGTAACTGCTGGTTACCCAACGGGAAAACATGACGCATCCAATGGCGATAAACAGATAATAGGCTTTCCTTGAAATTCCTCCAATGGAATTGCACCCCCTAGGAACTGTTTAGCGTTTACGAGACACGAACAAACATAGGTACGCACTAAAATGCACACCCAGCCACTGCATCTGTTGACTTTTAAATGCACCATGTTTCCCAGAAGCCCCTGTGACTCAGGAGACCGTATATGTGGACTCCCTGCTGTTGGCTCATTATCGTTAGCATTCACGTTAGCTCAGTCACTGATGTGGTCTGACCAGACCTTAATGACCCACATACCTTCATCAGCCTCAGGTTATATTGAGAGCCAGGGCAATATGGGAAAGAGGTGTGTGTTCTAAAGTATGTGTGTGAGTGGATGCTGGGATTTGTGTCTGTTTGACCGGAAGATGTGAGACACAAAGGTCCGCCAATGACTCATCAGGGATACTAGCCTATGTCTGCGACTTGAGTGCATCTAATGACTCTGATTGCGACGTTATTGTTAAGAGAAAGCATTCCTCGTTTGTTTATGCCCCTGGATTTGGAATCACAGCTCCTGCTTGACTGGTTTGGCTTATGATGACTGAACACAGTAAGTGCGGTTTGAGGCGGGGAAGTCTACTCTGTTAACTACCAGGAATTATTAACCTCTATCTGTTCCTGGTTATAAAGTTCAAAAGTCTGCCCACGAGGCTGTTTTAGTGCAGGCAAGGCTTCATCATTTGCAGCAGGTTTGAATTTGTAGTCCTGCTTTGATTCAAATGTCCTAAACGGTGACCGCAAGGCCAGGCTCCATTTGATTCATGTGCTGGCCAGTCAACCTCTGAGACCAGGAGTGCTGTAAATTTAATTCATCGTTTATATGCACGTATAAAAAGCTTGGTGGTCTCGTGTGGTGGATGTACCTGCTGTTTGAGCTGGTGCATGAGCCTGTCTTTCTCCCTCTTCAGAGCCATCACTTCCTCCTGGGCTTTTTTCCTTTTGGAGGAGGACAACTCCAGCAGGGCGATGTTAGCATCCTTCTCACTGATGGCTGCCAGCAAAGCCTGCTGCCTGAGAGGATGAGAGGGGGAAATGTGGAAAAAAAGGTGCAAAAGGTAAGAAGGTTATCATAAATGCATAAAATATAAAAAAAATGAACGATATTAACTCTCCAAATAAAAATAAAAAGTTGGGATATCAAAATATGTTGGAAAATAGACAGGTGGACAGCAGAGACAGACACACAGCACCCACATCTGCAGCCGTGGGCCCTTGTACGTAAGCAGATGTCACAGCAAACTCACTCATTCCAGATCTCCTTAGACTCAGACAGAGATTCCACAGAAAAGGAGCAGACATCTTTGAAGTGGTCTGCTAAGTGCTGTATTAGTGGTACCTCAGTGTGACTCACAGACATGTAATGGTGTAATGGAGTCAAATGGAGTAGGCTGAAGAGGATATGACATCTTTCGCCTGCCACCACTGGTTACCACATTGTGTTTGTGTCTGTGAGTGTGTGCACGGATGGGGGGTGGCAACATATGACTGTCTACAGGTGCAGAGAAAACACACCACCAAGCGTCATCACACACTCACAGCCAGACGTGCAACTGCACACCCACGGGCCTCAAGGGAAGGCCTTGCGTAACCCTGCGGAGCAGATCGGTGATGACTGTTCTCGTCATCAAGCAGGATGTCGTAAATCCGGTGTTGTCACACACAAACATTCTATCCGCCCACTCTTGTAAACACGAGCAGGAGCACAAACATATTCCCATAGATAGCCAGACACACACCTCCTGTACTTCGGCCATTGACCTAAGGTACACTGCAAAAATATGAAACAGAACAGGAGACAACTGGCGAAAACAGGTTTTGGTTCATCTGACTGACCATTGCAGGACTCTCAAGCTGTCTAGCTAACTAGTGTGTAGGCACTGAAGGTATTTTAAGTTGGATAAACATGACGTGGCCGAACTCCAGACTCCTAAATCGCATTTGAAATTAGGAGAGCATTAAACCAGCATGGTAAGGTAATGTTTGGGTTTGTGTGAGGTGAGGGGGCAGAGGAAGAGGAGAAGGCGGGGATTCAAAATACACTTTGGACTCAATTAAAAATTGACCTGCATTGGAGTGTTTTTATTCCATGATTTAAGTCCCTGCAGAAATAACTCAATTGCGAAAATAAACACGCTGAACTCAGAATAAAGTCCTGCTGGCCCTGGGACTCCACGTTTGGTGTTTTCAGTACAATTATCTGCACGCTGCATCTGGATTCTCCCATTCAGGGCCATTAATAGGCCTCTGTGTGTTTGTGTGCGCTCAAGTGTGTGCTCGCATGTTGTGCACGTATTTGCGCGTGCGTGCGTGTGGGTTCTGACATGGATCGGAGCGGTTAATCACACCATTAATCACAGAGCAGGACCAAAGTGACACTTTTCGTCTCGCCACACCTCCACTGTTATTCCTTTTAATGCTCACTGTAATGGGAACACACAGTCTCTTACACACACACACACACACACACACACACACACACACACACACACACACACACACAGACCTACATCTTTACCAGTGCTTCAGACTGCAGGACTATTCAGCTTTAACTGACCATTCACAATGTAAATGAGGCAAAGAATTCACAGAGCTTAAAAAATCCCATCAAGAAATCCACAAATCAAACAACTGCGCGACTGATTTTTAAATCCCTCTTCATACAGTCCACTTTTACATCCCTGGCCGAACAAACCCGATGACAAATTTTGCATTTCAGAGCATGGCACAGTGGCAATCCCACTTCTATTCCTTTATCTTTGGCTCTGTCAAATAGAGAGAAGAGGTGATGCACAGAGTCATATATGGTCAAGGAACGCGGCACAACGTGTCACCATTCATAAACAGTGTGTCAGATTAACAGCTCTAACCTACTTGCAGAATGGCCATCTTTACAGCATACTGCCAGACATGGAAATTCCAACACCAGGCCACATCCTAACAGTCTCACAGTCACACTTTTCCTTATCTCCATTACCAAAGACTATATGCTCTGTATGCTGTATTGTCTCTTGAGGTCAGTATGTGATTGTAAACACATACAAAATATCTGCACACTAAGCTGAAAAACATACCATGAGGATTGAGACAACATTTTTAGAATACTTGGAAAATCTAATTGGGTGATGCATTGGGTGCAGGGCCAACTTGGTGGAAGACAAGAGTGCGGTGAAAGGTTAGGGGCATTAACCCCCACCCTCGGTTCTAAAGGGGAGCTTTATCTAATCTGTGAACTCATCTGAAAAAGCCAAACAGAAATCCATCTCTTTCTGACCACCACTGAGTCACTTTATAAAGGACTGTTACACTCCCATTCATCATGCTGCCTCTGCCGAATCAACTGATGAAAGGCACGCCTTTGGTGTTTGATTACCTACGAAAAAGATAGTAAAGCCAGGATACTTTGTTGATTCAGGCAAGTGCAAAAAAAGGCCATATGTAAAACGTAAGTTGTCTCAGTACATTCTGACATTTTAGGCATTGGGCTTCATGCAAGAATCACTCATACTTACAGATTTGTAAGTGGGGGCTTGTACAAGTGACTAAGGAGAACTAAGGAGTTTTCTCGTATTTTGAATTTACTCTTAACAATGAACACAATTTCCAGTGGTCCAGACTTGTTGTAGGATTCATGTGCGATTAATCTGCTGTCATCCAAACTTTAATTTCCACCAATAGATTGTGCATTTCATTACTTTGAAGCAATTTGGAGTTTGAAAGCTGTATATAAATTATGTTGAAATGAGCCTATTTGAACATCCAAAAGCTAAGTCCCACGTACAAAGGCCATGTCCTCACCACAGCAGCCGTGGGTTTAATTCCGGCTCACGCCCCTTTGCTGTATGTCATCCCCTCTCTCCCCTTTCACACTTTATCTGTCTGTCCTATCACCTAAAGGCGATAAAGCAAAGCCGGAGTACCCAGAGAAAACCCACATGCAATCTACGCACAGAAGGGCTCCTCCACCCTGGGTTCGAGCCAGGAACCCTCTTTCTGTGAGGCGACAATGCTAACCACTGCACCTCCATGCCACCTAATGATGTCACCAAGAATTTAGATCAAAATGCAAAATGACTGCAGTCATTGATCGCCTTGATTTGGCAAAATCAAACCATTTCTTCATGCCAGTGACAGCACAACCCTCAGGTGACACGGCATTAAAGGCATTTGTTATTTATGGATCTCCAAAAGCTGGATTTCAGTATAGGACAAACGGAGCAGGATGCATTGTGTTATATGCTATTTTAGGTGCGTTAATCGTGCTAATTCACAATTCTCATGGACCTACGCTCATTGGCATTCATCATGTTTATACAAGTCATTTACACAGAAGTTAGGAGCGTTTGCTGAATCTAATGTGGCAAATGTACAAGCCCACCGTACAAAAAAGTAAAAGAAACTTCAGATAAAAATACAAAAATGTTTGAAATGCATGAGACCCGCCTTCTGTGGCACTGCAGCGATTGGAAACCTCCACTCAAAAAAGAATTACACTATGTTGTTGTTTTATGAGCAGAACATTTGCCGCTGTCTGTGAAGACATGGCTGTCACATCCATCACACCTGCATTCCCTAGCAGAGGTATGGACTCCCCAAATGAAATTTACTGATAGACCCTGAGACACTTCCGAGCCCGACTAAATTAAAGCTCCGAAACCAAAGTGTCTGCCATGCTTCGGTGCGAGCTAAATCACTTCCAGGCTCTAAATTAACAGAGCGGATTACAGAGCTGTCTCTCTGTGGGTGCTCTCTGAGTGGTACTGTGGGGTTCTGCTGAGTGATGACTTCCTAAAACAATAAAAAAGGGGCATTATTATGATTAGCCAGCCTGTAAACTTTGTCTCCCACATCCTCAATCAGTATGTGTGTGTGCTGATTATTATTACTTACAGTCTTTGAACCTGAATCACACTGGAGCATTTAATCACATCTAATTTGAGTGGATATTTGGCCTTAGATGCAGAACACACTTGCAACGTACATGACTCTAGCAGACAGGATTCATCTGTCAGACACACACACACACACACCAGACACACACACGAAGACAAATGCTTGTACTGTATCTGCTGGCTGATCTTGAGTGGGTAAACCCTCTCTCTTTCCTCCCCTCTTGTCTCACTCCCTGCTTAACTTAGACTTGGCGTGTCGTGGACAAACAAAGGATTATCTTCATTTCCTTTCTGATTGAAAGGGCGACAATGAAATGGTTTTTCATGACAAACTTGTGATTAGTCTTCATAAAAGTCAGACCCCATGCACTTAAGAGTCATGAGGCACTCCAATAAAAGGACAAATAAATCCTGCAGCTGGATCTCCCGTGTCAAAAATCGCATGTAGTTTAGTTTTTTATTACCTATGACATAACAGTATTTGAGCTGTCAAGGTGAACATGATGCAAACAAAAACAGTTATGCATTTATGTATATCTAATGTCTCTCATTTTTACTTGTAGTATTATAGCGAGAGCATGCAAGGCTCTGCAGAGAAGCAAGGACTGACATCTTATTTATAAAGGGTGAAATTCTCGGCTCGACTACAACATGTGATTCCAATTGAACCTTCATGGTCCCTGGGACATATTGAGACATTTGGATCTACGGAGGTGGGAGATGGATGGCTAAAGTACATGACCATGCGATGAGAGGTGAGAGGGAAGGGAGGGGGGCAAGGTCAGCGGAGACGATATGGAAAGAAAAACTGGAATGCGAAGAGTGGAATAAGAGAAGGGTGAAGGGGACGTGAGGCGGAAGGAGACGATTTAGGACAAAGGAATAAAAAATGAGGAGCGAAGACTTTGATGAAGACATCTTTGAGGTGGGGCTGCTGTCGAAGGACTTGTGATGTCACAGGGGCAGATGGGACACTGGCAGGTCAGACAGATTTCAGCGTGACGAGGGGTTAAGATGGGGTCAAGAGCGAGCATAAACACACATGTACATTTGAGCAAAACTAAGTCAGAAAAGCGGATGTTACGGGAGGTGCGCTGTGGCTGGGAAGGAGGAAAAAAGCGTGGCAGGACCAATAAAGAAGCAAAGAGATGGCAAGAGATGAAGGCAACAGAGGAGAGAAAAGTATGTGTTTGACAAGAGTGACTGCCACCTGTGCTGCATGAGAGAGAAAAGAGGGAAGAAAAAGAGAGGAGGAAGGGAAGAAAGGAGCAAAGGTAAAGATTTAAGAGTCCCAGCCCACCCTAAATCAGCTCAGCGCACTCCTCCATGTTGTTATTCCTAGGCGTCACGGTTGAGGGATATGTGTTTATAATTTGTGTTATGACTTACTTGAAATTATGAGTGTGGAGAGTCAGCGGGACAGAAACAGATGCGTCCGTGTGATGCCCGGGGGAACCATCAATACTGTCTGCCCCTAAGTGCAGTGTGTTCATGTGTGCGTGCATTTGCCTGTGCACACACTGGTGCTTTCATGTCCTCGTGTGCATGTGTGATGTATTTTGTTAGCAAGAACATGGGGAGCCCACTAATATCTGTTCCCAGAACATTCATTATGAGGTCCTCTAGTTTGTGATCATGCCCTTCCACCACTTAACTGTCCGGCTCTACAGAAACATTCCACGTGCATTTTATGGCCGTTCCTTGATTGTGAGTGTGCGAAGGTGCGGCACAAGGCCGGGGGCCCCCGGCTAAGAAGTACTAGAAGCCTGCGGTGAGAGCAAGCAGAGGACATGAGAATGGGGCATGGTTGAGTGACACTATTATTTATGGCCCTGGAACACTGGGTTATTTACAACTGAGGCAGGGAAAATGTCTATTTCCAAGAAAAAACACACACTCTGGCTTCATTTGCTAAGCTTACTGAAAGCCAGTTAAGATGGTAAATCTGTGTTTCAACTCTAAATGTGGGTTAAATATATTTTTATGAAGTCCGAGTTCTGGCTACCTCAGGCAGGATTAGCTCCATGCTAACCTGTAGCGGCTAACGTGAAGCCACATGCCAGATGCCTTTATTACCCACTTCCTTCTGAATGCTTGCATGGATTAAAGCCTTTATTTACCCTAATCGATGGACAGGATTTATCTGTAGCCACTGCAAATAAAACTTGCATGCCTGTCTTGTTTGAAAAATTAACGTCAAGTCCAATATTCCTCTTGAGCAGCTATATTAGACATTACATGCTAATCCAGAGCTTTGGGCAAGAATGCTAAAACTTTACATGCTAACCTTAAGCTGTGCTTCCCAAGGAAAACCCACGACAGCAGATGGTTCTCCCAGAACTGGGCCAGGTTGTGTGTGTTTTCACTTCACTAATAAAATATACAACCCACTTACTCTGCTCACCCCCACTCCCACACTAGTGCTTTGACCAGTGGGAGGAGTGGGGGAGCGGGGGCTGGGGTCCTAATTGAAAGAGTATGTATCAGTTTTACAGCAACAAGAGGGAAAATACGAGGGGACAAAAATCAACAAATCTGCCAAAACTAGCCAAATGTTTAGAGTGGGAGCAGGGACGAGGAGAGATGGCTGACTGCTCCCAGAGATGAGCAGGACCAGACGGCCACCGCTGCATTCCAACCAGAGAGAGGGGGAGACAGATAGAGACCCAGACAGAGAGGAACACAGAGGGAGACCAGGTGGCTGTGTGTTTAATGTGTGTGTGTGAATGCAGACAAATGAGATGGAAAACATTTTACTCAGAAGAATGTCATTTCACTTGAATATAGGTTTTGACGGAATAGTTCAACATTTTGGATGATACATTTATTTGCCTTTTTCCCGAGAGAGTGAGATAACAACATCATTATAAATTTTATAGCTCTGGGTAGTCCCTAAAATGTTGAACTATTCCTTTATTAAAGACAGGCCGAGGCTGCAGACAGTCTTTGACAGGACGACTGGTGGCGGTTAGTGTCCTCTCCCACTTCCAGCTCCATTGCATCACCTTCTAAGGATCAGCTAGGGGTCGGGTGGATTCCTGTTGTTGTAAAAACAGGAAAGACAAATAAACAAGGCCCAGCGGGATGTCAGCGATGATTATGATGTCAGCGGCAGCTCTCTCCCATTTGGATGACCTTGGTTGTCTCCATGTGTGCCCGTGTTTGCTTCAGTGTGTGTGTGGGCGGACTTTTTTTTTTTTTCTTGTGCAGCCTCGGCCTTTCACATCAATGAAAAACACAATCCACATCAGATTAGTTAAAGCCGCTGCCAATCTAGAGAGCTGTCTCGCACAAGCCCCGCCTACACGGCTTCGACCAATAAGGTGAGCTCTGGCCCCGAAACCTCCAGGGATCCCAACCAATTGCAGAGCAGGGTTTTCCATTCTTTTAAAGTTTGTTTTCTGGCTTTATCGTCGCTCAGCTGACTGACAGTGTCTCCCCAAGGCACGAGAAACAAGACAGGGGGCTGTACTGTACCACACACGTGAAGTGCTCCCCTGCATAGTACAGGCACACACACACACACACACACACACACACACACAGCAGCTGGCTTGTTTAAAGCTCCCTGTCATCCGAGAGAGAGGTGAGGGTCACAGAATGCGTAACACTGCTGCAGTTACACTACTGTAAGACACACATACACACACAAAGGAGAGGGGGAGAAGCATGCACACATGCAGCGTATTAAAAAAAAAGCACTAAGGCTTCAATGTAAACACTGCTGAGTTATGCCCTCCCTTTTTTAACATCAAAAGATTAGACTATGCAATATGTAGTGCAGGAGAGGGGTGTTCTGTTGAGGTCAGATTAGCCGGCAAATAAAAGTAGAGCCATCTGTTACATGCACATGCTGTTGCTCTAATACAGGGCAGAATGTTTGCTTTTTATTATTGATTAATCATCTTGTCCCTGAAAGCTACAGTTGGTAACTTTTATGAAAATAACTTGTGTCATACGTCCTGAAACTCTCACTGTATTCTGAGAGAAGTACATGAGACAGATAGCTACTGAAGAACATCCTGCTTCTAATAGCATTCACTCGACCCAGACCACCGCGCATCAAAAACAACCAATCAGAGCTGAGGAGTCTCTCATGCAGCTGTCAGTTATGTCAATCACTGTACTGCGGTCACACTGCCAGACTAGGGAGCGCCAATCACATATATAACATGGCCCTAAAATGACATCATGATATTTCAGGGTGTTTTTGCGATAACAATATTTTTTGACGATATCACAAATTAGTAAAAAAAAACCAACATATTTTATTATTAATTCAAGAACATAGAACTGAAAAAAATAAGTGATACAGTTTTACAGTTTGCCTTCAAATATTCAATAAAATCTAAACAAAATAATCTCTAATTTCTTTAGCTTTTGAACAACAGTAACTGAGAGTGAGATTCAGATTCTGTATACAATATTAATAGGTCAACAAAAAAAAACCTACCACTAATTATACATTTAAACAGCTCCCGGTTACAAAACAAAAAGTACCCTGGGATCTACTGTATATATATATAAACCAACAGGTGAGTTGCTTGCTTATGCCGACCTCAATGTCAACAAGTCGAAGTATCACGATATGAATTTTTCATATGATTTTTAAAAAATTATACCGGTGTTATCTTGAATAAGATGATGTGGCACACCCCTACTAATCAGTGCATTAAAATATGTTTCTGACAAACTGGCAAACTAGACAGAATCTTAACGCACATTTGATTAGCGCTGCCTAGTTAGACTGCAGTTCATGAGCAGTGATTGACAGCTGCCTCAAAGACTCCTCGGCTCTGATTCGGTTGTTTTCATTCACGTGCAGTAATGCAATTTGTTTTTACAGATTATCTAGTGCTGTGTCATCACAGTGACAATTGCCGCAAATATAAAGACTGCATCTTTAAATAATTTCATAGAACCCAGTGTAATAACTTTATTCTAAAGGTAGTTTACTTTGAAGTGAAAAAAAAAACAAGCCACACATCGAATAAGTTCAGTTAATTGATGATCAGAATTACTACAGATCAGTCTGACTGACTCATTATTTGACTGATCATTTCAGCACTTAACTTACTTAAAAGCGAAGATTCTGCACCAATTTTTCACTTCACTTGCCTCTATGTGAAACAACTATAATTAACGCAAGGAAGGCTTAAAGTGCAAAGTGTCAACTGATAACATGTGCACCTAAAATTAGATTCAAACAGGAGCCTAATTTATTCTCTCCCTGTTTCCCTCCCTCTCTGCACTACAGTGAGAGGAGTTACAGTACAGCAAGTGCTCTAAGCTGTCAGTAATGTAAACTGAGAATACCAGGAGGACACCTTCTGCGCTGCGTCATTTGTATTGTCTTGTGTGTTCCACTGTGTTAAAATAACCCTCTGTCAAACACAGCTCATCACAGGCTCTTGAACAGGAAGGCCACCGCGGTGTGCTGCCATCTTCTCTCTCCATCCTCATTCCATCACTCCTTCTCTCCTCCCTTTCTCTCACTAATCAAAGAGAGGAGCCACTCATCGCAGGAGAGAATGCCATCACCTCCGCCTTGGACTTGGACCTCTCTATCATTCGACTTCTGTCTCCCTCTATCATTCTCTATTTGGCTCCGCCGTGCCCTATACTCACTCTGGAGTGGGGCTAAATATTAAGTTCAAGGAGGTTATGCAAACACGTTGAAACAGCCATCCTTGGCCTAAGTATTACCCTGAACCCTTCAATTACCCGCCTTGCTTTCCTCTCTCCCCATTCCTCTTGCCTTTCCTGTCCTCTGTACGGGTTCTCTCACTCCGGTCATCTAACTGCAGCCTGGAAATACAGCGCACACTCATGACGTGGGGCCAAAAAGCCTTAAAATATCAGGGGCAGAGAGTACAACATAGTGGCGCACTATTACACATGCACACACACAAACGTGCACCCAAAATACACAAGTACACACAAACCGATGAAAGACGGGTCCAGAAAACAGTGGGAGCAAGTACCCCTGGTGTATTTTCTCTGTGTTCCAAATGTAGGGCCTGGCGGTGGACCACAGCTGAACCACAGCCGACATGCGGTGGAATGGGAGGCCACCACACTCACTTCCCTTAAAGGAGCCATAGAGACACACACACACACACACAGGCGATCATAGAATAACACACACACACACGCTAAGACACACATATACACACATGTTCAACAATTTCCTGGATAGCACTGTCATGACGATGGGAGTCCATGTTTAAAAAGTGGTTTGAGGTGAAGGGACAGATCTGTATGGGCTGTTTCCCACAATGCTTTGCCAGACAATTACACAACCCAATTAATGTGGTTACTACAGCAGAGCTAGGACTTGACTCTGTGCAAGCTGAACGTGCGTGTGTGCACGCGTGACAGACAAGATGTGTGCACGCTCCTTTGGCCTGTGTTACTTTTAGAATTATAGCTTTCCTTGGAGCTTGGACCGGTCGATTTCCCGTCAGTGTGTAAAGGACACACAAGGTCACACTAACATTCACCCCACACTCCATCAGCCAATCCCAGTTATTTCCAATCACAGCCACATGAGCTCAAGTATTATAAAAGCTGCATAACCGGAGAACTACAATACCCACAATGTGTTGTGTGTCTTCCCAGTAGAGAGCTCCATTTCTTTCACAGAATGAAACCCGAACCATAACCAAACGTTGGGAGAGACATTTTTAAAGAAGTAAAAAATGTTTTTTCTAACTTAATTATATAGTGGCTAAATGCGTCATATTTTCACAGTTACTGCAACATATATCCTTAAACAATGTGCATATAAACTCAAATTTGACTTAATTAAGAATCATGTATTTCAGTATCAAAAGTAAAAGTACACATTTGCAGAATGGCCCCAGTTTTACATTATTACTCTGACTATTTTTTTTCCTTTGGTTATATTATTTTTACTGATGCTTTGGTGTGTAGGCAACATTTTAAAGTTGTAACTGTTAGAAGTGGAGCTAATTTGAAGTAATTTATAAACTGTTAGGAGGGTTAATATGTGACATAGCATCTTCATAATCATGAGCTGATCATAGATATGGCATCCATCCATTTTCATCCGCTTATCCTGGGCCGGGTCGCGGGGGCAACAGGCTCCTCCTGGGGGACCCTAAGGTGTTCCCAAGCCAGATGAGATATGTAATCCCTCCAGTGTTCTTGGTTTGCCCCGGGGCCTCCTACCAGTGGCACGTGCCTGGGAAACCTCCAGCAGGAGGCGCCCAGGAGGCATCCTAGTCAGATGCCCGAACCACCTCAACTGACCCCTTTCGACGCGAAGGAGCAGCGGCTCTACTCCGAGCTCCCTCTGGATGTCCGAGCTCCTCACCCTATCTCTAAGGCATGTAAAAGCTTAATCTGCAAAGTAACTTGTAACTGTAGCTATCAAATAAATGTAAAGGGTGCCCTGATGCGGACCTGGGTGATGTCTGTGTCGGTATGACTCTTATTTTTGTGGTTCCACGCATCCTGAGGTAGGCTACATCATTATGGACCTTGCCTAAGTGTCCACACTGGATATGTGTTACCGGCCCTGACCAGGATTCAAATCCCAGTCTCCCACTGCCAGAGTCAGTAGCCTTAACCCCTGAGATATCCAGCGCGACAGCAACATCGGGAAGAAGGAACACAAGAAAAACACCAAGGGCTGAAAGAGGAGCAAGGAAAGATGTGGGGAATAAAGGCAATAGTGGTGCCAGTGGTAATCGGAGCACTCCCAGATGACCCCAAAACTGGGAGAGTGGCTCCAGCAGATTCCAGGTACAACATCCAAAAGAGTGCGGCCCCAGGAACAGCTAGGATACTGCACAGAACCCTCAAACTCCCAGGCCCCTGGTAGAGGACCATAGCTTAAGGAAGACACCACCCACCCCCATAAGGATGATGGATTTTTACATACTATTGGCATATTTCCTCTTCATTGTTGTTATTGTTCAGCACTTCTACATGTAAGATGTGACGGTTGGTCTTTGTGGAAGTTGCCCTTCCTCTACTGTGATTGGATGGATGGGTAAAAAGCGACAGTGACAAGCGCAGTGTTTTACCTAAAGCTGGACATTTTTCAACTCTCAGCACTGAGAGAA